>JAGSMU010000018.1:8868454-10207939 GCA_029286865.1 Teinopalpus imperialis | reverse complement strand
TGCTCATTTCAATGCTTCAGACTGCATTATGAAGATCTATCAGTTTCAAGTTTTAATGTTGTACTTATTTAAAATTCGTCTAATATGTCTTTTTAAAAAGTAAAAATTCTGTTTCAAATGAGTGGAGTAAAATAGATATAGTACGTAACTTATATTAAGCAAACACTTAATGTTTGGTCAGAGTGAGCTGTATCAAAGGTCATTAAACAAAATGTTGGTTTTCGATACCTACGAAGCTTCCACCCACCGTCGTCCTATATTTTAGCATCCTCTAATTTATGGTAGTCATTGCCTTCTCTATTACCTAATAAGATACCATTGATCACGACTAAATCTTTTAGCCACAACAGGCTTCATATATATTAAAGTATACTACTCCTAGTAGTAATGGTAGTATATTACTTGATGATATAAATAAGTCCAAACATAGAAGCTTCACCTTACACGGCACACTTCTGTAGCGGTCCTAGTGAAAATATTAATTACAGTTTTATATGCACATTTTACAATTTCCACATTCGCAATATCCTCGAATTGTTTCGTTTGATTCGATATTACGAACAAGAACATATTTGATATAATATTTCTGAAATTTAAAAAAAAAATAAGGTAGTTTAACTTCTGTCCTTGATGTATCCCTTCAAATATTCTAATTATTTTATACGCTAGAAAAGACAGTAATAATAAATAAATTCTCATAACATTAATTATTAAAAACCACTTTGTTACAGAGTTTGTGATGTCCGAAGGCGGACACACTGCTAGCGGGACCTACCCGGCACGCTCCCCGATGTCCAGCTCCACCACCGGCCACTCCAGCTCCAGCCATCACAGGTAACTAAGAACAAGGAAAAGAAGATGAAAAGAAGAATTAAAATATTAAGAATTATCGAAACACATAATATTTTTTTGTGCATTACTATAAGATATAATTATTTTCCTTTAGAAATAGTCGTACGAATGCTCATTAAAAAAATTACAACCAATGGAAAAGGAAAATTTTTTACACAATATTTTAGGACTATTTAATTCCATTAGAATTGCGATAGAATAAGAAACGAAGATATTCTGCTTTTATGAACATATACTTATAAATATATAAAAAAAACAGACTTTAGACAGTAAATCTACATTATAATAATTTGTGATAAACGAGCGGAAATCCAATTGAACATTATTATTTTGGCTGCACATAAAAGATCCCTAAACAAATCATCGCTATGAGCTGAAAGATTACTGCTTAAAAGCTTATATTACCAAATAACTTTTACACACTCAAGTCACCGAATACACATATAAAAGCCCACAAATTTAATAAAGACATTTCTGATGATAAAAGAGTGCCCATCGGCAGACTGATAAAACCTTTATTAATGCACTTATATTCTAAAATTTCCTTTGAGCTTTTCAAACCCTCCGAAATTAATCTTAGCTCTCATCAAAAGGACCGAGAATGTTCCGCATTCCTACAATGTATTGAATGAAAGAGCGGCAAGTCTGACTTGACGAGACAAATTTCGACGTGTCAAATTCAATAAAATCACTTATGTGGCCTCTAATTAAATATAACAACCCGTGCTCTTAAATTATACCTACAATTTCTTTTAAAAGAGAATCTCAAAACTAATATAAAATTGATGGACTCGCCGTTCGCTGTGTCTTTCGCGCCCGTAAAAGTGCTGTGACGTTATACATTCATTTAAAGTTATCCACGAGAAAATACTTTAAACTTTAGAATTGAAAATGTACTTGAATTTACATTTTTAATCCTAGTTCTGTGTACTGTACAAGCAAGGAGAATTAGTGGTATACTTAATGAATGGTCTCGAAGTTTTCTTTTTTGGCCCCCAGTTCCTAAGAATATACAAAATGTTGCATGTTTAAAATTTAAATAATTATTATGGTCTTCAAAAACTTTGCTACATTTTCTAACCTACTTTATAATAAAAGTCTATGCGTATACTTATGCATTTATATTATGAATGTTTAGTTCAAAATGTTCTGTAATGTTGTCGAATGCCTTTTATATTTTAATATGTAAATAAAACCCAAAAGAATCATCGAGTAAATGCAATGGTCAAAACACATTTACAATGAAATCCACTGAGATTTTTCTGCGTCTAGATGATGAAGTTATAAGTGGCATTATATTTGTAAAATCTTGAATCTTGTATTACTGCTGGTGTTCACGTTTCCCATTTTAGATATTCGCAAACGTAATTCAGCCCGCGACCTAATCTTTTTTTGCACCAATTTTGTGCGAGCTAAGGAAAATTATTTATTTATAAGGTTGAGGTTAGATACATACAAATTGCTCACTATGTTTTTAGCAACACACTGGTCTTGAATTTAAAGTTAATTTATTTTTCACTAGTATTTTAACAAGTTATAATAAGATATCATAGAAGTTTTATAAACTTATTTAATGATGATAAATGAACGATAACTACAGTTAAATTGATCTCGAGTTCGTTGACTCTAATAGAATAGCGCCACGCTTTATAATATTTAGTTGCATTTGTGTGATACTTATAGTATTTCTTACGGATAAAAACAGAATTTCATCCTCATTCATTCTCAAAAGTATTTAAATGCTATAAGGCTACATTATCATTTACTAACTTATCAGTTGAATTATTTGCTCGTTTGTCACCCTATTTTCTCTTCTGGTCGTTAAAACCTTCAATTGCAATATGGTATCAAATCATATAGTTAAATACTAGTAGGTTATGGTGAAAATTATGGTAAATCTTTAGCAACTCAAGGCGGGAATGGTATTTCCCCGGTGACGTCACAATTTTACGTAATTAACGTACACTGTTGGCTGGGCGCGCTATGTCGCCATACACTGTTCCTGACGTTATCCAAATGCATTACAATATACGTGCTTCGACTGCGGCCGTGCGTTTGAAACGTTCGTCCCCAGAGCTTTGTCAGCATTAAATAGTCTCGCTATTCTTGGAGCTGCGCTGCCAACTTGTAAGCTTATCGCGGTAATACATAACTACTTTTATCGTGTGCACTGAATGTACACCAATAAAAAATGATAAATTTAACGCGCAGTTCATCTGCTGTAAAGTAACGATTAGTGCCCATTGATGTCCGAATCCTAAAAAACAAGGATAATTCCTTGTTTTTTAGGATTTCTTGTTAATACAAGTGATTATAATACTAAGATGAAATGTATATATTACGAAAATTACAGCTGATAATTATCTTAATCTACTCCTATATCTTATCATGATTGCTCCATGACGACTCGGCTACGGTGACTGCTTAAAATAATCCTAAATCAGGTGTGATTACACTTATACGCCCTCTACACTAAAGCTCTGCACATCTTTGTCATATTTTTTTATGCGTCGCTTCAATACATCCTTATACTTATTTATTTACTCTTTATTACATTAACCTAACTAAATTAGAGGCTTACAAAGGGCGGTCTTAGTGCCAAAAGCATTCTAGTCTTCTAGTTAGCCCAAAAGTATAGTGAGATTTTGTGATTGGCATAACAATAAACTAATGAATAAAAAGAAAAGACTATAAAATAGCTGCTATATAATATACAACTAAACAATAATACATAATTATACAGATAAATATTATATACATATATAAATACAATACAATAGTGGTAGCTACCAATAAATTCCACAGGGATGGAATTATCTGACTACAGGTATCTTAAGTAAGTAGTTATGAACCAAACTTTTTTCGAAGAAAATTGCTTTTATTACTGACCTTTCTGATGGAATCAGGTAAGAAATTTAAGAGTAGTCTATCTCGGAAAGTAAATGAATTTGCAAAACCAGTAAAGTGATCTGATACATATCTTCAACGAATTTTAAACGAAGATCGAAGAAGTCTGTCACGAATAAAGTGAGAGATTGAAATTTGTTTAATAATTCTTTAAGATAAGGTGATGATGTTTTATGTAAAATTGAGAATTAAACTTGGAAAATTCTGTAATTGTACCTAAGGAAAGTCAATTAAGCTGAGATCGATATTGGGAGATATGGTCATATTTAAGCAACCTAAAAATGAATGTAATGCAGTTTTTCTACAGGCGCTCCACATAAGTAAGATGATCTTATAATAAATTAATACTAAGGAAATGCTTTAGACAATAAAAATAATGTAAGGTGGCGGTGACTTTGTGGCTAATTTCTATGACCTATATTCGTCATTTAAGTATTGACAATGTAGACCAAGATTTTTCACAGAACTATTAAGTGATATTAAAATGTTATTGTAATAGATGGAAGGTTAATTTATAATATTGGTCATTGCCTAGGATGTTCCTTCAAAATTTTGAAGGAACGTGAAAACGAGATAACCAATCCTGAATAGCATGCAAGTAAGAATTTAGTTTATTAATCCCACTATGAATTTCTTCAATGTGAGATTTTACGTTACAGCTGCAGATCATCAGCGTACAGATGGTACGTGCAATCAATATTTTAAGTGATCAGTTTGATAAAAAATTAAGAAATTAAAGGAGAAAGTATATCGCCTTGGGCAAGCTAGTATCAAATTAGCCCAAAGTAGAGGAATTTTGCCTTCCAAGGCTGTAGGAGTGAAGTTGTATTGGGAGAGGATAGAAATAAGGAGACCACGACATATTGTGTTTTTTTCTCATCCATATCCTATCTGATGACATCAGTGACCTTGATTAGAGTAATAAAAGAGCGCTGTGAACGTAACGAAAACCAGACTGATAGGGACCCATTAGGTTGTTTCAATTTACGAGCACTCAAGGTATTATCGAATTTTAAATAGAAAAGGCAGAATAGATATAGTCCAAAAATATTGGGTAAAATAGAATTTGGAACTTTGTGTAGACGAAAAACAAACAAAATCTTTCTTGCAAAGTATTGACTAGGGTCAAGAGAAAAACTAATGATATGGCTTATAACCAAGAGAAGATTCTATAAAATAGTAACCATCATAAAACGATTTATATCATCACCACCCACTCCTTAGACTTTATGGCTAAAACTGCTGTTTAATTTCATTCTGACTAACAGGTAAAAAGTAGCGGATAGGCAGCAAATAGGAGGGGATTGCATAGATGGAATAGAAGCGATGGTTTGAAAACGGAGTTAGAGTGTATTTCAGGTGAAGGTGAAGTGACGGTTGATATCTTCTATTTGAAGTTGAAATATTTTATTCTTTGAAAGATTTGCTAATGCTAAGAGATTAATAACATTTCCAGACTCCGGCAGGAGAAGTTTTATTATTACTATCAAAGAAATATCGCCATTTAGCGGCACGTACCATATATTTCTAGCCCTTTTAAATAGTAACCGATGTTCATCAGAGCGTCATCCAGGGAGCAGGATGACGCTTCAATCTAACATCGAGAATCGGGAAACGAGCATCATATAATCTAAGAACTTTTGTGTTGAGAAAGGAGACTTTATGGTCAATGTTGGAAGCTGTTACCACAGTGGTTAAGTTAAGATTGAAAGCATCATTAGTAAATTTATCATTATTATTAGAAGACAAATTGCTCAAGAGCAGAATCGCTAAATAGTGCTTGGGTGACTTAAACTTATACGAAGCATTATATACACTTTAGTAATATCTTGAATGTTGAAATCATTGCCAGACAAAGCTATTATAACAAGAATCAAAGAGTCATTGGAATTAATATTATGCTGTATAGTCCCTAATGGCAACACCATGGTGCCTTGTAGCTTTTTGGAATGTATAGAACTTTTCAATAAATAAGTGTTGAAATCGCCCATGATTAAGTAGTAGTAACAAGTACTCAGCAGAATAGGGAGATGGAGAAGCTAATATTTTTTATAAGATATTGAGGCACGTATGTAGTATATAGCTACCTCCACTTGCCTTCTCTTTCCTTCCTCTTTTGCGATGTGGACAATTTGAATAAGAATGAAACCAGGTAAATAATATGAACTAAACTGTATGACAGCCAACTTTTGGAGATACAAAAACAATAGTGCGTGGATATTATCTGAGTAAAGTGATGTTTCGACATCGGAAAAGTGATACGGTAAACTTTGCGGTTCCAGAAAATTTTTAAACAAATGTTCTGTTGTATGGAGTTTTCACAAGAATGCAATACAATATCCCAATCAATTGCTGAATAATACAAAAAAAACGGCAGATATAACTAACGCATATATATATATATATATATATCTACATATTTCTTCTACTTATCACTTCGGATTTGTTTGGTGGTAACTTACCACCGAGAAGTCTAAACTAGTGGATTCATACGGAATATTGCCGGAAGATCACTCTGCTTACAAAGGCTTAACCTGCTTACTAACAGAAGTAGAAGTAGCAGAAATCACATCTATTGAGTAGCTTACATGGAAAATTTTAATCCATGCTTTCGCTTGCCTATTGCAGCTGAGAATAATGCATATCACCACTCTTTTCGCCGCCACCCATGACCACGCCACTTAAACTGTGCCGCATCAGGTAAGTGTCAATATCATCTACATCGGAACGTCGCAGCACTTTGATGTTTTGCACAAGATCAGACTATCAGATGTGCTTTATTTTGCGTAGACACTTTACGTGGATTTATAATATTATTCGTCTTACAAAATACGTCAGCAATTTGGTATTACGGTTTACGGGACATCCAATCTGAACAATGCTTACACAACGATCACAGCATAAGTGTAACTTATAATAAAGGACGTGTTTGCATTTTAGACGCAAGAGTATTTGCTTAATAGCTTTTTCCAAACGTAATGTCACGGGAAATATATTATCGTCTATTGAATTTATTAGTTACTCAGTACTCGTACGTATAGTATGTAAGTGAACCGGGCTTATCCTATCTCACCTGCCGAGTACACAGGGGACACGGAAATGCTTTAGCGAATCTATTTCCCACCAAAACCACTTAACTACTTTTTGCGCCACGCGAGCGTACAATGCAATGTATTCCAGAATTAGCCATTACTTTAAACGTGGAATTCTCCAAGTTAAATTCTTTTTTGTAAAAGTTTTTACATTGAATTTTTATTTAAAATTAAATTTAAGTTTTAAATGCACTTAATATTAGTAAACGATATTAATGGAATATATATTTTACTTATAAAAAAAAACGTCTGGTCAAAGTAGGAATTATCTTTTTATATAAAATTAAATAGAATGCCTCGTTACTCATAATAGGGCCTGAGGTTCCCTATACTTATCATACGAAACACAGCAGCACTATCCTGTATATTATTACTATATAATTTTGATGGTATACCGTGATGGCATGGTCCTTTCCGGCCGTGCGACCCAATTACAACATGTTATTCCATTTGAGGAAGCTTAACTAAAATTTTATCGAAGTAATAACCAGAATAATTAATGAGCATTTGCCATCGTATCTCAAGTTTCAACAGGACATGCAATATCGATGGTGAGTAATGTATTATAGAGGTAAGACCTTATTAACTGACAATTTCACTTATTCATAACCAACATTGCCTGGCACGTTAGCTTTTAAGTATAAACCTTAATAATATAATAAAGACCTCTTATCTTTTTATTCATATACTTTTGTATGTACTAACATTTTGAATACCAATAAAATGTGTTAATTGAAACTAAACTCTTCTCTTTGTAGATATCAGATAATACAAAAATTACAATAAAAAAAAATTGTATTCTTTGTTATATAGCTTACAATAAAAAAGCAAAACAGTAATCAAAATCAAAACTTATCTATTTACAACAATGATAAATCAATAATGTTGGCTGTTTTACTCCAATTGTTTCTATAAAAAGAATTCTAATCCTAAATCCATTTACTATAAATATCAGTATTTCCGTAGATAATACTAAAGTGTTTAATTAATTAAAAAATAACTCAAAGGAATATTTTATGCCTCTTACGACAGCATTATACATATGTTACAGGATCGATATGATCAATTAACGATATCAACATCTCTACACTAAGAAAACTAACTTTAAAAGATTAATTTTTGTGTCTTATCATCACTGAAAACTTTCAATACATTGCTGAATATAGGCCTTACCATTTCTATTACTTCTACGAATTAACCCACATAGATTTCGCGGAAACTTATACATCTTATTTCTCCATCAAGTGATATGTTACGTACACTGCAATTACCAGTATGAGATTAAAACTTGATTTTTTTCCCTATCCTTAAAATTTTAAGGACAAGACAAGATTACCTTAGGATAATCTATCCCTAACTAAATAAATTAAAGGTTTTTTATCGGCTTTATTCACATGAGTGGATATTAATACTAATTTTATTTTAAGAGTTGATTAATTTATTTGTAATTGCAGTAAACCATATCTGGTTCATTTGTCCCAACTTTTCGCCATATAAAACAGTTGATGCTGTAATGTCACATGCTAATTGTCACTGGGCATGCAACTACCAGTTAGTTATTAAGAAAATGCTACTAATTACAGTACCGAAGTTAAGCCACGCTACAGTTTATTTATAGCTGCGGCATGAATGGTTCGGCTCGACCGTGGATCATCAAGTGAACTGTGTGCTCATTTGTCACCCTTAATACAATAAAAAAATACTAATATCACAATACTTCATAATTTGATATATCTAAAACCATATTCATCGTGTTTGAATTAAATAATCTCACCCCTCGGAAAAGCAACTACTTTCAATTTGGTGAGTCACGGTATTCATTAGTCATTGAAACAAGAGAGAGCAATGAAATTACCCTTTTTACAGTGTGTTAAGTGGATACCGACCAAATTCTACCATCAATCATAATTGTTCCCTGTTTAGTCTTGCCTAACTAAATACAAATAAAAAACAGCGTCCCTAATGTTATTTGCCGATCGTTCCAGTATTTGAGTAAGAGTCCACTTATACGTCAATAAAGTAAAAAGAGTATAAGGTATATCTCCCTGTTTTTGAGATCTTGTAACTTAAAATCTAGACTGAAAAGTGTTTATTTAATATTATGTGTTTATGTTAGGTGTTTTTATTGTTATAAAGGACACATTTATGACACTTAACTGTTTTTGTTGTGCAGGTAAATACTACATATTATTATTTGTTGTATAGATAAATAATATTTTTTTTTTGTAGAATAGGTGGTAAACGAGCAAGCAGGTCACCTGATGGTAAGTGATTACCGCCGCCCATGAACATCCGCAACACCAGAGGAGTCGCAAAGGCACAATTATAAATGCAAATTTAGTTGAAACAGGCTTCACGCCTATTCTTGGACTCTGCCGTCACACACCCAAACCCGCTGATTGTAAGTGCCGCTACTTATAATCCCATCACGAATCACATCTTCACCCTCGTCCGAAGGAGACCGAGGCACGCCCTCGACGACCCCGGCGATGCGATCACCAGGGCCCAAGCCCTCCATAAAACACTACACACATACACTGCACTATGATACCGTCGCAAGCATAATTATTCGCGATGTCGCCATGTCACAGGCCAGTGCTCACCAGTCAACACTGATAAAAGCGTTGCTGAAGTTTCTTGTTGAAAGTTCTTGAAGTTTCTTGTTCGCTGAAGTTGAGCCACTTCTTCTCCAGCGCCTACGCATCTCGAAGTAGTGGTACAGATAGTTAATAATAATATTGATATTAATTTAGATAATCCATAGTCAGAAGCAACTGACTGAGCTGAGGTTCGGCCCTCTCGGGCACCCTCGAGTCATTCGTTCTCGCGTAACAGGGTAACGGTCCAAGCCGAGGCTCCCTCTCGGGAGCTCTTGTGCTGGTTACCCACTAATAAAGGTCTCGGCTGAGCGATATAAGCGTTCCGTTACCTTTTAACCCGGTGAAACTGTAAAAGCCCTCGGCCTAAAAGTGGCCATCAGCCCGAAAAAAAAAAGCAAATTAGGCAACGTATTTTTGAAGTCTTTAAAATTTTTAAAATAATTTTTGAGTTAATTAAATAGCTTTTGGCAATAGATGTACATATATAGTGTATATCAATTGTATTATAGTATTATATATATATAAGACATTACATGACATACAGACACTATTCTCACTCAAAACTACGTCGTAATTTCACTAATTATAAAATTAGTGAAATTAATGAAAATGTTTATTTATATACTTTTAAAGAGACGGTGAGAAACGAGAATATACACAATGTTACCAACGGTCTGCAAATGACTAGCGACAATGTATTGTTGGACCAAACACATACTAGTAGTTTGTAGAACGAATCACCTTTTGGGTATAAGTCCTGCGCCACCAAACGAAATATGGTACCATGAGATGGAAGGATAACTTATTATATATATACTTAATCAAAAAATTCGAACCTATGCCCTTAAGTTCCGCAGACCGCACCTCAAACCATTAGGCTATTGACGCTTCATGACATCTACTTAGTAAATCCTCAACCAAGATTAATATCGTCATATGTTGTGATCTCTGAGGCCATGAATTTGCAGATACTGAACATATTATAAAAATTTGACATTGAATAAGTGATGACAACGATAAATATGGGTGTTTATTGTACTAAAGATATACTCAACATGTTTGTGGTAATATACATTGTAACCTGTATATGGTAGTTGATATCAGTTATTGTAATTACATGTTTCATTTAAATACCATATAATTAAGGCGTAATACATAGTGGTTCCTTAAATAAACAAATATTAAATATTCTTCAAGAAGGTTAATCTCAAAATAAAATATTAAAATAGGTTTCAGACATACACGTACGTAAGCTTCTTACTGAATTTGGAACTTATTAATGTTTTAATCTATAAAATGTATCCTGTGAAACACCGAAAAGCTGGCAACGCCTTTGCTTGTGCTTTATAAAGGTTCATAAGCTGTTACGGTGTGACCTACCACTGACCCTGTGCAAGGATTCACAGCTTCCTAGTGGCAGTTGTTACCTTATACTCAATGAACCGCAATGTTAAGTTTCAACGAAACAGCTGAAGGTAGTTTGTGTATTCTGGATATTAATTTCGGAAACTAGGAGCCATGATGATAGGGTTCCTTTTAGCGGTAATAGACTCATCTAGGTTTGGACGGCATTAAAACTTACCTGATTAGTATCGTCCCAATTGGACACTACTTGTAATGTGTACCATCAGAGCACAGTGCTTCGGATCCCACTACCCTCCACGACTAAGCACTCAAGACAGCAACCACTGACTCAACATACTCGGTACGTACACGCTCTTGGGTCTGAATTTTTATGGCTTCTACAGATAATGCACCAAAACACAATGTAAATAAATTAGCGGCATAGCTTTGCCCAATGGGTGGTAACCAAAAACCAACAGCCAACCGGTGGCGAAACTAACCACCAGTGAATAAGTGCTGTTCGTTAAGCACTACCCAAGGGCCATGTGTAGAGTATCATGATTCAAGTTGTTCCTATGGACACTAGCAGCTTCATCCCCCTAAATCCATTCATCTTCCGTAAACCTGCCGTTCACTAAAACGCAGGAAAAAATAAGCCGGCAGGTAACTGACCACACACGGACAGGACTCACCCCGTGCCCTTTGCACCCACGCAAAAGTGAGCTCTAAAGAAGCTCCATTAACTACCAACTTTAAGAGGCTCAAGAAAGATGCGAACACGTCATAATAAATAAAGCGGTTGAGACAGATAAATTATCTTTGACTCGTGCACACCCCTGACAAATTATCTGTCATAAAAGCTAAATACAAATTTGTTTAGATCTGGAAAACTTTGTAAATACCGGCTCGGGATTGTTCTGTATCGTCTCGTAAATATGAATCATCTGAGTTTTTATAAGAAAATGGAGTTGCGTAATTCCCTGGCAAAACGTTTACGGCCCTTGAATATTAACTTTATATTGCGAAATCAGCGGCGCAAAAATTTACAGGATATAGCTAAATTGGAAAGAGCAGGGGATTGATGTTGTTAAAGTTTTAATTGCTTTTATCGCGGGCTTTAGCTTTTAAAGCCTGAAAATGCGTATGACTTTGTATAGTTATCAAATTATCGTTAAAACCAAAAGTGGAATTTGAAATTGTTTATTCACAGTTCATCGACTAAGCACGATCACTTTATTTTAGAATTTATTATATATACAAATATGTTTACTTAAATATTAGTTGCTTAAAAACGAATGCCACAAAAAGAATAATAAATATATATTGTAAAGTTTACTCCAACTTACTTTATATACATTTTATTGTAATTTAAATTAATTAACAGCTACAATAAATTAAATACTTATTTCTTTTAAATTTAAGCAAGGACTTTCTTGATTTACATTTTATTAGTGAGGATTGTGTACACAACAGTGGAAATATTGTTTAAGAAACAATTAAATGCAATGGTAGAGCCACGGTGCAGCTGTTTTCTAGCTGCATCATGAATGGGTCGGCTCGAAAGGGGAAGGACGACACCCTCACAGAATACAATTTTGAAAAAGCAGCGCCGCCTGCTACTTTTGGTATAGTTAGTGTAGGAATCCGAAGACCTAATTTCAGTTAACGAGGCTATGTAATCAGTAATAAAGTTATTTAACATTTAACAAATGCAGAATTGGTTTTGTAATATTAGTTTTCCTATTCTTGAAGTCGTAAATCATTTTATTGATAATGAGGTTTCTTTTCACGCAATTTATCTATTTTAGTTTATACAATAATTCTTATGATTTCTTCAAAACATTCCACCAAATGACGATATTGAAAATATTTGTTTAAGATTATATTTCATGTTGATTGTAAAATACCCTTACTTTTAATGTGAAATACCGAATTTAAAGTACACTTAGTATTTTACGGGTAGATAAATTACGTATATTGACACCAAACATTGTCCAAACCTACCCGTATAACTTTTATACTTTTAAATATAAGAAGTTCTATTATAAAGTTAGTTTTCTAACCAGCTTTATAATAGTACCATTTTATTTTTAATAAATATATTGTCAACACGACGTGAGCAAGGTACGTTGATATATTTAAAATAGTTTGTTTCAGTCGTGAACAATATGTCATAATAACGAAGCGGCGCCCCTTGTCCGGGTTGCATCCAGTTGCCCTGCCATTGTCCTGTCCTATCCAATTATCATGAAACATGTCAAGCACATTGATGGACTGATGTTACGTTTTGTCACTAATTATTGCTACCTTTTGTTTGCCTAATCATATATCTTATTACGAACAGTTTCATATGTGAACTTTTTCTCATCTATTATATAGACTTAACTTCATTATTGTATTGTTATATTAAGTGAAGTTAACTATTCGTGGCTATAAAGATTTTTTTTTATTTAAAAATGTGTGGACGTACATAATCTCGCGAAGGCTAAAAGAATTAGTACCGTAATCACAACGAATAAATCAGTTCTATAGTACTATTAAAGTTAAATTACAATATTATATATAAATATTACATATTATATATGTATATGTACCCCCTCCCTTCCCTTCCCACTACTGGAAATTGCATGACAATATGGTTGGCCCCCGACACCGGGGTTCAAACTCAAATTTCTTGCGAACTTTTTATGCTATTAGGGACAAAATACGAGCACAGTGCCCATGATAGTAAGTGATACTTACGGCCCATGACAACACATTAAGATCAGAATTTATAATCTCCATCAATACCCTAGCCGAGACGTAAGATAATATGCCTCATTTACATATAATGCGTCTGGATTCTTATTACGATTACTATTACGTTGCTGTTCCACTCTTTGTTCACCCTCTTGTGTTCTAGTCTGATCGAGCTGACCTGTGTATGCCAGCATATAACCGCGGCAAGTTTATTACTCGTTCACCTAGGAAATAGCCGTAGCCGTTCATTAGTTCTATAGTATTTAACACAATGCGCTGCGGCCCTTTGATACAACATAACACAAGTTACAACTCTTAATTTGTTTTATTTCTTCAGTCCTTAAAATAGGAAATGAATTTATAGTTTACTTGTATCCACATCCTGTAATACGGAATAATAATTGTTTATAAGTTTAAGTAGTTTTAGTAAGAACTAATTAAAATAGTAAAATAATTTAAAAAATCTTGCCACGTACTAGATAAAATACAGTATGAGCACTCAAAAGTGCGTGTAGAGTAGAAGTAACAGTGATGATGTCCTGGCCTATGCTGACATCTTCCGGCCAAGTGAAAATCTAAAGTAATTGGCTTTTATACCCGACATATATAAAGTATACTTACTTCTAAGATTCAGCTAAATATTAATTAACATACTATTTAAACCTTTTATATCTATTTGAAAATTCCATTAATCCGTAATAATACACAGAGAAAAATAAAATACATTTACATATTGAATTTATTGATTTAATGCATTTAAGAAACGAAAATTGAACTTCATTATTCTAACCGACAGTGACTTTTTTAGTAAACCGAGAGTAGAAAGTTTCACTAGCAGTTCTGAATATAATTATCCGCCAGATAATAACCGAAAAAAATCGCACGCTAACGACCTCCGGAACAAATCATGCGTCCATAAGCAATCCTCTTACGTTAAGCTTCTACTTACCCCTCCCTAGCACATATAAGCCGAGCAATAGAGATATGATAGACGTTATTAATTAGATGTCGTTACGTCTTATGCCATTTCATTGTGCGAATGCGGAAAAACTCGCGGTACCAAGGAACCTTCCCCTCACATCGCGAACCCTATGAGCCTGAGTTATGTGGTGCTCACGAACCAATAGTGGCATAAAATTGATTAGTAATGCAGCCATTCGTTGAGTTTTCTTTTTGTTTACTTCTTTATCATATGAAGTTTAGACTAACGTACATATAATTAATTAATACACATTAAATTATTATAATACCGTCAAATGATAGCGGTAATTAATATATAAAGATTTTTTTTAAAAATATATTACCTTATCATGGAATGTTTTATAAATCCCAGTTAGTAAATAAATTCAGAATAAATCTGATATTCTTATAGAAGATGACTTCATTTTGCAAACGTTATTTCTATATTTATAAATAAGAAGTTGATAAAAGACCCCTACTTTAACAATCTAACTTTTGTATACTATGTAGGATGCAGGATTTGTTTACTAAACTAAACTGAACTATATATAGTGTAATATATGAATCCACAACTACTATGTGTATATAAATTTGTAATCTATAAGCCTAGATACCATAAGTAACGTAAAAAAATGACTTTAACTTTTATATCTTTTTAAATTTGGTTTTAAAAAGATTTACTCGTGATTTGTACAGTAGCCCGCAATTATTTCATGGCGACTAGGCTGTGATTGAATTTTATTTTAAAACAGCGCTACCAGACCGTCGGTTCTACTGTTACGCGCAATTTCATGCGTAATTTGATATTCGGATGACAAATTAGTTGGCGAACGCCCGATACAGACTACGCTGAAATTACAGGGTGCGCCGATCTAGTGCCCGCACCCGCCTTCGCTCCCGCCCACGGCACCGTTCCCGCTTCCGCTCTTCCGACAGCCGACCGAAGAGTACCTCTAAATTCAGCAACTTCCACCAACACTGGCAACTTGTCTCCCCTAATTATGGTTTCCTTTTACTCATCCTACTTTGATTCTGAATCTGTAAACACTACAGAAGCCAGCTAATTATACAAATTAAAAAGATTTCTTTTATGTTTGTGCACCGCAGCATTTTGCGGAAATCAAAACTAAATTATTTATACTTATTTCCAAAAAGTAAAAATAAATATAATTAAATTCAAAAGTATAAATAAATGATAAAAATAAAAAACATAACAGGGATTATTTAATAATAATTTTCTTGTAAATATAGTTTTACTTCAACCCCGTACAAAGGTTACACTTACTCGATTTCCATTATTTGTACCTAGAAATCGGTAATCAAGAAATTAAATTTGACTTTAATCGCCATCTACCAAAAATGCTAAGTGTTATACGATTATAAATTAAAAAATCAACAATATATTATATATTGCTCAACAATATATTGTATATTATAACTAGTCTTTCCATAAATACTGTTACATAAAAATTTTCTTTTTTTCAACTTTTTAATTATTTTGATTATGATTGGAACACGTATATTATTTTAAATTAAAATTTTCTTTCGATTTTGCGCCATTTCACATATTTTTTCGTGTTCATTATCAAATTACAATATGGAATGGGGTGTTAAAGAAAATAGGATTGCAGTGATCGCCTTGCACAAAGTGGGTATGGAGCCGTCGGTCATATTCCAGACACATCAAAAGCTTGGATCAGCCGTATATTCGTATATCGTACTATCAACAGATACAACACTTCCTCTGTCAAAGACCAGAAAAGATCGAGGTGGCCGCTGATAGAACTACAAAGGCTGTTAATGCTGTTAAAGCCAGAATTCGTCGAAACCCCATTAGGAAGCAAAAAATCTTGATCTCTTCGACATTGAGTCTCTTAAAAAATCTTTGGAGCAAGCAGTGGCAAAATTTCCCTTGGAAACACTACGTAGATCCATATATTCGTGGCCAAACAGATTAAAGACCTGTATAAAAGCCAAAGGTGGCCATTTCGAATAGAATATTTTTTTATTTTTTGCTGACTGACTAATAAATAGGTAGGTATAAATTTGAATAATATTACATTACTTCATTAAAAAAATGTATTTTCATTTGTAACAGAACTTATGGCCGGACTAGGTATATTGTTGTATAATAAATATACATTACATAATAAAAAACTAGACTCAACAATCAGGGAACAATAGCTTCAACAACGTTTCACTTACTCATGTAACTGTGATGTGCGGTTATTGCACTAGCGTAATTACAGGTTACCATAATATTATCATCTCCGAAAGGGTATTAACGGAAAACACGATTTGTGAGGGAGTATTCGGGCACCAACTTGCGGGACAGAGACAGGCAGCCGTCTTTAGATGGTTATTAATATCTTTAGACGTCTCGGAAAATACGCGATGGTCTCTCAAAGGGTAAACGTCAAAACAAGGCAATCATGAGACGAGGTAATTGGGTCGGTACATAATCTAAATATTTTTAGGATAATTTTTGCAGAAAAATAGACGTTGAACTGTTTATTATTTTTTTAATTCATCGTTTCTTTGCTGATTTCTAAATAACAAAGAACAAAAATAATAACATGAAATAACACTCAGAACCATGAAATAACAACACTTCAATAATAAATAAATAGTACTGGACTAAGAGCTATGGTAGCTTAGTATAGTGCGTTGCTTGCTGTAGAAGCCTAGTGTCTCAGAGCTGAGAGCGAATTAGCGATATGCAACCGAACCCGATTACTTCGAATTCGATCCCCCGTGCCATCACCAATGAATCTTCTAGCTTCAATTTTAAGTGCTCATTTATCACATGCTCAGTTTGAAGGGAAACATCGTGAGGAAACTTGCATATCTAAGAAATTAATTTAAAAAATATTTCGAAGACATGTGACGTCCGCCATTTCGCAGTGGACCCGTGTGGTAAGCTAAGCTCCAGCAGTAGAATCTACATGGACAATAATTGCATTCAATTATGATTATCTAGGTTAAATTATATATTTGATTACATTTTTGTAGAAATTAGTATTTACAAACAGAAACATTAATAAAATGATTATTCTATGAAATATGATGTCTTTTCATTATATTTCATTATCGTTCATATTCGGAATCGGCAGTATTTAAAAAAGTTCGTCTCTAGAGTTTTTACAGTAGAACTTAATCGGTATACTATACACGTGAAATCACATTTTTTATTTTAATGAATCGAAGGTTGATTTTTAAAAAGGTAAAAGTAATAAATACCAGAAAGACTATAAAATATACCTGTATCTACATTATTTATATGTGCTTGTTTGTTGAATGATAAACAGCTTTGAGGATTGAGGTATTTTTCTTATTTTATAAATTATTACTAACTAAAGAATACTTAATAGAGTTATAAAAACTTAACAAGCACAATAAAGCAATAATATTTTTGACTATAATAACTAAATTCTTATGCTATAAAATATTTGATATGAAAATAATAAAATCTTAAGAGAACTTTTCGTATGTATAAAATACAAACCTTGAACAGTACAAAATATTACAGTACTAAACACACAAAATGTTCTTTTCATAAAGAAATTGAATATACTATAGTAAGATTTTCTAATTTGTTATTTATAAATTAAATATTTGTTTATATATATTTGTGGGGTATCAGGGCGACAAACGAGCGTTCAGTTCCCCGTATGCTAGGTGATTTCTTATACAAACTCGATAAGAAATCTAGAGAGAACACCTCACAAGTAATTAAGGTCTCCAGTTTAAGCAGTGATGTTTTTTTTTCTCTAAAAATTATTAAATATTATTTTTGAAGGTTAGATAATAATTATTTTCATAAAGATATTCTGGGAAAACAACGCAAAGATTTTCCACTTGATGACTTGTCGCCTTGACAGATTTCGCGGTAATCTCATTCTTGATTAATAGTCCAACACTGTTTTTGGAAGTTTCTTCGTAATCGTTCTTCTCATAATAACATTTAAAATTGAAATTGTAACTTAAGAAGCACTTCACGAGAATTATTTTATAATCTGTATAAGAAATTTTATACAGAGAGGGTTGCTTTGTTACCTGTGCCGGTATATAATAATTAAAATAGTAATGCATCAACAACTAACATAATATATAATTAAAAAAACTACTTACTAACTTATAGAAAGTGAAAAATATTAATAAAAATAAATTACAACTTGTGTTTCACATGGCACAATATTTGAAAGTTAAAAATATACTCCAAATATTAGAAAAAATTAAAATATCAAGTAAGATAAATTATTTTAATCGTTCTCACAGTACATTTATGGATCGAATTTCACAAAAAAAGAACACCTCAATTATTTCGAAGTCTGCCGACGAAAGGTAGCTTGTAGTCGCTTTGTCACACTTTGCCTCACTCTCATACTGTGAAAAAAAACCGGGGGTGCAAAGAGCGAGCGCGTTTATGAAGAGCAAAAGAACAATTTCGTTAGGTGCCCGTAGAAAAATTCGCTGACTTCAAAAGGCATTTTAACAACGCTTTATTCCTCTTTGTCGACTTTTAAAAAAGTATTTATCAAAAAAATAATTTTCACTGATATTGCATTAAAATATATTATCTTAATTATTTGTTTTTAACAATAGATTGGAAATGAGATTTTATATGATATAATTTTTCGACGTTTACTTAAGATATCTACGCAGAACCGAAAAGATTTCCTGACTTAAGAAACCCAACTTGTATTTATATTTCAAGTACTTCGCCAATAAAATGAATAGCGTTATTTTTATTAATATAGACTGTACTTATGATAGAATTGGCACAAATTAATTTGGCTGTAAAATAATTAATTCAGTTTATCAAAACGGACGTGTATGAATGAATGCAAATTTATTATTTATTTAATACTGTTGTTTAATTAATGGTAATAAAATAATTAAAAAATAATTCATTACACAGGTGTACATAATTAATACTGGTGGCTTAACAAAAATCTGAATACTGTTATACTTAATACTTTGTCTGCATATAGGTAAATATTTTTGCCTATTTACTTTCTGTGAAACCCTTATAATATAATATATGTGAAATAACACACATTTTTGATTGATTAATTGTAATTTTAGATTGAAAATTCGTGGAACTTAATATGTCAAGATTTTCTTCAAATTATTAAATCAACTGCACGTGATGTCCCTGCGAGTTAATGGACGACTCTCTTGCAACTGACTTATCACGAAAAAATACATGAGAAATCCATTCAAACTTACCAGAGCCAAACCTCACTTCACCATACATACTGATGGCCAGCAACTTTAACACGGAACCGGCATTGCACTTGTCGTCTGACTATTTGAACTTACAAGAAATACACAGACATATACATGTACGTCCTGGAGTAGACTTAAAACACTATTGAAAATAAAAATAACACCTTTGCAATATTCAAATTAAACTTTCGATAGATGATTTGACATATGATTTATTTCCTATACATTGAATAATATCTGCACAGTCACGTAGAGTTGTAAGCATACAAGCATTTTAGACTTGGTGTATTTATTCGACAAAAACTTTAAATTGCTTCCGACCCAGTTCAACGTCTATTGAACCAATTCGCCAATTGCCTCCGTTCGAAGCGTAAATCTCTAAAATCATTCTCATTTCTAATATATTCAATTGATATATCTACGTCAATGAGATTTGTTAGCAAAGAATAAAATTTGTACATAGAAAATGTCATAGAAAATTAGTAGTGTAGAAAGAAACGCCTATTAAAATTCTTACAGCAATTTTACTGCAAGAATCTTTTTTGAACTGCATACAGCTATTTAAAAAAGGACGTATGTATGTAACTTTCGCGTCATTTATTTATTTTTTACTTGTGCTCAACCCACTGAAGCATTCTTTTATAAATTCTTGTTAAAATATTATCCAAGTCACATCTTATTACAGCTAGCCCAGCGTACTTCCTAAATAGTGAATTTAATTCTTTATTCCCCTTCCATCCATCTTTCAATCCACAATATCAATGTAAGGCTTAATGTTACATTAAACTTGTATACATGTAGTATCATACAAACTTTAGTGCTATAACCAATTCACCTATGCTGCCACGAATATGTTGCTGAATATCGTCGTTCCCTATAACCTGTAAGTTATGACATGGGCCTAGGCCATTAATACCTTCCCTGAGCATATCGTCGTTCCATCGGACTCGTTCTATTTAGCATTTTATGGTATAAAAATGCCACCTGTGACTTTATTTTTTCATGTCTATCGGTCCTACGAGCTGTCTATGCTACGATGTGGTTATATTATGCCATGTCATTATGCATGGGCTTAATCTTACCAAAGGTTTTTAATATAATTTCTACAATGTTTCGCATGTTATACAAATTTTCTTTATTAACACCTGAATTTTGGAAACAATGTTAATTCAAAAAATTACAACTAATTAATACACATGTATCGTTTTTACCTCTTCCAGAATGTTCGGAACTTGAAAATTTCTAAGTGAAATATTCAATATCTCAGTCCTAAATAAGGAAGCACTTGAGCTTTTATATATATTTTCGTAATTAATGAAAGTATACCTATTAAAGAATAATATTTAAAATTATTTTAAATTAATAAACTAATCAAATAATTTTCATTAATAAAATTAGGCGATGTCATCACTGTTCTATAAATCATAACAGGATATTGACATCATTGCAGATGAGCTAAGACAATCAATTTTTTGTCTTAATAATTGTGATTGATGCTTAAAAACTTCAAGGCTTCTGCAGGCTGTGCATATAATTTGAAAATAAATAAATTCCTCATTTTCGAGATTTTTGCACTCAATCAAAATATTGGGTGCCTCACAGGTCTATATAATAGTTTGCTAGAATTTCAGAAATTACCACTTATTTATTCCTTTTAAAATATGACGAATTCTAGATCAAGTTCTAATAGAACAAAGACACAAAATCAGTCTGAGCACGATGCTGATCGTAAGAGCCAAAATCGAGATAGATGCCATGAAGAATTTAATTTTAATAACTGATCAAATATTTCTATCCCCGTTTTCACTCGCGTGGTATACTATTCGCATTCTACGTCGGGTTTTTGATAGCGTTGTTTACTCACATTGGTGCAATAATTATTACTGTAGTTGTTCGTTCTAAGCTTGTAAAGCTGAAAAGTAAATCTATATTGCACTAATATTACTTTAAATAAACGTATCTTTGTAACCAGTAAATCTGGCAAATACATATTATATTTCATTTTCAATGTTACGAGTGTATGCTGTGAAGTTTCCTAATAAAGTAAATAAATAAATAAATATCCATATTATCATCACATGTCCGTAATTAAACCTGGAAATTGAAACAGGGAATAACGGAGGCTACTTTTACGTACAATATTGCAACCAAAGCCGTGAACAGACGCGCCAGAATACACGGATAAGGTAGGCAAGCTATTAATATCTCTGTGAATTAATTTAATTTTTCTTTGTGAACTATGGGACCAAATAACTTGCTTATAAAAATTCTCAGATTATAAAATGTTTTATTTTTAAAGTTGATAAATTGAGATTATTAAAACAATTAAAAATCTCCTTGTAATTTTTTTAACCATAGTTATTGTGGCTTAAATATAAAAAAAAACTAGGTGATTATACCACAAACTTTGTTTAGGTCTAATATTTTTGCACTACATTATTTTCATGTCAATCATTTAATCATTTAGAACCCGCACGCCTGTAACGAGTGTCGTAGCTAGAATGCTATAGCTAATAAATAGCTGTAGTTTACAGTTTACAGTAGAGTACAGGTCGGACAACGCAAAAAGAATTTTAGCATTACTGTGTTTCGTCTAGTAAAAAAAAACTCTTATATGCTAAAAAAATTGTATATGGGACTCTATCTAGTGAACTGTATATTTGTATGTTACTTTTACTTGTCTAAAATAATATAGCTACTCAAAAAAATATATATTATAATATATTCTAATTGAGTTCCGCAAGTGTTTTATTCAAGATTTCCAAAAGTTTAAATAATGTTACAATACCCATTATTTAAACAACTTACTAAGCTCAAAACAATATCGTATAATACCCATATAATGTTCACGATCTTTAGGATATTAAAGGTGATCAATACACCAGAGTATGTATATCGGATGGAGGGCTCAGCTTAATGAGAGCGGCTGGAGGCGTTCGCGCGTAGCACCAAGCCAGCCGTAGCAATTTCGTCGGCTTAAACGTGCGCACCGGCACACAATGTACCTCTCATTAATACGAGATATCAGGTCTATTATTTTTTGTGAAATACTAGTAAATCACGACAAAAATCAGGGAACATTAATATACAATACGAATTTTAATAATTTAGTTTTAGTATATTAACCGAATACGACTGTAACTAAATTTATGCACACAGTAATGCGATAATTAGTCTTTTGGGGTAAAAAAAAGGAAATATTGTTGTGTTGTGTTTGTTTAGATTGCCCAAATTCTTTAAAAATTTGCTATATGAAGGCGGCCGTCGTAGGCGGTAGTCGTAGGAACCAAATCGCGCTAGTGGTAATTTACATGCGGATCTTGGCAAATTATTTCTAGAATTGTTTTCAGGAGATAAGAGGTAAAATCAGAAGAAAACGTTGCACATCTCGATGATCACAAATATCGATCAGAAATACTTCATACATTACATTAATCGTTTCAAAGATAACCGTAAGCTTAAATGAACTAGCTATCAAAAAATCAACTTTACCCTATCAACATAGCCATTTCAGAATATTCAATGAGAGACAAATCTTATTCTATGGGTGGCCAGTAATAATGACATTCACTATTTAAATTTAACTTAGAGAGATTAATTAAACCGAAACTGGTGGACGGAGTTGGTGCTGCGCGCCCTGTCACAACCGTCAGCTCCAGCCGCCGCACAGTTTTATTCTCGCACTAACGCCATCAATGGGAGACGCAATCGAATTTGCCAAATGACGCTCACACTAAATTGGTGAAGAGTGATTGATTGAAACGTTCCGCGGCTAAACCATTTTACAGCGGGAATAATTGAATCTCAATATATTGAACGAGGGAAGCGTGTGGAACGCGATTCCGTTAAAATAACGAACAGCGAATGTTGCTTCGTTATATTAGATAAATTATGATAAATACTACCGATTTGCATTAAATCCCATCGTTAGTCATTTGAAGTGAAATAGATCTAGGACCAGGCGCTTGCTTGAAGTTTCACGTTACCAGTCTCACAATTTAAACCATAATAATTCTAGTTTGTAATAAATAGAAGTCTTCAATGCATGGAATAATGTTATGAACAACGTAGAATGCATTTGATATATTTTTGTAAATGCTTTCCTCTCTGGGCATACTATAAAAGTCCGTTAAAAAGTGCGAGTGTTTTTTATTACCAGATTAATCTTTTGACCTCATAGTTCTCCCACCTTATCAATAGTGACGTCCATGATTAGGGCAAGAGCCATGACCATTATTAATTACTCACCCCCAATCCAATCTAGGCGTAAAAGTATCTATTATGGAAAATAAATTTTTAGAAATGAAAATACCACTATTACAGTGTAAATTTAAACTTAATTGTCAAAGTACTACGGCAAACGTGTTACTTTTGTATTATTCTTCAAAACTTTAATTAAAAAAATTAAAGATACGAATACAGCAAATTAAAACAAAAGAGAATCGAATTGCGAGATTAAAGTTAAATTAATCACAAACAGATTCACTTGAAAGTATGTACATAGCTCTTATTTTACGCTATGCGCCTTTCCAAAGATTTTAATTGAATAATGTAGTTAGTACCCTCAAGCAACGACCACAGAGGTGGAGGTTCTACTGACCTGACACACGGTATTAGCCTGATTAGCTGTGAAACGGGCGCGCCTCTGCAAAAAGCTTTAAAAATGTCGCCTCTAATTCAGTTACGGGAGCGCTGGTGTAGAGTGCGACGGCCCAACCATGACTCCTGAACTGTCTACTCGAATTTACCTTTACTCGCTTCTATTTAAAGATAAAACTCACTGCAGTTTCAAGCTTGAATATCCGACTTCATTATAACACGCGAATATAATAATGTCAGTGTGAAAAATACAAAAAGTGAAATATGTAAATAGCAAGAGTAGCAACATCAATGAAAAATTTTTGAAAAGGTATTCATGGTACGGCCAGTGTAACCCGACGATAATTAGATACGGCGCGCTTTTACAGCGGCGCGGCTCTGAATACCGGCTAAATTGCCGCCCTTCCAATCCTGTTTATGCCGCTACGGCACTACGAAGCTTCGTTTGGCGATCATTTTATACTTTTAGCTTTTATATTTTCGAAAAGGATCAGCACGTGACGCGAAATGGTTTTAAGTGCTGTAATTATATTGGATATTAAGCATTATTAAGAATTCACAAAATTATTGTAATTTTATAGTAATATACCTATAGCGCACCAATGAAAATGAAAATATATGCGACAGTATTTAAATGTATTATATATATATTTTTATATATACATATATATATATATATATATATATATATATTATACTAAGTACTACTGAGATGATTTTACCTGTAAGGTAACTATTTTCAGGTTGTCTATAGTGTTAGTGTCACGAGACTAGAAATTCTGATATATTTGAGTAAAAATACCATAAAAGTTGAAAATCATATATGGTGAAACTATAGTTATTGTATTAAGAACCCAAGAGCGTACAGTTTACAGATATAGAGTATCGATTTGAGGAAATATTCTGATTATTCAAAACCTTACTATATATGGAAACATCGTAGACCACCATGGTGTTTTACTTTAGTGATCACAGTATAACCACACTTAATCTTATAACAAAAAAAAACATTGGTTTTTGCGGTTCTTCATCAGGTTTTTACTAATTGTGGGAATCTAACTGGCATTGCTTGCATACCGTAATAATAATAGTACGCGCTCAGACTAAGTATTCATTAAAGAGGCATCGTTTATTTTTTGGGTAGGATACATGATCTCGCGGTTATTCCCCTGCGGGGTAGGCAAGGCGTCAAGACTTATGAACATTGCGCATTGGCTCAGAATGGCTGGATGGGGCCATAAAGTGTTAACCATTTCCAATAGAACTATTCAACATTCCATTAAGTTGATAAGCCGCAACATCGGATGCCGAGTTTCTTTGCGCTGTACTTTTGTTTCTATTAATGCACCTTTAATTTGGCGCGAGCGCTCAACAGTATAACGAAACCAAACATGCGGTATAAATACCGTTGTACGTTTTATATATGTCTTGTAAATATTTGCTAACGTGATACAAGTACGTAATAAAAGCACGTACAAAATTAAGAAGATAAAAAACTGCATTTTTACAAAATTTCTTCAAACAAATTTAAAATTGTTTAAAGAAATTGTGAGCTAAAATTTTTTGAACTAATTAGTATTTGTCCATGTTTATATGTGTGCAGTAACTGGTTTTAAATTATTTCTAACTTAAAGACATGACATTTTGTAGTATTTTTTATATAAGTGGCAAACGAGCAAGCAGCTTACGTGGTAAGTGATCACTGCTGCCCCTGAATAATCGCAACACTAGAAGAGTCGCAGATGCACTGTCGACCATTAGGACACACCTGCACCTATCTTTTTCCGGGTCCATCCTTGAAGGTCACTAAGTAGTATCTGATACATCTACTTCCCCGATAGAGCCTGCCCTATTATGCAACAATAAAAGCTAAGATGCTAAGCTCTATCATCACCATTTTGAATAAAAATAGTTTTAAATTGTTATTCTGTATTTTTAATTGTTATTATTTTTATTTATTAATTTTTCTATTTATTTTATAAAATATTACAGTGACAAAAATGGTAATTGGATTTAGTTGTTAAGTTGCAGATATTTTGAACAGTTTGCAAATTTTGTTTATTGTTTGAATAATTACACGATTACATAATTATTTATAAGCATAATGCGTAGAGTACGTTTCAATTAATTTTATTTCGGATTCTTACATATTAACAAATAAAATAGTTGCATATATTTGTGGCCGCTGTATGTTAACAGGGTCACCCATGTAACGTTGCTCTTTCTCGGATCGGACTCGGCAACTATCACTTTCCTAGCGTCTGAAGGAGACCGAGGCACGTACTCTATGACCCTGACGACGAGACCACCAGGGCCAAAGCTCTCCACAAAATACTACACACCAACAGCGAGGGCGTTGTAAACAAAGTAATTCGCTATACCACCATATCGCAGCCTGGTTCTTATCAATGTACACAGATAGGAGCGTCACTCAACACGTTCCGAGTGGTAGTAAATTTCGTTAATAATAATGATATTAATTTAGTTAATCCTTTAGAAGCAACTGACAACTGAAAAACTATTTATGATGAAATTTAAATAAGTCAACGCTATCGTCTATGTATCTCACCTCCATATATTATTTAGAGCCCGTAATCATAAATTCTAGAACAATAGAGCTAAGTGAATTGCAGGAGAAGAGTTGTCACGAAATGGCTGTATCTGATAAATCCGGTAGTTTGTTATGCGGACACATGCGTCATTTGTCGCCGTGTACTGCGCCTCAGAAACGACGCGAGCGTCGTGACCACGTGGGCGTATTAACATTAACGTACGAAATCGAGGATAATACGTTTCATTACGATAATTCTATTTAATGAAATGCTTTTTATGGAAGTAACGGTTCTCGGTTATCGGCCCATCTTAAATTTAACTGACTTGACTTATCCTCAGACCTATATTGGTCTTCTTTGCTCCACTGTGGATGTCTACGCTACGTATTCTGCCCCACAGAGAAATACCGATCATAGGCTAGGGTTCTCATACGGCCACCAGCGAAATACCATAAGTCATCAAAGGCAACTCGCACTGAGAAACTATTTACGGTGCATGCTCTGAGTCCAAACCAGTTCTTCTGCATATCAATTACATGTTGCAAAGTAATAACATTCAATGCTATGCGGATGATAGCATGGGGGATGCATTATACACTGGCCGTGCGATTATTTCTCGAGATAACGTCAATGAGTGCCAGAACAAACTGATGTCGAGACTTTGTTAAACAAAGTTTCAGATTGGGGCCAACAAATCTAGTTCAATATAACCCCACAAAGACACCAGTTTGCGCATTTACGCCAAAAAGATTCTCTTTGTTGCATATCCTTATTTTGAAAACACTCCCCTTGCTACCTCAGCTGATATCGGAATCCTTGGCGTTGACATATCGAGCGATGTTCAGTTTCGCGGTCACTTGGAGAGTAAAGCTAAATTGGCCTCTAAAAAACTGGGCGTGCGTAATAGAGCGAGACAGTATTTCATGTCGGAACACTGTTTGCAACTTTACAAAGCGCAAGTTTGGCCTCACATGGAATCCTATTCTCATCTCTGGGCCGGGGTACCCTAGTACCAGGTTCTTCCGTTTGACCGCATTCAACGGAGAGCGGGCCGAATCGTTGATGACCAGATACTTTCCGATAGGCTTGATTCACTGGCGTTGCGATGAGATGTTCCATCTCTTTGCATTTTTTACCGAATATACCATGGGGAGTGTTCTGAGGAGTTTTTCGGATTAATTCCAGCCGCTGAGCTTAAACACAAATCACGAAGAATTCAAAATTTCATCCCCATTATCTCGATGGTTGCCAATACTATGCGCTTCACGCGAAATTTCCTACCACGCACAACTACTCTGTGGAATCAGTTGTCGCCAGCAGTGTTTCCGTACCCATACGACAGGGACCTTCAAGAGCCTACGGTCTACTGTTGCGGATTTTCATGGGCGGTGCTCAGTTACCATCAGATGGGCTGCATGATGGTTTGCCGCCTATACTATAAAAAAATATAAATGCATCAGTAAAATTTGTAAATCCACTAAACTATACTACACTAAACTCGTGTATTTGATGAAGTAATATGTGCATGTCTGTCGAAGTTTCTCAATCCGATGCATTGGGTACTGTTGAAGTCGATCTGCATGTTATTTGAGCCGAAAACGTTATTTTATTCAATAATATAGTGAATAGGATAAATCTAGTATTTCTATCTAATTATTAAAAATCTGCAAAGCTTTCGAAAGTGGTGTGTAATCTGGGATTTAATGTGTCCCGAGAGTAGGCTCATGTTATGCAATCAGATACAGCTTTAGCGTCATGGGAGTAACACTCCGTTGTACAACATATATTTTTTATTTTACATATTACGATAGCCTACGATAGATTGCCTTTAATGTTTTTATAGAAAAGCAAATTAAAAAAAATCCACCAATCCATCAATAATCATAGATACACATAATATATAAATGATTATGTACTACGTAAGATATGCCTTTGTTTCAATTTGGCTTACTTAACTCTGTATGAATTTCTTGACACTGACAAAATTAATTAATAGTTGCCTAACTAGTAATACAAAATGTGTATGATTATTTACCTTTTACATTAACTATCCCCGCTTAGTAAGAAATTTGCACCAGATAAATTTTTTTAGTGCCCTGTCAAGTTTTTATTATTTATTGATAGCATTTAAATGTTTTCCGTTTCAAAAATTGTAACAGATATTTTATGCAGCTTACTAATTTTGTATAAATAGACATTAAAATGTATCTCTGAAATCGAGATCCTAAGATTTTCGCAAGATTAGCAAACCATGAATGGATACTTTACATATTTCAACATTGCAGATAGAATATAAGCAAACGTCTCATAATTTTAATAAAATGCACAGTTGCCTACATATAGTTTTTTAATATTTTATTCAATATTTAAAAATACGTATAAGATTTTGGTTTATTTAAGTGTTAGTCTCGTCTTTTCAGTATATATCTTTATAAGTGTTTATCATTGACTTGTTGTTGACAGCCCCCTTGTGCAGATCTGGCTAGAGGGTCATCATTGCTAAAATTGCGTTTGCCTAAATCTGATATCTACTTCTACCCTGACAGTATTCTAAATACGTTATCTGTTAGGTCACCAATGCCGTTTCCTTAATTCGTTATGTACGATATGAATACTTTAAATGAAATAATTATATTTATCCTCATTATTCATAAATATATATAATTTAAATATCTCCAAAATATGTCGCAACAAAATTTTATATGACCTTTAATACTGCATAATCCTTGATCCCAATCCCAAAGTATGAAATTTGTGAAATAAAAATAAATATATATATATTTTTATCCCTCTAATAAACTTTTTATGCATTTAAATATATACACGTAACATATAAAATCCTTAATATTAAATATGTAATGCGTTGTACGATAATATTGTTAAATATATGTTAAAGCGCATCCGACCAAAGGTAAAATTATGCAGCCACAACGTTCCCGGCCCACGCGCCCTTACTATTTATCCAGCGAAGGAGTTAAATTGCGTCGGCGCATATATTACGCATTTAACATTTAACAGTAACCGCGACTAATACTTTCCTTCCTTTAAAATGTCTGTAAATACCATAAATTAAGGACTGTAATTGCCTACTATTTTCCGTAAGAGGTGGAATTATGGAATAATCCATGAAACAGTGTTATTACTGCAAAAAATATTTTCATATATATTTTTCCACCGCAATATCTTGTATACATTTTTAATTATAATCATGACATTTAATCTAGTTACTTGTACATGAATAATATAATTATAAAAATACAAAATCTCTACTTGATTCTATCCTTACCTTCCCATATTCCATTTACCGCTCGAGATGATTACAAAACATAAAGCATTATTTTATCAAATAATTAGTGCTTTGACGGAGGACTTATTCGCGATTTTATTACGTGAACCAATAAGCCGTGGGGATACATGCGTAACTCGCAAAAATTACTAAATATAATTATACATATTGAATCTACCTCATCAATATTACACATTAACTAAATTCCTCACTATTATCATTATGAATTATTACGATTGATTACTCTGTACAATCTGAACAAGAACATGTTTAAATACATTTGCATTGCACACATGGGTTATGACAATGTCGCAAGAAACGTAATACAATGAAATGGCTTAAGTTAGAATTGTCATGAGTCGTATGTAACGAATCTACGCCTGCAACTGTTTAGCGGCAAATATCCGCTCGACACCGATGTTATTCAGGCTTCGTTTCCGTCGGATAAATTCTAACATTACTCGTATGAAGTGCAGACGCAATCCGTTCAGTGACTGGCAGTAGATGTACGAAAATACAACATGTATGTATATACATTTTTGTGCATACCAAATATACATTTTAAAACGTTTTTATAAATATCTACTAATAGATATTTCAATATTATTTTTTTTTTCAATATTTAAAATAAAAATCCATAAGAATATAATTGATGTACGAAAGAAAAGATATTAGCAGTCGTCGCGATCTTGCAACAATTTTCATGATCAAAGATACATATAGCAAGCAAGAGAAAGAAAACAATACAATCATTTACTGAAGAACATAATACAAATACGAGATTTTCAGTATTTTTACGTAGCATTCTTTAAAGACATTTTGTAATAATAACGCCAAGAAGAGTAGAGCCAAGAAGTAATCGAGACTCAGAACTCTAAAATAAAGGTGAACTTTTATTTCTAACTTCGGCAAAAGGTAGAAAATGTTCGCGTTTATTCTCGACCGGAGGGGACTTATCAGCGCGTTTTTCAAATAACGGTATCAATTCCGTACTGCAATCCTCCAGTTATCTCTTTTTCTTCCTGTAACACACAAAGAGCTCTCTCGTAAGCGGCGTTTTAGCGCACCAGCTACTCATTTTGTTATCCTACATAACATTATCCTTTACACATGTGCGAGGTCACCGGAATACCCAAACGCACCCGTAAAATTATGTGTATTATTACCACGTCGTTACATTTTAAATCCTATTAACGTATCCACTGACGAGCGAATTTCATTTTTTTCCTCGTAATTTCGACCAAAAAAGCAAACTTAACGAGGTGGCTTTATCCAAATAAATTACATTTTTATACTTTCTCTTTGACGTCTGTATTATAGACATATACCAGGTTAATCTGGCAAGAATTTTGGTAATAAATTCTTACAACCGGTAAAAATGATCTCTGGATGAACTCTTTTGTAAATAAAGATTTCCTTCAGCGGCACTCTAGTTCGTCGGAGGATAGATTATGAAAATGAAATCTCCTTTCTTTTACATTCTATGATACTTTGCTTTATGAACACTTCAATTTTAATGATTAGCTTTACCGGTAATTTTTTTGTGTATTTGTCTTAGTTTCATGAAACAATCTACTGGTTAATTATCTTAGTAATTTAAAAAGCTTTTTACAGCAGAAGAGCCATACCATATTAGTTCTCATTGACGACAACCTGTCAGCATTGCGATTCCTTATTGAAGGTCAATATGGGTGTGATGGGATGCAGGAATCTCTTACCATCGAGTAAAATACGTTCTAGTTTGTCACCCTACAATATATTTTTTTTATACACAATAAATGTGACCAAAAGAAATATTTAGAAAGATATATAAATAATTACGCTTTAACCTCCTCTCTCAATGAAAAAAATATTCACAGCAACGAAACGCATGTCAAGTTAAAACGAAACCAGCGGTAGACTAATTATAAGCCAAGTTTGACTTCCTCCATACATGTTTTAGCGCAATTTTTTTAATACCCGTGATTACGATTTTGACTTCACATACCTTTACATATACCTGTAGCTTTTCCATATAATCCTGTTGCCAGCATTTTATTGGTTTACGGGGACGGTGGTTCAGGAACTCAGCTTCATAGCCTGACCGCGGTATAGACTTGACCATGCCTCAACAATATATCGTACTAATACGGGAGAAGGCTTAGAATAAAAAAAATGAAAAGGGCAACTTACGTGACTTTACTATATGAAAACACACATTAAATGGCGGTAGTAAAAATATAGCTTTTCTTGGACAAATGTTACATTGTGTAACTAATTAATATTTCTATATTTTACAGTTATATGTATATATCACATAATACTTATATATATATATATATATATATATATATATTAGTATAATTAATATAAGTATTATAAATCTTAATAGTAATTAATTTTAATAGTATAAAACCACGCATACTAGTTTAAAACTACTCGCACTTTCACCTTGTACTTTCAGTGGACGATTCTCATTACGAAGTTTTTTAATCGTCCTTTGTTCCAATTAAAAAAACCCACTGTGATGCTAGCGGAGAAGGCACGACATGTCCCGTGCTCGTAATTAAACTGACACCGTCCCAGAGGACAAGTTTTGAATGTTATTAGAATCTCTTTCGCGCCGTCGCCTCTGATTGGAAATCCTTTATTTCGCTATACGAATACTCTCCAACTATCGTCCCACAATATTTGTATTCATAGATTTAATATTTACATGTAAATGTACACAGTGTCGTACGTTGAGTGGGCTAGCTGTTTATACTTTATGCATTAGTTCTTTTGACTTTGAAACATTTTAAACAAATAACAGCAGAAAAGTCACTCTTGTTTACTAAATATTTCTCAAGATAAATTTAGTAAACAAGACTCATAAGTAATGGAAGAGTTTCATTACCTACCATGAATTATAAACAATCCAATTACAACTTTTATAAATCTTATTAAATATATGTATCTGTATCTATTTCCTGGAGAGACCACGTCTAGGCAAACGTAGTGTCAGACGTCCTCCGGCTATCTAATGTAAATTATTATGTATGTAGCGTATGGTAAGAGGAAGCAACTGGATACGTGATATCGAAGTTCGGGTAGGTGGCGCTCTTTGAGAAAGGCTTATCTTCAGCGCTTGACTGTTACAAGCAAGTGCTCGTGGTGATCTATTCCATTCGATTCCATTGCTTTCTCCAAATAATAAATCAAACAATGCCGCCTTACACATATTTCATTTATATCTAGCCCAATTCTGAGTTCCGCGCAGATGATGTCGTGGGCAGATGTTAGTAGAAGAATAAAATTAAGTATATTTGTCAAGGAAAAAACTTGCCTTAATCTTAAATTCTTTGTCGTTGATGTGTAAACCACCATTCTATAAACTTACTGGCAATAAACTTTTCTTAGTTAAAATTAATTACATAAAATAATTACTTTAACCTGGCGGTAATGCCGACAGCTACATCATTGTAAATAAACGAATAAATACTTCGCACGTTAAATGTAACAAAGGCGGTTGTTGACAACGCTCGGCTACAGGCCGCTCGGCCGCTGGGTCTCGGCAAACAACCAGAATATGTTTAAACAGCAACACATCACCGCGTGTGCTTTGAATTTAAATTAAAGGTGAAACGGAAATCGAAATTCAGTCGCATGTCCTGCAATTTTTAACATCATTAGTTTACCACTGTTTGCGGAGTTTTATTTACTTATTTATTTGCACGAATAAAACAAACATTATACAAAAAGGTGGACTTCGTGCCAAAAGGTTTTCTTTTAGTCTTGAGTCTAGTGTTGAGCATTTGATTCCAAGGCAATATTGTAAGCATATGCTAACTGTAACAACATTTGATAATGTATTGAATGTGATAAAATGTGTTTTTTTTATACAATTGCTGATTTGCAATTTATTACTCCTTAGAACGACCCCCATAGTAAATTCGGTAAAAAAAACAAGATCTTCCGCAAGTGAATCTAGCCGATCAGAAAGTACCTAGTTAAGTGGAAGAAGCTGGTACTGGGATGTCCCGGCCCAGATATGAGGTTAGTATTCCATGTGGAGATAAACTTGTGCGTTGTAAAGTTGCACACGGTGATCCGACACGAAATACTGTCTTGCATTATTAAGCACGCCAAGCTTATTAGAGGCCAATTGGGCCTTACCTCCAAGTGACCGCGGAACTGTCACTCGATATTTTAACGCCTATAAGGATTCTGATATTGCTGAAGTAGCAAGGAGAGTGTTTTCTAAATTAGAAGATGTGACAAAGGAATTCCTTTTTGCGGTAAATGCGCAAATGTGTCTTCGTAGTGTTAAATTCGACTAGATTTTGTCGGCTCCTATGTCAGACTTTGTTTAACAAAGACTTGACCTCAGATACAAGTTTATTCCGAAACTCATTAACGTGTTTCTGAGAAATATTGGCGTGGCTAGCGTATAATGTATCCTCAGTGCTATCGTCCACATTAGTGGTCCACCGGCCAGCGTGTCGTCTCCTTTGTGCAAAGATGGAAGAGATAGCTGACAGAAATTGACTTGGCCAGCTTTGGTGAGGGACTATAATGTACCAGTTCAGTAATCAGTAAACGGGCACATGAAAGGCCATACTCTTGATCAAACAATGGTCCGATAAGCCTAGAGGGGCATCGACGGGGAATAGATAGTTGTCCGGATGAGTGGTCAGTAGAAGGTCCAACAGGGAACGTGTATGATCCTCTATGTCTGGAACCTGCGTAGACGGAGTTACCAGTTGCGTCAGACCATATGCCAATGCAAATTCGTGAACAGACTTCCCTGCATGATCGTTTGTTCGCGATTCAAACCAATGGACGTGGAATCGGATCGATGCGATGGGATCTGTTGTTAAACAGATTTTGTAGTCATTTGAATGTGGTTTATGAGTCTGTCTGTTTCGGTATTATCACTGCGTGACAAGGTGTGCCGTTGCCTTTTTGCTCCATTTGCCCCGGGGCGGAAGGCTGTATGGAGGAATTAGCCCCCCCTCCCCCTCGCCAGAATACGGTGGTCAGCAAGATCCTACACGCTTAGGTTACTTAGAATAGCCTGAGCGTGGATCCATATCCCAGTAAGGGATTTTTCAAAACCGCCTGTTCTGGGGTAGATTATTTAATAATATCACTACCATGTTGTTTGGGGAGGGGGAAGGGCCTGGGCCTCCGGCTACCTCACTCACTGTGCGAAACGCAGAAGTCATACAGATATATCACTTAGTTAAAGTTCGCTGGTATTCTGTCAGGCGGTGGTACTTCCCCAGTCGAGCCTGCCATTTCATGCAACAATAAAAGTCTAGAGATACTAGGCTCTCTCCACCTGTTAAAACCTGATAAAACGGTGAAGATTCATCATCGTCGTTCAGTCACCGTAGCTTTTATTGATACAATAAAATAATTGTACCGATAAAAAATTGATATTGTTGATATTTCAATGTAATTGTTAAATCAATAACATAGGTACACTCAAATTTAATCATATTATAAAAGTATCTGTAAGGGAAATGTGAAATGGCTTTTAGTGAGCTAATGTGGGCTACTAGAAACAAATACGCCCTGTAAGGGTGCATAATGGATATTATTTTGTTGTGAACTACCCTTACGTTCGGATGAAGTGTTTTCCTTCGCCGTTTTTAATATATTTAACAAAGGATAAATATTTATTTTCTAAAAAAAGTCATGTTAACTACACGAAACTAATGCGGCTTATCAGATTAAATTAATATTTAACAACAAAGGTATATATATGCAGATACATTGCCGCTTGTTTTTAGTCGCAACTTTAATATGTCAGCCCGATCGTGGAAGGACCACATCCCCACAGCATAACAGCATGAATAGCATAACGCTGCTATGTTTCTTTGTGAATGTAGGGATCCGGAGACCCCATTACATTTTTTGAGGCATTCCATCTCAGTCTTCAGAGTACAACGTATCTTGAATCTTCGTTTAAGGTCAATGTAGATGTCATTGGCACCACTCAATATTAACCATTAGGTGAACATTGTATTCGTTTGACACCCCTCATATAATAAAAGATTGCCACAACATTTAGTTGCTGTTGTCTAGCTAACACTATATGTACTTGGATAAAATGTTCTTAGATAAAAACTTAGAAACTACATTTACCAATTAAAGAATTATTTATTTAATACAAGGTCAATTTGTGTGTTTTCCGGAAATAATTTATCAATCATTACCTTTGCACAGTCCTCCATCTGGGTGTAATAAAATAAATAAAAAAGAATTCGATCTCTCACGTTCAAATTATCACACTAAATTTCCTTTCACAAATTAAGTAAATTTCATAAATTTAGATTCATTTTGTACGGCGTGCGTGTTGGCTCTTTGCCAAGATGCCCGCTACTTTCTCTCCCGTTGATTTTTCTTTCCCTCTCTGTCTGCAACTCCTGTAATATACATATATTTATATATATATATTTATATATATATATATATATATATATATATATATATATTTATTTATTTTAATTTATTTATTATAACGAAGACAGCTGAAAACCATTGCCACTTCCGAGAACTCGTCGATTTCCAGTTGTAATGATTTCAAAATGGATATCGGAAATATTTTATGGCTGATAAATTGCTATACGAGTGATGACATTAAACTAGTTCCAAATAAAAAACGTACTATGCAAGTAATAGACGGGAAGTATCTAAATCGGTATTAACACCGTATTGTGCTCTTTTTCTTATTGTATTTATTTTTTGTGCCTGTTTATGGCGACAACTATGATGAGGAGATATTTATTACACTATAAAAGAATTATATTTCATTTAACTGAAAGATTCTAATTAAAATTTTATTATCTTCTCATTTAACGTTTGGCCGTTGATTTATTGTTATGATACGAAATAACTGTGGAATGATTAATGATGATAATCCTGAAAATCGCGTGCATTCCATTTTGTTCGGCAGTTGTCGTTACGTGTGGGTACGATATCGACCGCTTATGTTTTGCACCGAATTAAAAATTAAAATATTAATTATTTAATCAATAGGATGGAAACAACGGATGTCGGAAGGATCCCCAGAATTTATAATTTCAATGTTCATTTTAATACGTGCTTTGGAAATAAAGAATATTTCGAATGTTATACATCTTTATTTAACAAATTGTGTGAAGAATAACACAAAACAAAGTCTAGGGATAATCAACATTTAGTTGAATTAAAAGAAGCCATAATAGTTTTTTAGATGACTAGGTATTCTAAGAATTTTATTATTAAACACAAAATTATTTTGATCTATAATTAAATTCTATAAAAAAAATCAGTGATTGGATTTTGTTTTTTTATTAAAATACATACGCCACAAAACCAATTAATAAAGTGAATTAATTTCACAAACTGAATTATTTAGAACCTTGTTTCTAAATAATAATAAACTGCCTGGGAGTGCGAATAAGATACCTGTACCACTGTGCCGCTCCCCTACATGCGCAGTGAAACCAGGAAATCATGCTTTGATTGGTATGAAAGGTTTCAGTAACCACTTATCAGTTAAAGTCAACTTCTAACATGTCCAGCACTAATATTTTCAAAATAAATCTGAAAAGTTGCATGGCATTATGTTAGCAAGAGCACACAATCAGTTTAAGTAACTGTAATACCTGGGTAAGTAGCAGCATAACGTCTCTGTGGTGCGTATGGTGAGTGTAGGGATCAAGACACTCAGGTAATGAGAGCGAGTCATCCCATTTTACTCCGTAGGGGTAAAAAAGGCATGAGGTTCTTGAATCTTTATTAAGGATGGATACATAGGTATTTATGAGGTGCAGTCATCACGGTAATGGGCATACTATATATTGTCATCTTTAGTCAGTACAGTCAGTACAGTCATCGAGGCCGTTGTTCGAGGCGTTCAATAGATTAAGGTAATACTCACTCACATCAGTCTCGACAAACATAATAATTCGATGAATGGTTATTATAAATATTAACTATTCTATTGAGGAGATCTGCACCGTATTTTTTGTTATCGATGTGTGGTTTTTTATTATTGGATAATAGTTTATATAAGATATTTCAAAACGTCCTTGCTACTTAGTACCTTCTGTCATTCACATATCATACAAACAAAATAAATATAAACACCGATGTATGCCAAAAAAATCCTGAGGAGTTTGCATGCAAAAAATTTCCAAATTAAAAATGATGATATTGTAGGAAAAGATAACACAGCTATGGTTTTACTCTGTTTATTCAAAAAGTTTATAAGTGATGATATTATAATACAGTTATTTTAAATAAAATTTAAAGGGTGGCAGAGCAGCTAGTGAATCGGAAGCGCGATGCCGACCGGAAACTGCGTATCTCCAAATTCAATTTCCACCGGCAGTGGCCTAATAAATCCGCTATTGAGTGATTTTATTCGGAAAAATATCAATATGTGAAAAGTAAATTCACTATGTCTTGGTGTTTTTAATAACACTTCCGGTGGATAAAAATATATAATTTTCTGCGAATCTTCAATCATTTTACAATAGATTTTATTTAGTATCTACCAATAATGACAAATAAGTGTGTAACATGGTGAGAATTATCGGTATCTGGATGTCACAATGAAAAGTTTATATTAAAAAAAACATTTCAAATAATAATAATTATAACTCAAAAACAAAGTACCACTAACGTCCAGATATATGACATAAGGTCTTGATATATGTATTTTATTTACATGTATAATATTCAGATAAATTTATAAAAACAGTCATTATAATAAAACAGGTAAATAATATTCTAATATCTTCATCATTGCGAAAAATTTTCAAAGTACAATATGAAAGTAAATGAATAGAATGTTCTCATATTATATATAGTTCAAAAGCGATAGTAAATTTTACGGATGCTTAATTCTTTTCACATTCCCATATATTTACTTTTGAGAGAGCTCAGCAGTCTGATAATTTATTTTCAACTTAAATTCGTCTAGGTTTCATGGTGTTAACGATAGCACACAATCAGTTTTAAACATTAACTACCATTATCTTAGTAACTAAACAAACATAAAAATTAGACCAAAAGTATAAATGTTGACGTTTAAAGCATTGTTTTATATACAACCAGCCGTGAAATATTGTATATATTGATTTATTACTATACAAATAAAGTAACCTTACCTTTACTTTTAGTGCCGTTTAAGAGCTGTTTTTAATAGCTCAGCGTCTAAATTTTCGTTTATAATCCGCACACACAGGACATGAGCTGCTAAGTTTGAACCTCGGGACTAATGAAATTGCCAATTTAAAATTTGAAGTGCTGTTATATAAGTTAATAAAAATATTTCCGGACATTTGAAGGCAGCTTATCCACAGTGGAGTCGTGACAGAATATGTTCCAATATATTTTCTTGAGAAGAAGCTATATCGGCCGTTACTTTACTTTGAGTTTACTTAAAGCAAATTAATGAACCTGCTCACGCTTATAAAATGTGACGGTTGATAAAGTTGTGTATATCTTTAAATCAATCTTTAAATAAGTTATAAATAAGTTAAAATCAGTACAAGTTCCACTATTTATTTCTAATACATTTCGCGGAGGACACGGTAAGCGGTAGAATAGCAGGGATGCGTCTTCATAAAAGGAATATCACGTGCAAGTATTCAACAAAGCGCCCAGTTCTCTGTGTAATTCGATATTCTCGGGTTGAATGATCCCATATCAACGCCGAGAGCCTTAATTCAGCTCTCCTCACGACAGAGGCGGAGTGCACTTGGGCGTAAATAAAAAGTTGAACGTCGCTGTAACGAGAGAGCCGCCGCGGTGCACAATGACTCTAGACAATGTGTTAGCGGAATGACACTCTAGAGGCACTATGCGCGCCCTCGCAACCTTAGGGGGGAGACACACATTGCGTGAATATTACGCAATAGCTTTAATAAATTACTGACGCGAGACCTACATAAGAAATAATTATTTGCATGCGATTGGTCATCAGATTATTTGGTTGCTGCGAAGCGAGTCCTTGGTACGATTGACAGTCAAGAACAAATATTATATATCACAAAATCTTCGACTTCACGTATGGGTATGTTATATGTACTCGTTTGTTTCATATCACTCACACTGCATATGTACCTTATTCTGATCTTAGTGCATAATATGGGACTAGGAAAGACGACTTCATTAGTCGTCTTTCCATTTCCGTTATGCAAATGTATACGACACTGTAATATAGCTTGACTGGGGAAGGACCACGCTCTCGCAGAATACCAGCTTGAAATAGCATCATAATGCTGCCGTGTTTCGTCTGGTGAGTGTAAGGATCCGGAGACCTTTATAACTAGTGATGAGGCGTTCCATCTCAGTCCTCAAGGGTGACAACGCATCTGCATTATGATTCCTAGTCAAGGATAAATGTAGATGTTATGGGCCGCTGGAGTCACTTACCATCAGGTACACAGTTGCTCGTTAGTTACTCTCAATGTAATATATAATAAAAGTAATTAGAAATTATCGCTGTGATCTAAACCGACCACAGGACATCATGAAACCTACGTTAAAAAATTGTGGTTCAGTGAAACATTAGAATTTCGGTTGATACAAAATGCAATTAGTATAATATCAGGTGACATTGACCTTGATATTGGATATTCATTCTCAGGTTTACTTTAACTGAGAAAGAAAGCTTTTACATATACTCGTAAAGTATTAATATCGTACTTGCTCGCACAATATTGCATTTTGAAAGTACCCAATGAATAATAGGCACAAATACACATCGCTCATAAAGATTTACGATTACCAGCTATTTCGAAAATACTATATTCAAATATAATTGTACTGTGAAGATTAAATATCTAAAAAAATTACACGTGGTAACTTTATACCGTTCATATCTGCAGATAATTTCCAACTCTACTATGACAGCTCTGGTCGAGCGGTGAAGTAGGTATGTATAAGACACGACCTCATGGAGTACCAGAAAAATGAATAGCATAAAATTGTTGCATTTCATGTGATATGGGTTGAGAACCAAAGAGACAATTACTATTCAGATTTGAAAACGCGCGCAGATGTAATTTAATTCTTCTAAATATATCTATTGATAATGGACACATATATAGACACTTGATATAAGTTGAGTTTGTGTACTGTATTGACTGTATTGTCTCCATTACAACTTCCATTGTTACTTTTAGCATACAATAACGTTAACAATGTTAATCCATGGAATACTGAGCTTTATTTTATTTTTAATTTGTTATTTTCTTTTAAACAAAACACAGAGTAACGCCTTATTTAATGACGACATACAAAGCGTATTTTGACTTATTAACAATAAAGCATTAGTAATCTTTAGTTTGACTTAAATAGCGTATTCTTTGTTATGGTAACAAACAACGTCTGTATAAATTTAGTAATCGGTTGCAAGCCGTAACCGGTTAACAATTATTTGGTTTTTTAGAAATTAATTACAATTGATATACGCTTTTAGTCATGGAGATATTAAACTGCCAGAAAACACGAGAGTTCATTGACATATTCCATCCAATCTCTTCCACTCAAAACTCGTGCATATTTTATTGGAAAAGTTATTTTAGTACGTCTATTACATGTGGTGAAATAGCATCATACGTTACTTGAGAGTTGAGTTAGTTCTAAAATTGTATATCTTGTTTTCGCTTTTAAGTGTTGATATTCAAAAATCTATCTTTGCTTGATTTTTCTAATACTATCAAATCCGACATTATCTTTGAGTGAATTTATTACATATAGTTTGTCTATATGTAATAAATTCACAAAGGGGTCTCAAATTTGACAATTTTTGGGAATATTTACATTAAATTATTTGATTACAAAGTGAAAATAAAAGTAGAAATTCTACATAATACTTAAAAAAAAAGTATTACAGAAGGACAAGTAAATGATTATACGATCAATTATGTGCACAATTTGTGATGAACGTTGTAGTAGGAATAAAAGCGAGCTCGGAAGCATTGCAGCCGTTCATTACCCCTGCGGTTGTTTCCGTACTTATAGACGAAGCACCCTACGACATCGTCATAGAGCTTCCAACCATTGCTCTTCGCCGCCATGGAGAAAGCATGTCATTTGTTTTTAAAAAATGCAGAGGCAATTCGTTTCTTATACACTTGTATTTGTATTTTCAACAAACCCAGGTTTCTTGCGTACCTTTGAATCGAAGACACCACGGATCTAATAAACTACTACAGTCGTAATAATACTGAACTACACATTCATTCACCAGATGAAACACAGCTGTTCTAAAGTAATTTTTATAAAAATCCTTTGTATGCTACAGCTAATATAACAATATGGCGTATATCTGCCACATATTGTGTATTTCTCCCCATATTAACTATTTCCTTGCACAATTTTTACATTTAGGTTTACTCCATATTTAGCACAATTTGTGGACCCTTCATAGCTCCATAGACACTATATACCTAGTGTTACATTGATAGTCTGCCCGTGGTCTTTTATATTCCGCGTTTTGTAATAAATGCTGAATAATTTTATACCTCTCTGTTTATCGCAAGTCTTTACTTTTGGTATACATCGGGTGTTGCAAATAAGAAGGTTTTATAAGTTACGTTGAAAATATATGCTAAGAAGGCCTTTATTTTATTATTTTTTATGTCTAACCTTCATGAACTAGCCTGCCTCCTGGGAGAAGACTGGGCTATGTGGGATTTGTACCCACTAAAACCCCCTTGGTGGTCAATCTCAGTGGGAGGGGATCCGGGTTCTCCTACGAAAAGCACCGGTGCCCCTCTACACTGAGCCTAAGCACATCCCAAAGGAGACCGCCCTCCCCTAGCATCCTCGCTACGCTAAGGCAACCCTTCACCAATCTATGTTGCCGTCTTCCTACGTTTCGCAATCCTAGACAATGAGAGCTCCCACCCAGATCAACCTCGGACCCGTAATCTCCTTTTAGTTGCCTTAAACGGCACGCAGGAGGTATGTTAGACCTGTTTTAAAATCCCCGTACTGAAAGTTAAAAGTTAAAAAGGCTTATGGCTTATATAATTATCTTTCATTGGTAAAAAATAACTTTAGTTTAAAGGTATTCGCCAGTTTTATGAGGAATTAAATAAACGTACCTACCTATATGATAATCAAATATACCTAATAATAAAATCCCTTCAAGAGAGAGTCACTTCTGATAGCTACGTACTTCCAATATCAACACCGCTTTGGTTTTTTTTTGAAAATCTTCATCGATAACACCCCTCGTCGCTATTTTTCATTTTCTGTATTTTAAATTTTAATGAAAACCGTCGACTGAGACCATTGTTATAAACACCGCTGCTGCCGTTGTAATTTACATGCCAGCTATCGCATTAACGATGACTGAGCGGTTTCTCTTAATTATCATTTTGCACGGTTCGTCAAGCGCTCACTTTGGCCTGTTTGATGGTCATGTCTGGAATTCATTTCTATTATAATATACGATATAGTTTTATAATAATCCTTCTTTGACATTCTTCTACATAATGTTTATAATTTAATTCAAAGCGTTAAAATATTTTATCATTTCGTAAATTTATATATTCATTATTAATTCAAATTAAATATTAGGTCTTTACCTATGAAATTGCCTTTCTTCAGTATTGGCCATTTCAAAAACCAAAAAAAAGTTGATTGGCTGTGAATTCTAAATTTAAATTAATTTTGTTTTAAAAACATGACATTCTTTTTACAAATTCAGTCTTTTGTTTATTGATTAGCTTTGTATTTTCATTACGTTTGAACATTTTTCGTCATGATGGATACTTTAAATAATCGTGTAATTATGGAATATGAATTCCATCGTGGCATCAACGCGGCACAAACGGCACGTAACATCAACAACATTTACGGAGAGAACTTTACAAACGAACATACAACCGGTTATTGATTTGCCAGGTTCCGATCTGGAAATTTTGATTTAAAAAATGAACCTCGTGGTCATCCGGACACTTTGGTCAACAATGATGAATTAAAGGCGATTGTAGAAGATCAGCTTCTCTATGCTATATACTAGATACTCAATCTACAGCCGAGCTAGCAGCAGCTTTTGATGCTAACATCAAAACAATATTGGTCCATTTGCGACAAATTGGCAAGGTAAAAAAGCTTGATAGATGGTTGCCCCACGAACTTAACGATCGCCAGCGCAACGTACGCGTATCGCCAGCGAAACCTTCCTCGCGCTGCTCAACAGGCACAGAAATGAAAGAATTTTGAACCGAATTGTTAGGTGCGACGAAAAGTGGATTCTGTTGAATATCAAAAGCGCTCAGCAAATTGGTTAGATCCTGGTTCAGCACTAAAGCAATGCCCTAAACGAAAAATTACCTCTAGAAAGTTGATGGTCACTGTTTGGTGGTCTAGTGCCGGTGTGATTCATCCCAGTATTTTACCAAACGGCATGAGCTTTACTGCAGATGTGTACTGTGAAGAACTTACGACAATGATGAAGAAGCTCGCACACCTGCAACCAGCTTTGGTCAATCGGTCGTCTCCGCTGCTCCTACACGACATCGCGCGACCCCATACTGCACAACAGACAGTCTCCAAGTTGCAAGAGTTGGGGTTGGAAGCTCTCCCTCACCCACCGTACTCACCAGACCTTGCACCCACCGACTATTACTTTTTCCAAAATTTTAACAACTTTTTAGCGGGAAAAAAATTCAATTCCCGAGAGGCAGTACAAAATGCTTTTTAAGAGTTTGTTGCCACCAGTCCAGCTGATTTTTACAAGAAGGGCATCAATAAACTACCACTGCGTTGGCAAAGATGCATCGATTACATGGGTGATTACTTTGAATAACAGAAATAAAAAAGTTTTAAAAAAAAAATACTTTAACTTATTTCATACAAAACGGCAATTTCATTGGTTTATAATACACACTAAACTACTCAAAACAAAATGGGGCCCACCATGTTTTATAAATAAATTTCACAGATTCTTTTTCTTTTTTCAGTTTTTGTGGTTAGGAATGAATAAATTAAGGTTTTTGAAAGTGTGTAAACATTAACAAGAGTAAGTTTTGCCAATTTTATGGAATTTGGTCAAAATTTACAGTTTTTAGGAAAGTTTACAGAAATTATTGATTTAAGTAAAGTTTAATATTGATTTTTATTATTGACTAAATCAATGAATTTGATGGTGCTTAATAGCGAGTAGGTCCTCCTCTGATCCGTATGCACTCTCTGAATCTATCTGGGACACTTTTAAATCAAGTGGGTGATGTTTTCCTCGGGTAATCGCTCCCAACACAGGAGTTTATGAGCTCTTGTCGATTAGTCACATTACTGAAGTTCGATTTGAGGCTTTTCAATTGGTCCCATAAATGTTCAATGGGTTAAGATCGGGACTCATGGCCGACCCCGGTAAAATCGAAATATTGGCTTCAAAAAGAGCTCTCTGGGTTGTTCGCGCTGTATGTGGGCGAGCATTGTCTTGCATAAAGACGAAGTTTTCACCCACTCTTTGTGAAAATGGGATGACATGGGGCCGAATTATTCGATCGACACATCGGGAGGCAGTTATGGAGCCTTCTTCCAGAACTACCAGCTCAGTTATACCGAGCAAGCTTATTCCAATCCACACCATAACATCTGGACCTCCAAAACGATCCGTTTCATGTCTGCAAGGTTCTGAAAAACGTTCTCCTTCTCTTCTCCACACGCTCACTCGACGATCATCGCTGAAAAACTTCACTTTACTTTCGTCCGTAAAGAGTGCATTTATCCAGTTGTCCATTGTCCACTCCGCATGCTCGCGAGCAAATCTCAAACGTGCTGCACGATGCGCTTTTGTCAATTTTAGACGAATAACACGAGATCTGGAACGTTGTCCGTCTTCATGGAGCCAATTTCGAATGGTTTGATCACTAATTCGTGTGCCAGTCGATTGCCGCAGTCCATTTTGTAAGACGCGGGCAGGAATCGTACGCTCTCGACGTGCAGTCAATCTGATATACCGGTCTTCCTGGACGGTTGTAGCTCGCGCTGTTCCTGATCCAGATCTCCTCGCGACACTACCTACCTAGCTCGTCGCGACACACATGTGTGTATATATATTTTAAATTTTAAGTTCTAAAATTGTATAGCTTGTTTTCGCTTTTAAGTGTTGATATTCAAAAACTCTATCTTTACTTGATTTTTCGAATGTTATCAAATCTGACTTTATCTTTGAGTGAATTTATTACATAAAGACAAAAAAGGGTCTCGAATTTGTCAATTTTTCCAAATATTTTTATTTTTACAATATTTTATTGATTACAAAGTGAAATTAAAAGTAGAAATTCTACATTTTATTTTAAAAAAAAATATTTACAATGTAGGCACTAAACCTACCATTATGTCTCTCCACGCCACGGGTTGATTGGTAGGAAATGCCTTACGGCATTAAGTTCGCTATTTGTATCCCCTTTTGTACGGTGTGGCTAATAAAGCTTGATTAAATAAATAAACAAAAGAAATCTGTACCTATAGTTTCTAAAATCTTTCCTCTACGTAGAAACTAGATGCAGGTGCGTTATCAAAGTTGAAATTGAGTTAAGATATAATAAATCATTACCAGTAAATAGCTAAAAGTTATAGTTGTATTGCTTTATTTGTTTGCATTGTCTGCAGTCATATTGCATTATCTGAGTACTAACATGTATGTAAAATTATAAATAACACATTTTTTAAAGTATTTTTTTAGTGTAATATAAAATGAAATAAATTTTGTGACAACATAAGACAGATCAAAAACCATATTCCAATCTTGTTATTTACGAATCTGCTACTGCTGTTCGATCATACTTTGTTCCATAGAGCGAGGACACTTCTGTAGTCAAATTGTATATTCAGATACGGGAAACTTCTCGAATTAGGTGAGCCGAAATAGCCGCATTAATTAATATTTGTGTTTAAACTGTATCCGTGCCCTTGAGTGATTAAGCGACCTTTCAAATACAGTTTTAGGACAATTTCCATTGTTTGCATACTAATCTCAGACACTATGTTATCCTCGTCAGATTAATTGAGAATATTGAACCATCATAATCTTAATCATTTAATTAAGCATTTTCCAAGTAATATTTGTTTTCGTGAACCGAAAAGGAACGCAGTTTATTCGTCTCCGTTAAGTGACGTCAAAACGTATATGGATTTATGGAGGCTTCCTGTTTTTTGTAACCTACTAAAGAGCACACGTATTTTTGAGCTCTGCTATTCAAAATATAAATAAATTTCGTGTAAGTGCCTAGTCCTAAGGATAATGGTCAGGGCAGTTACTATGCCCTCCGCGTGTATTCGTGAGGAGCAGGTCGGAATAAAGGGGCCCCAGAAAGGTACGGCGATGACCATCGACTACCAGGTAACGCGCATGCACTTTCCTTATTAATATATAACACTACATACATATATATATTGAACATAATTTTGGTCAATTTGACTTGGTGAAATTATGAATTACTGTTAGTCCAAAATTAATTCACATATTTTCATATTTAGTCCGTGGTATTACTAGTGAACTGTGTTACGGCGTCCACATCGAAAAAATATTTATCTCATATTACGTAGTGCGTGGATTTGGAACAACTGGTTTTCATCGAAAATTCATTTTGAGTAATTAGAAGCAGGTAATTAAAATTAAGATTTAATTCGCTCTACGTTTGTGGATACGCAGGATAAAATAGAGAAAAATCTTTTGTCACAAAATCTATCAGTTTAGTCTGAACAAGAGAAAATACATGACATTTTTATGAATAAATTGTATAATATTCCTGCAAAGTTTGCCATTACAGATTTTTTCGCCTATAAAGGATTAAAAAAATGCAGTATCGTTCAATGTTGCAAGGCGTGGCGTTTGGTTTAATTAAGTCTAACAATCGAGAATTTTGACGTTGCTTGGCAAACATTACAGAATAATTATCGGATAAGCACTGTATAGCAAATCGACATGTTGAAAATTTTTGCGCGTCCTTGTGTGAAAATGTTAGTGAGTTGAAGATATTGTATTTTCCTACAGAAGAGTGAAGTTTCTTTTTAGTGCCTATTTTTTTTAATTATTACAGTAAGAATGCCGCGATTATCCGACTTAAGTAAGTTCATGGCATTCCCGGCGAAACAGATGCATGTGTGTGTAATATATCTTCTGGGTTCTCGGCGGTCACGATCTAAGAGTAATAATGTAGTTTCGCCACTCATGTTGACTAAAATCGAGTGTGTATCTCTTATAGCGCTGAGCATTCGTTGAGCATGTACTCAAAGTTTATAAATGTAGCGCCATTTAAAAGAATGAATTTGGTAAAAAAAGTTTGGTCAGTTTTAGCTGTTTTAGTGGCACAATAGTCGCATGCGTGTCAGTCGGGTAGTTATACGACAAGTATCGCATCACAAACTTTTGCATTTTTTGCGTGAATGTGGTCACGGGCAAAAGAAGTCCTATTCTGAGACAAGGTGTCCGGCGCGCGCGTCACTCGCTCGTGTGTTGTTGGATTCCGGTTCCCAATCTTCGTTTACGACGTCTCAATTCGCGAATCATCTGAATATACCGCGTCGTCGTGTACGTGTGCCGGCTAGTGTAGTATGTCTAATATGGGTAAGGCGAAAAGTATTCTTTCGTGTGTGATTTTGTTTACTAGCGGTGATGACTTTTGTTTGATAACGTTTTAAACAAAATTACTGGGTTTCTACCTAGCGTGGCGATTGATTATAAACTTTTGGTAAGCCGCAAGCTTCCACAGAACATTGATATCTTGTTAGATTACTAAATCGTATTCATAACCGACATAAAGCAAATGCTTGACATTCTGGCATTTTATTATTGGGCAGTCAATTCCGGCTATTCTGGAGTCAAACCTTAGGGATGCAAACATCAATGGATTGACCAGGTGGCAGCGAAAGACGAATATGACTCAACACTTATGGAAACACTTGATAAGAGAGTATCTGCTAATTTGCAGCAGCGTCCCAAATGGCAAGTGTCGAGAGATAATGTAAAAATCCGTTAAGTAGTGGTTCTCGTGGTGGACAACGGGCCGCCGACGCAGTGGCGACTCGGAGTTAACGGGGAGACTTGGTACGTTTAGTCACTATGTACACAACTCATAGCGTTACTAAGCGAGTTGTAATGAAGATCTCTCCTCTACCGAACTCATCTTCGTATTAGTGTAAGATGTAGCTCGATTTATGTTAAACCCGGTTGCTCTGCGTTGGCCGTTACGTTTAGTATTTAAATAAAATTTGTTTTCGTTAGTGTAAAAACAAACTCATTTTGATGGCCCCCGCAATGTGAGGACATATATGGAGACGTTTCCTTTTTGTGTAACTGACTAGGAGCACAAGTAATTTTGAGCTCTACTTTTCAAAATATAAATAAATTACGTGCCTATGTCTAACTGTAAGTGGTCAGTGCAGTTCCAGTGCCCTTTGCGTATGTTTTTAAAGAGCAGGATGATGACGGTACGGTGACGACCATTGACCTCCAGCTAGAAAGGCGCATGCACCTTAATTCATTCCATTGCACTCATTTATTTATTGAACAACAAGATTTATTTATAGGTTCTTTTATGAAACACAATATTTGTTTATCGCTGTATTTACTACAGAGGATAACAATAAGAGACTTTGCTACCTCGAGGTTACTGACGCGAATATATAATGTCGACTATCTACTCTTTCGGGATCATAACATTTTATTTATAAAAAAAAATATCACCATTTATCTGAGTCTGAAATAATACGATCTTTTGTATTAAATAATGTGTAAACATTGTTCTATATTTCTTATCTGAATGAACCATAATATATTTTTCTTTCTATAAAATAAAAATAAAGTTTTGCCTGTCAATTCTTCAGGTATGTAAGAGCGGCTTAACAAAAAAAAAATACCTGCTTGTGATACAATTTTAGTTCGTATTATTCTCCTAACAATCGTAATACGAGACAATATTGGGTGTATTGACGTACGATCTTATCGTTTTCTCTGCTAAAAAGACGTAACGAATCGTAAATAATACAAAATAATTAAATAGATAAAATCCTTAAGATAGAATTTCAATTATGCTTCATATTGTGTAATATTGGCTTTATTATGTTTTCCTGCGTAACAAATACGTCGAGTAAGTCTGGCAACATCTGGGACGGAACTGAACTTCAACTAATAACGCCCGTAACTTCTGTCTGTAGCAACCTGTAATGAAGCCGGCTGGAACTAGTCTCTTGTATAAGTACGTAGTATATCTGTCCACGGGCACAAATATCATACACGAAACATATAACTTTCATCGATGTTATAACAACTTAATTTCGCTACAGAAATAGAACACGAACATGAACAGAGTTAATTAGGATCTTATTCGGATAATATCTGTCGTAGGTGCTACACCATCAATTTTATAATGTATTCTTTTAAATAAATTAACATTATTTATAAAAAGATTTAGTAATGTAAAATAACGTATACTTTTATAATTATAATTGTTCAATAAAGTACAATGCAAGTTGCAGTTAGAAGCTGGTATGACGATGCAGCTCCCTTTGTAATCTCATTGAAATACTACATATAAACTCATATGGCAGCTGTTGGCGATAGTCAGGGCTGTATCTTAAGCTGGGCCTATGAATTTGGGCTCCTGAACTTGCACTCAGTAGACCAGCCAATTGCTGCCACTTATATCCGAAACCTAAAAGTGTATTCATAAATAAATCACCGATGACGCATTATAAGCCTCTCCTGTGTGTGTGTACGTGTAGTGTATAGAATACGTGATAGTAAAGTCTTCTTTCTTCAGAACAACATTTCAGTACACTTCTAGTCATTCGTGAACTATGTAATATTAAACTATCGAATAACATAATTGCGTGTCCGAGGTATTACATCCTAGCACAGACATAGAGTGATCCAACAATTAATAGTCATATTAACAGCCTGTCATCATCCCTATTGTTTTCCTTTTATATTCATTTGAAGGGTAGTTTTATCACAAATTTCTTCATTCCTGAATCCTAGATGAAACGGCATGACGTTAGAATGGATAATAAAAGAATATGGCAACATTACTAAGCGTGAGATTCACGATGAACTGAAGATTGGATCACGGGTAGTTTTCACCATTTTACATAGCCATCTTAAAGTTGGGAGGGTTACATAACGATGGATACCCCACTCACTCACAAAAACCTTTATTGCGACTAGAGATCTAAACACTTCTAGTATAGGTATTTAACTTTCACCTGATGCAACAACAAACATGATAATGGGTATCGTCTCGATCCCTGGATATGTGTACATACACAATTGAATGTGAATCATGAAAAAGGGTGATAATCGAGCATACAGTTCTCTTAATGATAAGTTATGACTGTGTCTCGTGAAATTAATATCCATTCTCAACTGCATGCAAAATACAAATCCGTAGTCACCCCTTAGGAGTGAGATGAAATGCCGAGTTATCAGTATGTCATTTAGGTCTCCAGTTACTATACTCACCATACGAAACATAATAGCATTATGTTGCTACTTCACGTTGATATTCTGTTTGGATATTGACCTGTTCCGGGTGAAGCAGACGCAACTTTCAAAGTCATCAGTCCTTCAAAAGAGTTATTTCAGAAGCAAATTCGGTACAGAATTGGAGAGCGACTTTTTCGCCTCCCTTCGGTAACCCGTGCATTTTGGTCTTTCAACAAAGCTGTTCAAGGGAATATCTAGCAGCCATTGGAAAATAATTGATTCCTGAAACTGTCTGCTCATGATATACCTAGAGGAACACCAGCTGATTAATTACGGCTCCCTTCGGAGTCACTCATCTGGTGACCTATAATTGACTCATCAATAGACGCAGGCAGTCGATACGAAGGAAGAATCCGTGGCAGTTAGCCAGGACGTAGCGGAGGCCTTCAGTTGGGTTTGGCTCAAAGCGCTTCTTCCCAAACTTCTTTTCAATGGGCTTCCCGACAAATTTAGCAAGTGGGTCACTGGTTTTCTCATGCTCCAACTCCAAATCAGTGAATGATGGTGTTCCACAAAGTTGTGTGCTATCTCTTACCTTGTTTTTTCTGCATATCAATGACATTTTGCAATTTAATAGCATTCATTGCAATGCGAAGGATAGCGCAGGGGAAGAGTTGTACATTGACTGCACCAATATTTCTCGGGAACACGTCTACAAGTGCCAAGAATGCCTTGGTCGCATCTATTTCTTAGCTTCCGCATGTGTAGTATAGTGTTCTCATCTCTGGGCCGCGGCACTCTAGTATCAGCTCCTTCCATTCGATCGCATTTAACGAAGAGCGGATTGAATCGTTTAGATTTAGGTACTTTCCGATCTTGAGCTTGATTCACTGCCATTACGAAGAGGTGTTGTGATCTCTATGCATTTTTTATCGAGTTTACCATGGGGAATGTTCTAAAGATTTCTTCGGATTCATTCCAGTTTAAAAATCGTACATAACGACAGAATTCAAAATTTCATCCTCATCATCTCGACGATTGGTAATCCACCACTGTGCACTTTATGTGAATATATCTGCCACTCACAACTACTCTGTGGAATCTATCTCCAGCGGTATTTCCCAATTGTTACGACTTAGTTACCTTCAAGAAAAGAGCCTACTTCTTTCTTAAAGGTTGGCAGCGCATCTGCTACTCCTGATGTTGCAGATGTTCATGGGCGGCGGTAATCACGTACCATCATATATCCTATAATAAAAACACAAAACGTTAATTCATCGAATTTTCTTGTAAATAGAATTTATTTCTACCAAAGTTTATTCAAGGTAATAGTTATAGCAGAATTCACTACTGATTGGTTGTGAGTTTGATGTCCTACCCTCTATGTTCTATTTTACTATTTTTAAACTCATGCATTTAATTGTTAAAGAACGTCAAACGGTGTGCCATTATCCTTATCTTTATCTATGAAAACTCGTACGTGACAGGTGCCTTAATGAAGAGTTTGTTGTATAAAGAAAGCTCCTAAATAAACAAGCGATATCAAACACGCTCGTCATAAGGTTAAGAAGAAAAATGTCAACTCTTTTGAGATAATACCTATTATGTGGTTTACCTGAGGACAAAGTCGAATGACAATGGAACCGACGGCAGATGTCTCCGCAAAATAAACTTCACAACAGATCTTAAATCATTGAGTTATATAAAAAAAAAATACGGGATTAATTATACCGTGTACTGTTGTCAGTAGGTAACAATAAATCGTCATCAATGACATGGGACGCGATATAAAATGGTAATGCCGCGTATTATGTCTGACAACAATGATGCATTGTGCAAAGAATTCGGGTATGACACACTGCAGGCAAGTTCTTTCACATTTTTTTTACATGTTTCTCTATTGAAACACTTCTACAATTTGTGAGGCATGTAACCTTCTTTGTACGTCATGCGTCTGCTGTTGGAAAGCATATAGTCACAACATAAACATGGTTAGGACTGCTGTTTGAGAATATACGTTATGTAATAGGTTTATGTTATTTTTGCTCAGATGCATAATAGTAATTAATCTTTAAGCACAAAAAAACTTTTATTACTAATTCAATGGCTTCAATTTAAATTGTATGTATTGTAATTATTTAATGTTTCGAAATAACCAGCGGTTGCAATTGTTATATTTTATTGTGTTACATAATATACGTTTTCTCTATTACCTTATCTCTGCCTATAATATTTTCGTGGTTTAAAAATTACGTTCCCGTACGTCAGTATTGTTGAAAGTAAAAATAATAATCATGCACTTATTATATAGATATATATAATATCACAGCTCACCATAGACCTCCAAAATAGAATAATAAAAAAGGTTTATCTCTTTTTAAGAAATAGAATAATAAAATACCCATGAATTCAGAGTACACAAGCTTTTAACAATACTATCACGAATCAACGTTAAGTTATTTTGTTTTTGTTTTGCCTCTTCCTATTTGATCTCCAGATTTGCCAAACATAACAACTATTTTTAAATGATTTTTACTGCTACATCACTAAAAATGTTATAGTACAGTAAAATGGTCTTTTGTTATTATTAAATTCGTAACTAACTTTACACTTTGAAGTACTTACACGTTACGATTTTTACTTCCTCTTTTTGAAACCCGTTGTTTCAATATAGTAGTATCAAATAGAAAGTAGAGGAAAAATAACAAAATTTATTTAAATTGTTACTAAGTATACCCTAACGACATCCCCTACATTTATGTATTTGACTGACTTTTAAAATAGGTGTAAAATTGTTCTTGCGAAAAAAAGCTGCCTAATATCGTCTACCGCTTATTTGACTTAGTCGTATACATATATATTGTCGTATATATAGGACATAAATTTCCGTTAATGTTCAACGTCAGGAAGACTGCTTCTAAAATCGCCTATCCAATGGGTGATGGTACAAGTACAAGTGATGGGCCTGTTCCTAAATACACTGCTTAATATTTCTTGTGATTCCTTAAACCATATGTTATCCTTCATTTAAAATGTGCAGAATATGTTATAGTGACGTAAACATTTACGCAAACATGTAGACACTCACTGGTGGCTCCTTTACTTAGTCAGATGTAATGCATGTGTATGTATTATATCCGAGGAGGATTCAGATGCGCATAGGTTCTATAACCTTAATTTATTTGAACTCAGCTAAGTGAATTTAATTTAAGTAAACTGTATTAAATCTCCGTAATGAAATAAAGTTAATAAGTGTATTTCGAGTCACGGTGAGTCGATCGCCTGAAGCGACGCCATGGCCGAACGCTTTCGTTTATCTAGTAAACAAAGAATTTATTGATGTCGTATAATTTTATGTTCTAAACAAAGGCTCGTCAACGTTACGGGCTACACTACATAACCTCCCTCCCCCTTCCCTTCGACATTACGCCCGCAACATAGCACTTGTTCTGTTCAACATGTGTCCACACGTTGATTTGTTTGTGTTCCCACTGTTAGGCGTTTGAAAGCAACATAATATTATAAATAAATGTATCGTACTACAGACGTGCGTTTAGATTATGAAAAAAATGTCACAATAAGACATAGAAGAGGCAAGCTAAAGTTATAAGCTGGCAAGGGTTTTTTAGGATTGACACGATCATGTCCCTACCTGACTCTGGTGGAATATCAGTGGCAATGTATTATGTACCACATAATACCTCAACGGACACCAGGAACAAATTTCTGTTACAGAGATTTTGCATATTAGTGTTAATATACGTGAAAACAAACCTTTATCTTGATTCTTCCCAAGGTTAATTAAAAGTGTCATCCGGCACAATACCAAAGTAGTTCGTCTCACCATCTCCTCCTGGGCCTGCCGTAATTTCGTCACATACTTTCTTAAATTAAAACAAAAAACTGTGTTTCACTTAATTGTGAGGACATTTATGCTAGAAAATAAAGTCGCAAATATCTCATTCATTTCATTTCATTCAAGCGTAAAGCGGTGTAAAAATCAATTGGTCAAAGTCATTTTGTGCATTCAAAGCGGTCTGTATATTGTCGCGATCGTCTTACAAGTCCATTGTAATGTCAGACTCCCACTGTGAAGACATCGCGCCGCCCAGATACAACTTTTACTTCTTAGAAAAGAACGCACAACACATCATTACTTAAACGGCATATACTATACTATCTATAGGAAATAAACTAACTAGAAAATGATATTCCGATCGGTAATAAAATATTGAACACTAGTTGATGCCCTCCTTGTCTATATCGAAAAATAAAAAAGTCACTCTTTTCATAGCCTTCCTCAGTTTTGCGCAATACGTTTGCAAAGTTTAAAATTTAGATTTATTGTTCCTTGGCTGGAAATCGGGTTTAGAATCCGGTCAGCATCTACTTTGACCACAATACTGTACATCGAAAACCATGTGAAATATACGTTAAACTAAAACAAAATTTAATAACTTGGTAATGGTCTTCCCCTTGAGGAATAATGTCATAAGCACTGTTTAGGTCATCGGTGACAACATTTTAAAGTCATAAAACTAAATTGCGGACGTCCTGAGGAAAGTAGAACGCTCGATCCAATCCTAGTTTGCAAACAAGGGAAGTTAAGGCGCGGTGCGGGCGCCGGCTGCGGCTCGGCAAATAGGTAAGACCCGCGACGATAAGACGCCGTCTCTTGTGACTCCTATTTAAACAGGGAAACTCTCACAGATTAAATCTCTTGCCTGTTTATATTCCTCCCCGATGGACTTTCGGATACTAAAATACATTTGAGAGCGATATGCGACTCGAATTATCTATAATCTAAGCGAAGAACGAGTTTTAAAAGGCCCGTGTTTGCTCGTTCACTAGCGAACACAGGCGGGGATTATGAGAGTTTTAGCCTGGCGTCTGTTGTGCTGCAACCCACGACACGGTTATTAAGGTGGCCGCTTTGTTTGCGCATTCGAAGATTCAACGCAAAGCTTCCGGTAAAATATTAAAACATGAGCGTTCTGCTCCACCCTGTATGATCTGTAAAAGTTGTGCCTCCGAAATATGCATTTGCTATAATCCCTTATTCCTTATAATGTACGTTATTATTTATGATAAATAGTATCAGTTCTGTTTTACCTCGCGAAAGTATAATTTTATAATACAATCAGTAATTATAGCTTTGACGAGTCCGCCTTTAATTTGGTAAGCGTTTTAATCGGCTTTGCGCATTTGAATTACAAATTTCTTAAAATACTTTCAACAATGCCCTGGCGTTCTGAGCACATTACCTCTTGATAAATTTCAGGATCAATGTAACATAGCCGTGTATTTCTCTATCGAACTATTACATTACTCTTCGTTATCAAAGTAATTATTTTAACAACAAAACATGCAAGGTAATTGTGAAAAACGTTAAACTTGTCATATATACCACAGGAGTGTTTTGAGGAATTGTTTGGATTAATTCCTCGTTTTACTACTGTTTTTACGTTACTCGTTTGCCTCCTATTCTTTATAAAAATAATGAATAATAACGAAAGTAACACGATAAACAAGTTTGCAAAATGAGGTTAAATTATTTTACAAGTAAGCAAAAAGTAAATTAAATAATTTACAAAAAAAGTAAAAATAAAGTAAAGTAAATAAAGTATTCTGTTAACTGCCACTCAGTTTAAAGATGAAATCGTGGTAGCCTGGTGGACAGGTTGTCGAACTCGTTATCTGGTCCTCCTGAGTTAGTATTCTACTGATTTATGGTTACGAAATTGTGATTATTAAATTTTTACTCTTTAATATCCGTCAAAAATAAAAAAACAGCATAAAAGATTACTTCGCGTGTACATAGCCATGTACCTCCGCCCTGACCCGATTTTAAAAGATGTAAGAGTACATTATGTATAAATACATGATAATGTTATTAAAATAAAAATGTCATCTTAATACATTTATCTTAATCTCAATTATATTTATAAGATTATCAAAGTTTATTATCTCGACAGATTGTGTATCTAATCGAGTTGACTCCATTACTTTCACTATCTGTAACGTCTACGAAACCCATATTAATATTAAATCAGGACGCGACAGTGCCGAAGCTAGGAAATATACGAATCTTTTACAACTAGAATGTTATTCATGAGTTCGTGTGCCGCGTATTATCATAATATACTATAAATAAAATATTAGACTGCTTAGACGTATACCGAAGAAATAATTAATGAAGCCGTATCTTCCCTAGGATTATGAAAATGTACGACGACCCCTTTTACGCTATTGTTTTCGCGTAATTTATACGCCTCTGAAATAAAAATGATGCGATAGATTTACTTATCTGCGACGATAGATAGACGAAACGTCATTTAAATTTTTACGACATCATAATTTTGTTGGTGAAACTTCTTGTACGCCAGATGGCGTTTCGATTTACCAAGCAATTATTACTGACTTATAATTTTACTAAGCAAACTAGGTCGACGTTTTTTCAAACCTGACACAAAGCAGCTAGAACAAGCATCTTTTCTAATAAATCAGAATGTCAATCGGGCACAATGTCACCTGATGGTAAATTATTTCTGCAGCCAATCAAGATCAATAAACCCTTACATTCTTGAGGACTTAACCAGTACTTAGGCCTCAGATTTCTTTCACTAAACAGCCGAAATACACACACTGAGATCTTTAAAATAATAGTATTCAAGTCAAGCCACACTATTCACACTGCAGCTAGTTTTATACAAAACCTAGCACTCCGCGTAAACTTTGGGTCTAAAAAACCCGGTTGCAGTTTTTAAGTATTCCAGATTATATCACTTGAAATATTATACACGACAAGGAGCACGTACCTATGCTTACGCATTAGAAATAGCAAATCGAAACGCGTGGTACGTGTCTGAAGCACGTAAACTCTAGTAGGTGGAATGCGTCCGTGCGACTAATCATTTGATGTTAGAGAAGGGAAGCAAGAAAAATCCTCTTTACTTTCCGAATTATTATTACTTAGGAAACTATGGTGTGTAAAGAATATTGTCTCTATAATTAACAAAAAAAACAACAAAATGTTTAAATATAGAAACATAAAATTATATAAACCAAGGAAATGCAAAATATTAGTAATATGATTATCTGAAGATCCTTCAATAAAACTTTAAATCAAGTTTATAAGTTAAAGTGTTATTAGCCGAAAAGTAAAAAATACTAACAACGTAAATTACCCCGTTGACAATCTGATAGTAAGATTCAGAAAGAGATTACATTCAAATACGCAGTTAATGACGCGTCCTAAAGATGTATATCATTATGGAGTACAATGTATTTGTCGTGAATGTACATACATTTGTTATATCTACCTTTATGTGTATCTTTACCATATTAGAAATATAAAGCTCGAAAAGTCTGATTATATTTTCGAATCTTCATGAGGTTTTTGGTTTATCGACTACAATGAATAAGGCTTATTGTTTTTTTTGAACAACTTAAATAATTTAAGACTTATTTGCGGAAATACGAGTAAACGATTGTCGAGGCCCAACATAATAATAACTTAGATGCAACAACACAATGATTTTTGTAAGTTCCATATCTTGTAGACAGTAAGAAAATAAGTTTAACTTTTACTTACATAATATAATGGAGGTCAACTAAATAGGTCAGCTTTATTTAGGCCGTTCATACTCCGCGAAGTCACTATAATTTCGAACTTAATTGTTTTTATATATTGCGAAGATGTGACTTTTCAAAAATCGCTTACTGTTATTAGCACATAACGAAAATCGAACCGAACAATCTGCAGTTGTTTAGACGAACATTCAATATTACCTGGAAATGAAGCAATACTAGAAATCGATGGCAAGTAGCGTTACCCGAGGCACAGGAAGACGACACAGAGCGCCAATCGGTCGCACTTCCGTCTGATTACGAAGCCTTTGTCGTCAGCCCTCACTCACTACTCATATTTAAAGTCTGGATTAGATTTTCTAAGTCGCTTTTTGTACTCGTATAATGCACCTTGTAATTTTTTTTAAAAAATAGATCAATGTGGCAGATAATTTTATTAAAACTGTTTTCTTTTAAATATTCGGGTAATTATTTGCTTTAAATAACTTTTCATACTGAATGCTATCCGATTTTTTTATTACATTGACAGTAAGAAAGAAGCACTCAGTTCATGTGATGGCAAGTGATTCCTGAGGCTCATGCTGCATACTCTATATACATCCTTGACAAGGTATCGTCATGCAGATGCATAGTTAACCTCGAGATGAAATGCCTCATCACCAGTAATACAGGTCTCTGGATCCCTACACTCACCAGACGAAACACAGCAGTATTAGACTGCTATTTTACGCTGGTATTCTGTGAGGGCGTGGTCATACCCGGTCGAGTTGACCTATTCATTCTGCAGCTAGAAACAAACAGCAGTGTAGCTCTACCTCTGCTGTATTTTATTTTCTGCTAGACAACCGTGCTAAAGCATTGCAGAATACGTATCAAGGGAAAACAATGAATATAGGAACTTTTAATAAATACATTATAGGAATTGTTAATAAATATATTGAACTGTATATAAATATATTAGGAATTAGTTGAATGGTTACAGAAACTTAATTATAATGCCACTGAAAGATTGTATATTGAAAGATTGTGATATATGTTCCCGTATAAACGGAAGCCCCACAAACGCATCCACACACATACACACAACCCAACTAAGTTATTTTAATTAACCAATACTTGTTTTCATATAATCAAATGTTTCTTTTTTTTTAACTTTGTGGTGCTTAAAACGCACATTTCTATTACAAAATAATAATGCGACAATTGAACACTTGTTTCTTTGTGCGAACTGTGGAATGGCACTATAATTTTTAACCGACTTTACGAACGCAAAAGAAAAATATTTTGTTGTTATCTCTGTAGTCAAAGTAAGCTAGTAAAAAACATAATGTGATAGTCCACTAGGGTTGAAAACTTTATTATTTGAATAAAAAAATATTCACTAAAATGAGAGATATCATTAGAAATATACATAAACAGTAAACTTGTTAAATTGAATTGGAATACTACAACTTAAGAAATTAATTATATATAATCTTTATTTAAACAAACTTAATATATTTATTAATAAAACTAATTTATTAAATTATCTTTTTAACTAAACATATATATTATATGAATTATAAATATACAGTTTAAGGAAACGCCATGAACAACTAAAGGCCTCCGATAGATGGCGAAATAACCATGGCTAAATTCCAGACTCTAAATACTCAGGCCGTTTAAGGGTGGCAGGGTTAAAGTCGCATGATGTTTGGAAAACTGCGGTTGCCAAACCGCTCACCAGGAATAGCAACTATGGTATAAGCCTCTATAATTAATATAATCGCAAAATTAGAACCAAGAAACTCTCCAATCGCACACTAAATCTCATGGAAATATAACGTGAGATGAAACTGTTGTCTTCAACTGACATGTCAGTCAACAGGCAACTGAATAGGCAGATCTCCAAATTTATGTGGCGAAAATTACGCAACTTCAATACAGTTGTAATGGAGAAGCGATAAACCAGGGCTTCAAGGCTCAAAGCTCTAGGTTCGGGGTCTGTACATGGGACAAAACCAACTAACTAAGTTGAAAACTGAAAGCGGAATCATCATCTCTGCTAGACCAGAGATTTTGAGTGAGATTGAGAGGTTCCATGGACAGCTGCACACATCAACGTTGACGCCACACGCAAGTCTGAGTAACGAGTCGAGAGCAATTCTTGTCCGGCACTATTTCGGTGATCCCTGAAGTCAGTCAGATGGCCCACGAGCAACTTAAAAATGCAACTGCAGACGTTGGTATTACAGTGGAGAATCAATACCTTAAGTTCTCCAAAAGCCGTTTAATTCCGTCCTCCTTGACGTTGTTGAGAGCACTTCGAGCGAAGTTGTTGACGAGTATTTTTACCTGGGGCAAATAGTCCGGTTAGGTAATTCGAACTTCGATCCAGACCTCAATTGACTCAATCGTCACTCTCTTGGGAAACAGCATCATATCTTCTAGTCGGATATACCTCATTATTTAAAAACAAAGTCTTTAATCAGTGCATGTTGTCAGTGATGACTTACGGATCTGAGAGTAGGTTCACTGCTGGCCGTATGATGAAGCTCAAAGACACTCAACGAGCTATGGAGAGGACTGTGCTCAGTATTTCTCTGCGTGATTAAAAAACGTGGATATCAGGATCAGTAAGCTGAAGTGGGAATGGCGGCGTTATAGCTGATAGAACTGATAAACAATAGGGAAGTGAGACTGTGCTAGCCTAAAATGTTGATTATGATGACAGCTGTTTAAAATAAGTTATCGAGCTCCTATTTCCCTGTAATGTAAGCCATTGTTCTTGCCGAAATAATATAATGAGCATTATCGTGATTAGTATATTTAATTATTTATTCCCGTTTCCTGTCCCGTACTGCTTCCACATAATAAACTTACTTCTATTTTACGACAGCAACAGCGCAAAAAATTATAAAGAGAAGAATTACTCGTACTAAAAAAAAATATTATTATATTTGTCTCTTACCCCATACAACCGCAGTTTACAGTCGCCTAAACGAAATTTAATAGTACTATTTTAATTTCCTAAATGGGTATAAGCTGTTATTTAATAGTAGATCATATTATGTTATTTAATACTACCATACAAATGTTCAATCCAATACATTTTAATATACTTTTAAAGAAAACTTGTTTCTACAAAAACTACTTTGAAGTTAAAATCTAATACTGCCTCATAACGTAAGATCCAATTATTACAAAACATTAAATATTATACAGCGAACGTATAACACGGTTAACATCGACAACCCTTTGCTTCAGCCCCTGAAGGCGTGGCTCTCGTGGAACAAACAAACGGAAGCGAAATTGAGAGGAGAGCCCGGAACTGGCGGTATACCTTTTCATTACAGAATCCCTTTTTAATTACCACGGCACAAATAAAAATTGTATTTTTTTATTTCAAGTAGACGTAATTGAAAAGGAAATTGCCGGTCTGAGCGGCCGCGCGGCATCGAATAAAACTTTAATATATTGCATAGGATGCTTTGATCTCAGCACTTTGCCAGCATTAAAAGGCAGAGATACAGTGAACTTTCTATTTATATTTACTTTCTTATATAAACAGAATTACTTTACATTAATTTTATCTGTAATTTTTCATGTAGCCTAAAGAAACATTGCCATCAAAAGAACGTCGCCGTTTTTGTGACCCTTCATGAATTTAGAGACACTACTAAAAAATAACGTAAATCTAAGATGTACAAATTACATGTGAAATAATAAAAGGAGGTTTTTTTTTTCATCCACAAGCGTTTTACAAAGGGACTCTCATGTCACACGGCGGATAAACGATGTTTATAGCACAACCAACAGTCAACAGAAACTTATCTACGATTGACTACAATTCTATAAAGTATTTATCATACATTGATCAGAATTAGTAAAAAAATATAGTTTAAGAATTTCTTCATCAAAATCTTAAACATTATTTTCTACACATTCATAAGATAAAAATTAAGTACGACCTACGACCTATTAACAAAAAGAAATCATTAATAAATTCGTTCAGCTTAAGCTCAACAGACATAAAGGGGAAATAATGAATCGGTAAAGGTAAGACATACGGTCAATGTAAAGATAATAAAGCGTTATATTTTCATTCTAATCCGTAGTCGGCTTGGGATGAGCCGGGGGATTCGACGGGGCGGGGAGGTTCGATATCTAAAATTACAAGCCGGCACAGAGTGCCTATCTCGAGGTACACCGTTCTCGATTCCTTTATGTTCAGCTGCCACTTTCAGACATGTCTTCCATTCAAACTATATCTAAAACGTTCTCATCATGCATAACGATAGATTTGTTGGAAAGGATAGAATTTTCTTAGGCATTGTATGATAATTACAGTTCCACGTATCACCATTGCGAGCAGTTATTATGCGGAAGGAATTGACGTTATTGATTTTCGAAGTCGTTCCGTGGCTTTCTCCTATGCATATGAATTATAAATATTACGTAGTTATTTGTTTAGAGCCACATGTTCCAAGTCTTGCGTTGATACAGGTATATGGTGGAGGGTCGCGTGTCGAGGCAAAATAAGGCTTACTTGGCTTGTACTGAAACCTTATCGAACTGACACGGTTTGGTTAACACCCACAGCTGCAACAAATATTTGCAAAACATGCTACGAACGTAAACACTGAACAATTAAAATTTTATGATATATTAATTAAAGCAGAAAGCAACATAAAAAGCTGTATAACACATGTTCCCCAATTAAAAATTTCGTTTAAAATTTAGATAAATAGCGTGATTACATAAGTTTGAACTACGGATTACATATAAAATGTTAATTTAAATGATGTAATGAATCATGAATGATCAAGCAATCCAATTAATGATCTAGTAAGCAGGAAGTTGAAAATTAAAAATTAATTAAATTTTACCCTAAACCTCGGGAATTTCCTTAACAACAGATTTTTCAGTTCGGTAAAGAAAAAACAAGTTATGTTTACGATCGCTGGTTAAACGCTTCATTAAACAAATATAAGTAATTTATGAAAACATGTTCGTATTTTTTTATTATTTCGTCTATTTATTTTAACTTTAAGTACTTTATGTTTACTGTGTGAAGAATATAATACGACTAACAATATTTGAAAGAAAAAATCTAATGTCCTGTATATAAAGCAATAATAAACGCAAACAATTTAGAGGTACAGTAGACCAACGTTTAGAGGTAAAGAAGCAGGTACAATACATGCTGGATTGGGAGAGAAAGAAATTTATAGTTTTATTATATTTCTAGTTGCTGCTCTCCTCATAAATGATGCTTGCAATGGGATACTAGCTTGTCCACAATTAACACAGCGCTTTTTGTACTCCCAAGAAACGAACAAGAGTAACAGAACTGTTTTATTCTCCACAGACTCTTACTAACTACGCAAAAAACTTCGTTGTCAATAGAATATTACTTACGTATAATATGTAATAATAAATATTTCTCGAATACAGATCCCTTCCACACATCAAAAGCTATGTTCAAAAATACTATTATAAAGACTCTTAGAGATTACGCTCTTTATCACGATCATTAGTTTCAATGGACGTTCAAACACACACACACATACATACACACACTAGCGCACACACACGCATACGCACTCGCGCGCGCACGCACACACACGATTGCTGACGTAGATTAAGTTCCTTAAAAATCTATTTAATTGTAATGTCATTGCCGTAGTCATGTCTAACAATGTACGCATAAATAATGTAAATCTATAATGGCTTGAACATTGCATAAAGAAATTATAAAAAGTAGTTTTTAATATTGTAAGCTGTAGATTTTACAAAATAAATAAATAAAATAAATAGTCGGAAGACGTCAATTTGTTACTACAGTATGCATTTCTGCACATCATGATGCTTCATGCATTAAAACAGTTTATTAAAATGTTTTTATCCCTGCCTACCTCCTAAAGAGAATATGCATGTAAGTTTAATTTCATGTAAATACCAGGTTCAAAAATTGTAGATATTTTCACATGAAACCGCGTCCATTGAGCATTCGTTGAATACATTTTTTCTTTGATATAGCAGTACCATCTCAATTTCACCTTCTCATTTATCACTAACACGAACTATTTGACTATAATAATATTGTTTCTATTATAATTATTGTATAATATACATTTCTCATAAAAGTAAATTTTATAAAAAAAAAAAAGTAGTCCGAGCGTTTGTCCAAATTTCATAATATACGAGCAACTTGTGCTATCGACTTGCGCTGGTAATAGCCCCAGTGCGACTACCAATATTTAAAGGATATATATATTCCAGCCCTGAATGTAAAGAGAAGATCCATGCCAGGAAAATATACTTTTATTTTATAAAATAATAAATAGTTATAATAATCTGTAATCTTACACTGTTGCAGTACGACTTATCTTATCACAAGACAGATTAATCTAGTTCATGCGTATAAAATTTGAGCTTTTATGGCTAGATTACGACTCCAACATTCTGACCCTTAGGCCATCTCTGTTCATGTATAACATAATGGTTACACAATTGTCAAGATCGAAGTAATACATAAATAATATTTCAGAAACGACGTCTGACGAGACTTATCACCGTAGAAGGGCCTCGAAAATGAACAAAGCAACCGAATCGAATGTAATAAAATCACTTTAGCATTACGCCGCGACGGGAACTGATGTCTATCGGCATTGTGACACATGAAGCCGCCTCGATATATGTCACAGGGGAAAAGGCTGCGGCGTCGAGTTGACTATTATTTTTTACGCTACAAAACAAAATTGATTGTAAAACATTGGGTCTACATGGGCGATATAATGATCTAGGTATAGCTTGTATTACCTCATACTATACGTACGTGAATAGTACGAGTATATATTTTAACGGAATACATTTTTATTTATTACAGTAAGAGTAACAAACGAGCACACAGTTCACCTGATGGTAAGTGATTCCTGCGCCCCATGACGTCTACATTCATCCTTAACAAGGAATCATAATGCAGATGCGCTGTCAACATTGAGGACTGACATGGAAAGGCTCGTCACCAGTGTTAAAGGTCTTCGGATCGCTACAGACGAAATACAGCAGCATTATGCTGCTATCTTACGCTGGTATTCTGTGAGGGCGTGGTCCTACCCCAGTTGATTTGATTCATTCATACTACGGTTAAAAAAAACTGCAGCGTATAGCTCTACCATTGTTGAAAAACAATAATTTAAATAATTAAAAAAATTAAAATTACAATTAAATAAATTTTAAAATGAACAATAATATATTAAAAAACTACCTTCATCTTTTCACAATTACAAGCTAATGATTCAGTGATATGGAATTAGCTATCGATGGTAAAGCAAAGCCAATGCGAGCATGCTAAGCCAATTCACTAATTATCTAACGAAAACGGAAGGAAGTGTACCTGTGTTTGTGTGTAATTAATATGTTAGTATTGATGCTTATAATCTGTGACAATAGGGGTAAGTATAACTTATCAATGCAATCCATGTTGTATTGAACTCCATGTTGTCAAACAAAGGTACTATAGACCTTTGGACTACCAATTTTAAAAGACTTCAATTTCACTTTTACTACACTGTGTTTAAATTTAGTTTAAAAAAGTTAATCGTTAATTTTACATTCATTATTCAATGATCCGTATAGGAAGTTTGATTATGCAGGAACGAACATAGCTTTCCATAAACAACACTAACAGAATCAGTAACGCACGGATTTCATCGTAACGATCGTCCTTCTGGTCGACCACTCCCGGTGCTATGGCAAACACTGCCAGACCAGACAACCAATAATTTATACAACAATTTTTGCACATCGGCTGTGAATCGAACACCACGCCACGCCGTCGTCAATTCCAATATACAACTAACATCAACTATGCACCAGAAACAAGCACTAATCAGATAGTTCTTGGAACACAAATGGGGACCAGGAAAAGTACAAAACACCAGTGTAAAATAGTAAGTACTGCTATTTTGTGTGTATTCGAAAAATTGCTTATCATTCAATAATCAAAGTTTGTGCTAACAACGTGCTTTTATTTTAAGTCGTGGAAAACGATCTGGATGTCTGTGCACCGCATTAATCACTAAACATTAGCTGTATTGAGAGCTGGACAATTGTATTTTTATTTATTTTATTTAACAATTTTAACAGAACTTGAACCTTTGAAACTTGTGGGTTTCTTAATAGATATGGAGGCTTGTTCCCACATATTTGTAGCAAGTTAAAATATATGCAACCGAGTTGTTATCAATAACATGAAACAATATAATACAATATATAAAGACGTGTGTATTTCTTGGTTCATATATGTACCAACTTACAATACGAACTAGTGTTTTAAACAAAATAATGTAAAATATTTTTTATATCTCTGTTCTTACTACAAATTTGTCATGGTCATGTTAATGTCTATTGATTAAAGTCCTGCCTTGAAATCGATACGTTTTTTCTGCATCTATTGCGTAATAGTGGAATCAACATGATCGTCTTATGTTGAGGATACCTACGAGGTATTTTAAGCTTCAGCTTGAATAGCAGCTGAGGACAGTAAACAGTGCCTTGTGCTAAATTATAGATTATAGATATAAATGGCATGGAATATATTTCTTCGTAGATGAACAAGAGAACAAGTGAAGAGAAAAGCTTATAGAATTGTAGTCCTCATTAGGTAATTTCAATTTATATCTCAGGAAGGTGATAAATTTCAAATGCCTGATGGCCACTATTAGCCTGAGGGCTTTCCAGCATTACCGGGCTGAAAGGTGGTCGAGCGCTTACAGCACTCAGCCGAGACCATTATTAATGGGTAACCAGCACAAGGACCGTTATGCTGGGCGCGAAACTGACTCGAGGGTGCCCGAAATGGCAGAACCTCGGCTCGGTCAGTTACTTCTGATGGATTAAGTAACCTTGATATATACGTAGAGTACTGAGGATTCCATAATTGTGATTAAAAATAATGAAAATGCTGCTGAACACAGAACAAAGTGCTTTATATGTTTTATAATCTTTTTTGTATACACTATCACTGCGATTAAAAAGAAGTTTACTATCCGTGTATGACATAGATCGTTAGTTACCACATCTCTTGATATACCATCATCTTTAAATGGATAGCTAAATTGAAAAATAATTGACTTACATGAAAAGGATATAACATATAACGACCATAACATCCATAAAAAAATTAAAAAAGAACTTGGCGACAACAAGAAAACTGCAGCTTTCTGCGATACTCTCGATCGGCATACGCACGCAGGGTAATGGTGTAAATCACCTTTCCCTTCAAGAACCCTTATCCTATTCACTTACTTTTACAAAGGTCTCTGCTATTGACCACCTTAAATACTCGGCCATCTTTAAGCCCGCTAAATTTGCAATAGCTTTGGGGCTAAAAGCTGCTATAGACCGTAACGGAAAAAGAAAAGATAAGAAGTTGGAATAAATTCTTGTTTCAAGAAATAGATGATACTATATGACATCTTACTTGTACAGACAAGAGATCGAGGGTGGATAATTGAAACACGTGACTTTTGCTCAAAACGTAAATCTGCTAACAAGACAATTCTTTAATTCGAATTAAATATTTGTAGCGTTATCATTCGTAAGTAATTAGTTAAATTATTTTCTTTTAGTCACCATTTTAAAAAAATGTCCCTTATGAAGAAATGTCACGCCTAAGTAGGTCATTGCAAACTTATGAATTAATGATCCCTAAAAAATTAAAATTTGATACTGTTCAAATAACGTGTTTATTGCTCTCTCAAGTATTTCACCATTTTGATTAAAAGATCAAAAAAAAATTAATAACATCTCGTCTAGTACACCTTAACATTACTTCAACCAACCAAAATGAAATAGTTTAGTAGTTAGTCTTTTAAATTAGAACATTTAAGTTCATAGCTGTAATACACTAACGGGTTAATCCGATCAGAACATTGTCCTGAAAGCTAAGAATGGTGACCGTTGCTATCTATTTATCTATATATTTAGATTGTCTGCTTATTTTTTACATAACACTATAATGAAAGCATAGTGAAAATAATCATAACATATACGATTTCTATTAAAGAATATGACACAGTATTTAAAGAAAATTTACATAAGAATAAACTATTCAAAGGTTGAAATGCAGAAAATCTTCACGTACAAGCAAAGCTGGTGACTCGAAACCATTATCTTTCCACCTTTACATGTACTAGCGAACACATCAGATTTCATATTCAGATCGTAGTTTGAGACGTGTCCATTGACGCGTGAAAAATGAAAGGCAGCGCAAGAGGCGAAGTCGATGCATGATGCTTAACGACGTAGACAGTGCTTCGCGGGGCGGGCCCTTTACACCCCACTTTTTTATTAACATTATATGTCACAATGCAAATTTTATGACATTTACGAATGTCTTCGTACAATTAACTCACACCCTCCCGTTGATGAATACGTAACAAGCGACGGCTATTAAGGTTTTGTTATTATAAATGACACAATTAGTTACACGCAGAGGCGTAATTGGAAAGATAACTGCTAACGTGGGATTCAAAGCGCTTATTTCATATGGCGTATGTAATAAATCCGAGCATATATATTGTTTGTTTTAGACATAAACAAAGGTTTTGACTAACAAAGGAAATACTAGAATATTGTCATTTGAATTGCTTCTGACACAGGTTTACCTTTTCCTGATTGTAAATAAATATATCACATAACTGTTTTATGAACAAACTAATGACAACTTTTAGTATAAGCCTTTTTCTATCTTTAATTTGCTATATTAATATCATTAATTTGGCAAATTAAATTTTTAAGTAACGGCACGGCGTACGCTTTTAGGATAAAGCTTCAGTGAATATAGTAATACTGGAAGATTTGCTTTATTATCAATCTGGATAGTGATATATTACTATTACATTAGTGAGCATACATCTGGTACTTTCGATTCAGTGTAGTATCACTTTAAATATAATTGCTATCAAATTTAGTATATTGAGATTTCTAAGTTATAACACATACTCGTAGTAGTAAGTGATTCCTTCGGCATGTTATTTGAATCCATGAAATCCATCTCAATGCATACGCGTTGACATTCTTAAAGACTAACATGAAATGCCTTGTCACCAGTGATAGTCTTTTATTTTTTCACTCAGCAGAAGATGGTAGTACCATTTACGTTGGTCTTCTGTAAAAACTTTGTTCTTCTCTGTACACATCGAATATACATGCTGTTACACATGTTACACATAACAATTTAATGGCTACTTGCTGTCGATGGGAGTTGGATTTCAATGTTGTTTATTAAAAAAAATACTAATATAAGGAAATAATACTATAAAAATTCGTTAGCCAATTGTTTTGTTTAAGTGCACAGTTATTCCCAGTACCAACCCTTATATATTATCCTTAAGGCTCGCAGTCCCCTCATTATTACGGATTTTAGGTACGGAGCGTAGCCTGATGCGGTACTTCACTCAGGACAGGCGGCCCTGAGATGTCTTTGCATAAAATTATTATCTAAATTCCAGTTTTCTTCACTTCCCTTCAAAATGATATTTGTCTTAAATTAACTTAACGTTGTTGCATTAAAGATGAAATGCCGTGTCACCAGTAATAACGTCACCCGTTTGTTTCCCACATCAGACGACGACTGCGTTAACTTATTACGATTTTGCGTTCGTATTCTATGACAGCATAGTCTTATCCCCGGTGGAGACGACTTATGCGTGCTAAAGCTAGTTTATAGCAGCGCCGTGGCATTAACCTTTCTTAAAAGCCGGCAACGCATTTGCGACTCCTCTGATGTTACTGATATTCATGAGCGGCGGTGATCAATAACCATCACGCTGGGCTGCTTCCTCGTTTGTCACTTATTCATTATAAAAGAAAAAAAAAACATGAATGCGCCCGTTCGTCCGGGGAAGGACCACGCCCTTTAAAAATACCAACGTGAAATAACAGCATAACACTGCTGTGTTTCGTGTGGTGAGCTAAGTAGGGAACTGGAGACTCCGTTACTAGTAACGAGGCATTGTATCTCAAAATCGGTGATGAAACGTGTTACTTAAATCTTTGCTGAGAATGCATGTAAGTATTTAAAGCCCGCACTTATCCTTTAACAACGGATGAACTACGTGCATATTTATCATCCATCATTTCTTTAAAAAAACTACAATTATATTTTAAGTTTACATCAATACTTATTTTTAAAAAACTTATTGATACAAAGCATATTATTATGTTTGTTATGATATTATAATTGCTAATATAGTTATTTTTTAACTACTTTATAGTATAGTCCTATAGGCCTGTAAACACAAGAGTACGTCATATTTTGATTCACAGATTATAATCTGGATGGGATGACATTGGTCAAATCATGACACAAGTTATGTTTTCTATATAACATCATTTTTCAAAGCTACCCTAAGTAACCTTAATTAGAAGCTAGTCGAAAGAAAAAAGAAAGAACCTTTTTATATACCGAATCACCTCAATTTTTTCCGATTCCAATGCGTGTAATAAAAAATAGGCACCCGTTTGTCCATGATGTACGATGCGAGCGACGGGGTACAAGTAATTGGGTGTCGAAGTCTAGAGCTAAAAGCATACACGTGTAGCAGCCAATCGCCGCGCTATCTGATACGCTATTGTCTACGCTTTATCAGGAGCGGTGTACACGATAAATCGTCCATGTACCATTGTGTCCGGTTAAGTGATGTACATACTTGCTATCTAGTTGCGTGAAAGATTATTCCGTTATGTGAATAGACAAAGAATTGTATAATAAATTGGAAGCGTTTTAAGTAATAGATTTAATTCAAACAAATATCTCAGTCTGTTTCATACGTATATTTTGCTAGATGTATGCGTTTCTCTAATGATGCTATCAAATTTCTCTCAGCCCAATAGTCTATCGCTGAACATATGTCATAGACTATAAAAGTCTAGTAGACTATAAAAGATTGAAAGCCACTTCCATCCATCGAAAGTTACATGGACCCTGCTACCACCTGGCGCGAGTTGTTTATTTATATATTATGAATTACGAAATTTATAATAAAATGAATTAAAATAGATTAAATGACATTAATTATATGATTTATTCTATTTCAAAATTGATTGAATGTATCCATGTATGTAGGCCAGCAACAATTTGCTATCGAACCTTTAATCAATAACATATTTATTTTAAAATTGAATACACACTGGGATTCTTTTCGGACTCGTCTCGAAATGATCACATCTTGACGTAGTTTCCTCCATATAGGCTCACAGTGATATGTTTATGCCAAGTAGTAAATTTTGTTGAGCTAGTCGTATAATCTTGACATTTATTTTATTTTCGTTTTTTATACCTTTATTTATTTTAATTAAATTGACAACTAGACAACATTTACAAACTATAAGAATCCAGTTAAATACCACGTATCATACAGGTTTTAAAATCCAAGCTAAAGTAATACTACACATAATTCACTTTGGTGATTCGGTCTACTGAATAATACTATTTTGTTTCATCATTTTTAATCAAAAAGTCACTACAATTACCTTATCATTAGTACTAAAAATCTCTTTGAATTACATAATGTTTAGGTTGGACTCAACGGAGAAGCTGCAAAACCGATAGCCACACTTGCTTTAGTGCAGCTTTATTTTGCTATGTTGTTTTTTGTCAAAGAATTAAAAATGTCTACCTATAATTTTAATCGTTACTGTATATAAAACAATACTTCGCATAAAATCACATCACATTTTTGCAGTCTCTTATAGTTATTTGAATGGACTTTTTTAAACCTCCTAATTTTTATATATGTATAAATGTATATAAAATAAATAATGCTTTGATATAAACGGACAATGTCCAACAGACGACTGCTATAGACAGATACGATGAGCTTCAGGAAAAGACTGAAGTTAGATGATAAGGATGTAAGTAAAATAACTAAGATAATTATTTATAACTATATTTTTAGAGTTTCCCTTACCTTAAACACATGATCTATTAATTTTGAGATAGTCTATTTATGGATTCAATTACAGGAACACGAATTGTAGTAATTTCATTATTAACTGTATCTGAGAATATACTAAATGTATATAGAAGACTAATAATACATACAATATCACAAATACACTCGATATTATTACTGAAACCGATTCATCCCAGTTGGATCTTTGTTATCTCAGGGATTTTACGATTCATTCATAAACAAGACAACGATAATAACACGAGAGCAACATCCTGGTGAGATGTTACAACATATACGTTTATCGTCTGAGTTGAGTTGCATTCGCTGCGGAGAGCACTGGAGCGAGAGCTTGCTCGGAGACCGGCCGCTAACTGCACTGCCCATAGCTCCCATTGTCCGACGCTCCCTATTTCTCTCCTATTCACGCTCCACGATAATGGGAATTTTTGAAATTGCAACAATACACATACGGACTCGCTGCGATGGCGGACTGCGGAAATTTTGTTCTTGTTCTCCTTGTCCTTCCGTGTGTAACGACGTGTATTTCCAAGACGCGCGTCAAACGGTTTATTATATTTATACCATAAAGAGCCTTTTGGAAATTTTCAAGTAAAGCTCACGGTTATTATTAAATTATTTTGTACTTTGTCTGCGCCGCTACTTTTAACTTTTCTCATAATAGGAAGCCCACAGTGTTTCTTACTTTAATTTGTTTTGTTAAGCAATACGTTTTACTTTGTTTGCACAGTTTGCGCCTTTAATTTTTAAACTATATTACGATATGTAAACTGCGCATTTTTAGCTTTAAATGTCTATATTGTTTATTGTTTCGTTTAACATAATATAAGCTGCCAGCTTATATTGGGTAACGAACAGTCGATTATTAGAAACGTAAGCCAAGTCAAGAATGACTAAATGGTGGGCAGTTCTTCTGACATCCGATCCCTCTATTGCTATGATACACAATTTTTTGCCTGCCATAGTAATTACGCTCAAAACCTTACAATTAGAGAGACTTATCTAGTAGACATCACGTCCGAACACATGTACTTACATACACTTCTACGATTCACTTGGAGATAAGCTATCCTTAGCCCACCCGCTCCCACCAGCCCAAACACGCTGGCCCGAGCATGTGTATACGTCAGATATCATATCTGTTCACGACGCCTCAGTAGTCTTGTAGGTACAGACCTGTCCATCCTTTTGTTGCGCGTAGACATCGTCGAATATTTCCGCTTCTATACTTGCCTTTATTAGCCACCATTATTAGATAATAGCGACACTCAACGACACATCGACCACATCCAAGTGCGCACCACGATATAACGCTCACCACGTCGAATGGCTTAGATAGCGTACAACCGATCATGTGGGAAGATTCACAACTTTGTATACCATATGATCTAATCTGGCGCCGTCTTGAACTGCTGGAAGACAACTTTGGCGCAACCGATCTCTAAAACAGAGATCACTCAGATCTTGACCCATCTATGGGCGCAGGCTGTTGAGACCAAATGAGAGGCATTGGTAGTCTAGACGTAGCGATTCCAGCCGTTGTGTTTAAATATCGTATATCACGACAGAACCAGAAATTTCACCCTCATCATTTCTATGGTTGACCATCCACCACTGTTCACCTTACGCAAAATGTTCTCACACAACTATTACGTAAAATCAGCTATCTCCAGCGGTATTTACGTACTGAATCGTTTAAGGGACCTTTAAGAAATGAGTCTACACCTTTTTTAAACGCCGTCAGCGCATCTGCGACTTCTTTGGTGTTGCGGATATTAATGGGCAACGGTTATCAGTTACTATCAGGAGAACTGCTTGCTCATTGGCCACTTACAAAAGTTATGTACAAATTCAAATTACTATATACTATATAGGAAGGTCTGTGTTGTTATCTAAGTGATTGGATGGCTTCAATTACTTTGTTACTCATATAAAACTTGAAATATACAACATTGCTATAAAGGTTCATTAGTAATTTATAAACATTTAAATTCGAGCGTGTCGATGTATCATTTGCCCTTCTCCGTCATTAGTCTTAGCAAAGGTATAAATGTCTGTAATTTACATAATATTTATAATATCGCAATCGCAACAGATTTTTGCATATAATATAATATATACAAAAATCTGTGGCGGTTTCCCATTACAAACATATTCACATTACAAAAAATATTCAATGATTTTTTATATTATTGTATTGTTTTTATTAATTTCAATTCCATTTAAAAGCACGTTTTAATCGATACCGGCCACCTGTCCATCGGGAATGAGGAACATAAACGGGCTACGGAAGCGGAAGCGCACGCGTCTCACACCTGGCACATGACCTACGCATCCTTTGTAAGCCTTAAAAATGTAAAAAGCTAATTATGGCAACAACTAGTGGGTTTCGGTTAGAAACGGTTACATAAAATTTGTTTTAAACAAGTTTTGTTTCGTTATATTCAACAGATTAATATTTGGTGCTCACGTGACCAAAGTATAGTTCGCTATTCTAAGGACATCTTATACTAATAAAGATCTTCATTTTCTTTGAGAAATAAAATAAAACGTCAAAATAAGAGTAAATCAATTAACTGAGTACTATAGATAACAATTTCATACTAGTTCTGTGAAAATGATAAAACATTTAAATTATGACTATTTCATGCCGTGTCAAAGATCGAAGTATTTAAAAATTTAAAATGACTGAGGGTAATTAGAATGTAAAAACTAAATCAGCAGAGATCAAGTACATTGGGTATTGCGCTGCACATTCATCATGAACGTAAACATCACCATAATAAAAAAAATATTTTTCTCATCTTAATGAAGCCGTATAAAAACAAAACACATTTTTTTATTTTAAGAATTTTAAGCCTAACTGCTCTGTAAAACAATATCTAAATGTTCTCCGAGGCCTTAATTTCATCTGTTCAAAAACTTTACCATTCGACGTTGAATAAATTGCAGGCAAAAGTTGGTTTTGAATTTAAATCATGTTGATTTTAAAATGTAATATTTATATTTACATTTCACGTCTCGATTGAATTCGGTTTTCAGTTTCCCCTTGTGTTTTAATATAAAAACTTTCGTCGGAGTCGAAGGAGGTCGCACTGAAAAAGATATAGAGGGAGCAGTCTCGGTTACGTATTTACACTTTGTTTAATACATCTTCATAATGCCGTCGAATTCTCGACCAAGTGTAACCCTAGCCGCATTTTGTCTTCATTCACTGAGCATTCATTTTTATGCATTTTTTCAACATATATTTTGATGCAACCATTAGCACATCTTGGATTTATTCTTAAAAGAAATTGTATATTATTATTATTATCGTATCAAATTATGAAATAAAGTTATACAATACTTTGAATACATTTCATTACATTGCTTTTGCCTTTTAATTACTTTGAAATAACATTAAAAAACAAGTACTATAAATGAAATCTGAATCTGACATTTCTTATTCCATTATTATTCTTTTAAAATAAATAGTATTGGGTTGTAGTATATTCAAAGCATCAGGGACTCCTTAATTAAACAAAATAAATACAACGATACACCGAATATTACTTCCCAATGCGAGTAAATAAAAAAAAAGTAAGAAGCACTTTTACTCAAAACACAATGGGATTGAAATGCTGTTTTTATTTTTGAATATGGATGTGTCGTTTTGTCGTTTGACGTCGGATGAATGTGAATGCATAACATAACACTCATGCTGATTGCATTCTCCAAAATTGTATTATATTTACAATTACGTATTTATAAATATTTCATAACGTTAATCAATATTCTGGTTAACTACTCCAACTAAGCTGAAAATGATTGTGCAAGTATATAGTTCACGACAATATTCGAATGGTGGATTCGAACCTACGACCTTAAGTTTCACAGACCGTATCCTAAGCTATATCTATTGACGCTTCCAGTGCGCGTCGAGTAAATGAAGATAAAACTGTAGTCATCAGTTTACTGCAAACAGTAACGTTAATTAATTTTCACGAAGAAAAATATAAAAGTACAGCACATCCCATTGCTGATTGGCGGACTGCATATCCTCATAAATCTTCATACAATTTTTTTATATTTATTTCTTAGACATGGAGTTTTCCTTACAACTCAGTTTGTTCACACTCGGTTTGATCACCTACCGTAATTTAAAACTACCACTTAGACATTGAGCTACCACGACTTAATTCTTACTCAATAGAAAATAATTCCTTAGAAGAGTTATCTATCAGTGGCTATAGGATGAGGAATAAAAAGTGGTTAGGTCGAAACTTTATTATATTATTATCACTCTGGATATTTGGGAGCTCATCTGTCCCTATTTTGCCTAGTATTTCGAATATCCAAAGTTGGCATTCAACATCACGTGCGACTGTCTCTTGTATGCAAAGGGCGCGAGCATTCCGCGACTCAAGATGCTCCCCGCGTTCTTCGAGGAACAACTTCGAAAATTGACTTTCAATGGAACTTTTCGTTTCCACGTCAACTTTCTACTTTTACAACAAACATAGCAAGGTTCAACAAAGATGCAGAATATTTCTTGTAACACGTGCAAACAAATTTTATATTCGCATGGACCTTATATAGTATGATTGTATTTTTCATTGCCCTTGGGAACTGAAGTATGAAGGTCTACAGTGGAACCCCAGTAAGTTAGAGAGCGCCACAAACAAATTTTGACAAGTTTCGGAAACTGGTGCAATATAAATGAACTAAGTGTGTGGAGAAGAGATCACCTAGCCTTTGATTTTAACGAATAGGTACATAGATATCATTAAAATGTTCAACTATAGCTTTGAGTCATGTGACTCAACATTTTTATATTCTTTTGTACACTATTTGAAATAACTTTGGGTTTCTTGGCATACTCCCATATTTAAGAAAGATAATCACTTTTAATTAATACAGAAGTAATCATTACCATAGGATTATAATTATTATTTTTATATAATTTTAAATTTAGAAAAACTTTGTTTTATTAAAACAATATAAATTTTATTTATTTCCTAAAAATATTAAATAAATATTCAATTAACCCACGTTTGTGATGTTTAACAGTGTTTTCTATTCATATAGTATTTTTACATTCTGATCCCTATGTTCTATGATTATCCATATCACAAAATAATCAAAAAGATAGTAATAATGAAAAATCGTTTAATAACATTGTAAAACTTTCCCTTAGGAACGATATCCAACCAGAATCATATTTGGCAGAGACAAATTGTTCGTTTTTACGGTTTGAACGTAGTCATTGGCCCTGTCATTAATATTGCATCTAAACCTTATTTACCGTTTCGACGTGCTGACGTCGCAGACTTGTACCCTGGGCAAATAATATATTTTGATAATACCTGAAGATGTTGCCGTGGCTTAAATGAGGCAGGAGTATTTTTATTTATTTTTAATTACATTGAGAGGACCAAACGAGCACAGTTCACCAGATGGCAAGTGATTCCTGCGGCCCATTACATCTACATTCATCCCTGACAGGGAATCAAAATGCAGATGCGTTATCACCCTTGAGGACTGAGATGGAATGCCTCGTCACCAGCAATAAAGGTCTCCGGATCCCTGCACTCACCAGACGAAATACAGCAGCATTGTCCCGCTATTTTAAACTGGTATTCTGTGAGGGCGTGCTCCTACTGCAATCGAACTGACCCATTCATTCTGTAGATAGAAACAAACTGCATTTTGCCTCTACCACTATTAGGATTGATGACCGTAATCACAATCAAAATCTAAATAAGTAATATCAAGAAGAACAAAAGTAAATGTCATTGTGTCCAAGCTTGCCGTTAAAAACAAACGGTTTAAAGCTAAGGCACTGGGTAATTGCTATCATTTACGACGGGAGTATTACCCTACAAATTGCAGTGATTTTCATACGACAGCAATGTGTTTCTAACGTTATCCCGACGGGATAATTCACTGTCATTACGGGTAATCTTTATTTTGTGATCGTTCTTTATTTATTTACCTTTAAATACACAGGTATATACTTTCCAATTAGACTTAACCTATATACGTATAAAAACATTTTATATAAAAAACCTACCAAGAAACATATTTTGAATGAAGAAATATCAATTGTATTAATAATAATCATTTGCTTGTCGAAAAAATGTGTTATAAATTTAGGTATACAAGATTAAGTGTATTACAAATTATACATATTATATCCTATTTATATTATAATTTTATTATACTATATTATTTATACTATTATACCTTTACTTGATTAATTTTAATACCTTCATTTTCTCTCTCTTTATTATCGCTTAAATGGCAATAAGAATATCATAGAATTTATAATTGAATTTTTGGACACCTCTTCGTACAAAGTTTCCGGTCAAACAGCAAATCCGAAGCATACGAAACCGACCGCTCCGATTCGATTTGCCCCGTCGTGATAGTCACACATTCAGCTCCCGGTGGAGCGTGTAAGTGCTCCATTCACTACAGCGCCCATTATTAATACATCCACTCCCCCCTCGTCTTCTCTAGAGACCCTCATTGTGTTCCGAGTTAATCCTCGGTCCGGCAAAGATCGTAGATCGAGCGACCCAACTTTGCGATGCATAATAGGGTCTCACTGTTAAATGTCGCATGTAATTTTTGGTTTACTATTGTAATTATCTGTTGAATCGCTTTAGTAGGGAAGAGTTCGATTATCGTACGATGCTCCAATGAACTGATTGATTGGGTTCGCCTATGTTTGTATCCATCAGCTTGATAGACATACGACGCCACTAGATAGTGAAGTGAATTAGTGGAATACCGCAAGCTCGTAGTATCCAACAGTATCCTATTCGTAATACCTAATAGTATCTTATTTTTGTATTTACGAACAAATTTTAACAATATTTTATCAACTGTTAAATTATTATCCTCAAAGCAACAATAAATTGAAATTTTGATTAAGTGTATTATGCTTTCTACTGATTCTAGGTGCTTGTCAAATGTGAGATGAATTCTAATCATATTAAAAACGAATAATTATTGATTCTCGAGTTCTAAAGCGATATAAATGCTTCTGTGTTTTATTATTCCTATCTGTATTCTTAACTTAATTATTTGTTACTTGTTGGTTATTTGCTTTTTGAATGATAATATTATATATTTTTGAAGGTCCTGTCAAACTTGTTAAATTATTTAAAATTTTCTGCTACAAGTGCGATTAGTGCCTTTATACGAACTACTGCATATATGAACTACGAACTACGGTCGTCTGCAATTTCTTTCGCGTTCAAAACACATCGTTCATGAAATTAATAATCTTAAAAATCGTCTTAAAGTTTAAAATCTAGTGTACAACAATCTCAAAAACAATAAGATATTACGTGACTGAAACCCAGACGGCAATTAAAAGAAATTCAACAACATAAGACGTTCTAAAAAATTTTCTTTTGTTTAACTTTAATAACAATTATATAATGTTCGGTGTAATAAGATATACAAATATTATTTACTATGCTTAAGTAACCTCATTATGAAGCCATTAATTTCTTAGTCAAGGGAACCTAGCTTTCTTAGAGCCGCGTGGCGTAGTAATCAGAGTGGTCGCGAATATCAGAAACATTTTACAGTCGAATACAACACTTGCCGATGACACTTTTTTCACAAATAACCATAAAGTTGACGGGACGACTTTTGTCCACAAACAACGCCACTTTTAAGTCACACCTAAGTCAACATACTAATCACAATCACGTAAGCGTTTTATAGTGAAGGCGAAATAAAATTAGTGACTTTCAATTCATTTGGCAAGATAGAATATTCACCACGGGGAAATTTTTATCACTATTCCTAATTAACTTCTTGCTTCGTATACCAGAAGGTTGTTCGAGGGGGAAAAGACCACACCCCCAAAAAATACGCTGTTGTGTTTCGTTTGATGGGTTTAGGCATTCGAAGACGCATTTACTAATAGCAATGTACATCTTGAGTCTTCATTGAGTATTAGAATCAAAATCGTTATCGATATTATTATTGCGAAATTTCCTGCCACGCACAACTACTTTATGGAATCAACTGTCACCAACGGTGCTTCACGATACGACCAAGGGACCTTCAAGAAAAGAACCTACGCCTTTCTTATAGGCTGGCAACGGGACTCCTCTGGTGTTGAGGATGTTTATGGGTGGTGGTAATCTCTTACCATCGAGTGAGTTGCTTGCTCGTTTGCCACCTATTCTATAAAAAAATATATTATTACAATTTCAGAAGCAAAAAAATATTCAAATAAATTTCATCTATATACATTAATCAAAAGAATACACGAATACTATAACATTCAAATATTTCAGCCAGATTCCTAAGGCAATAAAATAAAATCGATATAGTATATGTAATGTGTGCAAATCAGAATTACATTAAATTTAGAAAATAGTTGAGCTGGGAACACATGGAGGCGTACAAGAGACAGCGTCTTGCGACTAGACGCGACGGGCGAGGACGTATCCCCGAGGAGTCGCAGAACGAAGCTCGGCAAAGCAATTGAACCAATTTAATGTCGTTCTCGTCCATTGACGGGCTCCCGCGCTCTTAATTTGAAAATAGACGCCATTGTGTTGCTCTTGCGAAAATATTCTACGCGTGACTACGGTTGACATGTGAACTCTTGAAACATCTACGAAGTAATTTTAGCTGTTAATTCTTATAAACTCATAGTATTTCAGACCTATACTGTCGTTTTCTCTCTCTGCATAAGTTCTACATAATTACCGCTCATAAATAACTCGAAATGGTTATTAAGGATTGTGGTATTGTTAACAATATTAATTAAAGTTTCAATATTTTAAGAGAATTTGAAAGATTTTATGATTTTTTAAATTATCTTAAAAATAAATTATCGCTGAGCATGTTCACTATATTTTGTTTAGACAAAAGCGCCAAGTTTAACTAAGTTATATTTTATTTAAAATATAATACTATAATAGTAAAACTAATCTCTGGAAGAAATTCATGCGTTTTTTTACGCGGATTTTTATTGAAACGATATTCATAGAACTTGGGCTATTCCCTTACACGAAATACGAAAGTAATAAAAATATCGCAATTAGACATTTAGTTTTAGAGCACAAAATTTGGTACATTTATTTAGGTGTATGATGACTACATAGCATCCGTATTTTTGAGTATCAATAACAGAATGACGACCGCCGTGTGGTTTGTGGTAAGCGCAACCGGTTAGATCCTAAGTTCAAATTTAGCAAACCTCAAATAGACATTTTATCTGCCTTCGATATGCCATACGATGATTTATCCTAACATTCCCAATGCATTATGAAATATCAACGTCCTGTACCTGCAGTCGTGTCAAAACGTCCTGGTACATTCATATAGTACTATCAAAATACTTTATTTACAAACCCATGATATTATTTCCTTTGATGACAATGATGATGAACTTTTCAAATTGTGTAACCTACTATATGAAATATACATATAATATAATATTCTTAGTTGGTCTATATAAAATAAAAATATAATATCTATATTATATTTTTATTATATATAAATAATAATAGTACCTTGAGTTTAATTAAAGCTTTAGTAGAGTATGGTAGAGTAAAAAACTAGGTGCGTTTAGGTCGATTCGACCATGGCAAAACCACTAATAAAATAAACTAGTTTCACGCTACTTAGTTTCGTCTGGTGAAAGAAATACGAGGTAATCCATTCAAAATCTCAGTGCTGCCAACGCATCGCATCGAAGGATCGATGTTGGTGTTTTGCGCCTCAGGAATCGCTTACCATCAAATGATACGTCTTCCCTAACAAAATAAATAAAAAATAATCTTAGCTCGTTCGATGCGAGTATTCTGGAAATGGATATTATGATCCTGGGCAAAATTGCATCATATTCGGCTAGTTAACTATTGGTAAGTAGCTATTTGACTCAGATACTAAATCCTCAGCAATGTCAACACTCCTTCATCTTAGTTCGTTTAGAATGTCTTTTACCTGCAGCAATCATCCAGTACTTGTTCGTTTAGAAACCTCAACATAAATTATAAAATAGGTGAATGAAGTTCTTCATATTATATTTTTAGTATCATATTATATTATAGTAGTATATCTTTATCTTTTATTGTTTTAATTTGTTTTGTGTTCTGAATTAAAAGAAATATATATGGATGTAAGCACGTGTGAGAATGTTTTTCTATATGCTATTCTTAGAATTCAAATAACTTTTAAGAGCCATCATAAAGCACATCGCAACTTATAACCTAATAAAATGAAATTGCTATTAGAAATTGACGTTTACTGACGAGATAACTCATATTTTATATTTATTCTCACTTAGCACTGGCATTTATTTCTACTTATCTGGTATCTGTATTCTGTTCTTTATTGATTTCTTATTATAAAAGATAAATAGCTTATTTTTGCATCTGTACTCATTTCAATTTAGGACCGTATCGTAAATATGCGTAAGATGCTTTAACATGAAATGTATGCTGTCAAATAAGTATTATAATTTTGTAGATTTATTGCTTCTTTAGGAGCCTTTATTTTGAAGTTATTACGACTTTATTATATTTTACTTTTAATTTAATGTAAGAAAATAACAAAGCAATCGAAAGTAAAAAAGACCTGTTAATTCTGATGTAAATGTGTTAATTCTGTAGTCTTATTTAAATTCGTTTCTTTTTCAATATGAATTTCGTCACACTTGGGCTATAAATTTATAAACTAATAGACTCAAAACAATGTTACACAAAGTTCCGCAAATATAAATATTAGAGAGGAAAATCTTATGTAATATACGCACATAACCTAGTTGATCCACGCCTCAACTATCAAATAGTTGTAGCAGGTATAGGTCGGGTAGAACGTGAAAAGACCTGCTTTCACATGTTTTTTGATACTAGACTAAAAAAGTAGCTTAGCACTACACTGTTTCTTCAGGCGAGTGAATTTACTGTTTTCTAAATATTTAACTCTAACTATTAAAGTTTTTAGGTGTACATAAGGTGACCAAAATTTAATAAAAAGGTAAATAAAAACACGATTTAACCTTGTTACTACCAGGTATTGCATTCCAGGGCTCGCGTATGCGCGTTTTTCATGTATATAGCCAACCATGAAGGATCTTTGTGGGCGCAATAATATGTTTGCAAGGCTGTGCCATCACGTTTATTCGTCTGAGGTCTAATAATACTCGTCGGTCGAGTTAGAACTTTCAATATCAACAACGTCGTGGCACTTTGGTGCTAAATGGCTGTGGTAGGTAACATCAGTCTCAGCGGGAAATGTAACATTTCAACGTTTTATCATAATCGCCGTGTTGTGTATACATATAAGAGAAGCCGTAAAATATTTACGACTATTTACCTATAAAATCTGAGTAGATTATTTTAACGTCTATATTGTTGTTTACTTTTATTACTATTTCATACGAGTTACATGAGCGATAAAATTAGTTACGAAGGCTTTAAATGTATATAAATTGTTAGATACCGTGCGATATCGTTCACAAAACTAAACGTATGAAATTGTGATGTCCTAGTCGATGTTGACCACGGTACACGGTAACATTTAGTGTTTATGACCAGATGAAATCAAACGATACTCAAATAGGCAGTCACTCGTATTCACGTTTCGTAATCCGCTTCTGCATAAGTAATAAAATCGGCAAACGTTGCATATGGTATGCAATACCAGTGATACTCGATAAATACAATACGTCGAAAGAATTTGATTTTCTGTTAACGAACATTTTACTTATAATATGACTAAAAAAAAGTTAACTCAAAACTGACGAGATCCACTAACTCTGGTAGTGAGATATTCCATCACACTTGTATGAGGAGACGAAGCATCTTGAATCTTTTTGAGGATGGATATGTGTCTATAGGTTACATTTATTATTTACCATCAGGTTGACTTTTGTAACCCTTACTTTTCGAAAACTTGGAGTTTTTGATCGATTTTATTTACACAGATACATTTATGCATTATCTATGGTTATCATATGTTCAAATACAATTATTTGTCACACATAACAGATTCCAATAAATATTCCTCTAGCTTAGCTCTCGTTACATAAAAATAAATCATTAGACTCCCGGCTTTATCATAAATAAGATAGCTTATTCATTTTATTTGATATATATTATGTTGAAGCGCGGTGGTATTTCTATATAGAGTATATACTTACTATTTTACTATGATATGTTACGTACGGAGATAGAGTTATTCATTGGACTCTCATTAGATTCGTTTAAGCTAAAGTCATTTGACCTCACTGTTGACTGCTTAACGATCAATAAACGGACTATGTTGTCTTATGATAATATGCTTTTTAGTACAATAGAAGGCAAAATGTTAAACAAAAACTCAGTTTTTCTTTTTCTCCCAACGAAGAAAAGGTAGATTAAAGTGAAATAAATTTACACTTAAATTATTGAAAATTGTTACGCACTTAAAAATTTTTACTACTTTATTCAATTTGTAAAACTGGTTAAGAGATTAGATATGAGATTAATGGATTAAAACTAACCGATTCTTATACCACTGGTACATTAATAAAATTCCTAAAAGATGATTAATATAACTAAAAGACAAATAATCTGTCTCTGGATTAAATAATTAACTCAAAATATATGAGTATATAAGAGTTTTATCAGTTTACGTACATGAAAAGTTATCATCTTTAAGTAATATCTAATATATAAATAAATGGATTTATTAAAAATATAAGCAAATAAATAAAAAATATATAAAATATTTGAAAGTAACGCAAATATTAAAGTTAACTATTGACACACAGCTTTGCACATGTTGTGGCCATAACTAGTAAGTGAATATATTAACAATAAACTTAGTTTCATTATAATAATGTAAATATCAAATGGCTCTTAATATAAGAGTCGTAAGGTCAAAACAAAACAACCAATGTTAAAAATTAAGAGAGTGCTTCATCGTAATTCACAGGTACAGGGGACCCTTCCCAAACGCAACGGTACCAAACAAAAACTCATTAAGTACTGAACTTCAAAAGCTTTTTACTAACACATTGGGGTTACATTATAAATGTAAATGGTAATGTAAGTGAAATCTTTCTGGTATAGAAACGAGCACAAGTGTCAGAGGTAATCGTTTTTAACGAATTTTAAGACTTATTGTCACTACTTCCATACTAGTTGTGTTTGATTTTTTGTTTTAGAATTAAAAATAAATAAAGGTTATCTATATTTATTCTTTGTAATTAGATGTTTAACAACTTAAAAGATTCGTCATTACAGATAAAACAAACTGCAATATATCTTTACTTCTTGGTATGGTATAATAAGCATTTTAAATTCAAGTGAATAGAAAAGACCAACTTGAATATAAAATGACTGACGACTTTTACCGGGATAGGAAAAAAACGCATTAACATTACGCATTAGCATCATGACTCCTAATCGTGGATGGATAAGGCTCCGCTGCATGCATGTCGTACCATAAATTGTGGACTCCTTTGTTACGCTAATTTCATAATGAATAATAAGTTATTGTTTCCTTAACTTTATTGCAGACAAGTCAGTCGTGGCGATGAGATTAGAGTACTTGAAAGGTTGAAACGAAATGACCCAAATGCAACTGATTTGTTCGTTGCAAAAACTTCTGCATTCGGTAAGAGAATCTAAAAAAAATACTATTGAGCTCCCTAATATTTTGGCAACAAACAATCACATTGTACGGTAAATATCAATTAATAAAAAGAATAATGTTAAGATCAAATTCTTCATCTATAGTAATTAGGGTCTCAGTATTATCTTATAACAGATCATCACACTCCAGCGCCCTATTTACTCTGGAATTCTGTGAAAATGAGGGTCACCCCTCCTCAAGCGCAACCATTCAAGATTTTTAGGTATTCTACATACATTCCTATTTTATGCTTACAAAAATATGTAAAATGAATACAAATCTACATCTTCTTTTTTTAAATAATAAAATAAAAATAATAATAATAATAATATTTTTTATTATTTTTTTTAATATTTTGGTAATTACGTCTTTCAGACTAATGTAAAAAAAATGGTTATTCTTTACTTAAAGAATTAAATCTCCTATCTGGTATTCTTTAAAATTAATATCTGTAAACTCCTTAAAGTGATTCTAAAAAATAAGAAAACCTTTATCCGCAAAAAATTGTTACAATATTATCATAATTATACCGCTTTAGCCGGTCAATCTATTTTTTTTTGATTCGCTTGAGGGTCTAATTGACCTAGAATGCTTACACATTTGCTTTTGCAGATAAGCCCTCGGACTAACGACATCACCTTTGTGCGCTATCTTAATTGCTTCCACCTATTTGGCGTCTTTTTATCTCGACTCATATCAATTCATTACAATATTCTATATTCGTTTTGTGCAAACATTTTATACATTTCTTGTTATTCTTGTATTCATTTTATACAATATAAGTATGTGTATTATAAATTAGGACCGCATGGTGTTAGAGTACCTGGCTGCTGCGTCGTAGGTCTTGGTTTCGATTCCCAGCCGAGGAACATTAATTTTCGGGTCCGGATGTGTTCTATGTATGTCCCGTGTTCCTAACACTGCATCTAAAGTTTCCCCCGATCTCATTGGACATGCTTTACATTGGACTAGGGAAGAGGACGAAGAGTGAGTGCCCCTATGTTTGCGCAAATTCTTACGACTTTACAAGTATATATTATATACTTGTAATGCCATAAGCATTTACGCTTGCTGGGCAATTGACGTCATCTGACAATAAGGCATCGCCGTGGTCGAAATAGACTAGGTGGATATCATCGTCGACATAATAAAAATGTATAAATGAGATTAATGGGACGAAACAATCACAGAATTAGCCTGATGAGTGCACTGTATGAGAGTATGGTCCTTCCTTGGATTAGCTAACCAATTCATTGTACAGACAATTTTTTGCCACAGTATGATGATACGTGACGTAAACATTGGAAGTTGTACTACAAGGCTTGGTTTAGTATTCGTAATGAGTAGCACTATTTCTATTACACTACTAGTAATGTAATGAAAAATGTGAAGGGATACAATACAAGGAAAACGTCAAAAGAGATTGTGTGAATATTGATATGACAGTCGCAGAAATGAACGTGCAATTGGCGGAATAAAATAATAAAAGAACATGACATGCAACTACGATCCCGGACAGTAAGGAAACCTGGTAAGACTAATGATGATGGGGTACAGCAGTAACTGTGATCAGAAGAATCTCCGTTTCTATTGGCAACCTAACTGGCAAGCGGTGACAATAAGTCTCCTTAAATAATAACTAATCTTCGCATACGCTAGCACCTTTGTACTTACCTAACTAACTATTTATAATGACATAATTTATTTAGCTTTTTTAAATTAAAGCAATCAATAAATTAAAACCAAAGTCACTTCGCAATAAAACATCTATTGTATCACTTATATACGTCAATTAGGTGAAATGGTAAAAGACCTCGAGCAGGTAATACGCGCGGTCGAGTCGACAGTGCCCGTGCTTATTGAACGAGGGTCGGCGGCCATCTTGAACTGGGGGGTCAAATTAAATTGACATGTGGTCTGTGCCAACGTATTGTGTTTGATGCCAAGCATTGTGTTGTCACCCCTAATTATACAGGTTCACTGATTATATGAGATTAGGCGGCTACAATCAAAGTAATGCCCGTGGCAGATTTGAACTGCACAGATTTTCGGATTATATCAAATCATTAATAACATACAAATCCCCCCGAACATTTTTATAGGTAGCTTCGACATTCCCGTATCTTTAAAGAATATTTCAATTTAAAACCTAAAGATTTTGCTATCGGTCTGTAGAAAGTGGCAATAAAATATTCTGGATTTAGGATCCACGTTATAAATCCTTTGTCTTTTCTAAAAAAAATCCTTAAAAATTTTGTAATCGTATTAAGATGAAAATTGTATTTGCTGACAAATATGTTTATGTAGTTCAAATGACACATTTTAAGCGATATCTTGAAATTATGGCTTTTCATCGAAAGCTAGAAGACGCAAAGTCAGCGGGCGATGCTGAGAGTTTAGCATATCGCTTGAGCTCGCCAAATCCCTATCACGACATTATACAGACGGTCGCTTCTTACCCCGTATTAAAGCCGTTATGGAACCCTCAATATATTTAAAAAGATGACCGTCCTTAACACGTACAGCAAGGAAAGCTGTTCGCGAACAAATACTTAATAGGATTGGATAAAGATGGCGGAGTAATAAAGCGTGTTCAATAATGTATTTATAGAAAATTCCCCGACTTAAAGCTGGTGCAGGGATCGCCTTCAATTTACTGTTCGAGATTACGATCTGCTCCTGGAACGTGCTGATTCTATACAACTTCCTGATATCCATTCTGAACTAAAGATAAGTTACGTTAAATTTGACTTTTATTCGATCAAGAATGTATCTAAAAAACCTATTACCATTGCGATATCTTTTAAACCCTATTGCATTTCTATTCTTTGCAACTCTTACTCTTATTCCACTTTAACTCAAATTCGAATTATTGCTATTATTAGAGACTTGGTTAATTATTTAAATAGTGAAATAAATACCATGATTGTATTAACCACTTGACAGACAATTTTAAGAGCCCGTTTACGTAAAGTTTGTTAAACAGTTGAGTTTTGGTGATTAAGCCGACCTTATTATAATTGATACAACAGTGATTTAGTCGTAAAAAACAAAAAAACTAAGGCGCTATATAAAGACAGAATTTTCGACCATTAACGGGTAACATTACTCTGATACTAGAATAAACGAATGTAGATAATAGACGTCGGGATCAATACAAAGTAATCGCGAGCGGATCCAATAAGCCCGACCAAAACAACGGGGGGTCGCATCGGACGCGATCGGAGGCTGCGAGCCGAACATGGGGAAACAATATGGCGGCATGCAAATAGCTCAGCCATTATCGCACCTGGGCAGCGCGAGCCGTCCCGACGAGTAAACAAGATTACGAGAATTGAATGGCTAATTAGGGGAAAAGAAGCAGCCCCAGCAAGTGCGCTGAGTTATCGTACCTCGTCTCTGCCATATTTCACGATGCTTAAGTCGCCTTTATTGTTTGGCCGCCTCTTGTTTGGCTAAAGAGGCTTGTTAGCTTATCTTCTGTAGCCTAGGTGGAGTGCATTAACTGCCGTCAGAGCCTCGGCCCAAGATTTAGTGCACTACGAGGACACAAGTTAAATAATAGTCGAGCTATGGCCGTTTACAAAAGGGGAACCTAACCAAACAACGGAACGAGATCCATTTTAATAACATAAGCCAGCACGTTTATTGTTTGTTAATATAATATAAAAAAATATAGTTTAACGAGTTAATTGTAAGTCGTTATGTTAAGTTTTATGTGGAACGTTTACAACTTAGTAACGCGATTAAATAGCTCTTTCATTATTGATATGAGGCCAAGTTGACGGCCAATATCGTTAATCGTTATTCAATTAATTAATTAGTGAGTTTTATAGATAATAAAGTGAGCATATTTACGACTTGGCTTCCTTAATTTTATGTTATCTGTTGAATTGTAGTTGCCTCTGGCAGCGTTGTCGGCGTCGGCATGTTGGTCACTATTCTGGTGATTAGTGTTACAGTTCAAGTTATAACTCTGGATGCGTTTATCACATTATGTTCATCGATTTTTTTTATTTTAATGTTTACGACAGTACTCACATTGGACATATAAACTATCATTTGTTATTAATGATTCACGTTAGACAAACAAAGATTAACAAAATATTTAATTAATTATTAAGTTATAATTGCGACGTCCTATGACGGCTTCACGACTTTACATATTATTTCATTACCCTTTAAATACAACTTAATTTTGGAATTTGGAGGAATTACTTTTTTGATCAAAAATATATGTCTGTATTCTAAAATACAGAAAAATAGGCCATAGGCTGACAACCTATGTTTTTAAGTGTGTTCATAAATAGTTAATCGTCTACTTACTGATGAAAGGAGTTAGACATGAGTGTATAACCACCTGCGATTATCTGCTGCAAATAGGGCTCCCCGACGTGTGTACTTTTTTTTTGATTTGAATATAAATACTTAACATCTTGTATAAACTCAATATCAGATTATTTTTCACAGAAAATTTCCTAATAAGGCATAATCCATAATACACCTGTATACAGCCTGTAATTTAAAAGCGTATAGGTACGTTCAATTTCCTATCCAATATATTCCGCTGATCTTCAATTAAATTTTTCTCATCTATGATTTAAAGAGGTGTGCGCGCTCAGGGCAACGTCGAACGCTATTTAATTACATCGAGTGCTTGTCACTGAGCCTACATAACCTCCTCTAATACAAAATAAATGAATTAGACCGGTGCACGATTAAATTATGTAGCTCTTGTTTCTTTACTTTCGTTAAATTTACGCTACGTCTATAAAAGTTAAGCCTTTACATCTATATCCAACGTATTAGAATTATATATAATATAATAAAGATATATTTTGTAGTTTTGCTTGTCACATCACATCTTTATACCTGACGAAATGGGTCAAATCTCAAGTAAGAGACGGGAACGGGAACGACGGGAACTCGACGTCAATTCGCCTCAAATTCAAATAGAAAAATAACTCTTTAATTTTAAATCAAAATCCATTGTCACCATTCTTCTGACAATGCGAAAAAACCTCATTAATTTAGATAGAGTTTTCAGTGACCTACGATGTCGAAAAGCCAAACACTTTGTCTAGAAGAAGCCAAAAAGTTCCATAATTTCTTTACTGAGATAAGAGGCGAAAGTTCACGCCGGAGCGGAGATTTATGACGTCACCGTTGCTCCTTTCACTAAATAATAAAAGGCCTGCTGTAAAACGCGAAGGGGGCATAAAAGTTTTACGTCCATACAACCCGTTGGTGTACGTAAACGGAGCATGTAGGACGCGTCGTGTTAGGACGCCAAATCTCCATAAAAGGCAATCAGTGTCGGCACAATAGTCCTTGCCTCATAAATTGTACGCCAACGTATGCTTAATTTATTCAATTTTACTTTATTGTTAAAAATGTAAAACTTTGTCATAAACATTTATTTTTAATTGTCACTTTCATCGTGATATGTACACTCTGATATATGTGTCAATAGTATTTGAAATTGGTCAAAACATATTAAGAAAAAAATATAGTTATGTCAATTACTTTCAATCATTTTAATTCTGAATTGCTGAAATATTGATAAGAAATATTTTATGTGTTGTATGTTCCGTACGTCCGTCCACATGCATTTCATTCAACTTTAAATCCTAGTTTACAAGAAATACAGAGGTGGGTAAGAGTAAACATTTCTTTAACACATCATCACTGAATGGTTAAACAGTAAATTCGACATAATTGAAACCATAGCTAAAAGGTACCATATATACCTCACAAATATTGAACAGCCTTAAGCGAAGTTAAAATATATCAACCAAAAAATCTTCATTATCATCATTTCAGCCCGCCGGTAGTCCACTGCTTGTTTAGCAGGCCATAATATATAAATAATTGTATTTTAATAAAGTAACCTGAAAATAGCCTCGGTCATTTTTAATGTACCTATAATAAGAGTACATACTAACATAAATTTAAAAAAGAACAAAAAGAAACGGTGAAATACAATTACACAAGTTAGTAGAAAGATTATTTAAGATTATTCAATTAACATGCGTTGTGTTTACAAATGCAGTCTGCTAATGCCATCGCATCACTTCTCATGTCTCATCTACATTGTATATGAAATATGACTATTTTATCACATAACGCTAACAATTGTAATTTTATAATATTTAATTTATTTCTTATCATAACTTTAAAAGTGTGTGTCAATACTAAATATATCTAATCGTTTCTACTTTTGATTCTTTTTAAAATTGCCTTACTGGTAACGTCGATATAAAATATAAAGTCCGCTAAAACATTGAAATCATTCATTAAGAAATATCCGTCACATATGCTTATAGAATAATATATTAATACATATAAGAATACTATAATAGCTTAAATTTTATCTCGATACTTTTTTTCTTTTCAATAAAACACCGTTGAAACATTTTCAATTAGTGCTCATGTCCGCTTTTCACTAATTCTCTTCCACCTACCGGTCTTGGATTCCACACTAGTTAATTCTTAATCCGTTTCTAGCCATTAACTTTGCTGCACAGGCACTGGCCCTGTTCAATATCTATATATATATGCTATTTGTTTCATACGATAATCCGCTATACATTTTGTATTTTTCGTACATTCGCAACAGTGACGAATACAACTTAGTGCCATGTTTGGAGCTTTTCGTGTATTTGTGCAGTTTTATTTTAAATAATGATTGTACTCAGTCCAATTTTTATACATTTAAAGTAATATTGAACTATTATTGATATAGAATATTTAAAGATTTTCTTCGTTGCAATCTTGGTGGAGTGATAGTAATTGTTCCTATAATTTCAGTATTTTTTTTTTTTTTTTACCAGAAGCCGTCAGTGTCCGCTTATCGCCATATATTGTTTCAATATGTGTAGAACGAAAAAAGCTGGTCTTAATAATCTTGATCAAAACAATTGGGCGAGTACAAAACGAGTGGGTTTCATGGTTCTCAGTTATAAATTTTCATTACAAAACTGTTAGCATAATAACACCTTTATAACCTTAAAAACGCCGACAGACTCTTTTGTTTTTATTTCTTTTACTTTGTATTTCGCTGATATTTTTGATCTATTGAAACAGCAAGCAATGCTCAGCTTTATCATTTTTTCTGATACTTTGAGATTTAATATGACCGTTAAAATATCTTGAAAAGGTTTTCATTTTGATTGTGATATCTATTCGTACGCAATGTAGTGAATTAATAATATTTTACTCTTTATTCGCTTCGGTATTTTCGGGAGGTTCAAAGTCAAACTATTCATGATGAATCTCGAAAACAAAATATAGATGCGGCTCAGAAGATAAATCGGTATATAGTTCTTAAAGAAGGCTTTATCGTCTTTCTTGAAGAACAGCACTCTCTTTCCACGCCTCCGGTACACCTTCATGATCGATGGTATAAAACATCACTATGACTGCTTGAAATAACTGTTCTCCACCAGCTTTCGGAAGCTCTGCTGTATCTCCGTTCTCCTTAGGTACTTCGCCACTTCTAGGCTTTGTAAAAGCTATCCTAATCTCGCTCAGACTGAAGGCCGGAATATGTCCGAAGTAGTTTCGGAGAAATATTGCTCTTCTTTTTATCTTAAATCATCTAAAATTTAAAATAAACTGCCTTTTTTAATAAACAACCATCAAGAAAAAACCATCTGCCATTAAATTTATATATATATATACTTTTAATTGATATCTTACAAAAAAAAACCGTGATCAACCACAATGTATTAACGTCATCAAACGATCAATATAAATGAAAATATTAATCTACAATAAGTGCAATGTAATAGTATCTCAAAAATTACGTTCGATTAATTTCTTATTCACATAGTTAGCTAATAATATAAGCACTTGATAATTTGAAATTCAAAATAACGTTACCGCCTTTAAATAAAATTATTTTTAATGAAACCAAATGAGCTAATCTGCTTAAACTCTAATTACTTTCCCAAATTGCAGAAAGGTAAAGTGTTTGTTCATGCTTAAAACCTTATGTTTTACCATTTAACCAAAACAAATATAATCATATTAAGTGATTTTATCGTGTTATTACAATGTTGAATACAGGTGCTAAACATTGTCATAAATTTCTATTAAATGTGATTTAAAATCCAGTTTATATTTCTAATCTATAATATCGTGGCTTTTTAATTATATTTTTATTATGACTTGGATATAATATATAAATTAAACATCTTATCGTGTAATCTATTTTTATAATAATATATACTTACGTAGGTAAAATTATCTTAAGCGTATTTATCCTAGTAGAAAATTGTTTTGATACCATCAAAATTATCATTCTATATATATATATATATTTATATATATATATATATATATATATATATATATATATATATAATAATGCCTTATTGTTTAAGAGATTCAATATAAGGACTTCACAATCTTTGACATCAAATAAGAAGACTTATGTGCTTATGTGAATATTTTATTTTAAATAGGTATATTAAGTAAATGATCTAAAATCAATTTATGCACATTAATACTTATAAAAAAATTATCAAGTTCCAAGTTTGACATATTTAATTTCTAAACTCAATATAAATAAAAATTATTTTTATAACGCTTGTCGGTGTAGGTTATGAATACAAGGAATTGAACCTACTAACTTCGTAATTTCTAAGCAGATTTTAGATAAATCTAAATTAAGGACAAAATGTAATATACCAAGGAGAATATTTCAATATAGCAAAGTCCATCTGTAGCATTATCGTCCAATCGGTACCCGGACAGCGCAGACCGGTGACAAACAAGATTCGTGCCCGGACGTTTATGCGACGTCATGCTTCACAATAGAAATACTTCGATTTACGTTTCTCCTGTACCTTTTTGTCTAACGTCTTTATTATTTTTTTCACGCTCAATTTGTATCGTCAGGATCCCAGTAAACATTAATTCCGTTCATATATCAACTAATTAAATAATTCGTGATCAATAAATTAAGTGTTTACGTTGATGAAGCCCATTGGTCAACCCCAATTTACGTAATACTTGTATACAATAATCGTATATAAATAAAAAAAAACTCAATTGAAAAAAGTTATAAGTAAAAAAATAATTTTTGAATATTTCATACTTTCACGAAAATCAGAATTTATTTTTTATATACATTATAAATTTAGTTTGTATACACTTATATAAGGGCCTGTTTTAAAATGTTCAACTTAATGTTATCGGAAAGGTAAATGTCATATTCTCTAACATCTATTAAACACAGTGACTAGCACTAAATTATATATAACATAGTAAAAAAAGCAGCACCAGTAACTGAATTAAATCCAAGTATAAGCCATTTTTATATAGTAACGGTATTGTTAGATTACTTGCCGGATGAAGATACTCATTGGTGGTTTAGATAAAAATCGACTGCCAAATATCGTGTTACCACCTATTAGATAGCAATGCCGCTATGAAATTCGCCGTGTTTCGATTTGACAGATACAGCTACATGGAGGATTGGCTTGAAAAGTTGCGTTACGTTATTGAACCGATTTTTGATGTTATGGTTGATGTTCCGCTGGCCTACCTACGATGAAACGCTGTCCCGTCAATTGCGATAAATCCCAGGGTGGCACCACCATACCGGTTGGCAATTTTCGACAAGGTCTCCAAGCTAGGCTTTCAATGTATGCCCCGTGTAACTGTCACCGTCTATCCTATACAATCCTTAAAAAAATTATGACAAACAGTATTTTTCCTCACTCCAAATGGATCTCACGAACGTTTGAAGCTCGCAGTCCAAACTTTTTTCAGCCTACCATCATCTCGAGACTTTCACTTGCACTTAGATTTCTAAGTAAGACGTAGAGTCTATCAAACGTGACATAACACGATTACCCCGGTTTTACGCTAGAACATACTTTCCATCGTCGTGCGTACTGTGTTTACGCCCGTAACGTCATCCACCATCTTGAAGATCCTTCTTTCTCTATATTTTAGGTTACATCGAGACGATAGTGATAAGTTTGTTTATAACATGGCGCAGTCATCTAGACAAAACCACGCTTTTTGAATATCTGATTTTAACGCCTGCCATCAGAAATGATGGTGTATTATACTACGCTTCTCATATCGAAGGACTAAAAACTCTGGGAGAGAGGCGAGGAAATTTTCCAGTTGGTAAAACAGACCAACTCGGGTACCAAATGTTGACGACTATACCGTCATTTTTGAATCTACGGCCTAAGCCTGATTCATCTAGCCAGGTATGATTTCACAAGATTGTCGCCATTGAAAATGTCTGATCTCTGTTTCGTGAAATCTGTATCGTCTTACGCCCCTCCTGTCATGGAAACTGTGGGTGTTAGGAGAACACGGTGATACCATTTAGCAAATTAGGAGGACGTGCGTCATGTGACCATGGTGGAGCATACGCTTCTCACATTGTAGACAGATAGGGGCAATGTTGGCACAGAAGTTTAGCTTTTATGACATTCAATCTCCCCAAGACCCACGACATAGTTTTCGTCGACATAGCATTAGCATTCCTGAATTTTCCTTTAAAATAGTCAGCCGCCTTCAGGAATTAATATTTCATCGGACCTGAACTTTGGATGGAGCACCTATTACATCTATGGCGACAAAGCGTGGAGGAACAATTGTGAAAAAGCTTGGAGTTTACGCAACGGTGCGTAGGTACTTCACACCGAATAGCTTTATTATAATAACTTATAAAGAGTTATAAGTTTTTGTATAAAGTACTCCTAGAAACCTTTAGGCAGCCAAATATCTCCTAGCCACTTTCGACTCAATAAAAAGAGGTACAAAAATGATTATTATAATACTCTTATTGGAACCAAACTTAGCAGCCTTGGTCATCGCTGTGAGATATCTTGCTTTTCTATAGGATACTTTTTGGAAAGTATGTGCAGAAATACGCGATAAACGCGGATAACCCCTCCAGACCCATTCTTCAACCACACAACCAAACGTAGAGAGATGTTTCACCCTTATGTTATATATATATATAAATATATATAAATATATATATATATATATATATATATATATATATATATATATATATATATATATATATATGGTGAACGCGTATCCGTTCCAAATATTTCGATTCCGCTTTATGATGCACATCGCAAATGATTGAAGCATTCCCCTCACGCTGTATTTCTTGACCGGTATAATTTGTGGCAAATTTAAAGGCTAGAGTGAAGTGGCTTCTGTCATGCTAGTCTAGACTATAAAAGTTAAACCAATTCACAATGGAATTGTACGAAATAAGTAAAAAGTAGACAAATATACTTAACGATTAAAATAAATGAATACGCTTGCGAGTAAATCGTGTTGCAAGGACCAGATTGTAATGTAGACAATACTTTAAGTTACGAAGGTGGCGGGATAGGGGAACCATTTGTATGCGTAATAGAAGATCGAATTTCGTATTTGTTCGTGGGGTCGTTAACAGCACCTTCGCTCTTGTTTATAAAGAAAACAAAACCCTTCAAGCAGCACGGGGAAGTACCAGTGGTGAGCCGCGAAACCTTACTACTACCGTAACTCTGTCAGATATATTGTAATGAATTTATGTGGATTTGAACTAAATAATATGATATTTGTAGTCACATTCTTTAAAGTCATCAAAGTCTAGTTATATAATAAGAATTTATTAATTAAGAGATATGACTTTTTCATATACTCGTACATGTTTTTGTAAACAAAACTAACCCTGGCTAAATATTAGTACTGTACTAAATTTAACATTAGAGAAAAATAGGATATGTTCGAAAGCACGGTATAAATATAACACTGACCCAAACAAATTTTTCTCTTTTTCAATATTTATTTATGCAATATTAATAAAGTTCTTGATTGATTAATTAAGCTTATGGTAAATACAGAATACAATTCCTTTTTTTTATCAAATATAAGCTATGCGAGTATAAAGTCTGAGTAATACCGTTGTTGCTTGCGGTTTACGATGAGAATTTTTTAACAATCTGTGTATCACACGGCAGGGTATTCATGTTTATGGTACTTTACGATGTTCGTTGATCGTCTGCCTTATACAACATACCTAATAGTCGTTGGAGCGTGAACTAAAGTCACGCGCCAAGGATTTCTTATCCATACGTCGTGCGTTATACGTATGCTCCTCTTTACTTAGAGCTCTCGTTAAATCGACCAACTAACAGCCTTAATAAGCATTTCAAGTATCTTGTGAACAAAGTATATATCCTGCCGGCCAAAAGTTTAAGACCGCACATAAACAACATAATTATCCATCAATTGTAATAAAATCCCATAGGTTAAATAAAAGAAATGCACATCTGCATATTCTATTGTTAGTATCCAATATTTAAAGAAGTCATTCTTTTGTTTACTTTCAAGTTATTGGACAATAAACATCTATTGTTTTCAAACACAGACAAACGCTGCGCTAGAGCTAGGTGGTAGAGTCGTAATAATATTTTTGTAATATCCTTATTACTAATTACTTTGCTTTTGTTACGTATTGGTCAATAATAAGGATTATTTAGCTGACTTAACCTTTATCATTACACTACAGTAAAATGGCGACTGAGAGATGCGAAGTTGTATTGTCGCGTTGCCGTTCGGAAACCTCTGCTAAAGCCGCAAAACAAGAAAACATGGCTGCAGTCGACTCTTGCCCATCGAGATTGGACTGAAGAAGATTTTAAAAATGTCCTCTGACGCAGTGCCCAAGAAAAGATGATGTCGGATTGTGTAGTCCCGCAATCAAGCATGGAGATGGCTCAATTATGGTCTGGGGTTGCTTCTCTTGCCAAGGAACTGGCGATTTGATTAAAATTGAAGAAATTTTGCAAAAGGAACAGTACAAAAAATTTTAGAACAAAATGCCGTTTCTTCCGGGTTGAGATTAAATGGAGATGGATTCATTTCCAACAAGATAATGATCCAAAGCATAGCTCAAAATTTTTTAGAGGATATTTAGAAGAGAAAGAGGCACAAGGGGTATTAAAAAACATGGTTTGGCCGCCTCAGAGCCCGGATCTCAATCCCATTGGACTTTTGTGGGAAGAGCTTGATAGGAATCGAGGCTCATCCTCACGAGAAGAAATGTGGAATGATTTATGCGATATTTGTAACAATATATCACAAGACACCATTAACAAATTGATTGTCCGTATGCCGAGACTTGTGAAAAAAGTCATAAAATGTAAAGGAGGATTTTTTGATGAAAAATCAGTTTAGCTAACTATAGTCTTTTTTTGCATGGAATGTTAATAATTCTTAACGTTTTTATAGTATATCGTTTGTCAATCAATGTTCTATTAGATGATATAACAGGTTAATTAAACATTTAATATTTTATTGGAGTTTTACTTTATTTTCCTACTTTAATTAAGGTGGTCTTAAACTTTTGGCCCGCATGTATATACATATTGAAGCGCCATAAACATTTGCGCAAACTCAGAAGTATACTATTGTCATCCCTTTCCCTATTCCGATGTTATTTGTACTTTTACAATAAGGACGGCGGAAGGTTCAGATTCAAGATACGGGATATTCAGAGCATCCTGACTCGAAAACGTATATGCCTATAATTTGTGATGCCGTCTGGGAATCCAACGAATCCAACTCTAACCACTATACCACACGATCGTCATTATATACACACAACCCATTAAATACATCACTCACTTACCATCAGGTGACCCGTCTTGCTCGTTTGCCTCTTAGCTGATATAAAAAAAATACATACTATTTATTTAAATAATCTATAATATGTATTGAAACTTCATTTGTATAAAAGTTGTATTTTTAGTTTGTTAAAAACCTTAAGAGATTGAAATGATATCTAAGATCAATTCTGCGACAAAATAAGCCACAACTTGTCCTCTTTGCCTTTTTGGAACCACAAACGACCTAACGTTCACATCATTTAGTTTTTTCTACATCCTTTACAATTTTTATCTGGGAGATATTTAAGTATTAGTAGTTCACTTTTATACTACTGACGTAATAAACTTGAAATCATTACAAATAGAGTCGAAATAAATCAACTGTTATGTTACCGATCTTATTACTCTTATTGTTACATTTACGTAGGCATGGATTTTATTTCGATGGAAATTATTGTAACAATTTATGGTCGAGACAGTTTAATGGTTCAATTTCTTCGAAAGTAGTAAGTTGATCTTTCAACCTATATTAGTAGTGCACCATAGGCTTTGCATACGCGGTGTCAAGATCACGATGGCGTAGTGTTGCTGTAGCACCGCACCGCCGCGGGTGACACGCTCCCTTCCTCCCCCCCCCGTCCTCCACCCCATCTTTCTATCCCACCCTCCTTCCCCCAAACGTTCGCACCACGCATGCTCCAATTATAATCTGCTTAGGGATGTCTTTTGTCGATTAAATTTTTATTTTTTTTAATTTATCATTTTTAAATATATATCCAATCTACATTTATATAATTGAAATCGCAATTACATACCATCGAATAGCTTTAAACAATAATAATATCAGACAACCCATCCAATAAGTATGATATAAAGCAATTTCGTTTTACGTCAAATGGCATATAAAGCTTAGGAGAGGTTCTTTCGAAGAACAAGAGCTTTCATGTGTCTAGCCTGGCAACTGACAGGGTTAAGCGCAATAGATGCCCATAGTGGATAACTCGATAGCTAGACGAAGGATAGGGCGGCATTATCTGGCCGTAGGATGCGCGCGCATCGGCGTCGTGAGGAGGGCCTCAAACCGCGTACGGAGGGCGACCGGTCCGCGCGCGTTTCTGTTAGCGGCGCGGTCACTCGCCACGACTCCCCTCACGGCGAACGGTACGCTCTTTGCTCGGTGCGACTTGCTCCACGGTCACTGACCGATACCACCAATCACCACCATCGACCTCCGCCCTTAGTACCAACCTAACCAAAGCTTTAAAGTTACAACCACACCAGGTAGCGTTGATAGCGTGATCTCCAGCAATATTCAATACGTGTGTCAAACGAATTTGTTTTTTATCGTTCTCAGTGTTTATTGTTTTCTGTGTGCTTTCGTAATGAACGCTTTGAATCGGGCCCCGCGCTGTGTTAGGAGCGTGCCGCAGTTAGCCATGATAGTAGCGTGAAGTGTTTCCCAAGGACTGTTTAAAAATAACTTCAATTTTCGGTAATTATGGAAAAAGAATGAATAAAACCTTTATTTGGTAATTATAACTCCAGTATATACAGCCATCGTTTTTAGTTTTATTGCAGATTTTGAGACTTGAAAACGTGTAATGTATGCATATGTAATATACTTATATAACATACACATCTGCTTGTAAGAAATGATAACAATAAATAATATGATTTATTTATCTTGAACTCACGTATAAAAGTTTTTTTTTTTAATTCTAGTACTTTTTTATTTTTCCCCTTTAATTATTTTCTTACTAAAAGTAATTTAATATAATAGATTAATAATTTCTTATAGTACTATTCGAAATACTTTTCTTTTTTATTAACAAAAATTGCCGACGGAGACATCCTTGACGCCTTCGACTACTATATTTTAAAGCAAAAACAACTTATTCTTTTTAATTCACTTCTAATTCCCATATACAGTTTTATTTATATTTACAATTCATGGATAACTTATTAAGTTAAATGACGTCCAATAAATTTTACCGTCGGTAATAATAGTAATTACAATAATTATGTTAAATAAAAAACTACAAGAAAATGAATTAAATAACTTTTTAAAGTGCATCCTTGATTAAAGATTACTTTATTGCTCTTTTTTAGTTATAAATAATTAACAAACTATTATTAGGTACATGTATTTTTTTGTTTCCCCATGATTATCATGCTTATAAATTATCAAATTTAACAATACCAAAGAGTAGTGTGAAATGTAAGATAAAATCTGTATAAAATTTATTCTTATTTTTAGCATTGCCATTTCTGTTATTTCATATAATATTTAATTTATAAAAATAATAAATATTGAAACACTGCTACCTAATAAAGAATTTTGTTTTTAGTATATTAAGTTTTTGAATCTTCATTGCTTCACGGATTCAAATATTGTCTTTTATCTATAAAATTTGCTTGTTTTAATGTAAGTAAATGTAGCAAAATTGTAACTCATTACATTTTCCTAATAATAATATAGTAACAATACTTTATATATAATAATATTTGAGTAAAAAAACATATATATCATACATAACTTAACTAGTATTTTCAAAAGTTTTTACAATAATATAAGACATAAATAGTTTATATTTAAAGATCTTGTGATTTTTCCATCATATTTCGTGCAGAAAGGTACCCCCTAAAATCAATTTAATTTTGAAATTTACTTTTTACATTTTACATTTCTTGGTACTTTGTTACACAACGTTTAGCATATTATAATACTTGCTTTGACAAGCGTTTTGTGGAAATTATCACATAATGAAAGGTTTAGGTTATCTACTCATAAAATAGAATTTCATATTTATAAAACATAATTTATTTCTATTAAATAATGTAAAATCAGTAGTTAGTGTATATATGAAATTAATGTATCTTAGCAGCTTATTTTTTATAAATAAATAATCATATACTATAAATATATTTCACAAGATAATATTCATATTTTAATTTAATCGTTATTTAATTATACACTTAAGAAATCAGGTGCCTGAAATTTCATTCTTAAGCAAAACAATTTCACTTATTACATTTCAGAAATTAAGAGTTTATAAAATTTATGATAATTTTTATGTTTATAAAAATTTAATCATATATTTAAATTTTAAAAATAATTCTATTAATGAGCGGTATACCAAAGAACTCATAAGAGATCCTATAGAGTCTTGACCTCAAACTCTAACGTCAATTAGGTTCGACTTGGTCTCGCAATTATGTACTTCATCTATCTATATTGCTGGAAAATTTGTTGATCATTAATGACAGTTACATAAACTCACCATTTCGTAAAGCCTAATTTACGTAATGTGTTATAATGACTATAGACAATTTCACTAAAAAAAACCATTTTGCATTGGAAAATTATTTAGTAACACATTTTTATTTTTTTTTATAATACAAAGTCATTTTCGACAACTATGGGAATGTAGTTATAACATTTTTACACTTAAATCAAAAAAGATATTAAATTTTTTATTTAATATTCTGCCTCCCATTGTTTGAGATACACTATTAAGTCTTCTTAAGATAATTTTTCAAATCATTCTCCTCAACCCATCTATGTACGTAGCAGAGCCACGTTACAGCTAGTCTAGTTGCAACATAAATGGGTCGGTTTGACCGGAGAATGTCCACGCCCTCAGAATATTATCGTGAAACAGTAGTCATCAGAGATCGCATTTATTGTCATATATAATTCAACTACAAAATTAATGAAGTCTAGTACTAGTAAGTATATCAAAACTATCGATCGAAGAAGAATTGTGAAAAAGTGTTCTTGTTTTAAAAATTAAATAAATCTTTCGTGAGGCAACATAATTCTTCACGCGTCACACAAATAAAATGACACGCATAATATTGTTATTGCTGGCAGTGGCCTAATGTCTTCGGCTAATGCGACGGTGGCCCGACAAGAGGACAATTTCCGGACCCACCCTACCTTCCTGCGATTATGCTCTAGAAACAATTCTATAACCATTATAATCATTAATAACTCCACCGTATTCATGTTTAGTATCATTCGTATACATTGATTATTTTTTGTTGCTACCATCTATCGCACATCGAAATTGAACCATTCCAATGTTCATTTTAGTTACGTAATTCACTTCCTACTCGTCATTCGATATAAATAAACTAAGAAATTTCGTGAACGTCGTTCATGTATATATTCAAGTTTAAAATCAAATTAATACTTAACTATATACATAATTCGTGGCTTTGCTTAAAATAATAGCAAATCATAGTATAATTGTTATGATTTTATGTCGATTTGATATAAAAATTCGGAAACAGTGAGTCTTATTGTTTTAATTGTCCGCTCTTGAGTTAGCGGTTCAAAAGAAAAAAAAATGTGTTGACAGATGGAGGGCTTGCTGATAAATTAACCGTTAAAAATAGGTGACAACGGTTCGGGAAAAAGCATAAATAAGTATTTCTTGCCTGTCGTCCTCTCCTATTTCGCGAAGAAATTTGTTTTAAATACTGCAGTCCAGTCCATCGGTTATAGTTCGCTCATTCAGAAATGAACACACATCGCCTGTCACACATAATATAACTGAAAACGTTTGATCTTATATTTCTTCATTGGTAAATTGTTGGTGCACTCAAAGCGATTTATGTTTTTTATGATGAAAGTTTATTTCGCTTATTTGTCGAGTTATTTGAAAACAAAGTTTATTGCTGTTATAAAAATGAAGAAAAAATTTAAAGATTCTATACCTACATTGTATAATTAACAAATATATCATATAATATTTATAGATATATATAAATATAATATAATTATAAAATAAATTATAGCCATTAAAGTCCCAAACTACACTTGATTTTAAATGCTGATCGTAAATTGATGGTTCAAAACAAAATTAGAAATAATAAAAATAATATTTTATGACAACAAGCAATATTTGTATTTTAATAATATTTAATAGTTTAACAATTTAACTCATAAGATTAACACAATTGTATTAAACATTCTAATACATCACTATACAAAACCACTATTGCAACTGAATATTATCAGACGAAGCAAATGATCCATGCCAAACAAAGAGTAAAGTGGATGAACTGAACTGATTCGCTCGCGAGCATGGATTACTCCCACGACAATTAGAGTAAATAATGTGTATGGCAAATCATACACTCCAAAATGAGGCATAAAATATTAGCCGAGGCTTGGGAATGAGAGAAGCGTGTGTAATTACCCGGCGAGAATGTGGCCGAGTCCTGCGGCCGTCGGAGCCTCCCCACCGACTCTAAACTAAGTATAAAGTGCTCACGGAGCGCTGTTGTGTCCTTAACTCGTTAATTACTCCCGGAAACTTAATGTACGTGTTGCAAATTTCACTAACTAATGCAGACACAAAAATTGTCATGTCGCTTTAATTCTACGGCGCGTCTGGCACTCGACCGAGTTTAATTGTCCCCATTTGCATGTAAATTAAATTTTAATTAAACGTGGCTATTGGTACGAATTATCATTAATGCTACATCTTAAAGCTTTTAACTTTTTTACAAGCATTACTTTGATCCACTATTACAATATTAATAGTAGTAAATTGATGTATCAATCGTATGTTATTTAAAGCTATTGATTTTGTAACTTGTACCTTATAAAATATCCCGTAAAAACTTGTTAAATATAAAACAACTTGTCTAAAACTTGATAGCAACTTTTTTTTATACTGCAGCTTCAACAAAGAGTGTTGAAACACTCATCTCCTTAAGGCATCAGAAATGGTTTCCCACAGCCCGCTCTCGGCTCGTCACGGAATCAATATCGTCTTTTATCTTATGAAACGTGCTCCACTTACGCACACCATCACACTACCGCACTCACACTAAAAGCGTGTAGGGCTGCTAACGCGAGATTAAACGAACAAATATAAGACATGATAGCGATAATAAATCCAAATTTCTTCGCACGTGTTTGATCCCATGGTCTCTAAAACTCCTGGCATTCAATTAACGCACGACTGCTCTACAATTTGATATGAGGTTTTCATTGGGTAAATTTCGATTAAGCGTAATTTACTGATAATTTTTGACAGTAAAGACTGGCACTGATTTCAATTCGCACTTCTTACCTTTTATTATCTTAGTTGAAAACGCAGATGTCGAATGTGAAACGATTCATTGGCTTTTTTGTGTCAGAACGAAATGGGAACCTTTACGCTTATTAAAATAGCTGAGTAATTTTTTTGTGACACAGTTGGCAGACGGGTGTTGAAATTTATTTGAGGTAGGAGTCACGATTAATTGTGTTCTTACTGAATGACCCGTTAATGTTAGTGTGAACACTTGTAAAATGTATTTATTAGTGAGTAACTGCTCTCTTGAGCTGAACTACAAAGTTCTTATAATTTAAACAATGCAGCGTTAATTGCTGTAGTGTTATTGCCTCGCGTTGTTTGTACAACGTTATACTGAGCCGGAATTGTTTACAGCCAATAAGAAGCTATTTTTAGCTGAACAACGTCCGACTGTGACTTAAACGGATTTAAATAACCCTCTACACTTATAAATTTAAATATAATACATTGTTAAATATATTATCACCATGATGATTATTAAAAATACTATAAAAAAGATTGTTTTCGCTAAAGTTCAATTAAATACCATATTTTTTAATTAAAAACATTAAAGCGTTAAAAAAAAAGATATTGAATACAGACAATATGTAAATAAACAGCTCGTTTATAAACTAATATAATTTATTCTAAATATACAAGTTGTGAAAAAAATACATTCTATTAGGGAATAAAAATGTTACAAGACCAACATTTTTATTGCCTAATAGAATGTATTACATAAATAAATAAAACATCGGCACCGCTCGTTAATAACGATATAACTGTACGAGTTCAGGTGCAAGAACAAGCACATATATATCGACCTCATGGAATACGTCACCAGATGTCAGTGCCATGGGAAAACGAACGATTACGATGTCGTTCCCTTGCTAGATGCCTTGTATGTACGGACCACGATGGTCTAAGACATAAACCAATATTTCTGTTCTCATATCTATCTAAATTTTGTTATTTAGTCTTTATTGCTTTCTATCTAAATAATACAAGGTCCAGGATACTGTAATAGCCTATAAAAGATAAATATTAATAAGGTGAAATTCATGTCGTATCTCGTTTTGCCTCGACTTGACTTCCCTTACGATTCTCGATTGGTGTAATCTCTTATTGATCTCTGCTATTCTGCAATAAATAATCCTTAACACGACATAACATGACGCTTAGTTGAGATATTTGAGTTCTATTCAATTTTAAGATGGCGATTAAAGTCTTACCTCTTACATCTGGAGCAGTAAATCATTTAATCAGTTTAATAGTTGTCTCTATAAACGTTATTTAATATAAATGTTTTGATATAATTTAAACTACAGTATACTTTTTTTTTAAGATGCTTATTATGAAAATAAGCTATTTATAACACATATTTTCTCTTCGAGTACTGGGACTAACATACGGTAATCGATTCAATACACACAATTGTGACTAAAATCTCTCCGACCGAATCTCTCTTATTTTATTAATATATATAATATATAAGTTATCTATATGTTTACATTCATTATCCTTTCATAAAAAGTTTTTACTAAATTTAGTTTAATTGATTTAAGCTTTTTTAATTGATGTCTTTTTTTTATACAAAACAAAGTTGCGTCCCTTCGGCTTTAAATTCCCTAATATTTGTCAAAACATACTTAGATCTGTCAAGAGGCGCTTAAATCAATTTATTATACAGGTACTCGGAGACACTTCGGCATCGGCCGTGTTTACTCTCATGTATATGTATGTAGATCTTATGTTCGTTGGTTCTTGGAAAGGGCGTATGCAAAACTCTAAGCCTTTTTTTATATTCTTATTCTTTATCCTTGCGGGATAATTCGAGCACATAGGACAGGTTTTAACATAATTTCGCCACAAGTCTTACTATGAGAAAAATGTTTTAACGGAATTCACATTTTCCAAGCTAATATTTATTGATCAAACAAGGACGGACTTTGCCGAATTAGTAAAATATGGTCGATAAATCAGATGCTAATATATTGTCGAGATTACTAATAAAGTTAAATTTAAAGGTGACGTTGAACATTATAGAAGACGGTAAACATTCTCCTAAAAAGGGTAATGGTTGCACGTATTTGACGCCAACAATATATGGGAGTGTAATTGTTCGACATGCAAAGCGCGGAGATCAACCAGCCGTTCTTGCTTAGGGGAGCCGAGGACTGTGATATGCAATTTACGTTAAGCCTACTCTACTTGCAGAGCACAAAAAACACGCGACAATAGTTCTGTTTTCTGAATACGTTTTATGAGTCACAATTCAAATGTTCCATTTCGCTACATTTTTCTTGTTCATTATGAAAACTTGATATGAATACGTAATATCACCTCATATGAAATATATTTTGTATGAATTTCTACACAAATACATAATAATTTATTACTATTATTATTGTTTTAAACATCTAACATTTGAACATTTGTTTTTAATATTTATGATTCTAAATTACTAGTTATAGTAACTCATATTTTTTTACTAATCTCAAACAATAAAATAATGATTACAGTACTGCATCGATTAACGGCATCTTCATAGAAGATTAGTGGATCTTCAAAATCAATAATCGTTAAAAAAAACGTCTCTATTCACACTTCACACAATACGTTCTTCAAAATTCAAAAAATTAACACAACCGCACTGTTGTACACGGGTGGAGCGGATCGTGCTTTTCATTCTGTTGCGTCAGGTCTATTACTTACATATTTTGTGTGCTTTGGTATTTTTTGTTCCCCGTCTAATAACTCGGCAAGCTTTTGTAGCGCCTCGGCGCGGGCGCAAAAACTACAAAAGATGGAGGGTCGCGGTGCGGGACCGAGGCATGCGACCGTCAATGGCTCGTCGCTACGTTCCTTGTCGCTAGTTACTCGCGATTACTCAACGGGGCAGGTCGCACCGAACGTTGCCGGTTTACATACATCGTAACACGCTTACAATATAATCCGCTTTCAGATTAAAGTTTAAATCCGTATCCAATATGACAAACACGAACGTTTAGACTTGTGTTGTTTTTTTAAAACATAATTATGCCAATGAACGTTCAAACGATAGTGTGATACAATGTAAGTGGCAGAAGAGACACGAAAAAAGTGAGATGTTGACAACCGCGGCCAATATCTAATTGTGTGCAGTGGAATCAGGAACTGGACAAAAACATGACGATGAAATCGCTGAAGTATAGCGAAAGGGACGAAATGATGGAGGGCTTCAGCCCCGTACCTCCTCCTCTTCCCCGACGTCAACCCGTCAGGAATATCTACGCTGAACCCTTCGTAGATCCTAGGTAAGTGATAATTTGGTCAAAATTAAAAAATATATATACCGGACTAATTAAAAAGAGTTTTTTTATCTGCATTTGTTTTACTATTGATTAATGTATTTTTGTTTATTTTTATTAATAATAATTGCATATAGTTAATATCAAACTTCAAATTTCAAACATTCCATAACGTAGTTTGGTGTGTTGTTTTGAACATTTATCTACGACATAAATTATAGAAATCAAAAAAACATTAGGCAGCGGTAAGATAAAGCTCGTAGCAGTCATCGTTAAGCCATTCACGCAATAAATTACAAAGCTTTTGATTAAACCGACGACATTCAAAGCCTAAAGTGAAACAAACACGTCTTTTTGAAAATACGAATCATGGGAGAACGATAAACTAATATTCGCTCCATGTAAAACTGTAATGGAATGAAGAATTTCAAACAAAACGCAAATGACAAAGGCTTTAAAAAACAGTAGGAAGCTAATGGAAACGTAAGAATTTTATAGTGAATAAGGAAATCATTATGTTCGCTCATTTAGATGAATCAGTTGGCACTTGTTTACCTTCACAACCCCAACTTTGTTCACCCTATGTACTCAACTGTACTCTTATAAGCAATAATAAAGAGCCTGAAGCCAGAAAACAACATATATCGTGAAGCTTTTGTCAATACAGACGACATAGAAACCCCACAAAATCTCCAAAGACCATCTAACATTATTCAAGAAACATTCAGAATTCATTTTGTAGTTCTTGTTGGGGTTCTGTGGAGAGCCATAGTCGTAGTTATTAAGAAACACTTAACAAAGCTGTCTACTGTTATTCATAATAAAATAAATCAATTTAAGAATGTAGAACTTGTAGGCAAAAATAAAATTTATATTAAAGTCTTTTAGAAATATAGTAGGCAGTATAATCATAATTAAAATACTTTCTAACATTTTTTATTTTTCTTTACAGTACCGTTACTTAAAATATAACACACACTAAATCTTACGTATTTTCTGAATCATGTTTTATGAATACACTTGTACTTCAAATAAAACACAGAATGATCGGTATTTTTGTACAGAAAATAAACAAGGGTATCAATACACTACAACATGCAGATTGTGTGCTAATAGCGGTGGACTAGATAGGGAAAGAGCGGATGTGCAGTGCTACGTTCCACCATAAATCATATTTTTATACTTGGCGCGCGCTACATCGCCGGCGGCGCACATACGGCAGTTATAACCATCTGCGACACCCCAATAGCCGCTCAGCTTAATTTCGACAGATAGCGAGGGCAAATCCCAACTATTAATATTAGAGAACCAATGAAAAATATTCGCATTATTGCTTAAAGAACACATTGCGCCCTCATTGTAAGCAAAACAGCAAATTTGTTATTTGTAACTTTTATTATTTGAGTTAAAATAGAATTTGTATTAAATATAAAAAAATAAAACTTCATAATACATTGGAATTCATGTCGAATGACATAATAAGTAGTAAAGACTTTGTTTCATTTAAGTATACTCTTCCACCTTTGGGTTGAGCAGATAAAACTGTGTAAATTGTTGTAGTGGTAGTTCATGAATAGGATATTTATTAGTATATAGCCATGCAAAATACATTCATTCACGTGCATACATATACAGACATACATATTTATATATTCACAAAGGGCGGACTTAATGCCAAAGGCATTCTCTACCAGTCAACCGAAGGTGTGATGAGATATGTGTATGATAGGTGTAGCAATAAACTAATTAACAAAAGAAGGAAAAAAAAATTGAATATTATACAAACATGTATAAAAAACATTAAAATTGCTTTGATCCGTTGCTTTTTAATATTAAGTAATGATAAAATATGTGGTAAAGACATACTGGAGGAAATATCTGTCTTAAGCACGAATGGACTGGAGCGTGATTCTTTTAAAAGGATCACTCTCTGTCAGTAGATATTGCTCCCTTGCCGATGCCTAATTTGCTTACTTTTTAATAATTAACTCCATAAGATATGGTACGAGTATTTCGACACATTTATAAATTACTATTATCATTAAAATATCCTTGTTACAAAAAAAAAATTATGCTTTCTTATACGATAACTTTAACACGTGCGCACATTTATATATTGCTAACCTTAGGCCCAATTTATACGTATATATTATGTATACGTAACAAAATACATGGCAAAATATAACGAATATCTACGGTTACTTTAAACAAAAAAATAAAGGGAACGCCTAAGTCGAGATGTAATTTACCTTTCCACTTACATAATGACACCTATTCGACATGCTAGCGCGATGATCGATAACGGAAACACTGTTTGATGCCGTATACCCGTTGTATAAAGAATGTAATTTCCCTTACAACGTGCTAACAAGGCGGAACAAGTCAACTGCATATACCGACGTTTAAGTGCATACGACAATAGGCGTTAGATAGCATCGTTTGGAGCCCCTAAGTGTTCGGTGCGCTTCGCCGCATGAACAAATAAGCAACGTAGTAAAGTGCATACCCGCAACTGTCATTAATACGTATATTTGGTGTAAACAATGAAACAAGAATTTTAAAGATTTGCTATTGACAATAAAATAATACTTAGGCCAACTATAAACCACCACGAAAGCAGAAGACTCGACGTCGAAGCCATTCAATCGTAGATTTTAACTATAGTATTAATTAAATTAACCATAATATAAAGACAGAGTGCAGCTAGAAAAGAAACTGGACAGGCAAGGCAATGAAATGATAGCTTAGGACAACTTTAGAGTTAAATGAAAGGCAAAAACGCGCATAAGTTTTCACTGTTGACATTTCTATCTGTGTTATTGTAATGTATATGTATTGTTTTTTCATGAATATTATTCTTATTATTCTTATTGAGGTTATAATCATTACCACAACAAAATTTAATAGTAAAATATTAAATTCAAAGTGGACAATCCGAATCGTGCTTAATAAACTGATGCATAATGGCTAGGATCAAGATATATATTTACTCTAATAGAATAAGCATCATCACACTTTGAAATGTAGAGTAGATTGCTAGTTATAGCTGAGTCGCGATAATTATAGTTCATTATGGTTTAAATATATAATCATATAGCGGTGTTTAAGCGCTCGCTTTTTATTACACGGCACTGGCGAAAACCGAGTTCGATCCTGGTACAGGCACCGATAAAATTGGTAATTTCAATTTTAAGTGCCTAATTGATTTAACACGTGCACGACGGTGACTTGTATATATATAGTCAGAGTTACTCCAAAAACATATCTGAAAAATTATATTTATTTTATTTTTTAAATTATTTCTTATTTTATATAATATATTTTCATTTTATGACTAAATTAAATAATAATAAGAAAAACATGAAATCCTAGTAGTAAACTTAAATTAATGAAACTTAGATGTTTACTATATAAATAAGATTTCAATCAGAACTCAAGAAACACTTAAAATAAGAACGTTCGATAAATTAACATTAACGTATTTTAATATTGTTATATTGCTTGAAGTTCGGAATAGTTATTGGGTAAATAAAATTTGTTACCTAAAAAAACCTTCTAAGGTACTTAGTCAGCTATCCGTACCGTAGAAGTTTCTGAATAATAAACGTAGTCTCAAAAGTTTAAAAGCAAACCAGATTTACAAAATCTTACGCTTCGAATATTTTAACTTTAAAAATTATCAAGTATCTTTTTTTCTTATATTATTTGATAACTTTGTTTAGCTTTGATTTTTATTCAATTTAATTGTTTCTAAATCCAATTTTTATTATTTTCACTCATTAATATTTTAAATATTCATGCTCACATCTTTTTACCAATTATTATACTCATTCCAAAATTTTTCGTATCATTACTTCTTTTACATAGCTTTATCTTTTTCGCAAAAGGGTAAATTTGACCTCATGATTCTTTTTATCTGAAACACTTTCATCACATCCATCTTTACATTCGTGTCTTAGTCGTTGTGAAGAATTTACATCCCACACTATTGTGGCTCAACATTCCGATCGGTAGTAACGATAATTCAACCATATACTGTAAATAAAAAAATTGCGTTATTTTTTAAAAAGATTATTTTAACACAATTTATATTGTTTTCTTAGACAAGTAAGACCAAATCAATTGTTCAAAGTTAGTCCTTATAAAGAAGCTTAAACGCTAGCTAAAAGGGTCTTTAATCCTGCAATACTCGTGTCTCCTTTTTGCTAAAGCTAAAGTCTCAGCGGTCAAACCTGTATACATAATTTTTAGCATAATCTGTTTCAACTAACAATGGGACGAGTCGTAACTTTGATCCAAAATAAGAAATCGAATATTGTCTGCCTTAAACATGGTAATCCAAAAAATCAAGAAGGCTACAAGGAATTGGTGAACGAATACCTTATTCAAAGGTTGAAAATCGGATTGGAATAAATAAAATAACAAGGTACCGATAAGATGTACTTTGTCCGTAATGTAACTTCAATCGTTTTATATACTTATTAAAAAAAATACTCGCTTATGTTTTATTTATATAAGAACATTAAGATTAGTAATAAAAAGTATCGGCCATCATTTTAAAATATTCTAAATCAGCAGTATAATAGCTAAGGTTTAATCGTATTCATTTTAGAAAATGTATAGTTCCTGCAATAAAAGTTTCGAAGCTTTGACGTATTAAAGACAACAGTTGATCATAAAAAAAGATAATATATACCAATATAACGTTATATTATTTATTAACGTAACCCCCTAAAATGAACTTTTTAAACCGTTATCTTTTTGAAATCATCTCCTGAACACAAATGGCAATAAAGCAAGATCATAAATAAATCAGGTACATAATGGAGAAGCAAACAGAGGCTTGTAATCGCTACCCACGCATTGAAATATTAAAGCTTGTCTAGTCAAGCGGCTGCCAAACTAGTCCGCAGTTCAGCTCAGACAGAACAGTGGTTATTGGATAGTAATAGCACGTTAGACGCTTCTAGGTTTGTTGAATATTAACAACAAACTTTCTATGTCATAGACATTATACCGTCTGCTCTTAAGAAATTAACTTGAACTATCCTAAATACTTTGAGCTAAGGTTAAAATTGAAAAAAAAACACGTGCATTTAGTATTATAATACAACAAATGTATTGTAAATTTATAATTTATTAGAAGACCAGCCCTGCATCGTCTGGGGTTTTCAATTTGGGTGAAATCACCTATCAAATGATTATATCGATAGATTCACTTTCAGTGATACATTTCTTCAGGAAAGCCGACCCATATAAAATTGGAGAAATAATTGTAATATCATAGAAAGTACCGAATCTGCCATTAGACTATTTTAAATCTTCTCACATAAATACTTCAACTACGTTGGTTAGATCAATATCAATAGGTTAATATTATATAATATTTTTAATATTACTATTTCTAGCGTTCATTCAAATTAAAAACTATATTACATTTAGTTAAATACTTCTGATTTTATTATTTCATGATTCGCTTTCTTACGTATTTTGTGAGTTGAAAGTTATCCTTAATGCTATTTATGATAATGATTTAACACAAGGATCGATTGTTCTGTAGTCATGTGTAGCATCTTATTAATAGGCCGAATAATTAGAGGAAACGCCCCATCAAGCCAGCACCGTGTGTCCTCCTCTTGTGCTGCCGATAAAAGGGGCAGTGAAGTACCGACACCGCTCGCATTAAACCATGCACTGGACGCTACAGGAAATTCAATTATCTTCTTTCAACTTTAATACACAATATCGGCACAATCATTTCATTTAGCTGAATCTTGCTGCTTCAATCGTTCATAATTGGCCCTATCAAACCTTACGATTGCGTCAAGGTATCTGTTATCTGTTTATGTCATTCTGATATAGTATAAACTGTTTTGTAAAGATCGAAAAATTAACATATTTTATAATATTTCTAAGAGAATAAGTTTAAAACAGTTTTGTTGTGTTAACGTTGCCATATTAATTTGACAGCATAATTGGCTCAATTAAACTAGTAAAATAATCAGCTCATAACACTTATTTTGATTGCCAGTATTCATTGAAGTATAAAGCTAAACTTTCATTTCAGTTTACAACTGCTTTTTATCAGAAATTCTAAATGCTTCCTACGAAATACACGTACGTTTCTATTTTTGATTTCGAATTTTTAGTACAGATTTATTACCTACTCGGCGTTGAGTGAACGGGAAGGAAACCTGCACATCGAAAAAGATATTCGGAAGCGTACATAATGTTCATTCTGGAGCACTGCACGCTGTCCTACATTTCAAATATTTCTATTGTAAGTAAAGACCTGTGGATTTGTAACGTCCCGTTATATTCGAAAGTCGAGGTATATTTTGAAAATGAAAATACTATTTTATAACGGAAAAAAACCGCACATGCGATGTGATATAAAAATATATTGTAACTAAACAAAAAATGTCACTAAAATATATATTACATTAAACAAAAATAACACGTAAACAAACTCTTTCGGATAACATCCTTCAAAATAATAATAAAATCGTGACGTTGTGTTTAGGGCAAAGGATAATCCAGGATTTTAGAAACTATCCCGTTGTCATAAAGTTTGACGTAAATCTTTCAAGTTGACATCGTTCGACAGCGAATGCGTTCCGAAGCTATTCGTGTACACAACAACCCATAAAGTCATCCATATCCAAATTCTTGCTTATCTTCTTGGTTAGTATACAAACCACTTTCGTTTGAATAATTCACTAGAGGAGGTGAGGCCCTGAATACAATGACGATACTGTAATAGTTTCCGTTTTGAATAAGAGATGCCCATTGTCTCCATCCAATATTGATTGGGTTCGTCTCTATGCGCTACCGATGCCAGCTTTTGAAATCGTGTTCCGGCGAAACATCGTTAAAGGTTTTTGTGTCGAATATTCAACTAAGCTCCGCGATGGAAGAATTTGTATAATATTGTCTCTTTGTACAAGTAAATTTTTAAAGACTTTCTCATATTTATTATTTATATATTCAAACATCTTCTTTAAATTATCGTAATTTATATATTTTTTTTTAAATAAATAAGACGAACATACAATACTTTTTTACTTTATTGATCAAGTAGTGTAGAAAATAGGCACTTCTAAGACAATTACATTAATATAGGTACTGGGTTTTACGGTCCATAATGTATAATTATTTTGTACTAGATAGTGCCCGCGTCTTAGCTCTTATACATTTTTATTAGAAATAAACGAATCATCGTATTTATTACTCAAATAAATAATCTTGTGAAGTAATGATTATTTTAGGTAACTGTAGATACATTAATTATAAGCATTATTATATACTATCTAAAGCAATTGAACAATTGAATTAGAGGGTAACTAACTCCTGACTACCTCTGACCACCCCGTTTGAATATACGGCCGTAAGTAATTATTTATATTAACCTATACCTGAAAGGCGTTTGTTTATCAGTGTAGGTAACAAACACCAGAAAATCATGAACCTGTTTTATATGAGACTACATAGTACGAAAAACTCATGTGATGTAAATTTTATGTAATTTTATTAAAGACTAATATAGCTTTATAATAAATATGATTTTATCGAAATCAACCATGCAGTTTTCACGTTATATGCGGACATACAATCTTAACTCTTATTACTACATTAATATATATCTCACAAAAGTACGTCTATTTTCTTACTGGATATTTAGAAAAGTAACTTGTCTTTAAATGTGTGAGATCATTGAACGCATTCTTAGAAAATAATGAATTTCTATATATAGCGTGTAATATTTCGTAGTGACAGGCGACACATATTCAATCCGTGGTAATGACATGATATATACTGTATAGAACGAATCAACGTCGTCGCAGCGATATATCGGTGGCACATAGGATCAGCCCGAGATGCTTATCGGTATAGGGTATTTTAGCCTTACCGGTTTCAAAAATAAACAAACCTCGTGCCGTCCGAATAAATACAAAACTCGGCTTGACACTGGCTCCTATAAATAACTGTAATGAATAAGCGGCTGACATGACTGCGGTAATATGTAATGTCGACGTATCCTCGCCTGGATTTATTTCGTGCCTAATTTGAATATTTATACATCAGTAGTCCATACGCAGTCTTACTCCCCCGGCATGTAAACAAACAGTACTAAAAGCCATGTCGTATAAAAAGCGGTCACGAAACGATCCCATGAATTAATCTTATTTCGGGGACTGGGTCCAATGGTGAAATCTAATACGTCACTGAAAAAGCAAATATCAGATTAGACTAACTGTTTATTCTATTTGATTATTTATATTAATCAAATAGAATATTACTTAAAAAATTATGACGAGAACAGCATCAAAACAGTTATTATAACTGGCGCTTGCATTTTCAAAGAGATCAATTACTAAAACACACTATACCTAAAATTATTTCATTCCGAAGATTTGTTAGACTTAAGAATTACTACATAAATCCTGTTTTTCTCTGTAAACAATGGAATCTCAATCTCAGCTTTATATTGAAGCTTTATAGTATTTACAAATAACATGTATAGCAACTGCGTAAGATGCGAGGTGGCTACCGGTGGTGACCACTCTTAGGGTTTACTGCCTATCGTCCAAACTTGGAAGGGGTAATTGATAACAATGGTCTGCTCGGGTTCCTTGTACAATGATGCTATACCGCCGTTTATAGAATTTAACTCCAATATATTTAACGGGACTAATAATAACGAATATTGAGGGTGTCCCTTCAAAACATCTAATACTATTAGCCTTAACCACGCAAGCAAACTTAAAATTAATTTCAACGTTTAAATCTCACCTCCAAACTTAGATAATGAATTAAATATTTCATGGAATTTTTTTTTTAAGGAACCAATGGATACGGCAAAAAGGTAACAATGACGATGAAATACCTATATGTACAGAAACGTGAAAATAAAGATTAATACGTTCAGCGTATTAAACCAATCGTATGTGTATATGCAGCACATATAGATATAGATATTGAACGTGAGTATAACAGTAACATACAAGACACATTTTCAGTATATGTTAGCTAAAGGGCAGACCACACAGGATGGATCCATTTGTCTAACTTCCATACTCGAAAGATAACAAACGCTGCACGCTCTCGGTTGCACTTATCTAAACACTCAAGCCGTAGCGTACACAAACAAAGCTGCGCCCTAACTTACTTTTTACCACGAAACGCCTTTTCTTTTTACCTTTTAGGACTTCGCGGTACCGCGTACCTCGCGTGTCGAGTGCCTTTGTTTCTGTCCGGAAATTCATGCATTTTACCGCAATGTGCAGTTAAGGGAAGACACATAGGTACGATACGAGGGAATGTCTTTTTACTGTTTTATTTATAACCATAGCTAGCAAGCACTGCGCTGAGATTAAAAATAAAATACTTACATAAGTGCAACGCCACATTCGCAATTCACAGATATGTGAAAATTAAAATTAGAGTGGCTCCAATGTAATATCATTTTGTCGTGAACGTATTGTTACTTTAAAAAAATATATAAACTTTCAACTTACGCTCTTAACTCAATATATAGCTATAAACAAACACGTACATCAAAAACAAAACGAAATAAACGAAATATATATCAAATGATGCTCAGTCTAAAAAGACGCTACAAATAACATTGATCCTAAATAACTAAAACTCCGAATAATCGAGATATGTCTGTTAAAAAATACATTATATGAAATTGCACTCAGATGTATAATAAAAAACTATCACGACAAGTACCTATCAAAAAGCTGCGCTCGAAACATTTCTAATAACAGTTTTGGTCTTGTCCAAGGTACACGTCACCGGGCGTGACTAACGAATGGCTCGCCCTACAGACCCTAAATTCCGAGTCGTAAGTATCAGTGACAACGATGGAGCCCGATATCAACGAAGGCTGCCGAACATTATCATAACTCTAACCGACCCATAAACGTAATTAGAGACACGAATAACATCCGAACGCTCCGAGATATATTAATCTGTTTTCATTCGAAAGGGTTTATGGTTCAAAGGGAATGCTAAATACGTAATATGCGTTAATGCTACGGAATTCTGACACGCACTACAGGTTTTAAAGTTATGAAAACAAACGTATAAATGTGTCTCTGTTCCAAATAAGGCTCGGTACCCACGTGGGCGATTGGTATTATACGACGGTAGGAAGAAAAGGCTTACTTAAACGTATAATTACGGAAATACCATAAATACAAAAAATACTCTATAATTCACATGATATTTCGATAGACTTAAAAATTTTATTGAGTTCACCTGTACTTCAAATAACACTTACTATAGTCACTAGACGTAAAAAAAAATTAAAGTGTGTTGTCATACATTTTATCACAATTTTGGGGGTGATAAACAAGCAAACAGCTCACCTGATGCAATTGTTGACTACGGCCCATGCCATCTACATTCAACCTCAACAAATATTCATGATACACATGCGTTGTCACCGCTTTGTATTTAGTTATGCAACTATTTCGCGCTGTTAATCTTTGAGGGTGTGGTCCGTCGCCGTTCGAGCCAACCCGATAAGAAATACAGTTACTATAGTTTTAATGAACAACCAGAATGATATATATATATATATATATATATATATATATATATAAAACGAGAAACAACTTAGAACCGATGACTAGTGGTTAAGTCTTTTACATTAAATTATTTTGTAGTCAAGCGCAAGATTTATCAAATATGTAACGAATTTAAAAATTATCAAAGTAACAACTTACATTAATATTATATGTTCTACAACCATGCAGAGGTGTTTTATATTAATTATCTGCGTATTTGATATTCATGTATGGCGCGAATAATGTTCTGTAATCAAACATCTGTAAACAAATGTAATATTTTACAAGAACACGACCCAAAAACATGTTATTGCCTGTTTACCGGCGATACCGGGAGACAGAAAACTTTAACCGAAAAAGATGGATCCGGCAGAAAAAGGTACACATAAGAGAAGGCTGACAGATTCTTTGTCAGTACATCGCTCAGAAATCGGGCGCAGAGTGCGCAGAGTGCCTTCAAGTCCAACAGGAGCTCAGAGAAACGCGAGGAGTGGCTGTTAGTGGCTGGACAGTCAGATGAAGACTAAGAGAGAAGAAAAGATGGCAGCTAACTTAACTCCAAAAAGGCCAGCTACTGGCCCTAACTTGACTACACACAGCTCATCGAGCAACGTTTTGCAAGAGAACATGTGAACTGGACGAACGAACAGTAGAGCTCTGTTCTCTTCTCAGATGAAAAAAGAGTATGTGAGCATTGCAGTGATAGACGACAACGAGTCTACAGAAGACCTGGAGAGTGATTCGCCCTGTACATAAGCGTGCTGAAAATGTGGCATTTAGAGGAAGTTCCTCGATGGCGTGGGCGGTAATATTATGTATTGAACTGTTTTTCTATTATACGATTATATGATGATACGATTCTTTTTTCTGTTTTTTCTTTAGAGTGAATGTTACCTTAATTTAGAGATTGAGACGAATTTGACAATTGTATAAATAAATTTTTTTGTATAAAAAAGTATTTATTAAATTGAAAATTATCTCATCTTAAAGCTAAAACTTTCAAATTTAATCTACTATAGTCAAAAAATAAATCCGAGCAACAGTATTTTTAAGAGAATATTATAACCGCAAGGGTACGTCGTGAGTTGACTATTTTGCTCACGACTGTATTTTGGAAATCTTATAATGGTAAACTCCGGTTTTGATAATTTGAATCATAAAAAGCTTCAAATAAAAATTTACTTATCCTAAGATTTTAAAGATTAGACAGAATATTTTATACATACACATGGGAATTCCGATTACAAATGGTCAATAATATTTTTTTATCGAAACCTGTTTATTTTCTTGTAAAAGCTAAATTCCATTTGTTATTGTTGGTCATTAGAGGGCGCTAGAGCCGTTAGCCGTGTAAATATTCAACGACTTTGTACTATAGCTATAAAAGCTTTGCAATTCAATCGGTGTGTAGGACGTAGCCAATGACCCAATACCCTTTTCATTTACAGAAAACCGCTCAAGCGTGCAGATCTTATTGCAACTAAAATTTCTCTAGAGGGAGCCCTTAAGTTTGAACATACGACAATATCCGCTCTTACAATGCATTTGACCGTTAAATATTCGACGAGGCACTAAATATATCATTTAAAAATACTATAAAAGTGTTTGCAAGCATATTTATTTATATTGTTAGCTTCCATGCGTATTATGTTTATTGCATAACAAAGGTTCACTTTAAATAATCATAATATAGCAAAAACGAAGACAACGAAACTACCTGAGCTAGACATGTATATATTAATAAAATTGGGTATTTTATATAATGTGAAATTGCGTAGATTACGATGCTGTGTTTTATATGATTTGTATGGTATGTGTTGATCCGGCGACCCAGTCCAGTGGTAAATCCTCGGTGAGAATGGATGTAGATGTCGTGGGTCATAGTCATCGCTTACTATTAGGTGAAGTACACTCTCGTTTTTACGTGTCCGTTATCAAAAAGGGACAGTTAAAAATGTAACAGTAATTTTGTCTGTTTTTAGAATTTGCCATAAAATTAAAAGAAAAAGTTTATAACTGATTGCTATACGTTTCAAGAACCAATTATCGAATAATTGAAAACAAACCATCTCTTGTAACCACACTCGTTGCTATAATAACCGTTAAAAATATCGCAGAACGGCGTTTTCATTTAAACCGAGTGTGTTTAATTAATAAAATATAACACTCGTAAAACCCTATACTAAATTTCATGAGCCATGTGCAGAAATGAAAATGAGACTAAATGTCAAAAGGGCTCGATTCAAACAGGGAATTTATATTGTGTTATACTCACGCGATGGTAAAAACTTTACATACATGATTTTCTGTATAACATATCTATCATTTCAATTTTTCTCTCAAAGTTTCAATTTCAATTTTTCACTCTTACATCTATCCCATAACGTCAACACAAGACAAGGCTTGTAAAAAGCCATTGCAAATAAGGTACCATTTCTACATTCACTTTATTTTTACGAGTGTCTACAACTCGATATGAGAAGTCTTACTGCATTTTTATTATAATACAAGCTTCGTTGTGAATGTCAAAGTCATTATATACGGACGATAAAGTTTTATTAGCATCACTTTGATATCGAGTTGGGGATACGTCTAAATTATACGAACCTACATTATATATAGTAAAATTATGTCAGTCACCACTGGGAATTCAAATGAGATAAAGCAGCGCTAATGTCTTATTGATCGCTGTGAAATGGATGTTATTTGTCATTCATTAAGCCCAGATCGAAGAGATGTAGTAATGGCCTCGTTTATATCTTTAGGTAAGGTTCTGAGAGGAATAATGAAGTCGATTACGATTAATTGTAAAGATTTCTTATAGTAACTAAACGACGCTTGACCTCTATCTCAACTGTTGGTATAATTCTACGATGATATTGGAAGGGCCAAAAAGCGTGATGAAATGAAATAAATGTTTCACACTTACATAGGTTTATATACTTATATTCATATCTATCTTATACCTTCTCAACTGGTCATAACACGGTTTTAATCAACTTTTATTCAATTCTATTAATTGGAAGTATGAAATTTAAGCACTTTTTAATAAACCTATTAGAGTTTACGAACGCTATTTCTTCTTTGATCGTATTTAGTACGTTATTAAATCTTCTAAAATATATATAAAAAGCTATAAATTTGAGGAATGTAAACACACCGAAATTGGGAATCTATTCTCGACCCATATCAGATATGTCTAAAAGCTAGAACGATCCATTATCGTTCGATGCGGGGGGGAATGGAATGTGATAAAATTTTTCAATCAGGCAACCGCCGAAAAATGTTTACAGTGTAACCCGAGGCAGCAGGCGAAAGGACAATATTGTGGAGCGATACGCGAGAGGCCCGCGGCGTTGGCAGCTCTGGCCTTCCGCCTCTTTGTGCCTCTGTCGAAATAATATTGAACCGGGGTGAAATACGACCGGCCGCCAGGGGCACCTCCTAGTAACAATTTTTCCGTATCACTGAACAATACCAAACGTTTACTTGAAGACTTGCAATTCTAGCAGCGACAAAACACGTTAATGGATATCTATTGAAGAGTGAAATCTGTTTGATAACTTTATTATTAATTAAATTTAAATTTTAGTAAGTTTATTTGAACATAAAACTCTTGGCAATAACACTTCATTGCTATAATCTAAAATATATATATATATATAATAAGTTCATTTTTGCATGGTTTATGTTATGTACTTATATTTTTTTAAAAAATAGTAGAATATTAAAAACTCCTTTTTATTTATTATAGCTATATTTTTATTTATAGCAAAAAAACCGAAAGAATATGTTTAGGCAATGTAACTCTACAATTATTGCGTGTGTATATAAACGTGCAGTGCAGTATATTACTCAGTATAGTACATACAGTGCCATGCTGTAGGTATTTTCCAGCATGAATCGCGACCAGGGATTAATATCCCGTAATAGAATGGCCGTGTGAAGGCAATAGCTTAACGGTGGTATTATGACTGACAACCGGAGACATTACTACACTTACAAATTAATGGAGTAACCCATCTAGATTTTAGGACAACGGATCCGGAACATAAAACTTACTGATGGTGATTGCAGAAGCCAGTTAACATCAGGTGAACTATGTACTCGTTTATCAAAAACACCATGGTAACCTTATCAAAAAATTTATAATAAAAATAGTATTGTATAATTGTTAGGGAAATTGGAATCGCACGACGTATCCCTTGTATCTACGCGTTGTTGGTCTAATGGAAAATTTATCTCTGTCAGTTTCTGCGCTTGAGCACCATTATTTACGTGGCTCGACGCCGTCCTAGACTGCTAAGATCCGAGCAGTCTAGGACGATCAGTAATTGGCCGCTTATTCTGTATCGCCTCCATTCATTTGAACCGTGAAAGCTGCCCGGGGCCCTATAGCCACAGTAGGCATACGATGCCACTAGATATCACGTTAAGATAACAATATTTAGTGCGACGTTGTAAATATAATATACCGCAACCAATGAATAATTTAAGCCTCATTATTTAAAGTGATTCATAACCATCGATGGATATCGTATTATAAAAGTAAAATAGATGTCGAGATAAGCGAAACAACCTTTATCAAAATAAAAGATACACATTTTTGAAAGCTCTAATTACTACTACTTAAAAGCTTTCAATTGCTGTAATATATATCATGTGCAACTACGTAATAAGCTTCCGTCGCTTAATGTGTTTCTGGGAAAATTATATTTGCTAAATTTAAGCGAGTGGTCGCGCACTAGGCACGAGCCGCACTCTCCCATTCATGAATCAACTTCAGCATTACCTAACCGAACCCCGAAGCGGCTAAAACAAACATCAAGCCGTGAGAGTTATTAATAAGGAGAGAGTTCAACGTTTCCGAGAGTGCAATATATAGAGCCCTTCAACTGACTTGTCGGATTGCTCTAAATGAGAATTTATCAAGAAATATCTTATTTTACCTAAGGTATTAGCAAAATATTGATTGATGTATACGAATACGTATATATATACGAACAGTATGTACGTAAATTAATTTCGTGGATGAAAACAAAAAGCAACGCAAAACAATACACGTCCTAATAAATAATACATATACCTACGTAACCTAATAAACCAGGAATTTCCCAAGAGGAAAAATATGATAGAGAAAGTATTTCCCTTACAAATGTCACAGCTGAATGTTTATACTCTTGTATGTTTTAGATTACTGTTACTATCTAGGAAACTAATCCTAGATCTATTATTTTAATATTCCTTTGATATTTCGTTAATAAATTTATATTTATCGAAACGTATCGATTATAATTATTTAGCTGTTAACTATTTAAAAAATCGTTCCAATAACAAGACTCCATTTAAAAAGATCATTATGATTAATGTAGTTAAGTAATCAGTTGGGAGTGATCACGACGGTGTTGCTCCGCCCAGTCAGATATTTATCCCATTCTATTTTAAATCATAAAATATCAGACCCGTTTATAGGTATAATCTCATTCCTATTTTTTTCTTTATGTGTATATTCGTAGATATGTAGATGCGGACTCGGAGGAAAGTAAAAGTAATACAAATAGATAACAGAACTAAGTACAACCCTCACAGAGGTTGATTTACTAATATATTTTCTCATGGTATTTCTATATATGTGTATTTAAATATAAATTGAAATGATTTTATGTATGTTTTTATGTATATTTGTAATTTGATATTTTATCAAATATTTTTTTTTTATTTAAGGCTTAAATAAACAAAATTTTTGATAAAAATATCAAATTACAAATATACAGAAATACATACTTAACAAAATTATTTAAATTTATGTCTAAATACGCATATTTTTTCTTGTTCTCTCTGGGTTGACTGGCAGAGAATGCCAATGGGTATTAAGACCGCCCTTGCGTTATTTAAGGAACAAATAGAATAAATAAATAAATATCGCTATTGGATTTTTTCTGACATTACCAAACTGGAATTCTTGCCAAGTCGTCCGAAATATGATTGGACTTGTATTTTAAGTATAATTCCCTCAGACTCAATATACACTAATAAAACCTAGCCGGTACTTTTATTTATATAAATATATCACATATCAAAAATAAAAAATGCTGCGAATATTATGAAGAAAAAGCATTTTATAATTTCAAGAAAAGAAGTATGGACTACAATTTTATTTTCTATTATACTTGTAGATTAGTATTTTAACGAACTTGAACGATAATTTTATTCTGCGCCTTGATACCTAAAGCAATTGTCGGAGGAGGATATTCGCAGAACGAGCCTGCCATTGTTACACATTTCATTTTAAATTGGGGGCTTTCTTAAATTTACACCCATGACTTGCAGTGGCGGTACAAGGGTCGACGGGCGCTACGCACTGGCACTGCCGCCATCGATTGATTTATATCCAGTTTGGTCGCAGATGTTAATTAACTAAAGGGAATTTTTAAATGTGTGTTTCTCGAGATAGTGAAAACGTATATAATTTTGAATGTAATTTTATACAAAAATATCTTTGTTTTAAGTTTTATGAAAAAACCGACCTAGAGTGTCTAAGGACATGACCCTCTGTAATGTCACCATAATGTCTTCGATCGTTAATGTATAAATGGTATTCAATATAACCTTTTGTTACTTTACTTTCATATATTAGCTTGCGGTTCGTTATGTTGTTAAAGTTCTAATAAGATATTTATTATTTATTAATAAAATTAAAAAACTTTATTAACTTTTGTATGTGAGAGTTAAGGTGAGGAGACTTAGTCCCCGTCTTTAAATATAAATTTGCCTATTTATTTCCACTTTTGACGTTACAAAATCTTTCTTCATATATTATATAAAACTCCACAGTAAATAATAAAACACAAATTAAATTTAAAAGTGCGGTAACTAAGGATATCGTTTATGGATAAACTAAAAACAAACGGATGTAACTAATAACAACAGAGTAAAATGCATCATTTTATTTCACAGATAAGTGAAAACGTCTTTGAGTTATTATGTCAGTACAACAACTCGACACAAATCGTTCGTAATTTGCAGCTGTTAGCTGTTTGTTACATTGTTTATATCCCAAAGAACATCAAATCACCATGTTTCTAATAATCAACCTTATAATCATTTTAATTGCCCTCAATTTCTTTATTCTCAATAATCACAATGCATCATTTCAGAACGTTAACAATCGTCTACGTTCAAGGTTATGTATTGTCTCTCTCTATACAGCACAATTAGTACGAGGATCTGAAACGGAAAGCAATAATATTACAATGTATGATTCATTTTAATGACGATAGCATCTCCAGCGTGCTTACGCCCCTCACCCTGAATATAAGGGGTGTATATAAAGTCGACAGAGGTAAAAAATAAATAGTTTGCGGCAGTACACGTGTGTGTATTGAGGAAATAAATTGTTTTAATTTCTTACCTTGAGTTGCATTTTGTCTACGGTCGAACGGTTACGGGTCAAATGCGAGGGGTTTGGTACTCCCATTCGGCATTAAGCGTTAAAGATATACTAATTCGTGACAATTTGAGAGAAAATAATTAAATTCAACAGATGATGGAAGAGCTGATGACGTCGAATGATTTGTTTTATTTCTTTTTCTTTTTATCATTCTAAAATCTATTACGTCGTCCCGCACACGGATTTTTTTTTATATTTGCGTCATCATCAATGCGAGCTAGTGTTGTGTAGCTAGGTTTGGGTTCGAAGTATTTGGATGAATTAGGTGCCACGAGTGGGTAAAAATAGCCTAATATGTGGTGCAGCGAACGTCATCTACACTATTAGGCGTTATTAGGTTGAGTTTAGAGAAAAAGGGAATAAATGACGTTCACAAAAGAGTCAATACTTTACTAACTTATTTTATTACCAAAATAATATATTTAACAGTCATTCTTATTACGAAATTAACTTCATTGCTATTTGAATAATCGTAATCTCTCTTTAGGTAATCACGCTCCTTATTCTCTCGCTTGAATACGAACTCTGAGGGAATAAGTATTGTTCAACTTAGTCCTCGTAAACTTGAAGCCTCTGTAATTTCTTCGACGTGTACAATAAGTATGACCTTCGTTGATTTTTACTAATTACGCCCTTAAAAATCCCGTTTTATAATCAATATTTTTTTTTTTGGAGGAAAAACCCATTAAATGCCACAATATTTTTTTATTATTATATATTTTAAGCCACTTTATTTTAAATATGTAAAAATAAATGTAACGCTATAAAACAAGGTAAAAGAGAAATCTTATAACCTACCTTATATCCTATATTATAGTGAGTGTAGGGAACCGGAGTTCCTTACTAGTGGTGACGAGGCGTTTCACCTTAGTCCTCAAAAGTGAAAATGTAGACAACAAGGGTCAGAGGAATCACTTACCGTCAGAGAATTGTGTGCTCATTTGCCTAAATATAAAAAATATATATGTACAATATACAACTTTGAGATATATAATACTATTATATATATCAAAGTTGTAAAATATATATATATACTTTGTATAATCTATACCAAAAGTTTTTTGTACATACACTTCAAAATGCAAGGTATTTAAGGCAAAGCCAGCGGCTTATATCGATTTGTTCCTGTACCTAGGGTGCACATCGGTGCTTAGCATCGCCCTTCTGTATTGGGGGATGGGGTATTCTTTCAACGCTATCTCTGTAATATGAACCGCAAAAGTACAGTCTACTCTTTTATTAAAATTAAAAATTATGTGAGGTGTACTGAAAATTCCATTCATATAAACACTTGGACTTCGAAGATTGAGAAAAGAGGAAATTAATAAATTCAGTAAATAAAATAATCCACTGAGTAGACATATAGTTTCGAACTTTGAAGCTAGCCCACAAAAAACGTAACAAATTTTAAATTTAACTTACAGTTAATTTAGATATTAATCAAAACATGCATGTAGCTTTGATTTATATTTGAAAGTTACAACTTAATTCATTCCTCATTGATTTGTTTGTTTTCATTCCGTTTAACTCTACTTTTATCATATCTATGTTGATTACGATTATTCGCACAGATTAAACTATATGAGACTGAGCTTTACAAAAAATATTTTAATATTTATTGTAGCTACTGTAATGTATATTACAAGGTTTTATCCATTTGTTCTTTGATACACATGAAAGAGCCCAAATATAGTTTATTTTTGGTAAGAGCAACTTTCAATACATTGAGAATGTGGTGAGATCGCTTCAGACATATAAGCTAGCCTCCCCAGACTTATATTTAAGGGCGCAATGCAATAAAAGCACATCGACTGCCGTCCCATTCCCGCACGACTGTGCAAGATAAATGGATGAAAACACTACATCGGCCGCACTCAAGGCGGCGCGTTCTCACGGCCCGTGCCTGATGCACATTTTTTGTTTCATCTGGTTTCCGAGTTAGAGGTCGGTGCATCCCGTTCCGATGCTAGAAGTGACCGTTGCACGCGCGATTACGGCCACAAAAACTGTGCGACTGCGTTTGAGCGCACCCGTAGCCGAACGAGTTCCATTGCTACCTGCGAGCCAGAGCTCACGCAACCACGCGACGTTTTTACAATCGATGTAAATATTTATCATAAACCGTTGTCATTGAATGTGAAAGTCGTTTAAAGTAATGACGGGCAAGGATCATTATATGATCCTGTATACTCCGATGAGTGTGTAAAATGGTTGATAGCTTTCGCGTTAATTAGACATGACTCGCTGCACCACACCTCTGCTCATCATTAACTACTTCATTAATAGCTCGCTTACGACCAGCACCTGTCAGAATTTCAACGTATGACAAACTTACGTCGGACGTTGCTTAAATACATATATATTGTACTGCAACAACAGACACAGTCGACGGCGTTAATTGTCTTCGTCGTTTCTCTCATGTAACTATGTTCATTGGTAGCGAAATAACCTATCCATCCAACCTATCACATAATTAAATCCATAAACTTAGGATGTATAATATTATAGTATAAATTAAAATTTATTTATAAATCAATAAATATGCACGGTATTAATAACCTAAAAAATAAAATAATTAAGTAGTAGGGTACCAGGAACGCTGGCTGCATTGTTATACTCAACCTTTGAACGAGAAAAGACCAACCCTCTTATCACCAGCGGTTATAGCGAGTCGGGGCCATAGTCCGTTTATAAACTTTTTCGCCCGAGGACCCCACGGTCCCGCCGTCTCGACCATAAAATACAGTCTTTACTTATTGTCTTGACCAACAAAATGTTCGAACGCAACAAAATGTTCTTCAACGACAAAAAACGAAACGTACGCTGAGCTCATTTCGGTAACGCGCGGAAATAATGGCCCTCGACCAGTAATCACCCACACCCACGCGTAACATAAAAAAACAAAATGACGATGGATTTAACGAAATCAATTTCATGTACAGTTACAAATAGTCCGCATAATAAACTGTTAATCGACGTTCTCCGATTACAGAAGTAGAATTTAATGTAACTCACAATATTTTATTAATCAAAACCCACGTAAATTCGACAAACTCGAGAAATGTATTTCGAATTTCAAGTCAATCCATTTATTAAATTGTAATTAATTATTTATAGTCGATGAAAGACATGGCTACATTACAAGATACAATTTGAAAAGTAAGATTTCCTTCAAAAAAAATTAAAGGTATGCTTTATTAGTTTTGTTGTTAATAAAAAAAATATATAAACAGTAATAATTACTTAAAAAATAATTTTTTCCATTGTCTACAATATTTTGCCATGTTGGAAAGTTCAATTGTAATTACAACAAAATATAAGACAGTTACTGATATTATAAAAATATAAAATTTATAGGATAATTTAATAAAAATCTAATATAGAAAATAAAATAAAAGAGAGCGGATAGAGAGAAAGGCCGAGGTGGATATATTATGTTACATGCTACAAATTAAGGATTAAATAAATATCCTGTTGTATCTGGATGTCAAAGAGACATCAGAATGTAGTGGAAACTGGAACTCCTCCAAAAAGACCTATTAAATGTATCGATCATTAAAATTAGGACAAGTGAAATTAAGTCATATACTGATGGTTGGAAAGTTTTCAATATTGTATTTTTAAATAAAATACATCATCAAGGTCAGGTCAACAAAAGAATTTTTGAAGTCTTGGTATCTACGAACTTAAGTATGGTTTATATTATACATAATATATATTAATGTTAAGTTATTATCATTCTATTATGATTCATAAATAGTTTCAGAACTGTTCTATAGCTACATTCGCTTTAATCTCTACTATAACTTCTGTACACTATTTAATGAATCTACTCTTTCTTCGACTATTCCTCCAGCGCTATTCAAAAGAAAATTACAGTCAAGTGCCTCCTCGAAACAAACCCTTTACGAGTCATGCTCCGGCCTCGCTAAGTTCTGACCAATTATTTCTACTTTCTTATTACTTCATGACTAGGGGTCATTACGTCTGCGTCAGTTGGTGAGCGCATCGGACAACCAATACGCCATATGTTAACCGCTTTTAAAAGTTTAAATTTAGCCGTGACAGCGAAGTTCGAGTAATTGATTAATGATCTCTCGGGGCGGACGTGTTTGAATGCCTTAATCTTTTTTTTTGTTCGAATCCCTAATAATGATACGTTTTGATTGTTTAAAAAGGTTCGTAATAATACACCAAATACCATATGGCTGAAAACGTTACACAGAATCTGTGTTTTGCAACAGTTGTTCGTAATCTACCCGGTTTTTTTTTTTATTTAATCATGACAGGTAGACTCTTTCAACAGGACTCAACAGTACGGAAAAGGAAATTCCAGATTTTTACTCCGGTGCTTCTATGGAATGCTAGTAAGATCACAGTTATATGAAGGCTTTGAGTGTGGGAATTGAATTGATATGTTGATGAGGTATTTTCTAATGGATACTTTGTGTAAGATCAAAGTTAACTTTACTAAACCGCGTGACATATATTTTTCTTATAAAATACTTGTAGATATTTATGCTATTAGTTATTACTATAACATTGCCGATATTTCAACTCCACCTAAGCTTGTGCTTTTCCACGACCAAAGTCAAAGTTTTGGAACCTGACCTACGATGTTCGCCAACTGTATTTTAAACCATTAGTCTATTGACCTTATGTTATATTTTAACATACGTTTTACTACTTGTAATTTACGAGATATTTTCATAATATACTCGTATACAGAGTTGGCTGTGAGTTTTCACTGTTAACTGTTATAGTATTATACTATTGTCTTGATAATAAATAAAATAAAATAGGAATTAATAATTTACGTATTGAATTAACTTAACGCGACTTCAAACTGAGCTAAAGAACATTTGTCTCCGTGTAGTTTTCTTATTTATCTATATATTATTGACACGTGTCCAAAACGAAGAAGAATGTCTGATGAGAACAAACTCTCCAACAGACTATTACACTATATGATATACAAAATAAAAATAGAACAATATTCATACTAAATTGGACTTGTCATAGAAAACCTGAACAAGCCATTCAATCATCAATTTTACTATATTATTACTGCGACTTTTATTTCCAATATTCTTAGATTAAAGTTGAAGTAGACAAAATGTACAATATCATATGTCATATAGACAAGAAAAAAAAACTTTTAATGACACTAAAGTAAACGATAAAATCTTAGTAAAAACTGAATCAAAAATAAATAATTAACTAAAATATGATACATTTTATTTACAGCTTTAATTTTCAAACTAAGTTAAGCATTGAATGAAACACCTAACGAAGCAGTGGATATTTCATCCACGTCATGGTAAACGTGCCCTACTGTGGATTCTTGACAGCTCTAATTAAGTATGCGGTAATAATTTATTGCTGCCTGTATGTGAACTCATTCGTGCTTTTAAAAACGGCGTATTATAAGAAAAGTGACGTAATTAAAGTCAAGTACCAGAAGGTAATTTTTAAACTAAAAATATTATAGGGTACGAAGACAACTTACTATTTTAAAATAAATAAAATGTTATTTTCTTTTCAAATGAGAATTTTGTAACAAGACTTTTCTTTTTAACTCGACACTTTGGTTCAATAATATGTTTGAATACAATGTGAATATATTTTGAAATACAGTAAAGTATTCCCATTTCGATATTTTTCTTATTATAGAATATACCTCTGATATTTTAAGAGACTTATATTGTTATCTGATTATAGATAATTGTCATTGTTAAATGTACTTTACTCTTACGACTGCTCCAGACCTCAGAATTAGGTTTAAAATAACTTCTATTTTTTCTATTATTCTAGAAACTTGACACCAATATTAATGGGAATAAAAATGTACAACAATACGAGCATTATCAGCTATTTTCTACAAGGTTTATGTATTACTTAAATATAAACCACATAAAACGAATATTGAACTAACTACATACATTTTGTTTCAGATTGGCCGGAGCGGGCATGCCAAGCGGCATGGGAGGTGGCACGCTTGGCAGCGGTCACTGTCAACTAGCTAACCAGCCTCTAGTAATGCCTGTATTTCCACTAAGAGCCACTCAACCCAGCCCTGTGCCCGTCTACTCGCCCTCGCGCTTTCATATAGACAAGCGATGCCAACACCGATGCACGTGGAAGTGTCTCGCTATAGCTATGATATGTCTCTGTGTTATACTAGCGGCAATGCTCGCTTACTTCATAGGTAAGTAAGTGGCCTCGAATATAAATACATAAAACATGTTTAATGTTTAATTATATCAAACTAGAAGATGCCCACGAGTCAGCCTTTGCAAACTTTCTTTTAAGATTTGTACTACTTGTTCGTGTCTGATGAGATGATATGTAGCGTATATGACAGATTATATATCAGAAATTATCTCTTCTCAAGCGTATCTTAAGACTATAGACAGAAAGATAAACTGATTTTATATTTTCATTGCCCTGTGATTTAGTATATTACGATACGATTCAGTACACTTCATTACAGTAATTACCTTAAAATCGTAGAAATAAGCCCAACGAAGGGGCTTTGCATCAGCTTGTTCACAATAAACGTGACGAAGTTTTAAGACGAAGAATTACCATAATCAATACGGACATTACATACAAAGATAAATTCAAGAAAGGTTTAATAGATGTAGGTAAAAGTATCCATCCTCAGGAGCACTTACTATTTGGTGATATTTCACGTGCTCGTTAGGCGTTTTATACAATTTTTCACGTCCATAAATTAAGACATTAAGGTAACTTATTCTGATAAGCCCAATGTGTTTTGTTTTTAATTCTTTAACAATCTATAGTTATACATAAATATCATTTGATTCCATCCATTAGATATATTATATATAAATGAATATTATATTTCACAAATCAATAATACAATCAAATTACAATAAAATTTATGTATAAGTAAGTGGGTGAAGAATGCAATCCTAGGCCGAAATTTTAGTATATGTATCTTTTATATATTTATAAAAGATATGCGGCATGCGACAACAACAATTAATCATTGTTCATAAAGTCTCAGCGGGTTGTCCAAAAATAACGATAAGGTGTTCTTTTAATAACTCACGACCAATGCCGATCAAATTATACGTATTTATAATTCTATTTTTAATCGACAGCTTTATTAAGTGAACTGTCATTCTTAATTTCTTTTAGACAATATCATTATTATACGATAATTTGGAGGCTTCCTTAATAGAAAAAAATCGATTCTGTAATTTAAAATAGCAAGAGCGAATATCACTACCATTAAAATTCAAAATGTTCAAGTACACAATAACGAACGAGTCTGGCCGTTTAAATTAGCTCTGCCCTTCTATACATATAATAAAACCATAAACATTTTTTTCATTCATTTATTTGTACTTTTGATCACTCTATTTTGCACATAACTATTTTTGGATGTGGTTTTCAATTATGTATTTAGATGACCTTTGTTTAATTTAAATCAATTCATAAATACGTTATTCATAAGTACATAAACGATACTTGTACATGTTGGCGCGTATGAAATAATAAGCAGAGCTAGTACTAAATAAGTGTAAATAGACTAAAAGTTCTCTACATCATTTTTCTGTTAATTCTATTAATGAGATGAACAAACAAGCGCTAAGTTGACCTAATGTTAAGTGATGACTGCATTCATCATCATCAAAGATTCAAGATGCGCATGCGTTGTCACTGACTTGTGAGTGAGCTGGAATGCCATACGATATGCTATTATTCTGCAAGGACGTGATCCTTCCCCAGTCTAATGGTTCTGCCACCCATTAATGGTGTAAAAAACAACTGTAACATGGTTGAAATATGTACGTAAAATTTAGTTCTCATATTTATGAGAACGTAATTTTATATTTAAAGCTTGATTAAATGTAGAGGTGACAGCATTGCTTGGTGTATCTGCTTGTATAGGTTAAGATAATATCAAACCTTAGTTTAGAAGCTTAATTAATACCAACGCCTATAAAACTAATTTCAATATATTGCGTCAAATAATTTAAATTCTAAATTTTAAATGGTTAGTCAACAGTACCATAAAACATTAAACCATTTTATCTAACGCCGAATCTACAAATATCGGAACATTTTTCATTGTACCCACACGGCAAATGCAAATGAATCGATTAAACATCGATGTTACAATGGAAACGGACATGTAACATTAGTCTCTCAACATTCTTTGTTTAAATTTTAAACCGGAATTAAAACGGCATTTATAAAAACTGTACAAATATTTTAAAAAATATACATACATATAATTTATGTGCTTAACCAAAAACAACGTACATACCTCGGGCTCTCGCTTCTGTGTTAGAGGGATAATAAATAATCTTATACTTCCACGTCGCATATCATTTTACTACGGATATATCAGACTCGCAATCCCGGCCTATCCGCGAAACGACCAATCATAATTTACGTATACCATACCTAAAGCTCCATAAATCGCGAAAGTAATCCTATCTCGATTTATCCCAGAACAACTTTTTATTTGCGACGCGATAAAATATCTTGTAGGCAGCAACGATTTTCATAACCGCGATGACTTCTGTGCTATTTTATTTATCGTATTTCGGGTTGTAATTTATTTAATTTAATAAATGTCTGAATTTTTAATTATAACTACCATTATTGTATCGCGGCTAGTTTGATTTGTAACATTAATTAAATTAATAATGACCAATACCTTGAGATAATTGTTGTTTATGGTCATGTGATATGAACACCCTTATATACGTATCTTAGGGTCAAATGCCAGCATTATTCACCTGTAGTTACTGAATGCGTGTGACTAATTCCGTCAATAACTGACCCAATGATGAAAGCGCCTGTCTACTAAGTCTTGCATTAAAGATTATATTCCCAATTTGCGTTAATTATAACATAGTTGCTTAGGCGTTACATCGAATATAGAAAGGTAAAGATAAATTTGTGTCTCTGTGTTTGCGTAAAGTGTCGCCATCGTCATCATCTTAGCTTATTAGTCCAATGCTGAACACTCAAAGATTATCACTAACCATAATCTTGAATCACCTGCATCCACTTTCTCCAAACTTTGCATAGGGCATCGCTCCAATACTTGCATCGCCCTATACTGCATTTTAATTTTAATTTGCGTAAGTTTATAAATACTGCACAATATTCCTTGCAACCAAAATATATCGCCCTGCTCAAAATTGTCGAAAGAAACATCATCATATTTGACAACACCAACACTATTCACAATAACACCATTCACCTACTTGATGAGCGTGATTTATTCATAAAACTATTTCAGTAACTAATTCCGTTGACCGCACGTGGGAGTTCATAACTATAAAACTTCAGACCGCAGACACGTTTAATACGTCGCAAAAATAGCATCAAAGTCGAACCCAGGCACGATCGGAGTGATAACTACCTCTGCCCTACATAAGACTCGTGGCTTTACTAAGGAAAGTAAATATTACTATTAGAACTCGAACGAAAATAATTAATCCCTATTAATATAATAAGCAAACTATTCAAAGTTACGGTAAATGGGAACAACATTCAATCGTACACTGGCGACACTCTACCCTTTCCCTTCCTATTTGCTTAGAGATACCATATTATATAACATTTGCAAATAAAACGAAAAATTAAAGACTGTAACATTGTTTCAAAGTATAGCAAAAACCAATTGTTTTATTTCGATGAAATGATTTAAACCTTTTGCGCTACCCTAGAACTCCAACAAAAAAAAACAAAAATCATGTCAATAATGCATGTAATGTAACTTTTGGTATACTAACAAAAGTTTGCACAAAATACGTTTAGTAGTACACAGTACAGGAAAAAAACTAGTAACAGACATGTCTTAGATATTTGGAGAATAAAATGATTGGTTTCCATAATACTTACAAATATAACTTATTCGGAGGCTAACTGCTAACATGTGTGTGTGTGTATATATATAGATTAAAGATCCTCCAACTTTTATTTGCTAGTACCAATATGAAACAAATCTATAAATTGGTGTTATTTGTTTGTAAAACTGTTCAGACTGTCGAAACTTAACGGTATCTATTGAATATGATAATTGAATAAATTTAGTACTGCAACCCAAAGGTGAGAAATATTATAGCATATTGATTTCTTCCTTTTTGCTCTAGACTAGATAAAAGTGAATTTACTCTAAAACTAGCGTGTTGTGGAATAAAATCTTTACCTTTCCTTAATTCCAAATTTGGATTTATTCTCTTCGTACTTTATTAATTTTTACATGAATTGTTGATTTCATCTTTTCATTTATCTATATCTAATGTAATAAAATTACTAGCGGAAATGTATATTTTATAGTTTTTACTAACAATGACAATTCAAAGGATGCGCAAATAGATAATCACAATATTTGATCTAAATGTAATAGATAATAACAAAATTATTAATTTTTATGTAAACTCGTATAACAAATTTCTTTTCATAACACATTCATATCCAAGTATAATAAAGGTATTAAGTTGGATGTAGCATGTCGGCAACTACAGTTTTAATTTAACTTAACCCGTAGCACTGAACTGTTCCAACAAACACCAAATAACGCGCTGGGGACACGCTACGAGTAACAACTTTGTCACTTTAGGCAACTCATTGTCGGAAAGAAAGGCTTCTCCTTACACTACAAACAACAATTCTCCGTAGGTGTGTTACCAATCTTATTTTCCTGTGTAATTCAAGTTTTATTTTGAAACTTAGAAGGGAAATATAAAAAAGATATTGAAATGCACACACGTGAAAACTAATCGGATGGTATATTAAATGTGCAATGTTCCTTACAATGTTTTCTACTATCTTTTTTACTACTTTATTTTTTTCTACTTTCTACCATGATTTACATATATGGTAAATGAGAACTTATAAATCATTAAAGAACGACACAGTTAACGATAGTCTGGACCAAGTACGTTACTATAAAATAGAAGCCGAATGTTTAGATACGTACTGAACTTTTTTTCATCAACACAAATCGCGAGGAAAAAAATTTGCTTACATAATTAACCTAACAAACTACCTTCATTTAATTAACAGACTTCAAACAATATGTAAATTTTACAAGTACACAGTACCATGGTGGACCTGTCACTTATTTTTATATAAAAGAAAAAAATAATAAAATAAACATATGTAAATCGTTACTTTCCAAACTTTAGGGGAATGAGGCTAATTAGAAATATCTGATTACATGTATGGCAGGTGCAATAGCAGGAATGCAATTAATTTTACAATTTGTGTTTACAATTCAATAGTCCCGTATATTCATATGCAATTGACATTTTCCATAGTATTTTATTATATTATTACTCTTATACTTTTTAAATATATCATGTGCTAAAAACAAAAAGATTATAAACGATTTTTTATTTTATTAATACCAGTTATGTATTAATAAAATTGTTAAGAATTATTTTTGAATTTATTACATTTAATGGCAGTTTACACTACGACGGGATTTGTTTTGTATCTAATTTGTTTTGTAATTAGTAACTTTAATAATCAATGGTCCTCACCCTAATGTAATTTATACATTTAGTTTTAAGTATGAGCCATATCCATATATTTCTTTAAATTATAAGACATCCAATTAAGTACGAATCTAAACTAGCTCGGGGAGAAAATCCAACTTTGAATAGCATATAAAATGGAACATTACATTTTCTTCGTTTCTTTAAAGTAATGTAATGAATCGGCCCCGAATATAAGGTGTTTTAAGTCAATGGATGTTATCGTATTGGATCTCACTTCGTTTAGATTCCCATTAAATTATGGGAAGAAGAGATAAGAAATGCATGTCGTATAAAGTTCGATCGTCCGGCGGCAACGCTTCAATTTTTAAGAAGAAATTCGTTATTCTAATTAATGACTTACGCTTTCAAATGGGCGCATTTAGATTTTTATAAGATATTTCGAAATAGATCACATCGTTATCTTCAACAACAAAGTGACTGTGAAAATTTCCTTCTATCTAATCGATAAGTCTTTTCTCTAATATGATTCTAATAAATTACTATTTAATTAATTATCGTCACCCGTTATTTTTTTTTACTTCGCTTACAAATACACATACAAATCTCATTTGTATTGTTGAAGATGTTGTTTCTTGTTTTGACAAATGCTAACCAAACAGTGTTTAGTAATAAATATATATATGTGTATGTATATATATATGTATGTATATATATGTATGTATATATATATATATATATATATATATATTTAAATAATATAAAAGAAATAAGTAAGGCTATATAACATTAAACAAAGATTCTGAGGTTTAAGAATATATCGTATGCATATCAAAAAGCATTTTGCCCAAGGTTATATGCGTATCTACAAATCTATTCTCCATCCCTGTAAAATAATATAAGTGTATTATATTATTTTACAGTACGAAAACATTAATGGCGCAAGTTAAAGTACTTTCACTATATAAATACAAATCGTTTATCCTATAAAAATGAATTTAGTTTTTATATAAAACAATTTAAGTGCGTAAAACGGTTACTGAAATACAGCACAGTATTTGTTTTGCCCCCTCTAGGCGTTCCAAATACATTGCAAATAAAAAGCGTTACTGCAGTTTATAATCCTACATAAATCTACTCTGCATCACTAGTTCTTGTAGTGTAATGAAAAAATGCGCACCATCTGTTGCACCCTTCATTACATACATGGTGTTCGATGAATGTTGCCATGTCAAACTTTTTAATGTAATTGAAATATAGAGGACCCCAAATGTTTTATTAAAGCTCTCTCAATGTTCAATGATAATGCTAAAAGTAATGCGTGTTTATCGTTCATCATGCGCGTTTATTCGAGGTGTACGTACGTAATGCACAAGTACATCAAACATAGAGCATTAATCTCAGACGCGCACTGCAACTGATTAACCGGATTCAACTTCTTGCTGTTTATTTTTACTATTTGTTTACTTTTGCAACTAGAGCGTAAGTGATTGATTAAACCTTCGTTTCACAACCTGGTAGTCGCAACCCCCAGGGGCGGGGGGTGTAGTTTGTTAAAGGGAGTCGACATCTGTTGTTAATAATTATACAAAAGATTCGTTTATTAAAGGAATGAATTTTAATGTAGTTTTATAAAATTTAATATAACCATATAATAACAATATGAAAAAATTATCTAACCTATAGTATCAAAGCTGATGTAAATAGACAATAAATTTAAATGTAATTATAATTTTATGGTGAACGAGTGCGCAAGATTTTTACTTACTTTTTGGGTTTTGTTGTGGTCATGAATTGTTGAGATTAATGAGAACATAAAAACGGTTGAGAAGCAACGAATTAATCTAGTTTTACATTTAAACTTTAGTTTTACCTCTAAATTACGTGCATTTTTAAAATCGTGGAATGGTGAGGTTGAAGATGAGATATCTCTTTCAGCTAATAACGTGTTCAACGACTCATAATTAGTATAATTTGGAAGTTTTAACATAATTGAGTCATTAGTCTTAAAACCATCATCGTCGAAGCAACTAAATTGAGAAGAAAGTTTGAAATATAAATAAAAATCAAGTATTTTACCTTAAACAAGTACCATACCAAGCAAGGAAGGCTGCTCAATTCATAATGAAAGAGATGTCATCGGATTACCGGACGGAAAAATGATAATTACAAGTGGCACAATCTCCAGGGAATCTCGGAATTGAGACTCGGAGAAATAGTTTCATCTGAGAAGAACATTTTTAAAATTCTTCATAATCACCTTGGCCTGACTAAAGTCACAAGATGGGTACCGAGAATACCGTTTTTGAACCTTTATAAAGAATATCGAAAATGAAACTTGGATTTATCATTATGATTCCATGCAGCGACATAATAAAGATGTACCACCCAAGAAGTTTAGGTGTCATAGTCGGCCGGAAAACTCGTGGCAACTGTTTTTTGGACTCAAAAGGAATCCTATGATTTGATTACAAAGATATATGTGCTTCTTCACGACAATGCTCCCATCCACAAGTCGTGTTACGCTGGCTGCCTTGCATATTTTAAATTACCCACCTTATAGTCCAGACCTGGCTCTCCCAAATCCAAAAATGAAAATGGAACTGCTAGGAAAGAAATTTATCAGCGATGAAGAAGTTAAGGACCCAATTTCGGCGTATTTTTCTGACAAGGACCAAACATTTTTTTATGAAGCTATACATAAGCTAATTAAAAGGTCTGAAAAATGTATTCGTCTTTCAGATGAATACATTGAAAAGGAAAAATATATTTTATTTTTTATTTTTACTCTATTCATTTAAAAGTATTATATGTATTCTTACACAAATTATATAACGATTTTTAGATATTGAGTTAATATTAAACTTAAAAATTCTAATCAATAATTATTTATTTATATAAAACAATTAACTTACAAAACACTAAAATTATTTAGCTTTTCTTTATAATGCAACATAAGTATATAAACATTGTTTTTAATATAACATAAAATTTTTAAATTTAAATTTCGTGTACAACTACCGTAGACGAAAATGTCCACGCTTCTTAAAAAATAGGGCAAGGCGATACCTCGACCCTTCCATGGATCTCGGTTATAGACAAGGATGGCGTTATAATATTCGATGTATGGAAAGAAGACAACTAGACACACCAGCGGCAAAAGATTTATCACGTGACTAATACCGAACGCATCGACGGGGCGACTCGCTCCATCCCTCGGGACTCCATCAAACGAGTTTCGCTCCCCTACGGCACGATGCAATCTATGCTGAATCGTATTACAATAAATTGTATTAACTCGAAAAATAGTACAGCTAGCAAACACCGTCCATCTGCACACAATCGTCCCGTGCATCGCTCAAACGGCAAAGTCGTCGAGAGCCCTTCGTTTCCTCCTCGCAACCATTCTGTGGAGAAAATTTATAGGTTTTACGAGGGATCATCGGCGAAAGTCGAGGCAACCACATTGCAATATTTCATTTTTGTGAGCGGAAATAGCGACACTTTAGCTCGTTTATATGTAACATGACATTCTTTATGAGGCATTCTACACGTATTAATTCTTTTCGATATAAATATAAAAAGTAAGGGGTCAAGGATTCCGATACAGAAAGATTCACATAAAACATTAGTAAGAAATGAATGTAAACAAAATATTACTACTTACTAAAAATACTAACTGTTTCGAAAAAAAATGACTTGCAACAAGTAAGAATATGCTCCCACATAACATCGGAGTAAAGTACGAGTAGCTGAATGACATGGCTATGTTTCGGTTGAATTGAACTAGTGGTGTCGAGGAATTTTATTTTGGTTCCCAATGAGGACAGGACTTAAAGAAACAGTGCGCCTAAATCTTGATTCTTTTTCAAGTTCGCATATTGGCGCCAGAAAGCTCGTCATATTTTACCTCAACATCTTTGACCACCCTAACAGACAAATATATTTAAAATAACACAACTCTTATAATATATAAACAAATGCAAGTAATTTATTCTAAGTTAAGTTATATTTATAAGAATAACGCCCAAATACACACACGCGCTTTGAATATAAATGACTTATTTACAATATCGATTAAGTAAGTCAATAATAGTTACTGCCGCTAAATGTAGCGTCAATCCTTAACTTGCGTATCTAAATTGTCCAATGCCGAGAGCAAACGGCCAAATGGCGTTAACGCATAGTGATCCTTATCTGTAAGTAAATCTTGGGGATGGCCTGTCGACTGCCGAGGGTCGAGATGATAACTTAATTGCTCTGACACCGCCCGGGGTTATCCGCCGACTTACAGAGAGGTGAAAGTTACTGCTGCCACATTTAACTTTGTTTACCTACAAGATACAAAGGTGTTTATACGTCAAAAATATAATAATCAGTATTGTGACTTCTAAAAAAATTTAGAGTATTGTGAATCTATTTTGATGAACTGAATAGACCCAACAATGAATTATTATTCATTATTTGTGACTCACACTTAATAAAATATTTTTTTTATATCCATTTAACTGACTAATTGTTGTAAATATGTATATGTCTGGGCATATAATATTAATATAATTATGTTGATATACAAGAATACTATATTAATTTAAACGAAAAATTTAAACATGAGTATCTATATAGTATATAAATATATCCATATTATATCAGTTTCAGCGATAAGCATCATCTTTTTTAAGGAGCTAGACAAAAAGTCTCTGAAAAAGAGATATGATTCTCCGTTACTACCATTTTATATCCTATTTCTCTACTTTGTAGCAAATAATGTCAGTTACACATTTGAGTTTCTAAGATCAAGTTTTAATAAAGAATCAATTTCTTTATCAAAACAAAAGACAATTTAATTTGGTGATTTACAATTGTGCATAATTTTTATTTAAATTCTTTAATTTAAATAAGAGACGTACACACTAAGTTAATTATATTACCAATTAATATACATATATATCCATAAATTATAGTTATATGAGTAGTGCCTGCAAACCCATTTAAATTCAGTTTGCACTGGTTAGATTACGTATACGCTAAACTCTTAACTTTTGACATGAATATTATTAATAAACTTATTTTGGTTTATATTTATATTATTATATATATTTACTATATTTCTATTTACTATCTATTTTTTTCATAAACAAATAACTAAACTTTTATCAATTATGTACCATTGATTCATTAAATTATATTTATTAAGGTGTAAAAAAATTAAAAAAAATTTTTTAATTCGTACTGTAACAATATATTGTCAACGAGTATAACCATTGCGATAGACATATGGTTCTACGAATAATTTTAAATGTATCGCTAAGCACAAGTTGCTGCCTTACACGCCCTACCGAACAAAATAAACATTCCATCTACAAATCCCAGTTGCTCGCCGGCTTCTTACCAAACTAATAAATGTACACAATAAATTCTCTTTACATTACAATAACAGAACTGTTTGTACGCGCCCTTTTCTAACTTTCTGTTTCCAAATTTTGTTTTTAAAACGTTCAAGGGGCGAAACTAAGTTAAAAAAAACAGCCTGTGGAGTAGAAAAGGCCATGCCATTTCGAAGTCTTTAGATTATTTTAAAAGGCGTTATTTTACGGTTCGCTTAACTGGTGTTATTGGAGCCCGTGCTACTAAGTTGAAACCACGAAAAAAATATCCAATTAGACACCGTAGCACGGAATTCGATCGATTCGATCCCTGGCAACTGTCACATAATGAGTAGACAACGACATTCCCGGGAGCAAGAAATAGTTGGGTGTAACCATACCACCTACGTGATCGTCAGCCACTCGGCCCGTGGCAGTGGAACCAATCGATTTGTCACACCCCGCCATGAAATGCGCTCGGGCTATGCTCCGCCTAATTAAAAACCTACGGGACGTCACGACATCCATCCTATCCCGTTCTATAATGTCAAGCAATAATGTCTTTCAAGCATCGTCTTTCACTGTAAGTCCTAAGACATGCCAAATGTAACCGTTATCGAGAGTCAGTTTGGCAATCTGTGGAACTTTTGATTTGATACTTACTTATTTTGTTATTTATCAAGAACACAGAATACATATTAATGGTTTGTGATTTATTTATAGATCCACATCAGCCTTTCATTCAATTAACCCTAAAGAGACATTTTAAATAGTTAATTTATTTTGTCTCCAATAGTTAGGCCTTGAGAATAATAAGAAGTTATGTAACTCAAGAGAAAACCCTTAAAAAGATTTAATGTTATCCGATGTATACATTTTTTATTCTTGTTGCCTTGACGGGAATCCTATTTTCATTTTTTTTTTTCTTCCCTTACTTATCAGACATTTCTGCTTTTGAATCAGATCTAAAAGATCTTCATGGACTTTATTATAAATGCGTAAGCGTAATCCCACTAATGATTATTTACGATAATCATATGTCAACATCTTAACAAACGAAAGGTTTTGTTTCCTGATAATGTTTTAGATTTTAATATGTTGTATATCCAATGATCGAAGAAAAAATGTATATAATAAACCACAGTTCCTTCTTGATGATTAATTGAAAAGTATGATTCCTTAATGTGACAATGGAAATATAGTGATTTTAAAAACTTTACTATTTTTTCCTTTTGTTACAGCATTATCGTCAATTAAAAGTAATATAGACAATTCAAATTGTATTCTGGTACAAGATGTAAAAGCAGTAACACACGCACAAGGAATTAGAGATTCATTATCTACATCTTCACCATCGGATGGTAATACCTAAAACCTTTCATTCTTTTCTGCATCTTACATTCTTATAAAGCATATTTAATTTATTTTTTATTTATAGAATCAATATCAACCTCTTCACTGGGTGGATGGTCAACAACAGCTGAAGCTTCAATAGAGTCTGCTATTATTCCTCAGCAAGCACAGCAAGCTGCACCTCCCCCGTGGTCTCCAGCATTAGAAGTTAGGGAATTCGATGAATTACACAGCGCTACTATACCCGCTTACCAGTTTTGGAGTTCAGAATTTCGTAACAAGCAACCAGCCTACGTTAGCCTTAACTTTACAGTACCTTGGGGAGCCAATTTTGCTGTTTATGGTAGACGAAACGTAGCTCCGAGCGTTACACAATACGATTTTGTTGAATTTATACGTGGTGGGAGAGTCGACCATAGACTACGTAAAAGAAGAAGTGCATACAATAGTAACACTTTCGATCATAGCCTTGACAACTGGGATGCTTTACTGGGGTCAATAAACCCATTTTACAAATGGAACCATACGATAAGCAAGAGATCAACAGATATGAGAGTAAACGTTAGTATATTACAGTATCTCGACACGGGAAGATGGTTTATATCGATATACAACGATGAGCTCCAACCTCACAATGTTGAAATGATTGTGTCAGAAGCTGAAGGGGTCACAAACTCTTGCCCAGATGATTGCTCAGGACATGGATCTTGCTATCTTGGAAAATGTGAATGTATGGATGGGTTCGAGGGTCACGACTGCTCAAAAAGTAAGTGTCATAATATTGGAACTTTAGATATACGAGTATATATATATTTGTGTGTTCAGTATAATTAAAATCTGTTTTTCTTTAGGTGTTTGTCCTGTATTATGTTCGGGCCATGGGGCTTATGCCGGCGGAGTATGTCACTGTTCTGAGGGCTGGAAAGGAGCCGAATGTGATGTACCAGCACATGATTGTGAACCAGCTGATTGTTCCGGCCGAGGACAATGTATTGCTGGTCATTGTCATTGTAAACCTGGCTGGAAGGGACCTAAATGTGATGAAGGTATTTTTTTTATTTAAATGTAATCTAACACTTTTTTACAGATATACACACTATAAAATAGTAGCTTATCCTTATTGTTTTACTTACGAAACGTGTCATTTTAGTTTTTACCGGTGACAATTATTATATTAGGTTCCTTATCAAAATCAAGAATAAAACTAATTCATACAGATTTTATAGGGATAATTTTGTCTGCGTAGATCGGACCAAACATTCATGTTTAAAAGCTGACGGTAGTTCGGGTTATATATGACTTCAGGACACCAAACCACCTTTTTGTGATGTAAAGCACTCTAACGTTATTCTAAAAACGTTACAGTAAACCTTAAATCCTTAGATTAGTTGTAATTAATGTGTAGTATTCTTCTAACTTCATAAAAGTATATTGGATATCAATATCTTTTTATTGAGTGATCTTCTACTATATGCATGTACATAAAAGCTTGTCTGTAACTAAAGAAAGACATTAAACCATATTTTTAGAGGACTGCTTGGACCCAAGTTGCGGTGGTCATGGCTCATGCGTTCGAGGACGTTGCGTGTGTCGAGCAGGATGGCGCGGCGCAGCCTGCAGTGAACGAGATGCTCGAGTCCAACGTTGCTTACCCGCATGTTCCCAACGTGGAGTTTATGACCTCGATGCTGGGAGATGCGTCTGTGATCCCTTATACACCGGTGATGACTGCTCCCAAGGTAATATTTCGGACAAAAAATAATATAAAAATAAATCAAAAATAATTTCATGTCTTTTTAATACATTGTTTATGTATAACAGTGGTGTGTTCCTTGGATTGCGGTCCACATGGCGTGTGCGCGGAAGGCGTATGTCGCTGTGATGATGGCTGGACCGGCTCATTATGTGATCAACGTCCATGTGACCTACGCTGTCATGAGCATGGCCAGTGCAAAAACGGCACTTGCGTCTGCACGCAGGGCTGGAACGGAAAACATTGCACGCTACGTAAGGATTTTCTTGTTCAGAAAGCATATTTTGTTTAATTGTAAAAAAAAATCGTAATGCTTTTCATTCATGATATAAAGATAAGTATATAAATAAATGATACATTATATTTAGCTGGGTGTCCGAATGCTTGCTCGCGACATGGTCAGTGTCTCTTAGAAGATGGCGTCTATCAATGCTCATGTGCTGATGGGTGGGCAGGCACAGATTGCTCTATCGCACTTGAGCTCTCTTGTAGCGATAACGAAGACAACGACGAAGGTAATGTAACTGATCTTTTTTTTTTCGCATATTTTTCCCTCAAATAAGTCTTACAGGAACTTCCTTTAACGGAAGTGCCCGTTTTTTCGTGCGATTGCTGACATCTGACAATAGCACTACCATTTTGAAGATGGCATGACGGACTGCTCGGACTCGGAGTGCTGTAATCGGCCGGAATGCGCTGAACACATCATGTGCCTCGCGTCAAACGACCCGGTAGAAGTGCTGCTTCGGAAACAACCGCCTTCCGTCACCGCGTCCTTCTATCAACGCGTCAAATTCCTCATCGAAGAAAACTCTGTTCAAAGCTACGCACACATGGATGAATATTCCGAGAGGTAAGTGTATCATTTAGTTACAACTTCTTTTATTTTCTTCTTACAACGTCTTTATAAATGCCAAATCATTTCAAATTATAAGATATCGTTTTAATCTGAATCCTAATAAAAAAAGAAAATGAACGATATCTCTTACCTTGTAGTATCGATGTAGGGTTATTAACTGAAATTCCTGCACTTCAAAATAAAATTCAACTTTTTATATTTCATCGTCATACAGTGAGATAAATCTGTAAGAAAAAGAAACAAAATTCATTCCATAATGTAATTAAAAACTAGCACCCTTACCATTTTAATCCTACTCATTTTCCTCAACCCCTCCAAGGATTTGGTGTGGTTATTTTAAGTTATTTCAAAACTCTATTACTTTCATACTTTCTGATTTACTATTTATTTTACCATCTGGTGGAAGTGTTTTGATTTTCCTGTGTTTAATCGCGTGTAAAATAAAAAAAATTGTCATTTGCGATCCCGCATGATTTCTGTTTTAAAATTACCATTTATTATTGTTTTTTATTTTGTTTTAATATTTTTTTTTATTTTTCACACCAGATCCGATGTGTTGTGTATTGTCTAATGTTTATCCCTTGTGTGTGTCTAACCCTACCTGTTTGTCTAAACAAAACAAATGCGTCTTATAATAATTTTAAATGGAAATATACGATTGATTGAACGCTCAAAAGCTTCCGTACAGTTTTGTTTGTCTTCCCGTCAAGTAAATTAACAGCTATTTTTTTAAGGATCAATATACACGACTTGAATCATGACAGACTATTATCAATAATAACAGAACATGGAGAAAGTAATTAACTAAAACAAACACATTATGATTATTTAATGTTATTAAGTCAGTTATGATTCCAGTTAATACTTTATCAATTCAAAAATGTTTAGATGCTCTACTTTCGAATATAACAGAAAAATCTCAAGAATACTGTCTAATTTCTCAAAATATTAAATAAGACAAAGCAAAACTGAAAAAAAATAGTAGTCAACCCACCTCGCTTTATATGCAAAAGCGCCTAAAAAGTTTGTTTGCATTAAAACACAAGCCGCTTCACTATTTTGTTTAAGTTGAAGATTCTAGAGGGTTATATTGCGTTCTGGCATTTGTTTCATTACACTTTAACAAACGTAACACTTGATGGAGTTCCTTCATGCGTTCACTATCCGGCATGTTCCTCTTACACCGTGCAACAATAGACCCATTACCTGAATGTAACTTTTTATTTAAAATTGCTTTCATATTAAAACAAGTGGTTGTGTTGGTGTTCTAATGCAAACGGGCTTAGTATTCGAGCCAGTATATTCGCAAATTAATTCGTAATGATCATTTAAAGCAAGTGTTAAAACGCAAAGTAACCAGTGTAGACGAGTGCAATCATTGGATTGCAAAGTCGGGGTGGTGTTGCACTGAGGGATGTAGGTATCTGTGTAGTAATCTGTCCTGTCTTTCTGTGTCCCTGTGCCGCCGTGTGTCCGCCACTCCTAGCGAGTTCTGGAATTCCTTTACACCATGGTAAGTTTCAGTCAGCCCGCCCTCGCCCCTCAGTGTTCAGTATCTGTTAACCTATTTCCTTTTGTTGCAACTCCTGCATATGTGTGTGACGCCTGCGCCCGCCGCGTGTCCGCCTAATGGCACGCGAAAGGTGCCATTGATGCTTCTCACTTTTTGTTCATTCCTTTGTCTGTATTCGTTTCATTCTTTATGTGTATGTAACATCTGTATGTCTGTCTTGAATGTTGTTTGTGGTCGCAGCAAAATTCATTCGCTATAATTCAACGCCATTTTAAGGCTTATAATGTAAAATATAATTCCTAATTATGATTTGCGGCAGCCACAATAGTATTTTTGTAATGTTTATTGTTCTCGTCTACTGTGCTTATATTACTCTAGTTTACATAATAGTATACTTTTGTTATACTATGTGAAACTTAGGAAAATCATTTACGCTTTCACGCAGAACGTAATTAACACATCTCGGTAGGCGTAGGGCTTGTAATATACGAAACGAGACGCGAACTCTATATTATCAATTGAGCAAAAATTTCAACGAACACGCAAATTTAGCTTCAAATAAACTTACCCTTTTATGTGTTCCTTACCCTTTGTCTGCGTCTTTCATCTGTGAACCAACCCTTTACCCTTTGCCCGAGCTCTATATGTGTTTAGATCCTTACCCCTGTGACTAACCAAAACACAAATTTTCGAATGTATACTTCATAGCGAGATGATAGCAGTCTCGTCAATATTGTACATTTCAACCATCGCTTCCATCAGTTGGTCATCGTTAATACGTTATTTATATTTTCACTGTGAAATTGGTGCAATTAATACTACTGTATAATTTTATTTCAGGCAAATATTTTATTACTATTGTGTCTTTTTTTTCCTTTTCTTATAAATAAGTAACTTTTGTAATTTATGTTCTATCACTTATTAGCAAGATGTTAACTCGCGCATTACAGATAATTTTTTTGTAATGTAATACTTCAAAGAAAGCCAGCTAATCATCTAATTCCACTTAATTTTACGCTTAAGATCACCCCAAAGAAGCACAACCTAACGTGTACATAAGTAGGTACTCGAAACACTATGTTTTCATTAGAATTTAATAATATTCAGAATTAATTGAGTATATTTTATAATAAATAATTCGCACATATAATTATACGTCTATATTAAATTGACAATTATAAAAATGGATACATTTTAAACGTAAAATAGACAAAAAAATTCAAATACGAGATTCATGTTGGAGGACAGGGTTTCCATTAAGTTGTCAGGTCCTCGAAGATAACATAGAAACTCTTTACAAAGGTACTGACTTTTTATGTGCTATAGAAACGCCCCACTAGATTGCCGTTGATGTTGTCGTTGCATTCATAAAAACAAAACACATACAAGTGTACGAGCAATCAGAATGAAACAAAACTACAGCGGTTGGAAACAGGGTGAGAAGGGGCCACAGCGTTTACTGTGGGAAAAGAGTATAGGAAAAGTTAAATACACTGGGATCATGCGATGCAATAAAATAAATAAACTAATTAAATCCATAAAGAATAAAACTTTCACTTCACTATTAAGAATATTTTTATTTTTATTAAAACAAATTGCATTGATTTCATCTCATGAACGTATACAGACATAATAGAAATATTAATGTTCAAAGATTATACATACAAAGAAACAGGTCAATGTATAAATGACCTAACCTAGCCTTAAAATTGTGTTCCCATATACATTATTTCTTTTATACCAAATTAATTTTATGCTTAATTTATTTTATTTCTTATGTTTTTGCACCAATTTCCAGTGTAACAATAGCATTATAATTACATTACCATGTAACTACAAGAAGTAATAATATGGTTTGTGTGGCAGCTGTAACATGCATTATAATACCTACATATATACATTTCTAGGTAGATTTCCGTTTTTCTTATACTTTTCTTGACATCTAGAAAAAGTTATTCATAAAATATATTGTTTTATATTTTTCATAATTTCATAAAATATATAGTTAAACAGAAATCTATTCTAGATATTTAGCTGACTGATCCTGATACGAGAATGTGCAATGCTAAAAACTTCTTTTGTTTTTTAATTCAGTTTTTATTTCATTCTTCACTTTCACAGAATATACAACAAAATTGTTATACGCATTAGCACGATTACTTCGCTCAGTTTATGATCGAGGGAGTTTACAAGGTGATATGCTTCATGCCTTAGAATTAAAAAGTGATTAATTTTTATTTCTTTATCAAATAAAACTATATATTATATTATCTTTACTAAGTTAAAGTACCTTTAATTTAAAACATTATTTATATATATATATGAATTCAAACAATAATTTAAATAATTATTTACGTATGTTTTATAATTAGTATTTTTATTTTGTATTTCTAATCCAAAGCGTTACAAAATAGTAAAGCTGAATTTGTATTAAGTTCATAATTAAGATTATTTTTGTGTAATTGAAAAAAATCTTTATTTTTTAAAAGCAGAAGCGGTACTCAAAATTATTCATTTTAATAATTAATATACAAGCAAAATATATAGTAAGTAAATCTCAATAAAAAAACATATTGAAAATATATCAAACCAATTATAAATCCTACGCAGGTACAAAATTGAATTTTTTTAATGATCGGAAAAAACATCAAACAAAATTTTTATACAGAGCAAAGACAAGATTCATCATTTAAAATTCGTATATTAATTATTTTAACAGGATGAAACAGAACATTAGAACAACATTTGATAAAATTCCTTTCCAATAACTTTTGGGAAACCCTACAATAATATAAAAGAAAAAGAAGAAACTCTCGAATAATAGTCCCAAAAATATACATAGAGAAAATACACATATAATTTTGAGTCGTAAATAAAGTATTAAAATATTTTTATAATTAAGCAAAAGTATAAGTGAAACACGACAACAAAACGATATTTCTTGAAGAATAATGAAATTCGAAGTTACGGTAATAATAGAACTATAATGTTATTTTGACAAACTAACCACTACATAAGATATTTCTACTAAACTACGATTCATAGGCCCGGTAAACTTAGATTAAAATACTGGTTAGATATTTCGTTTCATAGTGCCTAAGTATTGACGCGATCGCTTTTATTCGCAAGTACGTGTCTTGGTTTCTATTTTCGGTATTACGTCATATAAAAGTGTAACAATATATTAACTGTTATTTTTATTATTTTTAATAGCAGCACACTTGGCCGGGGGATTCATTAGTGTTGTGCATTTATATTTTCGCTGCTACATGACGATATCACATACAATTTAAACTTTTCCATTTTTGTCTAATGGACTTGCACCTGAAACTGTATCTGAAATAAAATTATTATAACATTTTTCTTGTTGTCTTGAAAATTATATATATATAGCAAAAATGAGAAGTAGAATCACATTTAAGGAAGATCCCTATATATATATATATATATATATATATAGATATAATAGCATTATATTATGTAACATCTTCTCCGACGTCAATACTATCACTCCGCTCAATGCCTTTGCCCTTTTAATACAACATCATACTATCGATTAGTAAGACAAATTGTTATGAATGTGTTTTTGTTTGTTATCGTTGGAATAATTATTCGAATGAATACATATAGACATTAGTTAATAATTACTATTGCAATGTAAAATGTAGCACAGCAAAAAGAAACGATTACTTAACGAGGAAGCCCCAATAACCTAATAGCTTAGGGTATAGTTTCCTAAAATTTATGTCATATGTTTGAATTCACTATTCGATTCGTGTTGTAAATCTCCTATCAGAAGTATTTGAGCTTATTTGAATTGGTTGATTGAAATTGTTTTTATAATGATTTTGATAATTTAAAGCGTTGTTATCATTTACAAGAAACTTACTTTTTTTCTTATTAACAAGTAAGTTACTTTTTTCTTACAAAAAACTAATCTTCTATGCTACGAGTACTTTGTATCAACTTATATGTTTTTTTAAATTGAGAGTTACAAACGAGCACACAGTTCACCTTATGTTAAGGCCCATGACATCTACATTCATCGTTGGCAAGGAATCATAATGCAGATGCGTTGTCCTTGAGGAATGAGATGGAATGCCTCGTCACCAATAATAAAGGTCTCCGGATCCCTTCAATCACCAGTCGAAAAACAGCAACGTTATGCTGCTATTTTACGCCTGTATTCTGTGAGGGCGTGGTCCTACCCCGGTCGAGCTGATCCATTCATTTTGCAGTTAGAAACAAACTGCAGTGTAGCTCTACCAGTGTTAAAATGTTTGAAACAAATTAATGCCTTACTGCGAGTAATATATGTCTTACTGTAAGTAATATGGCAGCATTATGAAATTTTAGTATCATTATACTAATACAAGAGAACCTATTAATGCTATATTACTAGTCATCTCCGTCTCTAAGGGTGACAACGTAACTGTATCTTTATCAAAGACGACGATGTAGATGTCTATGAGAGACTATTATCAATCAGGTTTATTATGCCCTTCAAAAGTTTCCTTCGATGTGAAACACATCAAATAAGGACGTCCCACATTGTAAAATTTTACAAAAAAATCGTAACTAGAATAAGAATAAGACCTCTTTAAGTTGATCTGTTTCTTTAGACCTTACACATCTTTAAACGAAAAGAAATCAAGGTGCATCCCTTAGCCCAAGATAGACCGCAGGATTCTTTCGTCCATACAAAATAACAACGGTAAACTAGTATTCCATGACATCGTGATGCTTTTGTGCTAAACCTACTCATGCTACAGTTATTTTTTATCATACACTATCACCCTTAGTTTTTATAGTAAAGATAATTAGTGTATCTTCCCAAAATTATATAATAAATATGTTTAAAAATGCAATAAAATAACCTAGTTAAAAAGAAATAAATAACAAAACGAATGTTTTTTTAAGTTTTAAAACTCGTTATAATTTATGGCCATAGTTATGTTGAATTGCAAAGAACTGAAATTACCCTATGGAAACTTTATTTAGACAGTAACTTTGTAATGAATACTTGAAAATATACCAAAACTTATGCTTAGGTCAAGAAATAAATGTAGGTATCAAATTAACCTTGAATCTAGAGTTAGTTACGGACTTTGTTCCTACTGAATCGCCTACGTCAACAATCCCCTACGCTCATAAATAAATTTAAATACGTTGATAGTATAAATGTTGTTATAACAAAATAATTTACATAAAGTAATTTGATTATTATATTATTAATTAATATATATTTTCTTTATAATATGGATTTATTTATAGGTAAACTATATATTCAAGAATTTTAAAATTGATTATATAAAGTATATGGTATAGGCATTGGAAAAGTATATAGAATCTAACGTCTATCATTCTGAATCTGATGTAAAACAATTAATTCATTATATTGCTACTCGTGTAAGTATAGATTGATAGTGTTACGATTATGAATTAGAGCCACCCTGCAGTTTGTTAATAGGTGGAGCCTCCGCCGCCACAGTGCCAGCGTAAATTAGTAGCACAACGTTGATGTGCTTCCTTTCGTGAGTTTAGTATAGTTGAATGGTGGATTCAAACTTACGACGTTTAGTATCGCAGACTGTACCCTAAACTATTAGGCTATTGGAGCTTAATTGGCAGCTTGTTTATAGAAATGACCACGGAAACCATTCAGTCAGGCCCTTACCTTTTTATTTACCCTAATATTTTTCCAACAAAGCTGTTTTTGGTAAATATCAGATATCCACATTATACATATTATAGTGTAATAAATAATAATATAGTGTATTAACGTAAACACGATCACCTTTATGTTTTCGCCTATATTTCAACGTATGCACCGTCTGTACAAATAAATGTTAAGATTATTCAGATGCTGTGTGAATGAGACCTGACAATAAACAAATCATATGTGTGAAATACTAATACTAACTTAGGCGAATAATCCAATTCATTATTTTCGTATCCATAGAAAACTATTGAAGTATGATTAAAGTACATATTAATTTATATAATGTCTTAATTGTTACATGCAACTTGTTTATTTATATATATATATATATATATATATAATTATATCAAAAACCGTTAACAAAACAGCCATCTCGGTCAAAATAAGAATATTATTAATATTTCCGTTATTAATATTGCAACTATCATTATCACTTTCTAAGACAAATAAACGTATATGGTTATCTTATTTATTTAAATTTAACTGGGAAAGCTAATTCTAAGTACACACTTTATTTTTAATAAATGAGTTTTTTACACATAACATAACACATTTGCAATATTTTATAAGGGTATTGTTAGACCCTTTATCGTCGGAAAATACAATAATAATAATACAGTGACAATGCTTCAAAATTAAAAACTCATAATGTACATACAATTTATACAATATATTGTTACGAAAATGCATAATTACATTGCAGTAACAGAAAGTTTATTGAGAAAATACTATAGAATTCCATATATTAAGTAAGGGATTGGCAAAAATAACAAGACACCGCGACTACATTCAATACTGATTTTATAAAAAATCTTACAAGTAATTCTTATTATTATTGTTAATGATGATCTCAAATGTCGTCTCATTAATTCCAGATCAGGTGCTTACGATGTAACTATAGTTTACTAAAACTATATTATAGTCAAAATTTGCCGTTATGTTAAATAATTAAATGTCGTTAAAAGAATCAAAATAATGTATTAAAAATATTTGCCTTAATCTTTTTAATAATATATAATAACAATAACACACTTTCTAATATCACAATGGATAAACCATACATAGGTTGCAAACCTATATAATAAAGGATAAGACCAATATAGTTCGAAGCTCATGCTCATGTGCTTAAAATTGATTTCTATAACTTATTATTATATTTCGGAACCCCTCAAACATATTTGGAGAAATTTAAGATTAATCAGAGGAGCATCTCTGATTTAATTTATGCACACACATGTGCTCGCTGCTTGTTGTTTTATTGCATTTAACGTTTGAATCCGCCCGCATCTACATTAAAGCTAAACATAGCACAGGAAATGTTGGTGTTCTAACTCTAACATCTCGGAAACTCTACTAAAAGAAATTATGCTTTTAATTAATCTTATTTTATAGCTAGACGATACCATATACGCATAACGTAAAGTAATCGAGAGTTTTTTTTATAAATATCATATATAATTATACATATATATACTATATATATATCACTCATCCAAAATTCATATATGTATAAAATAATTAGTATATTTAATCATAAAATTCATTATATAATATTTTATTTTATTAAAGAATACACTTGAATGAACCTAAAGCGCATGAACCAATAAATAACTAGGTTGAACCAAAATAACCTTTGAAGCATATTGCCTTGTACGCTATGCACTACCCTCTGGTGACGAACTGACATAACCTAATGTGTGCAGTCGAGTGTCGGTGATGCGAGGGCAAGTAGTCTCGCCCCAAGGGCTTGGTATCATCGGAATACGGGTCTCCGTCGACCGGGAGGCTCGGTTTGGTTTCACCCTTACTAGACAGGGAGGATGGTAAGTATATTATAAATAATCTATAGAAAAGACTATGTTTACTTCTGATTTTCAATGAATTGCTGCATGCTAAAAAGCAATGACACCAAACAGATTCACCAAAAATTTTAAATCGATTACTTTACACAATGATTATTTAATTAATATTTTATAACCTTAGCTTATAGCTAAATAATTTTAATTATTTTATATATATTTAATTAATCATCTAATTAATTTTTTAAACAATTCGAATTTGTATTTTTGCCGTCACTTTTTTACAGCTATGATTATAATATTTAAACCCGAATCTTTATAGTGATTCTAAATATATTGAAACTGTTTAAAATGGTTAAACAATTTTTTTCCAAAACAACTACTACAATTATTAAGTTTTTTTTTTAATTATAAAAATGTGGTTCAATGCATTGCAGCTATAAATATAAACACAAAGTTAGCTAAATACACCAGGTGAAAGTAACCGAAACTCATACTCAACTCAAAGCACAATAGATCAAATACGAACATTAAAAACATAGTTTTACTTGAAATGCGGTGCCGTTATTTATAAAATCCAACACTGTTCTCAGACATTTTATTTGTTGCATTTTATCTGTAAAGAAGAATAAAAATAAATACTCATACATTACTGGTATGTTATACACATTGCATAAATCAAAACGGAACAATGTTTTATCGTAAAGTTCGTTACTGAAGATGAACATACAAAAGCAATGTGCCTAAAATTGTTATATAACCGTTTAGAAATAACTTTTTTATATTTTTATAAATTAAAAAAATAATATAATATAGTTTTTTTTTTCTTATCATTTAAATAACTATAAATATTCTCATAAATGATGCCGAAATGAAATAACTTATACATAGTATATAATAATTAAAGTAATTAATACACCACACAGAATTGCGTGACAAACAGAAATATTTGAACAAGAATTACATTCTGTATGAATATTTTAACTAAATACCGTTCATGCGTCATAAATGTATAATAACCGTGACTGAATCCCGAACATTATGAATTCTTTATACGTAATCGACTTACACGGCAGCCGAAACGAAACATTGTAGACATGTCAAATTACGTCAAAAAGGAAAAGACATAGTAATCAATGTTATGTCAAAAATAATAATTTCCTTTTCAATGTTCCTTCAAAGTGAAAGATTTATTAAAATCAATATAGCCCATAACTAAAAATAAATATGTACCAAGTAGTAACTATGTTTAGTTACTTGTTTATACAAATATGATGATACGCGTCTTAACTCGATAAAATATTATAAAAGCATAATAAATAAATGTAATAATTTGCTAACCTGTTATCACAATCATAATTATCTTAGAGACTAAAGAGCAAAGATATGTTGACTAAGTCCCAAAGTTAGCAAAGAGGTTCTTATTATTTTAGACAACTTACATATGTTATATTTTTGTATTTTACAATTAAAAAAAACTGCAACTCTTTGATATTAAATCTGACGTCGAATTACCAGGCTATATTGATAGATGTAGGCACCTCCATATGTAAATAAACGACTTAAAATAAGTCTACTTGATCCAAATTGTGAATTTCGATAGATTCCAATCTATCAAAGCATGATAGATCTGTATTAGATTTTCATCACTTTACTAGATTTTCGCGACATTATTTGACAAATATAAATCCTCAAACAAATCAAAACCCATATATAACATACATTAAATAATACACGGAGAGTTCGAACGAGACTCATTTCAAGTTTATCTCTTTCGCACTGACATAAATTGAAAATTCACTGTATAGGCTAACTAAAAACATTATAAAATAAAAACTACATACTGATAATATTACCTAGATGATTAATATTACCCATAATCAGCCATTTTAGAAAGGGACACTCTTTCTGCATACGTTTCTAGTAAATGTGCTTCTCTGTTAAATTGGTCATATTTTAAATGCAGCTGGAGCAATGAACGCAATTGATTGAATTAGGGCTCAAATATTAGATTCTTCAATGTGACATATATAGAGTTAAATGCTAAAAAATATGATTGTGATAATAATTTATAGTATTATTATCGTAATTATAATTACATACGTTTTTTTCCAAATCTTTATAACAATTTTAAGCATATGTAAATCAATATTCTAGATTTGTACCAAACTAGTAAATACAAATCAAACAAAAACAAATAATTTGTCAGAACAGTGAAGTGCGTAAAAATATACAAATACCGTGTCCTACAAAAGTCCATATGCTACTTTAACATCCTTTGCAATCATACACTTATTTATATTAAGGTCTCAGAATTTAAGAATTTTTATCATTAAAGAAGCTTTAGCTCTCGTTCTTAATAATAAACGAAATCAAAAATCATCCACCATAAAGCCGCAAAGGTCAAGCGGCACTGTCTCTACCTTCTTAAATTTACGGTTTTGTAAGGAAACGTAATCGTTTTGAGCATGCGCAACAAAAACTATTACATAATAGCTTTTATCAGTATGTAAACATTATAATTATTATTACTGTTAGTTTTAATCGGCTCTCCAAAATGTTTTCAGGTTTGATGTACTAGTGAACGGAGGTGGGGCAGTGACCTTACAATTCCAACGATCTCCATTCAAACCACTACGCAAGACGGTATTCGTTCCATGGAACCAAATAGTCGTATTACCACCGGTACAAATGGAACTCAGCGATGACAGCGTTAAAGTCCCAACACCGAGGTTTGTTGAATTTACAGTAATATTTCATCTTAAAAATATTGCTGTCATTAAAAAACTTATTATTATTAAAATTATACTTAGGTATACTTATTTTAATATTTTAATACTGTTTAGATGATGAACATCAATAGCGGTTTAATTTTTAAGGCTTTTTAACAAAGATACATTAGCGTTTCTTCGCTACATCATTTTTTTTTAAATCGTTAGTGAATCGTTTTTTAAGAATCCTAAAAAAAGAAAACTAATTCGTATAACCACTACCTTTCGGCCAAACTAAGGCTAATCAGTAGGATACGTCGACATCCTCATCGCTGGTCTAACACCAATGGCTAAACGACAATATCAATCCGTCTATAGTTAAAACATAAAACATATAACATAATAGTTCTTAAAACATAAAACTTACATTGGATGAAACTAACTTGAACGGATTTTAGTATGAAAAATTTTAAATTTTGATGTGAAAATTTAAAATTCCTATATGAATGGTTTAAAATGACATTTTTAACGTAAAATAAAAATGTGAGAGAAATAAAGAAGGATGATCTTGTACATATACGTCGATATATACGTCGCTAGGCTCGTATTTTTCCTATTTTTCTCTCTGTTACTGTGACGGTTTACTTCTTACTATTTTTAATATATACTTAAAATCAAAGTTCACCCAAGATGCTTCACTACTTTCACCTGTACTGTCTGTACTTTTTTAAATTCTTCAAGTTTCGAGTGCTCGACGTCACTAATGATAGAATTCACTTAAGGTATACGGAAGGAAAAATCCCTTGTACTGATGTCAAGAATCTAAAACTGGAAACAAAAATTAAAATTTTGTTTTATTTAATGTATGCGATGTACTAATGTACATACGAGTATGTAGTACAAGCATAAATTGAAGAAATGCTGAACCTTTGAGCTCTGTTTATCCGAACTAGACTGTTACTACGGTAGCATACGAAAACCCTTGGAAAGAGAGTAGGATGATGACAACCAAGCCTCACATGACAATATACTCATGTCAAGTTGTCACTCAATATGTATAGCTGAATTGTGCAAGGATTACTGAAGCAAACCTAAAATACCCGTCCCTAATAAAAGGAGTAATACGCACACCCTTCACTCTCGCATATAGAGGTTTTATGAAAAGATTAGTGTTACAAAACATTTATTAAACAATTAACAAAGTTTTCAATAAACACAGAGCGCCGCCTCGACTGGATTGGTCGCCAATGCCACAATGGTGGGAAGTGGAAACGCCGCCATGCGCTGCTCATGACCACGAAAGACTTCGACCTGAAGTTGTCGCAATGCCGCCACTGGCTTCACCCGCTGCCTCATCCGCTACCACCACCACAATTATATATCCTGAAGCTCAGGTAATGCTTTTCACAATTCTTCTAAAGATATTTTTAAAAAAAGTTGCTCCACCTGATATTCAGATCGATGACAAACGAGCGAAGTCCATGTAATCATAGCTTCTACATACATGCATTCGCACTTGTACATACTTTGGTATTACCCATGAGCCTAAGGAAGGATTAACTCCTTGTAATAACGTCCAAGGCTCTCATAATTATTTTATTTTTTGGTATGAAAGGGACATAGTTTTAACACCTGGTAAGTCATTCCTGCCGCCCATAATACCTTCATTCTCCATAAGGAATTATAAAATAGATGCGTTGTCACCATATGCCATTTACCATACGAAATACTTTGTTACTCTAATACTCTATAAGACACTGTCACAAATCATTAATTTCGAGATAAATTATCAGTCTTTTCCATTCGAACTCGGTCACCCTAATGCCAAAACATTCCGCATTTACTATCGTAATACTGGTCTTAATAATATTTTATAAAAAATCACATTGCTAGTTTTGCATGTGCATCTTGAAACTTTATTGAAGATGACTAGAAATTATGCGCCTCACCGCAACCATAAGATGAACTGTGTACTGAGTTGCCAACCTTGCTATCATAAAAAAAAGTAGGACTAATAAGTTTCAAGTTATTAGTATAAAATATATAACCCAATTACAGAACCACCATCTAACCATAATACAAATAGTAGAAAGGCCCGGCATGTTGTGCAATTAGTATAGCAAATGAATATATTTTTATCCACAAGCAGTCTATATAGACATAAAATAAAATATAAAACTAACTAAATAAATCGATATTTTTCCACTGTTGAATGTAACACAACTACAGACTGCCACAGAATACGATTCTGAACCAGATGGCTAATTCAGTGGATCAATCGGTTCTACGAACTATATGGTCGAACATATCACTTTAATTTACTGATCCTTTGACCTACGCCGCTTACTTTATTTCTACTGGCGCTTAGTCTTGGATAATTCCCTTAGTAACTTTGAGCATGTCTAAAAGTGAATCTTCGATACTTTTATATTATATATAGTATACTATATATATTACTCGAGCTTATTATACATATACTTAAGTATACTTAATATATTTACAAAGGATTTTTAAATAATACATTGTATTTGTAAAGAATCAGCCTCATTATCTTCACTCAGCCACACACAACTTCAAAACATGATCCTTAGCCGCCTACGGCATATTAAACTCCTCAGAACTAGAGTCAATAATTTAATCTTATCTTATCAAAACTGTTTGGCCAATGCCGATTACAGATGGGCAGACTGATGATTATAATATGTATAGATGGGATAATAGTGATAACATATGACTTTCTCAATTCCTCAGATCGTAAGCGAATCGATCGGAATACCTAGCTCATCAGTAAAGCTGACCTACCGTTCATCGCAAGCAGCCGGCTATCTATCTTGTGTGCATGTCCAATTGACACGACGTGTGGTGCCCGCATCACTAGCCCGCGTACACGTACGTGTCGAAATCGAAGGCTCATTACACACGCACACATATGAAGCAGATCCTGATCTTACGCACATCTTCGCTTGGAACAAAAGGAACGTTTATAAACAAAAGGTACGTGAAAAAAATAATGAATAAATATAATTAACGAATAAAAATGTCTGTTTTTCAGTATTGCAAAAAATCTTACTCTGATTAAAGAACATACGTTAAAGAAATAGTCTAACATAATTACAATTAAATAAATCTAACTTAATATCATATTCTTTCAGGTGTATGGCCAAGCACAAGCAAAAATCTCAATAGGTTACGAGTATACATCTTGTTCCTCTATTGTTTGGGAAACACAGACTGCGACCTTGGCAGGCTTTGACGTTGATATTTCAGACATCGGTGGCTGGGGCCTTGATATACACCATCATTATAATTTCCATGAAGGTATACTGCAAAAGGGCGACGGAGCTTTACTACATTTGAAGCAGTATCCTCGAACTGTACAGGTAATATACAAAATGTATTAATTAATATTTATGGATCATAGGATTTACATTTATGTTGCTACGGAACATACACTCATTTATAAAAAAAATGGGTGCCTACACGAATAAACTGACCGGGACTGACTGGCTCTCTTCCGTAGTGACATATTAATATTTATATGTAGCAATATATGTATTGGTTTTCTAGTCTTCCACCGATCTTATTGCATATGGGTTGGCCTAGGGAAAGGGACGAACAGTGGTTGCCTCTATGCAAATGATGTTATCTCGCAATAGTCAGTAAATATCGCCGCAGCCGAAATCGAACAGGGCAGAGGGCAGCAGAGACGGTTTACAGTGGTATAGCCACACTGCAGTTTGTTTCTAACTGCAGAATTAATGGAATAGTACGACTGGGGTAGGACCACGCCCTTACAGAATACCAGCGTAAAATTGCAAAATGCCATTGCAATAAGTCAAGGGTGACAATGCGTCTGCATTATGATCCTTGAAGCATGAATGTAGATGTTATGGCCCGCAGGAATATCTTACTATTATTTTATATTACAGGTGAACTCTGGGTTCGTTTGTTACTCTTTAGGTAATAAGAAAAAAAAGGGCATCATCTACGCTATAGCTATACCAATACATTGTACAATTGATTGGCTTTCATTTATATATACATATATATATATATATAAATATATATATATATATATATATACATATATATATATATATATATATATATATATATATATATATATATATAAATATATATATATATATATATATATATATATATATATATGTATATATTCATTGGTTTGTTTTGTGTTATTATATCGATTTAAACATGAGCATATTTTTCTCAGGCTATAAAATTAGATAGAATAAGATTACGGTTATTTTATAAGGTTATAAGGTTAATTTAATGGAGCAATATAAAAAATATATCCCGTAAATTAAGATCCCACTCAGTCGTGATCAATCATTTGACATCCCTGATGTTTGTGGACCTCGTTGAGTGTCGTCATTTTAGAAGGCATGTTCGCGCTGACCAATCAATATGAAGAATCCCGGGCTCTTATTTATACTCGTCTACATACGTAGAACAGTGGGCCTGAGCATTACCGTCCATATAAATGGAGTTCTCACCCTTGAAGCCAGCGCGGGTTATGTACATAGATAAGAGCCACTGTAAGACTGTGTAAGCTCTACTAGCAGTCCTATAGTTTTTTTTTCATACAAAAGATTAAATAGTAACTCGATCTAGGTGTTATACATACATCGATATAATATAATAAATATAAAATAAAACACAAAAAATAGTATAATTTTATAAGTAGTTATTTTTAGTATATAAAATTTCAACAACAAATGCACGAAAAGTAGTCTTTTTAAAAAAATTAACATTAAATTTTTTTCATACTAACATTATTTATTTAATGTCACTAACATTTAATTCATTAAAAGATCTCAATAAATAAATAAGTGATAATTATACAAGATATGATGTTATATTTCCTTATATTATGTGTACACTTAACTTTACTTATGTGACACAATTGCTTAGAAATAAGTGATCTCTGCATGGACCGATGCTCAATGAACAACCAAGGTGCAGAAATTATACAGTAGCGTTTTCATCTTTGAACACTTAATGCCTTGTTAACCGACCAGATACACATCATTTCCCGTTCAAAAACAGCAGTATCTTCTGTGCAAAGTGTGGGATGCGTTAACACACATTCTCACAAAAACATTCTGTGAGAATGTGTGTTCACGCGGTTATTAGATGATGATGATGATAATGATGAATAAGACACCACTCAAGCTGACTTATTATAAGACAGCATATAAATTTCATGGTATCTAACTGTTTTCTTATTGATTTTAATATAATTACAGGTTGTAATGGGTACTGGTCTTCAACGTTCATTGGAATGTCCTGATCACTGCAATGGAAAGGCAGCAGATTCACGTTTATTAACACCTACGGCTTTAACCTCTGGTCCAGATGGCTCACTATATGTCGGAGATTTTAATTTTGTAAGACGCATCACTCCAGAAGGCGTTGTTACTACAGTGCTTCAATTAGAGTGAGCTAACATATTATATCTATATTAATTTCAATAACAAAAAATATGAAAAAACTAAAAAATATCATTTTTTGTAGAACTACTCAAGTTGCGTATCAGTATTACATTTGTATATCACCAGCAGATGGATATCTTTATATATCAGATTCCGAAAGGCACCAAGTACGAAGAGTGCTTGTACTTGAAAAAGTAAGGGATCCATCAATGAATTCGGAAGCTGTGGTTGGCAGTGGTGATCGTTGTGTACCGGGTGATGATACTAATTGCGGTGATGAAGGACCTGCAATCAAGGCTAAGTTGGCTCATCCTAAAGGTAAAAGATCACATTTTTCATATATAGACATCATACTTCATACGTAGTCCATATAAAGACAAATGTCCAACTGTCTGACTGTTTTATCATCGCAGAGTCTATACTATTAAACTAGTCTTAATTAAACGCACGATGTTAAGACAGCAATTTCCTTTCGTTACATAAACATCTGTGGCGGCGTGGGCGCTTTACTAGGAACGACAAATAATCGACTAAGACTTGCGAATATCGATATCACAGTTTCCAACAAACACGTTATAAACGATTATACAGAGAGCACCTACATATATATAACACTGGAGCATTGGCCGCTTTCCGGGCTGACCACCAAGCCAGGGAGGAATTAGTATTCTTAGTCATTTAAGAACTATAAAGTATTAAATTTAATTTGAAGACTTGAATAATTAGTTCCAACTTTTTGAAAATTCAACCGCTGATGAGATATATTTTTTATCAACTAGAATCATGGTTATACGGAATTAAAAAAAATCTTGTTTTAATTTCTGTTAGGTTGGAAATTCGCAATTTGATTGTGATTTACAAATCCACGTCAGATGTGAATGAAAATCTATTATTTGCAATCCATAAAATACCATACAAGCGGACAAACAGCTCGCACATTAGTTTATAAGATAGAATACTAACATAAATTTCTTTCTTTTAGGACTTGCTATTGCAGCAGATAGAACTATGTACATCGCTGATGGAACAAACATCCGTGCCGTAGATCCAAATGGAATAATCCACACTTTAGTTGGTCATCATGGCCATCACAACCATTGGTCACCAGTTCCATGCCATGGTGCTATACCTCCTTACGAAGCCCAGTTACAGTGGCCCACTGGTGTTGCTTTATCTCCCTTAGATGGCTCTTTATTTTTCATAGACGATAGAATTATTTTAAAACTTACCGTGGACATGAAAATCAAAGTTGTAGCAGGTCAACCTTCTCACTGCCGTCTAGGAAGTGATGGTAAACTGATCAGTAAAGTAACAAATAAAACAAATACGGAATTCCGTGAAGATTCTAACCTTGGAACGATATTGGCCATTTCATTTGCCCCAAGCGGTATTTTATATGTGGCAGAGTCTGATTCCAAAAAGACGAATACTATCAAATCCATAGATCCGTCTGGAAAAATCATACATTTCGCTGGTAAATTACAAGAAAATCTAAAAGAGTTAAGTTGCGAATGCAATTCCTCGCTTTCGGCAACAGTTATTCCAGTCAGCCCTCGCGATGAAGGCGCAGGTTGTCCTTGCAAACTAAGTGTGATTGTTGGAGATGAACCACCAACAAGTACTGAAACTTTATTGTCATCTAACGCTAAATTCCAAACAATTTCTGCCCTCGCTGTCACCCCTGACGGCGTGCTTAACGTTGTCGACCAAGGTAATTTACTGTAAATTTATCTTAATTTTCTCTAGGATATATTATAGAAGATTTTCATAATTCACTAAGCTATCCTTTTAACAAATTTATACTTTAAATTTTAGGATCTCTTCACATCTTGGCATTAAAACACTATTTGCCCACACATGACGAAAATGGTGAATTCAGGATTCCATACCCTCCTACTTCGGAAATTTACGTTTTCAATCGATACGGTCAACACATCACTACGAAAGATTTAACTTCTGGTAAAACTAGATATTCGTTTTTGTATTCTAAAAATACTAGCTTCGGAAAACTATCTACTGTAACAGATGCTTCAGGAAATAAAGTTCAATTATTGAGAGATTACAGTAACATTGTAAGCTCAATAGAAAATACTCAAGATCATAAATTAGAGCTGAAAATATCCGGCATTGGTTATTTAACTAAAATTACAGAAAAAGGCACATCTGAAATAGAATTAGATTATGACGCCAACACAGGATTACTGAATAGTCGATCAGGGGTTTGTATTAGATTTTGATCGTTACGTTTTATAATTGAACCTTTTCTGATTTTCTAAATTAATTATTTATTTTCCTTTAATAGGCTGCAGAGACTGTAATCTACAACTACGATGAATTAGGTCGAGTCACAAAGGTAATAATGCCTTCTGGTGAACAAGTACACATAACATCCGGTTTAGCTAAAAATTACGGCTTGGCAGTGACTGTTTCAAACCCATCAAGCACGATTCCAGTAGGAGTAGCGAAAAAATGTGAATATGTATTACATGGCCAGTCTTTCAAGCAAATCACCATAAACAATGGAAAGCAAGTTACTGAAGGCCGAATTTATTCAAACAACACATTAGTAATTGATACACCGTGGTCCGGCAAATTTGAAAGTATTGCAGCAGCCAAACATCCTTTACTAGAAGCAGCTCTACCTATTGAAGCAGAGATGCTTCATATGTGGTCACACCAAAGTACAACATTTGGAGATGGACTGATAAATAATATGTACTCCTTATACACTTTAGTAGGAGATGTCAGGAATCCACAACAAACTCTAAACCGCGAAATATGGGTTAATGATTCACGCGTTCTGATAATTGAATTTGACCAATTCAAAAGTCGCGAGACATTCTTCAATTCTGACAGAAATCCTCTATTCACAATATCCTATGATGTAGCAGGCTTACCTCTTTCTTTTACTCCTCATGGTGCAGGTGTACCAATAAACATTTCTTACGACCGTTTCTACAGAATCAATGGTTGGAAATGGGGTGCCACTGAGGAGACATATAATTACGATCCCCACGGCATGTTATCAGAAATAACAAGTACACAAGATGGTACCAAATTTATATATTACAACGAAGGAAATCTTGTATCTAAAATCACGTTAGCTAGTCAAAGAAGTTTTAAATATTTGTATGATAAGGACGGTGGTCTGACGCACGTTCTTTTACCATCAGGAACAAACCATTCTCTTAGCGTGCAGCCTTCCATAGGATTTTTAAGAGTCACGTATACTCCGCCTGGCTCCTCCAAAAAATATTTACAACATTATTCTCATACAGGGGAATTGTTACAAACAGTATTTCCCGGTGATGGTGCTCGGGTTATTTATAGATATTTTACAACAAATAAGGTATCTGAAGTTGTTCACGGCGATGGTCAAACACAAATACATTACTCTGAGAATAGTGGCCTTCCTTCTGAAATACTCCACGTAGACAGAGATGTAGATTATCGGTGGGAATCCACGTATGCTGGTGGTCTTCTAATGGAAGAAAGACTAGATTATGGAGCAAAGACTGGCCTAAGCAATGCGAAAATTATTTATGATTATGATAATAATTACAGAATCATATCTGTACAAGGACGTATAGGTGGACAAACACTTATACCCCATCACATTATTTATAATAGTAAAACAGGTGCCCCAGACATATTAGGACAGTTTACAGTATCCAAACAAAAATGGAATGAAACATCCGTATATGATGGAATTGCTATGTTCTCGCGTGTATTAAACGATCAATTCTTAGAAAAAGAAGTAACAGTTAACATTCATCGAATGGAAGTTTTCCGAATGGAGTTCTCTTATGATAGACACGGAAGAATATCCCAAACTAGAACTCATACAAGAAATGTCGGTGTCAATACTTACACAAATGTCAAAAATTATACTTGGGATTGTGACGGACAATTAACTGGATTAGAGGCTCAAGAACCATGGGGATTTAGGTATGATGACAACGGAAACATGTTATCTCTCACGTACAGAGGAAATACTATTCCTATGGAGTATAACGATATGGATCGAATTATTAAATTTGGTGAAGGCCAGTATCGATACGACAGTCGTGGCTTAGTATCACAGAACGCTAGGGAAGAGCGATTCCAATACAATTCCAAGGGATTATTGATCAGAGCGACTAAGCGAGGAAGATTTGACGTCCGTTATTACTATGATCACTTAGATAGGTATGAAAAGTTTGTGTTAATAACGTTAAATATGCATTATGAATTAACCTAACAATATAAATGTGACATTTTTGTTTTAGGCTATCTACAAGAAAGGACAATTTTGGAAATGTAACGCAATTTTACTACACAAACAAACAAAAACTTCACGAAATCAGCCACATTTATTCACCCAGAGAAAATAGATTTATGACACTGGTTTATGATGATAGGGGTCATCTTATTTATACTCAGGTGGGCAAAATATATTTCACATAATTGCCTCAAACAATTTGCCTGGTAAGCAAAATTCTTAATGTTTGTTCTATTATATAGGTTGCCCGACACAAGTACTACATAGCAACTGATCAATGTGGTACGCCAGTAATGGTGTTCAACCAATATGGAGAAGGGATTCGAGAAATTATGAGGTCACCTTATGGACATATTGTATATGATTCTAATCCATACTTATACCTCCCAGTCGACTTTTGTGGAGGACTCCTGGATCAAGTAACATCCTTGGTGCATATGGCTAATGGAAAGGTATACGATCCCTTAATTGGCCAATGGATGTCACCCTTATGGGAAAATCTAATCGAAAGAATACACAATCCCACTCAGCTGCATCTTTACAGATTTAATGGGAATGACCCCATAAACGTACGACCTCAAAATAAAAAACCAATAGGTAAATATTCGATTAAAAAATCGTCTAGTTTCTTAACTGTAAAATTCATTCAAATAATTACATAATTATTTCTGTTATCTACAGATCACTTATCCTGGCTTGAATTACTGGGATACGATACCAAGAGCTTAGCACCACAACTTTATCCTGATGAACTACCAGGTGGATCAGTAATGCCTAGTATTCCGCGAGGCCGCCCTGTATGGGGCTCTGCACCGGTAGACAGCAACCCTGGTCTACCGTCGTCAATGTCACTACTCCCGAGCGTCTCCATTGAATCCGGCTTTCTATCCCACATGTCTAATAAAAGAATAGCTGATTTTCGAAGTCTTTCTATACCGGCTATGTCTGCTCTTAAAACAGATGCACTAAATTTAGCCCCTAAAAAGGTTGGTTCTGACTCCGAACCACCATTTGGACGTGGAATTCTAGTATCAAGGAATTCACGAGGGCGTGCCGTTGTCACTACGGTACCATCAGCAAACGCAATATATCGTGATGTATACACGTCAGTCTTTAACCGATCGCATCTTCTACCTTTCTCCTTCGTGGTCCACGGAGATCAACAGGACGTCTTCTATTTCGTGAAAGAAGACACATGGCGCGCGGCCGACGATAAACAGCAGCTCAAACGTATGCAGGGTAAATTGAACGTTACATTCCACGAAGTTGCCGAAGGGGGACGGTCCTACGCGGATGTAAAAATTCATGGTGAGACAAGTATTGTAAATTTACGATACGGTACAAGCGCAGAGAGAGAGCGACAACGTCTATTGCACCATGCACATGCCGCTGCTGTGAGGAAAGCGTGGCACAGGGAGCGCGAAGCGTTACGCAGCGGTTTAGGAAGTGCGCTAGACTGGTCAGCAGCCGAGTTGGACGAAATTCAGAAGGCTGGTTCGGCGGCCGGATATGAGGGAGAATATGTGCATGATGTGGCACGCTACCCCGAACTAGCTGAGGATCCATACAATATCCGCTTCGTGAAGAAAAGAAGCGACCGGGCGGAGCGACGTCGACGAAAGCGCGAAGAGTGTCGCGCGCCCTGGTGGCTCTCCAGGGACGACCTCTGCTAGTGTCATGCCGCCATCCATATGCCAAATCGTATGAATGTACATTGTCGTGGTTGAAAGATGACGGATGATCGGATGTGTGATAGTAATATAGATTTTGTAAATAGTCTCTATTAATTGTTAATTGTTGATGTATGTACGGTAGATGCGAATCCCTATCGCTATGTAAATATTAAATTTTAATTTGCAGGGAGAGAAAGAGACCTTTTGAGAGGACTGATATAAAATTAAATGTAATGTATGTATAAATAAGACGATTTATGTGAATATGAAATTATTTATACTTATTTATCGGTAAAAAGCTTCGATTGTGTCCAATGTTCTTATAAAATTTAGATGAAGACTATTTGAAAGAATAATAAAAAGGCATACTTTTTTAACCAAAATGAATGTGCAGTTTTTGTTTACCTTTTATTCTTCATGTAGTAAATAAAGTACACGATCTAATGTAAAAATAAATTTAACTATTAATCTTAAATCTCTATTGTAACGTAATGAAAACGATACGAATTAGAAACCGTTTTTGAAAAATTAAGTGATTAAAAGTTGATTACCTACTACAAGAATGTGCAAAAAAGATCATGGTCAAAGGGCAGTCAAGCTCCATAGACTATAGCGAAATCTAGATTAACTCGCAATAAGTAACATAAATAACATAATCGATTAAGGGTAGAATTAGGGAATGAACGTACATAAGCTTAGTTATGGAGAATAATAAGTTTTTAAGACAATAAAGGGAACGAAAAGATAATGCCACACCTTTTCGGTTAGTTTCAGCGACATGAATATCTCAAGTCATAGAATTGTTCAAGTGCAAGTCCAAATATTTAATGGATATAAAGCGGATAAAAATACCATTGTAAAATACAGAAGAGCGGTTACCAAAATCTATATTAGCCAGCATCCTTGAACTGCCGGCAATCATGACTTTACACTTGGTATTATTAAGCGATACACGTCATCTGTCCAACCAAGTTCTGAGAGCTTCCGAATTGTCATTAGTTTTTTTTAAGTATTCGTCAATATCATTAATGTGAGATTGGGCATAAAGCTGAAGATCGCAGCGTATAGATGGTCGCAGATGTCAGAGCGTAAAGCACTTCTCCCCCTGGACATCCACAAGTCGATTGGGCCTGATGGTATCCCTCTAATTGTACTGTGGACATGTGCTCCAGAGTTGGCACCGGTTCTTCTGCGTCTTTTTTGGTAGTCCTACTTTTTAGGCGTCGTTTTGAACCGCAGGAAGACTGCTTTGGTGTACCCGATCCCGAAAAAAGGGGAGTACAACTACTGGCCTATTGCTATTACGCCCTTGTTCTCGAAAAAAATGGTATCCATTGTAATCTGCCAGCTCATGAGTTACCTAGAAGACCACGACCACGAGCTGATTAGCAACCGCCAATGCGGCTTCTGTCGGGGTCGCTCAGTTGGTCCTTCTGGTCTACTTGACTCACCGATAAATGCAGGAGGGCGAGTCAAAGGGTCGGTTAGTCCGGACATCACCAGCTTTCTCTAGAACCGTAGCATCAAGGTCGTAGTTGACGGTGGATGCTCCGACTCCAAACCAGTGAGATAGGTAAGGATCTAAATAAAAATATCATGATCGACAGTTTTAAAAACGTTAGAAAAGTTAAAACAACAACAATGATACAAACAAAACAAAACACAAGCACCAACTTATCTTTTGTTCATCCATCTTTAACTTTCCTTATTTTGGCAGTGACTTTAAATAGTGCAGTGGTACCACCATGTCACACTGTGTCATGGACGAAACCCCGGTGAGGCCAAAGCTTTTAATAGAAATGTTAGAATAGAGTTAGGATGGAATTGATTGGCGATGACGAATTAGAAGTTTTGGGAAGAAGTTGTACAAATGTCTTTTTCCGCAGGGCGGGTCGAAGGAGTAATTTATAAGATATGTGACAGCTGGAAGCAGGGAGTCGACTCCACAATCAACCAATGTCCATAACACAAAAATAGCCGCGTTTTCTAGCTTATTTTTAGTTTTAGTAGCTTAGTTTTTAATGAGTATCTAGTCATTTACCGTTTAGAAAAATCCGTAATAATAAACAAAATCCCATATAATTGATTACTAGCTTACACTATGCAGCAGTCCAACAGTTGACCGATTGTATGAATACACTTGGTAACAATATTATAAAAGTAACATAACACAACTAGTAACACACAAAGAAAAGAAAACGGAAGGGTAACTCCGATTAAAAAATAAATACAAATAAAAACTTACAGTACACAAATGCGAAAGCAGATAAACATGTAGGGTTTATTTATAAAACTATAAGATATATTGATAGACGTAAATAAAATGTAATCTAAATTAAAACTGGCCTCTCATTTTATAGGTATCCAAGCTATGTGACTACATCATCACATAAAAGGGTCTAAGTGTACATAGACCCTTTTTTGTGACCCCCGTCACATATTGTGTGTATGATCCGTGTCTTTGACCTTCATGTTATTACACATGGGTTACATTGGTCTATAGTGCGTTTACTACCTCGCTGTAGGTCTATTGTGAAACATGTGAGCGTAGCGTAGCATATTACATTGTCTATGCTCTCTTGACATAAGTTACTCGGCTTTATATAAGTTATTCCCTGTCTGTGAGTCAGGCGTGATAGTGTATCACGCCGGAATTTTTAATCGATAACGCGCGCTTGACGTGCACATCATAATGTTGGTGTTAAAATTAGAATAAAAAAAATACTTTTGTGTAAAAGTTATTTATTTATGTTCGAAACGTCAATATCTGAACAACGTACTCAAGTTAATTTTTACAATATTAAATTATACACAAATCCATGTCAACAGCATTCATATAAATTTTATGATACACCTCTATGCAATAAACATAAGAATGCCTATCACATCTTAAAATATTATTTACATTAAACTATGTTAAAAAAAGATGACATACCGGAAACTATGCAATAATCGTCTGAATAATATGGTTTATTTGTATAAAAATCTGTATATATACATATATATATATATATATATATATATATATATATATATATATATATATATATATATATATAAATATATATACATATATATGTATATTGCAATACAATTATATTCATTATATCTTATAAATAAACTTTTACATTCGGATAAAGTTCTGAGTTAATTTTACAAAAAGAAACTACATTGAGCTACAGGTTCGTAAACAAATGAGATCAACTTTTCGCACGATTATCTACCTATGTCCCGTAGTATTCGACGCCTTTCTGACGCAACTTATATACACAATTGAATCTAACACCAAAGTTATTGAAATCCATCTGGATAACAAAAGCCATGAATATTACGATTACGTAATATTCATGTTAAAAACCAAATTTGTGTTAATAAACGTTATAACGCGTTGTTGTCAATACCAAGAATGGTACATATTTAAGTGATCTTTAGTACATATTTATTTAAAAACGACTGCTCATAACGAGTACCTGATAGAGCTCTGTGCCTCTGTTAGGAAATAAATAAATTTTAACGTTAATAAGAGCGACTATTTTCAGTACAAAAAAATAAGCGGTCTTAACTTACTTTACAAAACTTCTCATATGTTCATATAGAGGATTTGACTTCGCGTATACACCAACATATTTTAATTATACTTATATTCAACAGCCAATTAAATAAAAAATATATCCATCTTTTAAATCTTACTCCACCTTTCTATTCTGAACACAAAAATTCACATCCATGTTTAATTTGAACTCGAGGCAATTATTTACAAATATATCTCACGCATTTAAAAACAAGAAGTCACATTCAGATTTCTTAAATATCTAAAAAACAGAGCATGCTGACGAATTTTTAAACACATCCACATCTGCCTACCATTTAAACGATAATCACAATACATCAAAAAAACCAATCCATGAGACAGACAGGAATTTGTATAGTTACCACTTCTTAAGGAAATAGTATCACGTCTATAATCGGCTGATTGAAGTTTAAATACAAATGTTTATTTTCTTAAATACTTATTTATTGATCATTTCATAAACACCATAAATTAAAGGTGACCTAGACTGTGTCAAGTGATTTCTTCAATTTTCAACTGTGGGAGATAGAGAAGAAATTACAACGGTTGCAAAGTTATCCCTCTAGAAGTATAAGTAAAATGGTATAACAAAATAAATAGTTAATTTATATTTATATTTTCATCCTCCCTGGAGGAATTTGTGCCCTGAAGTAGTCATAATAAGCTGTTATTATATAAGATTACCTTTCATTTTAAACTTTAACTTAGCGAAATTGTCGTGGTCGTTTAACTAGGCGCTTGTAAACAACAAAAGCAAATAAAGTGCCCCCTAAATTTTTGAAATGTTTGAAATTAACATAAAAACATCTTAATATTAAATTTAATGAGGTAAAACTTGATCGATTAAGTAGTTACTATGGTACAATTTTTATTTAGTTACTTGAAGTATTCTTTTAAATAATATAACGTACTTGTGCGACAATTAAAGCATCAAAACAGCCAACGTTTTCACATATTTTCCCCACATATAGATATAAATAGTAGACAGAAATGTGACAATAGATGTGGATATGGCACCTAAATATTAATAATATTATTCTGTCTGTTTAAAAGTCGTCTAATTAAAAATTATTATATGTTATAGTTTAATGTGTATTGACATATTCGTTGTATTTATGAAATATAGATAAAGTTTTCTTACAGCAAAACTTTTTCCTGATCAAAGTGAGACTGAAATAAAAACCTTCATTCTAGCAATATAGCGACTAAGACTTTGATCTCGTGAATTTTATCTATTAGTTAAAACAAAGTCTTACATCAACATGTACAAATATATACCATATGCTATTTCCATTTAGAAAGATAGACACACGTAGGCATAAAACAAACAAGCCTTATTTAATAATGTGGACTGGTTACTTTCATATACCCTAGCGTGCAACTAAATCGACATACACCAAATTGTGTCAAAAAGGACTTAGTATATCGATTTAGATGCACGCGAGTGTACTTGTCTAGAATACTTCCTGTTATATAAAAATATTAACTTCATTTACTTACAAGATACCTGAACATAGAATGCAATTAATTTGCACGTTCTCAATTCAACTAGAATTTTTAAAATGCATTCAAATCCATATTTTACAATAACAAACTATTTAATTATAATGAAAACAGAATATTGTAACCATTTCTACAAAATATATATATATGTGTGTGTATATATAATAGGATATGCCAGAACTACGAGAGTAGATAGATAATACTGATTATACATAAAGCAGCACCCAATTAATTTTCCAGTTAGTTAATCAATATTTCAAATTGTTAAGTACCAAATGTCAAGACGACATCAAATTTTCAACAACACAACTATTTACATTTTACAAACGAATCTAACAAGAAATAAAATCTCCATTTATTACAATACCATTGGAATCGATAACCATTAGCCCTAGTTACAACTTTTATCGATTTAGTCACATTTTTGTCATGATAAAATTACACTATCCATCCAAGTTGTCATAGAATAATATAACGCTACATATAAACAGTGATATAAATTTGTGACTGTCGTATAAAAATACATGTGAATGTAAACAAATCGACCGGTTGTTACACAATTAAACAAATTTTATTTCATTATTTTAAAATAAAATATAATTTAACAATTTAAACTGGCGAATTGACACTACAATTACTTCTATATATCTTTAGGGAGGGGGTTCAATCAATGGTAACACAGGTTTACGTACGTATGTTAAATATAACACGTCCTTCGTCTGGGGGCGTATTCAACTTTGTATGCAATCATAGATTCCTTCCACCATATAGCTAGCGTAACAAATTGCATGATTGTTTATTGTTTCGTTTCACTAGCGCTAACTAAAATAATTTAACTATTATCCTGCACATATTTACACTGTATTTGCAAGTTCGGCAGTGTAGGTAAGACTGAAGTATTTACTATGAACTGTCCGGATTCGATTTCCGTCTCACTTGAAGCGTATTCAGTGCTTGTCCTTGTGTGATGAACTGTGCATTGCCTGCAAAAATTATAAGTAAACTATGTAAATATAGGAAAATATAGTACATACCATAGGCTATAAGACCAAAATATAAAAACCATCATGCGCGGTGCTGACAACTTTGCCTTCGCATATGTTTTAATAGATATTTGCTGCTACATACATACTATACGACATAGGAAAAGTAGATATCCGAACGAACCGTGCGGAAGCTATGATCCTGCTCGACCATATAGAAATATAGAATACTATCTGTGTCCGCGACTTCGTTCGCGTAGACTACAGCATGCTTGGTATGTCTCATGTAAAGCAACACATTTTTTAGAACTTTTAAAGGGGAACAATTACGTCATTTATGATTATATATAACTTTACCCGTTTACGCAGCACACGCAACGAAACTATCAAAAGGAATAATAATTCCCGTTTTTGCAACACTTTTCATTGATGCTCCGCTCCTATTGTCGTAGCGTGATGTTCTATAGCCTATAGCCGTCCTTGATGAATGGACTATCCAACACAAAAATAATTTTTCAATGCGAACCAGTAGTTCCTGAGACTAGCGCATTCAAACAAACAAAATCTTCAACTTTATAATATTAGTATAGATGAGATCCGCACTCGATAACTGTACAACAAAGTTGCACGGCAGGAAAGATATGAGGAACGACCTAATCATAAATTACATATAATCTGAAAGTATTGTAGTAATTAAAATTAAAGTAAAAATAGAAATTAGACATTGTATTAACTTGTTTTGAATATACAGAATTATTTTTAATACATTATTCATTATTAACGTTGTAATTAATAGTTATTTCACATACTTCTACGCAGCCAACGTATATTATGTCTTAATACTCATCCATCTTTAATCAATTTTGTTTATATCTTTAGTACTTAGAAACGTCAATGTGTAAAATTAAGATGAGATGTACACCATAAGATAGGACAGGGCCGGAATGAATACTACTGACAAGATATGGATGGACCTATGGTTCGCTGGATGATGGGAAGGCTCAAAATAATTTCGTGAAGTTTCGTATAAAAGATCTCGATTCTGGGTTAAGGCACAGTTCGTCGAGATCCCTCAAGACAGCAATAAATAAATAAGTAAGAAAATGTGAAATTATTTATTATTGAGCGTTTAGTACGATCAATAGTAATTTTCGAAATTTCCAGCAACAGAAAAACCACAGAGTGAACAGTTATTGTTACAAGGCTAACAGATGGCAGAACTGACTTGAATTATACAGTTAATTTGTCATACATGAATATGGCAATCGCGTGGTCTCGCTAATTTAATAAAATATAAATCCACTCAGGGCTCGTTGATCCGCGCACTTCAGTTATATTTTTGTATTAACGCCGTTTTGGTGAGTGGTCCGCTGAACATTTTATATTAAAGTGTGGACGGGTGACGTCAGCTGATGCAGCATCCTTAAAGATAATCTCAATTATCAATTACACTCTGCAATTACAGTAACTGAACAGTCAACGAAATCCAAATATTTAGTGCTGAAACCGCAATTGGGGTATCTCAGCACCTTGACCTATATGGACAGTTTTGGACTACGCTCGAGTAGTCGAATTATAGACTAGAAGGTCTTGGCGATTCATTTTCTATGGTAGCATATACCTAATCGGATCATAAGTTTTGTCACAAACACTTAATTAAAGAAATTATACCACTTTTGATGATTGTTTAAAATGTATATATGAAAACAGAGGAAGTTAAATGTACATTATAATTTCATTATAAATATTCTGTAGGGTACTCATCATTTTGTAGTGTCTGTAACCCTCAACCTCCAGGCGTCCTAGCTGATCACAGATCATATATATAAGCCACTGCTAATCAGGGACGCTTTGAGACTCCAAATTTTAGTAAGGTTTATCGTAGGCCTCAAAATATAATATCTCCTTCAAATTATAGCATATTTTTAAATCCAAAGGGTTTACACTTGGGAAGACGTGCCTGATGAAATCGTTTACACACAGATTACAGCCAGTTTTGCGTGCTTGCAGCCCAATGAACTGGCGTTGAACCTTGTTGTAATACCCAGAGTCGGTTTTTTTTATACAATAGGTGGCAAACCTGCATGCAGCCCACCCAATGGCAAGTTATCACCGCCGCCCATGAATATCCGCAACACCAGAGGAGACGCAAATGCGTTGCCGGCCTAAGCAAGGTTTTCGAACATTGTTTCACCTCATTTAGGCCTGGTAATGAAACTAATGAACTCCAAGGCATAAAATGAATGGCGAAGGATAATGCTCACACTGAATCCTCAGCGAGGATCCGAGAATCCTTCTTTATTCATTGTATGTCCTTCAACGTTAAAAACATTTACGTTAGCGTATCGCCTTTACAAATTCCGGGATGTCTCGGGAAGTTTGAGAGTCGCCGGTCTCCAATTAGCATTCTTTAACTGTAGTTATGCTTTAATCCAACTGAAAGGCTAATACTGCTTAGATGACAGGTGGTAACCTTATTTTTGAAATTATGTAGCGAGTATTATTCGATATTATTGAACGAATTGTTCCTGAAAATGCATGTACGAGTGCATGTCTTCACAGCAGCACCTTCAATGAATTTCAATGTGAAGCAATTGCGAACGGGTAGATTATAACTACAGTTTTTTAAGATACAAAAATAAAGATAAATAATATATCGGAAAATCGTCAAACGCTACCCTACAAAAAAAATATTAAAGCAGCCATTAAAGAACTAAAAAAATAGATAGCGACCTCGCGGATTGCTCCTCTTGCAAGATGCAACGGTGGAGCCGTTGACAAGGGTCATGTTGTCACAAGTGCGGCTTCAAAACATCTGCTAAAGTCCAGATTTGACGGCTTCCGATTATAATTTGTTCCCAAAAATGAAAAAGAGATTCGAGAAAAAAAAGTTACTGATGCCGTCGGTAATTTTCTGTCTGCTTTGTCAAAACACTACAAAAAGTTTTTTTGAAGATTAAAATAAATTATTTGGATGATGGATGCATTACAATTAAGGGATAATATATCGAAAAGTAAAAAATATTTTTTAGTTTAACTTCACCTCCCTTCTCACCTGTTCAGCAAACATCTTGAGGATACGAGGAGACTCCTATATGTATTTGTATTTTTAGTATTTTTATTACTAGCCCATTTTTACAAATGTACACCACTATTTTTATTCACACGTCGTTATTTTATAATTAAACATTTATTCGTGATGATCTGTTATTGTTGCAATTACGTAGTTATGGATGTTATTGGTTTTCTTTCTGGAAATGTATACCTGCGTTGGGTTGCGGAGGTCGTGGTGCAACTACAGAGGGCTGGGCAGCGGACACCGTAGGGCGTGACAGTCTCGCCGGTCTCGTGCCTCGTACCACTTGTACTGTACGTGGGGGTACCGCGCCCTTCACTCCGCCCGACATTAGTTGCGCTATGAAAATGGAAAAGTTAAATTTTGACAAACCTTCAAAAAAATCAGTGGTTTAATAATATTGATTAGTTATCTATTGCAACGTTACTGACGTCTACTAGAAAACCCACGTAAAAAAATCTTTAAAGGCTGAGCAACAACTGAGTTTCTCGCTCGCTCTTTATAGCGGCTGTCTGCATTCCGAACTGGGCCGTAGCTTTAACTTTCGCAAAAGTCTGTTTGTAATTAATTATTTTGTGATTAAGTTCGTTACATTATAATGAGTCAGGAACAGGATACAAATAAAGAAATACTTTACGGAAATTAATGAGGGATTCTTGCGTACTCTTTAAGCTACATAAGAGATTCTTGTTAATGTGGCACCTGTGCACGAAGTTTTGAAGCAATATAAACCGCGGATACGCAGTCGCGGGCAAAATTTACCTTTTACATAAAATATGAGATGACATAAATTTTGACTCACCAATAGGTAACGAGAGTACTGAGGGTTGGTTCGTGAGGACCACAGAAGTTGTCGGTGGGACCGATACTAACAGACCACTCGACGAACCGGACACGTTTAATGACAACGATATGGGCGCAGACAGGCCCGGGATTTGAACCTGCACGTTTTGCAAGCCTTGGATTCCCTGTAGACCTTGAAGTGACGTTAAACTTAAACCCTGTAAGAGAACTTGTGTGTGTGTATACAAAATTGTAAAAAAAATTTTTTTTAGGATTATCAAAATTTTGAACTGCATGCTCAATGCTTTAGCTACCCGAGAAACAATTTTAGTTATCAGTTTTGAAATATTATACTCGTATATAGAATATTTTTAGAATAATTTAGACATTATTTTTGAGTGAATTCGCCTTACTACGTACGTATATAACAAGCAATACAGTACGTTTGTATGGGTGTCCGATTGGACCATAAAGTTGATTTTACTATCGTTTATAGACGAACACAAAATAAAGAATGTGAAAAAACGCCAAGCCACAGTAAGTAGTAAAAACGAAGAAACGAATTTAAAAAATGAGTAGTGAAGTGTTTTTAAGTATCACTAAAATTAGGATTGGTGGTACCTGTCGTGAACTGCGACGAAGATATATATGACATATACTCATTTTTTTTATTAAATGTTTTGTTTATTTAAGTGTGTATAAAATAAAGTTTTGTTTTATTTATTTACAAATCTGAACAGGACCTGTCCTGTCCTAAATTACGGTCCGCGAGTCATATCTTTAGTAATAATGGAAAGAGGATGTATGTCGTTCTAAGTCATGGACGAAGTAACATCTAATAGGACCTCTCACTTATGGTTTTGCACGTATAATTCTCTTCGTCTTTTTACGATAGTAATAACAAATTTATGCTCCCTTAAAGGGATTTGTTGAGAATCGGGTTATATTTCAATGAACAATTATGCACCGCGACTTGACTATACTAGACAAGACAATTCTAAATAAAGAATAAAAATAATTAACTCGAATAGAGGTACTTTAAACGTAGTCTGATTTCAATTAATCGTCAATGACTACTATGTAAATTGTTTAATTATAAAGCTACCTGTAAATGGCATACAGGTTGTGGTTGTGGTTGTGATGCGGTTGAGGCCGTGTTAGCCTCGGGGCCCATTAGTCTCTCTAACAACGCACTCTCACTACTTGTTACGTTAGTTGTTTCACTATCACGAGTGTATTCACTCATAACCTGTAACATATGATACTATCAACATTCTTCAAATTTCATTATCATAATCATAACTAAATCTACGAAAAGAAAAAAAAATATACACAAAAAAAGGATGACTGCGGTGTTTCTTTTGCAAAATAGCATGAGGGAAAAGAAAGTCGTCTCTTATGATATTATTTTCTATCAACAATAAGGACATATCGCAATTCATAACCCTATAAAATATTGTAACAGCGGCGTTTAGTTGGTGTTTATGCTGCTCTGAAAGGAAACATCGGTGTAAATGAATGTACTATGATATAGCGGATACACAAATATAGTGGTACCTATATGGTATCTGTAATTCTTGTATTTGTTTCGAATTATGGCATTATTATTAAAAGTGGTTCATACATGCAACCACTTTTAATGACGGTGTACGGGAACAAGCTACTTTGTTTGATTCAACATAACTGATTGATTCTATTTTCAATACAAAAAATAAATACCTGTTGAGTATAAGTAGGTAGCGCGTGTGACGCGGTAGTTGTGGCGATTAATCTCGCGCCCGCTATTGAGACAGTACGACCGAGTAATTTATGGGCGTCTATGGCCCCCTCTGCGGCTGACCCGTGCGTCGCGTTCGTGTGAGTCGCATGGGTCACGTGAGTCGCATGTGTCACGTGTGCGTTGGTCACGTGTGACGCTTGGGTGACATGAGTTGCGTGCGTCATGGCGGCTGGCGCGCTATTGAGCAGATTTAGTATTGTAGCATTACTGCTCGCCGCACTGACTACCGCTTTTGCCGCGTTTTGACTCGCTGCTGTAATGTCAATTAATAACATTTAATATTTTAGTATGGATACAGGCAGGGAACAGACAGAGTGGGATAGGTATGCGAATTGTGAACTTATGAGAAAATAATAAAAATTTATACATATATATAATGTATAATGTCTTTGGAAAAAAAACATAAATACTAAGGGCATCAAAAATTTCATTTTCAATGATCTACGCAAGGTGATTAGCACTGGTAACGCTAATCCTAGATGTGATAAATAATAAGACTATCTTAGTCTTAAGGGGTGAAATTAGATCTACATCTCGACTCTTTATCAAGGATCGACTGGATAGCTGGTATCAGTTACCATTAGATGATACTATACGGTCGTTTGCCATCCTTACCACTGAAAAAAAATACAATATTACTTATATATGTTATTAAGAATTCCAAGTAAAACAAACCTTGTTGAAACTGTTGTGCTGAATTCATTAGACTAGTGACGAGTGCGCTTATAGCTGGATTCGTTGTCCTTGGCTTAGTTACGATTGCTTTCTGTTGCGTTGTCGACGTGTTCGTGTATTGTACGTTCTGTACCTGAAAGTATATACAATATATAAGTAGATACGATAAACAAATAAGAAGTGAGAAAGATTTCATTAATTATTGATGTACTGATGAAATTATTCGTTTCTACAATTTTAATAGGGATTTTAATATAGCAAAATACATGTAAATATTTTTTTAGTCATTGTCAGTAATAAGAGCAAAGAAATACCATCAATCTAAATTTATAGATAAACAATATCTAGGAAAAAAAAACAATAGAGTTATATGTCTCACCTGTGACGTACTCGCGGAGGACATGAGAGGGTGCTGTATGTGTATGATTGCTGATTGCATTTTTTGAGGGTTTAGAGGTTGAGGAGGGTTGGTCAACTGTTGCGCCAGCAGTTGATTGGTAGACGCCTGCGTCGAATGGATATCGTGTACCTATGAAGTTTCATTCATATCACGATTACGAAAACAATGGAAGCAAATATTTAATAAAATTATACAAATTGTTGAACGATAACAAAGAAACTCTTTCATTTGTCACATTAACGCAGGCACATACTCAGGTCACACTAAAGTTTTAGGAATCTAATAGGGTAATGATCATATCATATAAATTAATTAAAAATAAAAAAAAGAATAATTTTTTATTTGATAATGTATAAATAGTTAATTTTCTTTTAATCTTAAGTCATCATACTACTGTGGAATTATGTGTATTTAGCTACCTATGGTAATTTTTTTCAACAAATCAAGTTTCATGTTATTCTGTTGGTAAATAAAATAAAATAATATATATATATATATTGATTGAGGAATTAGCAGTCGTACATCATTAATATTAGTCTCGATCACCAAGTCGATAAACGCGTCCACATTTTTTTTAGTTTTTCAATAAATGCTTATTGCATATTGATCTAAATTCCAGCGAATCCGTGTAAATCATAGAGACAATTATACACACATAATATATATAATATAATATATATACATTTATATTACATAATTCACACTGCAAACACTAAAATTTCAAAGTAACGCTACAATAAAGAACATATGCTATTTACATAAAATAAAGCACATTATACAGCCAGAGAATTTTATTTTCAAAAGATAGAAAAAACGTTTTTTGTAATCTATAATGAAGTGGCCTGTTCCAGGAACTTTCAGTATGCCCAATAAAGAAGTTGAGTATATTTCGCAAATCGGTTTTATTGGATCCTGTTCTTTGTTAAACTTAAATAATTTATACTGATTATTTTTAGGTACACTATTAGTACTAGATTTAAACTGCGGTAATCGTGAATATTTTTTCATGATGATCGTCTAGACCGCCATGTGCACGATAAAAAATAATCGGTGAAGAAATGTCGAAGATAGTGTAATCGAAATACACTTGGATTGAAAACCTCAGTCATTTTCATCATCAATAACGCGTTGTGTTGCCGTGATTGATGGTCGCCCGGATACGCGCTTTTAAATTCAAGATATGCGAGCGAATCGAACTCTATCCCCGGTGCACGGCACTAATGATCTCGAAATTAATACTAAAAAAATATTTGCAAGACATGTCAAGTCAAGTGCAATATATCCCAATATATGCTAAGCAGTGACATCTATATATAATTAATAGAAAGTTATTGTTACCAACACTAATTATGACAACTATGTTTCTAAATGGAGAAAGGGAGCATGCAGTGGAATGCTACTATATAACGATCTAAACGGTGGTTATGAAATATTACACCTAACTATGCCACTAATCAATGGAATCATCTTTCTTAATCAATACTCAAACAATAAATTGTTAGTTAATATATAAAGCAATTCAAGCCCATTCAGTACCTGTGGAGAGAGACGAGGTGTTGTGGGAGAAGGCTGTTGCTTCAGTGCTTCATTAACCACGGTTGTGGGCGTGCTGCCCACGCTTCCTATGTTGCCTACGTTGCCCACACTGCCCACGCTTCCCACGCCTCCAACATTGCCCACAGGAGTCACGTTGCCCACAGCAACGTTGCCACCGGCGACGTTACCTACAGCCACGTTGCCCACAGCGACGTTGCTCACACCAGCGTTGCCCACGCCAACGTTGCCCACGTTCGCCACATTACCCACGGAACCCACTACCGTGCCCACAGTGGTGATCCCGCTCACGCTACCCACTTGCTGTAGTTGAGCCTGCTATTACGGACTTCTATTAGTTTTTCATAAAAGATATTATATATAGATATTTTTTTTTAATCAAAAAGTAATAAGAATGTACATTTATTTTTCATTCCTACAGACAGTAGAAAACATGAGCAAGCACAGAGCGCCATATTAACTAGACAACATTATCGGACCATGGTTCTTGATATAACGCCATCGCCCCACGGCGACCCTCAATATATACCGAAATTTCGCGATATTTAGTTAAAACATGAGATTTCATTTAGTTATGTATTACTTCATGTGTTAAAGAAATGAATGATTTTCAACTATTTGTGCACTAAATCTGATATTCCTTTTATATATAGCAAGAATACATATGTTAACTTTGAACTTGAATTTTTCTAAAAACATTCTTAGTTTTTCTCAGCTATTTATTTTTTCATTGTGAATAAGTTTTTTTTTATATACATGGATGTTATGAAAATATATGCTTAAATATATATGTTCCACTATAACCTCTACTGTTGGCCTAAATTGTTCACGAATCTCATTGTTATTTGTAAGACTTCCTGAAAGCAATACCAGAGACTTCGTAATCAACTTGAATGATCACTTTTTTGACCAATTGGTCAACGAACTAGTTCTCGTGAATTTTCATGATCATCAAATTATATATATATAAATATACTTTATATATATATACATATATATATATAATTTTTAATCTCATCGTGACCCACATGAGAGAATTGCAATGCTGGAATGTGAGGAGAATGAAAAGAGGCTATATAATTTTTTCGTTGATCTTGGATAGTTGGAGCTGTGGCAGTTGCAGAAGTAATTTATACCTGTCGTTCCATGTGTTCTAGTCTTCACTTGCTTCCACTTCATCTGCAAAGAGATATATCCGATACCATCTATCTAAATTAGCTCAAGGTACTGTCGACTGTCTTCAACTGCTCTCTGCCCATGCTTAAAATACCCTAGAGGTAACCACGTAATGAGACTATCCTATGGTTTCCACTATCACGCACAAGATACAGACAAAATGCTTAGAGCTAGTACGTTTTTTTACTATTTTGCAGTAACAGTAGAGATGTACAAAATTATTTTACATATTTTTTTGTTAAAAACATTAGCCTGTATTGTAATTGAAGTAGTTTATATGTGCAGTGTATTTCTTTATACGACATAGTTGTACTATGGGCTTATCGCAGGCTAATATTAACGACTTATTTTCTTTTGATCATCACGCATTGGAGTGTCTATCGATAATTCCAAATGCCACGCTATTTTTGTGGGTAGCCCGAGGATGTTATTTAAAATAACTAAGCGAATTTACCATCCTCTACAATAATTAAATAATACCATTCACTAAATCTGTAAAAAAATTAGGTCTACGTATTGACATTAAAATGAACTGGGACATTGAAGTCGACATTAAGACCTACGCCGCCTTACTATATCTAAATAGTCTGAAATATTTTCTTCCCATTACGACCAAGCTTATGCTTGTTCGGATATTTATATCATCTGTTCATAATGCAGATATATGTTACCCGGATTTATATATAGTTTTATTTAACAAACTAGAAAGCCTCTGGAATATCAGGCACGAGTATATTTTCGGACTTAACTGAAATATGACCACATTTCGCAACACTGTACACACACGTACTGGCATTCAGTAGCTCCCAATTCATTCAACAGAGCCGTACATGTTTAAAATAAATATTTATATAATAATTATTTTTTTTACTTTGTATATATTCTAATGGTTATTGGATTTTTATTTAAGGAAGGATATTATATATTTAATCTAAAACCCAGTGACTGTTTCATTTTTTTTTAACTAATGCATACCTACCATGGTTTCTCTCCAAATCATTATTAAACAGGTAGAGATTTTTTTTTTTTTCAGGCTGATGGCCGCTGTTAGCCCCAGGGCTTTTACAGTTTCATCGGGTTGACAGGTGACCGAGCGCTTATGCCTCTCAGTCGAGACCTCTATATATGGGTAACCAACGCAAGGGCTACAGATAGAGAATGCCTTAAAGTTTGTATCCCGTTTTGTATGGTGTGAACAATAACGTTGATATTATTTAGACTTAATTACGTAATTCTTGCTATATATAATAGTTGTAGGATTTAGATGACATACGAGTATGATCTTTATGGCACAGCTTTCAACAATAATTAGTACAAAAAGTTCACGAATACTACAAAGATTTGTTTAAATTGTAGGATATAAATGTTGAACTGAGAAACATATTAAATATCGGTTTTTTGAAAAAATTACTTATAATATAATATTACTTTAGTATACATTACATATTTTTTATTGCTATATAAAGTAAATATAAATTAGACATAGACCATTTGCAGTATTCAGGTTTATTAGTAATTTTATAAGATACAAAAGCTGTCATATAAAAAAAAATTCTTTACTTAATAAAGTTTTTACACATTCAAGATTTTGATATAACCGTCCCCCCCCCCCCCTCTCCCACACACAAACGCGCGCATAATCGCCTATACTATTTACACTTGTCGTGTGTCCTCGACACAAGCTCTCAAACTTCGATTTTATCTCGTGGGATTTGGTATGCTGACGAGTGCAATGTAACAGTTTGAAAACTCTGATTAGAACATAAAGTATAGGTGTGTATATCAGTATAACCAGAGTATTCTTTTATGTATATTTTAACGATAAATTATAACATTTATATATCGTGACGTGCCTTAGTGGATGAGTATCAAAGCACTTGTCAAATTGTGCCTGTCTGACATTGTCTAAATTCACGGTGCACTAGCAAACCGAGGTCTATCACCGGTGGCGGCACATGAATAGATATATATTATATACATATATATAAATGTGGCGCGGTGGACTATGCCCTCATAGCTCCTCTAGAGTAGACCTGCGCCCAGCAATGGGATCTAGTTTGTTCATATATAACTAACAATACCACATACAAAAAACTGGACTATATTTTATTTTAGTATGCTTAGTTATAGGAAGTATAAATGCAACGATACCCATGATAGGTTCGTTCATGAGGCCAACATCACATTTGTAGTAGGTGTGGTCCTTACTCGAAACAACCAGTGATTATCGTAACTTGATTTTTTTTCTCTAATCTTAAATGTTGTAATGACGACATAGATTACGGTAGTTAAGATATTTGTTTGCTTAGAAAAAAAATAATGCAGGCGTATTTGAAATTTTGAATTTGATTTGTATTTAAATATAATTGGATATCTTTACAAAAAATGTTCATTTTCTTCTTTTTTTACTAAATATAACTAGTTATGAAAAAGAGGTGTTTTTTTTAATATTGAGAAACTAATTACGAATAAAAAACAACGCCTACACCATATTTGCAGTCAATCGTTCAATACACTTGTAACAACATACATGTATAAATATAGTAAACCTAATGGATTGGAAAAAGTAGTGTAATAATGGAAAAAGATTAAAATAATGGTCATTTATGCGTTAACTAACCAAAATGGGCAGCTGCCTGGCATTAGGGTGTGCATTCGGCGTTGGTGCTATTGCGGATGTCCTGTAAAACAAATTAATAGCTTTGACATCAAATTTTCAATTTAGTACCAGTTCGCATGTACGAAGATATGTGATGAATACCTTATTCACCACGGACCGATTCGATGGGAGAAAGGAATACGCTCACACGGAATACCAACGTAAAATAACTGAAATTCGCTAGAGCGTTTTTTTAGTACCACTAGTTTACTATACCCTTTTTTCTAGACTAGGCTTATCAAGGACTGATTTAAATGTCGATGGCAGCCAACGATGACTTAAAATAAACTGTGCTCGTTTTATATTTATTTTATTTATTGATTTAACTTTTATGTACACACAGTATTTATACAAGTAAAATTTCTTCTTGAGATTTCATCACAAAAAAAATTGTTTTCACATAAAATAAAAAATAAAAAATACAAGACTATTTTTATTTACAAACACATGCCATACAAATACATAATTAATAATACATATTCTATATAATGTATACATAAATAATATATATAAATATATTATACCATACAATAATACAACGCTAACATAATATCTCATTATACATTCAGCTAGATAATGATAGGAAGTGTTCTTTCTTCAGTTTTTGTAATACAAAATATTATATAAAACAGCTAAGGCGACATAATCTCTTTCAGAAAGAGCATTCCACAAACGAATTTCCCCTGCACAGTAAAGAAGAAGGTATGAAAACTAGTTTTATATGAAGGAAATTAAAGGAAAGATCGAATGGAGCTGCGATGTGCAGGATTCATCAGGCGGATGTACAAAATAAAACCGCTTGAAACTTAAAAACAAAATATGAGACTTTGGGGAATGAAGATTATCAAAAAGGAAGCAAAGTAATCAAGTAATCATGCGAAAATCTATTCCCCCTACGCCACTTGAGATATTTACAAATATATAAAACAGAATCGAATTTTTAACGTCAGAAAATGTAATTAATGCACGAGTTTCTCTTTCTCTCAAGCTTATTAAATAAATCCTATAAAACATCCAAGTAGTGTGTTACTTAGCATAATCTAATATAAGTAAAATAAGTGCTTGAACGACGATGAGAGATTTTGCGCTATCAAGGGCAAAAAACTCAAAAGGCATTTCAACGAATGAAAGGCAAAGTGAATCTCACGACTTGCATGCGTCAATGAAATCGGTCATGAGATTGAGAGTGTCAAAATAATCTTTATTTTAGGATTACGACCAATAATCATTGCTTGTGATTTGGAAGGGTTAATTAGTCCATGTGACTTATTGTTGACCCGCTGCGAGAGTTCCGGAAGATATGTATCGAAGCAGTTAATGGCAGAAGAACGGACTTTAATGAATTTACGAATCCCAATAAGGATATCAAGGTCTACGGTGCTAAAGGCACATCGCAAGTCCAAAAGGCACTGTGAGAGATTTATTTATCAATGCTCAATGTCATCAGTTACCTCAACAAGAGCCTTAGTTGTGCTACGGCCTGGTCGGAACCAGAACAGTTACAAATTATAAATTTAGTAGAAAGAATGTGTACTATACACCTTCGATAGGAATGGTAATATTAAAATGGGCCGACATTGAGACAGAGAAGAAGATATTACTTTAGGCAATGATGTGAGTTAGTTTCTAAACAGAGGCAGAACAACAAGAGGATAAAGAATGATTGAAAATGTGAGTAAGAATAGTCAAGATTTGGGGAAGAATTAGAGAAACCCTTTTGCTGCAAAATTAGTCATTACAGACTGCAGAGGAAGAAATGGCAACAAGGTTAAATGAAGCATTGCGTGAAGATACAGAATCAGACAGTTCAAGCAGAGTGCCAGATTTTGTTACTTACTATAATTAAAAAGTGTCACTATTAAAAATCTACTTAACGTGCGTGTGGAGATTTCATATCGCTTTAATGAGGCAGCCAAAGAAAACACCACCAATATTATAAGATACCGATGCCAATTTTGTTGCGTTTGATATTAGTGTTAATTATTGTGCTTTTAAGAGCGTCTATGAAATGAACATAATTATAACAACATAACATAATTAACGTTGAATCTATCTTTTGTGTGTTTTGTCAACTACGATCTTTGGTTTTAGGTTAGACACGAGATACACAGTCGCCGTTTCAGTGCAACGTGGCAAAAGCATGCATTATTTTTTTTCAAAATAGTAAAAACTTTATCATTTACACAAAATTAAACTATTAATCTGGAAATACACAAAAACCCTGTTTCTTATATTAATTATATATTAATACGTATAAAACGTGTGACGTACGTACCGACGAGAATACTGTATTGAATCTTATAATAAATAATGTATTTTAAGATAAAAACTAAAACCTTTATTACTTACACAACAGGTACTGTAGTTGCGTGCGTTTGAACAGTGGAACTATTAGCCGCTGCGGATCTTTGTTGTAACAATAATTGCTGTCCCTGTAGATGAGGTGAGGTTATTATCAAATTCTTCCATTACTTCTTAGTTGATAACATAAATGTCTTTTATAAATTGTTGAATAAACTAAATATAATTTCTATAATAGACTAAAAGTTACATACCCTACTCTATCTATCACTATAACGTAGACTTATATTGTTCGGATTTATTCAGAAAAACGAAACGAAAATAGACTCAAGGAATATATGTACTTAAGACAAATTAGTGTAATAAGATAATGAAATTTCATTACATTTTTGTTTACCATTTCTCTCATGCCCCCAGTGAAAGACACCCTTGGTAATTGTCCAGGCACTATATGTTTTATCCTGACAGACTTACGGCCTTCTTCGGTAAATATCTCTGTAAACTGTTGTATGTACTTATTGGCTTGTAGTCTTGACCCTGTAATTAAATATATTTTTTAGAAAAACCAGTTCATAATCATTCTAATACCTGCAACACTATAGACTACCAAGGAAATCAACATGTACTTTTTAAATATTATATATAACTTGATAGCATATATTTTACATGATATGGCTATATTATAATGGCTATCCGATAGTATAGTTTCGCTTACCTAAAGTAAACCGACACGCAGCGCCATTCCTTTCACCTTCAACATGGTCTCTATCAACATACAACTCTCCAAGGAACTCTTGATCGGACGGCCTTTGTAATATCGAAAGTTTTATATGGAAGAAACCAGCGCCGGCGTGTGGCGAAGTTTTCTCAGTCTCGAGAATGTATTCTTCGACTAATTGCGGTTGACAGTCCGATGTTGGTCGTGGACGTTCATAAGCTCGAGCCAAGCGGAGAGGAGCAGTTGCTTCGGACGGCAAAACTAAAGGTACTGAGTCCATTTTTGGTGGTTCTATAGGTTTGAACACCTGTGGAGGGGGTATGAAAAGCGAGAAATTAGAACATGTCAAGATTTATATGTGATAACATGCAACTATACAGCTGGAAATTGGATATAAACACGTATTGTCCGTTTAGGGAAGGTTATATCAAAACTTAACTAAAAACGGTTATATTAAACCAAATTGCATAATGTGATATCTCATGACAAAAACTGGAAATATAAACATTTGTGAAGTCGATACGCCAAAACGCAAACTCTACGCACGAACCCTTTACCTTACCATTGTTACGTACCTATAATACCACTGTATATCAAAATGCATCACAATAAATTCCTAAGTGATGTTTAATAATAATTTAATAATTAAATGGAATATTATAATGGAATATTGATTTCTATCTCCGTCAGGTTGATCAATAAAATATAATAAAAAAAATATATACAATACAATAAAATACATATGTATACACCAACCAGACAGGAGTCCAGACGGCCGAGCGTTAGGGAAAGAATCCGGACGATACGGGTGGCCCAGACGTATCCAGGATCACTGCCTTCTGCATTTGAACCCAGAGCGAATGATGGGCCAGTCCCATTATAGTATGGCACGGTTATTTTCGAGCACGGTCAACGCAACGTATTTTTTTTTTTTGTATGGGGAAGTTCTTTTTTTGGTGTAGAGGGCGAGGACGGGTTATGTCGGACTCGCATCGACTCGCATCCACGGTGGTCGCCACCAACGCTGCCGAGGGTTCGCGGGATCTTCATAAGGAACACAACCACAACCCCCATGCGCTTCGCTGGGATAGCCGGTCCTGGGAGCGTGCGTGTGTTTGTACCCCTACACCGGAGTGTACATTTTTTTTTAGCGTGGGAAAATGCCTACGCGGGTTATGTCGTACTCGCACAACTTTCGTGAAGGGATGCAACGGTGTCTACTAATGGCTCGTGAAGAACCTTGTAGTATGGAACCCATGAAGCTCCATCTCTTTCCATACTAAAGAAGGCATCACCCGGTCTCGTTGGAAAGTACCGAAGGCTGCACACTTCGCGGTTGTGGATAGTTACGGCACCCAAAAGGCCACGGCCTCAATGCCTCTACGGTACAGCCTCATTACCGACGATCTTGAGTGATGCATCCTGTGTAATGTCATAGTTGTGGGGACTCGTCTGTCCAGAACGTCTATTTCGGTTTGATTTCACTTGAGTATATATGGGGGCAGACATGACCTAATCATTAAACGCGCATGCTTTATTCACGTCCGACAAAAATGTTTTAAGCACCTTTGTCAGGGGTGCAAAAAAGACGACGAGAACCGGCTTTTTCATACTCGACCTCACCCCTACCCCGCTCAAAATAAATTTATTCGCCCATAACCACATTTTAATTAGCATTACTAAAACCATAATTTTTTTTTAGGAATATATTTTTTTCTATCTTCGCCTGGTTGGTCAATAAAATAAATAAATAAAATTCTATAAACGTATAATAACAAATTTATACAATACAATATAATACATATTTAAAGACGAACCAGACGGGAATCCCATCAAGAAGGGTTAGGGCGAAAGGGAAAGAAACCTGCGGACTATACGGGCGGTTTCGAGAAGCACCGACTTATGCATTTGCACCCGGAGCTGCCCGTTCTGGTGTCCCAACCACCTAAAGTGATTCAAGAGGCTGTTTGGGATTAACCCGTTTGCAGATACAACGATACGAAATCACTGATTATTATTATTATTAAGAGTGCGTTTGCTGTACAATTTTCGTTTACAATTTAAACAGAGTACGCATTTAGAATTGTCGGTAAAAAAACAAACCATTGATTGATAACCGTTTTCAGATATCGGTTCTGAAACCGTTTGCGTTAAACAACGATAACGCCCAAGTCTAATCCGTAGTCCTCGTACTCACGAAAATTCAGTGTAAAACATTAATATATTGTTCACAGCAGTCTTGCATTATGAGTGACGAGATCCGAAGACCCAATTACTGATAAATTGAGTAATACAATATGATTTTTTATGGATACGATAAGATAGTGATCACTTACCATCAGTTGTACTGGATACTTATTATTAATTTCCATAAAAGGTTGTTTCCATGCTATGGATTGCAAAGTTGCGCCAAAAACTAATAACAAATAAGTAGTAATTTAAGTGGCCTGCTTGGATTGGAGGAAACACAATATGTCCAGAATTGTAATCCAACAATTTAGGCAAGTGCACTAGAGTCGTAAAATCAATTAAATATTTTAAATATACTTAATACCTTTCATATAATATCCTATATGTAATTTTTACACATTCATTCATTTAAGAAATATGAGTTATATTTTAGTAAAACAACAATTACCTCTGGCGGTTTCTTGGGGAATTTGGAAGTAAGTCTAGTTAGTGGCACAGATTGTCTGCTGTTCTTAGCTCTCTGCCTGTGAATCAATTCCAGTAACTCTAACCCATGATAGTGCGTGAATTGGTCCAATTTTCTTTTTCTATTAACTGCCACCTGAAATGAAACATGGAAAATGGACAACATAGGTTTTTATAATCACAAAAATTTTAATAAATTCATAATATGCATAATATAACTTTCTACATGTTTCATCCAAATCAGAGACTGAGCTTTATTTCTTATTTGAATTAGTAAAAAATTTATTTATTACTTGAAGCTATTTAAATGTATAAATTAGGGACATGGACAGGGCCTCTATGTCAGGTTCATATATATGTATTTTTTGTCCTTTAAATGATGATTTACATAGATCCAGGAAAATTAAAACCAACAACCACAAATCTGTGAGCGTGGTAGAAAAAAACCTTCGCAAAAAAGCTGCATTTACGATATCCATCATTTACAACAATGATTAAATGTATATATATATATATATATATATTATTCTTTCTACTTCTAATTACTCAAAATAATAATAATTAAAAAAGTTTACTAATTTAAAATAATTAAATATCATTTATATAATATATTAAAAGAGTGAATCTGATCAGAGAGAAAAAATGAATCACATACCTTCATATATGTAAGCAATGAATATATAATAATCTATAATTTAATGATTTTATGTTTCCTTTAACAAACAACTGCTAATACATATGGTAATAATATGGCTGTAACTTTGTTTCCTGTAATGTGCTGCTTTATATGTACTATTTATATGCTTTGTAGGAATGATCACAAACAATTTAACATAATTCAAGTACTTGTGTGCATTATATACTCCATAATTATTATACAAAATTACACAAATTTAAAAGTCAAAGCTTACTTTTGGACTAGCAAGTTTATGGAGAATTCATATTCAGAAAATACTTCATTCATGTCAGTCAGCTTTGTGTACCTCTTGGTTTTTGAATAAGCATAAAGAGAACAAATAACATACTAACTAGTCTATATATCTTTTGTTGTAGGATGTCAGATTTTATTTCACAATCAATCTTTTTATAAGAAAAGAGACATTGAAAAAACAAGCTCAGATTATATGAAAGTCTCCAGTTTCTTATACTATATAATATACAGAGGCATTCAACTTATATTTTATAGTGATATTGTGTAATGACATCTTTCCACCAGTTGAACGAAACCCATTTACAAAACATCTACTTTTAACTACAGCATAGTTTTACTACATAATGAAATCTATGGGGTGGTTTCAGAGTTTTTATTTCTTATGATTACTATATAAGAAACAAAGACTCACATGTACAATAATTCACTCATAATTCAGTAATAGAATATGCTTTAAATATGTTTGGTACATATATGCGCTAAATGTTTAGCATATCTTGACATAGGGTTTATTCATACTTCTGTGAGGGTACCTGAGAGAAACGTCTCGCTTGTCGCCGTATTCTAGGTGTATTAAAAAGTCTTGGAGCAGCATGTAATCGAGCTGCTAACAGTCCCACAGCTGGCCTTGGATCTAAACAAAGTGGTGGAGCTGCTGCATGTACTAAAGCAGCTTCCACTGCTTCGAGAGCTCCTCTTTCTTCACCTGCCCAACCACATCTCCCTCCAATACACATAGCATCTGTAATAATACTCTGAAAATTATAAAGTATGATTTAGTACTAGATTAAACTTTTATATTTATTAGCAATTCAAAATTATATCACATTTGCCATTAATGATTGTTGATAAATAAGAAGATTAATTATAAAACCGAATTTAATACCTGATTAGTAGGCCTTAGTAATACATGGTGTGTATCACATAAAAAACTGGGATATGCCTGCCTGTAGTCTCTTATTTGGGCAATTATGCAGCCAGAATAGAAGAGTAAAGAGTGTTCTGATTCTAGCAGATCAAGAAGGACTACAGGTAATTCTTCATTATCTATATAACTCAAGAGCTCTTCTTCCTCATATGGCCATCGAGGTGTCTCTATTAATGTCTCATCTTGATTTGATATCTGGTAGAAACAGTTTTTATAAGGACTTGACTTTCTTATTACCAAACAACACTCACAATTTATATACCAATTCTTATAGTACAAGCACTTGAATCCACAAGCCTAACTACTAAGCCATTACCACTGTCAAATTATAATCACTGAGGATACATAGTACACTACTGAAAATGCAAACCTTAAGAAATATCAGAATTAAAGTTTATTTAATAAAAATACTTAAATATTCCTTCTGAATAAACTTAAATGACCAATTATTTATAAACAAAAAAATCTTTCCTACATAGATATAGTTTAGAAATGTAAAATTAATCTTTGTAAATGTAAAATAAAATTTTCTTTTAACCTTTTTGTTATGAAAATAAAATATATATAAATACTACTTAAATAATTAAGACACACAAATTAATTCTCCCCACACATCTAATTGTTTAACCTATTATTCTTCCAATTTATTATCATCTTACATTATTGTTGTATTATTTCATAAATCTTGAATATAAAAAATAATAATTATTGATATACAATAATGAGTTTGTTGCCACTGCTGAGATCTTAGATTAGGAATTGATAGTAGTTTTTTGTTGTTCATATAACATAATTATTTTATTTAAATTGTTAATAAAAATTATCAATAGATAAATATTGTAATATGTTATATAAAATACTTAATTTAGTGACATATAAAAATGACATTTGTTGTTAGAATATAATAAATACACTGCCGGCCATAAGTTTAAGACCGCACATAAACATCATAATTCTCCATCAATTGTTATAAAATCCCATAGGATAAATAAAAGAAATGCACATCTGCATATTCTATTATTACTATCGAATATTTAAAGAAGTCATTCTTTTGTTTACTTTCAAGTATATTGGACAAAAAACATCTATTGTTTTCAAACACCGACAACTGCGCTAGAGCCAGGTGGTAGAGTCGAATAATATTTTTATAATGTCCTCATTACATTTACTTTGCTTTTGTTATGTATTGGTCAATTATTAGATTATTAAACTCCTAAAAACCCGTGTTTCTGACTCATTATTACCCGAGTTTACTTGGGTTTGTTCACAAACAATCTCAATTAGTCTAAACTTGTTGATTCCACAGTGAAAACGTCATAAAATGGGAAAAGCTCGAGAAATTAATAGACAAGTGCGTTCTGCCATTGTTGTTTTACATAATGAAGGCAAATCCGAAATTGCTTCACAACTGAAGTTATCGAAGGCTTGTGTTCATGGCACAATAACTCAATACAGGGAGAAAGGCAGTTTTCAAGATTGTCCACGCTCGGGAAGGCCGAGAGCTACCACGTCTCCTGAAGATAATTTCATTGTTGTTACCAACAAGCGAAATAGACACTTAACAGCACCACAAATCCACGTTGAAGTAAACAAAACCTTTATCATTGACTACAGTAAAACGGTAACTGAGAGATGCGAAGTTGTATGTGCGCGTTGCCGTTCGAAAACCTCTGCTAAGGCCGCAAAACAAGAAAAATCTAATGCAGTGGGCTCTTGCTCATTGTGATTGGACTGAAGATTTTAAAAAAGTGCTTTAGACCGATGAATCCAAGTTTGAACTATTCGGTTCAAAACCTAGAATTTACGTTTGACGCAGTGCCCAAGAAAAGATGATGTCAGATTGTGTACTCCCAACAATCAAGCATGATGGTGGCTTAATTATGGTCTGGCGTTGCTACTCTAGCCAAGGAACTGGCGATTTGATTAAAATTGAAGGTATTTTGAAAAAGGAACATTACAAGAATATTTTAGAACAAAATGCCGTTTCTTCCGGGTTGCGACTAATTGGAAATGGTTTCATTTTCCAACAAGATAATGATACAAAGCATAGCTCTAAATTATGTAGAGGATATTTAGAAGAGAAAGAAGCCCGAGGAGCCCAATAAAACATAGTTTGGCCTCTTCAGAGCCCGGATCTCAATCCCATTGGACTTTTGTGTCATAAGCTTGATAGGAACGTCCGTTATCGTGGCCCATCCTCACGAGAAGAAATGTGGAATGCTTTATGCGAAATTTGGAACAATATATCATAAGACACCATTAACAATTTGATTGCCCATATACCGAGACTTGTGAAAAAGTCATAAAATATAAAGGAGGATTTTTGGATGAAAAATCAGTTTAGCTAACTATAACCTTTTTTTGCATGGATATTAGATGATTAAACAGTTTAATTGAAGATTTAATATTTTATTGGAGTTTTACTTTATTTTTCTACTTTAATTAAGGTGGTCTTAAACTTTTGGCCTGCAGTGTACATTTGTTAACAAATTAATATTGTATTAAATTTGTATGTTATACATTTTTTAAATAATTGCTTTACATTAATATGATTTATTACTCACATTTACATCAGGCGGCTGTATGTATTGTGTATTTCCATTAACTTTCAGTGATATTGAGTAACCTTTATTTCCAGGATACAAGTTTATAATTAAAGTATTGAGATTATATGTTGCTAATAATTTTTCTAATAAATATGATGTTGTTTTAAGTCCTTGCTGTAAACAAAATACAAACACATAATTATTACAACAACACATACTTAAAGATTACAATTACTTATAAACACTGTCATTACATCAATTTACCTCCAGCAGTTTAATAATTATTTTCAAATATTTGTAATTTGTAAGTATTTGCACTTACTACATTAAAAGTGCATGTAACACTATAAAGTAAATTATTATAAACTACTTATATACTTATATTATTTACGAATTAAGAAAAAAAATGACAGTTATATATTTGTGGAAATGAAGTCTGAAAACAACTTGAATTTTATATTTGAACTTATTACTCGATTGACCCAATACAATAACATCTACACAAAAAACTATGTAACATATTTTTTGATACATTAAATCATAGCAATAACTGAAACAATTAATTACTAAAAATAATATTTCATTTAATAAATAATACTCACATAATTAATTTGTGACGCTTCATCTCTACTTAACTCATTGTACAATTCATGTAGCATTTTAAATAAATCAAATTTTTCTGTGATCTTGGTAGTGCCTAAAGTAGTAGAACTTCTTTGAAACTTCATCCTGGTGTCATCAACAGATTCTGTTAGGTGCATTTTCTCATGGGTCCAAGTCATTTTATGGTCTGGAACACCACTGTCAAATTGTGTTAAGTTTGCATTTGCATGTTTCACCCGATTAAGTATAACCTGAAATTTTATTATTATTTGTTATTCAAAATTACAAATGAAGAATATTCCCAAAAAGTTACTGAAAAACTATTACAGCACTTGCCTCTGCTTCCAATGCCGCGTGAATTAAACCATCCATAATGTCATTAATTAAAAAGAAATATATAAGTGGCAGTTGCGTTTTTAAAAATATTATTTCATTTTAACAATTTAGGCTTGAGTATTAAGTCATGATTTATAGAAAACTAATACGCTTTATTTATGTTTCACACTGCATGACAGTAAAATAACATGTCCAATGTCCATCAACATTTTTGACAGTTTTGTCGAAAGTTGTCAGTATTCGTTAACAGGAAAACTTTATAGTTTATGGATATAAATAAATGCAACCAAAGGCATAATTTATAATTATTAATAAAAACCAAAAAAGGGATTATAAAATTGAATTAAAGTGGTGTTTTTTAATTGATTTATGGATGTCAACCCACAACACAGTTCATCTGACGGTGAATCCTGCAGCTCATAAGGCCCACATTCATCATAGATAAGGAGTTATATTGTAGATGCATTGTCACTCTGAGGATGAAATAACTCGCCATCGGTAATGGGGGTTATATGCCTACATTCACCAGTCTGTATTGACTAGTAAATGTAATCGTGCGGCGTTATGCTGTTATTTTATGGTGGTATTCTGTGAGTGCATGGCCTTTCCGAAGTCAAGCTAACCCCTTCATTATGCAGACGCACCCCATAATCACAATAAAGTAAACCATATTTATTTTTGACGAAAATTTAATATGATTTTTTTTGTACTTACCGTACGGATTATGTCTCTTTGGCACGCGTAGTATTAGTGACCGAATTCAAAAAAAAGTTTTTTAGTAAATCGCAAAAAACGATTTGCAATTAGGACTTGTGCTTTTATTTTGTTTAATATATATATATATATATATATATATATATATATATATATATATATATATATATTATATAATATTTATTATGTATATTACAAGGTGTCAAAATTGTTATTGTAGTTTTAGGTATTTTTAATATTAAATAGTTGTTCATTTTAGTCATTTTAATAATAAAAATACTACTTGACTGAACATTTTAGGTATAAATCAATTTATTACTAAAAATAATAACGATATTTTTCATTTTGGTCTTTTTTAATTAAAACTAATATCAACATTATAGAACAAGTTTGTATTAAAAATCCAACAAAATTGCACACATTGCTGCACTTATGTTACTGGAACTAAACTGTTGTGAAACTAATCAATAGAAATTGGTTTGAATTTTTTTTTATTAAAAATTTTTATTTTTATTTATCATTATTTTTATATTTGTCCATATTTTGCCCTCCACAATTATCCGAATACCTTCGTCAGTATTAGCTCTAGTTTCACTACAAAGATTTTCAAAATAATTTAATAAACATGAGCCTATTTCATTGGCACTTTTTTTTGCGTCCGTTTCGCTCCAAAAATAACACTGCACATTGTTATACAAATCCTGAATTTTGCCTTCTACTTTTTTGCTTAAGAGGCAACAGTGAAATTATAGCTATTGAGTTTACTTTTGTGATAAAAAGCTGAGGAATCATCCCCTTTACGTGTTTGGAGAACTGCTTGAAGATCAAATAAAAGTACTTTATTACTGTCATCGATCGACTGCCGGCTGAGGAATTTTTCTTCCAAATGGCAGTCATACTTTTCTTGAATAACAAGTTTTTTCTCAGCTGATGAATTCTGGAATTGTAAACATAGGTCGCACTGATCCTTTCGTGGACGAAAGAATGAAATATTAAACCGCGTAGTGAAAATTTTATAAAATATGCAATATTTTCCGACAGGTTTATGTTTTTGTATATCTTCAAAATCTTTAAAGAGATCTACTATCGTTTTACCACCATCTATGAATTCACGGGTCGATGTTTGGCGAGTGTAATGGGAATCTGTTCTTGGAATAGAATTGAAAAATTCTTTGATATCAGAAATTAATACTTCATCTGATTTATGGTTACTAGTCATTCCTCTAAAATCGGTTTTCAAAATTTCTTGGAGCCAAAGCATTAGTATATTTATATCTGGGTGTAATAATTGTTAAACATGACAAAATAAAAGATCGTTGATTATGAATATCTCCAATTTACTAATACGTATCAAAAATACTTTGCCTATGAACAGAATTAATATTGCTACAACATCGCAATCTGCACGTATCATTCATGGTGGTTTAAGTTGACGAGCTTTAATTATTGTATTTTTGCTATTAATATATGTTTTTCCTGAGTTTTTCAATTTCTTAGCTTTAATTTGTTTCCAGTTCTCTGGTTGTCTCTTGCGTGTTCTATCTTTAGTTTTAGTAACAACTGGAACAGCTGCTGAATCTTGTTCTTTTTGTTCTTATTGAAGTTGTCTTGATGGCTCAGGTGTTCTATTTTCTTTGTTCCTAGCATTATGTTCTTCCTCAGACTCATCGGTAGAGCTATCAGATGTTGAAGAACTCGAGTCCGAGGTAGAGGAAGAACTAGTACGAGAAACAGAATGATAGATAGGTGGAAATAACAAATCATTAACCCTTTTTTCGTCTTGTATTTCAAAAGTAGGATCACCATCGCTTAAATCTGCGTCGCTTTCTTCAGGTGAAACGTGATAATTTATAGGTGTCCTTTTACGACCTTCAATATCTTTAAAATACTCTACTGCTTTCAAATATTGATGATTTTCAAGTTTATTTTTAACATCAGGTAACATCTGTAAGTAAATACAAAAGGTAAATAAATTGAAATTACATTTATAAAGGTACTGTACCTTTAGGGTTAGAATGCATGGAAAGTACCTGGACATCAATACTTTGAGTTGGAATAATATCGGTAGGTTTTTCCGGTCCACACACACACAGTATTTGTCTACAAACAATAATTATTATGGGTGAGTTAATCTTCAGGTAACCATAGATGAAGGACCTTCAATTCAATGATTACATACCTGGTCGTTTAGACTTTGAGGAGGAATATTACCGTCTTCGGAGTGAATTAAATCAAGAATTTTTCTTGATCGCGAAGAAGACATTCTAAAAAAAATTTAAATAAGTCCAAAAGTAAAAGAGTAATTTTTGTCAACTATTTAGTTTTAATATGACTCATCTCTCAACAAAATCTCATCGTAAATTCAGTGGGCAAAAATATGCATCCTCGGTAATGAAGCACAGACACATCACTAAATGTGACTCTAAAAATGTTATCTTATTTAGTATTAAACAGACTTAACACTAAACTATACACGAATACAAATAATGTTGACTACACTTTTATTAACAAACTGACTTAATTACTAATATGGTCACGATCCATTATTGCTTTTTGGTTTTAAATAGACTTAAAACCGAATACACTGAATAACTACAAAACAATTTTAATATTAAAAAGACTCATTACGTAAAGAGTCAAAATCAGATCACAGAATCGCGATGTAAAGTAACAGCATAAGCAATTGGGCTGCATTTTCAACAGGAAAACTTTGTCCGTTTGTCACATTATTTTTATAAACAAATAAAAAATACTATTCATATAAAGATATTTAATGACAAGGTTTAAATTATTTTGCACATACAAACTACTAAGGGCTTTATATAGTCCTTTTACCTCCAATTTGTTTATTAGTTATATCACAAAAAATATGTCACATTTTCTGTAATTTCGAAAGATTTTAGAATAGTATTTGAAACCTTTATTAATATATATATTAAATATTTAATTTCTGTCATAAATATTATATAGAGTGGTCCCCTTTGCAGAAAACGATCACGGTTCTTATTTTCACATATCTTTCCAGTTGTGTTTCGCGTAACTGTGCGAATTTCTTTTATACTTAAAGCTTATTAAATTCATGGTAGAAACCTCAGTGCTTAAAAAACAGAGATAGAAAATAAGTATCGAAATATAACAAGTATAGATGTATGTTGGTGTATGTAAGCCTTAAAAATAATTGCATTCAGGAGTGGGCGTAATTTACCCTATCGGCCAAAAGTTTAAGACCGCACATAAACAACATAATTATCCATGAATTGTAATAAAATCCCATAGGTTAAATAAAAGAAATGCACATCTGCATATTCTATTGTTAGTATAGAATATTTAAAGAAGTCATTCTTTTGTTTACTTTCAAGTTATTGCACAATAAACATCTGTTGTTTTCAAACACCGACAAACGCTGCGCTAGAGCCAGGTGGTAGAGTCGTAATAATATTTTTTTAATGTCCTCATTACTAAATACTTTGCTTTTGTTACGTATTGGTCAATAATTAGGATTATTTAGCTCCTGAAAACACGTGTTTCATACTTATTATTACCTGAGTTTACTAGGGTTTGTTCACAAACAATCTTAATTGGTCTAAACTTGTGGTTTCTACAGTGAAGACGTCATAAAATGGGAAAAGCTCGAGAAATTAGCAGTGAAGTGCGTTCTGCCATCATCGTTTTACATAATGAAGGCAAATCCGAAAGTGAGATTGCTTCACAACTGAAGTTAATTGCACAATAACTAGATACAGAGAGACAGGCAGTTTTCAGGATCGTCCACGCTCGAGAAGGCCGAGAGCTACCACGTCTAGTGAAGATAATTTCATTGTTGTTACCAGCAAGTGAAATAAACGCTTAACAGCACCAGAAATCCGCGTTAAAGTAAACAAAACCCGAGTTAAGCCTTTATCATTGATACAGTAAAACGGCGACTGAGAGATGCAAAGTTGTATGGCCGCGTTGCCGTTCGAAAACCTCTGCTAAGGCCGCAAAACAAGAAAAACGGATGCAGATGTGCCCATCGAGATTGGACTGAAGAAGATTTTAAAAAAGTGCTTTGGGCAGATGAATCCAAGTTTGAACTATTCGGTTTTAAAACGTAGAATTTATGTTCGACGCAGTGTCTAAGAAAAGATGATGTCAGATTGTGTAGTCCCAACAAGCATGGTGGCTTAATTATGGTCTGGCGTTGCTGCTCTAGCAAAGGAACTGGTGATTTGATTAAAATTAAAATTGAAAAAAAACATTTTAGAACAAAATTCCGTTTCTTCCGGGTTGCGATTAATTGGAGATGGATTTATTTTCCAACAAGATATTGATCCAAAGCATAGCTCAAAATTATGTAGAGGATATTTAGAAGGGAAAGAAGCCCAAGGGGTGTTAAAAAACATGATTTGACCTCTTCAGTGCCCGGATCTCAATCCCATTGAACTTTTGTGGGATAAGCTTGATAGGAACGTCCGTAATCGTGGCCCATCCTCGCGAGAAGAAATGTGGAATACTTTATGCGAAATTTGGAACAATATATCACAAGACACCATTAACAATTTGATTACCCGTATGCCAAGACTTGTGAAAAAAGTCATAAAATATAAAGGAGGATTTTTTGATTAAAAATCAGTTTAGCTAACTATAGCCTTTTTTGCATGGACTGTTAATATTTATTTAAGCTTTTAAAGTATATTGTTTGTCGATCAATGTTCTATTAGATGATTAAACAGGTTAATTAAAGATTTAATATTTTATTGGAGTTTTACTTCATTTTCCTACTTTAATTAAGGTGGTCTGTAACTTTTGGCCTGCATGTATACTCTTGACTCAGTGGCAGATAAAATACTTCTTTTTTAAAGAATTAAAAAATCGTTGCCATCCTATTATGTGAAATGTGGCAGAAATAATTGTACAGATCGTGTTAGAGACGATTTCATTTCACATTGAAATTTCTCGGTTATTAAATTGAAGGAATGGAGTTGGAAGAAGATGAGAACAAGTTACGTTACGATATTATAAAATAATCTGAAGTCCACGAAGAGGAGAATGACAGGAGGGTGACCAACTATAACAAAAGGTGTTACGTTTATCGTCCACAAGTCACTCGTAAATCTCTATACGATCGAGAGTTTATGCGCGAAAGTTCGACAAGGTCTGGCACAACGGGCTCATATACAAACTATATGAGCTCGGTGTGCCAGATCGACTCGTACTTATCATACGAGATTTTCTTCGAAATCGAACCTGTCGTTACCGCGTCGAGGGAACGCGTTCCGAGGTTCACCCCATTTGTGCCGGAGTACCACAAGGCTCTGTCCTAGGTCCTACTTTATACACACTCTACACCAACGACATACCGCGCACTCGCGGTGTAGAGCTAGCCCTTTTCGCCGATGACACCGGCCTCTACGTGTCTGGATTTAAACCAGACGCTAATTGTAAACGCCTCCAATCTGCAGCCAACACCTTAAGGAAATGGTTTCGGAAATGGAGGATCGAGGTTAACCCCACCAAAAGTGCAGCCATGTACTTCTCTCGGCGCAACAAAACGCCGCATCTCCAAACTATAGAGCTATTTGATCGTCCAATCCCCTGGGAAAAGACAGTCAAAAACTTAGGCGTCACATTAGATGAAAGACTCACCTTCGGTCCGCATATCAACCGCGTACGGAATCGAGCAGCGTTCGTACTAGGTCGTTTGCACCCGTTACTTAATAAAAATAGCAAAATGTCCCTGCGTAATAAAATTACACTTTACAAAGCGTGCATCCGACCCATAATGACATACGCAAGCCCCGTCTTTGCGCATGCCTCCCCGCGTCACATTCACCGACTTCAGGTAATACAATATCGTTTCATGCGCAAGGCCATCGGTGCGCCGTGGTTCTTGCGTAACGAAAATCTACACATAGATCTTGAGCTGCCAACCATAGCTCAGTACCTGAAGCAGGCTTTTCGCCGATATTTCGACTCTGCCGTCACACACCGAAACCCTTTGATTGTAAGTGCCGCCACTTACAATCCCATCGCGAATCACAGATTTACCCGCATCCATAGGAGACCGAGGCACGCCCTCGACGACCCTGACGACGAAACCACCAGGGCCCAAGCCCTTCATAAAACACAACACACATACATTGCACCCTCATATCGCCCCCGCCGACGGCGAGGGCGTCGCAAACAAAGTTATTCGCGATACCGCCATGTCACTGGCCGGTTCTCTCCAGTCCATACAGATAGAAGCGTTGCTGGAGTTTCTTGCGCCACTTCTTCTCCAGCGCCCACGCATTCTGAAGTGGTGGTACAGGTAGTTAATAATAATAGTGATATTAATTAAGATAATCCTCTGTCAGAAACAACTGACCGAGCCGAGGTTCGGCCCTCTCGGGCACCCTTGAGTCAGACGTTCTCGCGAAACCGGGTAACGGTCCAAGCCGAGGCTCCCTCTCGGGACCCCTTGTGCTGGTTACCTATATATAGAGGTCTCGACTGAGTGCCATTAGCGCTCGGTCACCTCTCAACCCGGTGAAACTGTAAAAGCCCTCGGGCTAACAGTGGCCTTCAGCCCGAAAATAAATAAAAAAATTAGGATGGCTCTCAAAAAACTTAAAAACAGCAAAGCGCGGCGTGGACGCAATTTACATTGAGTTAACAGTACTTACTTATTATCCTTTAATTACCTACAATCACTTAATTATATTCAGCAGCTTGGCGTACAGTAAAAGTATAGGAAATAAAGCAAATATAATGGTTTAAAATTTGTTACCTTTACGATATTTAAACGCCTGCAGTATTTGTTGGGGCAGAGATAGAAAGGGTATACAGCGAGACCTTCTGCCACGGGTACTTTTTACTTACAAGCTTATTATTATTATATTTTCATTATCATTATTATTATATAATTTTTTTTTTCTCACAGATAAACTTTGTTATATAAAAATGTCAATAAGTAAAATTATTTATAATTACAAAAATATTTTATAAAAAAAAAACAAAGCAAAGTATGGACTTTAATGTCCATGCCTACTATTTCTTGAAATGGGACCAATGTGCACAATTAATCAGGCATCTTACAATGAAGTGATAGTGTCATCATATTACCGGCTTGCGAACGGCACTACTACGTTCGAGGATCCCCCGTCGTAGGACGCTAAAAAACTGATGATGGACAAAAGACCCTCGCGATTAGTGGAAGCCACCGGACCGCGCCTGGCGCTGGACGCGGTAGCATGCGATCTGCCAACTGAACACGAGTTGTTCACCTTCCGACACCTTGTATCCATCACCACACCATGAGTCACCAGAGTCCGAAGCTACAGAGGCGAGACAAAATTCCCTACTCTACATAATCCCTACTATATATATAATCAAATAAACCTAATCGCACCAAGAACATGTACTAAAAATATTTAGCTTTTTTTACAAAGTAAATTATAAGATAGGATTAATAACTAAAATATATATAGAGTTTCACTGCAAAATGAATGGGTCAGCTCAACCGGAGTAGGACCACGCCCTCACAGAATATCAGCGTAAAATGGCAGCACAATGCTCCTGTATTTCGTCTAGTGAGTGTAAGGAGACCTTTATTACTGGTGACGAGGCATTCCATCTCAGGCCTCAAGGGTGACAACACATCATGATTCCTTGTCAAGGTTGAATGTAGATGTCATGGGCTGCAGGAATCACTTACCATCAGTTGAACTGAGTGCTTGATTGTTACTCTCAATGTAATAAAAAAAAACTAAGTACTAAAATTTGAATGATCATCTATATTTCTTTTATTGTGGAAATAATCAGTAAAAAATATTATTTACCAAACAAAAATTTTTTATATAACTAAGTATTCAAACCACATGGTTCAGATCACTGTTGTGCATAAACACATCCATCCTAAGCTAATATTCCAGATGCACATACAATGTCATCTTTAGGGCTAAGATGGAATGGCCCATCCCCAGTAATTCTATCTCTGGTTTCTAACACTCACTATATAAAACATAGCAATGTTATACTGCTATTTACCAATAATATTCTGTGAGGGTGTTATCATGCCCCTGTCCATGTGATCAATCTAACCATTTAATGAGGGAATATTTTCTTCATAAGAAACATGTTTGTTTCAACAAAAAACACATTGGCATTAATATATTATTTCAAAAAGGTTAGTATCTTTTACAATTTTTTGATTTGATTTCAATGAAATAGCAGAATGATCTTCAAATTTCATTTAATATATTTGTGAAATATGTCATCAAAAGTCATGTCATGTATTTCATGTAAATTATATATAAAAATATTATTTCATATATAATTTACAGATATAAAGTAACCTTATTACCTGATTATTGCATTTTTATTTTTTTAAAAGACTTGAAATTTTGCAAGAATGTTTTAGGTATATGTTTAATACTTGCTTAAAATAAGTCCAAAATAAATAAAACAGTTGCAAACTTACATTTTAATAAAACCATTTTTCTTAAATTAAATATGTTTATTTACAAAAAATCAAGTGCTAATTGTCATTAGATGCCATATGCCTCATTAGATTGGAAATGAAATTATCAATTTTCCGGACATCTTGCTGCACCTCAGTTTTGTATTGAAGACACTGAAATATAAAATACTTTGTATCAAATAATTTGATCAAATAGGTAAATACATTTTTGAATATGTTAGAACTTAAGGAACTTTACTTTCATTAAGTAATTGATATCTACAGATATTATTAAAAAGTTTGTGCTTGTTGTATGAACAAAGGGCCATAAATAAGCAAGGTATAAATGTCAGAGGGAAATATGAATAAAACAAACGAAATTGGTACATAATATATATATATGTACATAAATATATATATATTTTATTTATATATTTTTTTATTTACATTTTATATTTACCCTTTTGTTGTCTGTTATTTTGACTAAAAATACGCCCTTTGAATGTGAATATTTAATACTATAACGAGTATTTATTGGATCACGTAAGTATAACATTTCACCCGACTTTTCAAACTCCTCCCAGTTAGGTATAAACGTCATTATCGAAAACCGTTTTAAAAACGTGAAAAAACAAATATATATGGTTATTTTATCGACAATTTAACTATAACTTTGCTATTATTGATGGGCCACGACACATTTGTTTTGATAGTTAGTGTTGCCAAGTCTAAATATTACTTTTCTTCATATTTTGTCCCTGTTTACCCCATAATATATTTGAAAAACCTAAAAGTATTTGTGAAGGCTAAACATACAAACAGAATATTAATTTTTACACATTGCTTTCTACCTCAGCAAGTAAAGTTGAGTTATTTTACATTTTTTACTTTTGTACATATTGTAATTTTACCAATTTATTCGTTGAAACTGTCACAATTCAAATTAATTGTTTTGGCTTTTTGGTTAATTAATGTTAAGGCTCTGTTTCGAAAGTAAAAGTTCAGTCGCTGCCGGCCAAGTTTCGACTGTTCAACGGAAATAATCCCTATTCTCGTTTCAGTATGTTGTCTTAATAGGTTTCTGCCCTTTCTACTCATTTAATAGAAATCAAAATCACATATCTTCAAGCGTCATCGCAGAGTTAAAACTCTTTAAACAAAACCACCGTATGTATGAAAATTTTAGATGTTATATTAATTTGATTCACCAGCTAAATGTTCATGATTAACTGTACATGGAAAGGCAGCGTCGTAAGACCACAAGTAATATTCGTTATCTAATTACCGGTGCATAATAAGTGTCTCAGCAGTACTAAAGTAATCAGCTATTTTCCTTACTAGTTATCTTTAGTAAGGTAACAAAGCAGCTTGTCTATAAGAAAGATGTGACAGTGACTGAGTGCGACGCAAAATGACTGGGCACTGTTGGCAGAACTATAACTGTTGAATATTTCCGAAAGAGACAACGGATGACATGATTCATGTTATTATATATTTACATTTAGGTGGCAAACGAAGAAAGCGGATGGTGATGGCTAGACTAGTTTGCGCATTAAATACGTTTTGAGATGTGTTCATGTAGTTTAATTATCATAATAATGAGACAGCCTTTTCAGTTTTACAGTTCTTTTAATTTTTTATTTTATTTTCCTTTAATAAAGACAGCGTATATTGAAAAGAGCAACATAATATTATGGAATAAGTTACTGTAATAATAAATTACCCGCAGCCCAGTTTAATTATAACTTATAAAGTTAATTATCAATATAACAATAAATATCATCAGTATGTAAACAAATACTGATATATAAACAATACTGTTTGATCTTGATGATTCTATTTTGGAACTAATTAAACTAATTCCAGAATCTATTACAAATTTCATCAAAAACAAATCCGATGGCCAGTCACGTCCCGATACCTGCTTAATAATAGAATTTTGTATAAATATGAATATGTGTTTAGTCGGTTCTCGAATAATAGTCAAATGCCTTGTGCAGCCAAACAATTATTCAAAAAAGAATACGATTTATGAAAAAAAGAATTAAAATTTATGAAAAATTATTACGAAGTATGAAAAAACCTAGCGCTGGGTGGTAATGACCTAGCCGCTGACCAAGCTGGCTTGTTCCTGTAAGTTTCTTTTATTTGGATTTTTACAATTCAAAATCGATCGATTCGGTAGTAAATATAGGTTGCGGATCAATTGTTTAGATATAAGAGTAATAAATGAAAACTTTGTCTGATGCTAAATTGTCCCAGCATGCAATGACACTCACATATATATTTTTAAAAGAATCAAGATGCAATGTAAGATGACATCTCCGAAGATTAAGATAAAATTTTTCCTTACACGTTATTGGCCCTTCGGTTACTTCAGCGCAATATATGTATATAACACAAAAGCGCTGAAATTGCGCTATATCTTAAGATTTTTCAAGATTTCTAAGATATGTTCTTGCAAACCTCATATGTCATAATGATCAACTAGTGAGAATTCAATTTATCGAACCAATTATTATCAGAAAAAAAATGTTTGATTAAAAGTAAGGTTTATATTGATTTAGCTTATAAACAAAAAAAAAGAATTGACTAAGGATCGAAACCGAACTTATTCGAGAATAACACGAAGATATTTTAAGCTTTATTTCGTACTATAACTATGTACTAAAACATATTTTATTGAAAAACTATTCTCAAATTTTTGAACCATTAAAGTATAAATATATAAGTATATATATAAAACCAGCCGGGAAAAGGTACAAACTTCGTTACAGAATAAACTTAAGAAAGTTTTATTTAAATTTTATTTATATATTTAGGATTAATAACGCTATATATAAGTTGCTCGTAAACCAGATTTAAGATTATTAAAAAAAGATCAATAGAAAATACTTAGCTTGGGAAAAATAAAAAATAATTACTTTACTGCTAAAGAATTTTTATTACGGCAGCACTGTACATGAGCGAAATAGCGAAGAAAATCAATACAACAGTGATGTCTTTTTAAAATGAGAACCTGACAAAACATTACTTTTAATTCATCGAAGAAACCATTTTATTTTAAAAAAATATCTATTGAAGCTTGATGCTCATTTTTTATTTATTTACATAGTGATGAGTATCCTCTTAGTTACGGCGTGATAGAAGGATCTGCGTGTTTCAATATCTGCTTTATCCGCAAAATATCTTCTAAAGGTTAGTAATCCGTTAAATAATATAAAATTATTATATTTGTTATAGATTATTAAAAGCAAATTGCATATAAATGTAAAATATCGACCATCGCCATTGTCTGCATCGTGCTTGGTGCATTGCGTTTTTATATGTACGTAAGCCGTAGGTATGTATATTCCGACCTGTTCAATTATATTTGTTATGCTTTTGTATATATTATAAGTATTCCTTTCTGTATAATTGGGTCTTACGAAACATCAGAGGGATTAGTTTTCTTAAAAAAAGAATAACTAAGGTGGCCATATCTATAATAGCTTTTTAAAATCTGGTTAGCAAACTAGTAATAACATTAATTTTGTAATTCGAAAGTAATAAATATATTAAGGCTAGCTACAAAACAAATTATATAATGATTAGAAATATATTCCACCACAAGCAATTTTTTTTATTTCTCTACATAATTTTACTTTAAAAAAATCTGTTAAGTATACACAAAAATTATTGAAATATTTGAATAAATGGTTGTAATCTTAATTTTTTGTTTCTATTACTTAATAATTAGTTCTTGTATTAGTTTAGTAAAATATATTTAACAGTTGCACTGTACACTGCAGCCAATATACTAGACATTGGTGATTACAGTTTTTCTCAGTAAATATTTTGTTACAAATAGTTGAATGCAGAGGGTCAGTACTATAATATATTTCTATAGTAGTATTAAATAATAGGTTAGATTCAGTATGTAAAAGTGTTTGGACTGAGGATGATTATCAGATTTGATGGAATCAGTTGTTTTACATTACTTCCTATAAAAGTTTTGAGGGTCATGCCAAAAGAGATAAGATACTCCTTACAATTAGACACCATTGTAAAGTCTGGTTATTAGTTGATAAATTTGAAATGTATTTCTTCAAGAGAATCTGACAGGAATTTGCTAGTAAAAATGGAGATCACTCAACACAATTTTGAATGAAACATCTCTGTCCTATGTCAACTGCTATTTATCCCTGACCTTGTGTTTTATAACCTCTCCAAAAATTAAAGAAATATTTTGGGGAAAGCAGTTTAAAAGCAAAGATGTAATAAAGATATCTGTTAAATAACTTTAAAATTTAATAATATTAATATATTAATTTTTGGCACAAATACAACAATAAATAGCTAAATCAGTGATAAAAGTAGCAATTTCAAAATAAACAAAGAAAAAGACACCTAATGAATAGAAAAAAAAATCAAATGAGGACTAGTGTGGTTAAATAGGAAAAAGAGTAACTCAACAACTTGAGTGAAGAATTCTTTCCCCTAGTGCTTTCTGTTAGTTACAAAAAGCTTGATCAGTTACTTTTTGTTTAAATAAAAAGAAACAAAAATACCAATAATTGTCCAGTATCAAACCCAGAGCTCAAAGCTTTTAAGCAGATTATTTATCTGACAAAAATGCTAAGATAAGCATTTTTGTTCTGAGAGGATTTTTTGATTAGTTAACTCTTTGAGGCACACAATCATTCATCATCATCATTAAAATGAAAATAAAAACCCAAGTTGCATGGATTTTCTTTTATAATAAAACATGGAAATAAACATTCTTTGTGATTATTTTGCATAAATCATTACTCAAAATACAAAAATAAATTTATAATGTTTTAACAAGTCCTTTTTATGGGGTGGGAAATATATAATCCCACCATGCAACTAATGTCCTAAATGTTATTCATTGACATTGTGTAACTTTATCTACTTCATTTTCCCATTCATCTTTTATGCTAGAAATGATCCTCGTTCTCTTCCTTCGGGTTCTAATAAATAGTTCATCATCATCACTAATATCAGTGTTTGATTCATCAATGCTTGATTCAGGATCTGAAGGTATTTGTTCAAAATTTATTGTCTCAACAATGTCTTCAATATCATCTTTAGACAACAGTTTTCCCCTCTTCATGTATGCTATATGAAATCTTAAGGGCAAATAATAAATTTATATCATATAAATAAAAAACATTAAAAGGATTTATAATTTATTTTATCATTTATAATAACTTAATACAATCCCACCACTTCACTGCTTCAAAATTGGTATAATCATGAAGTAATAGGTTTTTTTTATTATAGATCAATTTTAAGAAAAAAAAGAATACATACTGTTAGGAATGACAACAATTCACTGTATCACAAATCGCAGTGACCTATTATCTCACCAGTGCACACAACTTGTTTTATTCATGCATTTACCATTGGTGCACAGCACTGCTAACTGAATGAAAAACTTTAAATAACGTATCAAACTATATGACTATGAGTAAGCTAAAAAAAGCTAAGCAAAAGGTGGGACAGTTTTTAACCCACCTAACCCCAAAGAGTTATGGCAAATCAATTATTATTTGTGGAGTTTTATTATTAAATTTATTGATGGCATGTAATTCAGCTTTTGTAGAATATTTTTGTAAATTCTTGTGTATAAGCAATAAGTTACCATAAATATTTAGTGAGGCCGCCATTAAAATGCATATTTCTTTAAATTTCTCCTTAAACAATACTCTAGATTTTAGATCATAAATAGTGTGAATAGCTCTTTTGTGTAAAATAAATATAATTTCAACATCAGTTGCATACCCAGTAGCAAAATTCCATAGGACATAAGAGAGTGGCACAGTATTAATATCTGTGAGTTGTCTGATTTTTTATATTAAGTGATTTAGTTTTAAGAAAAGTTGTAGTTTGTATTTTCCAAGTTGTTTAGCCTTAATGGAAAATTATTTTTAGAAAGTTTTTTGGTACTGTGGGTCGATTCCCATTTTGCTTATCATCTGCTTGGATGACCAGCAATATCAGGGTTCATTAAGAAGAACACCAGATTTTCTTATAAAGCATAGATATTTGTGATGACATACTGAACTTACTGATATATGATACTGACTTAATCGAAATTTATGTCTGATATAAATTAAGAATGTTGGCATGAATCTTTCTACAGTGTTAATGTTATTTATTGTTGTTATATATAATTTTCATAATTTCCATATTCTGTATAGTTGTTTTTATTAACAGTTGTTGCAGTTTGTTGTTGAACAAGTCCACATTCTATACCTCTATAATTATAAGCGAAAATGGAGGAAATAAATGGAGATCTTTATGGTGATGTTTTAGTTAGTCTTGGAGATGAAGGTTCTTTAGAATCTTCTGAAAATGGCAAACAAGAACAAAACTGTAAAATTTGCGAGTAAGTTGTTTAAAATTTATTTTGTCTGGTTGAATAATCTTAGATCAGTAATATGATGACTTTGAACTGTCATAATTAATTGACACACACATGGCACTTCACAATTTTAGTCAGGAATGTTCCTAAAATTTTTAATATTTGTGTCATGAAATCATTTTAACTCCTTTTCTATTTTTGCAGCAACAAACTTTGCAGTCCCAGAGTTTTGTCTTGTCTTCATGTATTCTGTGAGGCTTGTATTGACAAGTTGATGGTAAATGAAGCAGGCGATTCCCTGAAGTTTGATTTGGCTGTAGAGTGCCCACTGTGCAAACAAGAAACTAAGGTGGTAATTAAACTTTTTTGAACTGTGTTGAAAAGTGTTACTGGTTGTAATAAATGGTTTTTAATTATTAATTTTTTTTTCCAGATGCCTGGTGGAGGAGCTGCATCACTACCTTCCGATTATGTTCTTACTAATATCCTTGATGTTTCTTCTATGGATCAATCTGTTGTTTGTACTTGCTGCAAGAGTAAGGAGCCAGCAGTTGCTAGATGCACTGATTGTTCTCATTTCCTTTGTTCTCACTGTAACTCTGCTCACGAGTTTATGAGGTGCTTCGAAAACCACCGAGTAGTACCTTTTGATGCCCTCAGGTCTTCTAAGGAAAAATCTGCGGTTCATAAACCAATTTTTTGCACTCGCCATGTTGGTGAATGCCTTAAGTTTTATTGTTGTGAATGTGAAATCGGCGCTTGTAGCGAATGTCTTACTGTGGATCATAAGGTAGGAGAACACCATTGCGAAAGGATTGTCGATGCCGAATCAAATCTTCGCGCTGAGCTTAGAAACTTTATTATGCAAGCGAGTGCTAGAGCTGAAGCCGCCGGTAGTGCGTCTGCTAGACTCGACGATGCTCTTGGCGAACTTCAGCGACAGCGGGACGAAGCGGAAGGCGCCATCAACGAAGCTTACCGTGCTTATAAAGCTGCCATCGAAATGCGCCGTGACAAGGCTCTCGAAGAGCTTGAAGGGTTACATAAAGAACGAGAATTAAAAGTAATGGATTTATTTGATCGTGTTGATAAGACTGTTCAACGAATTGATTGCGCTTGCAAATTTACAACGAGGCTGCTCCAACGCGGCGATGGGACCGAGATCATTATGTTGAAGAAAACCGTTACATCGCAATTTGTACGCTTATTGGAAGGAGCTCCCGAGTTTGATATTGATTACTCATTGGAGTTTGTCACAAAATTAGACAAATTTGATGATGTTACCGAGGAGACGTTTGGAACATTCCGCACTGAGGCGACACGTGCCGAAGAAAGAAAGCGTGCTAGCGAATCATCAGCGATTGTGGCTATTCCGTCAAACAGCCATTCCCCTGCAGTATCCGTTACCAATGCTCCGGTGTTTGATGACTTTCCCCTGGGAAATGTTAGAAGGGTGACGGGTGTTTCATGTCCTGGCAGCCTTGTTGGTGTACCAGGAGTAGGGGGCGTGCCGCCGATTGGTGTATCTTTGCCTGGCGTGAATAATACTAGCGTTATGCCCGGCGTAGTGAACGTTAACAACGTACCGGGGGTCAGCGGTGTTTCAGGAGTGGCGGGTGTATCATCTCTGCCATCAATGGTAGAATATAATTTGCAACAATTGGCTAGTATTGCTGAGAAGGAAGCTGTCCCACCTCCACCACATGTTTCACCAGCCCCCCAACCCTTTACACTGGCTGAATTACTAGCTGGTGATCTTAATTCACCCCAGGCTTTTAATAATCTGCAAGCTCTTGCCAAGCTTGGTTTGAATACTGGTAAGTGTATTACGTGGCCTTAACTTGCGTTGTTATTTTTTTTGTATTGTAAACAATTATTATTATTTACTTTTCAGAAGTTAATGGGTTTGGTAGTGTGGGAGGTGTAGGGGCGATTGGGGGAGTAGGACCTCGTGGTGTATCTCCGGGAAGACCGCTTCTTACCGCGGCTGAAGAGGCAGCACTAGTTGCACCCCCAGCTCCGCTTGTACGTGCTACTAAAGCCACGCCCATGCATATAAGGTTTAAGTTTGGCCAACTCGGTGGAGGTAAGGGGCAGTTTAACTCGCCCCATGGATTCTGCCTTGGGAATGACGAGGACATCATCGTCGCTGATACTAACAATCATCGCATAACCGTTAGTATTTTCAATACAATTCTTGTATGCATTATGATACTAGATGATTTCCAATATCATCACCAGATAAAACCAACTGAAAAATATATAAAGCTGTAGTCGTTTTTATTAACATCAATGACTATATTCATTTACAAGATGTCACGAAATCTCTTTGAAACGCAATTAACCTGTGTCCAAGAAAAAATATTTTATTCAACATGTACTTCCGGATTTCTTTTTGAGAAATATTAATTCAAATAATTTACCCCAATACTACCCATAGCAAGGGCCGCTTGATACATGTAGCTGTCTTTGTATTGATTAAAGTTAATTTTCATCGTAATAGTATAAAACATTTATGGAAGTATTTAAACTACAGGTTGATTGGAAATGTTCCTTTAACTTTTTCTTGGTTTTCTATTTGACTATTGAGATTTAGTCAGTATGTTTTGAAGGGCGTCTTGACGAAAACGACGTCGGCTCTGGAGTAATATTTATACCACAGTTTTTTTAGATGAATGGTTTTTGTTGTTCCTGAACAATGATTGATTATCGATACTTGGTTTCTTATATAAATTATATAAGTTTGGATATCAAATTCATAATTTTTAACAATAAAAATGGGTGGCCCCGATTGGGAAGGATCACACTCGTAATACTAGCGTAAAATAACGATTTAATTTTGCAATGTTACGTGTATTATGAACGTTGGTAAACGTAGACCCAGTCACTGGTAATGTGGCATGATGGAATGCCCATCATAATCCTGAGGGGTAACAATGCATGTGCATCTTCGATCTTTGTTGAGGATGGGTAGGTGTTTATGGACCGCAATCATGACTTACTGTGAACTGTGTGCTTTTGTTTTAATTGTTTAGCCCAATGGGGACAATGTAAGTGTGATGTTTTTCACTTGGTCTAAATTCTCCTAACAATAGTGAGCATTGGATCATTACACGTAAATTGTTTTACTTCTTGCAGTAGTTCTAAAATATTTGCTAGATTTGGATATTTTTAACGTATAAACCTTTGGTGTTTTTATCAAATTTCTAAACGCATTTTTGTAGTTTTACCGATAAGATTGCGTTAAGGCAGAGGGACTGAGGTTTCATATCTAGAGAATTCCAGAAAGATCGCACAATACACTGTGTTCATATGAGCTATATTGCGTTACAAAGATTATAAGTCGTACGACTTCTGTTGTGAATGACGGACACCAAGTGCTCGTGATTGGATACTTGTGTGCGTTTATTGTAATTAAAGTTTGTATTAAGTAAGGAAAAATGTGTTATATAGAAACATGTGAGATAAATGCATTATATATTTTAAATCATTACCAAACTCGAAGTGTCTCTATTACAGTTTTTGTTGTTGTTAAGATTTGTGATTTTTTTTTTATGAATTAGTAGGCGATCAATGCTTTTAATAGTTAATCATGATCTGATGAACAACTTTGGACTTAGACAAAAGAACTATAAAGAGTGATTGCGCTTTATGCAAACGTTTTGTTTATAGTATCTTATGTCTCAACTTGATTCAATATGTTCTGTTACCGAAAAGTTTTAAATTAAGGCTGCCTATATACCATTGATGTGCCAGGATGCGAAGTGAGAGAAATATGTGATACCTACCTATAGGATCGTATGATTGTCATAAATTAATTCAAGTTAGCTCTGATGGAAAAGAGTTTAGTGAAGCGAAGTTTTTTTAAATACTCTTTGAAGCGAGGGGATGCGGTCTGTGTAGTTTAGCTATGCGACTTACGTGGCGAAGCGTGGTAGAAACCTCGCGTAAAGCGCACCTTCCTGGCACATCACCGCCGCTATATCACTTAATTTTGTTGAAATAAAACAAAACAATGGGTATGGCCATTGTTTTTTAGCTTGAGATAGCAAACTTGCTCACCGATTAGCTGCCTCGCACATCTCTGGCAAAGATAGCATAAACGAAGAGAAATGTCGACGGATGAATTCTCTATTTATACATTTCATTTTGTGCATTGTCTTCAATAAAGTCTGCTTCATTTTACTTTTATTAGTGGTAAATAAAATATAGTATTTGTGATTTGTAGGTGTTTGATAAATCGGGCAATCACAAATTCAACTTTGGCGTGGCAGGCAAAGAGGAAGGTCAGCTTTGGTATCCGCGCAAGGTCGCTGTGGTACGCGCCACGGGAAAGTTTGTTGTCTGCGATCGCGGGAACGAGAGGTCTCGCATGCAGATATTCACCAAAAATGGTCATTTCTTAAAGAAAATCGCTGTAAGTGTTATTGTTTATGTTGTTTATTGTAAATTGGCCTGATAATAATGATTTCTAATTTAAATTTGAATGATGTTTCTTTGATTGCTGCTGCCTTTGTCAGCGTAATGTGACATGTTAATTTTTTTTTGTTATAATTTAAAACATTATCATATTTGTGAACCGTGGGTTTACCTTCATTAATCAATTTTATTGCATCTGTGATTTTTTTCATCCACATTTTTATCCACCCTCGAATGTATAAGTCCAATGCATAATTTAAATTTTATTTTCATTATTTAAGGTACGCTTCATCGATATTGTAGCTGGGTTGGCCGTTACCGCTGAAGGTTTCATTGTGGCTGTGGACAGTGTCACCCCCACAGTTTTCATTCTATCCGAGGAAGGCGATCTTATGAGTTGGTTCGATTGCAGCGAGTGCATGCGGGAGCCATCTGATATTGCTATTAGTGGTAAGATTATTTAAATTATTATTATTATTATTTATTTAGATTATTTTATTTTTTATTTTCTTTAAATTTGTCCATTTTATTTTATAATTTCATCAATAAAACAATTATCTAAGGGTCCTTGCCAAACAAAATTATATACTCAAAATAATAAAATTTAATCTTTATTACGGGAATAGTATTCACCTTGTACATGTAAACACTTTATCATTTGTCTAAACTACTTGGAAATTACTAATGACCACTCTTTAGACATCTTACAGATTTTCGCTTAAGCATCTATGCTTTCAAACTGGAATCAGTAAAAATTTTGGAAAGAGTTTAAAGGTGCTAGCTTGATCAGGGTGAATATGACAGTTAAGGAAAGTGGACACATTTTTTCACGAGACCGATGAAAATTTTAATTACTGATTCACCATATGTGGTGGTTACTTTAGAGTTTTTTTAGACACGTTTTTGGGTTAAAATAGTCTACCGTCCTAGGAGAACTGTGCGAAAAGACGTTGTTGAGGTGCCAGAGAGGGTAGTGAGGTCCCCTGACTTCGGTCGCTTGTCTCGCAAGCTGATAATAAAAATTCTGGGACACAAACCATGCGGAGTTCTTCGAGCCTCTAGCACCACAGTGGCGTGGGGGCGTGCCACGACATTCTGGTTAACTCTTTGTTAACAAAGAGTCAACCAGAAGTTTTTGCGGTACCCATCGCAAACAACGTTTACGGAGGGATAAGTTATCCATGTATGATGTTTGCAATGTACATGTAATTTGTTATAGCCATAATAAATCATTAGGGGAAAAATACATTTGCAAAAAAATTATTCGAATTAATATGGGTTTCATTTTCAATTTATCAGCAACCAAAAAAAAAACCAGCCATTATCATCTAAAACTTGCCAGTGTCAAACAAATGAGTAAGGATTATCTAATTTCTTTTCCATGACACCCTTATTGATATAGAAAATGGTTATATATTTTAAGTATTATAAAATTTAAAATAAAATGTTAATCATTGTTAAAATTACACAAACAAACTTAATTTACATATTCATTTTATTTATTTAAAAAATTATTTCAGGTAAAGAATTTTACGTCTGCGATTTTAAGGGGCACTGTGTGGTAGTTTTTGATGATGAGGGCAGGTTCCTTCGTCGTATAGGATGTGAAAATGTCACCAATTTCCCCAATGGCATTGATGTGTCCGACGCTGGTGATGTACTCATCGGCGATTCCCACGGAAACAAATTTCACGTTGCAGTGTTCTCTCGAGATGGCGTTCTTGTTACTGAATTTGAATGTCCATATGTCAAGGTATGTATATATTATTTATTCTTCTATATTTTTCGCCTTTAGTGATGTAGTAATGACGCAGTATCAGGAATAGGTCTTTGTCGTGCTGCATCGTGTTTTCTGTAACCCTAAAAATATTATTTCACGAAAGTTAGGAGCCCTTTCTATACATGACTTTTGCCGATTAATAATAGCATACAAATATACATTTTAATAAATAAATACATACAACGAACTTAATTGTCGTACCTTTTTTACAATTATAAATGGAAAGGTATGAGTTATTATTCGAAAGGTACTCTGTGCCCGAGATCTGTACAAAAATCATGTGTATAAGTTGCAGTTAAGGCAGGTAAAGTAAAGTGTAGATACATGACACATGACACATGACTTACCCATACTAATCTTAGTTAACATAAAACTTTCATTCGACAAATAGACTAATAATCTGATTTTTATCATAAATCCAAAGATTCTTTAAATGCTCTGATATATCTATTAAAATTGACAAAGCAATATCCTTATTTTCTTTGTGATATTTCCGTTCACTTCGTCATCATCGTTCATATACGTTTTGGGTGTAAATGTTTGAAATCCTGCAGTAGTTCTATACCAAGTGTGTGATGGAGACGACATTCTTTACATGTTCTATTTGCTATTGTTTTGTGTTATTTATTGTGACCGATGAAATTATATGGAGTTAAGAGAAAATCTGTAGTTTTTGGCTGTATATGTTCACCAAGACAAGTAAGTATATCAATATAATCAATCAACGTTAACTTTGCCATTTTATCAGATTATTGCATTTTAATTGATGGAGGCAAAAATCGTTGTCATGTATAAAAAGTACGGAAACAAAAAAAAATATTGGATACGGAACGACGTGCTTTTTGTGTCCATAATATGTATTAATGAGCTACAAAAATACGTACGTTGACACATTAGATTGATAGCAATGTCGATGATGACATATTTTGTTTTGCATACACACCATGCACACAACAATACCAAGTACCTCCAAAACACAGTATCGCGGATGCAGCGCTGTTTAATCAGCCAATCGTTTATTAGGACATCTGGTACATCTGGATGGTCGCTATTTAAAAGATAGATCCTCGTTTCATTCGATAACGAAACCGTTCTCCATTCTTCAATCGTCCAATTAACGTGTTCTCTAGCAAATACCAGACGTGATCTATGAGCTACCGTTAATTTTGGAAAAGTTCGGGAGGAACCGTTAAGTTTGGGTAGGCATCGACTTTAAACATCGTACATAAAGACAAAATTCAAAATTTATTATACTATGCGCTTTATGCGAAATTTTCCGACATGCCCAACTACTCTGCGGAATAACTGTCGCCACATGTATTTCTGAACCGAGGCCGTCAGCGCCTCTGTAGAGGAGTCCTCTCTTGTTGCGAATTTTCGTGGGCGGCGGTGCTCACTTACCATCGGGTTAATTAATATCTAAGGGTAAATAAATCGGAAAATTTTGGGTTAAACCATGGGACACAACTAGTAATAGATAGATCATGGATATAGTAAATACATAGATAGATAGAATGGCTTTCTGTATAATATGTATTCCTATTGTAATAAAAAGAAAAATATCTACAAATTGAGAAAACAATTAAAATTGTTGTCGAATGTTACGGCTCCTTAGACCTCTCTCACCCCCTTATTCACATATTGTCACGTTAAGTAATGTCCCTCCCCTTATGCTTGCGAACGTATTTTATGAATGGCTCCTAGCAAGGTTTTAGGCCAGAGGAACATGTGTCAGAAGTGTGAGGCATGCCAGCTTAAATCAATATTTTCCGACATGCAAATTAACAGTTTCCAGGCTAGATTTAATTTGACTGAATTTCGCGTAGTATTATAGCGATATATTTTATTGCTTTTTTTTTAAAGATGTGCATAGTTTATCTTATAGTCATTAAGTAGTTAGGTAAACTTGATTATGAATCAAGTTGACCCAAATACTCTGTTGTGTATGGCCAATGATTTAATGCGTAGTTTTACCCAATTTTTTTATCAATAATCGCATTCAAATTTGCAGTGTTCCTCTGGAATGTGAAATTTATTGCATATGCATAATATCAGATATAGAAAGCTATGAATTCCAATTCCAAGAACAATTGAATTTCTGAACTAACAGAAATTACTTGTAGTGAACTAGAGTTATGAACATGATACACCTTGTACCAGTCCACTGACATAGGTCTCTTTGCTATTTTAAACTTTTCGTAATCCCACAGGCATAATGGCTTAGTAATACATATCACTTGCACTTCCTGTGACTGTTGTCTACTTGAGGAAAAATTTAAGACTAGCTTATTTTAGATTGTATACCTCTGTTTATCGTATGCCGTAAGATCGTTTTTTCGATATGAGATGTGTGTACTATGTTCTGATCATGTGTATATTTTCAGGTTTCCCGTTGTTGCGGGTTAAAAATAACATCTGAAGGTTATATCGTCACTCTGGCTAAGAATAATCACCACGTTCTAGTCCTCAACACCCTATATATAGTCTGAAGCTTAGCTCGACGACAGTAAGTCTGCATACGACAAGATCTCACATTTATTCCCTTTATTTTTATATTTAATTGCTGATTTTACAAAGCTTAACTTTTTTTGCTAAACCAGTATTTGACTACTTATTTTTGTTATTTTGTGTTAAATTCATATTAGTCTGATTTTACAACATTGTCCATAAATGCAGTGAACTACAGTGATCCCAATTTTTCCTATTTCTTGATTATTATATTGTTTAAGTTGTTGAATTATAGAATTTTAAGATTAAATTGGTATCACTGCTTGAGGATTGATATAATTATTCCCAAAGCGCTGCATACTTTCGTATTTTTTGGTTTATATTCATGTCTTCATTTATACTGAGGTTGCATTTAGTTATAGTAACAGAAAATCCAAAGTTTAGGCTAATATTATTCATTTTACCTTTTACTTTTATATGTCCAGTCAAAAGATGTGTTTTTCATATTTGGTGAGGTCTATCTTATACCTTTTTATCTGCCATAGCTGTTAAACTTGTATTGAATTATATTAAGAAGCCAAATAATAGTTTTCATCACTTATATAGGTAATCTTTAAAAAAAATAAGAACCTCAGAAACTGGTTGCAGTTTTCTGTCATTCTACCAAATACTGCTGTTATAAAAAAAAAACCTCGAAATTTTGCCGTTGACTGACTGGAGTTAGTTTTTCTTTCTAAATTTAGCAGCTGGTATGGTTCCTAGTTCGAGTGAAGTTAATAAATACATGTCAATTAGGGGTCCGCATAGGAGTGTCGCCTTGAAAATGTTGCGTTGCTCCAAAATTATTCTGACGTTTGTGACACAATCGCATGCAATGATCATTTAAAAATAATGTCTTTGCCGCGGCTAGCAGATATAATCGTTGTGTGATCGTTTATAATATTCTAACGCACAATTGAGTTTATTGTTAACAAAATTTTTAGTCTTATACGACCAAAGGAGGCGACACTGTAATAACGTGCCATCTAGTTTAGGTTAATTGCGTATACAATATTAATATTGTCCGTTAAAATATATTTACCATTTACAGAATTCTTGTGTGTATACAAAATGTTTCCCATGTACTCTTGTTTTGAGAGCCTATATTTGAAAGGTTTGTCCTGGTTAGGCTATTTAATGATGATATTTTAGGGGTTTGGTTGTTATGAAACCACGTTGGCGATTAGCTGACAGATGCTGAACGATTAAGATCAGAAAGCCACAATTTAATAACATTGCAATAAATTTTTACAACGTAATTTGTGTAGTTGAAGGAAAACTTTTATCGTAACTTCGTTTATATGGCATTTTCGTGTACATTTTAGCTGAGAGAAAATACGATACTGTGGACAGAAAAATATATATAAACATTTAAAGCTTTACTTTTACCATGATTTGTATGGGCTGTATATTTTCTTTTAATTTTCCACCGTGAACCAATTACACTGAGATTTATTAAGTTTGTGTATACGAGTTACCTAATTCCATAATGATTGCTCAAAGTTTTTTTTGCTGTATTGTAAATAATATATTTATATAATATTTCAGTCCACTAATCAGATATAAAAAGTTTTATTTTAATGTTATAAAGTAATTGATTGTCGTATAGCAGCCCAATGTCAAGACATCAATGATCAGTATTTTCATGAATGTGCCATTATAAACATTTTAATTCTATAAATATATCTATGTATGTTCAGAATTCGTATACAGTTAGTTAAAATTGTATATTTTTGTAGCTATCCACATTTAATATTCAAAATTAATAGTCATAATTTTTAGATTACTGTGTCATTTATAAAACGCGATATTTCAATTATATACATCGTCACATTAAAGTTTGCCCAAGTTGTTATTTAAGTTTTGGGGCGCATGGAACGGAGAGACCTTGATAATAATATGATATGGATCTATATTGTAATTCTAAATAATGGTCAATTAAATCGCTGGTACATCGCTAAATGGTAAGAAATTTGTAACGTATTCCAACTGGCTTAAAATGTAGCCGCATATAGTAATTCAAACTTGTTATCAAAAAAGAACTCATCAGTAACATTTTTTACATCACCACTAAACAAAATATACACAATTCAATAAAAACTTTTTTTTAATTTTTTCTTTGGCCATTATTTGGTTGTACAATATAAATTTTAAGTTTCAAGTTTTTAAAAATATAGTACTTAACCAGACCACCTGAAAATTAAGTGTGATATTTTGTTAGTATATTATTTTTTTGCAAAGCTCTCTAATTTCTGTTCAGAAAATTAAAAACAGCCTAAGCAATTATACTTTGCTTATAACAGATATTAAGCACTAAAAATAGTTCGGACAACTTAAGTTCCTGATTTTATAAGCAATTTAATATAAAGCAATGAAGCACCATAATGTAATTTGCTATAAGAGATACATCTCTTCATCATATAACGCAAAACGCAAAGTGTGTTGCTGAGCCATATTTTTATCATTCAATAAACTCTCATTTTAGTAATTCATTATTAATATATTATGTAATTTAACGTACGTACTTAATTAGTAATATTTTTTTTATGTGTTGTGTATTGGAGCAGTTCTGAAATATTCTATACATTAGCGACATTTAATGTGATATGAGCAATATTAGACACACAATGAACCAACAAATGAAGACTTCAACATTTTGAAAGACATGTGATGGGCCATGAAGAGGAAAGAGTTAGAAAGGCCACAAGCCAGCAGTGATAATTTGAACTATGACGTTGAGTCTGAATCCTCTATTTATTAGTGAGTAACTTTTGGGTTTATTTTTCATATTGTTTTTTAAGTTATTTGTTTCAGGATTTTTGTCCCGATAGTATTAGGGAATTTTATTTTCTTTATTTTAACTAGGTTAAAATGAGTCTATACATGCCCTTCGCGGATGATAGGTGTGATTAATACTCTGATTTTGTCATTTTACTATTTTGTTTAAATATGTTCTGGGCCTATATTTAAATAGTATTTTGGCCAGTGTGTTTTAGGCCTTTAGAGTTACGAATTTTTACTGCCAAATTATTTTCATACGATATTTGTGCATGCACATTGTAATTATTTTATTGTATAATATCCGAAAAGATTAGTTACTAATTGTTGCCAATTTTTTTGTTTTATCAATATTCAGGGTTTAATATTATAATATTCAATTTTTATTTGTTGTCCATTGATCAAAATTATTGTGTTAGTGACGTAAATTAACCGAAATGGAACATGAAAGCCCCAAAGGGAGCGTTTGACGCTATTAATTATATTGCTTAGGATTGCATAAAGTTATTAAAAAGTGGTGTGATAAGTTTTGGATAATTTTACAAATTATACTATTTTATGTGTGAATTTCAATATGAATAAATTTGAAGTTAAAATATCATATATATGTGTAACTTTCAAATAATATTGTCGGCGTTTATTATTCTGCCGTATAGTATTATCTTTTTTATAATTTAATTAACCCTATTATTTAATTATTTTGGAGATACCTCGTTGACAATGTTTCCTTTGTTCTTGCCATGTATCTTATATAGAAGTCAGTGTAGAATTTTTTTGTAGATGTTAGTACTTTTCAATTGATATACAAACAACAGTATCCCAAGATTGCCTACGGTGGTGTTGTTTAGATATGTTTATTAGTGGATGGTGCGGATTGTGGCGGTTATTCGTCGCGTTCGCTTGGCTGTATATTCTTGCTGTAGCAAGTAAGCACTTAGTCATGGGGTAATGGCAGGTCAAATGGTATTTATTGTCCATTGACATTACTTGATAATAATTGTATCATTAGAGTACATTACAGTAGCCTTTCTCGAAAATCTTTAAAAGTTACCTATATACACTTTAAAGCAATTTTTGGTAAATGTATTTCTCTTGAATCTATATTCCCTTATGTATCCAGCAATAAATTACTTCTGTAGTTGTAGTTATCTCATTATATGGCACTGAATACTGCATACTATTCTCTATCGAACTCGTACTTATTCGACGTTTTGCGGTTAATTCAAAAGAATTTTAATAGGATCATGGATAGTAATGGAGAAATATAATTCGCTTGTAGATACATTCAGTGCCAATTAATGCGATAGTCGTAGGGTTCGCAGCGCACAAGGTGAGCTCTTTAAAGTTACCCTCTCTATTGGAGGTGGGCGTATTGCCTGTTTGTGGCACCAAGCACAGCTCGATAGTTTCGGTGGAGTTTGTGGCAGTAAATTTCTAAATATATATATATTTCGGACCGCGTTGAGAACTTGGGTGGGTTTCGGCGAATTTTATTTAAACTCATTTAAGCATATTCGGTCTGGTTAGGACACAGTAAGCTGATCACCTGCTTGCCCGACAAGTATAGTGATCTCTGTAATAGATAATCTACAGTAACCTATGTTGTAACCCAATATTTAAAAATAACTGGGATGTAAAAGGGAAAGGATGTTGCCATTATTTATAAATACTTACATATTTTTGTTCGTTTACAAGCATGTTTTAGATGATCATATAAACATATTTTTCACCCACCTTGCTATCAATTGTTTTGTTGTCTCCACTGTTCTAAAAAACAACATTAAACATGAGGTTGTGAGGTCTATTCCCATTGGAATTATAAGCCACATGAGCACTTGTGCAATAAGCATCACAGTTTGGATCTAGGCTTTTAAATTATTATAGATTATATACATTGTTGAGCTGATTATAAAAATTTAATATATTATTATACCTTTTAATATTGTTAAAGAATTCTAATTGCATTCCACATCTAGAGTGAACGAATTTGAGATGACCATTTTCAATCTATAATTATACAAGTTATTTTTTTTTACAATTGTAGGATTATTAGCAGTTGCCAATGTTTTTTCCTTTAGTCAGTAAAAGTACAAATATTTTAATATACAATTCTTGGTATTTACGTATTGTAGTGTCTTATTTTTAATTGATTTGATTCTATAACTATAAGCATAATTTTTTTTTCATAAAGTGGCCATTTAAACATTCATCTCACAAATTTTTCAGTAAAACAAAACATATCATACCAAATGTATACATCTCGCTCTCACACTTACTTTGTGTACCTACCCTATGGTGTTAACAAAATGTACATTTGTATTGCCAGATTGTGTGTACACTAGCGAAATAATTTCATCGTGTTTACGAGAATGTGCATAATTGACACATAGTGTTGGAACCGAGATCGGACTTGTAATAATGTATATTTTGCACACGTTAATGAGAAACGTGAGGATGTTGTTTGTTTTCATTTAAATAGCTGCTCCCTGTGATTTCCTGTATTTGTTTAGACCTACAGTAATATAGCTTTTGTTTTCAAATTAGATTTAGGTATATCTTAGGTTATTACATACACTTTTAAGTTTCTCGTTTTTTTAATTTTTAACATTGAAATCTATTGTAATTTGCGTGAATGGTGCATGCATGTTCCAAATGCATATTTTAGTTTTGATCCAAAGATTTCTTTTATTGATTTTTAATTTAATTAATAATTCAAGATACGAAAATGACATTTGTGGAGTGTGCATTGGTTTTTGATTATAGCATTACATGAACTTTCGAGTTGGTGCAGCCGAGCAAATGTCTATTATATTCTCGTAAGAATATATATTGCTCAATAATTTAATTCAGTTAAAAGTATTTTACACTTAGGAAGTAGTCCACGGAGAAGTGTACGGATGAATGGCAGTGGACTGCAATGACACGAAGATATTTATATCTAACAGACAATACCCTCCGTGAAATATTGAAAACATTGTAAATGTTAAAGTTTTTATTAGATGTAGTTGTTTGTCTTGAAGGCATCTTGCCACGAGCAAGTTGCACGGGGTGGTCAGCAGCATCAGCACATAAAAACCAGGCACTGAAATCATTATTCTACTCTGCTCGTCATTACCTAGTTTCATCCTCTTTGCGAAAGGTTCTATCTTTTTTTCGTTTCCAATCAAATCTTTCGACATATCTCTTAAATACAATAATTATAATAAATCGGAAGTGCAGATTAGATAATGTCTTCAGTATACCTTGTGTGGTGGTGTTGACTGAAAAAAAAATAGTGTTTTGTCCCACAGTCAACGAAAATTGTTATTCAATACAGGAGTATCTGCTGCATTGTGCCTAGATCTTAGAAGTTAATGGTAATGAGGTAGGAGTTAATCTCAAATATTTTGGCTCTTTGAATATTCCATGATATTATTTTGTTTTTCATGAAAATGTATTTACATTATATACATACATACACTTAGTAATATTGTATACATTAATATACATTGCGTAGATTGTAACTTGGGTTTATAATAAAATAAGATGCCCAACTGGTTATCGTAGTTTTTGTCCACAACACGGGGAAGCTGTAGTGGAATTGATTTTATTAAGTCGATCTTATTCATACGATAGCTTTTATTAGACGCATGTGGACAGAATTTTTTTCACTAACTAGTTGCACATCTTAATTTGACCAAATTCATTATCCGCTAAAGTTACTTGAGAAATATCTCGGAACGGATTGTACGGGTTTACGTACTTACGTTGCTGGTTTTCATGTGATTTTGCGGAGTTAAATATTAAGTTTTTGTCGTGTACTGTGGCCAGGTTGAAAACAGCACAGCAGTATAATTCAGAGCCTGCCTAAAATATATTTTTGTCATGATTTTATTTAGGTATATACATGTTATTATTCACATATTACAGTTTTCTCAATATTAGCTTGTATTTTAATTAAGAAATAATCATATTTAACATTGCCAGGTGATCAGCAACCTGCACTTTAATATTTTTGGAAACTATTGAACTTAAATTGTACTGACTTTATAAATATATTTACTTCAATAAAGATTTTCCATGCCACTAAATATTATTTTTTTATTTAAATTTTTACCACCACATCAAATCACGCATTTGGGAAATTCAATTACTCATTTTTTTTTAATTCATTATGGTTAGGTCAACAACATTGACTTATTGGAATGAGAAAAGTATATTTATTGTATATTTTTTTATTCTTTATGAAAAACAATTTTCACTGGTAATAATTACATCACAATTGTTAACATGGCTCTTATATGGTACTTTCTTTTACAATCGTTTTCTCTATAATATGAAAAAATATAAAATTGTAATAAAATTTGTATTATGTATTTTAATACAGTACATAAGTTGCAAGAGAAGAAAGTTTAATAATAAGCAAAAATTAAAGTGTAACTTGAAGGCCCCAGTGCTTGGGCGATTGTTTCACCATGTGGTTATCTATAATGCATATTGTGGTGCTGCTTGAACGTAAAACTTACGAATTTTCGAAACTTACGAATTTTCGAGCCGCATCGTTAATATTATTAGAAGAATAATCGGCGTCGGCCACGTATGGAAATTGAAAAAGGAGGAAAAGCTTCGTGCATAAATAAAAGAAATAGTTACTTTTTGTTCTAAATTTCATATAACTTGGGGTCCTACAATTATGAAGAACCTATAAGAAAATAAAGAAATAGGTAATAAGAAGTAACTATTTAGTAATGATTATAATACACCAGTGTTGGTGGCTTATATATATTAGAAATACACAATCGATTCTACTGATGACTAACTATGCCTGTGATTTATTACGCTCAAACGTGCACGAGATTTGCGTGCATAGACAAATAGTCTATTTTCGATTTTATTAACAGTATAGTCGGAAAAACCTAATTAAATTTGTTGATTTAAATTCAAATGTATGCATAAATCTAATTATACTTACGTGTATTAGCGAACGATTTTTTTTACAGATAAGTCCATTTCATCATAAAGCCTAAAATTACCTAATTCTCATAGATGTCACTAGTGTATTTTTTTGTGAAGCATTGCTACAGGTGTTCGGGCTAAGGAACTAAATGTCATATGGACTAGGGCCAATTGTTGAGGGTAGCTTGAAGTACTGTATATAATATAATTAATGTATTTTTTACTTCTATGTAGTATAAAAATAAACTGTCGATCTATTGTACTGTGTCAACGTAATTACATTTTAATACCTACATAATCTCAAGGTAAGAGGTTCTGCTCTGTCTTGAAACATGATTTTCTATTCCTTCAATGATATTTTATTTATTATCAGGTTTGACAAAATTGAGATTCTATCCCATGGACAGATTCCACATTATTTTTATGTATATATAAAATTTTCTACATTTCGAAAATATATGAGATCTCGTAAACTATTTGAGAATATTGAAAATATTGGTCTTCAATATTATGTTGTATTTTGTGGAAAGTTTAATTTGACAAGTAGAATAAAAAAAAATTAAACTTAGACTTAGTTTGTGTCATATTGTCCTGTATATTTTATTATAAGATTTGAAATTGTTTTCAAGCATAAAATAATCATATTTTATTCACTATAAAATAATCACATTTTATTCACTATAAATGAAGATAGATTTAATCTATTAATAATATTACAACATCCCTTTTCTGGCTCGTTAAAAAAATATAGAATGTATTTTTTACTTTCCTAGTAAAGTATTGAAGTCATTCAGGTGCAGTATAAACGCCATTCCCCTGCTATCTAAGTTGACAATTTTTTTAACAAATAAGTAAAATATTTAAATGTAGAATAAGCTTGAGCAGAGTTGTCCTGTATTCTATAGGGAAAGTACATTTCAATAATATTTGAATTTCTTAATTTATATAAACAATATTTTTTACTAAAAATATATTTTATTTCGAGATTGGAAAATGTTTTTAACTATAAAATAATCACATTTTATTCACCATAAATGAAGAAAGATTTAATCTTTTAATAATATTATAACAAACTTAGTGTTGGGCTCATATTAAAAAATATAGAATATATTATATTTTTAACTTAGACTAAGTTATTGAAGTCATTCAGGCGCAGTATAAACGCATTCTCCCGCTATCCATGTTGACAATACTTTTAAAGTTTTGGGTTCCATAATAACAAAATCTGCGTCACAGTCATAGTTTAAGTTACCTTTGCAATTTTCTATACCAAGAGCTTTGGCTGGATGCAACGAAGCTGTGTCTAACGCATATTCGAGAGAACAATCTGAAAAATATTAAAACACAAAATTGTGTAAATGAATCCAATACAATAAAAAATTTTTTTCAATTACCAAGTATTTTTACGCACGTTTTTTTTAAAAGCAGAGCTAAAATTATTACAAAAGAGTCATAAAATCGAAGTTATTTTTTTTTCATGTGTTTTGCGGGAGAAAGGCTAGGCTAAGCTAGGTTGCTGAATAACTGCAGACGTCATTTGAATTCGAAAGCCAAATTAAAAACTCCATAAATGCCAATAAAAATTGCGTGTATAAAGCGCGGGTTTGTTCCAACTAACACTATGTATATACATATGGGGTAACTACATATATATATATGCAGTAACCCCAGTCCAATTATAAGTTTTAGCTAACACAAATCATCGTCGACCAAAGTTCACGAGTTGGCACTGGAGGTAGCGCTTCACAAGACCCAGGCTGCCGCGAAGCAGGTAGCCACTCGACTCGTGCGTCCGAGTAGGTGGGTCTGAAGTCAGAGTGGGGCGGTACATGAGATACCTCTACCTCACTCCGGAAAGTGGCTGGGGCTTCGAAGAACACTTCGAGCGCTTCGTGTCACGTATTGAGGCGGTAGCGGGTGCAATGCACAGACTCCTGCCCAATCTCGGGGGATCGAAGGAGGAAGTCTGCAGCCGAACTATGATCGGCGGCGTAGCCGTAGATCAGATCCGGTGCAAGGGAGCCCCCGAAAGGGTGTGTATGCATGAGGCATTACCCGAAGGTGAAAGATCTGGCTGGCTCTGATCGTCCAGGTAAGCGAGCCCAGAACGACAGCAACCCGAAGTAGTCCCAGGTTGTCGTAGCAGAGCGATGATGCTAGTGCAGCTCTGTGCAGAGGAGCAACGGGGCGTTCCGTAGGAGACGGTGGAGCCAAATGCACTGAGGGTGACCACCGAGGGGGTATTAGTGGTTAAAAGTCCCACATTACCCTGTCTCTCCTCCGATACCAAAAAAAAAGGTTAATTTTAAATACTTATACCATTTGGAGATTACTCTACATTTAAAGCTGCATTTTATAATAATACCTGCATTTTAAAATGAAGACGTAGTAATCACAAAGCATTTAACATACCTGTTGCTTCTTTAAACTTAATTATACACTCGTCGAGTGCACTAGTACTTCCGCATAGAACTTTAGTGCCCGCGACGTACGCCCTACCCTTTTCCACATTAACCGCTTGCGGCCCAATTGTGTAAGTGCCGTCGGGCAAACCTTGAGCTGGAACGGCGTCGCTTACTAAAAATAAACCTGTAAAAAAGTATATTTTTCACTACTACTAATGGGTTACTAAATGGCAATCAATGTAACACAAACAGCTGTGTCTATCCTTTAGAGCAAGGTACTGATGCATTTTTAGCCTAGAAGACTGATTACCGCTCAAGCTTTGTATATCATAATGTTGAACATTGAGAGTTATTTTATAATATTGTTGACATATTGCGTGTGTGATTTTAATATTGTCTTTCAAATAGAATAGTAAACCTAAGTACAAGAATAATTTGTATACAGTAATAGGATTCTGTAATTACAAACTCGAATGCTAAATAGTGTCAAGTTTTTATAATGTAAATTAATAAGTTTTGTTAACAAATAATGCGCGTACCTTCGGAATTAGTCCTGCACGCTATCCGAAGTGCTGCTGGATGTGTATGTATACCGTCAGAAATGATACCGTAGAATACTTGCTTTTCAGTTGTCGAGGCAAGGAGTCCTACGAGTCCGGGATCACGATGATGGAACTATAGATTATATAAAGAATATTGCGTAATTTATGGTAAAGAAATAATTTAATTTATTTATGGAATCAGGGTAACATACGAACACAGTTCACTGATAGAAAGTAATCTTACTCCATCACTTTATAATAAAGATGAGATGTGATGTTAGACCCATTTTAGACGATGTGACCGCTGCGCAGTGTGGTGGTTCGAGTACCTCGCTGCTGCGTCGTGAGTCCGGGGTTTAATTTCAAGCCAATAAATTTATTTTAGCCGGAGGGGTTTTACAGCTACGGGGTTGAAAGGTGGCCGAGCGCGATCTCAAACAATACCTATATTAATGAGTAACAAGCACAACCTTTTCCGAAAGGGAGCCTCGGCTTGGACCGTTGTCCGGCGCGCGAAAGCGACTGACTCGAGGGTGCCTCAGAGGGCTAAACCTCGGCTCGGTCAGTTGCTTCTGAAGGATTAACAGAATTAATATCATTATTATTATTAACAACATTTACCACCAGCTTTATACAGTGATAGAGCTACACTGCAGTTATTTTCTAGCTGCAGAATGAATGGGTCAGCCCAACCGAGGTAGGAACATGTCCTCACAGAATACTAGCTTAAAATAGCACCATAATTCTGCTGTTTCGTCTGGTGAGTGTAGGGAGACATTCCATCTCAGTCCTCAAGGGTGACAACGCATCTGCATTATGATTCCTGTCAAGGATGAATGTAGATGTCATGGGCCGCAGGATTTACTTGCCATCAGGTAAACTGTGTGCTTGCTTGTCACCACAAAGTAATTAAAATAAACAAAAAAGCTTCACAATACATTGGCGCTGGAGAAGTGGCACAAGAAACTCCAGCGACGCTCCCATTTACAAATGTGTGCCTCTGTGTTTACGCAAATGTCTACGGCAATTTAAAATACTCTACACAGTTTTTTTTAATACACTGAGAGTAACAAACGAGCACACAGTTCACTTATATATATATAGATAGCAAGTGAATTCTGCGGCCCATGACATCTTCATTCATCCTTGACATGGAATCATAATGCAGATGCGTTGTCACTTTTGAGGACTGAGCTGGAATGCCTAGTCACCAGTAATAAAGGTCTCCGGATCCTTATGCTCGCCAGGCAAAACAGCGGCATTATGCTCCTATTCTACCCCGGTCGGGCTGACCGATTTATTCTGCTGTTAGAAACAAACCACAGTGCTGTTCTACCACTGTTACTTATGCATGACCAGATGATATCGCCGTGGTCGAAATCGACACAGGACATCAACATTATACGGAGTGCGTCATGGAACGAAGTGCTATACTATATCTCATTAATATATATAAGCTGGTATTCTGTGAAAGCGGGGTCGCTCTCTAGTCGTGATTCCTCCCTTCTATAGCTAGTTTTTAGATGAAGCATAACTTTAAGAAGTAAAAATGTAAATAGAATGTAAATAGTATAGAGATTAAATAAATTGTTGATGAACAAATATACTTTATAATTTATCATTTCCAAATACAGGTAATAAATAACTGATGCTGAACTTGTAGCCTATTCTTGAATATGGGAATTTGTTACTATTCACTTAATTCAGATCACTCATTCAAATCATAATATGGTGTCAACTTCGATGGATATTAATATCTGACATATGATTATCTGAGTATCCAACTACTCTGACCTGTAGACCACTCGATCGTTTGAGAATAATTATTATGAGATAATTATACATATGTGATATTATTTTGAACAGATACGTACTGGAAGCATTGCATTGAACAAATGAGTTATCAAGTTTGCTCCACATTTCACAGCTTTTTCGCCATCGGCTAGATTAGCAGTGGAATGCCCAAGCGCTACTTTGATTCCAAGACTAGTTAAACCTTCAATTGATTCTAAAGCTCCTGGTAATTCGGGAGCCAGAGTAACAATGATAACATTGTCTAATGGTCCATATACCTCGCGAATTGATTCTAATCCCTGAAAAGAAGGTTGTTAATTTAAAATATTGAAGCGAAGCAGTAAGTTACAATTAAACTGTTTAATATTAAACGTGGCATCCATGTTTTAACTACCAAATTCGATAATTTTGAAGAAGTCCATTTCATATTAAATTTCTCACAGTATAAATGTTTGTGTGTGATTGTCTACAACTGTAACGGACACTTTTTACATTGTCGCCGGTATTTAAGAGGATTCTGAGTTATTTTAGTTATATTACATACTAAAATTCTCTCAATTTATTCAGTATTCTAAAAAAATATCTTGCCACGATTCATTGTCTATCCCAGAGGATCGCGACTTTGAAGGAATATCGATTCATATTTCTTTGAACATTATGGCTTTCTTCGTTTGTTCCACGACGAAAAACCGTCTTAAAAATTCCATGTTATTCCCATGTTTCTGAAGAACTTTAGGTCCACTCAATCCGTTTACATCTTTATTCGGCGTTTCTGACTTAACAGCTCTAGCTTAAAAGTTCAGGCTCTAAAACAGCTTAATCCGTTACAACTTCGAAAGAGTAAGATAAATTTTGCAATTACGTTGATAATGATTTTTAACAATAATTTGGGAAATTGAGGTTCTCTTAATTTTAGCCATTTTCTTGAATTCATTGGAAATAATAACTGGGCTTCAATCTTCAACTTGGATCATCCCTATAGACTTCGAAATACGTTAAAGAGATGTTTTGCTATGCATTCAAGGTAATGCAGCATATAACTCATTACCCTTGGTTCCTCAGATACCTTTAAGTGGCAATAAGCTGATCATATAATTTTAATAGTGCTTTGCTTCATCTGATAGTGGATGTCTGTAGCCCGTAAATTCATCCTCAACAAAAAATGACGATACATATGCATTTACGACTGGAACACCTAACCACCTGGAACTGGGGTCACTGGATTCACTCATCATTCAATAGCAGTGTATCCTGTTGTTACATGCTGGTATTCCGTGAGGGTCCTTCCCCAGTGATGTTGACTTATTTCACATATAAATAAAAACAAGCTACAGCATGGTTCTAACACTTTAGAAAATGAATAAAAGTTGTGGAGAATATGACCCATTTACAAAGTTTTACATGAAGCTTAAGGTATATCATAAATCTCTCTTATTTAATATTTTTTGTCATCAACATAATCAATATATTATTTGTTAATATACAATAAGAAAAAATATTATTTAATGTAAATATGTATTAAGATAGATAAGAAGTTCAATAACCATGATAACAAATACAAACTAGGTCATGATATGATATCTATAATTTGCTTTTTGTAATAAACATTGCAAATAAGAATAAAAGTGTGCTAATTATATTTAAAAATAAATAAGTAATATCATTTTTTTAATATTTTTTTGTGAGATCCGACCAATTTTTTGTTTAACATGTATTTATAGCCAATATTTACAGTGGTTTTTTAAATCTCTTGGCAACAAACTTACAATAAGTAAATCGGCTCTTAATTATTATGTGCAGTCAATATATATATATATTTATGATTTTGATTCAAACACCCACTTTTACATTTAGAACCTAATATGTAACAGGTCTGAATATGAGAACTGTACCGTCTACCATAGTAGGGATAAAAGATGTGAGAGAATTATTTTATTGTTTGAATGTACATATTTTACATTTATGATATTTGGTGATTATGCCAAAAAATTAACTTACCTTATCAGGATTCATAATGTACTCATGTGCATGAGCACCTTTTTTGGCTAAACTTATAAAAGGCCCTTCAAGATGCACTCCTAGTATTGTTGCTCCATGTTTTCCACCTTGGGCTTTCTTTATACGAGGAAGAATTGTGGAATATTTCTCCTTGTCTGAAGTCACCATTGTTGGACAGAATGATGTTACACCATGTGCTAAGAGTTCCTTTGCCACTTTACGTACACCTACTTCAACATTTTCAGCATCAAATGAGAAGTCAACACCCCAGCCACCTAGTTTGTATACATAAAATTTTATTCACCAGTATTATCACATGCACACTATAATTTTAGCATGCAGATATATGTTTTTATCAGTTTTTTTATTTGACATCATCCCTGATTCCTCATCAAACGAACACCAACATTATTAAATAATTGGGAATAAAGTAATTTTGTAATTTTTAATTAAAAAATCTTTAAGCCATAGAGAATCTGTAACATCAGTATATTTTAAAAGAAAATCTGGCGACTTGTAATAAAATGCAAATAAAAAGGATTTCGCTGCTTGAACCAACAATTTGATTTAAAAATATTCACTATTTATTTATTTTTTATTTTAGAATTATGGGTTATGCAAAGTTACCACAAATGAAAATGTAGATAAGTTATCAATCTCAAACACTAAGATTAAATGTTACTAAGGTCACAATAAGGTCTCAGGTTTCTTTATTTCGCTATATGAGAAACATTATCACAAGGCTAATATTTTATTTGGGTTCTCTATGAAAGTGTAGTCCTTCTTCAATTGTGTTGATATACATGATGTCTACTGTAGCTACCATGTAGAAAAAAATGTTAAACATGTTAAACTTTACCTTGTCTTTTTTTTATAAAAAATATGAAATTCGATAAAAATGTAGACAAAACTTTTACATTTAATATATATAATAAATTAAGTTAAAATATTAATGAGAAGTTTTGAAAGGTAGCAATTTTTTAATCAACAGTAGTTATAATTACCTTAAAAAAAACATTATACAAGTAGTTAAACGTAATAGGGCGAATTAATGACACAGCATGAGAATGGTGTTGTCTGTGTGTTGTGTGGCAAATTTGATTGTAATTATTTACCGTTAATTTGAAGGTCAATGAACCCTGGAGTTATAAGAAAATTATCACAATTTATAGTAAATTCCGCTTCCAGTTGTTCTATATAGAAAATTTGTTCGGGATTAACAATTTTTCCGTCACGTATCCATAAATCTTCTTTGATTATTTTCCCTTCACGAAGAATGTTACAGTTATGGAATCTCGTTAAGCCGGACTTAGGTCTCATCTTGAATAAATAATTGTTTTGCTAAGAATTTTTTTGCAACAATCACTAAGACCGCTAGCTCTTAAATAGTCAATTAGATTATAACGATATAATAATACACCTTATACTGAACTAAACCTATAAAAAGGTCTTTTAATATTCAAGGAATGACACAAAGTGAGCAACAAATCTTATGTATATTTTTCGATATGTCATTATGAATGTGACACTGACAGGGACATTAACATACTTTTTCTTTTGCGGCAACGATCCTAAGAGTTTTGTACAGACATGATTTGTTTTAATGCTGTTGCATGCTAACAGGCGCACCCGCGCACCCGGCTTACTATAGCTTTTGAATTGGGGTATTTTGTGTGTAGTAGGATGGCAAGATGGCGACCGCGCGCGCCTGATTATCTTTCCTCTATATATTATATATATATAGCCGCCAAAATAATATTTCATCTCAAATCAAACACAGAGCACAGAGTAAAACACAGGTGAAACCCATTTTATAGCTGTCATTGTCCCACACGAGTAAGTAAGTTGTTTTTATGATTTTACATAACTTTTTTCCTTTGGATTTTTGTATATAAGTCCGTTGCTGGACTACGAGGATGGTAGTTCCAGGCCTTGGCATTATGGGCCCGGTCATGGATATAGAAGAAGGGACAACTCTTTCTTTAAAAAGCAACCACACAGGAAGTGGACCTGGATAAGCCCCGATGGTTCCATCAAATGACATCGAATTCAGCATGAGAAACAAGGGTGCCCTTATATAACACCCAGAAAAATGTCAGCTCTCGCTTCCAATGCCTGGCTGTTTATAATTAAATCTGTAATTGTATTATAGTGGACGATATTGATGTTAAGCTTGTGGAAATTGTCCGTGTGGCGAGAACAAAGTATTAAAACCGCTTTATAAATAGAACCCAAAAACTCTCCGATCACACTCTTAATCTCATAGAAGCAAAGCGTGAAATGAGACTGCAGTCTGTAAGTGTCATGTCAGTGTATAGGTAGCTTAATGGGCAGATCTCCATCTATGAGGCGCGACATACGCAGTTTCAATACCAGTCGTATTTAAGATGTAATAAAGCGGAACCAAGGCTCCAAAGTATTTGCCAGAATTCAATCTAATTCTGAGGAGTATAATCTGCCTCTGTTCCTGGCGTATGCAGACTACGAAAAAGCCTTTGATTCTAACTGTCGGTATAAAGGTGCTGAGGTGTTTATACAATAAGGCTACGATGTCTGTCTGAGTACAGTCCAGTAGTATAAAACCTACTCAGTTGCAGATAGGTGTTAGATAGGGTGATGACATATGTCTAAATTTTTTCATCCGTGCATTGGAAGTCTCTTTCAAACCGTTGGACTGGAAATGATACAGTATTTTTGTCGATGGTGAGTACATTGCCCACCTTCAATTTATCAACCTTACAGTCATCGTGGCAGAATCGCTTAGAAACTCTGAAAATCACTGTGCTCAATGAAAGAAAGGAAAGGAAAGAAGTTTCCTTTCCTGAATGGCAACTACTAACTGGCAGTTGCAGTAACGACCCCTTACTAGATGGAGCGATGACTTGCGAGATTGTCGATAGATGCGATGATGCAGGTTTCTCAGAATCATGAAATTTCTCAGATATTGAAAGACTGTGGTGATTATGATGACGAGAACACAGTTCATGATAGTAAATAGCAAGCTAACAACCCATATCAGGCACATTCAGATTGTAGAAGTACGGAATATTTGGGGAGATAGTATATATATAGATAGATGATGCAAGGATCATACCTGGCCGAATTTTATTTTGGCTTTATAGCGCTGATGTAATAAATACTTATCATATTTACGTCGATAACATTGAAGTTTACGACGGTGTACTTCGATTTGAAAATCATATTGTTGAAACAGTTTGTAACTGTTTCCACGGACTAAAAGTTTAATATCGGATACGTAGATTTTTAACTTGTACAGCATCTGCAGAATGCATGTGTTTGCATTCTGTTTTAGTATACCCCCTCAAACAAACGTATTACCCTTCTTAAATTATGCAAAAAGAATGAATCCAAGTCATTACTCAGATTTGGCAATACTTCTTTGTGATTTAGTAAATTCCCAGCCGTCTTATTCTCTCGTAATTACTACGTACACGTGACATTAGAAACTCTAGACTTAGTTTTAGTTCTCCCGCCCTTTGAAACGGTGGATTTTAGAGATAGTTTTAGGTATAATGCTACAAAGTGTTGAAAAATTTGCTCCCTCCAATTAGAAATCTAAAAGCACCGCATAATTTTAAATCAAAATTAAAGATGTATCTAACAGAATTACAAAGGGATAATCTTGACACTTACCTTATTCGGAACATATACTCATACAACTACCACAGCAAACTCAAATGAATTAATCAAGTGGGAACCCAATAAAAAAAAATCTTTTTCTACCGTTTATTTAATAATTTTTGTAAGCTATATTTTTTAGTTAAATACACAATAACTTTATTTTGTCATCTTTCATATTATAATTTATTTTATGTATGGTTTTTTTATTATTTATTGTTTTTGTTATTTTTTATTAATTATAATTTTTTCATTACAATTTATAAAATGAGGACCGACACTTCTCTTGTCTTCACGGAAGAACAGGGCGGTGACCCTATGTCACAACAGTACCGGAGTTGATATCCTTTTCTTTATTTGGCGCACAGCAGGTTTCAGTTGTCTTCGTATGCAAGAATTACGTTCGGACATGTCCCGCAGGCTCACTTAAAGCACCTGCAAACGTTACTAAACAAACTTCTCTTACGAGTAACAGGTGCTCCATGGTACGTAAGAATTGCGGAAATACATCGCAACTTAAAATTGCCTGCTATATACAATAATTTCGAAGAAATATCCTTACAATATTTCAATAAGATTAAGAATCACCCGAACCCATTGGTGGTGACGGCTGCAGGTGACAACACCCCTGAGAGGGGTACCCCTTGGTCCAAAAGATGTCCAAAATACGCAACCATAGCGCTCGATGATATTTTGACGGCAGAAAATTAACTTTATACGAAATCCTACCCGCGCCGAGCATATTGGTCATTACTACACATGCTTGTACGCGGCAATCACGCGCACTCGTACTCGTACACACACATACATATATATAATATGGCATAGGCATAAAAAAATCACACCGTGTTCGTTGGCTAGTGCGACGTCTTCTTTCAGCGGCATATATGAGATTCACTAGTGACTTAGGTTTAAAATCCACCTATGCACCCTTAAACGATAGCGAGCCGAGGTTCGTCTCGGCATTGCCTTTGTTTCCCTACTCAGTGGGCCTTCTGCTTGGGAGTCTGTTTCGGTAGTAAGTAGTAAAAGTCACTGGACCAACAGCATACACTCGTGAGCAAAAAAATCGACTCACGCATGCGAACAAAATAATAAAAACTTACCCTGGTTCTAATTACAATCGCTAGTCGGTTCTTTATAGACCGGATAAGATTTTTACTATTTCCAGAGAAAATCCATCCTGTTCTTCTGCGAGTGCGTCTTGAAGCTCATCTCGTAGCTGCCGCAGGATTTTTAGCCCGAACTTTTCTTTTAAGATCGTCCCGTACATGCTCAAGAAGACTTAAGTCCGGACCACGTGCTGGCCACTCCATGAACTTAATTTCGACAAAACGATTTTCATCGATGAAGCCTGCGTAAGGAGTGACATGGATAAACCTGCCTCTAGCTTCGATGAAAATTAACTACTAGGTTTTGGCCTCTGTTAAAATACCCACCCACACCATCCATGCCACATTTTCACTTATGGAGCACTAGGCGAATCGCTCTCCAGGTCTTCTGTAGATTCGTTGTTGTCTATCTCTGTCATGGAGACTCTACACTATACACTCGGTTTTGATCTGAGAAGAGAACAGAGTTCGACTCATCGTCCATCCAGTTCTAGTATACGCTTGCGAACCCGCCGTAGTCGAGTTGCTCGATGAATTTGGGCCAGTAGCAGGCCCTTTTTGGAGTCAGGTTAGACTTTAGTCTTCTTCTGACTGTCCAAACGCTAATAGCCTCTCCTCGCGTTTTCTGAGCTCCTGTTGGTCTTGAAAGTCAGGGAGGGCCCAATTTCTGAACGAAGTTCTGACGATGTATCGGTCATCCCTCTCTGATGTGTACCTTCTTCTGCCGGATCTATTTCTTCGGTTAAAGCTACCAGTCTCTTGCTATCGCCGGTAAATTGTGGACACAGACTGGCATATTTTACACACGAGTCACTATTCGCGGACTATAGTCTTGTTCCGACAGGGCAACGTTTGAGCCACTTCTTCAATAGATGTGTCCATTTTAGGCATTGCTTGTTTTTAATAATAAGGGATAAGTGTACTGACGTTTGACGACTAACTGATAAAGGTAGGTCAGGTAAATGACCTTTTATAGAGCATGACAACCTCTAATTAGCGCTATTTTATACAGGTATAAAAATGGTGATTAGCAATAACGACATGTTTTTGGGTCGTATTCTCGGAAAAAATAACATTCGTTTACATTATTTAGAAGTCAAAACTTGCAGCTTTAATAATTTATAAAGAAAATTATAATTGAGTTATTATTAATATCTATAATTCACTTAGTTATAACCCACTTCGTGAATTCGACATTTTCGATTTTATTGCTCACGAGAGTAATTTCAAATAAAAAAAAAGGTACAGGAAAGTTTCGATTTAGATACCAAGAGATACACACCGGAGAGAGTTCAAAGCTTCAAGTGAGTGTATATTGTTAGATATAATTTCTTTTTAATTCAATAAAATTACTATTAAATTAACGGCTATTTTCGATCCAAGAAACCCTATAGCTCGTAACAATGTTCTGGCATAATTGGGTTAAAAGTATCCTGATACTTTATGTAGGATTTTATAAAAACGTAATCCGTACCTGATTTATTTATGCTACAGCTAGTTATTAATGGCAATGTGGCTCTACTACGTAAAAATATTGTTTTTGTCTTTGGTAATAATTAGACGTTTGAAAATTATCTTCTTTTATTTTTTTTACTAATCAAGTGGATTTCAATTCATGAACAGAATGTTGAAGATGCCACCAATACAGAATATAAATAATTTATGATGCAATCAAAAATGTTGTTCCAGTTCGAAATAACATGTCACGCTTTAATAATTATTCTGTTTGAAAACCTAAATACGCATCTGAAAAGAAAAAACTAAAATATATAAGCGTTACAAAATTTATAAAAATCCTCGTGATTATGACAAGTTTTCAATGTTGAGAGAACAGTTGACAAAACCGGAGAAAGGTTTCAATATTTATTTCCAAGGATTTTTCAAACGGTACCTGATAGCCTACCTTAATCAAACTTATTTCACTCAAATAAAAGATGCTCATATTTAAATAATAACTTTTTTGTTAACCAAAACCAAGTCGTAGCAATGTTTAAAAAATATTAACACTTCAAAGGCTGCTGGCATCGATAAAATTCACACGTACTTCGTAGCATCATGTGTTGAAGGCTTAACCAAACCTTTTTTTGTTTATGTGTTATGTTTGTGTAATTTTGCTAACACAGCGGGGCAGTCTTCCGTATCGGTTTCGGATCTCATCTCTTGGCAGCGGCACCTCATTACTTGTTCCTTCCATTTGATCTCATCCTACGAAGAGTGGCTCGAATTGCCAACGATCAGGGTCGACCACTTGATTGATTAGCTATACGAAAAGATGTTGCACATTTTGCATTCTTACCGTATTTATCACGGGGGTGTTCAGAGGTTCAGATATTTTTTTTAATAGCAACAATCTTCATAAGTTAATCCTCACTAACTTGATGATTGGTAATCCATCACTATGTGCTATGTACGAAGTTGTCTGCTACGCACAATTACTCTGTGGAAACGGCTGTCGCCTAGGCTATTGCCGGACCTTTACCGTTAGACCGTAACGCAACTGCTTGTCTTCTGGTGTAACGGGCGTTCGGTGATAACTTATCATTAGATGAGTTGCATGATCGTTTTGAGTAAAAAAAAAATGGGCTTTTCGTGGATTATGATCTATATATTATGTATATATATATTTTAATAAGTTGTGATGGTTTTACTGCGTCATTTTTAGCATATAATGAAAGAGATTCTTTTGCAACATACATACGTATTTCATGCTATTCGTCACTACTTACAACAAGATGAAATAGACGTGTCGGAATAGTACTTAATAGAGCACCGAGACGGATGAAGGCTTACCAGCGATGCGACTGCGCGAACCGTTGAAGAATAGAGCGCGTAGCACGTAGAGCGAGGCTATATCAGTCGGGATTCCGAGGCCGTGGACTACGTAGTGACTGTGTAGTTGCCGTCTACGCGTACCGCGATCAACGTAATGTTATACGTGTGATTGCAAACATTTTCCTCATTAATAGCAACGGCTAAAGTGATAAATAACAATACCAAAGTGAACTTTATTTCTGCAGTTACAAAGTTTCATATTAATCGTTATCCGAATGGCTGTACTTCGTTTAATTGAAAATTTAGACCTCAGGGTTTCAAAGTTTCGGTACGTCTGTCAATACTCCTTACTAAACTTTTTAGTGTAATCGTGTGATTGTAATTTTCTGTTTTGTTTCTTTAAACTTTTTAATTTTTCTAGGTAATAATACACAACTATTTATTTTATGCCGTTTAGAATTTTAGTTGAAAAACAATTTAAGACGTTTTGATAAAAAAAATATTGTAATAGAAATTATATAGTACATTAAATTATAAGTTTAACAAAATTAACGATTGGGTTTAATGCGTTTAAAGTGTTTTATGGCTTTTTATACTTTTGTTAGATTAAGATTGACATTGGATATATAATAATAACTAAAAAGACAAAATATCTGGATCTGGCACATGAGGTGACCGACATGTGAGGTGGTATGCCGACCAAATTTATTCCTATAGTCGTATCTGCAAACGGGTTAATCCCAACCGCCCTCTCGACGGGTAGCTTCGGACTCCAATGCAGAAGGCGTTGCTCCTTAACACCGGTCGTATAGTCCGCAGGTTACTTTCCCTTTCGCCCTAACCCTCGACTGGTTATTCTTTATATATGTATTATATTGTATTGTATATATTTGTTTTATTATATATAAATATAAAAAAAATATGATAAAAATAGTTTATTATCATTTAGCAATGAAAGTACACGATATACATAAAATCTATTTGTGCTCTAGTTATTTCATATATTATCCACTATGATAATTGTAGTGTATCGAAATAAAAGACGCGGGTGTGTAGGCTGACAGTTTATTGCAGACTGGCATGTATGTCACTGCGGTGGGTTCACAAACATTTTGTGAATACCCTATAACTCCTCCACCCTTAGCATACAATAAGATACAGAAAATAAACAATTTCAAAATTTGTAATTGGCACGGTTATTCAGACGGCATTGTCGTACCGGTCTAGCCAGGTGGTCCTGGGGCGGTTCTGTAGCCGGCGGAGGTGCTGTGTGAGCCGACGGGGATTTTGGAGCTCTCCGGGTTCCTTCCAAATCCCCACCATCGTTTTGACCTGCTATATCCAGAGGCTCCGAAGTCTGGGGGTCGTTTTCTTCAGGAGGGGTCATTCAGGGAGAATTTATTTGCCCTGCACTACGGCGAAAGAATTCGGAATTCGAATTTGGCTGATTACTGGGACTAATTAACGAACTTCTTGTTCTTGTTCGTCGTACCTAATACCTTATAGTCTGTTTCACCTAAGCGTTGTGTGATCCGACCACCTACCTCCTGTAATGATCGGATGATACCGAATACATTGAACGCCCCTCGTATATGTCATTTTCCCTGCACTGATGTTATCTATTATGTGTATTTGGTTATTAATAGAGATACGCTGAAGCCAGAAAGAATTTTAGTGGCTGCGCCATGTTGTAATGTTTTAAAACATTACAACATGGTACATTTGCCATGGAGACTATTAATACTTATATAGGCTATACAAAACTCAGTATAACATTGTAATCATAATCTACTCCCTTTTGCTTTTAGTAGAATAGTACATCTAAAACCTGATCTTTGAGGAAAATAGGGCGACCAAACATAATTAGTCAAATAGCATTTCGGGTGGAAAGCGTTTATAATATAGATTCAGATTTCATTACAAACTTTCCTTCGACGAAAACTCAATGATTGCGCCAAAATGTACATTACCATTTTATTAACATCTATTTCGAGATAGCTGCCGACAATTTCAAAGTAAATCTTAACATATTTTGTAATAGGCAATTAACATTATATTTATTATGGTAGATAATTCTGTTACCTTGGCTCAGAGATTATCTACCGTATTGTGAATCGTACATACATATTTCTGCTCAAGTTAATATTAAAGCAACATACAGGTGTCACGATTTATGTAAAATGAATACTTGATGTCTTTATAAAAGATGTTACACCTGTCCGCAGTATATAAATATATATGTATATAAAAGCACTAAATTGTTTATTTTAAATTGGAAAACTATGATTAATTAATAATTAAATAATAATAAATAAATATATATATATATGAACTAACTTTAATTACTCTGATTTAGTCCTTGAATACCATCAAATTAAGTAGCGATTCAATTTACGATAGTAAAGTAGCACACTAGCTCTCGTTATATATAGTTTATTAAGCTTTCTTTTGAAAGACATTGTTTTAATTGGTTGGAAATAACGACAAAATAATTGTGGTTTTTCGTTGTACACATCAAAAACAATGAAGCAAAGCGTTGAGTTCGAACTACAGGTACATTCACAACCAAAGGATGATAGGGTAGCACGCCGTGCGTGTTGATATCCTACGATGGAAAGGTGATGGGGAAATCAATTATGGAATATCTACACACATTCTACGTTTTCAAAGAAATAATGGCAGGGGCGATGTTGAGCATAAGGATAGGTTAGTCTGGACATAGCGAAAGCCTTCGAACGGATATGACACAAAGCGCTTCTGTTGACCCACCTATCCTATTGCCTTTCCTAGTGGGTCCACGGTTTTCTCACGCACCATAAAGGTCGCAGTATACGTTGCATGCTCCAACTCCATTGCAGTGAACGCTGGCGTTTCTTCTGTATATTAATGAAATTGTATTGTTGTTAGTTTGGTGAGTGATTTAATATTTTTCTAAAACTAAAGGGATATTATTGAATATTTTTTCCCTTGTCAAGTTATATTTTAACAGTACTGTAATACTCAAATAAGAGCACCACTTGGTTTCGATATACTACTTACTGACTGACTAAAATAGGTGTGTGTGTAAATATATATATACATATATATATACATATATATATATATATATATATATATATATATATATATATATATATATATATATATATATATATGTCGTGCTTGGACCTCACCTGTAAAACCTTAAAAACATTTTTTGTAACTGATGCTACACACTCAGGATGTATTTGTTATGGTGCTCCTGTATTTGTTATAAACCGATGATTAAATTCTTACTTAACTTCTACAGAAGCAGCGATTGGCATTCATTGTCTTAGATCTGTTATCACTGAGGCCTTGTCAGTACTTGCCGGAGTAATAATTTAAAGCATATTGCAATAAACATAACGCTAAGCTTAATAATTTAAAGTTCATTTTTCTTTTTGTAACTCGTATTACTGGAATCAAACTTTAGCAGCTCTCATGGGCCCTCCATGGTGCTTCGCGGACAAGCATCTCTTGGTTGGGCAATTTCCCAACACGATGACTAATGACATCACTTCTATTTGTTTGTCTCCCACTTTGCAATGGAGGGAACTCGGAAAACCTCTTTATCTACTCCTATTACCCTATATATTCCTATTACTCTATATAATGAAATTCTCTACTTTGGACCTCACCGTCCATATTTTGAAATATTTTTTTTTTATTTTGCTTGCCGCCGTCCGTCCTGGTTTACAGGAGATACGGTGGTAAGAATAAGTGGAGGGTTGTTAACAATTTCATATTTACTTCAAAATTTCTTCCACTTTCAAACTTACCATATCGAAATCAAGAAATAGATAATATTTTTAAGGTATTTTAATTTTAATATTCCTTAACTAAATTAGGACTACAATTTTGGATCGAAAGAACGCCTAGCTATGGACTACAGGATTAAAAATATGATAACATGATACAGGAGTAAGAGGAGAAAAAGAAGAACTTTCACGTATATTTTTATTAAGCTCAAGGCGACAAACGAGCACTAAGCTTACCCCGTGGTAAGTGATTGCGTTCTTTAAATACCTACATCCATCTACGAAATCCATCAACTAACAAATCAAGATGCACACGCGTTACCTGAGGGCAAGTGATGTAATTGTGTATGTATGTAATTGAAAATGTATATTTACGATTAGAATTCCTTTGTACTATGCATTTATTTTTGTAGCATTAAATATTTAAATAATTTTTGCTGCTGGAAAAAAATAAAATGACTTGTCCTATCCTATGCGGGTTCTGACAGTGACTTATGCGACGTCCGCCCTTTCGTTGCCTCCTTGCAATTGTCGCCATTTATCCTCTTTTTAAATTGTAATTCAAATTTATATGCATGATAAAAACTCTTTATTAAATATTAATTTACCATTAGGTAAAGAAATTTGTTTTCACATTAAACCTTATCTTTAATCAACTATAAGAAAAAAATATTATTATTAATATATTCTTGTTAAGAAAACTGTATTTCGTCGCAAATTGGAGCGAAAGCCAACAATGGCACAATTAATATTTGCGAAAATACCCACAGAAAAATAAATTTCGCCTTTAGCTTTCTTTCCTCACAATTTTATTCGCATCAACAACACAGCAAAGTAACATTTGTTGCGAAATGGATATCTTTTCCCTCTGGTAATTATTATGGTGGGTGTAATTTTTATAAACCCTACCCAACGAATTATTAACAAAAAATATTTTAGCAACCTAACTTACCTTATTAAATAAAAACATTTGCAATACCATTCAAGCTATATATATATATATATATATATATATATATATATATATAATAATTAAAAAAACGTTAGTAGGATTAATTAGTATTAAAAGCCTATATAAATATTTGAATTTTAGCTCCTATTTAAAACAGAAAAAAGAGCGATACCTGCCTTAATTTTGACATACTAATTTCACCAGTTTCATCAATCATTCCTCTCATCTGCGCTCTCTCTTTTGGAGTGTTTAACGTACGTCGGCACGTTAGTAGGTCTTAAAATAACAGTAATCCAACCGCGAAATTGAAAACTTCTTTGTATTCGTATTTGGATTTTGAAGCAGAAAATAAATGTTAGAAAAATATTACTAGAAATTTTGGAAAGTAATTTAATTTAGAGAATGGAAAGAAATTATTTATCACCTAAATGTTTAGTAAACTTTAGTTAATACCATGTTTATTTTACCCTCGTTATTATTAATCTTCAATGTTTTGTATATATTCATCATTCAGCGAAGCTCCATTGGCCCTTCGCCAGTTATACTATATATAGTCAGTCACATATATATAAATATATATATACATATATATATATATATATATATATATATTAGCTGATTCATTCCAACTTATTTTACTATAGTATATGCTATCAGTTATTATACTAATCAACTGATAGCATATACGCCAGCCCAGTATTTTGAATATTGCAAACAATTCAAAAAGCGCTTTTAACGGAGAATAATGTTGATGGTTAGATGTGTAAACTTTTTAGTAATTCTGTTCATAATTATTACCTGGTTCTATATTACCATAAAAGCTAGCTACGGTTAAATATTCGGAGTATGACGTATGTAGATATTCAGATACATATAGTACACAATATTACTTGCGTATGGATAAATCCCAATAATGTTTTTTATATGTTTATGTTTTCTTTATGTTATTTACTATTAATTTAGAGAGGATGCTAGTAGTGCTTTACTGTTGTTCCTTTGTTATAAAATAATTGATTTCTTTTAAGACATGCCGTAATTCACTATTATCCAGTATTTTCCTGAATAGGCGTAGGAAATGTAATAATGTTTTATATAACGCTGTGGCAGTGGAATAAGATAATTAATTAATAATTATTTTCTTCTTTCCTTTTCAGCGATGTATTGCGATGTTGATATATTTATAAATATGAAGTTCATATAAAACTATGAAAATCATTTGGTATGTGCCCGATGTAACTGAAAAGCAATGTATCATGGCACCATAATTAAAATCCCAGTTTTATTTAGATAAAATATGGAGATTTTTTTTGCTACGATATTTCTGTGCATGATGAAAATTGTGAAATATTTCTGAAAATGTGAAAAAAGACAAAAAATATCCTTTATTAGACCTGTAGAGTACTAAGGTTTAGATCGAAATCTTGGATCCTGAGAAAATATGGTGGGTGTATTTTTGCAGTTGCACTTGAAGTTATAATGACAAATTGTATAACATTTATATGAACTGGATCTCATTAGGTTTACGGGAATAGGTTGCCTTTGTAACGTCTCGTTGAACCATATCTAAATAAGATACGTCAAAGATCGGTCAAATGAAAAAAGCTCGTATTGTGGGGCCCCTACTCAGAGATGAAAACAGTATTCCATGTAAGGCCGGCTGAGATATGGTTGCGTTATTGTTATATACCTATCTGACGTTTCTACGTGTTTCTTGCATTTGAATAAATTTCTTCTACAAGTAGTAAGATAACGATTACAGTAGGTATTTCACTCGGCGTAACCACCTGGATGGCTTAGCTTCAGCATATGCCAGCTCACTAGAACGAAATAATAACTAACTAAATAACGATAAACAATATGCGGCTCTACTAGTAGATCAACTGGTGGAACTCGATAAATAGCAGGCTGAATCAAAATGTAATGTGTATTCACGACAATTTCTGTGAATACATATTACATTTTCAAGTGTATACTGAAGAGCGACAGTCAACAACTTTAGTGATTCTTTAGGGACCAAGTTTAACTAAATAAACTGCCCGAATAGCTCCATCCATCCATTTGTGTCGTCTACATACTAAGCACGTAGTAGGACTAAACCTACTTACCGGAACTATTTTTGAGAGAGTATATATTTTACATTGTCATTAATTGGAGTAAGTCGTTTAATTTGAAACACTAAAGTGTATAAGTGTATCATCAGCAAACAGTAATATCTCATGATTATTATTTATGACATGTGGCAGTTTATTATTGATGGCTATTGGCTCCCAATGAATGATTAAGCTTGATTAATATGTCCCAACTCATACATGAGAATGTCCAGTAGTGGACCGTTTCACCGGTTAATAATTTTATTTGCTAAATGTAATTGTCAGTGTCAGTGTACACGTACACTGACCCCCCACCAGACTAGATGGGGCGATGAATGCAAGGAGATCAGAATCCTCGCAATGTATGTGGAGGCCTTTGTTTAGCAATGTACTATGGATAGGCTGTGATAATGATTAGATGTTACCAACTATATAGTGTCTGTGTTAAAGTATGCTAGTGTGATCAAAACACGATGAAATATTGTAGAATAACTTATTCGTGTACTGTTAACCGCTAACCATGTACACGTGATTACAATATATGTATTTGTTAGCTTGTGCTTATTGGTGAATTTGGTTTTATTTAATTGGCAAATTAATTGATATGATGGCCTTATTAAGTGTATGTTAGGTAATTATTTTGAATGTGTGTAAAATACAGAAATAAAAACGAGTAACAAAAATGGAATGCCGCAATTATGAAACTTGGTCGTATACAAAGTAAAATAATATTTAATAATCTCAGGAGTATTTCGGTTACGTATTATGATTTTAATATATCAAAGGGACTTTGGAAAGAAGTCAGATGAATAACTTATTTTCAGAGACACGATACGTCAAAGTTAATGTCAAAGCTAAAAGGCTCCAATTTTTTTCGTGGTAACAAGATTATTAAGTAGCTTTGTGATATTTAGAAATAAAGCATTCGACATAGAAATATACGTTTCGTTCTTTCCTCGTAGAATATCAAAAAATTAAACGTGTCACATTGTTCTATATTTTTATATTACATGACCGTCGTATCGCATTGAATGACGTAAAGTTTTATCGTTTTACATATTCCAGTAACGCCAGTAGTTATCATTTGTCAGGTATTGTATTCCTGTGGGAGAAAATATGTATATATTTGGTGCGTCAAATTACATTTATGGACGTCTCTCATTAATCGTATACTTAGTATTTTAACTGTTTTGTTGATGCCTGATTATAATCAGATTGAATCCAATAAATAAATAAATATTTGTAAAAAAAACCCGTAATAAGTTTCGTATTTCCCTCATTAGTCGAGGCTTAACAAGATTTGTTCATAAATGTGAATATCCACGGGCTAGCATGAATAGCATTGATATCATTTAACTAGAATATTACCGTGCATTAAAACGTACACCCAGTTTTATTACGAAATCAAAGTCAGGGGGAAAATGCAATTTTATTTCTACCTCCCAGCATCACACTTATTATTTTAACATACAAATAAATTTCAGAACGTAAAGCATTGTATGATGCATTAAATTTTAAATAAATATTGAAATAGCTTTTAACGTTTAATAAAATAAGAGGTTGGTGCATTTTGTATGCGTGGAAGTCTGATGATGAGGTTGGAAAAGGACTTCCATTCACCCGAGTAGAGGATTGTGAGTGGTCATTCGTGTTTAATATATGTGAACTTTTATAGGCTCTTACTATTCTATATTATATAGTATAATATCTATACTATATTATGACTTTAGTATTTTATAATGGCATTGATATAACCATGACAATAACTGTTAAATATTTATATAAACAGGTAAGGCCAACGATGAATGAATCGAATTTGGGTTTAAATTACATTATAGTTGACTTGTAATTTATAGGTCTCAAGCAGGTGTCGCGAACATCATTTTTTCTTTTCTTTTCAGGGGCCGTGGCATAAAAATGGTTGAGAAACAATTATCTAGAATTCTAGAGGATACAGTGCCTACTACCACATTATACCATAATTATATAATTATATATTTATTATATATAACAATATAATTTATATTTTTAATATCGTTAGCCATCGTTAGTCTACTGTTCAACATAGAGGTCTATGGGTATTTCTTAAGTTAAATAATCAATCTATTTCTATTTTAAAAGTAGACTTTCTTCGCTGATTTTAATTTCGTGTTTGTTTTAAAAGAAAACAAATCCTATCTACTTAGAAAGAAAATAAAAAAGAAATATAGGTGACTTCTTCAAACATACTCTCTTTTTGAACTGAACAAATATTATTTCTTTTCCGGTAATGGTAAACGGTAATGGTATTTACTTTCCCTAGACTTAAAAGCGTCCAATACACACAGAAAGTCCGTAGCTTAATGATTTTATTTTTGCGGGGACCTTAATTAAAATATAAATGCACGAGAACAGGAAGGTAATGACGTCTAATAAGCCTTTGGACGACAATGAGGACACTAAAGGCGTGAGAGGTGGCGGTAAGGGAGTACCCAAAAGAGAATTTTATGAATATTGTTCCCTGTAACCATAACATTACGGCTTTTGGCTGTATAAGCACTTATTAGAATTAGGCTCGTTTATAATAATTTGGAGTACGGTGCGTTTGGACTGTAGATTGCCACCAAAAATAAAGTTTAATAATTACTATCATCTGTGTCTTAAATTATGAATACTGTAATATATTCTTAATTAATATACCAATTTATCTTCTTTCTTATTTAAAAAAAGTTTAATTTTCTGAAGTATATACTAAGCTATGCTAAAAGGCACTTTATATGAATTAAAAACGGCAATTAGTTTTTATCTAAGATTGAAAAAAATTGTTTTTCTTTTAAAAACGACTGCACTAGAGTGTAGTTTTGTTTTGTAGGCATTAATTATTTGTCCGTTTATCCAAGTTTATTTTTCTTGGCTTTAAATTTAATTTGTAACAAATTTACCTAGCTAGCCAAGTAATACAATTATTTTAAAAAATATACAATTGTGGAGGTATGATGAATTTTATGGTAAAGTGGGGAGTCACAATTTAAAATATATAAGTAATTGAGCTGATTATCTATAATATATGTTTTAAATTAACATACGGAATCAACAAATTGAATCTATCACAAATATTAAAACGTTCACACATTTCTACTGAACGATTCCAGAGCAATGGGTGGCGAAATACTCGGCTTTCGCACCTCTTAACTAAGTCCTATTTAATCTTTAGCCCTTCCTCGGGTAAAGTCACCTCTATAATGATCTCAAAAATTAAATATTCTGATATTACTTGCCCACGGCCTTCACCCACGCAATATTGAAGGAAAATGTTGGCAACTTCGAGTATATGTTGTATCATATATTCGAAGTTGCCAACACTTTCCTATATTATTTCCTATATGTATATCAGGAACTTAAATCTGTTTTAGAACATTTTTATTATTCCTTATACATATATTTTAGTAACGTAATAAATTGGAATATAACATATAAAAAAGTAAAATAACAAAAAATGATAAGGTATAGCTGCTTTATATGTATATAGATATTTACTAATTTTTATATTATATATATATAATGCTTTTCATGTGTTCATATAAATACCTGAACTTCGTTAGTTGTTCTGATTTGTTCATAGAGTCGGTAACAAAAGCATTAAAATAATGTGTCTCATTTAATAGTGTCAATGAAAAAGAAATGTGAACTCGATCCAACGTTCGAATTGCAATTTGAATTTATATTCAACGAGAGGACATTTGTCAGTCGCTTGAGTAGAATAGGAATTCATTTTCGTAATAAAATTTTTACTTACCTGCATTTTACGCCTCCGCAGGCACATATTTTTCAAAAGTTTCGAATTCCCCGTAAAGTTTACAAGCCTTTGTTTGAGTAGAATATGCTTGGATTTAGCATTTTTCCCACAAAAAAAACATGTTTTTAAATATAAAATTTAAAGCGGTAGTACTGTAAATTAATAACTTTAACATAGCTAGCACGACGCAAGTAGAGGACATCCGGCCTTTCAACTACGGTACGTGCAAGGGTTTTATTTTGCGCTCGGGGTATTGTTGCAAAAATACTGAGCTTGAAACCGAGAATCGCGTTGAATGTTAAACGAGCGATGAATGGGTAGTACGATATCCATTCGTAATTTATGCCATAAAGATATCATCTCAATGTTCTTTCATGGGTTCTTTTGTCTCTTTTATTTTGTAAAATAAAGTATTTTTGTTAATTCTGCATGATGATAAGCACGATCTCCGAAACTGGAGATGGTGCTTATCATCCTTCTTATGTAATTAAACTGATGATCATGTACCTAGTCCTAGGTGAATTAATTATCATATTTGCCAAACTGTTCAAAGAGTTTACTTTCGGTTATCGAATCGACTCACATATTCACACCACACTCCTTTTACGACATCTTGTGATATGAGCTTTGTTTTAATTGGTATCAGACACCATAAAACAAGTTTTTTAATATTTCATATCTTTATGAACAAAAAAAAACAGAATTACTACAAAAATCTCCAATCGTATTAAAGAATCTCTTTAAACATCTATGTAACGTTTCATTTTGAAATAAAATTCAATAGTTAAAAATCAATTCAATTAGAACAAGTTATATAAAAAAAACGTGTACTAAAATGTCCCTTTAAATAATTATACTTAAATACTTAAATAATTGCCCTTCTTTGCCAAAAAAGTAACCTTTCGTAGTTTTACGAACTCATAAGTATGCTATATAGCTACTTATCAGAATAATAAATAGTAAAAAATTATATATAAATTGAATAGGACAATTAAACTAAAAGTATCTATGTCCAGTCCTAAGGAATATTATAACTTAATTTGCGTTATAAGAAGTAAAGTAGAGCTTAAGTTGAAATCAGTTTATGATCAAATAGAAGTTTCTTTTCAAAATTTTCCTAACAATTGACTTATTTTACAGAGTTATTTCAGTATATTTAAGCAAGTCGGTTATATATTATTATCATGTATTTGTATTTTATTTTGGAATGTCAGGAACAGTATACTCATATTTTATTTAATGAATTAGGTGTACTAAAGTATTAAAGGATGTACAAGGTATTAATAATAAGTACGCGCACAAACAGTAATAAGACAGCCTTTCCGTGCACATTAAATTGTTAATGCCATGTGCGTGAAAAATGTTCTATACTGTGTACGTTACAGAGCAGCAGGATGAATTTAAGTACGCTGTTTTAATATTATGATAAAATATAATTCTAATTTTATAATTACAAAATTAAATTTAGTAAATAAGTAATTTTTTAGTATCTGTTGCGAAGCTGAAGTCCTAAGTATATTTTAAATGTAAAGAGCACGAATTAAGGAAGAAATACCTATATTGAACTTAATTAAAAAGTACTTAAAAACAGTTGAAATAAAATACTTATTTAAAAGGTATTCTAATTTTTCCAATAAATAAGTACTTTTATATTATGATTTAGAAATACATGGCCCTTCTAATTTCTCAACAAGACCCGCGAAAAAAGGTCTAATGAAATTAAAATGTTTTAAAAGGTTTTTGCAACGGAATAATAATGGGAACGCGGATGTCATGCGAAACAGTACTGTAGACAGTTCACTTGGCCCGAGGGAGAATTTCTGAATTAAAACAGCCAGCAGTATAATACAGTTTAGGGTTGCAATATATATATACATATATATATATTTCAAATAAGTATGTGCTTTTATATTAACATTTAGAAATACATGGCCCTTCGAATTTCTCAATAAGACCCGCGAAAAAAGGTCTAATGAAATTAAAATGTTTTAAAAGGTTTTGAATAATAATGGGAACGCTGATGTCATGAGAAACAGTGCTGTAGACAGTTCACTTGGCCCGAGGGAGAATTTCTGAATTAAAACAGCCAGCAGTATAATACAGTTTAGGGTTGCAATATATATATACATATATATATATATTTCAAATAAGTATGTGCTTTTATATTAACATTTAGAAATACATGGCCCTTCGAATTTCTCAATAAGACCCGCGAAAAAAGGTCTAATGAAATTAAAATGTTTTAAAAGGTTTTTGCAACGGAATAATAATGGGAACGCGGATGTCATGCGAAACAGTACTGTAGACAGTTCACTTGGCCCGAGGGAGAATTTCTGAATTAAAACAGCCAGCAGTATAATACAGTTTAGGGTTGCAATATACATATACATATATATATATTTCAAATAAGTATGTGCTTTTATATTAACATTTAGAAATACATGGCCCTTCGAATTTCTCAATAAGACCCGCGAAAAAAGGTCAAATGAAATTAAAATGTTTTAAAAGGTTTTTGAATAATAATGGGAACGCTGATGTCATGAGAAACAGTGCTGTAGACAGTTCACTTGGCCCGAGGAGAATTTCTGAATTAAAACAGCCAGCAGTATAATACAGTTTAGGGTTGCAATATATATATACATATATATATATTTCAAATAAGTATGTGCTTTTATATTAACATTTAGAAATACATGGCCCTTCGAATTTCTCAATAAGACCCGCGAAAAAGGTCTAATGAAATTAAAATGTTTTAAAAGGTTTTGCAACGGAATAATAATGGGAACGCTGATGTCATGAGAAACAGTGCTGTAGACAGTTCACTTGGCCCGAGGAGAATTTCTGAATTAAAACAGCCAGCAGTATAATACAGTTTAGGGTTGCAATATATATATACATATATATATATATATATATATATATATATTTCAAATAAGTATGTGCTTTTATATTAACATTTAGAAATACATGGCCCTTCGAATTTCTCAATAAGACCCGCGAAAAAAGGTCTAATGAAATTAAAATGTTTTAAAAGGTTTTTGAATAATAATGGGAACGCTGATGTCATGAGAAACAGTGCTGTAGACAGTTCACTTGGCCCGAGGGAGAATTTCTGAATTAAAACAGCCAGCAGTATAATACAGTTTAGGGTTGCAATATATATATACATATATATATATTTCAAATAAGTATGTGCTTTTATATTAACATTTAGAAATACATGGCCCTTCGAATTTCTCAATAAGACCCGCGAAAAAAGGTCAAATGAAATTAAAATGTTTTAAAAGGTTTTTGAATAATAATGGGAACGCTGATGTCATGAGAAACAGTGCTGTAGACAGTTCACTTGGCCCGAGGAGAATTTCTGAATTAAAACAGCCAGCAGTATAATACAGTTTAGGGTTGCAATATATATATACATATATATATATTTCAAATAAGTATGTGCTTTTATATTAACATTTAGAAATACATGGCCCTTCGAATTTCTCAATAAGACCCGCGAAAAAGGTCTAATGAAATTAAAATGTTTTAAAAGGTTTTGCAACGGAATAATAATGGGAACGCGGATGTCATGCGAAACAGTACTGTAGACAGTTCACTTGGCCCGAGGAGAATTTCTGAATTAAAACAGCCAGCAGTATAATACAGTTTAGGGTTGCAATATATATATACATATATATATATATATATTTCAAATAAGTATGTGCTTTTATATTAACATTTAGAAATACATGGCCCTTCGAATTTCTCAATAAGACCCGCGAAAAAGGTCTAATGAAATTAAAATGTTTTAAAAGGTTTTGAATAATAATGGGAACGCTGATGTCATGAGAAACAGTGCTGTAGACAGTTCACTTGGCCCGAGGAGAATTTCTGAATTAAAACAGCCAGCAGTATAATACAGTTTAGGGTTGCAATATATATATACATATATATATATATATATATTTCAAATAAGTATGTGCTTTTATATTAACATTTAGAAATACATGGCCCTTCGAATTTCTCAATAAGACCCGCCAGACAGTAAGAAATAACTGTGATCCATCCATTCTGAACATTTTTTTGTCAACCTGTGGACTGAGGTGATGGCTACATGTAATTGGGTCCCCGGATCTCTACACTCAAACCATACAGCTTTATGCTGTTATTATGTGCTGAGGCACGTTGCACCTTTGTTAGACATAGAAATTCGTTATAGAAAGGAACACGTACATGGAAAGGTGGTAAAACTAATAAATTCGTATCAGCAGAATAACGTAGTTTATATAAGTGAATAAAAGAAATCCGTCCCTTGAAATACATTTATAACGAGCATGTTTCGCTAAATGTCATTGGGAATAATTAAAAGGTGTCAATTTAAATAGTTCCAGTACAAAAGTATTATTATAAAAACATAAAATATCTCGTTCCTTGAAATAAAGTTGTTAAAGTAACGAGAAATGTACGTACGTGGTGTTCTATTACTATATATGACAATGAGTTACTCTTTTTGTGTTTTCTTTCTTTTAGAGCAGCTCAGCTTTGGTCACAGAAAAATAGAAGACATAGTCATTGCCAATGAGGCATTTTATCTCATAACACAGATGCGACAACGTGCCTTCATTTTGATTTGCAGTTGAGGAAAAGTGTCTGCTTCTCATTTACACTTTACATAAATTAATAGCAGTAATGTGGAGTCTAAGTGCGTAGTATATGTAGAGTCAACTGTGGTAGAGCTACGCTGCTATTTGTTTTTAGCTGCAGAATCCATGGGTCAGCTCGACCTCCGTAGTAACATGCCCCCAGAATACCAGCGACAAATAGCACCATAATGCTGCCGTGCTTCATCTGGTGAGTGCAGGGATACGGAGACCTTTATTACTGGTGACGCGGCATTCCATCTCAGTTCTCAAGAGTGACAACGCATCTTCATTATAACTCCTTGTCAAGGATGAATGTAGATGTCATGGGCCGAATCACTTACCATCACGTGAACTATGTGCTCGTTTGTTACTTTCAAGGTAATATATATGTTCTTTTTAAATACTGAACATTACTGTCTTATTAATCTGTACCTTCAGACATACATATGCAATGTAAAACTTAATTGTTTATGTTTCTTTTGTTTTATACAGTTTTTTTTCTGTATAACAACTTTTGTAAGATTAGCGATATTAATTTACGGGCTTATAAAGGAGAGAAAACGAAGATAAATCACATTTTTTGATGCCCGAATAATACGTGACGAAGTTATCTTTTTCATTACGCCACACAGTCGTTTTTCAAATTAATTATCTAACTTCGGCTTCGCAAAAGCAATATTTCACGATTTCAATACTTGGTTCACCACTGATTATTGGTTAGATCAGAACCACTGAATAATAGATAATGGTAACAGTGGTAGAGCTACGCTGCTATTTGTTTTAGCTGCAGAATCCATGGGTCAGCTCGACCTCCGTAGTAACATGCCCCCAGAATACCAGCGTCAAATAGCAGCGTAATGCTGCCGTGCTTCGTCTGGTGAGTGCAGGGATACGGAGACCTTCATTACTGGTGACGCGGTATTCCATCTCAGTTCTCAAGAGTGACAACGCATCTCCATTATAACTCCTTGTCAAGGATGAGTGTAGATGTCATGGGCCGAATCACTTACCATCACGTGAACTATGTGCTCGTTTGTTACTTTCAAGGTAATATATATGTTCTTTTTAAATACTGAACATTACTGTCTTATTAATCTGTACCTTCAGACATACATATGCAAGGTAAAACTTAATTGTTTATGTTTCTTTTGTTTTATACAGTTTTTTTTCTGTATAACAACTTTTGTAAGATTAGCGATATTAATTTACGGGCTTATAAAGGAGAGAAAACGAAGATAAATCACATTTTTTGATGCCCGAATAATACGTGACGAAGTTATCTTTTTCATTACGCCACACAGTCGTTTTTCAAATTAATTATCTAACTTCGGCTTCGCAAAAGCAATATTTCACGATTTCAATACTTGGTTCACCACTGATTATTGGGTTAGATCAGAACCACTGAATAATAGATAATGGTAACAGTGGTAGAGCTACGCTGCATTTTGTTTCTAGCTGTAGAATGATTGGGTCAGCTTGACCGGGGTAGGACAGAAAACTGTGAGGCTCACGGAATACAAGCATAATGCTGCTGTTTCGTCTGGTGAGTACAGGGACCCGGATACCTCTATTACTGATGACGAGATATTCTATTTCAGTCCTCAAGAATGACAACGCATCTGCATTATGTTTCCTTGTCAAGGATGAATGTAGATGTCATGGGACGCAGGAATGACTTACCACCAAATGAATTATGTGCTCGTATATTACTTAATGTATAACCTAATTAAAAATATCACCAATAATGTTATTGTGTCTATTTTTTTATATAATAATGACAAATATTATCTGAAAATGTATTCAAGAAGAAAACGTAAAAACATTAAAATATGTATGTATGAGTGGATGAAAGGGATGGGATGTCTTGATGAATGTTGCAAATATACCTAATATATGCACAATACATTAAAAGCTGTTAGTTGACACGTTTAACACCTGCTGTATATAGGTTTGCACGTGTCAGAGAAAACCTTCCCGCTTATCTTGTTTTATAATTTACTTTAAATAAAGGGGAAAATTAACATTTCTCTTCCAACGGGATAATGAAATTATTTTAAACATTATGGCTATTATCATATTATAATTCTGTTGGTTTAAAATATCAATAGTGAAGCAACTATTTTACTAAGAAGATACTGTTATCGTGAAACAAAATAAAATTATTCTTGATTTTATTGATGAGAAATGTATGGCACACGCCGTTTAACATCAATCGTTACTACCTTGTTTCGTGATCAGAGTGTCGTCCTTGATAAGCAATCATAATGCAGAGACATTGCCGCATGTGACTCAAATGGATATATGGATTACCTGGTTACTAGTTTCAATTACAATTACTCCTGTTCACTCTTCATAAGAAACATTGCAGTTATTACTGCTGATAATATGCTATTTTACGCTGGTAATCATTGTACATTAACGTGTATAAAAATAAAATGAATCATAGTTAAGTTAGAACTATATTAAAAAAAAATCTTGTGAAAAACACGCACAAAATTATAAGTTGTTAAGTAACTTAACAAGCGATGAACAGTCTAAATACATAAATTACAAATGGTGAAACCACTTTGCCGAACTTTGTTGTTTCCTAATTTCTGACGGTTCCAAATTGGGTTCGATAATTCCTAAATATTGTACCGAACATTCCGATATAAATTAATTTGTTAATTTTATTTCATATACGAACATGGTTCTAAGATTAATAAAAAAAGTATTAGCATTGTATTAGCAAGTATCAAGAACCACAGAAAACATTTTCATTGATTATTATACAGTTGTTGTATTATTTTTTGAGGATAAATAGCAAAATAAAGAAAATCTATTCTCTTTTTTTGATATACTCGTAGATCAGGCAAATACTTTGCGTATCAATGGAGATCTATCATTTTATACACTGTTCAAGACTCCTTCCGATCTAAGCTCGAAAGCCTGCATGTTATGTTGCTCTTGAATTTTTAATTAAGTCTTTTTTGCTTGCATGTATGCTGTTGTTTGGTGTTTTATTCTTTAATGTTAGAGCTAGGCTGCAGTTTTCATGCTATGCTATGGTATGAATATCTCGACTCGAACGTGGAGGGACCTAGCCCTCACAGAATACCAGCGTAAAATATATCCTACTCATTGAGACGATGACTATCCAATTTCTATTTTAAGTTTAAAAATCATCATCTTATTGATTCGTCTTTTAATATATCTAATGTAATTCATAAAATCATTTTATTACATGCTAATATTAACAAGCAATAAAATGATTTTATCATTATAATTTTCATCTAAAGAAAATAATTTATTTTACCGAATGTTATCGGCATGTCAAGATCTTGTTAGAAGAAACGACATGGATCGCCGCTCGTACGATAGAGTGTATGTTGCCAGAAAACCAATTAAAGTTGTCCACTACACTGGCCGGTACAAATTTAGTAAAATTAATTGGAGACTAAACATTTGATGTTGGAATTGGACGCGTGTTGTTAGTTTGTTGTTTGTCACTATTGTCACAAGACTAACTAAACTAATTAGGTAATTGCGATGATGTGATTGTGCTAACACGTCATTAATCAAAACTTTATAGTAAGAATTATTTTCTTATTTTTTTAATTGATTAGCTAATATTGGCAATGCGTTTAACGTGTTCTAAGCGACATTCTAGAAGATTACTAACTAGAGAAGATTAAATTATCAACAATGCTCTCAAACAATACAAGCGTTAAAAGATACGTACCGCTGCTACTACTAGTTATTGTCTGGATGTTTATGGAAGGATTCTTAAGGAATACTACAATACTTACAGAATTTTCTCTTAGGATGAGATTTTTAATATGGTACTGAAATGTGCATTAATTTTATCAAAGTATCGTATCTTTCAATAAGACACTTGTCCTCAACTTTTCTGGAAAAGACTTGAAAAACTTGTCTTATTTAATAGCTTTCTAATGAGATATCATTAATCAAAAAATCTATGTCATTCTTGTAAGAGTCACGTTAAATTTTTTAACATATTTTTTGTGTTATTGTGTGTTAGCATAGACTGTGTGTACGAGAGCAAACGGGTTAATGAGAATTTTCTCAGAAACATCTTGTGGATCAGATCATATGAAAGCAAAATTATAAGCTTCCCGCATGATACGCGTTGTGGGCGTTGAGTTCGCCGAGTATGACGATCTTTTTTGATTATTTAATTTAATTGAGCACAACAAAACTAATATTAATTGTTTATCTATAACCATCGATTGTATTGCTGTATGCGGACATTGAGGTTTTGCTTCTGTGTTTTTATGCTATTATTTTTTATTATATTTAAATTTTTTAAAAATTGGTATATAAAAAAGCTGTTAGTTAAAACATTTTGTTACTTAAACAAGTTTTTCAAAGGTTTTCTAAAAAAGGGAGGAAAGTAAGCTTTTTGGTCGGGGTCCGCACTTAGAGGAAAAACTTCTTGCACATTTCAGTACGGTATTTAAAATTGATGGTAAATTTATATTTCGATTACACTAATCTTTTATGCAATAATAATCATAAATTTGGTAATTCATACTCTAAATTCCACAAACAAAGAAACTTGAAAACTTTTCCCATTACATTTTTGAAACTAAGGTTTCGTATACGTTATTAAATTGGTTTTTATATGAATTTATCAACATCGGTTTTGTATATTTATTTATTATATTTTACAACGTAAGTTGCGTTGTATAAAATAATACGATATCTACGTTGTTTTAAAAATACACGATCATCCCACTCACTCTCATAAATACACTTTTAAAGCTGCACCTATGTTGAAAGGAATGGTGTCGCATGAGCTTGGGATTGCGAAATGGGGACTAAAGTTTATAATATTACAAACAGAATGGAATCCTCGGTGCTCAATCAAATATGTTCTATATCTAATATCTAATATTATTATTTAATAGTCTAACACACCATAGTGATATAACTTATTCCTGAATTCCAGAAGTATGCCAGAACGTTATTGTAACGGTTTTGAGGGTCAACGGGTCTCCCTTGCTCTTTCTTGTGCGTGAGACGGTATACGGAGGAGCCATAATCTAATAACTCAGCCTGTTGGAGTGTTTGCCTAACTTTCGAGTTCTGCAGACAAGAAATACGAATGACAAATATTCACGAGACATAAATTAATAAACTATTCTTAAACAATAATAATTTACAAGATAGTTTAAAGATAAATTAGATTCGCCCTCATTAATCGTTTTCGAGTGTCGTACGCCGGCTACCTACGGCAGACGTCCGTATCCCGTTTGATGTTGCCAAACATATATTAGGTATATATTTTTTGTGAAGAAATGGACCTGACGCATATGTTACAATATTATTTACCAGTTATCATAAATTTTTATACAAAATAGTGGAGTATGCAGCGTAAAATGAAGGTTTTGTGTTCCGTGAAATGTCAAATGTACTTTTTAAATATAATTTACAATATATCAATATCTGTTATTTACATATAAAAGTAATTCCATCAGACTCGTCTTAGGATGATGAATAAGTTTAGCAATAATGCAATTCTTTTTTAACGACACGTTTTTTTTTTACGTTTTTTAGAATGGGATAATATTTCTGATGTACCAACGTTCAAGGTATGACTTCACATTTAATGCAGACCGGCAAGGTTTGACCATGCATTGTGTACATTTTATGTGTTAATATAGAACATAAGCTATGTTATTACGGCTTCAATATTTTCTGAAGGACGGTTTGACAGTTTATTTATTGGACTGAGGTCGCGTCTGCAAATGATGTTGGTATACAATTAGCACTGTGCTAACTTAACCATATAGTGCACCTTAATTATGTAGCTTACGCTATTTGGTTTTAGTTTTTGGTTAAGTATTAAGTTCAAGATATTAATAATTATTTGATTATAGTAAAAAGATGGCAATAAATGTTTTGTAGATTCATTGAAGCCATGTTACAGCTAGTTTCTACCTGAATAATAAATAGTTCGGCTCGACCGGAGAGGTACCTCTGGTATTCTTTATGGTTAAGTGTAACGAGGCGTTGCATCACAGAACTCTGTTGTGACTACGCATGTTGATCTGGAATCTCTGTTGAGAATGTACGTGTATATGGTTTGCAGTCATTACTTACCATGAATGCTGTATGCCGTAGTTAGCCATACCTTGGTAAAAAAAAAAATGACATTATATATATATATATAATGTAATATTTTTTTTATGAAGCTATAATGATGATATAAATTCATATCATCATTATAGCAAAGACAGCGCTGTATAAATAATAGAGTGAATTTATGAAACGTGAAACAAAAAGTTAAGCAGTAACGGAAACCGTCCGCCACCTGCTTGTGATTTGCAGACACGGGACATCGACCACAAATAGCGCTACAGAGTTTCATGGACGGTTTTACACATTTTTTATAACATAATATAAAACGAGATTTTTTTGTGCTATTTTATACTGTCTGATTTAACTTTTTGCTTATTCAGCGTGAACAATCTATTTTCTGGCATATTCATATAAAGTTGTAGCTTTATTATACGGAAGATTATAAGCAAAGTTAGGTTATTTTACTACACCGTTACATCTTTCTTTTTCTTTAATTAGAGGTTTGTCAAAGTCTGGTCCATATTCCACTAATTGATTCTTATAACCATAAGAAAAATTGCTATGTGATTTTGTATGTTCGTTGATATTACGTGAGTCCTTCCCCAGTCGAGCCGAACCATTAATGCTCTTAGTATAAAAACTTGCAGTGTTCCTTAATCACATAAAATAACGTCATTATATCTGATAATATTGTAGGCATTCGTGATGGTTATTGTTATTAAAAAGAATTTTGTAGCCATTGAAATATGCTATTAAATCAGACCTTTGGAATCACGTCACCACAATTACTCACCACTAATTATATATTGTGCTAAGGGGGTAAGAATATTGAAGTATTCTTTTTAACTTACAGTTTTTAACTAAAATGGGCCTTGACAAACATTTCAACAGAACAGGTAACAAAAAGGATTATGTTAAGTAATATTTGTTATGTAAGAGGTATTTTGTGGATTAATATTCACATTCTTGAATTGAGCAAGGCTGACTTTAATATTCACACATATAATATATAATATTGATTGGTTTATAATATATTAAACAATGTTTATTGCATTTTTCCCCTTTTCCTTGCAATGATAGATTAACCATCTTATAGTCGATGCCATAAAGTACTGTCCTTTCTTGCTTTTGATCTGTTCAGCGAAAGGTTCGCTAGTGTTGGTTGACCGTAGCTCGGCTTTCAGCTTTCATTTTCTCTATGCGATAGAGTAACACACGCAGCTTTAAACTAGTTGTAGTACAAATAGGTTGACTCGACCTGGGAAATACTTTGCACCTCTGTGCTTCGTCTCGTTAGTGAAAGAAACTCTAGACCGAGTGACGAGGCATTCCATCTCAGTTCTCAGGGGTGACAGCACAGTTAGTTTATCGTTCCTTAAAAAGGCTCAATGCAGACCCTTTAAATCTCGCGGGGGCTACGGAGGGGTACCCATGAAGAGGGCCCTAGAAATTACTTCCCATCAAGTGAACTTTGAAAATAATTGTCACTTTAATTTCGTATTAATAAGAAACTTTACAAACTACATACAACGAAGATGAAGGTTTTTCTTTATTAATAAGTCATACATTGATCATTTTTAATAACAAAAATTGTATAAATTTGACCGGGTATGTTATGTTACCTGTTAACAATGGGAAGTAGGTTATCCTTTTTTGATTTGTGTATTTAGCACAATTACATATACTTTACTGTATGTGTACCACATTATACGATCGTTGTTTCGTTTACTAAGCATCCCCTAAGTTTACTTTTGTCGAATTAACTAATCGAAGTAAAAATACTTTCTCATCTTCAAAATACTTTTCATCGTCAACATCGGCAGGGAGAAAACGAGTACAAGGTTTATTTAGTTTGAAATGAAAATATAAAAATAAATTTAAAATGACGTAGAAATTCAAAAGATAATTCTAATATTTACTTTTCATCTCAAAAATTAAAAAAAAATATTAAAGTTATCATGAGGCACTATAAAGTGAAAAGACCAGGATAAATAATTAAGACCACGAATCAAGATCAACTGCAGTAAATGATACCCATATGTAGTAATTAAGCTAACTTGGCATCATCCTCGAAAAGATACTCGCCTTTTAGTTAAAAATTATAAGTTGGTAGGTAATACCAACTTATAATTTTTAACTATATTTTTTTCGTAAATTATAGATTAATCCAAGATCCTTTGTTGTGCGGAAGCACAATTTCCCATCAGAACTCCCCACAAAGCATACAAAGTTAAGAGAAAATAACATCTGCATTCTTGCATTATTTATATGTGAGTATTAATAACGTGAGAATGTTTTGCTAGAGTAAAAAAAGATATATGCGTTCGTTTAAATTCCCTTGGATTCTTTTAACACCGTAATATTTCAAGCATATCACGCCGAGTTTGTTGTGAGTTGTTCGACTAACTTATATGATGATGTAACTGTTGTACCCTACAGTTACAGCATCATATAAGTATTAATATTTACTTTTGAATTGGTTAATTAATTAGTTTCGTTATGTTGTATGTATGTGTTTATATAGAATATGTGGCAAACGCGCAACCAGTTCACCTGATGATATGTGACCACCGCCCATGGACATCCGCAAAACCAGAGGAGTCGCAGATGCACTGACGTCCTTTAAGAAAGGTATAGGCTCTTTACTTGAAGGTTCCAAAGTCGTATCAGTTCGGAAATACTGCTGGCGATAGCTACAGAAAGGGAAGTGGTTGGCAGAAAATTTTGCGTAAAGCCCAGTGGCGGATTGTCAACCGTCGAGCCGATGAGGACGGAATTTTGCATTCTATCGTGATGTACGATGTTTAAACTCAGCGGCTAGAAATAATCCAAACAACTCCTCAGAACACTCCTCATGGTATACGTAAATTCGGTAAAAAATTATATCACGGTAAGTGAACACTAATCCATTAGTTAAGATTAGCAGAATGAATGGGTTAGCTCGACCGGGGTAAGACCACGCCCTCAAAGAATACCGGCGTGAAATAGCAGCATAACGCTGCTATATTTCATCTGGTGAGTGAAGAGATCCGGAGACCTTTATTACTAGTGACGAGGCATTCCATCTCAGTCCTCAAGGGTAACAACGCATCTGCATTATGATTCCTTGTCAAGCTAGATAGCTTTCTGATAAGAGCAATATTAAATTATAACATAATTCATCTCTTCCTGAAAAAGTCACGTCACCACCACTGTTGTGTTACCTAACAAAACTAGTGAAAAAACACAATCTTTTACAGCTGAATATACACTCGTATGCAAAAAAATCGACTCAAGGTTCATGTATGAGGTTAAAAGTATTAAAATAACAGAGCAAATATAACTTTCTATTTAAATTTTTGAAGCTGTATGTATTGGCTTCTAAATAATGTCAATTTCGAGAAGTTCGATCTAGAAATTCAGCGCTAGCTACGAGTTTGGAGCTTTGAGGCGCACTAGCTGAAGAATGGGATGTTGTTTCTCAAGAACCAGAGAAATATCTTATCCGGTTTATGAAGAACCGATTAGGAGATGTAATTAAAGCCAGGGATTAACACTAAATATTGAATTGTCTATTATTTTTTATTTTTATAACTGTTTTGTATTTTTACTGTCTCTATTTTTTATAGAGTGAATGTTTCCTTGTTTTAGACTTTTACAGTTTAAGACTAAATATTTTTTTTATTAATAAAAATAATTTATTAATATGAATATCACCTCATTTTAAAGTTAAAACCTTTCACTTTTAATCTACTAGAGTCAAAAAATAATTCTGTACAACATTTTTTTACGTGAATATTTTGACCGCAGCGTACGGCGTGAGTCGCTGTTTTTGCTTACAAGTGTATAATGAATCCGTCTTTTTTTCGGCCTGATGGCCGCTGTTTGCCCGAGGGCTTTAACAGTTTCACCGGGTTAAGGTGAATGCGTATAAATGTTAACGTTGTACGAGTATTATTTATTTTATTTTATTTTATTTTATTTTATTTGGAAAACATACAGCAAAATACAAAATAACTTAGGTTTATATACATACTATAAATAAGCTAGTAACATGTTTTCACATATAAATATCTAAAAAATAGACCCCATAAGTACAGACACTTCACCGCGATGCTTTTATAATATATATATACAGACTTAATTTAAAATAATAAAGAAAACAACAACATTTGCTTGAACAGAAAACAAATAAACAGAAACAAAAAATAAATAGTAAAAAGAGTATGTTAAGCTACAGTATCAAACCAATTTCTAGTAATTGTTTTTTTTTATAGTGGTGATTTTTGAGTTAAAGATATCAAAGTCATGTTGTTTTATGTATTTGTTTAAATTTGAAGCACGACAGAAAAATGAATTTTTCTATATTTTGTCGCGTGAAAGGGTTGTAGAAAACAGGATGTTTCCGTCGTGAAATAGCTTTTTGTGGTACAAAAAATTGTAATTTATCTAAGAGTAAAGGACTGTCTACTCTGTTTTGCGCAAGTCTTAGTAAGAATACTATATCAGCTATGTTTCGTCTTTCTGCCAGTGGTAACAAGTGGTGTATTTTACATTTTGATTCATAATTATTGCTTTTCGTTCCACATTTAAAATCTAAAAATTTTAAAAACCTTTTTTGAATGGCCTCTATTCTAATTATATAAATATCATAGCAAGGATTCCAAAGTTGCGATGAGTACTGAGAAGACTCCGCACATACGAGCAATAAAGTACTTTAATGGATTTATTTTTTCAAAATTCCTGCAAGACCTTATTATGAACCCGAGAGCTTTATTTGCTTTTTAATAATATAGTCGATGTGCCTGTCATACAAAAACTTTGAGTCTTGAACTACACCCAAATCTTTAATTTTTTACTGAAACAAGATTTTGATTCATTATTTGGTAATTATATTTAAAGATATTTACGTTACGTGTACATGACATTGCGAAGCACTTAGATACATTAAGATCCAACTTGTTAGATAGACAATACTGCTCCAGTCTGAGTAAATCTGCCTGCATGAGCTTACAGTCGTTATAATTTTAATTTCTTTGAATATTTTCATATCATCTGCATATAGTATGAATTGAGAATTTAAAAACAAGTATTGATTTCGTTTATAAAAATTATAAATAATAAAGGGCCCAATAAGGAGCCTTGTGGAACTCCCGAGGGGATTTTGGTCCAAGAAGACGAATATCCATTAATAACAACAGCTTGCGACCTATTTTGAATATAAGAAGTAAACCACCTATATAAATCGCCATGAATACCAGCAGCTAGCAATTTTTTTAGAAGTATTTTATGGTCTATACGATCAAATGCCTTTGTAAAATCTGTAAAAATAGCATCCACTTGTGAACCCTTATCCATGAAAAAAGTGACATAGTCATTAAATAATAAAAGATTACTTAATGTAGACCGATTTTGCATAAAGCCATGCTGTTGGTCGATTAAAAAATGAGAAACTGTAGCATAAAGTTGCTTAAAAATTATTTTTTCAAAAACTTTTGCAATTAGGCATAATTTAGAAATTGGTCGATAATTTTTAACATTATTTTATGAATAGGTGTAATAAATGCAGATTTCCAAATATTTGGCATATATCCTTCTTTTGTCGATTTTTTAAATAATATACAAATTGGTTCTAACAGGCTATAAGCACATCCTATAATTAGTTGTGACGAGATGTTATCAGGTCCAGCACCTTTAGTCAGGTCCAACATTTTTAGTAATCTTAATACTTCATTTGAATCAATCTCAATATTACTAATATATTTGGAGGCTATAACTTTATCACACTTTGGTGTACCTTGAACGATGGCTGAGGATGGTAAAAAGGTGGACTGAAAGTACGAAGAAAATAAATTACAAATGTCTTCACCTGATTCGGCTACAACATTTTCGTAAGGGTATAATATTTATGTTTATTATTTATTTATATATTATATACAAATTGTATTTTATTAATGTTCTATTATTATGTAATGTTGGAAATAAATATAGTCCTATACTTTATTCTTTTTATTTTTAGTGAATACACTATGTTTTTTCTAGTCGATGAATCTACCTATACCAGGCCCATTGGAAGAAATTTTAATCCCTAGAATAAGCTGCCTTTGTACATACTTCGTTAGTTTTCTTGTATAAATACTGTGTGTACATAAAGATTATATAAATAAATAAATAACAAAACACCGGGTGTAGGGAGAGTGGTGTAACCTCTTGCGCCGGAGTCTACCTATCATATAATACCATCCGCGGCTTAATTTCGGCTGCAGAGGAGTGACCAAAACATGGTATCTGAACCCCCGCCATGAAAAAGGGGGGGAAGGAGGTAGAGGCATTTTATCTCAGACCTCAAGGGTGGTAAGGTAGTGGTGGGTCTTTTAACGGTTGCAGAGGCATTTCATCTTAGTCATCAAGGGCGGCAAAGTACTGGTGAGTCTTAGTTGACGATGGATGAAGGTATTTATGGACCGCAGTCATAACTTACCATCAGATAGGCTATGGTGCATTTCTTATAGTGTTACAAAAAAACGCAGAGATAACGATACAGCGTTTGTTAGATCGAAATTTACTTGTTTGTACCAGTAATTTCTCTTTTGTAGGATTCTTAGATATAAACTGTTACGGATACTAAGTATTAGTCCCTATTGAAATTGGATAGCATTTGTTATCCCTATCATCACCATTTTCCATTCGGTTTCCTGGCCTTGCCGGGGCAACTGAGCCTTATAAAATTTATTTATGAGGAAATGTTGTTTGTTAAAGTAATGAATTAGTGGTATGATATGTACAACATATTTTGTTGTTTTCAAGTATAAATATTTGTTCACAGGTTCCAGTGGTCGATCTAATGGAGATGTATAGGTGAGGGCGCAAGGCGGGCGCCGCGCACCGCATGCGCCCGCCCATGGCCTCCGCCTTATTAAGCAGGTTTATAATTTATGTAAAATGAAAAAAGATTTCATTTTCAAATTATTTTTTTACTCGTTACCATGTATAAATATGTATAAATAAAACACTAAAAGAGTGATTGTACCCTTTTCCGAAATAAATAGTTCATCAAATTGTGAGTTGATAATATTCGATTTTATGATAAATCAAAAACATCTTGTATTAATTTAAAATATTAAATCCTGAATTGTACATAATTTGTTTTAATAGCATCAATCAAATGCATATTATCTATAAGATACTATATAATTATCTGAATTTGATTTAGTTCTAATTATTTTGTTTACGTTTTAAAGAGTTCATTTAAACTGTTCTTGTCGATACTGAAAAATACCTTGAGAAAACTCGCAAATCTAAAAAAATTTAAAAATCGAGGTCACGTGAATTCACAGATAGAGTCATGTGGCAAGCATACATACATGGATTTATATTTCAAAATCATTAAATGTAGTTCATTAGAGTTAATGTCGAACAGGTTGGTGGTGCGCTCGCTGGTGGTAATTGTAGCATGGATCGCGCTCACCCCCGCATCGATACAGGCTCAGCTACTCATGTCGACGCTAGTGCCTTCCTGCCCTTCACAATGCATCTGTCTTTCCCAATCTCAGGTGAAATATTAGTGTATTAGTAAAATTTCGTAGAAATAGCATTTTCATCAAGAATTTATCACATCGTAGAAATTTTCAAAAGTGAACTTAGCTTTCATATTTGCTTTCGTAGTGTAAATATCAGTGTAAACATAACTAATATGCCATATTGAAAATATTCACTCTAAGAACAAATATCGACTACAACCCTCTTTGTTAATCTACTTTCTGAGTTTCTACTAATCCATGTGATTTTCGTGGCATGGAGATGTGAGATAACAATGTAGCATCCACTTTAATAAGTAATATACTATATATTAACATGTATGTATAATATAACTTATGATCCGACTGGATATAACTATTCAGTCGGGTTATAAGTTGTCACAAACACTTTATTGAATAAGTTGTACGATTTTTGATGATGTGTGAAATATATATATGAAAATAAAAAGTAGTATATATAAATTAAAATTTTATTAGTTCATCAAAATACCCTTGATTTTAAATACAGGCCCTCAACCTCTGAGGATAGTCGTCCATCACGGCATGCACAACTTTCTTGTCAATATATATTGCGTCCATTTTTAAATTGAATAAAACCAATATATTTTATATTTTAAAGTGACGCAAAGTTCTTTATTCAAAATCAATCTAAACATCTTTGTCTTGTATTCTAAATTTAAATAAAATGTGACAAAACTTATGACCCGATTTGGTATACATAGTATATTACGAGTTTTTGTATGGTATTTCCTCATAACAAACTGCTTAGAATTTGAAGCCATGTCTCAGTGGTTTACGTGATTAAGAAGTCAAAGGTACTAAGCTATTAACGTTATATCTTTTTAAAAGTATAATAAATATATGTAATAATGTTTCTTCTTTACAGGTGGTATGTAACAGCGCAACCCTTCGTGGAGTTCCTGCAGCGTTGAGTCCTAGTGTGATGCAGCTGTCGTTATCCCGAGCTGACTTGCGTGTCCTAAGATCAGATGCCTTTGCACATCTACGGCAGCTGCGCCGATTGTCGCTCGATGCCTGCAATCTGACTAGAATCAAGCCATTCGCATTTCGTGGCCTCCCACGTCTCAATGAGCTTTACATTCAACATACACCACTCACTACTGTTGATGCATTTGCCTTTGCTGCGTTACAAAACATTACCTCGATAATCTTAACCCACAATAAAATTGCACAAATCGAAGGTTACGCTTTTGCTGGAACCAATTTTATAAAACTAATTTCCCTCCGCAATAATCCAATTAAACGAATTCTTGCTCATGCTTTCTCCGGCTTAAATGATGTAAATCAAATAGAATTACCTTCTGGTATAAGGTCTATAGAACCGCAAGCATTTGCCGGACTTGAAGGAGTAGGTGTGTTAGAACTAGCTTATATGGATCTACCAGCGTTACTCCAGGATACTTTTTTTGGTATGACACGCATTGGACGTCTTGCTTTAAGGGAGTCTGATCTTGGAGTAATACGAGCTGGCGCTTTTAACGGACTTCGACTTGTAGATACTCTTGAAATGTGTAACAATAAAATCGATGGTATAGAAGAATTGTCGTTAGTACGGAACAATAGTGTTCATACTTTTAAACTAACCGGTAATCATATGCTAGAGTCCCCGGAATCAGTTTATTTGGAAGTAGATATTGTGATTATAAGTGGTAATCATTTACCATGTGAGTGTGGTCGGGACCCAATGGCGAATCCATTAGCTCTAATGCAAGAGTTTGCTGAAGAGAATTATTGTATATCACCGTTGAAAGTCCGCGGGCGCAGTTTGGCCAGCGCGATAGGTGCGGCTTGCCGCAGCGAAGGCGGTGGAAGTGCAAGAGCTAGAGCTGCTGCTGGAGCAGGTCACGCGGCACGGTCAGTCTACCCTCTTGCGCCGCCACGCCTTATTCTCACTATTGTTGCCATCGCTTTTTTAACTAACAGCTAACCGCCATCGGTGTTCAATTATATATATGTGTTGTATGTGTCTGTAAATATTGTAAAATAAGTGAGTATAGTGTTGCGAAATTATACATTGAATGGGTCCTTTCATTCAGTATACTTTGGACCATGATTAAAACTTGCCTTTGGAAAACTTGTTTTATTTGCGATTATATTAAAAACTTATGAAATATAATGCTTTGATACACAGTATAACAGTAATAAATAAAATAATATATTCTGTTTATGTGTGCCAAAACGACACATAGCAAAATCAGGTACAATAAAAAACAACAAAGAAAACGACATCTAATTAAAAGAAAAGAAAAATAAAAAATAATTAATAAATGAAAAACGAGTAAGACCTGCTGCGCGCCAAACAGGGAAAAGGATCTTCAACCAGGTAATGTTGTGATTTGGGCCACAACTCTTTACTATGGAAATTTGCGTTGCATTCGAAAAAAAAGGGAGAATTGATTAATCAATTGATTGTGCTGTAAGTGGAAAGTGCCAAAACAAAAAGTTGGCCAATCAAAAAAGTGATTCCATCCAGCGGTGGCGACGCTTTGCAAGTCTCTACACGTTGTACTGAATATGGAATATGCAAGCTTTTACAAGTAACACTTGCTGAGCTTCTTAAAATATTATCTGCCTACATTGATAGGTGAAGTCAAGCCAACATCTTAGCTCTTCACTATTGAAAGCAAATAAATTTTCGTGGACTTGGAATTGTGAACCCCCATTTTCTTGTTACGCCAACGTAGACTGCCCCCGTCGAGTCTCCCTTAGCCCCCTGGGGATCACTTTAGGTACTATTATTACTATTATTTAAAACCAAATTTTTAACATACGTTAAAGACTAACGGAGCCGATTAAATGTTGGAACAATTTGTTTAATGATTATGTCAAACATTTCATATTCAAATTTTAAGCACGTACGTAGCTTAACGTTGAATATTTAAAGCTTGTTTTATATTTTATAAAATAATGTTTTAAACAGAGTATAAGTTTACTTACTCAGATACTGATTAAGACTAATGCTGGTACGCTTAAACATTATTTTGTTACTGTGGTAGAGCTACGCTGCTAAAGTTTGTTTCTAGCTGCTGAATTAATGGATCAGCTAAACTGGGGTAAGACCACGCCCTCACAGAATACCAGCGTAAAATAGCAGTATAATACTGTTGTGTTTCTTCTGTTGAGAAAAAGGATTCGGAGACTTTTATTTACTGGTATAGACATTCCATCTCAGTCCTCAAGGGTGACAATGCGTCTGCATTATGATTCCTTGTCAAGGATGAATGCAGATATCACAGGCCGCAGGAATCACTTACAATGGTAAGGTGAACTGGGAGGTCGTTATTTCCTCTCAAAGTGAAAATAAAATAATGCTATATGTTTAACTAAAATCTGAAATAAAAAAACCCCTGCTAAGCATGCTTTTGTAAGCGTTTCACAGCAATTCGCTCTAAAACCAATTTCATATTCTTATAATGATACTGAATAAGAAATGTACAACTTTAACTGTGGATATTTGAAAATAAAAATCTGACATTGCCACCGACTGTTGCTACTGTAGAACAAAAATATTGTCATAATTTCCATTGAAAGTTCGAATTAAAAGTGACTGATTGCATCAAATGATGGCATTTACATGGCTTTACCACTGTAAAATTACAGTGGTAAAGCCATGTCTGGAATATTTACTTGGGATTTATGTAGGTGTTTATCGACTGCAGTCATCGCATCATCAGTTGTACTGTATGCTCGTTTATGAGTGAGAACACAGTTCAACCAACTAACATAATCGTAATTATAGGTTGCTGTAACTAAGAACAGTATTTGTCTCGATCTATAACGTACAGTACGGAACGCAGAATGTTGCATTGGAGAGTAGCTTAAACATTATTAAATGAACCCAAAGTTTCTTAAAAAACAAAATTCTAAAAAAAACAATATTTAAAAATGCAGATGGTTCTTTCTTAGATTTCGTGATTGGAGAGTTTAAATGAAAGGTTCTTAAACATTCTTATTGAATATAGAAACCTAACGCTATCTTATTCGTCTTAACTGGTTTTCTAAATGATATAATAGGGTGGCAAACAAGCGCAGTTCACCTGATGTTTTCTGCGGCTCATAATACCCACATTCTCAATATGAAACTATAATGTAGAACTGATGTCACCTACGTTGTATCTGAAGACTAAGTTGGAATGTCGTCAGTAGTAATAAGGGTCATGTTACTTTAACTAACCAGATGTGAGAAGTATAATTAAGCTACTATTTTACTGGTGTAAATTGTGTAATTAGTATTGTATTCTGTGAAGATGAAAGTATAATATGAATAGATGCATTGTTATATAATACATATATGTATAAGTAATTATATAGAAAATATATAACAAATACAAATATTTATATTTATATAGGGTATCTATACACATACATATTAATCTAATTTTGAGATGATTCTACCAATCTGTCCAGAAATAGCTCTAACAACTTCAACGCGTAACGAATCGTAGCTTCCCTGATATCGGGAGGGAGAGCGTTTCAGATAAGAATGGATTGAACAAAGAAGGTAGATAGATAATTCGGAATTACGACTAGGATACAGTAGTAGAAGGGTTTTAGTAGAGCGAAGGTTTTTGTTGTGTCAAGGTGTTGAAAGTAGAAAGCTAGGTAAATTCTTTTTTATTAATAAAACAAATTTTCAATTACAAAATTTGTCTTAAACTCTAAAATAAGGAAACATTCGCTCACAAAGAAAATACGGGCAAATAATATAATAAAAAATATATAAAAATAATAAAAAACAATTAAATATTTAATGTTACCTCCTTTGACTTTAATTTAATTTACTTAAATCTGATCGGTTCTTCATAGACCAGATACAATTTTTCAACGTTTCTTGAGAAACGACATCCCATTCTTCACTGAGTGCAGCTTGAAGCTCCAATCTCATAGCTGGCACAGGATTTCAAGACTGAACTTTTCTTTTCAGCTCGTTCCATAAATGCTCAATAGGATTTAAGTCTGGACTACGAACCGTACCCCATATACTCACCTTCTACCTGCTGAAGGTACCCCCGAATAGAAGCTGAGGTGTGTGGACAGGCATTGACCTGCATTAGCACAAAGTATTCACCGATAAAGCCTGCGTAAAGAATGCCATGATTATTTTCACTTATACAGCACTGGGCAAATCTCTCTCCAGGTCTCATGTAGACACGTTGTCGTCTATCGCTGACATGGAGACAGACTCTGCTTTCATCTGTAAAGCGAACAGAGTACCATTGTTCGTCCGTCTAGTTCACGTGTTCTCTTATGAAACGTACGGGTACTCGGTGAGTTGGGATCAACTTAGAGCCAGCTGTTTTCTCCGACTGTCAACCCGCTAACAATCACTCCTCGCGTTACTCTGATCCTCTTGGACTAGAATGCCAGAGAGGGCCCGATATCTGAGCGAAGTACTGACGATGAATCGGTCATCCCTCCCTGATATGCGCCTTCTTCTGCCGGATTCACTTGTTTGGTTAAAACTACCAGACTCCTGGTATCGGCGGTAAACTCTGGACACAGAGTGGCTCATGTTTAAGACACGAACAACATCTCGCTTACGCTAGCCGCTTGAGCCACTTCTTCATAGATATGTTAATTGTTACGCAATGTTTTTGTTTAATACTAAAGGATAAGTGTACCGGTTGACGTTTGATAACTAACTGATAAGAGTAGGTCACGTAAATTACCTGTTATAGCGTATGATAACCCATAATTAGTGCTATTATGATCAGGTGCAAGAATGGTGATTAGCAATAACAACATGTGTTTAGGTCGTATTCCTGGAAAAGATAACATTTATTTACTTTATTTATAAAACACAACTTACAGCTTTAATAATTCAAGGCGATAATTTTGCCTGTGTATGAATCGAGTGCAGTTATTTGGAAGGTGATCAAGTTAGTTAAGGAGATCTGCATTCAAGTCGTAATAGCACACATCACGATAGTCAATCAGGGAAAAATTTTGGTCTGCATAATCGTTATTTTGGTCTCTGGATGGGAGATTTTTTTTTAAGCAGTATAGAGCACGCAGGGTAACTCTTGACTAACATGAATCACTTGGGCTTGTGAACTCAGCATTGTTTCAATGTGAACGCCGAGGTCTTTAACAGTAAGACGTAGTTCTAGAACGGAGCCTTAAAAAATTATTGGAGGTAGAGTGTTGTGTTCAACTTATGTTTTGAATGATTACTACCTACTCTTATAGATTGGCATTTGGAAGGGTTCAAAGAGAGACCAAATATATCAGACCACCTTTTAACATTTATAGGCCCCTGTTAACCATGACCACCGCTGCAGATAGACACAATCCACGTTCGCTTGTGTGTTCATAAAGATGATACGTACACTGAATGTTATGAAAATGCGATTAATAAATATTAAAAATAACAAAGAAGAAAAAATACCGCCTTGAGGAACCCCAGCATATAGGCTACACCAGCTAGATGAAGATCCATCGATGGGGACGGACTATTAACGACCTTTAAGATAAGATGGGAACCAATCCATAGGTAGAAATCGTGAAATGTGAAAGTATGGATAGAACGATGGGGTGACTGAAGGTATTGAAAACGTTCGAAAAATCAACCATAACCTGTACAGAACTTTGATGTCCTCCATGCCCGCTCTATTTTCACTCACCAGAGAATTTGAGAAGTGCGCTAACAGTACCGTGTCCGGGTATTTGTATTTTATTTAGGATATGAGATATTATTTATCTTCCGATATAAATTCTGTTAAAAAGTTAATCATTTAACTTTTAAGACCGAGAATTTAAATATAATTTGGCCTAAATTGAGAATCCATATTAATAACTCGCATACATTTGTTTATGCGTAGGGCGTAAAATTATATTTAGAGTAATGTTTATTGAACGTATATTAAGTAAATATTTAATTTGTTACAAAATGTAGGTCAATTTTTTTTAAAACGAATGGAGCGTGAATTTTTATGCGGCGAAACGTACTGCAATTATTTAAAACGACGTTTTGTATAGTTGGAAACATGATGTGTGCATACTATTATTTATATCGGTTTTTATGATAACGTTTTAGCTTATAGGCGATATTTTATAACCAGATTTGATAAAAAGATTGAGTCAATACTGATATTCGATACTTTTTTATATAAAGACGTTTCTTATTTTGTGGATAATTGAGCAATCAATTAATTTATTCACAGTATAAAGTAAAGAAAAAGATTTTTCCGCACGGTAAGCAAAATTATAAAGCCAATCGACAAACATATTGCCTAAAAGCTTCACAACTTTTTTATGAACAGAATTAAAAAGTATTAGTTATTTATTTATTGTTATTTTTCAGTTTATTTATAAATATCGGATTGATTTATGTTATAAATAAATAAAACATGTACTATACAAAATATACATATCATTAAATTGAAGGAATACATAGTTATACTTGGGGCAACGCGCAACCACGGATTTGTTGAAAACTTAATGTTATTACAGCTAGGCAATAACATGATGTCGATTAGAAAACAGTAGAAACTACAAATAAATTATATTAAATAAGTTTAATTAATTTTTAACCTTCTTGTTAACAATTTTGCTCATAATTATTGGCATTGTTCATGTACTTCACAGGCAATTGCTCCCAATGGAATTACTTACTCTTGCAGTTGTTATTATTATGTCATCCCAGTCATCAAATTATAGCTTTAAAGCAGATCCAAACTCTGAGATATTCCTAGTTGTGTGAGCGCATGTACAGGGGGATTGCCATGCACCAGCTTAAAATCTAACCTTGTGTTATATTTCACTTTCTTGCTTTTATTTTGACCAAATAGTGATGTTCTTAACTTAAAATGTACGCTAAACTTTTTACCATTTACAAATACTGTATTAGTTCACTAGCTTTTCATGATCCCTGCCTTTCGTTTATTTCTTCCGAGCTGCTGTACAGGCTCTCATCATTCAGTATTTCAGGGACGACTACAACACCAATTGAAGCCTGCAGCTCTAAATCTAATTCCCGACGGTTCGTTTTGTGTTTAATTATATTATACGGTAAGAGAATATAAATTGAATTAATATAACAGGCAATTTTATACTAACGTGTTACTTATAAGTATGAAGTCGCGCAAATGTTTAATTTATTTGAAATAATAGGAATCTGTTCTCGCAAAAATAAGAGTGCGACGTAAAAGGTACACTGAAGCAGTGCACAATATAGAGCAGTGGCGATGTTAAGACGTCGCTGGGGCAATGAAGAATATATGTATATATATATACACATATATATATATATATATATATATATATATATATATATATATAAGCGTATCTTTTAACTATAAAATTATAGAATATAATATTGTACATCTGTTTTTATATTTTTACGTGAAAAAAATTAAAATTTCTAAAAAAAAAACACGGTATTGTAAAGAAACAAAAACGGTTAATACAGTACCTCTGACTGGGTTACATCTCGCCTCGCGTAACGTAACTACGAGTGTATGTATGTATATAACCTTAAAATTTATAATGATTTATTTCTCTATTCGAAGTCGCTGACTGTAGAGAATATTTATTACTAAATATTTTACTAACTTCGCTTTGTTGTCCAATCTTTTATCTTTTATTTAGTAAAACAGTGTAAAAATTATTGGTTACTACTACACAAGACTGGAGAACTTACGAAGCTAAGCGTCGATCAATATCTCGCTAATGAGCAGTTCGTGCCGGATTGTTTCAACACGCGCAAATACGAATTGGCCAGAGCTGGGTGTAAATTTAAAGATCGTCAAATGATATATTACTTGTAATGTGATCAGTCTTTTCAAAGTGGTAACGAAATAAACTTTTATATTATACTATTTTCAAGTGTTTGTTTTCTGTATTTGAATAAGCCCAGATTTGTTGACGATTAATATAAAAGAAGAATCAGAAGGGCGCCACTGTCAGTGCAAAGCTGTTTTCTTTTTGAAGATATCATTTTTCTATTTTATTTAATAAAATGGCAAATGTGGGGTTAAGTACTAAGTAACTAATATTTTACTATAATGTGTTTTTTTTATTTATATATAGTTATATTGTTTAGTGTAAGATATATACAATGATGAATAATCTATAAAACAATATTTTTTACAACCATTAATATCATTGCAATCTACACTAAAGTCAAATGTATGTTAAATACTTTATATCGTCGATTAGCTTTTTATACATATATTTTTGAATTATTAACCGATGTGACCACTTATTCTCTAGCGCCCACGCATTCCGAAGTGGTGGTACAGATAGCTTATAATAATAGCGATATTAATTTAGATAATCCTTAGTCAGAAGCAACTGACCAGGCCGAGGTTCGGCCCTCGAGTCAGACGCTCTCGCGAAACAGGGTAACGGTCGAAGCCGAGCCCATGTGTTAGTTACCCACTAATAGAAGTCTCGACTGAGCGCCATAAGCGCTCGGTCAGGACCTCTCAACCCGGCGAACCTGTAAAAGCCCTCGGGCTAACAGCTGCCATCAGCCCGATAAAAAAATCGATGTGAAACGAAAATGTAAGCCTAAGGTTATCTTAATATATCGCTAAAAACAACTTTCAAATAGGTTCTGTCATTGTGAAAATTAACGTACACAAATGAACCGATATATAGTCGGTTCATTTGTATACATTATTAATACAAAAGTCTGTTTACAATTTTATTACATGTATAGATGTAACAAAACTACCTATTACCAAGAATTGCTATAACATGTATAATATTTATATACCACTAGAAATTATCAAAATATCAGTTTTACCAGGGAATAATTCAAGTGCTATTAAAACCGTTTCAGTCTGATTATTTTGTCAACAAAATTAATCCTTTCGGAACATCCCTGTTAACTCACACAGACGCAATGTCATACATTGATTGAATTGTTTCAAACTTAAGCATCCACGACTAAAGGGAATATAAATTAAATTGGAGCTCGATACAATCATTTCGTTTATTCGTATAACAATTGGATTAAAACAAAATTCATGTTTAGATTATAAGTATCTTGAGTGGTCTTTAACTTTTAATGTCGCAATAATTTCAAATTGAGCATTAAGCTTGAAATAAGCTTAAATAGATAATAAATTTATCAACGATTCTACACTCGTGAGGAAAAATCGACTAAAGCGTCTTGCACGAGGTTGAATGTCTTTAAAAAATAACTGAGCCCTTAATTATAAGTTTCTGTTTGTTTTTATCAAAAATGCTTCTTAATAATGTAAACAAATGTTATCTTTTCCAAGAGTAAGACCCAAAAACATGTTATTGCTTATCATCATTTTTGTACCTGTTTAGCGTGATTGTGCTAATTAGGGTTAGTATGTCCTAGTTGTCATGCCCTATCAAAGGTCATTTACCTGACCTACCGTTATCACTTAGTCTTCAAACGTCAACTGGAACACTTATCCCTTATTTTTCAACACGAACATTGCCTAAAAATGGACACATCTATTGAAGAAGTGGCTCAAGTGGTTGTATCGGAACAAGGCCAGAGTCAGCGAGAAGTGGCTCGTGTGTTAAACGTAAACCAGCCTGCTGTATCCGATGATACCAGGAGATAGCTTTCACTAAAGAAGCGGATCCGGCAGAAGAAGGTGCACATTAGAGAGGGATGACCGTTTAATCGTCAGCCCTTCGCTCAGAAGTCGGGCCCTCTCTGGCGTTATAGTCCAAGATGAGCTCAAAGAAACGCGAGGAGTGGCTGCTAGCGGGTTGACAGTCAGCACAAAACTAAAGGCCAGCTGACTTCAAAAAGGCTAACTACTGGCTACACATTGACCCCAGTGCATCGAGCAGCCCGACTACGTTTCGCAAGAGAACTCGTGACTGCACGGCCGATCACTGGAGCTCTTTTCTCTTCTCAGATGAAAGCAGAGTGTGTTCTCCATGGTAGCGATAGACAACAATGAGTCTACAGAAGACCAGGGGAGCGATTCGCCCCAGCTGCATAAGTGAAAATGTGGCATTTGGAGGTGGTTCCTATATGCCCGTCCGCATACTGCAACTTCTGTTCAGCGGTATCTGCGGCAGTTCGAAACTGAGTGCATGGAGTGCCCAGCACGTAGTCCGGATTTAAATCCTATTACCATTTATGGAAGGAGCTTATTTAATGACTGTTTCAGTTTAGATTTTGAAAAGAAAGTTGATTGTAGAATTTATTGAGAATTTTATATGAATCTCATTTTATTATAAATCTATTTATTTTAATACATTCTCCCTTACTCTACTAAAGTCCATAAATAAATCTGAGTAACAGATTTTTTACGAGAATATTTTGTCCGCAAGCGTACAGCGTGAATGCTGACGAGAGTAAATATATCATATCATTTATTTTCATTAAACAGCCAAGGTTTGTATTGATAGTCATATATGGTACTTTAAGTAATTCATGTTTGCAATTTAATTTCTTCTTGTAGAATAAGCTAAATCAATTTTATGTTTTTTCTTTGAACTAATAATACTTCCGCAATATATTGTCATTTTTATATAAAAATATATTAAAGATATCTTTTATTAACCAAATAAAACCTAATAATACATATACTCTATTTTTTAATATTTTTCCGGTCGCTGTTAGCCCGAGGGCTTTTACAGTTTAATCGGTTTGAGAGGTGACCGAGCGCTTATGCCGCTCAACAAAGACCATATTTAGAGTTTGAATAAGATGACCATATTTAAATTTTAATATGTTTACATTGGAATGAATATGAAGAACTACAATATTGTAAATAGTATTAAAAGAAATAGATATAACGGAAACCTTAACAATATTTTTTTAGATAGAGATAAGACAGAATTAGATTTAGGTTAGGTAAGGAGTTAGATTAGGTTCACAAAAAAAAAACTAAGAATTTAGTAGGTAAAACAAGCAAAACGACTATGTAATAAGTCCAATATGTTTGAGTAATTAATGAGTTATTTAATAATCAACAATTAAGATTGCTAATCATAAATATGACGTTCATTGTAATTGCATTATTTCGCCATAGACGTTGCAGAGGAGTTTCAATTGTAGATAAAATTTTTGGTTGTATGTAAATAAAATACCTATTTTTACCACAAGATCTTTTAGAATTGCGGTTGTAAATGCAATGGGATATGTATCTTGTTCGAACCCTAAAATTCTATACTATGGAAAAACTTAACGGTGGCAACCCAGTATCCAGGTATTGGATTTAAAGGAGCCAGCAGTTGAATTCTATTCCCGCACCAGAAATTATTAATGGGAATTTTATAGTGCCAATTTCACGTCGCATTTGATAAGAATATTGTGAAGATCCTTACATATTGAATAAATATATATATATATATATATATATATATATATATATATATATATATATATATATATATATATATATATATATAATGAAGTTAGAATATACTATGTATTTGGTACAATGGAGTCATGTGAACAACTATGTATGTACTAAAATCCTCTCTCGTAAAGCGACTTGTTGGACTCGGCTGAGGTGCATATAGGTCATTTTGCTATCGCTATGTTATTGTTGTGTATATTAAAACGTTGGGTGGAAAGCTTTTAACCCACTAACCGCATTAAACGCCGTTTATTCCCTTTTTATTGTTTTGTTATTGAGTACCAAATTTTTTGTCTTGTCGTTAAGATACAAATGAGTACACGGCATATGACAGTATTTGTTTATTAAAAAAACGAGTGTGGTCTGAGATAGAATGTCATATTTACTATAAATACGCCACAATTGGCGATATGCACCTATTTAACGCTAGTGTTAGCATGTTTCGTGCCCATAGAACCGTGTCAATATAGACTATTCCATAGAATAATTAAATTGTAGATATATTATACATCTCATATAATAACAATCTTGTTGATTAATCTTGTACTAAAGTCGTAAATCGGATCGTTTATTGATTGACTGTCTCCCAATGAATCCCAAAATTTGGCGTATAAGATGGAATGTAATGTCATTTTGTTCCATTGCCCGCTAGCCGATTGGTATCTTCGGTAACATAACAGATTTTTACTTCATCAAATAAAATTTATTTTTAAATTAAGTTAGTATTATTGCCACTGTACAAATCATTACAATGATCTCAACGTGCCACAAGCTTTTCAATTGAATGCTAGTATACTTTCTATGCTGAATTAACCTAAATAACTGACCGCTTTCAGGTATATACCTTAGTTTAATTTTTTTTATAGACTACGTGGCAAACGAGTATGCAGCTCACCTGATGGAAGTGATTACTGTCACCCATGGATGTTCATGCAACACCGGAGGAGTCACAAACGCGCTGCCAGCTTTTACGAAAGTTGTGGCTTCTGTTCTTTAAGGTCCGTAAGTGGTATCGGTTAGGAAACACCGTTGGCTAGAATAGGCTAATGTAGGCCAATACGATTTTTGTCTCCGACCCTTTGGAATCATAAGTTTGACTGGACACGTGTAGTTAACTCCGCTGCAATGAAACACCCAGTTGACAGTCACTTTTGGAGAAGGGGAGAGATATATTGATATAAAATAAGAATATTCTCATGTTTACTGTGCTGAAACCCCACAACTAAACCACAATGATAGCTTATGTTGAATTGTAAATTCGTAACTGTAAAAAAAGCGTTATAGCATTAATGCTGGTGAGAAACGAGCACACAGGTTTCCTTACCGAGTAATAATTGCGGCCTATGAACTATCTAAATATTTATATTTCCACAACAAAGATTGAATAGCCACATGCAATGTCACCTGAGGACTGAAAAGGAATATCTCCTGAAAGTGAGTCTCCACGACCCACAACAGCGAGGCTTATTTCACTATTGAATTTTATAAGGACATGATCCTTTCCCGGTCAAGCCGACCGATCCACACTAAAGATACAAACTAACTGCAGCGTGGCTCTACCTCATCTCTTTGTGTTAGATATTACCTTTCAATGAAAATATAATGCTCAATGTTTTCTAAAATACTTTACAGTGCGAAAGCACAGCTTGAATTGCTTTATCGGTTTTCATTATTTAGAAGTCGACGTTTCACTGTCGTGAAAAACTTCTCGATCTTTTTATAGCTCTTCGGGGTTCGACAACAGTTTTTTTGTTCTTATTTAAGTTATCGATCTTCTTTATTGTATTCGTTACATGTTTTTCTAGTTTTAATGCGTATCGCTCAAATGTTTTTTGTATAATGGACAAATAAGTACACAGTCCAACCGATGGGAAATGATAATTGCAGTCCAAGGCACTCACACCCAGCTTCGACAAAGATTCAAGATGCACTTGCGTTGTAACTCAAAACTGACTGAGATAGAATACCTCGTTAGCAGTAACTAGATTTTTGAACACCTACACTCACCAAACGAAACACAGCCGCGTTATCTTGCTATTTCCCGCTAGTATTATGTAAGTGCGTAGTCTTTTCCCCCACTCATGCTGCAGCTAGAAAATAGCTCCAGTGTGGCTTTATCACTGCTCTACAATTGTTATATTTGTATTTATAACACATTTAAAAGTAAAGATTGTATGAAATTTTATAAAATAAAAAGATGTCTTATTGTTTAAGCTATTCATATATTTAATGGTGCCATCTATAATAAGATTTAAGTCACTTTTAGCTAATTTCAATGTCTACTGTAAAACACATTTGGTACTTTCGTATCTAAATTAATTAAACATCCATAAGTAATAAGTTACTTTACTTAATACCTAATTATTATTCATTTGAAGACATTGTATTCGGAGGGAATGAATAACCCAGGCAATTTATTTGGTAAGGGACTGGAATAATTTTCGCAGTCATGGAGCTACGCTGCATTTTGTTTCTGACTGCAGAATAAATGGGTCAGCTCAACCGGGGGAGAACTCTGTAAGCGCTGTTCAAGATGGGCGCTATAAAAATTTAACGATGAGCAAAAGACAAAAAGGCATGACACAATTAACTGGCATATTAAGTCATGGTGACGCAAAGAAGCTTATACAGGTAAGGTTGACAATTCACCACTGTATGCTTTAAACAAAGTTTTCTGCCACGCACAAATTTCGGAGCTAATTCCGAATTCAAAAGTTTTAAGGATCAAAGGATAAAAGAGCCGACTTCTTTTTTTTCAGGATGGTGACCTGCATCTCTAAAACTGATGTTGCAGTTATTCATAAGCAGTGGTGATCATTTTACATCAGATAGAGATACTACTTGCTCGTTTACTACTTACTGTATAAAAATAAAAAGTAATAGGCTGGCATTATAGCTCATACAGCCTATAATGGGTGCGATATAAAGATTCTTGACAAGGCACCTCGTATCAGTGTTTTTAAATATCATGAACTAAAATCACATACTGTTGAGGGTACTGTGAATGTATCGGCCTTGTGCTTACCAGTAAGTTTGTCTAGAGTAGTAAGTTAAGTAAAAAAGAAATATAAATGTATGTATATCATGTACAATTTACTATCTTATTATTTTCAACTGATATAAAACCAAATAAAGAGAAAGAAACTTGTTGTCTACACGATTATTTGAGATCTATTAGAAATGAAAGAGTATTACCAAAGTTAACAGTGCTTAAAAGTGTCATATATTTTTCTTTTGATTACTAAATTCTATAATAGTCTGGATATTCTGTACTCCAAAGCGCTCCTTATCAAAAAATTCATTTGTGGCTTAACTACTTATATATCATACAAAGTTTTACCACCAGCAACATTAAATAAAATTTAGTATGTATTTTACTAAATACGATAACAGATTGCAATAACATTCTAAATGTGATAATTGTCATGTGTTTAAATAAAATTAAACTGTTATTTTGCTAGAAGTGAAGAAATAACCCATTATCTGAATTGTTTAATGGAAATACGTTAGTCCAATCGAAGATGATTTAGTCACAGGAGAAGACAAGAACAAAAGTAGCATTTTTTCTACCTTTCTGAATTGAGAAAGTGACAAATTTTGAATATCACAGCTATTTCTCTTCTCAAATATAAGCGATAGGCTTATTGATGTTTTGACTCTCACCATTCTCACTTGCTGCATTTATGCACAATGCCCTGTCTAACCCAAAAGGCAGTATAGGATTGAGTGTTTCTTGTTGTTACTTTTATTACATTTTTCAATTTTAATATCGCTTATTGGTCGCGTTATGAGATTCAACTATGTATTATTATAACTTAGAGGAGATATTATGGTGCCAAACTTAATTATATAAATATTAGGGATTTTAATACCGTATTTTAATACTTGTTACTTGTTACATTCATTACCATTCATTCATGTCAGTATACGAATATTAATGCTCATGGACGTTATAGGATTCTTATAGTAAGCAAAATTACACTATCGTTTTGGCTTTTATAAATTGCAAACTCATCATTCATTTGATAAGCCATATACAAGGGATACGATTTCATTTTGATTAACATTGTCCTGACTGAAAAGTGGACACAATAATTTTATACAAATAATATATGCACAAATTAGTAAATGCATTTATTTTATTTATTTATTTACAAAATATGTATATAAATATATAAGCTTTGATTTACATTAAGTCATAACAATAGAGTCAATAAAAAAAAGAAAATCAGCGGTCCCCACACTAGGCAAGCCTGTTCCGTGAGATCCTATGCACGAGCATACAGCAACAGAAACACTTTAGTAGATTATTACAATATGGCTGGAGAAATTTTGAAAATATGTTAGAGATAAAATAAAAGTAACAACTGTGAATGTAGGTGTGTACGCATGGGTGCGTTAATGTGTAGGTATGTACATACATATATGCATATGTAACTTTTGCTTTAGCAACTTCTTATATTTCATAGAGTGAATTGGTTTTGAATATATAGCTACAGTAACCTTATAGAAAATTTGAACAATTGAATTACTTTAAGTAGAAGGCACTCTTCATAAAGCTCGTATGTAGGATATTGCAACGGCTTGGAATCATTACATTTAGATGTCACTGTTGACATCAATTAACATAATTTCCCTTAAACGTACTCAGACATCTGTATGTCTGAGTACGTTTAAGGGAAATTACGTGTGATACTTGCTCCCCACACAGTACCGCCAAAGTAAGTTTGACATAAAGAAAAATGAATGATGGAAAATTACTAAAGTTACGTAACTGTACGAACGTAATAAACTACCAACTTTAGTAATTATCCATAATTTTAGTGTTAATAGTTTTTATATAATAAAAGTCACTTTATGAACACAACAGCTAGTGGAATGTGTTTATAAAAATTAGCATCTTGTCTGTTATGATATCTAAATATGTTGTAGTATTTTACTATGAGAAATCAATCTCGATTTTATTCACAGAATTAAAAGGCTCCTATTGAAAGATACTTATGTACTTAAATGAATGGAATACTTGGTCATGTTATCGTAGTTTGGTTTTATAGAAGTAAAAATAGTTTTTTTAAAGCTAATGGTTGAAATTGGTGGTTGAATGAAGGTTATAGTATGCCATGCCTAGACCATAATCTTCTTCTATGCATAACACTCCATATTCAATGCTTTCGAATACTTCCTCCTAAATTGGACCATAAATTTGAATTTGTACAGCATCAGCATAACCTTTTATTTTTTATATAGCTATTGGTCATAATAAAATATCTTTAAAATATTAGGAAAAAAGTGGGACTCAACACACTTCAGCGATGAACACCAGAAATTACAGTTTAATAGGTATTAGTAATAGGTATATAGCGCGGTCAACTATCATAATGATATATTTTTAAATTTAGTAACAAAGAAATATATGAGTTCTAAGGAAATTAATTTTATTACATAAAAATAAAGAGATTAAAGTTGAGAGTTGCAATCGTCGCAGTTCCAGCGATAAAGCGGTTCCGCAGAAATACGAAGGAACAATGTAAATATTGCAGCGCGAGCCGTATGGTCTACATTATTTTATAAAAATGCATACAAAGTCATACAAGCAAAGTTAATATTGGCATGCTTGAATTTTATAAACCAAATCAGAATAAATCAGAATCATGCTTTCTTTATTTTTTTATAAATTTGTTACAACATTAACACACGTTAACACATTTTAAAAAAAGTAATTAAAACGAAAAATTATAATTGTTGAATTACAGTAAATGATTTATCATTGGCTTTATGAGCCCAGAAGATGCGGTGAGTGCGTTCGAAAATTCCATAGAAGAGAACCCTAAGGAAGAATGGGCACACTGATTTTCTCAGTGGTTCCATCGAATCCGAAGATGTATAGAGAGGAACGGAGACTATTTATTTTCTAAAGACTTTCGTTGTGACTTAGGCAAACAAACAATGAGCTCTAGTGCAAATTCTTTGAGTTTACCAGACGAAATAAAGTAGTGCTTGTTTTCGATGTTCGCATTAATTTTACGATTTTGTTCATGTTAGCAGTTCATTGCAAGTTATTTATACCATATCTTAAGGGTAGCTGAAGTTAATATTAAGAAAAATATAATGGGTTTGGTTTGCTCTACGCAGTGTTGAGATCCTGGTTGTAACTCCCAAGAGTACTATTAAGTTACTCGCTAAACTTAAATTCTTACAATAAACTCTTAAAATTGCTATAAAAGTATATTTAAATTTCTTAACAAATATATTATATTTATTTATTTACTCTTTATTGCAGTTACCTTTACAAAGTTAAAGGTTCACAAAAGGCGGACTTAATGCCAAAGGCATTCCCTACTGATGTCATTGACTAAGGAATTCCAGAGTAGTGTAGCTCGCACAGCTATATATTGAATTTGCAAAAAATCTAGTAAAGTGGAAATCTGGAATACCGATCTTGTTATTAAACGAAGATTGAAGAATTCTGTCATAATTCTGGACTGAGAACAAACATAATTATGGAATTACGCCTTTGTTCTATGGAAAGCCAAATAAGCTAAAATTTTGAGACATATGGTCATATTTACGCAACCTAAAATGAACCGAATGTAGTTGATTAACAGGCGCTCCAGCTTGTTAAGAAGTTAATGGGAGAGGTCCGGGTAACACACTTTTGCATAATCAATGATAGGCAATACTAATGTTTGGACCATCATCATCTTTGCTTTCATAGGATGGAAATGCCTTAGACGATAAAAAGACATGTCGAATGATATGTATCTTATCATTTGACATGTCTTTTTATCGTCGCCGTCAAAAAGTCCGGATCATATGGCAATATCGGTCAGAATTAACGGTCTGAGTTCGACCTCGGTCATCCTCAAAAAAATAAGGACCGATAATTCCTTGACTTGATATATCAGCCCAAACAACAACTTTTGGCGAGTGCAAGGGCTTCTGATGCAGTTCTAACGGATTCCCGAAAGCCCAGTATCTGCAATGTTGTCTATTCACATGACCGTTGATGTGAAAATTCGATTCGTCGGAGAACAAGATGTTTTTGAAACTCCTAAAACGGTTTTTCATTGTCCTGCAGAATTCGACTCCTTTTATCAGGATCATCAGGCTTCATTTCTTGAACAATAACAATTTTATGGGGTGTAAAAAATGTAAATCTTTCGAAATAATGCGATGAACCGTAGATTTGTTCAAATTAAGAGAAGCTGCGCGCAATCTCAATGACTGTCGTGGGTCGTCCATAACAGACTCTCGAACGCGATCGACGTTCATGCTCGTTCTTGATGTCATTTTACTCCCAGACGATTTGTCCGGCATTGTATTCCCAGTCTCTTCACACTTGCACGTCCTTGCTTGCTTAGTTAAATTGGCACTTGGCACATGTCTTTTACGACGAACAACAGTGTAGGAATCGTTGTTTTTATAAATTAAATAGTCCTTAAATATTAACAGTATATTTGAAGTTATTTCAGAGGAAGCTATATGGCCATCCCACTTTAACTTGTTGGTTATTTGAGTTATGTTGGACATCCTGGTTCTGCTGCAGATGTTGACATTGGTAACATTACATTCTAATATAACAAAACAAACAATATTTTAAAAATACTAAGTTGATGCCACCGACTCTTTCACTGTGGCATTCATTGTAAAACTGAATCTGTTTTGCGGAATCTTAAGTTAAAGTACACCTTTAAAATGTCTCACTGAAGTTAATAGACCACCTGTTAACCACGATTTGGTATAAAACTATAATATATGTAATTACTAATGAAAAATAATTTAGTCATCAGGGATATCAAAAATAATGATATTTTGCCGGGTTGATTTTTTCGTGTCGTATTAATAGTTCGAAGTTTTCTTTATAGCTACGGCGTAGCTCTACTAAGAATAAAATGATAGACTGTTTAGTCGTTTGTCACAATTAATTTATCATGTTAGTATCTAATCCGATTTTAATATAACAAATAATGACAAAAATATTGATTGAAAAAAGATTATCTTAATAGTAAATCAATGTTATATTTGTGACTAAAATTAAACATAAAACTTTATTTACCTATAAAAAGATATTGATCCGTTTTATTTATAATGTTTACAAATTTATTAAAGCACAAAACATTTTCAAATTGGAACGAAAATAAAACAAACAATAAGACATGACCCGTGTAGATGAAAGGATGGAAGAGAGAACAGAGAATGTTAAATATTAAATAGTCTTAACGAGATTTGTTAGTAGAGTATACGAAGACTTAAAAATCTTAAAAAAGCTCAATCATTATCCCACTTGTGAATACATTTACTTTGTAGTAGTAAACGTTAAAATAGTTTTTTCACGTATTTTATTGACAGATAAATATTTGAACATACTTATAATATAATGATGTGTTTCAAGTTTTAGTGTCATTATATTATGAGAAGACTAAAAATGTTTAATTCAAACAAAACGAACTATTATTAATATTTTTTTATAAAAAATATTTGTATCTAATATAAATTATACATTCATCATACATTGTTTTTTACTTTACTATACCTACACATCCATCAGATTTAGCTGTGCTTAAAAATTTTACTCAGTATGAAACGAATTACGTAATTTTAAAATTCCGTCTTCTTCTACAGATGAAGCACTATTTGTTGTTTAATTACTTATCTATGATACAAACGAGACATGACCATCATAATTAAATTGTTAATTAATACAGGAATATGAGATCATTCGTTTAATCTTTTACAGCCTGCGGGATATCATGTTTGAAATTAAAACACAATGATTCTTACAAACTGTTACAAAACGAGCTGTACGGTTCTTTGGATAGAAAATAGCCTTTAATGTAACAATAAGTTTATTAAACAAAAAAGATTCACTAGTGATACAATTCACTTTAAAATCCTTGAGAAATTCACTCACTAATCTCTTTCAACTCTCTTCGATGTGTATCGTCATATCTCAATCGAAACTCCCCGTAACCGCGACTCAACCACTTATATATGCGCGGTAAAACGATCTATAAGGTTCCGGAATGTTCCAGTTGAATATGGTTGTTTCCTTCCCACACATGTACAGCCGTCCCTTTGTCCCGTCCCAAGTGCTGAAACGGCCTGAAAACATGTTTAAGCCTACTGAAAACGCCTGTAAGTGATGGAAAATTTAAAACATGTTTACGTAACTTCTCTTTTAACAAGTCTCCGTAACAATACTATTACTTTTATGTAGAAAATAATCTATATAATAACGGTTATCGAAAAGAGCGAGAGAGCAAAGAAGAGTATTTCTCGCCCGTTTTGCTCATTTGATTGCTCCAATTATTTGACGTTTCAAAAGCACTTTGTCTTTTTGAAATAAATAAAACCAAGCATAAGTTTAATGAAAACATTGCATTCAAAATTGAGAATTTTATTAATATATTATAATTTTAATTATGCCGTCTATAGTTTGTGTAGGTCATTGTTAATCTTTTCTGAATTACAATCATGTTTTAAGAAACAAATCCAACACCGGTAAGCCTTCCAGCTTCGGTATATTTTTTCATTATCTATACCTATATTTTCTATATTTATGTCTAATATATTATCTATACCAATTTTATCTGTCTGTATATTTATTATTATTTATAAAAATGACAAAAAAGTAAAAATAAAATAAAAAAATAACGCTAAGGTTAAGACTGGTGGAGTTTTAGACATTCGTCAATAGTGGGTTTCAATTTTGTAAGCATAAGGCGCAAATTGCCCCGCTAAATAATAGCGATCCGTTAAAAAATACCTAGTAAACAGTATCAGATAAGATAGTTTGCTTCCTAAATAATACAAGGTAATCTCTCTACTTCTTATGGCATGAATGCATTATTACAAGCAAAATCTTATAAACATTAATTATTTAAAAATATGGAAATAAAAGAAACTTTCAATAATGTTATCCTGCAAGAGTAAACTGTATGGGAGAAGAGATTTATTTCAAAGTAGTAAAGATAAAACTACAAATATTAGTAAAACATTACTTTAAATTAATCGCTTTAATGAAATATAATATTTGATGAAATATTGTCCAGTAAAAATTTTTAGTTATTGGCAGTTAAGATAGGTCTAAATTTATAAAGGGTCTGACGTTCTGCATAATTAGAACATCAGAATAATTAAAAAAATAAAAGAACGCCGCAATTTATATATTCAACGAAATTAAAAAAATGTTTCAATAAAACAATTGATTTTTGAGTATAATTCACATTATACTCAAAAAACAATTGCATGATTGTTACGTCAGTTATTTACCATAGCAGAGCCCCCTGAACTGTGCTGACACGGTTCGCCACTTCTATGATTGATTGCGCGTTGCCTGAAAAGTAATTAAAGTTGTCTACTGCACTGGACAGAAGAACCTTTAGCAAGATAAATTGAAAAGCAAACATTTTGTCCATGGAAGAAACGGGAATTTATTATCTGTAGATCGTCCACAAGTTATTTTAAATAAAAAATAATCATCTTTAGATTTGATATATTGATATATGTTTTTTTAAGAATCGATGAATATTCTTAAGATTATCGAGTATTATAATTAAAATATGATATGATATTCCTTGTTATGCCATATTTGCTCATTATGCTGCACCATATCATAAGCTTAAGAAAACAAAAACGAGTTTGTATGTCAAACATAAAATCTTCAGATCCAATTTTAGACAAAATAATTGTGGCTCACCTCAGGGAAGTATAGTAGCCCCACTTAGGTCATCACCCCACTAGGAAGAGAAGTGGGGTGATGACCTCTTCTGACGCAGTTAACAACCATTGTATACAATTTGCTGATGACACTACATTAAAATATAATTAAACGCAAAAACAAAACATGCTTAGATAATGAAATTACTAATACTTAACGCCATTACCTGGTTAGAACAAAATAATTTAAAAATACGTTACACTGATACACAACCGAATTAAACATTCATTACAAAAGTAATCAATTTTTAAGTGTTAGTGATTGTGCATTATTATTTACGAGTTTAACCGTGGACAAACATTGCAGTTGGAAACCAAATATAGAGAAAATTGACAATGAAATAGATGGGTTTGTCTATGTGTTAAGGAGAATTAGGACAATAGTTAACATAAACACTGTATTGATCCTTACATATTATCAATACTGAGATACGGCATAATTATATGGGGTAATCACTAGAAGCAGATAGAGTCTTAAAAGCTCAGCAAAAAAGTATAACAGCAATATAGTAAAGTAAAGTAAAGTTAAAAAATATTTCTTACAGCGCTAGAGAGATACACACATGCAATATGTGGTGCACACATCCTAGATAGTTGCAAACCACTTTTTAAAAATATAAAAAATCTTACCGTTGCCCTGCCAATACATGCTGGAAATAGGTATCTTTGTAAAAAATCACCCTCAAGTTTTTGAAAAAATTAGTAATAGTGTATATAGCTGACCTAGACATAAAAATAGACTGCGATACACTAGAATTACCTCAGAAAAAAATAGAACTATTCAAGAAAAATGTTTATTGTATGTGTAATAATTTACTTCGGAATCTTATGTCTTTGACATTGTTTAGAAATCGATTATATAATTTGCTATTGTATAAATGTTATTATAATGTTCAACATTTCCTAAAAGGTAAGCAAGAAAATCTGAATTAAATAAAGAAGTAAGTAATTGACGACTTATATTGTGTTGCTTAATTTATGGTAATACAAAATTAAAATTGATTAGAATTTAAATTCAATACAACATACTATTTGCATGTCATACGTCGCAGAATATGTTTGTGCGTTTAATGAATAATTGTAATACCATTTTTACCACATTCTGGCTTTTAAACTAATTAATTGAATGATTGATTGATTACAAAACATCAATATAAAATATGAAATATATGTATAATGTTTTGAATGGCGAATTAAAGAAATTGAAGAGCTTTTTACTTTCGAAAGTGAAAATTCATACCTTGATTCCTTATAGGGGTGTCCATGGGGTGCAAGAATACCTACCATTATGTACTGTATACTTGTTCGATGATTTTTTCTCTAAAATTTTCGCAATGGCGAGAGATTTAATTTTGAAAATCCGTGAAAAACTCCGTGAGATTATATTAACCAGCTGTATAGGTTGAAATTGTGCAAACACTACATAGAAATTCATCGGGATACACATCTGAGTATGCTCAGCACTTTTTATGAGATCTATTAGTACCTGCTCCACTTGAGTTTTCGGTTAGGAAAATTTGCATGGTTTAAAATGTTGTGTAAGGTTTAGACTTACGAATACTTATGAAGATACATATGTGGATATTTGAATCTGCTCTTAACTTTTCTATTCTCAAAGTATATTTTTGTTTTAAAACTGAACGGTTGTTATTATTACTGCTCTACCAGTTCATAATAATATTAGATTTTTTTTTCATTGAATATTAGATTTAAAATTTGAATACTTTCCCTTCAATACTAATTTTGCCAGACAGGGTTAGAACATCTACAAATAAATTAAACTCTAATTGTTTTATTGGGCGAGTGAATAATTGAAACGATTTTGTTATAATGAAAGTCAATTCGTTGTAAATTGTTTTCTAGGACGCTGAATGTTACGGTCATGCGATCTATACCTAATAAAAATGTTCGTGCACGATAAAAATCAATTATCTGGATTTTCATCAAAAGCCATGTACATATTTTCTGTGCTTGTTTAACCACGAAATAGTTATGTAAAACTTGTAGTAGTATTAAATAAGTACCCAATAGCAAGTTATCGTTGGCCCAGTTGTTGGCGGAAACATATTTCAGTCCCCATTAAACATTATAAGATATATTTAATAAAATAATGCATATTAAATTTCCTGTTCTAAGTATGGCTTAGTTTCAATGTATTAGTGGGGCTGCCAACGTAATATTGCTCCGAGGAAAGGCGCCAGGAATCTTCACATCATATGGCATTTTAGGGATTTCCCAAACGAGTACGACATTATTCATATTAAGGTTTTGTACAGAGATAAACATTTACAATATCCTCACATACATTGAATGATATGAAAATATATATATATATATAATATATATACATATATATCTATATATATATATACACATATAATACCTATAATACCTATATACCACTTACAGTCTTACACCTACACACTTAACTCTATTGGTCAATTGTACTGCACGCCTTGTAACAAGACCATTAGAGCTAAACTTAAATTTTTACCCACCACCTTTGTTCCTATTTCCGAAGTTAACAAGCGCGACGAACGCCAAAATATTCTTAGTTTACTTTATTTTAAAAGATGTAATAAAAATATAGTAATTCTATATCATACGGATTTATATTAGACAAATATCATCTATTCCTAAAATTATTTTAATTATAGTTTGACGTTCACACAATCTTCGTCTATCTGTGGTACATTAATAGGTATTTTATTTATATATATAATATGTTTTAGTATATATAAATATTTATATTCATAAAAAGAAACCATACGGTTTTATAAATAATCAACGTTTAGTACGAACTAAATAAGTAGTTAGTCTGTATATAATACATACATAAGTTTGACAGCCAGCTAGTGCATTGGTTATAGTTCCTAGCTTTTACTTCACGGGTCCTGGGTTCGGGATTTGCAATAGATAAACAATATCTATGTTTCACAATATTTTGTTCAAGCGTCAAAACGTCAAGAACATGCTTACGATCGAGTCGACTTGTTGTAAAATTATAAGTACAGTAAGTATGGTTTGTGCAATATTATTTACATCGTTGAACATACTACAATAGTTCCTGAAATATAACAACTTATAAATTTATTATACGGAATATATATATATAAAGTGTACTTCAATAATAGAAAGAAAACGATCTTTGCTAAGTCGAAAGAAAATTAATATTTATATTATATATGAATATATATATATATATATATATATATATATATATATATATATATATATATAATGCACTTAATATTAAGAGATTCGCTGCGTTAAAATTTTTGCGTCAAAAGTTTTGGGCCTATCTTCATTTAAAGAAGTATTTACCTATTGTAATATTTAAGATACTATTAGCTTGACGAACATATTGTTTGTTTGTGCCGAATATGAACCAAGTAGTAACTGAAAATAAAATTATTATTTATAAATTATTAATATTAATCAGGACCAACTTTGGCAACGCTGCGGCATAAGAGTAAGTAAGTATTGTGTGTAAAAGAAATAGAAGACAGTTTTATCTTTAACAGAAGTACTAATATAAAAAGAAACGTAACGAAAAGTATTATCTTTCTTATCACAGTCAAATTTATAATATGGTACGTACGATTAGTTAAGATTATTCGAGGTATGTTATTGTGGCATCATGTAAAACTATATATAATTACTAATGCTAAACTATTTTATGACACTTTTTTTTTCAAAATATATTAAATTCTTTCTTTTCAATAATTCAAAAATAAGCATAACATATTTAGTATTTTCTCAATTAATTGTAAGACAATAGCTTTACGATTATTATAATGAAATAGATCAAACTTGGAAAGGAGTCGAGGAAAGAAAATGAATAGCTTTTCCATTCGCTGAGTTTAACACATCGTTGACAAACCACCACTGTGTGCTTTACGCAAAATGTTCTGCCACGTACCGTTACTCTGTGACATCAGCTGTCGCCAGCGGTATTTCCGAACCGATACAACTTAGGGACCATCAAGAAGAGAGCCTACATCTTTCTTAACGGCCGGCATCGCATCTGTGACTCTTCCGGTGTTACGGATGTTTACGGACGAGTTACTGTCACCATTTCTAAAAAAAAAAACCTTCATTAGTCGTTATGAAGTTACGATATGGTGATATATCTATTACCTAACCCAAGATTTTCGACAAAACAGCCAGTTATTCCAACCACAATGTCAACGTACTTCCTATATCGTTTTTGAGCACTAAGATTGAATATTACATCACTATTTTTAAGGTCTCCGATTTTTTTCGCTCATCGTACATATATCAACGTTAAGATTTATGGTGGTGTTCTGTGAAGATGTGATCCTTTACCGATAAAGTCTATCTATTCGTGCAAAAACAAGTTTATAATGTTAGAGAGTGCCTTTACCATTTAAAAAACTAAATGAATCGTTTATTAGTTTGTTATACTTAGTTTATAATGTTAGTTGCAAATCCGATTTGAAGTTAATCTTACAAGTGCTAAGTTACGAGTATAGTGTTTAACTATAGAATTAGTATAGCACTAGGGGATTTTCTCAGGGGATATTTATAATTATTATCTTAGTGGTAAGTAAGTATTACAGGGATATCTTGTGCCAAAAATTACAAGTAGGAATTTATTTTCCTAAAATTACAAAAGTCGAAACGACTTACGTCTACTGTTTACAAACGTATAAAGGCCAATAATCTTTTTTAAATTGGAACGAAAATAAAAACAAACACCGAGAATAGATTTGAGCAGTTTCAGAGTGTATTTTTTTTAAAAATAAACACGTATATTTTTATATGATAAGTAGTCTTAATGATATTTATTCATTGATTGTTGTTTTAATAAGATAATACGAGGAATTACAAAATTTGGTTCATATTTAAAAATTTATTTTTTAGTTCAGTTTAATTTTACCTAGAAATAAGGCCGCAGTAAAAATGAAATGAATGCTCACTAAATGTCATCCAAATCGACCACATTTCTAGCCCACCACAGATATCGCCTCATTTTGATCAGTCCTTATTCTTCGATTTCAGATTTCGTTCCATAGCATTCCTCGCAAGTGAGGGTAGCGTAAATAACCTAATTCTGAATCAAGACGCCATCAACGCAAACCAGTGCCCCATCACCCTTGCCGAAGGGTAAGCACCAGACACAACGTATCAATGACAGCCAAGAAAAGATTTCCTGAGGAACCAATCAATATGTTCGTGGATACTATTATTACTATATCCCAATATGAACAATATTAAATTGACCGCTCACTTACTATCATCCTAATCGGCAACTTACATACCCTCACCACGGACAGCGGCTGATTTCTATTACGCCATCACGTCGTTTCTGATGTCAAAAGTTACAGGGCCCTATTCTTCAACTAGGCCTCGATTAATATACTGTGTATATGCGTACTGTTTATTCGTGCAAGTAATTTGACATAATTAGCTTTGTTTCCAATGACTAATGTGAGAATATACATGCAAAATATAAGTAATCTGAGGGTGCCTAATATAAAAATTGTGATTAACGTTTTAGTGACTGTGATGATGTACAAATAAATAAATAAAACATTTTCTAAACTAAATATAATAATGTAATATAATAATAATTATTCCCATAGTCGTATCTGCAAACGGGTTAGTCCCAACCAGCCTCTGGAATCACCTGAGGCTGTTGGGATTCCGGGACGGGCAGCTCCGGATTCAAATACAAAATGTGGTGCTCCTCGACACCGCTCGTATAGTCCGCAGGTTTCTCTCATTTTCGCCCTAACCCTCAACCGTTTGGACTCTCTTGTCGAGGGATTCTTGTCTGGTTGGTCTTTATATATGTATTATATTGTATTGTATCAATCTGTTATATTATTTCTTATTTCATTTACTTATTAAATACTTCATAATCTTTTAGAAATTTAGTAAGTGCAGTAGATAATTGGTAAAGGATATTTCAACAAATTTAATCATATTTAAAGTCGTTGTTGGACTCATATGCATGTGCAAATAACCAAGAGCAACTTGGTTGACGTTATTTCGAAATTATCCCCGATGTCAGTGTCCTGAGCAAGATTTCTAATAAGAAAACGGCAAAGCACCAGGGTAGTTCTGAATCACAGCTGAGCTTCAAAAAACAAATAAAGAACTGGAAATTGTAGTCCTTCAGAAGTTGTTTAGCTACATTCTTTATGAAAGTGCTACGTCGAAGGTTTACGTTTATAAAGTTGAATAAATATACGTTGCTTTCTTCAAGAAAAGTATGTTCTCTAATGTCTAGACACTGTTCCAAGAAAAATGAGAAAAAAGCTAATTACGAATCGTTTCGCGAGCAGACTCGACGATTTTCCAGCTCACAGAACAATCAGGATACAAAAAGGATGTTATACAGAAGGCAAGTTATTCAGAATCCCGAAGAGTATGTCCTTATCCTTATCCTTTATTCCACGAATTTGCTATAGTGTCTGCGCCTACTACGAGTGTTATCGTAATTTCCTACTATATAGTTAAGTCTTTCCCCATGTAAAAACTTGTATATTATATTGAATTGATTATATGACATAATACTTGTATATTATATTGTATTGTATCAATCTGTTATATTATTTCTTATTTCATTTACTTATTAAATACTTCATAATCTTTTAGAAATTTAGTAAGTGCAGTAGATAATAGGTAAAGGATATTTCAACAAATTTAATCATATTTAAAGTCGTTGTTGGACTCATATGCATGTGCAAATAACCAAGAGCAACTTGGTTGACGTTATTTCGAAATTATCCCCGATGTCAGTGTCCTGAGCAAGATTTCTAATAAGAAAACGGCAAAGCACCAGGGTAGTTCGGAATCACAGCAGAACTTCAAAAAACAAATAAAGAACTGGAAATTGTAGTCCTTCAGAAGCTGTTTAGCTACATTCTTTATGACAGTGCTACGTCGAAGGTTTACGTTTATAAAGTTGAATAAATATACGTTGCTTTCTTCAAGAAAAGTATGTTCTCTAATGTCTAGACACTGTTCCAAGAAAAATGAGAAAAAAGCTAATTACGAATCGTTTCGCGAGCAGACTCGACGATTTTCCAGCTCACAGAACAATCAGGATACAAAAAGGATGTTATACAGAAGGCAAGTTATTCAGAATCCCGAAGAGTATGTCCTTATCCTTATCCTTTATTCCACGAATTTTCTATAGTGTCTGCGCCTACTCCGAGTGTTATCGTAATTTCCTACTATATAGTTAAGTCTTTCCCCATGTAAATACTTGTATATTATATTGAATTGATTATATGACATAATACTTGTATAATATGTACTATTGATTGCAACCATGTATTTTGCTTAATTTAAATTTTAAGCTATCATAGAATAAGGAAAACTTGTCATCTCTTCTAGTATATAAGTTTCGTCCGAAAAATCTTGTTATACTTTTTTCTTCAAATGCTGAATTAGTTTTCCCCACCGAATGCAAGCTTCTTAAATCTCTTGTGCTTTTAATAATGACAGTTAAAGGAATTGTTTTCATGTCTTCGTGAACCATTCTTATGAAACGTCGCTTTATTGTTGTTGTAGGGTTGTACAATACTTTTTATATTATCTGAATAACCTACTAGTATATTTATCTCTGACTTCTTGTCTTATTTCTCATATTCCTGAGCCCCATAGACTGTGACTGTACTGTCAAAAATTTATGTTTAAATTTTGTTATTCAATTGTCACATTTTGCATTTTCACTATGTTACAAATTTCAACTTTGTTAACTTAATAGCTTAACAAGCCAAATGCTTCCGGATGAAACTGACGTACCGAGTATATTTCTTGCAAATCTTAGCTTGAATACACTATTTACAAAATATGTATATATCATAACTACCGTTTGGCCTCATTTGTTGCATGCACTGCAACTATCCTCTGTAAATATTATTTTGTTGCCACTACTGATCAATTTGCTTACAGAAAACACATTTGTTATATGATCTGGTATTCTTAGTGCTCTTTGAACTGGTTTTTCAAAATGACATCTATCGTTTTTTGTAATAACATTCAAGTCAACCGTACACTCTACACGTACGTTATCACTATTCGCTGCGATAACATCTTGGTTTTTTTGATATGGTAATTTTAATCGTAAGATGCTGAAAGTATTCCAAGCGTCAGCTTAGTGGCTACTATTTTTGAATTTGACCTCGTTTTTTTATTTCACTTTAATCTAAATTTTTATTTAATTGTATTTTGTCGATGACTTTCGTTTAGATTTTAATATCTAATTAATTTAGTTTAATCTCTATTTAGTTCAATTTTGACGTTGACTTTTAATTTATATCCCACTTAATTTGACTTGAATTGTGAGCTCGGCTTTGACTCCATTTAATTTAACTTTTATGTATTTTGAAATTAATTTAATTAGGATTTTATTTTATTGTGATATTATTTAATTTATTATATTTAGATATTTTGATTCAGTAATTGTTTAGTTTTTTCCATAAATTTTTATGTAACACGATAACCGTTAATATGAAACAATTCATGTGTACGTTTTTAATTGTCGAAAGCATCAGAATTGATTATATGGATTTGTGGATTTAGATTGTTTTCATATATGCGCTGTAGATATCCCAAATTAAATAAATGAATAAATATTTAGCATTAATTAGTGTTCATACAGCTTTCGTTAGCTGTCAGCTCGCCTCTGAGTAAATATCCAACTCTTCTCTAAAACTACAACTCTCTTACTAATTATTATAATGGCTGCGTTTTGTATCATTTGATATGTGATATTTGGGTGACGGATTTGATTACTGATGAGGAACAAAGGTCGAAAACCTTGTGGCAACATCGTATTGAAATTGGCCATGTGTACTGTACCATGTGACAGGCTGAAATGACGATCATGAAATATCGACTGTAATAATATTATCTTGTGAGGTTTTAAGCATATATTCGTGGATAGGATTCATTGTTCAATTCAGTTCTATTCCGATAATTATAAAAGAACGGGGTTTAAATGAATTAAGAATTATATAGAAAAGTAAAAACCGTATTTGTAGTAACAATAAACCTTATCTTCAAAGTTTAGATAGGAGCAATTTAATAAATATAGCTGTTTGTCTGTGTCCAAGGGGATATTCGGAATGGGATTAATTTCGTGACAAAACAAACAGGCTGGATAGATTCAATAACACTCCAATTGTTTCCGGATCGAACTGATCGACTATAATTTATAGGATTTACTTTGATCCTACTGAGTTAGGATTATTATACAATTTATGAGCTCTAGATTAAATATTTTATGATTATGATGTGTGAATACATATTTGAATAATTTAAATTCAATATAAAACTATTTTAAATGAATCATCGTCATCATAACATTCTGTTGCACTGAACGCTGCCCATCCGAATTTGGCATTGCTGAAGGGACTGAAGCATCACCCTAACTTCAACGGGTTCCAAGGCATTCTCATAGTCCAGATGCGCCAGATACTGAGGCAGAATATATTCCTCAGTCTATATTTCCCGAAAAGTATATGTGGTTTTGTGGTCACATCGATTATGTATCGATGTGTACAACATAGAACATCACTATTGCACTCAAAAGGTCCAGGGGAAATTATGGATCCACTCTCGGTCTTGAAATAATCAGTTGGCTCTGTGCAAGAGCCAGATCTCTGGCAAACTTTAGAGCCTTCGGTCCGCACAATGATTTCTTCAATACGAGATGTATTAAAGTTGCTCAAGTTACCTTATAAACTTGGCGATCTGCCTAATAAGCTGACTATACACTGTCCTTTAATGACTGCAATCTTTTTTGCTCCTACCGCATGGACAGTTTACATTAGCTAAGCATTAATATCATCCACTGTAACGCTATTCTCGCAAGGCATTGGAAGCGTTTCCGCAATTAGAAAGTTTTCGTGGTTTTTGGATAAGGGCAAGAGATTAATAGAGCATAGATTTCTTCAGACGAGACTGTTCCAGTCTGATGTTAAGGACTAATATAACTCTTATTGCCATTGTTCACCCTTGTGACCAGAGAGCCGTCATTGAACAGTTGTCGTTTTGTTGTCACGATGAAGTCGATTTCGTTCTAGATGGAACCATCGGGACTTATTCAGTTCACCTTGCGTTCCGTTGCCCTATTTCAAAATTTCCAGCTCAGCTCATCACTTTTCCTTTGCATTAAAGTCTCCCATCCACAGAGTTTTGAAGGAATGCATTGTTCTTAATATATCCTTATATATTTCCTCCACCTAATTATCACCTAATATATGTGCATCTTTAGCGAATAGCGTTTCCTTATTCTGAGTAAAATGTACGTAACCCTCTCCAATTCACTCTCGATCTGGACAATGTTGTTAACAAGAGACTTATGAACGATAAATCCGATACCTCCTTGGGACAGGAGGTCCTCCCGGTTAGAACAGTTACTGGATTTAATGATTACCTTGTCTTCCTCCTATCTGTGGACTTCAGACACTGCTGCCCCTGATCGGCAGGAACATTTCCATCTGATAAGTTGAGACGCATATGCCGCCCACTCACAAACCCAACACCCATAGGAAGAGAAGGGGTGACTTATTCTCCCTTTTTAAACTTTATTTTAAATGAATCCCCATTAATCACTAAAAAATATGTAAAATTGTTTCAATGCCCTTATAACTGTACAATATTTGTTTTTTTTATTGTTTTTGCTTTGTTTGATTTTAGTTTAAATTTGAAACGTTTACAACGTTCATTAATCGTTTAGCCCGTAACGGAAACAAAATGAATCCTTTCCTGCGGTTTTGGTAATCCTATTAAGCATTAATATAATCCTTTGTACGTGCAGTATATTGCGTCATAGAATATATTTCTTTTTATTTTCTGTTGATGGTTTAAACTAACATGATGTTTTAAAATAACGCTACACGAAGTTTTCTGCCACGCACTCTGTGCAATTGACTGTCACCAGCGGTATTTCTTAAGGATATATCTTAAGGACTTTCTAGAAAAGAGCCTACTATTTCGCAAAAGCAGGGAACGCACCATCAAGTTAACTGCTTGCTCTATTGCCATCCGCTTTATAAAAATGGCCATAGGAAAGAAACTAAAACAACCCGGACCAAAGCTTAAGAATCGGCCATAAGACTATCACTAAATGGCAAAAAGAATGGGAGAAATCCACTAAAGGATGATGAACACACAGGCTGATTGGTCAGCCGGAGAAGTGGGTACCGCAGACATGGGGAGGTTAACTTCTATCTGACTCAATTACTGATAGGCCATGGATGCTATCCAGCATATCTTCAACGCTTCCGTAACGAGGACTCTCGGTCATCCGTGAGGATGTGGGGTACCAGAAGACGTGGAGCACGCGTATTTAACTTCTGTATCGCATGCCCGCGGTACAGAAGTGAACGCGAAGTGCTGAAGCAAGCATTAGGTGATCCCTAATGCTTGCTTCAGCACTTCGCGTGGAGTACCTAGTGCAGATCAGTCTGAAGATACCTGGAAACAAGTAAGCAATTATGTTTCAACGTTGCTAATAGCATTTAGGATCAATGAGCGAGAAAGGCGCAAGGCCTGAGGATCGAGGATAAGCAATGATTGCTAAACCACACCCACGAAGTAATACCTAACGGTGGTCCCGTGGGGGTTCATGATGATCCCTCAGGATGGTATTTTAGTGGGTATTACCACTAATACCAGGGGTTGAGTCCGACACTCCGCGAGCAAACGCATTTTTTTCTCTCTATAAAAAAAGCCATACACACACACTCATTTAATCACCCACCTACAGACAAAGGTACCAAAAATGCTAATTCAATAAAAAAACTCTTTATTTATAGCTTTTAACCTACGGAAAATTTACGTTTTTTAAGATTCTTACACACAAAACTTATAGCAAATATTGAGTGCCCGAAATACGTAATACATAGGTGCATATCCTTGAAATTTCCTAGTTCCTATTAGCTTCAGCCGATCGAGATAAAAAGCATAAAATGCCAATAAGACAAAGTTATAAAGTGTGAATTATACGAGCAAAGAGTCACCGGGCGAAGATTTTTGGTGTCTGGAGATTTAAAAAATAGAAGAAAAATAGGAAGAAAAAATTTTTGAAATAGCTTATTAAACACAAGTACATGATTTTATCGGAAAAGAGAATATTTCTGTGCCTTTCACCTGCATATCGCGACAGAAGGCATTTTGATCGATCCACTCCCTTTAATTGTAAAGATTGATTTAGGGTATGTCCTGTATATCGATGATAAGCACCGAGCTTCAGATCTTGTTTTATAATACGCGACAGAGTCCAAGCGATAATCTTCATTTCTCGCGATAAATTTTTTGCTTCCTAAAGGGGTTTCGACGAATTCTGACTTTAACAGCATTAATAGCCTTTGTAGTTCTATCAGCACGCGGCCGCCCCGATCTTTTCTGGTCTTCGACAGAGGAAGTGCTGTGGTATCTGTTGATAGTACGATATACGAATATGTGGCTGATACCAAGCTTTTGAAGTGTCTGGAATATGACCGACGGCTCCATACCCATTTTGTGCAATCCTATTTTCTTTAACACCCCATTCCATATTGATAATGAACACGAAAAAATATGTAAAATGGCGCAAAATCGAAAGAATTTTAAAATAATATACGTGTTCCAAATTCAAAATAATTAAAAAGTTGAAAAAAAGAAAAGTTTTCATGTAATTAAAAGTATTTATTGCCCGACTAGTTATAAAATAATACATATATATATATATATATATATATATATATATATATATATATATACATAATACATATAAGGACTTTCCCTATGACATTGCCGTTCTTCAGTATTGGCCATTTCAAAAAAAAAAAATTTAATTGGCTGTGAATTCTAAATTCAAATTGATTTTGTTTTAAAAACATGATTTTCTTTTTACAAATTCAGTCTTTTGTTTATTGATTAGCTTTGTATTTTTATTACCTTTGAACATTTTTCGACATAATGGATACGTTCCGTCGTGGCATCAACGGGGCACAAACGGCACGTAACATCAACAACGTATACGTAGAGAACTTTAAAAACAAACGCAGAACCCGTTATTGTATTGGCCGGTTCCGTTCTGGAAATTTTGATTTGAAAATGAACTTCGTGGTCGTCCGGACACTTTGGTCAACGTTGATGAGTCAAAGGCAATTGTGGGAGCTGATGATACTCAATCTACAGCCGAGTTAGCAGCAGCTTTTGATGTTAACATCAAAATAATATTGTCCCATTTGCGACAAATTGGCAAGATAAAAAAGCTTGATAGATGGGTGCCCCACGAACTTAACGATCGTCAGCGCAACCTGCCTCGCGATGCTCAACAGGCACAGAAATTACATCATTTTGAACCGAATTGTTATCTGCGATAAAAAGTGGATTCTGTTCGGCAATCGAAAGCGCTCAGCAAGTTGGTTAGATCCTGGTTTAGCACCAAAGCAATGCCCTAAACGAAAAATTACCTCTGGAAAGTTAATGGTCACTGTTTTGTGGTCCAGTGCCAGTGTGATTCATCACTGTTTTTACCAAACGACATGAGCATTACTACAGATGTGTACTGTGAAGAACTGAAAACAATGATGGAGAAGCTCCCACATCTGCAACCAGCTTTGATCAATTGGTTGTCCCCGCTGCTCCTAAACGACAACACGCGACCCCATACTGCACAACAGACAGTTTCCAAGCTTCGAGAGTTTGGGTTGGAAGCTCTCCCTCATCCACCGTACTCACCAGACCTTGCACAGGGTAGTATTGCTTCTCCTGGGCACATTACGCAAGTCTTCTAGCCTTTGTACATTGTTCTCGTATTTATCTTATATTTTCACCGTCCATGGTTTACGCTGCCACTTCTAACTATTGCGGCATTACATGCTTCGGTTACCCTCTTTTAAGTGGTCTCTACCAGTTCTTCTACGCTACTGTCTTCGCTTTGCTTATTCTCCTTCCGTGTTAAGGTAATGCGAGATGTGTCTACGTCAAATATTTTTGTTTTCCATCCCACCGTCTTGGCCGCTCTCAGTCTTCGGTGGTGTTCATTATGACGGCCGGTGGCGGTGTGATATAAAAAGCAATTCGAAAATCGCTATTATAATATCATGAAAATTTTCGCTCAATGATTATATATGATTTTCACTGTAGCTTAAGTCAACAAAAGAGTTGCCAGAGACTTAAATTGGCATTTAGTGATGAAGCCCCATACCACAGCTCGTGATTCGAAGAATTTAGACATGAACATAATCATCTCCATGACGATGTACGTGAAGATCGGGCAGCTATTGCGGTTACAGAATCCAATATTGACACCGTATGTTTCAAAATGACAATAAATTACTCGTCAGTAAATTTGTACTGTATGAGGCATTAGAATGAGTTAAATGTAAAATATTATGCATAGGTTCGGAAGCTTTGCACTCTATAGATACCGCATGTTTGAACGGAAGGCCAGCAATGACTGTGTGATGCCGTAAAATAATAAAAAAGTTTAATGGAGATATAATACCTATAATATATAGACAAGTGATAAAATCTGGGTGTTCTGCTAACTGGAAAGAAAAGGCCAGTACACTGAATGGGTCTTTCCTTTTGAAGACTTGCCGCCGAATGTTAAGGAAAGTCGGTGCTCTGGTGAATAAATGGTTGCTTCTTTTCTGAGATTTCAGGAAATTCAATTACAGAGTAGCATGGAAATAAAAATAGTATTAGAAAAAGTTCGTGTTCTCGCAGCAATGCCTTCACCACGCGTAATGCGTTAACGCGTTCACATTGAAGACCTAAATGTGGAATTGATGACGCACCTACCATACATACAACGCGGTCCTAGCATCTGCGACTTCTATTTATTTATGAAAATTAAAATAAGCTTAGAGGTTTACGACTTACAAGCCCCAAGGCGGTGATGAATGTGTTCCACGAATGTATTGAAGATGTCCCTACTGAAGACTGACAAGATCCACTACTTCACATAATGGTTCCAGCTAATGCAAAAACATGAGAGCATATACTTCGAATAATAATAAATGTATCATAAACATAATCCCTGATATTTATCAAAAACCTAAAACTTAATTATTATAAAAAGTTCCAAGAATGTAACTTCTTCATCTATATAAACAGTAATATCATCAATAGTAAAAGTAGTGCTTAATCGTATTTCTGTTTTAAAATTGTGGAAACCTTATACAAAAAAAAATTAAAAAGCTTGTAGCAGTTCTGTGAACAAACAAAACGAAACATTTAACCATTTTTTATATCCAGTCCCATTGAGCTTTAACGTCGTGCACAGCACGTGACTGCTATTGTTTAAGAACGATTTCAGTCTTTTAATTTTTCATTTTCGTTTCAGAACTGACTTTTTATATACATTTTTTTATGTTCTGTTTGATTTTGTATTTTTAATATACTAACGTTACTTTTAACGTATGTCGTCTCTATTACTTGTATTATTGTAAAATACAATTCATTTTATTCGAACGTCATTATCGAACCGTATTGCTAAGTTCTTTAGCTTTTTTTAAAACAATATTTTTTGGTCTGCTCCTGTTTCATATCTGCTTTCATATCCCTGGTTTCTGGTAAGTAATATAACAGTTTGTTAAATTTACGCAAGTACTGCTCATTGAATAAAACTATTTTTTATAAATTTATATATAACTTTTTATATTTTGAGTTTGACAGTCTGACGTAAACATACATCAGGATATTTAGTTAACCTGAATTACCGCCAACTTTTAATTGTTATTTTTGGTCCGCCGTAGGAGCTCACAGCATCTTGAGGTGCAGATAAAATTTTATTAACCACAGGATTCCAAGCCGAAGATTGCACCCAGCCATCTTCTATATTGAAATTACCTAGGTTGTTTATTAATTTGAATAGCTTCACGAATCATCCTTCGTAGAAATCGATATTCCTTTACGTTTATGAATATGTACGTGTATGGTCTCAAACTACAGACTTGCCAGATGATGGGTGTTTCAAGTCAGATATGTCATTTTAAGCGAGTAATCATTCTTTTTGTTTGCCCTATGTATGGTCGATCATATTTACAATCGAATCATATTACTAAGAACTAGGTACTTCCAATCACATGTAGTCAAATTTGAGTTTAGCAAATTTAAATGAATATCATGAAATATTAGATCGCCGATGTGTTTAAATTTTCATTTCCACCTTGTTTTTCAATGTTAATTTATAACAAAATAATTTCGTGTAGTGCCTTAATTGCACATTATTTTCATTAGTTTTTTTTTGTATTGAATTATTGAAATCATCGATAAACAGCCATTATTAGCTTATATCACCTCACTGCCTTATCGTGTATTCTTAAAGAACTTCATTTCTTACTATATTAAATTCGAAGATATGCACTATTTAAGTCATATTCAACAGTTATTAAGCAAAACCTTCGTGATACATCTATAATATAAAAGCAAAAATAACATTACTCCAGAATTCAGCTATATTGCTATGTACAATCTCTGTTAAAATTTCGCACAGAAATCAAATAGTAAAAGCTTTTTGAAGAATTGAAGAACAGCAACTGCTATGTGCAAGACTTCCGATATCCATCCGCTATCAATTCGCGAAAAATGTAACGCTTATGGAAATTACTTCTTACATAATTATAAACGTCAAGAGTCTTGACGGTACTTCGTACTTACCATTATCAATTATCACTAAAATGGTTTGATTTCAATCGTCAATTTTTTTAGTTGACAGATATTGAAAGCATTGCTAAAAGAACTATCACAATAAGATTTGTAGTTTCTGGACATGCATACGAAAATCGGTACAGTTACTTACGTGCACAAATAGACTAACATATATATATATATATATATCTATATATATATATATATATATATATATATATATATCAAAATGCACATACTTAAAAAAAAATACATAAATAAGGGAACGCTTAACAACTTCTTTTAGAAGGAGGTTAAAATAATTATAGTAGTGGCTCGCTTCAAGATGTAGACAATCTTATCCCACATATGGTAGTTCAGCAGGCGCACTCATGACTGCAGTCGACGTTACGCGATGACTCTCAGATTTGATCGAAAGCAGAGTTTATAAAAATATTTTACATGGCAATATATATATAAATATATATATATATATATATATATATATATATATATATATATATATATATATCTATATATATATATATATAGACATAGCGTCAATAGTCTTATATTTTAGGGTACGGTCTGCGAAACTTAAGGTCTTAGGTTCGAATCCTCCATTCGACTATTGTCATGAACCATCACCTAGCACAAGCATTTTCAGCTTAGTTGGAGCATCGCCAGTATTCTTTTAAAAATAATATATATATATATATATATATATATATATATATATATATACTGAGGGACATTGAAAATCAGTCCTATGTCCGAAATATGGATTTCCTCACCAAGTACACGCACCCAAACACAGCTTCCACGTCATGCTCATAAATTACGTTTTCGCGCAATAAACATAGTTTTAAGGATTTAATTATAATAGACATATTAGAAAATATCGTTAAGTTTGAAATTATAATATTTTTTATATTATTTTTTACATTACAAATATTTCAGGCCTTAGTACGAATGCCTGAAATAATATATCATATGCCTAAAAAAGAAGTAAGCGAAATTTTATATTTGGTAAAACATTAATAACTACTAAAATAATTAATATGGACGTGTCCAGTTATATCCTCATTTTATGGCTCGTTAATGTCTACAAAGGTTTGTCCTTTATAAGTTATCATTAATTCATAGCGGAAAAAATACAAATTATAATAGCTTTTTTATTTTTAATGCTTCTGATATATTTTAAAACAGTTAATGTTACTAGCAAGTAGTGGAAACAGTTTTTACAAATGTATTGTATTGTTTATTCGGTGTTATATTGAGGACTGCATGGAATTTTGGTTAGAGTACATGTTGCTAATTGGCGGGACTTTGTTTTGATGTTCATCTAGGACATGAAATTTGTGTAGCATAATTTGTTGCATTTCGGGTATGGGTGCGTTCCTTCCTACAATTTTATCGCATATGCCATTGGATAAGAGATGAACGAGGGCTTAGTATTTTCGTCCATAAATTGTTTTGTTAGATTGTATTGTTTAATACAGATTTTATAAGAGTCATAGTACAGTCAATGCTAATGCTAACAATGAAGACATCATCAACTGGTTATCGCTAGAGTTAGATTTATCATAGTATTGACGAATACAGGATTATGAAAGTACGAGTTGAGTTGAATAGGTATCAGTCATCGATTAAGAAATATATGCCTTTTGGGCTTAAATCCTGAAATTATGTATTAAAACAATGATAATTATTCGACTATATTACTTCTCATGTACTTATACGGTGTTTCACTGCTTTACAGAATCTATAACTAACACGTCCGTAGTATATGGGTGACAAAGTTTGCTCAAGAGTTCCAGGGCAGATCTTGATAGCCTAATTAGACAGAGTGACAACCTGCTCAAGGTTGAGGGCAGTTGATGGATGCATGTGGCATTGGATTGTATATATTTTCTGAAGGATTTAATTTACTCGTTCCTTTAATCGTATGATTATACGGTCAGCTCATAGAAGAATATAGGACTTACTCCTACGCGTGCAAGTACTGTTTTCGATACATCGTATTTCAAGTTCGAGTCTGACTTACTAAAGAAGATTTTCCACCACAAGTCACTTATTAGAGCCTCGCATTTAATATAACGAGGTATACAGGGAATACATGAGATTACCGTCTACATAGATCCTGAACTCGTTAACTTCCGATGATATCGGAAATTTTAGTCATAAAAGCTATTTTACGAGTTTGATTCATGGTTACTTACTTAAGACACTGTTCAAACAGCAACACAATATTATCAAGAATACACAAATATCCACAAAGTTAAATAGGGTTTAGTTAGTAGCATCTGCATCGGAGTACAGTAGGAATTTAATTGTATTGCACTGCGCTTAGCAAACGAAACGCGTTGTATCAAGTTTCTCGTTCCGATTATCTTATATATATTACTGTGTAAGTCAAGATGAATGTATATTGTATAAGACCAGGTGTTATTTAACTTTCAAAAGGTATAATTAATAAAACTACAAGTAAATGTCAAGTATGGTATAATAGGTTTGCGAAGTTAGAAGGTGTGACTATAATGATATCATGTGTAAACATAACGAGTGTTCATAAAATATCATCAATCGAAATTTCTTACTCAGGAATAATAGTAGTAGTAGCAGTAGAATAACATATAGTTTACGCAATCTTATTATTTCAGTCTTCCTTTTAATCTGTTCATACTCTGATAAGCAATCATGCTATGTGTCTCTTACGATTGATGTCTGAGTTAAGCCCACAGTTTGTCATGTACTTCCTTAAAATTCCTTAACTTTTTTTTTAAATTTCAACATGATAAGATTGGGCACTGGATTCTCATATGACTCGCTGTCTAGAATATATAACAACGCCGCAAACGGTTTCTACAAGTTTAAACCTGCTCAGTAACTGCTATATTTGTATTTACACAAAACGTAAGCTTTCCCCTATTTTTATACCAATCGTGATACACTCAACCACTTCAAGCCACTTCCGCGGCGCTTTTTGTTTAAAATATAACTAAAATTAAATATTTTGTATCTAGTTTTAGTACACTGGTCACCATAGTTCAATATAATAATTAGGTTAAGGCATGGGTAATTCACTTCTAAGGTACTCGTATTTACCGCGATCTGGATCTGAACCGACTATAAATTTCAGCTACTGTATAATGATCACTATGAGCAAGAAAAACAACGAACGTACCGTGCCAGTAACGTTCTCAAGTCTTTTTCAATATTATATAATAAGCTTACATAGTTCTAAAACTGTATTAGAGTTCAATAATGCTCATTAATAGGGTATTTTTATTTCGGAAGAAAACATAGATGTGAGAATATTTAGGTTTACCAGAATGCTGAGTTTCTTACTGAAAATAGTGGACAATGTTTTATTATATTTCAACTAAAGATTTTTCTCTTTTAGCTCCCGGTGGACGCCAAGTTTGGCGGACAGCTAAGACCATTCAAATATGAAATTTTCCTTTTGGTTACCTACGTGCGTTGCTTTTTGATTACAAATGTAAAGTTTTCATGTCTTTGTTGTTGTTTAACATGTGTAAGAAACTTTTGAGATTTTTTATTTCAATAAGTAGTAATTTGTATAAAAGTACTATTCATAGTAAATATCACAAATAATAACAATACACTACTTAATTATAGCTATTTATTTGTTAACAAAAACTTTTATTTGTTTTAGCTATTATTGAGTAGTATAAATAGTAGTTTTATAAAAATTACTACAAATTGTAGATTAAGAATAGATATGCGCACTCTGCAAGCATTTATTACATCGCAATTGTCTACGTTGCACCAGTGATATCTTAGCCGAGACCCATTGGACTAGAAAGAATCAGAGGCACTGATTCCCTTTGGGTAACGGCGTATTTCACTAACTTTTATATTTTCATTTACATACTTCGTGCTGCAACGGCAATCATTTCCTCTACACTAATGAATTCATTAAGACCAGTGATTTACAAGTCTGCAGAATTCACTGGTCTTGAAACTTTAGACATCTCTTCCAGTAGTGACTCTCTTAGCATTTTTGCTAGGGAGCCTGCTATTTCACCACTAGTTGCACCTGAGCAAACTTAGCCCTACTTTGAGTATCTAGGCATGGCGTACACGCCGCCATATCTGCTGCACTTCTCCGGTCGGCGTCAAGTTTTTAGAGCGATAGAGTAGCTACACTGCACTTTGTTTCTAGGAGCAGAATGCATGGGTGAGCTCGACTAGGGCCCTCACAGAATACCAGCGTAAAATAGCTGTATAATTCTGCCGTGTTTCGTTTGGTGAGTGTAGGGATGCATTCCATCTCAGTCCTTAGAAGTGGCAATGCATCAGCATTATGATTCCTTATCAAGTATGAATATAGATGAGATCGCGGGAATCACTCACTATCAGGTGAACTGTGTGCTCATTTGTTACTCTTTTACGTTACGTTACGTTTTTCTGAAAGCTCCTTTCATTTCCTGCTGCATGTGGCCTATGCGGAGACGGAAGAGCCTTTGTTACCTCTACCCACAGCTCTGCCAACTCCTTATGAAGCTCTACAATTTCTCAATCATTCGATTTTACGGCAACCATCAATATGACTACAACATCCTCCACAATCCCTTATTTGTGCCGCTACCATTCTATCGGCGACCCATCTACGATTATTGCGGCTCTGGTCTTATTGTTTGACTGAGGTAGTCTTGCGATTGCTTACTCTGCGTTTTGGCAGGTTTCTCTTCGCCTTGGCTTGAGGAAAAATCGATACCTCTGTTCACTCACAGCATCGCTGTCATTTGTACCGACTGACTTTGCCAACTATCTTTTTTGGCAGTTGACCTTACTTACGACCTAAGAGGCCCCTGTTGACCCTTCAATGCACAGCCTAGCATCTGATCCCGACTGAGCCCGTTTTGCATCTCTACTGTAAACCACTGGTATGCTGTCAAAACTTATACTAGGTTCTATCTATACAGTTTCTTTTACTTGGCTTGTATGTTAAAGATATAAGATAAAATAAAATACCTCACAATTCAATTTCGATATATTCTTCTTCAATATATGTAGACAGAGTCTAGACAATTATTTACAGCAATCTCTACTATATTTCAGAGGAACAATGCAGGTTTTGTCCTAACAACACAATTCCCTCAATCACTAGAATGTATATAATGAACCCGTTACAAAGAATAAATGCTGAATAATATCTTTTTTTTTCGAACCACCAACCTTATTGAGCTTTTTCATTATAGTGCCCGTAGCAGCTATTGTTCAACATTCCTTTCAAAACGTGTAGAAAGGCTTTACGTCTATTGTTTTATCTACCGATCTCTTAAGATTCTACCCTGATCAAAACACGGCACTAAACCTTATTTTTCCTGCTATTTTCTATATGGAAAAATTTGTATTTTGCTTCCTAATTGCATTTTATACAATAACGTTTAATTTCGTAAGGGTAAATGTCAAATTTAAGACGTGACTTTAATTTGAGATTTACATATTTGAATAGAAAATTTGATAATAAATCACACACTAAACATTATCATGAACTTATACTGCCTTCTGTAGGTGGCTGTACTTAGAAGATATTTTATTTCATAACAATTAAATGTCTTTCTACTGTTCAGAGGACTTGGAAAATATTTAATTGGAGCAGTTTAAAAAAGTAACCTGAATCTGGAAACAAATTTTGCACCAATCCCGAATGATTTGTTCAAGATTCTCTCTTGATGTTAGTGCTATTAACCGATGCAGCTCTTAAAGCTTCATCTAATTCAGGGCTCGCGGATCTGGGATTCAAGAGCTAGTTAACCAATTTGTTGTAAGCCAAACTTTACGAGTTCGGAAGTATAGAGATATCAAAAACTAATTGCTATTCTTATTGTTAACCTACCTTTTAGATTATCCTATCTCATGTTAATACTTATATTCATGTAGTGTGTAATTGTACTCTCATATTACTAATCTCATACTACAAACTAAAACCTGACAACTTCTCTCAAACTCAGCATTTCCTATATTTTTATTACTCCTACTTTCCATTTCTACAGCGAAACATAATTAGTTTTAGTAAATAAATTTATTATTCTGTGGGCTCTCAGCTCTATATAGTAAATATCACAAATAATAACAATACATTACTCAATAATAGCTATTTATCTGTTAATAAAAATTTTATTTGTTTTAGCAAATAATTAAATGGTATAAATAGTTTTTTATACAAATTACTACAAATTGTAGATTTAGAATAAATTGTCACACAATTTACATTATGAATATGTCCACATGCAATAGAGCCAATTTTTTCAGTTTCCTACACAGTGATAGACGGGCAGATTAGTTCTCCTCAATAAGGATGGGCGCCCAATGGATTCTCCCGCCGCCTACCGCCAATCGTGTTGCTCGATGAGGATAATATAAATATGAAATTAGCGTAGTATATGCAAAAATTTTATGTAATTATATATTTTATTAATTTAAGTATGTACCAATATTATCTATGCACTTTCGCAATTTTATAGCTAGTTCATTGATTCCATTGTTGAAAATTTTGAGAGCGAGAATCAATAAAATCTTTGAAAGCGATTGTGGACGGCCTCATCGGAATTAATTTTTTTCCTTGCAAGAAATTGTCCAAATTCCCAAAAAAATCTGTTGAAACAAGGTCCATAGAGTATGGTGGGTATCGGAGACATTCCTATCGCAGCTCTTATAATTTAACGACCGTCTGTCATGAAGTATCAGTGGGCTAGAAGAATTGACCAGTCTCGGTTGTTTAACGGTAAGCTTTTCCATTATGGTTTACAATTTTTGACAATACAGATCCACCGTAATAGTCTGGCCAGATCTTAGGAAGCTGTAGTGTATGATACCAGCACTGGTCCACCAAATACTTACCAATAGCTTTTTCTGAGTCATCTTTCACTTGGGATAGGATTTGGTTCTCCGGGGCTCAACCACTGTGATGAGCATTTTCGATTGTCGTACAGTAATAATTTTTCATCACTAGTAACGATTCGATTCAAAATTCCCTCATTGTTGCGTAGGTTGAGTAATGTAATCAACACTCAATGCGTGTTTATGTGCTTCACTCAATTCACGCGGTATCCATTTCTTGAGCTTCTACAATTAGTTTGAAGTTAATTAAAATCATTTTGTCAATCACCCCCAAGCCTGCGGCTAACTCTGACGTGGTTTGCGATGGACCCGCATTCACGATCACCTTTATTCTTCATTGTTAACTTGGGCTTACCTAAGGGCAGTCCTCGGGGTTTGTCAAATTCTCCAGAACAAAACGTTGGAACCAAAAACGTACTATGCTTTCTCTTATAGTAGCTTCCCCATACACATAATTAATCCTTCGAGCTGTTACGGTGGAGCTCAATATTCGTAAATTAAGCGATATTTCAAGTTTTCAAGTTTGTCCGATAGAAGGAGGTCAAAGAAAAAACAACGACGCTAACACAAATGAATCACTAAATTCGAAACACAAATACACAAGCCTAAATTTGAAACACATTTGAATTTGAAATTCCTAACCAAACAGCAGATTATTTGAGATCAAAGTGGCTAGTTCACAAAACGCCAATTTCATATGTGGACCTAATAGTTTTAGTACAAAGTAAAAGTGCCAATTATTGATTGAAATTAGAGTTTATTTTCCAAGGACAATAAAAGGTGTATTACATGGTTTTGTATATCGTTTGACTACCCAAATTCTATAAAAAATATTAATATCACGATTTTTACAATATTTTTCGCAAAAGCTAAAGGCTTAAATTTTGAGAAAATCAGTCGAACTCGGTGATTTTACATTCACATCCGATCTACTTGTTGGGTAGGAGGAAATTATGCAAACACAATATGTAAACTCTTCGGAACGTATTTTCATGATAGAGAGCCTTATAAGTTACAGGTATGATAAAAAAACTAAAAACAAAAAATTCGAGATACTTATTTCTCTTTTAAGACTCATTTTATTTTCTGCATTAAGTAATTCTTCCAATAAATATTATTAGTTTTCGTTCTCCTTATAGTTGGAAACAATTGACAGCTGAGGTCAATATTTGCGTAATTTATTGAAATTTTGGTATGAAAGTTAATTTAATTTTATGTTGGATTCAACAATTTAAAACTATTTAGAAGCACAAAAATTAAAATGTATTGAATAAAATTATAACCAGACCACCCGATAAGCCTTAAAGACAATCAAACACTACTGTTTTGTTTAGTCATATATTGGCATGAATATGGCAGTTGTATAATGTATGATAAAATACGTTAAACGTTTCAGATTTGACTTTTTTTGTTTTTTTGTAAATCTTCTAGACTTACGTGAATATGTAATGAATAAATATAAATTAACCAATTACACGTCTCACACATACAATAAATACAATCTAAATCTTGAGTCATCTATCATAGAAATATCTAGTACAATTACAATCCTAATATGGCGTGAATAATAAATAACATATTAGAACTATTTTCTAAATTAAGTTAACACAAAACTTAAATGTTTATTCTTATACAAATGTTATTTCATAAATTGATAAGCTGTTTTGAGAAATTTATCTTACGATGACACATACATTTTATACATAAAAGACCATTACATCTTTTTAGACACCTCAGATTCATAAAGAAGTTTTATCAATTATATCAACGAACAACTTATTGAATACTTTGAGGAAATACAATTTAATGTTCTCTCTGTTTTAACCTTAACTGTATACCATTTACAGATTCTGTTATTATTCTGTATTTGAATTGTGGGTCAGAGCCAGGTTCCCCGGGCAGAATTTCATATCTTCTTAATATGTTTGATAGTGTAGCTTTCATAGCAACCCAGGCGTACCGGAAGCCTAAGGAAAAAAAATATTAAATATATTTTAGTATACATCTAATGTGTACGATCATCAATTATTCTTAAGCTATGTCTAAGTGGCGGCACTGGGTTCGATTCAAAGCCGAGGAGAAATATTTGTGCATACACACCACACCCATCATAAATTGATGTTGTATCTACATCGGGATCTACATATTTTTTTTTTTTACATTTAAGTTGTATAAATATTGAACCTACCTATGCAATTTCTTGGCCCAGCACTAAAAGGTACAAACGCAAATTGATGCATGTTGCTCAAAAATCTTTCTGGCTTGTACTTTTCGGGTTCTGGGAACAATTTTGGGTCAGCAAACATTGCCTCAAAAAATATAACCACCTCACTGCCTGCTGGAGCAATTCGACCATCTGAAAAGTAACATAGATAATATATAGTAATATAGATAATAGTAACTTATAAGTTCATTATTTTTTCCAACTGAAATAAGGTAATTTTCAAAAGATTTTATAATGTTAATAAAGCTTTTAAATTATTGAATTAGAATGTAAAGATTGTCTTATATTGTGTACATTTTAATTTTTTTCAATGTGGAATAAAACAGAAATGTATTAAAAATGTATGATAAATCACAGTAGTCTAATATTTGTTAGGTATTATTTTTGATGAGATAAAGTAAAATACGAAAATGCATACTTTAACGCATGAATAACATACAACACACCTTTTAGCTCAAGATCGTTTTGAAGGTGTCTTCCAATTTTCGTAACCGTAGGTATTACACGAATGCTTTCCTTAATCACAGCTTCAAGATACTTCATTTCAGTTAAATCACTATTAGTGGGTTTTTTAGTAATATCATTGTTAAATACTGAAAGTTGCTCTTCATATACTCTTTTTTGCACTTCTGGATACTTAGCTAAGCAATACAGAGTATGACTCATTGTCATTGTTGTTGTGTAATGACCCTTAAATAAATATGTATCATAATGTAATAAAAATAACAATTTTTAAATCAATTTCTTATTAATTTTAATTCATTATTAAATATTGGTTCCTCATTTGCTGTTAACAAAACACACTTACCGTGAAGCATACTAGAGTGATTTCTTCATTTATAACATCATCTGGAATGGATTCACCATTAATAGACTTACTGAGAATAAATTTATCCAAAAGAGACGCATCGTCTGCTAACTTTTCGGCAATCAATTTGTCTATTTTAATGTCAAGATTTTTGTTATTATTTTTTGTATCATCAATGAAGTTTTGCAATAGCTTTCGCCTTGTTGCAATTGTCTGTAAAAATAAATTATATTGAAATATTGTTCTTTAATTTGTTTTATAAGAAACAGGTAAGTTATTAATAGGTAATTATTATATTATGAAATTACTTTTGTGCTTTGATCCCGAATTATCTTGATTGTGTCCAACATTTCTCTATAGTACGGTGTTAGAACAAACAGTGGGCGAATATTTCTCCAATAAGAAAAGTAATTGGTAGTGATGATATTTATAACTCTGTAACAAATCCAAAAATTATAACAAGTTTTGACATAGCCCTAAATGCTTATCAAAAAATTAAAAACTTACTTTCTACTAGCTTGTAAATAGGGGTGGTCCGGATGATTAAGAAGATTAAAATTAACACCCATTAGCGACCCTGTAATTGCAAAAGATAATTTGTTTCAATATATAAATTATTTATAATATAAATAAATGCTCAAATATTTCTGTTTTTTTTTTAACTTACTACACAATAAATCATACATATACGGTCGCAGATAGTGGTACATATCAATATTTCCTTTATCCGTATAGTTATCAAAGATGCTGAATAGCTCTTCGCAATAAACATTTATGTCCGCTACTCTTTTTTCTAGAGTTTTGTATTGTAGACTTGGAGCCATAAGTTTTCTCGTTGACCGCCATCTCTCTCCTATTGAGAAAAAAACAGTGTTGAGTTCTAAGATACAGCCCAGATTAAATCTTCTACAAGTAAAGTTACATATGTCTAATTTTATGTACTTTTTTTGAGAATTGCTTCATTCTGAATTTTAGTGTTACCTTTATCTTAATCTTTTCACCTCCAGTAATAACCTTAAAGTAGCATGACACACCTCTTCATACCTTTGTAATATTTATAACTAAATTAGCCTTTCTGCCCAGTGTAGCATAGTGATTACTAAGCAGTTTTATTTGAGATTGGCCCCCTAATTTAAAATAGAGCTGCCCATTTCCTTGAAATCTATACGAGTATATACATATGTGTATCGGCTGATAAATTCCCGGTCTGACATAGAAGGCGACATAAATACAGATTTAAAATTTCATTTAATAAATATTATCCTTCAGAAAGTAGCTGTAAACATTTTATGGCAATTTGACATTTGGTTCAAAAGTGATTTTAGTACGTTAGTATATTTTTACTTCTAAAGCTATAGAAACAAAAGAATTTCGTGTGTTGATAAATCATTTTGGACGGGATATAATACTGTTGAAACGAAAGCATTGCTTGATAAGTGTTATCCTGAATTTCCACCAGGAAAAAGGACCATTTTTGACTGGTTTGCTTAATTAAAACGTGGTCCTACGATAATGTGCCACCTTCTGGTCCCCCAAATGAATACCAGAAAACATCAAAAAAGTCGTTGTGGTTGTCAGCAAACTAAAAAATATTTTTTGCGTCGTACGTAACGGCGAACGAAACTTGTATGCACCATTATACACCAGGGTCAAATCGGCAGTCAACTAAGTGGACAGGCGCCGGTGAACCTAGCCCAACAGAGTGCTGGCAAGGTTATGGCGTGCATATTTTGAATGCATTTTTGTATATTGACTACCTTGAAAAAGGTAAGCCATTCAATAGCGATCGCAACATCGCCCTACAGGATCGTTTGAACCAGGAAGTTTGAAGAAACGGGCCTATATAAAAATAAAGAAAGTGATCTTTCACCAAGACAGTGCACCATGTCACAATTCTTTGGCTACGATGACAAAATTTCCAGAATTACAATTCGATTTGCTCCTGCCTATTCCCATCCTATTCTCCATATTTATATTCCAACGACTTTCACCTGTTCGCAAACCTAAAAATTTGCTTATCAGAAAGAGATTTGGCTCGAATTAGGAAGTGATCGCCGAAACAAACGCCTATTTGAGGCCAAAGATAAATCGTTCTTCAAGAAAAGTATCGAAATGTTAGAGAACAGCTAGAATTGCACTTGACTGATGTTGGCTGAAATCGAATTTAACCGAAAAAGTTGTGTTTTCTTCATTAGACCGGAAACTTATCATCGGATGTGTTATATGTATTTTTCTTTATTTCCCATTTATGAATGATTTTGTTCCTTGTGCCCTTTGAAATTTAAAACTAGGACTCGGAAACCGTCGGAACTATCATATCTATTTGCTACATTTTTACATTATGCTACATTTAAGTTATTAATAATCATGGTAATATGGTTAAACTTATATATTTTATAATTTTAATACACAATAAAGTTTTTTACAAACAAACAAACTTTATTTTACAAATTTTGCTCAGAATGTACTTTAATATATATTGGCACCGAAAGTTACTCATTTATTTACATTATTCGACTTGTATTGTTTTGGTATTACTTTATTTTCACAAGCACTAATTCGTTTTAATAAGGTAAGTTAGGTAATTTTGTTAAACGTACCTTCTGATGTTGACACTGAATTTCCAAAAAACGGCATCATTGCCACGTTCCGTTCCAAAGGTTTTCTAAGCTCTGTAGGATGACTTAATATTTTCTGTAAATAAACAAAGTTAATTAGGATTATAATATTTTTCATTTTTATTATTTAGATTTACAAAACAAGAAATATCACAGGAACAATAAGCTAAAAGCTAAAATGATTAGTACGTTCGTTCGTATTATCCCGTTCCTTATGGTAGGGTTCCAAAACGCTGATTATATTTCCTCGCTTTTATTCTCCTCAACCTTTGAGCACTAAAGTGCCAGCCCTCTGTCACCACATGTAAATGCGATCCTCAGTTCTATAAAATCCTATAGACTCTATGGACCCATCCCAGGCCCCAGCCCTGATAAAGATTTAGGCCCTAAGATTATTTGAGGCAATGTGTCTACGATTCGGATTGTTATCAGGTCTCTTGCTATCATTTCATAAAAAAGCCGCTAAATCGGGGGAATACTTGTAGACTTCCGGATGACGTCATTCAGGGAGCCATCGCATGACTATCTGCCTGCTCTTTTTTGGCACGATAGTCTGTGGAATGGTGTCAAACTTGGCGATACCTCTTTCACAAAGACACGTATGGGGTTTCCTAAGAGCCCCAAGACTAATTTCTACGGCTATGTTTAATTAAAATTAAATAAATGATTACTAGTAATACTTTAAAATATACCAAATATAATGACAATATATTATTTGATTTCGAACACAACGATCTTTAAGTTTCATATGCAAAACATTCAGACATTTTCACAGTTACTATATACTTTTATGACTTTAACTAATAACCAAGCATTTACAAATGTTTAGTTATTTTTTTTATATATTAATATAAATAATAAGGCCTTGCTTTGCTTGTGCGTAATAAAATATTACCCAAACCATTGTTCTAGAAAAGTTGTACATTTGTATGTGAATAAGTTTTCGCTTTTACCAAGTTTAATGAAAAGTAGACTAAGAACATGATAACGATAATAAACATGATAGTTTTGCCTTTTTGTTACTATTAAGTAATACCTATGAAATTGCCGTTCTTCAGTATTGGCCATTTCAAAACAAAAAAAAGTTTGGACAACTTTTTAGCGGGAATAAAATTAAATTCCCGAGAGGCAGTACAAAATGCCTTTGAAGAGTTTGTTGCCTCCCGTTCAGCTGATTTTTACAAGAAGGGCATCAATAAACTTATACTGCGTTGGCAAAGATGCATCGATTACATGGGTGATTACTTTGAATAACAGAAATAAAAAAGTTTGAAAAAATAAAACTTTAACTTATTTCATACAAAACGTCAATTTCATTGGTTTATAATACACACACACATATATAATAGGCAATATCATAGGTTATTCATTCATCGTATTATTTATTTTTGGTAATTTTGTTATGAATCACTGTCACTGATAAAAATTAATAAGTAAAAGTAAATCAAGAAGTTTTATATGTTTCTATCGCAAAACATGAATAATAACCGATATGGTATTCGTTATCAGATATTATAGATATTATTACGATATAACAGATGTTGTTAACTTACCTGATTTGTTATTATCATAGTTTGATTTTTAACGAAAGTATTTTAAAAAATAATAAATAAATTACTCAACTTTTTTTTCTATTATATCATTAATTGAAATGGTAATTATTTCTTAAATTAACGTGAATACTGCAATTTGAATAAAACTAATATACGAACTTATTGCGGCTATCTTATTTTTTTTATAACGACGTTACGTGTGCTTTACAGCACTCATGGTTACGGTATAACAGTGGCAGAATGAGGTGTTTGATTTTCCGATGTCACAGTTAACCTACAACTACTACTATCAGAATTAAATATTATATTTAGGTCTACGCAGAAGAAGCGTATCTTGAGGTCTTGAAGCCGTATAGTTTTAGATTTAATTTTGGTAGCATTCATTCATCTTCTATATTAATTAGAACGCTTTTAAACCTTTAGGAGGATCTCTGGTTGTCAAATCTGATATATTAGTGAAGTAGATATGGCCACAGACTCTTATTCGATGTTTCAAGTCATCTATATGTTCTTTGACATTACTTTTTATAGACCTTTTTTTCTACCCGTTGCGTGCTTTTGGCACTCAATAAGTTAAAATAAACGTGATATAATCCAGAATAACGAATAATTAATAAAGGTTTTATAGAAATGGTAAGTTCAGTATTTTTATATATATAATTAGGTACTAAATTATTTTTTCACATTTCAAATAAAATGTTTAATCCTTACCCCAACGTCATCAGCATCAGATAAGATCACCCAGTCTTCACTACCTACGGTTAAGCGGAAATTATTTTTTCCGTGTTTTCTCCACATATCCATTAATTTAAGGGCTGCTTCTGCAAATATATGAATGACTCAGCTTTTGTAAAAACACTAATAGTAAGTAGTTTTTCTTTTTAAACTTAGAAATATAAGACAAGTAAATATTTATTCTACTGGCAAAGGCCAGTAACGTAATATAACGCTGTATTCTGCGCAAAGGTTCAGAATTCAGCGTTTGTATGAATAAATACCATATTGGGGCATTATCCAAAGTTATATTCTTTTGAATTTAGTTCTGTGAAATTATTAACCTAATCAAATATTGATACAGTAATTCGCTAAAAGTATGGTGTGTATTAATATTTTATATGTATAATATTAAGTAAATTATAATACTATTGCGGTACTTACCTACAGATTCATTTATTTACTTATATATGTATTTGCACTACCACGGTGTCACGGATTTGTCCTCTTCTTCCCTAACCCAATGTAACGCATGTGCAGTAAGACAATAAGAACCTGCCTTATTTGATATCAGTGTTAACAACACGGACCATAAACAACACACACAGATCGGAAAACTAACGAATTGAATGTTGCACAAACTGAATAAGACCCGTAACTCGGAATCTAAGTAATTCGAGCTCTTGGCCAGTGATTGTTAACTTCATCAAATTACCAATTAGAGTACTTACCGTCAGTATCAAATCCCAAATCTAAGGCATTCCCTATTAACGGCAGCGTCGGATTTCCAGGAAACTTTATTAAGTTTTTCCATCGCCGTGTGTTTTTTTTCAAAACATCATCCAACATCACTATTACGAAAAGTAATATAAGAAGCGAAACAGCCACAATCATTATTATTACTTTTGATATTCTTTCAGAGGTAGAGGGCGTTTGCTTTAGGCGGTATTACTTTGTGTTAGTCAAAAATATTTTGTCTGCAATTTATAATAGTTTGCTATCAACACTTTATCACGTCAATTAATATCAGTAAATGACATCTGACTTAAAAATCAGTTCATTATTTGTTCTGCTGTTAAATAATCATACCTGATTGTAAAGAAAATAAAATAGAATCTAATAAAATCCAAGTATAATAAAGTATAATTAGTCTAAATTTAGAATAAAAAAGGTCGTTTCTACTCCCACATATGATCCAATTCTAAAATGTTAAAAGTAAATAGTTATTAATCCAATTTTACTAAGACAACTAATAATATTGGATATAATTTTTATGTGAATTTTATTCAAATATAAACATTTACTTTGAGATTTGAAACAGCAAAAATCTGAATACCAACAACCAAGAAGATCATATTTGATAAGAAATTTGTAATTTAATTGGAAAATATTCCATTTTTATCTGCACAATACAATAAGTTCTACTGATATTAAAAGCCTACGCACTTGTACAAGCCTTTTCGGAATCCTTGAATCTCGAATTTGTTTTTAAAAGTACAATGAAATAGTTTTGATCTAACACCTGTATGCGTGTTAATTAAACTAGACATAAATGCACAACTGATTCAACTTTATGGTTGGGCACGATATATAAAGGAAACAGTTTAACGCAAATGTTTCCTACTAGATGGGAATTCTAAAATGATTGTATCAACTTTATGTTAACTGGTTGGATTTCATTAGAAGCGTTTTTTTTTTATTTTCCTGTAGCATTAAATCAAAAATAGATATCAGAGTTAAAAGCTTAATGTAAGGTAAAAAGCCTCATTTAAAATTGAATGAAAATATATTTGTATACATAAAGTGTATGTGACGACTAAATCATCATCATCTTAGTCCATCATTAATCCACTGTTGAATATGGACTAAATATAAAACACTTAATATTTCGTATATATTTGTTTTAAATACATTATGTTATTTTCTGTCTCGAAATCAAAAATAATCAATCAAAGTTTATGAATGATCACATATCCATAAATACTTATCTTTACAATTCTGATAAATAATATCAATTAAAATGTCACTTTTTCCTGTTAGATTGCTCATTTGTCCATAACAATTTCCTTACGCCATCGTTGTTTATTATGTGAATAGAAAAAATATATTTTAAAGTATCTCTTTTTTATATATAATACTTATGTACTCATGATGACTGCAGCCCGTGACATCTACATCTATCCTTAATATAGATTCCATGCTCGTGTGTGAAAACTGAGACGGATGGGCCTCGTTACCTGTAATTGGGTGCCTGGATCTCTCCCTCATCATTCGAAACACAACTCATTTATATTGATATTTCATACTAGTATTCCGTGAGGGCGTGGCCCTACCCGGTGTTGCTGACTCATTAATGTTGCATCTACAAACTAGCTGCTGTTTAGTTCTACAACTATTAAAACCGTGCTGTCGTCCCACGTTTTCGCACATTGTTCATCATAAAAAAAAGCTTTTGCCAACATAGAGTGACGATGTGCTCAAGGCGGCAGTCACATATGACATAATTATACGTAAACTATACTGTTTACGAAAGTACTATTTAGTAAATTGACACTTATTTTAATTTATCAATAAGTATTAGATAGGAAATAGATAGGATTTTCAAAAGATAGTTGTAAATGTTATCAAATTTTACTTCATTTAACAGTTATCGTAATCAAACAACCATATTTATTGGAGACGGACGTGATTGAAATACGTGATTATTCATATTGTCCGTTTAATTCTGTTATGGACTAAATTTAGTAAGCATTGTGATGTATGAATTATCGTAGACAGCATGTTAGATGTTAAAGTACTTATACGTAATAAAGCCACGCTGCAACAATGTATTTACTAGCTGCAACGTTAATAAGTCGTGTCGACCGAGTAAGGGCCACGCCTCGAGAGTGTTTCTTGTAGTGTACGCAAGGATCCGAGGACCCAATTACAGATAATGAGGCATTTCATCGGCTATACATGCGTATCATTATAAATTGCTACGTTGAATGTTGTTTCACTACAATTTGCTCTTAGTCTTGAGTTAGCAATCATTAATACTTATTACAAAAATAATAAAAACCACCTAGTCAACAACATCAATTACGTCATGTCGAGAAGAAAACGTCTTGGACGATACAAATATATACACAGACTGTAACACACCTGGAGAACCTTTGACAAACCAGCATCGTTTATTAATTTCAATAATACAGCTTCCAAAACTAATCAAATTTATTAAAAATTTTAATCCTAAGATTAAATGGAATTAATTACTTGAACGTCAAACGTTGTTTTGTGATGAGCCGCAAGAATATTTGAAGCAAAAGGTTAACATAGATTTGTCCCAAAATACCATGTGGGACAATTTTGTAAGCTTCTGTATACAAGTTGCAGAAAAATACCTATACAGAACGAAATTGAGGAGAGTTCCCTTTAAAGAAACGCACTGGTCGGATGAATCAGTTAAAAACATGGTAAAATCTAAGAAAGAATATTTTAAAACCTGGCAGTCAGCATGTTAAGAAACAGATCGGTTAAAAAAAAACCAAATAAAGAAAGATATAAAACGCCGTGCAAAATTCTATAACAACCTAAAGATGTCAAAATCAGAATGTGACATACATAAAATCGCAAAAACCTCTAAGGATATGTATGATATGAAATTTATAAAGTACATCAAAGACAGTGCAAACATATGACGGATGACGACAACATTAAATCCAGATGGATAGAGCATTATAAAGATTTCTTAAATATAAAACATCCCAGAAAACCTAGTTTATGCTTAGGTGGGTAAACCAGTTATGGGACTTCTCGCACCCATGATACTGATTGAGATTCGTAAGGCCATATACCAAAAATAAAATCGCAAATCTATTCGAAAAGGTGACGTGAGACACCTACAGAAAACTACAGGACAATAACCTTATGGCCCATACTTTTAAAATATTGGAAAGAATCTAACAACCGTTTAATTAATATCATTACTCTAGTTTTGGGGTGCAACTTAAAGCTTTGTAGCTGAAAAGAGTACAAAAATGAACCGATTTAAACCCCTTTAATTCAGGATATGTACACTGATATAACAACACAAATAGTCACTCTAGCAGGAACGAATGAAAAATTTGCAATTACAGTTGGAATACATCAAGGACCCTTAGCCCATTACTTTTTAGCACTACCATGATCTATCTAACCAAAGGATGTTATAAAGCACAGCCTTGGAATATATTATGTGCAGACGATGAAGTCCTTAAAGCCGAAGATAAAAACGAACTCCAAAGAGATTTCGATTTACGAATTTAAGCTTTTCTTTTTGGTCATGTTCACCTACGACCCGAAAATCATCTAGTCAAAGTAGCCTTAAACATGCCAACGACGATGCGGACACACTTACGCTTACGCTTTACAAGAAAAATCTGCCACGCATGAGTTCTCTGTGGAATCCGCTGGCGCCCAACAGGTTTCTGAACCAATACGATTTGGGGGCCTTCAAGTAAAGAGCCTATAGCTTTCTTAAATGCCTGCAGCGTACTTGCAACTCCTCTGGTGTTACGGATGTTCACGGAAGGCGGTAATCACTTACCATCAGGAGAGTTGTTTGAATAACGTTTCAACGATCCAAACTTTATTATGCATTAGTTACCTTGTTAACGTTTTATAGTACAAATACCTAAATTGTGACGTATAATTATATATAGTTAGGGAATATTTATTTTAAGTGTGTTTGTATGTTTAGTATATAATCGTTTTAAAATAACATTTAATTTTATCTAAATTTAAAGGATTATTGACGTAATGTCTAAAATTTAAAAAGCAAAATATTTATTTAGTTCCTGACCTTAATTTTAATTAATTTATTAATCATTCGAAACCCTTGCGAGACCATCTGCAATTAGTGGAGATTTTCTGTACGAGCTCTCCTTAACTATTTTCCGGTTTACGTCCAAACTAATCAAGTTGGCTTTAGCACGTCGAAGTTCCTAACACTCATTAATTTCTTTGAAGTCTCAACTCTGTGCCACAACTTTCTTGCTACTTTTTTTAGTAATTTATAAAAAAAACTTTCTGATCATAAGGGAATACATTTTATTATTCTTTTAAAATTAGGTATGTTTTGGAGATGTTAAAGATTTGAAGGCTAGTGTTGTAACATTCGAAAATGAGATAAACATTAAATGTACTCTAGATTGATTTCTTTTCGAATATTCTGCATGCGGTTACGGGACATTATATGATTTCCGTATTAAGACAGAAGATAATTTTCCGGGAAATATTACTTTGAACAATACTTATACCCTCCTTCGAACTCCATAGTTGAACTTACTTTAGAAACTTCCCTTAATAATTCAGTTCATGTGTTAAGATACAATTTGATAATTTATTGAAGTTAATGCGGTCGATTATTCCAACCAATGAGCTGAAATAAATTGTAATTACATTGACCACAATTACAATCTCTTCTTCAATAAGAGATACCATACTATCTATGTAGTACGTAGTGATTAATATTAACTAAAAAATATGCACCGGACTTTTAATCCAACTAAATATTATTAAATAAAATTATATTTGCTTCACAACATAAGAGCAAATATTATCGAACGATAAATTTGTTGAAGGTATTCAATAAGATACAGATATCATTTCGATGATCACAAATTGAATATTTACGCGTGCTTACTCCGTTGGTTCATCGACCTGAAATTAATTTGCCCTACAATCCGTCAATAGAAAACGACAATCAACGCTAATCTGTATCCTACGGTACTTTTGAGCTCCAAAAAATAGGTTCGGTAATGCAGAATACTGCTACGTGATTAGCTTAAAAGAAAGCTACAAATTTCGCTTTCATGCATGTAGGTATAAAATACTATTATATATTCTTCAGAAACTACAAAACTCATTACAATAATTCTTATAATTGTAATAGTTATATATCTTTCAATGGAATAGCGCAAAGATTATCAAAATCAGTTCTGTAGTTTGTGTAATTAACATATAATTGACATGGCATCACAAAACTGTGTATGGTATCAATAAAATTATGAAATAAAATCAAGAACCAATTTTAATATAGTCGACGCAAAAATTCTTCTCAATTTTTCATAAAACGAGACATTACGTTGTTTCGTTTTATTAAAAAAAGGATACAATTAGATCAGATAGAGTTTAATCAGCGGAGTGCCTAAAAAACTAGTTCGTCGATATTTTTTGTGGATGTAAGAGAAAAAAGCCCGCAATTCAACTAATGTAAAACATTAACTCCAGCCGACACTGAGTCAGAATAATTTTTTTTTTTCTGTTTTGGTTGCATTCCATTCCAATATAAAACAAATAAAAGGAATGCCTCTTAACTAGTAATTTGGTCTCAAGATTCTTCTACTCATCTTGCATATCCATTTAATTATTTTGTTTACAGTTTTGTTACTGTTTGATTACATATAGTAATACATGTATAATTAATTATAGGAGTACAAACTTAAGTTTATGTTCAAAGTCCATAAATATACACTATAACCATAATTCTACAAGCATAGTAAGTATAAATGCTTATACACCAAGTCAGTAAAAAGATTAATAACACAAACATACTCACGATACATCAACTTTGTGAAAGCCATAAACTAATAATTTATAAAGAAATAATTAGGACGTGAATGTACTCCGCAGCGCACATTCCGTTATCAAGCATCCGGAAGACTATTTAACATCATATCTCAACTATTTACCTTTACATTTATAATATATACATATATGTATATATATATATATATATATATATTTTTTTTTTTTTCCGTCTATACGTACGTCTTATGTATTTGATTCCGCGTTTTAGATTCGATGTAGTTGCATTGTGCTGCATGATTTTAGATTTAATATTAAGAAATTATACATCTGACATTCTTTCTATTTATAATGTATATTAGTTATATGCACGATAGCTAAACTATGTCCTTCTACTCGATTTTCGCTACCGTATAAAGTCATCTGGATATATTACAGTGCCTTAATTATTACCGTAAATACAGAGGTATTTACTAGCCGTCAGCTTTACTAATGCAATATAAAGCATTTTTGATGATGTTGAATTATTGTTAGGATGCAGTTTCATTGGTATGAGATATGTAACACACGTACACCCTAAAACCATCAATTATTGAATCGCGCATATTTTGCTCTCGGCTTGAAATGAAACGCAGAACCCGACTCTCAATCACGACTCTAATCATTGAACTCTGGAGTTATCAAAGTTATATGCAATTATGCGAGCTATATCTTGTGCATATATATAAATTGGGATTAATCACATTAATCTTCTCGGTAATCGGGTGGTTTTTAAATAAGGTGGTTTTAACTATGCGTAACATCTGAATTTAGGGCGACAGTTTACGTTTACTTATATTGTGATATCCTATGAAATTACTTTGAAAATTAAGGTGTTACATGTATTATTTATAGCAAAGTTAATACGAGATCTTGCAGTTACATTTCATTTATTTACGACTTCAACAAAACGCAATCTCCACAGATATACGCAATATAAAACTTCTTCAATCATAGGAGGAGTGACTGACAGTTGGTAAATAGTCTATTTAATTTTTTATCTCCACGACAGCATTTGGCGAACACTTTCTTTGAATTACTCAATTTTAAATGTGTTTATGAATGTTAACTAATAATGTAATCAATTGTTTGTGTAAATATCACTTTTTAGTTTTTAAACGAATTTAGCATATTAAAAGCATTTAGAATAAACTCCAATGTAACAAACTCTCTTATCGTGCGTAACAAATAAATATTACCTAGATTTCTACGTGAAAGAGCATTATTAGCACGTAATGGTTGATTAAACTCAACTCCATTTAATTAATATGTTATAACTCTTACGACCTTGTCTGCGTATTTTGGCAAAGCATTCTAATTAATTTTCAGAGCGAACCTCTGTGGCTGGATTAAATGTACTGTAACAATAACATTGCTATCATTAGATTGCTGTTGGTTAGTATTGCTTTAATTATATTTAGTACTCCCATTATTAATTAAATTAAACAACCCGCTAAGGGGCGATTGACATAATTATTGTGATGTTAATGTTCATAGTAATTAATTTCTTTGTTTATAGGTCAAGAATTTTGAGCGGTCGTAAACTAAGTGAGATTATTTAATATTTATGTACCTACATTCTCGTTACGTTTTATGATATAGTATATAATGTCATAAGTATACATAATTATTACTTCAATTAGTATTGGTTTAGTTAATATCCTGTAAAATCAGTATTATTTTGTTTTTGCAGTGCTGCAGTATCATTGAATGAAAGATTTATAGCATAACTAGAAAGTAGGAGTACTTCAAAGTGCCAAGAATCTGCACGTTATAAGCTTATAAAGTCCACATTCATATGGAAAAGGAATTTTTAGAATCAAATCAATAACGCGATGACTATACCAACGAAATATTTTTTGTAATAATAATATTTTTGTATATAATAATTTTTTGAATAAACAATAGATAATCCGATGTCTATAAGCACTGATAAGATGAAGGAAAACAAAATTTTATCTAAAGTATATGTAAAATACTTAAGTATTGCTTATTGAAATATAATTATATTACAGTACCTTACCTAAACCTTTTGGTAAACTTTGTTTTGTTTTGTTTCTCCGTATGTATTACTCAATACTATTGGCAACAGTCCTTAAAAATATTGTATAAATTAAATACTTCTTCGACCCGTGACAGGAAATATAAAAATAATCGGCTACCACTTACAACACCTAGGTGGCTTAACATCAACCGGAAGTGGAGTTAGGGAACACTAAGTTGACTAAGGGGACGACTGTCGTCGGCGGCCAGTGTCCCCGTGACTCAGTCCAGTATTTCGGATAAGATTAACACGCGCAAATCCAATTTACCTACCATATCAAATATCTTGTAAATTATTATTGTTCAGCGATGGCTTATCAATGTATGTCTCATTAATTTTTGTTTATGTTACGCGCATATTTCTTTTATGGAGAAATGGTGAAGCAATGAATCATAGCCGCTTTTAACAAAGTGAAATAATAAAGAGAAAATGCATATATATCTAAAATGGAACCTTAAAAAAATATGCACATGTGTACATCGACAAAGGTGGACATTTTGAACAGCGAAGAAGAAGAGAGTGTATTTGAGACAGCCTGACGATCGTGAATTTTTAAAACTACTTTATGTATCATTGACAATCTGAAGAAAACAATAGGCGAAAATAAATCTTTACTTTTTTGAACAACAAACTCATAAAACCTTCACGAGTGTGTATCGAGAAGGATCTGAGGACATTTTGAGCATTTATTTAAATAACTGTAAAGAAATAAGTAAGTAGCTGTTATATGCGACATCCCTGCTGCGCAGCGCCTCAAGCACGCATTAGGGGGTTGCGGCCTACGGCCATGATATGACGTCATGGCGTTGCTCTTTTGATTAGTGTAGCTCACGTCGTGTCCCTACAGAGCCTATGTCGCGGGGGAGTCATCCATTTCGCATGGAGCATGTAGATCAGATCTGCTGAGGGCATATCCACCTCCTATTAAGCCGATTCACTCATACAGCATCTAGATACAAGCCTCAGCGTGGCCAACACCGTGATCTACCACTCCAAAACAGTATTCGTTATTGCCTCGGAGAGGACGGCATAAGGCATTTAGCCGTGTATAAAAAGAAATTTAAGTACAGTCAGTATATCTGCACATTTATTAATATTTTCGAGACAAAACATACTTAAATAACTTTGTTAAATTAAAGTAATAAAACTGATTGCACATTTTAAACAATAAACTTTTCCTGTATAATTATAATGGTAAATATGAAGTAGTAGTGTATACGCTGTCAACATATCATGTCACCTACAATCAGTATTATGATATATCAACTATTTAACTATTATTATATTATTAGTAATTTATAGCGATCGAACTATTTCGGTCGTTGTAAGATAGAGCCATAATAATGTTCTTATAGCTAATTTCTACCACGATATAAAGTACCAATTCTTTACCACGGCTTAAACTCAAATAATTAGACTGATCATACCGATGGGAATTGTGTACTAAATTTTTGTCATTTATCGTATAGCTATATGTTTATATAAATGTTCATCCTTAGGTGAAAATTTAGTTTTTGGCTGAGTTACGCGTTCGTTAGGAACAGATTGCGGCAATGTTTTGGTATATTCGAGGAAGACTCAAAAAATAGCAAATCACTGATTTACCAAGCAAACTTTTTTAATTCTTAGCAATGACTACATCTCCATTGTTAGTATGATTACCATCGACTACTTTTTTTGATTAGGTGACATCATTTTTATATATCAAGTTGTTTGTTTCGATTACATTTGTTCATTTTATAAAACACGTGATAATAATTACAACAATTTTCCTTATTATCATAACAATTCACGCGAAGTAAACACGTTTAATTTGTTACGGTACTAAGTTCGATTGGAGGGATTCCCTTCTATCTGACGCACATATTAAGATGAATAATATCTTTTTAAGATAGAGACGGGTAAGAGAGAGAACAATAACCAATACAAATAGTTTATTTGCTTTAAATCTTTGGTAAATACTGATATGTTGTTACGCACTTTTAATTACTACCTTCTCGTCACAAGGAAAATTGTGGTCTTAACAGATTCAATAAGGTATCTCAATGTTATGGTATACTTACAGAAAATGTATTCCTCGATTTCTTAATTTTATACGTTATTAATATTAGGTCCTTACATATGAAATAAGTGTATAATAGGGAAAAGTACAAAACGTTTTTTATGAAATTATATATTTAATCAATAGAGTATCAGTACTATTATTATCTATGCACTTTCGCCATTTCATAGGTAGTTCATTGATTCCATTGCTAAATAAATTTTGGGAGCGAGAATAAATAAAATCTTTGAAAGCGTTTTGCACTGCCTCATCGGAATTGAAGTTTTATACTTGCAAGAAATTATCGGATACATTCATTGGAATGCTCCTGCAATTTAACGACTGATAAATGTCGTGAAATATGGGGTCTAGTATTATCACGAAGCAGCAGTGGGCTAAATTGGCCAGTCTCAATTGTTTAACAGCTAGCTTTTCCATCATGGTCTGCAATTGTTGTCAATACATCTATCTCTCAAATCTAGCGTAATCGTCTTGCCAGATGTTAGGAAGCTGTAGTGTATGACACCAGCACTGGTCCACCAAACACTCACCAGTAGCTTTTTCTGAGTCAACTTTCGTTTGGGAGATTGTTTGGCCCGTGCTCCTGGGTTCTACAACTGTGATAAGCATTTCGGAATGTCGTACAATATTCATTTTTCATCAGCAGTAACGATACGATTCAAAATTCTTGTTATTGCGCCGGTTGAGTAATGTAACCAACACTCAATGCGTCTTTGTTGGTTTGCTTCACTCAATTCACGCAGTACTCATTTCTCGAGTTTCTTCGCTTTTACAATTAGTTTGAAGTTAATTAAAATTGTCTTGTCACTCACACCGTACCCTGCCGCTAACTCTGACGTGGTTTACGATGGGCCCTTACACGATCACCTTTATTCTTCATTGTCAACTTGGGTCTTCGGCCATCCGCGGGGTTTGTTTTGGACAAACTTTTGTCATCCTTTTGACAACAAAAGGATGTCAAAGGAAAATCAAACATTTAAATTTGGAATTCCTAACAAAACACCAGATTATTTGAGATCAAAGTGGCCAGTTCAACAAAACGCCAATTTCATATTCCTTACATATGAAATTAACAATTTTAGTACAAAGTAAAAATGCCAATTACTAACTGAAATTAGTGATTAATTTACAAGGACTATAAAAGGTATATTGTATGGCTCGTATATTGGCTTGACTACCAAATTCTATAAAAAAATATTAATATCACGATTTTTACAATATTTTTAGTTTCCCAAAATTTAAGCTAAAGGCCTAAATTTTGACAAAATCAGTTGAACTCGGTGATTTTACATTCAAATCCGATCCACTTGTTGGGTAGGAGGAAATTATGCAAAACCAACATATAAACTCGTCGGAACGTATTCGTAAGTCGAGGTCGTACTCTGTGCGGTCAATTAGTAGCAGCTCCACTTGAATTTTAGATTAGGAAAATTTGCGCGGTTTAAAATGTTTAGCAAATCTTATATCTTCAACTTTCAAATTATATATTTTTTTAAAAGCAATGTGAATATAGATTGAGTAGCACAATTCATATGAATAAGTGTGATAAATGAAAGAGATAATTGTATTTCTTACTTTAATTGACTGAACGACTGAACTCGGAACTGAACGAATTGTCCAACGACGGAGAATCTTTTAAAATGATCGTGCATCCTAGGTCATGGAGACATTGTCCTGTGAGTACATGACAATACATTGACACGGTAAGCCGATATTAAAGTTTTTTTTTCACCATCGCGAAGAGTGGGTGCCTCTGTTTGCGCGGGAATGTTTACGGCGCCATAAATGAACTGTTTTGAGTTAATATTTGCTGCTTCATCACTAGTATATGTATAGTCTATTGCAGAACCGTTTGTATCACTGGTACGATCATCGAGTCTATGATAGTAACATAGTCTTTTGTATATTTGACACTTCTCGATTTTAACGTAAGTTTTTGACTAGTGGAAGATGGTTGCGCTTTTGGTTTTGTTGAGTTCCATTGTTTAAAACACATGGTTCGATAATCGAATATCAATTTTGAAAGAGAAGTTGTTAAATCAGAAGAAAAAAAAGTTCTAGTCTTCACCGTAAATTTCTGATCGCGTCCCACACACTACATACTTTCCATAGATCCGAAAAGCTGCTGTGCACTAGGTAAGATTGTTCCTGCTGTTATTGGTAGGTTGTAGCCAATACTTAGCTGGATTGCGGAGGCGGTGGTTAAGGACCTTGGTTCTCATGGACCCACCCGAGGTATGGTGGTGACAATCGCTAACAAGAACTACAGAAGAAATTGTTAAGCTTTTATTATTTGTTACTAGTTTAACAGTGATACTGTTGTGATTTTAAGTGCATTACATAAGTTATAGACTGCTGGGAGTGTGATGTCTTTTTTTAGAGGAACACGTCGTTTTACATACCACCATAATAATAACATCTATGCTTATAACGCTTCCGAAGGTACAATATAAATTTGAAAATGTATTTTTTTATGTACAATAAAAGTTAAATAGTATGAAACAAAAGGTAGGTAGATACTACAATGAAACATTTGTAGAATGAAATTAGCCTCAATAGTATGATATTTATTAGGGATTTTAGTCTATTAGATCACATTCAATCCTTCTGAAGTCTGGTAACCGATTTCTACATTTGAATGAGTTGCACGAGCTTTGAATTGTTATAATGATAAAAATACATTATATTTAACACCTTTTACACATACACATTTTAAGTGTACCCAAATTATATTATAACATAATACACAAAACGTACAGCGAAAAATAACGACCTTCACCTCATCTTCATAATCATCATTACCCCACATCATAGCTAGTCCACTGTTCGATATAACGTCACCACTAGATTGCCTCGTATCATGATCCTGACTCACCTGCATTCATCAAAAATGATCAATAAACTAAAAGTATCAGTTGACGTCCATATTGCACGTAGATTCGATTAGCATAGGGAAAGGAAGAGAAGTTCCTGAGTGGCAACCTCATATTAGCAAACGTTATGATATGCTATGCTCCCAATGAGTAACCATGAGCAACATTAAAGATAGTCATATAGTAGTTCTTTTATTTCCTCCTCCCCGAAGCTGAAAGGTCCTTCAGGAACCAGTTACTTCAGGAAATTGCTTAGTGGACTTAGACAGATTTACAACTAGATAGGATTCAAACGGTTTCATTCAAAAATACACCTTCAGTATATTGGATGACCGTTATACGGTTATTGACAGACGGCTTTTGCTCAACTAGCAGACAAAAGGACGATCTCCATTACTCTATACATTGCCTGAGTGTATATATAATGTTAAAGAATGCTTTTTTATAAACAATAGAGGAAGCAAATGGTTGAGCTTAACAATTTTGCCTATGACCACGTCGATTATAAAACGATTCCTTAGCCCAGGGAGCACCATCCCGACATCTGATCGATTTACCAAAGATGTGGGATGATTGCAATTACAATGGATGGCAGTGTTTTAGGGATAATGTGTAAAAAAAAATGCAGGATGGACCGTAGTCACCGGTAAATTGGTCTTTATAATCCAGATGAGTTAAGTGTTAAGGAGATCCGGTGGTGAAATTGGATAGAGAGTTTTAGTTTATTTCAAAATTCTCGTCGAAAAGTCGATATTATTATAATTAAACATAAAACGAACAAAAAATCACTACGGCTCACATTGCTCAGAAAGCTTTCACGGTTGAAAGCCTCGGGTTCAATGGTAAGATAGAGTGTGCTAAAATATAAAGTTTCAATTTCCTGGCATTGGGGGATCGGACGTGAGGCGCTTTCAAAATTATTTGTATCTGCGATCCAGTTTTTTTTTATCAGAATCCTAATATTTGCTTCTTGTTAGCAAACTAATACAATTTTTTATTGTTTTCGATACTAAATTTCATAGCTTTTACAAGGAAAAACTATTTTGTTACCGTTTACTCACATAAATATCCATTTAATGAATATAAATCCGTCATGGTATGTCTAGTATGAATGTGTCATCATAATCATTACCACTATGCCGTTATTATTCTTCATCATCAATCATATTCCAAACACTTCAAAAGCTTGGTATCAGCCGTATGTTCGTATATCGTACTATCAACAGATACAACAACACTCTGTCGAAGACCATAAAGGTGCCGCGTGCTGTTAAAACTACAAAGGCTGTTAATGCTGTTAAAGCCAGAATTCGTCAAAACCCCATTAGGAAGCAAAAAACTTAGAGAAATGAAGATTCCCGCTAGGACCCTGTCGCGTATTATAAAACAAGACCTGAAGCTCGGTACTTATCGTTGATATAAAGGACATACCCTAAATCAATCTTTATAATTAAAGAGAGTGTATCGATCAAAACGCCTTTTGTCGCGATACGCAGGTGAAAGGCACAGAAATATCCTCTTTACCGATGAAAAAAATTTCACGATTGAAGAACACTATAATAAGCAAAATGATAAAGTGTACGCTCATAGTTCTAAAGAAGCAGCTCAAGTGGTCAAAAAGGTACAACGTGGTCATCATCCTGCGTCAGTGTCGTGTCTTATCAAGGAGTCACAAAATAAAATTTGCGTAAAAAAGGAGTGAAAACTTCAGCCAAAGTGTATCAAGATACAGTATTGTATCATGTTGTGAAACCTCTTAGCAATACACTTTTTAAGTATATACCATAGACTATCCAGCACTACTACTCTGCACCTGGTCACAAGGCACGAACTACCCAAGCCTGGCTTCAAACCAACGTGCCGGACTTTATAAGAGCTGAAGACTGGCCCTCATCTAGCCCAGACCTCAACCCTTTAGACTTAAATTATAGTCAGTTTTAGAGGACATGGCCTGCTCTAAACGACACAGTGACATTGAGTCTCTTAAAAAAGAGCAAGCAGTGGCGAAATTTCCTGAAGAAGAAACCCGAGTTAAACCTTTATCATTGACTACAGTAAAACGGCGACTGAGAGATGCGAAGTTCTATGGTCGTGTTGCCGTTCGAAAATCTCTGCTAAGGCCGTAAAACAACATAAAACGTATGCAGTGGGCATCTTGCCCGAGATTGCATCGAGATTAAAAAATACTGTTTCTTCCGGGTTGCGATTAATTGGAGATGGATTCATTTTCCAACAAGATAATGATCCAAAGCTTAGCTCAAAATTATGTAGAGGTTATTTAGAAGAGAAAGAGGCACAAGGGGTGTTGAAAACATGGTTTGGCCTTCTCAGAGCCCGGATCGCAATCACATTGAACTTTGTGGGAAGAGCTTGATAGGAACGTCCGTAATTGTGGCCCACCCTCGCGAGAACAAATGTGGAATGCTTTATACGAAATTTGGAACAATATATCACAAGGCACAATTAACAAATTGATTGCCCGTATGCCGAGACTTGACTCGAGAAAAATGTCATAAAATGTAAAGGAGGATTTTTTGATGAAAATTCAGTTTAGCTAACTATAGCCTTTTTTTGCATGGACTGTTAATATTTCTTTACGCTTTTAAAGTATATTGTTTGTCAATCAATGTTCTATTAGATGATTAAACAGGTTAATTAAACATTTAATATTTTTTTGGAGTTTTACTTTATTTTCCTACTTTAATTAAAGTGGTCTTAAACTTTTGGCGTGCAGTGATATATACATATATATATATATATATATATATATATATATACGTATATATCAGATGTTATTTGCCTTCAAGTAATCTTGTCGAATAAGTGTTTTAAAAGAAAGAAATATATAGATATATATACTCAATAATAATAAGTGAATTAATTAATTACTATATATATGATTTCTAAGAAAATGATTTGCTTTAAGTATGCCAATTTTACCGGTAAGATAAAATGAGCTAAAGTATAAAGTTTCAATTTCCTTCAGTTGGGGTTGCGTACGTGAGGTGCCTTCTAAATGATTGCACCTTTTGATCCAGTTTCATTAAACATGAAGTAGGCACTATTTTATGACTATAAATAATGTTCTGGCGTTTTTATACAATTGTCCTCTATGACAATGAAAATCTATTATAATTTCATTTTAGGTCATAAAATGTGTACGTAAATACCACCATAGTTAGTTAGATGTAATCCATTAGTTGCGTAGTACTTATAATTTAAATATTATAGTTGAACTTTATGCTCGTTTGCATCACCTAATATTATATAAAAAATAAAACTTAAGAACAAGTTAGTTCACCGAAAAGTTTTTTAGTTTCATAAGGACAATAAATACCGCATTTGGGATAACCAACTAAGAATTGAACTTTAGAATTCAGGAAACCCGGTTAGTGAAACTCAGCATTAGATTCTTTAATAGATTCGTTTAAATAAATGAACTGGCTTTAAAATATGTTTTTAATATGTTTTTTATATAATAAATCAAGCTCCACAAATTATAGCGAAACCTTTAATTTGTGGAGCTTGATTATGGATTAAATCAATAAGGTGATGCTGTGTGTATGGTGAGATTGGAAGGGCAACGTTAATTATTTATTTAACGCCGGGCAAAACTGTTTTTTGATATTTTAGTCTTATTGTTGCGTAATTGTTTATAAGTTGGTTTAGTTTCATATTTTATTATTGACAATATTTTTAAAAATATAATCAGAATATAAATATATAGAATTAACTGTAATCAAATTTATTAAAATTAATCTCTTGGTTATATATACACTCGGGAGCAACCAAACTCAATTCATAAAAACGCATATACATATTTACAATTTTTGCAAAAAACATACATTTTATTTATAAAAACCGTGAGTACATTAAAAACTTGGTTAATTAAAGTACTATTAACAGCATTAGCATTTAAAAATATTCAGTATTATTATTTCACTAATAGTTTGTTGAATTAAACGCGCGCAGAGGAGAATTAACTCTCTACCGTACCCACGAGTTGCTCTACGAACCACTCCTATAAAAACTCTCGCAACCGGATTTATCTTACTAGTAACTGATCAAAAGTATACATGTACGCACCTCCAAACTGCAACAAATTGCATTCATTGTTTTTTACGAAATTATGGATACTACGCTTGCAGAAACTGTTCAAATTGTTGCAAAGGACTTACCTAGACCTATCAGAGAGCAGTCACTGCCCAGCTCCATTTGAATCAGTTAATATAATATATTTTAATTATGTATATTTTAGATTTACTAAAAATTTTCACATATTTTAATAAGGTAATTATATAAGCATATTTATCATAAGTCTTATAACTAGTTATTGCTTCCTAATGTTAATTGCTTGTTTATTTTACTTTTAATTTAATTTTCATGGAATATTTGGCAAACTTTACTAAACTCTTTGTATACGTAAGTTCTGCGGAATGGTGACCTGATGTCCTGTGATTTACAGGTTTTTTAATACCTACTGCAGGCATCAGTCAGCCACGACTATGTACTAATGTTTTTTATTTTTTATTAAGAAGAACATGTTTCTATTATGTAAAATTTTTATTCTATGTATTTTAGTTGTGGTGAAAATAAATAAATAAATAAATAAATCAGTGTGGTGTATCAGAAAAGTGGTGCCGTTAATCGGAGACCAACGCTGCACTTTAGAGAGTTACGACCATTTTACTATCTCAACTTCGCTGCGGAATCGACACCTGGCGGGTATTGAAGTGCAGAAAGAGCTGAGACGTGTTTGAAGGTTGGCTGTCAGCAAGTGAAAATATAGTCAAAAGACGGTTAACAGCATCCAATCTTACTCCAAAACGACCTGCCTCGGGCAATGCTTGCTTGCTTGTTGCTCCCGAGTGTAGTAAGTTTTGAAGCAAATAGACTAATTATAATGAGGTTTTCACCAAAAGTTCGTTACGTTAAAGTGCTGAGAAATATACAAGTAGATATATTTAGACAGCGGTACATCGGGGAACCAAATTCAGTCGTAAGCATTAAAAATAAACCTTCTCTTAAAATTTGACAAATTTATTACTTTTCATGCTCTAATAAATTTAAAATGAACAGTGCCAATTAAATACCACCTGGCAATGCCAATTAAAGATACCATTGATCAATTCAAGATCAGTATTTTTTTCGGCAACGAAGTTCAATTATGTACAGTTAAAATTAAAATAAGTCTCCATGGATACGATCAACACTGATTAACCCTTACTGTATGAAACCTTTCAAAATTGAGTACCAAGACTATTATTACAATATCGCTTATAATTAAAGAATGGTTATATCCGTTAAAAGTAAATTAAAAAAGAATAAGTTATATAGTTATATATTATAGTTTAAAATGCGGTATATTTTATATTCCTTCACAAAAGTACATGCCTAAAATAAGATTGGCAACCGTGTGCTGCTCTAGGGCGGCTTAACATAAACGGCCGGAAAGACCTATCGCGTTCGCGACGCTAGGCTTGGTGAGGAGCTGAATGCGCGCAAACCCGTCGTCGCAGTATTTCTGCCGATCTTCTATGCCTGGTTGCAGCGACGAGAAAGAAGACTATCGTGTTGGATCAGTTGAAGCGACCCCGAGGAGGCAGCACGAAATGGTACATTGTCGTCGTGATAGTTCCGCGAGACGATAGATCACCGTGGGGTTTAAGTCGTTGTGAGTCCGACATAACCCGTCCTCGCCCCCGCGAGTATGCACAGGCATTGCTCCACCCTAAAAACAAAAAAAGGGTGGCTTAACATCAAACGGTAGCTGGGACGGGACGAGGGTCAGCGACTCTTTACACAATTTTACCTACTTTGCAAATTATTGTTAGATAATGATGGAATATAAATTTAGGTCTCATCATATTGTTGTTATTCGTTACAAGAGTACCAAAATTCTAGAATATCTAAACACTTCATAGTGCTGAATATCTGCCAATTATTATTTTACTTGTCCAAATAAAGAATAATAATTCATAGCTGCAATTTATATCGAAACTACAAAAAAATTGTTTCATGGAATTAATTTCAAGTAATTTTAATTAACTACTACGTAAAATAATTTATATTTTCTCTTTTTTATATATTTTACCTATAAGATCTCACTTTACAAAGCCTTAGTATTTTCCATTTTATACGACGTGAAAAAATATAAGATAGTACAATGTTATGAGAGAGGTTTATTTTCTAATCATAATTTCAATTAACTCAATAATTATATTTTATAATTACGCAATAATGAATACCTCTAGTACGTCTACGTAGTAATTAAATAAGTCTTAGAAACGAGAAAGTGAAGACTGGTTCTCATCCCAGTGTATAACTGGGTCTAGTCAGTAAAATATCCAATGTGTTTTTATTTATTTTAACTTTGGCAATCGACATATTTGAATCTATAGGTATCGAGCTATTTCAGCAGCGCTGGTGCCACGGAGGAACTCATATTCGTAAATAACGCGCGTTTTCCATAATGCCCAACAGAAAGATGTCAAAAAAAAAACAAATGGAGCGAAAACAAATGAATCACTAAATTCGAAACACAACCCTAGATTTGAAACACATTTGAATTTTGAATTCCTAACCAAACGCCACATTAGATGAGATGAAAGTGGCCAGTTCTACAAAACGCCAATTTCATATCTAAGGATACTACTATTCAAAGTTTTAATATAGAACACAATAATATGACACGTTCAACTAAAAATATTACAATCGCAATCTATTTGTAACGTGACGTATTCATTCTTCGAACAATAGCATACTATTATTTAAATAACATTTCATATTTTATGCAATACCGCGATGTTTTGAAATACAAAAGGCATTCTATTTGTGCAAAACATATATTGCGTTATTTTAATAGTATATAATATAATAATAAAAATGTAGTGTGTAGTACACATGCGTAGTAGATATAGTTTCACACGCCGTATATTCTAGAATACCAGATAGACTTGGTTACAAACCTTTATTTTTTCTAGGGAATTCTTTTTTATTCATTTCATTTTATAATATTTTTATAACAAAGGGTGAAACGTTCTGTCACATTTTTATCGTTTATTTTCCTTATAATGTTATTTTACGCTGGAAAACCATAAATATTTCAATTAGTTACGACTAGTCACGTGAATCTGATTCAATTACCTCCTCGATCTAACGACTCGTCATTAACAGTAACGTTATTAATTATTAGTTTGTAATAAGCTATATAGCATATTTCGGAATCTGAATACTTTTCTTGTCGAATCATATTTCTTTACATAGATTAATGTGTATTATTATAAAAGTAAAATCATTGCCATGTTTAGCGTGCAGTTAGGTGAAAATTTGTACGTTCGTAATATAAGAAATTATTATATAATCAACAAAAGAAGTTTCTAAATTTGTATAGGCACTTAACCTTTAGTTGTATAAGATTACTAATGAATCTAAAGTTACTAAATTTATACACGAACTACTCTAGTTAGACTAGGTATTACTACATTTCAAAGCAAATCCTAACGGCAAGAAGCCAACGTTTATTACTGTCGCTTTTGTTGAAGTCGTAAAATGTTATGCGGTTAGGGTTAAGCAAGAGTAAGAGAAAGCTTAAACACAAAATGGAAAAGAGAACAAGTTTGTTTTTGAATAAGTCTTTATGACTAGTTTTATGCAGATATTTAATACTTATTAATTAAAAATTGATAAGTTTAGTTTATTAGATGATGTTTTATACCGTTCTAATGAAAACAGAAACTTAAAATTTCATTATGTTCATAATACATTTTCATACTCTCGTGATCGTGGTTTTTTTTATAATATTACGACAGACAACTGAGCCCACAGTTCACCTTATGATAAGTGAGGACTGTATGTAGTATGATATCTACATCGATCTTCAACAAATATTCAAGATGTACATGTCGCCCACGATGATTGACTTGGAATGCCTCGTTACCAATTATTGGGTATCCCTTTACTCCAAATACGAAACACTACTGCTTTATGTTGTTATATCATGATGGTATTCTTTTGTGAGGGTGCAGGTCATGGTCGAGTTACATCTAGAAACTAGCTGCAGCGTAGGTGTACCATTGTACATTTTGTATAGTCGTATAGCGGTATGAATCATGTGGTCTCAAATACCAATGAATACTACGTTTTGTATTTTCGATTTTAACGTACAAAAAACACTTGTTAATATTTTGTATTCAGTGTCTTTTGCTCATTATCCTTCATATTAAAGACTTTTAAATGTGCAGGGATAAGTCAATAACATTTGCTGTATCTGTCTATCCCGATTAATATATAGTATAAAAACGGATTAGTTTCTTTCTCTACAAGTGAATTGATTAAATAAGCAAAATATAGCAACTTCACTACTCACCTGTCTAAGGAGGTTCTGAGGAACTTCAATCTCGCAGTTTATTTAATAGATGTCAATACAATCAAATCAAATCAAATCAAAGCGGATGTTCTTTGAAAAAAATACACATACAATAAAATAATAATTGTTCACCAGAGCGAAAAGAACTCGTGAAGAAAGCGTGAAGAATAAGTTACATTATTATGATTTTGATAATCTAGTCCACCGATCATGTCATCCGACTCGGGTAACTTTTTACGATGATTATAGTTAAGTGTAAATATTATGCAGTCAAAAATAATAGAGTTAAAATATTTTAACAGAAATTATTTTAGTCTATGTCCTAACAGAGGCATGATAACCAAAAGCAACGTAGTTATTAAAAAGAGGGGACTGCGTTCACAAAAATCTACGGGTAGTTTTAAATACAAATAAAAATCAAATACATTTGACGTTTAAAGTATAAAAAATATATTTAGGGAACTGCATTTCATACAATGCTATTCCACCATACATTACAGAAGAAGGCAATACCATGTACGCAAGTAAACTTCCCATCTTAAATATCACAATCTAACCTAAATGAAAGGAAACGTCTTAAAGGGGGAGAGGAAAAATGGTAATTGCGATGGTTTTAATGCCTTAACATTCTTAAATTATAAATACGTTTAAATGCGAAGAGTTTAGAAAGTATCCTAATATTCTAATCATTTGAAGACACACTTTTTAAATAATTTTATGAAAAAGTATTCGTCTGCACGCTTTAATAACTTAAACGTATCAATAAGAATAAACTGCGATATATTGATTATTTCTTAAGAATTGTAGTGTAAATTTTATGTGTAAATGGTTATGATCATTATTGATTATCATTCCATGCCTGATGATAACAGTGTCACGTTGCTTAATAAAATTACTATAGCTATTTGCCCTTGATATTCTCAACGTATTTTAAATATTTTGTTAATTATGTTATGAGCATGTCTACGTAATTACTATTTTGAGTAAATCTTAATTAGGTTTTTAACAAAACATCATAATCGGGTTTATAAACTTTTAAATACATGTTTAATTTTTGCTTTAAATTATAGTTATATTAATTTGTTTTAAATTTAAATTTTAAATATTATATTCTGTTTAAATACAAAGATTAAAAAAACTAAAGTAAAAGAAATAAGAAGCGTACTAATTATTAAAAAATAATGAACATTATAACCTACTATGAAATTGCTACTGATGATTTATTGTGTCTATTTTTTTTTATAATAAATTAATTACTCTTTCATGCTGTATTAAAGTCAGTAGCCAAGTTTTTTAGCACATACCACGCGGGTTTTTTCCTTAGTCCTCTGTACTCATTCATCCATAAGTATAGAAAAATGTGCGTGCGACATAAAACGAACTATATACCAATAATACGCAAGTCTCGTCATTGCAAATACCTTTGTACTTTACTACATTGTTTACTGTACTTCGAAATATTAAAAATCAATTCAAAATTAAGACAATCGGTGCTTCTTATAGCTCAGTATCGTCTCGGCATGTAACGATAAGGAATAGTGTCTTGATTTGTTTTAAATTCAGATTGGTTTTACTAGCAACTACTACTACCTGAGGGTAATAAATTTACACTCGTGAGCAAAAAAAATTAAATAACAATAAATAATATATATATTATTAAATATTATTTAATTTATGATTGTTTTGTCTTTTTATATGTATTTTCTTTATAGTGAATGTTTCATTATTTTGAATTTTTTGAGACGAATTTTGAATAAATATACTTATTATGAAAGGGGTGTATTGCTCCTGGTATATGGTATCGGCGCTCTATATAAATGGTTCTATCGTTGGTATCTAGCGTTGTATATAAATCGTTCACGAGGAGACCGAAATAGTAGTACTCAGTTATTATATTGTCTAATTATTACGCAATTATTATACACATATATTATAGATATATATAATTATGGTACAAAAAGAGATAAATGGTAATAGTGTGCACGCGGCGTCTCTATGGTATTTTACTACGTACTGATACAAAAATGTTGACTACACATTATCGCTTACTTAACTGTTCGAATGCGCAGTAGTCGAACATATAAAGATACAGTTATTACTGTTTGAATAAGGTTAAAACTAAAATAACTTATAATGGCCCAGATACACGTACTTTATTTTATTATTTTGCAGATCTAATTAGGATTATTTAGCTCCTGAAAACACGTGTTTCTGACTTATTAGTACCCGAGTTTACTTGGGTTTGTTCACAAACAATCTCAATTAGTATATATATATGTATATTAATATATTAAAACTAAAATAACATATAATAGTCCAGATACTCGTATTTTATTTTATTATTTTGCAGATCAATTTAAAATATAATATATTCTTATAAAGCCCAATAAGATTATTTTTATTCACTTCAGTTAGCTTTACATATTCGAAAGCTAAGTCTAATACCTTACTATTAGGAATAACCCTGTTTCTAATTGATCTTCTGAAGAGGCCTTTTCTGCCGAATCTCTAGTTATACTTTGGTTTGTTCGAGTTTTGAATTATTTGTATAAATCTGTAAACAAGTTATGTTCTTTACTTTTACTTTTAAAGATTCATTGAAATTCCTTACTTTAGTTTCGGCCTATTGTAAATGTATGTCTTATATGCTGGTTTAAAATGAGCCTTCTCCTTTATGTCCTTTGTTTGCTGGATGTTCATGGATGTTATACTGACAGACTACAGATATTATTATAATCTGTAATTAAAAGAAAACATTTGCCTATGATAATTGCGTGATCCGTGTTAGTTGAATGTCCGCGTTCCCATATTTACATTTCATTACTAATAAAATAGTTCATAATTAAATTAAATACTCATTTAGGGGCTCGACGGTTAAGGTAACCATTGTGGGTAAAAAATTAAGTGGTTAAGAAATTCTGAAACAAAAATCGAAGGCATGTACAGCCACAGCAGCAGTGAAAGCATGTGGTCTCCAATGAGGGTATTGGAGACCACAATTATTTTCTTATGAAAAGGATTAGGATATAGGGCTGGTGCGTAGGGTGCGAGCCAGCCCCTACACCATCCTGGAGATTATTACCAGTACACTAGAAACTACTAACATAGTTATTAAGTGTCTTACTAACAAATTTATGAGCATAATATTTGAGCTTGAAATAAAGTTATAATTATATATATATATATATATATATATATATATATATAACCATTATTTGTATTATATTATTTTATTTTATATTTGATATTTTCCTGAGTCAAATAGAAAAAGCACAAGGCCTCACGCTCATTTCACTTCATCACTACAATGAACCAATATAACAAATCTCTATTGTTATATTCTCTAAATAAATAATAATACCTCCGAGCAAGCGTCATTCGGTGACATAGCTGTGTACTGCCGGCCGGTCTAGCGAAAATAAAAAGTTTATTCAACAAAATTAAATATGTAATGTTTTAACTACAATTTTATATATATATATATATATATATATACATATATATATATTTATATATATATATAACCGTTTAAAAGCAGGGGGCAAATGCCAAATGCAGGGTTTTGCTAAAAGAAGTCTTAATTAATGTCGAGATTTCTCGTTCCTAAATTATAAATTATCTTGAATAAATATCTGCTAATTATTAAATAAACAAATACAATATTTGAAAGCAATGCATTTGTTTGTATCTATTAGAATTTTATGTGTAACTGCTGCTATATTTTGTGTACGTTTTCCTTTTCGCAGGCGACGCCTTTGTAAAACGTAGTCACAGAACACAGTCTTCTAACGGTGGTGTTAGTTTCTTCCAATGCAATGCACCAAATAATGAGTGGTATTGTTAATCTAAAATAATCTAATAAATTCATTTCGCAAGAATTTTTTGAAGGGTTCTTTATATCGCCGTTATGTAATTTAAATTTATGTGCACTCTTCTTTATCTTACTCTTTGAATAATGGATGAATTTAGAAATAGTAACATTGCAGAGGAATTAGATAAAATTTCTGTGTCTAGGTCATTTACTTGTAGTAAGCCTGAGGAATGCAGTACTTATCTAAATAGTTTCAAAAATCCAATTAAAATTCTTCATATTAACACCAGGAGCATTAACTGTAACTTTAACAATTTAATATTATTCACTCAGAGATTGAACTTTAAATGTGATATTATTATCTTATCAGAAATATAAATATCAGAATGCTGGCTTTCTAAATGCTCTATTTTACCTTCCTTAGCAGGTTACATTTCGTTTAAATCAAAATTTAATGATCAAAATGAACGTGTGGTCCTATATGCCATTGATACTTTTGTATGCACCATTGAAGAACCAAACCTTTCAGAAGGAAACTGTCTTGTACTAAAATTTTCGAAAAAGTTTGCTATAGTGGCGCTGTACAGATCACCCTCTTATAATAATACAGATCCGTTTGTAAACAGCCTCGATGAGTTATTGCAATCACTAAGCCAGTATAAGACTGTTGCTCTTAAGGATACCATATCAAGAATTTTTATTGATAAAATGATGAATGAATAAATGAAGAAAAATTGATATTTGTGTTCAAAAAACTAAGATGTAGTGCGGAACCCTCAAAACTGAAAACGGTTTACTTTGCTCTAGCTCTATCTATCTTGACTTACTGCATCACAGTCTGGGGTGTGTCTTCTTCGCCTTGAAAGAGCACAAAGATTTGTTTTAAAAGTCATGTCATTAAAACCTATCCGTTATCCAACTCGTGAACTATATTCCTTTTATAAATTACTATCTGTTCGGCAACTGTTTATTCTACACACAGTATTACGAAAAAATTCACTACTTTAGTTCAAGCCTGCACTATTTAAAACACAGCGAAGACATGACAGGGTTTGCACCATGGCAGCCCATAAAACTGAGTTCGCTAGACGTCACTTCAACTTCTTTTGTTCTTTTTTGTACAATAAAGTAAATAAGATATTGCAAATATATTGTTTATCACTACAACAATGTAAGGCACTCATTACTAAATGGCTACAAACCCTTTCCTATGAATTTATTGAAGGTTTATTAAAAGTACAATGTTGAAGATACCTGCGTACATACTCCCGCCCCCCCTCTTACTCGTATTTAGACCTACACATACTCCTACACACACACCCACTCCCACACACACGCACAAGTAATTTGACCACATAAATTAATTTTCTAACTTTTTTTTAAAAAACTGTATAACATATAATTTGTTTCTTGTTTAAATAAATATGGAACTTTGTCCTTAATACTCTGGATATGGGCGTTGATAGCTGCGACACAGTTTATACTACAGTAGCTATTATCGAAGAAATTAGTACCTGTATGCTTTTATGTTCCAAATAAAAATATTATTATTATTATAATCAGAACTAGGTTTGTGTTAATTAAACTTCGCTTATTACTAGACGTTGTAACGCAATATAGCATCACAAAGAAAAAATAATTCGGTTCTGTTCTGGTCTCTCTTGTAATATGCAGAAATAGCTATCTACTTTTCTGGAAAACTAGGCTATAATGTTGATAGTCATCTTAATATGGAAACATTCTGTTTTATTTGTATCAACAAGCGAATAGTAAAAGATGTGCCTAAACTGAACGTTATGTCCATGATTTAACGATTTTGAGCTTATTTAATATAAACATATGTGTGGTATCCTTTTAGTAGAATTTTCTCGTTGTGTAGTAGGCATTGTGTCCAAATCAGATCCAAATTATGTTGTTAATTCCGGGGATTGGGCGTGTAAGATTAACTTTCAAAATTATTTAGAACTCTGAAATTTTAGAAAATCCGTTACCAAACTTGCTGGAAGCGAAGCAGTGTTGTACTTTATGGCTTCAACACGTTAGAGCTCATTTAGACTATATAATACACAATATATACTCATCTGACGATCGGACCCAGTCACTTGGCCCGCTCGATCACGCAATCTTAATCCATTTGATTTGTTTTACTGGGGCTGCCTTATAGACAGATAGCAAATAAGGTGCTGTGTAGGAAATCGATCAAGCCTAATTTATTGAAAATTTGTAATACGTAAAATATAATTCGAGTTTCCAATTCATGCCTTTGCATTCAGAGACTGAAATAATTGATTTCTCGAACTTTTGTAACAGCATTGATAATTTAGATGTATTCAGAATACACATTATAATTATAAAATCTAACATAATTTGTTTATTTGCATGAATGAGCAAACATAAAGTATTTCAAGTCCACCTATCTTCAGTGCAGCTGCACTGAGTGATCTTTGAGTTACCAATATGCCATTTACGCACACATAGAACTTCTCACATCTCGCCTATGACTTATCGCTATTAAATGTAATGTAATTTTCTTTTACTTGAATGTACCAAGTACGACATGCATGGTCTCTTCTATTATTTGATACTTATGAAGGAATGCTGTGATAAGGCCATAATAGTTTTAATTTAGTAATAGTAACCAGAAACCCTAAAGTAACCAGACTTAGTATATGGCACATGAAGTATTACTATAGCCTTAGTATTATATTTATTACCCAGAGCGTAGTACACGGCTTTGGTCAGGACTCCGATACTGAAAACACACCTTCAGAAAAAGGGAAAGCCAGATGTCAAATAGAACATTGTACAGGAAGACGAGAACATGCTCAACCAGATGGCGGCTAATGGGCAGCGAACCAAGCATCTGTCGATACTCAGAGACGTGGTCGAACTTGCGCAGTCCATACACGAATCTGATGCAAATATTTTGTAACCTTTATAATTTATTAACATATTCATTATTGAGATCGCTTAAACAAACATCTGCATAGTCAAGGATAGGTAGAAGTAAAGAATGCGCAAGCTCGACTTTTGTCTTCATTTGAAGCAGGTTCTACCAACGTTTAAGTGACCCTACCGCAACGAAGAGCTTACGACTTACTTTTGAAATGTGGTTAGACCAATTAAGGGTTGAGTCGAAATAGACACCCAAGTTCTTAACTACAACGTCGTAAGATAATGTTACATTGTCAAATGCTAGGAATAATATATTTTTTTAAAAGATAACATAAATTTACCCAGGCGATTAAGACAAAAATTATGGTATTAAGTATGTTTTTATTCATTTTTAAGTGGTAAAACAGATAAAAACTATATCATTATAGAATATTTAATATGGAATTGCTGATAATATAAGATCGTACAATGGATATACTCCATTGTGGAAATTCAAAATGTGTCAAATAGCCCGTGTTTGGCATTGCACATTCTTATGTTGTTTCTAGCGTTACTGCATACAAATAAAAGGCTTTGGTAAAAAAAAAACCGTGGGAATAAAATGATCTAAGAGGTGGGGAAAGCATCTGAACTGCAGCTTAAAAGGGGATATTTCGATGTTACGAAAAGGGGTATATCACAACGTATATATGCTGTTGATTTTTTCATACAACAATCATGTATACGAGAGAATTGTATGGAAATTATAATAATATAATATAATAATAATAATTTATTTCTTAACAAAACAATTTTTTATAAAGAAACAACATACATTTTAAAACCCAGAACAAACCAATCTTACATACTCCATATTGAAAGACCTTTAAATTTATCCTTACAATTATTTTTTTTATTTCATTAGCAGCCGCGTTATGTCCTAGACCTGTGTTGCAGTTGCTAAGCTCCTCCTCTCCTTCTTCGGATGAAGTATAATTTATAATAAAACTTAAAATTACCCTTACATTCAAATTATAATTTTATTACTTATGCTGTTTTAAAAAGAAGAATATCACAAAATAGTAGTATCAAAAAGTATGATATACATTATACCTACATTAATAAAAGGTAATTCATACTAAAGGTTTTCGGACATAGTATACAATACAAACAAAAGTACTCTTTATTTCCACATCTATAAAATTCATACCCTCAGCTTATAGCAAATACGGCCAGTGCAGTCTTCAGAGTTTTTTGTAGTATAACTAATAAGGACATAGTTTATCTAATGGTGAGTGATTATTGTGGCCTATATCGGCGTCCATCCTCGGCGAAGATTAAAGACGCTATTTCGTTGCCATGGACTGAAGATGGACTGCCTCGTCAGACTTCATTGGATCCCCTACACTAACCTAATGAAACACAAGCGTTTATTTAAAGGTGCATTCAGTTTACCGATTGGATGCGTGTATTGTATTATGAAACATAATTAGTGTTCACTTAGGTATCAGGTGAATCTAAAAGTAGTTATCATGAAAAATTTTATTCTCTTTTGTAAACCTTAGTTTTTAACACAAATTATAATATCATTTTATTATTTTATCATCATTTAAAAATGTATAAAGTAGGAAAAGGAACCTTGGAAGGAAGGGTTACAAATTTAAGCATTAATTACCTCAAATACATGTACTTGAAATGAAATATTTATTGATTACCATTGAGTACGGAGCCAAATGAATTAAACATCTTATATAAATATAATACATACATTTTAGCACATTAAAATAAACTTAGGTAACGATAACAATGATAATATATACTATCATCACCATAGCTATCATCAGCTATGGTGCCAATTATAATTTAAAAAATTATAATTTCGTTTACTTGATTACATCGCCGGTAGGTACGGTAAGGTACGAAATGTTGGAATCTACGCAGTAAGTTAGATAACTTAATGCAATTTATTTGGGTTGAATAAGCACTTGCTCGTCTTATTTTGATAAACAAGATATACTAATACAAACTTTTCTTTACCTCTACTTAGATAAAAAAATTATAGAAATATTTTATTTAAGTCAGCAGTGTGGAGAATATAATATCTTTGTTAGTACGTAAACTTCATGTTTAAAGTTAGAAAGCAAATCTTTGTACGTTTGTTACGTTTTTATAATATACACAAAAACAAAATCTTGAATTATTTATTTATTAATAAACTTTTGTACAACTTACATATGCACAAAGGCTGATTTAAGACCAGAAGGTTGACACCTTGGGAGGGTTCAGAGAAATCAAGGTAGGGACAGAAGAATAATAATAAATAAAAAAGAGTCATACAGTACATCTATATGCTTAGACAATTATATATACATATCATTATATATTATCTTAGGAATTTATAATACTAAGTAAAATAATAGATATTTATATACATTTACATAAACTATAAAACAAAAAAATATACATATTATAAATACAAACATATCTAAAAGTAAATATATATATAAATATATACATAATTATTATCGATGTAGTGAATCTGCTGACACTACTTCCAACAAATTCTTTCAAATTTTTCGTTTAAACTCTAAGCGACTTTTAGCCATTCTGATTTGGGAAGTTACCGCATTCCACAGGAGAATAGATTGAACAAAGAATGATGAGTGAATTATATCAGTACGATGAGAAGGACATAGGAGAAGAGGATTATGCGTCGAACGAAGATTTTTATTGTTGACGGAACTAAGATATTGAAAATGAGAAGACAAATAAGCAGGAGTAGAAGAAGAATCCATAAGAGAAAAAAGTGTGGTTAGAGCTCTTAGCGATCGACGCTGACGGATAGGTAACCACTGAAGTTGTGATCGATATAGCGATACGTGGTCGTATTTACGGAGATTGAATACAAATCGAATTCAGAAGTCGTTTAAGCTTATTGAGGGGATCTGCATTCAGGTCAAAGTAGCAAACTTCACCAAAGTCGATTATAGGGAAAATTAAGGACTGCGCGAACGTTAATTTAGTTTAACAGGAAAAAAAATTTTATATCGGTAAAGGGACCTTAGGACATTAGTGACTTTCTGACAAACACTAGCTAATTGGTGATTCCAACTTAGTGTTGTGTCAATAATCAAGCCTAAATTCTTAACATGTGGGCTGAATGGTATAGGAGAGCTGTTAAAAATTATCGGTGGAAGTTTGCATAAGTCCAACGTACTTATAATGCGGGAGTTCCCTATGATAATGGCCTGACACTTCAAAGGGTTAACTGTTAATCCAAACTTGTCTGCCCAATTTCTGATGGCATCTAATTCTTTGTTTATAATATAAATAATTTCTGGTAGTCTATCTTTGGTTGCCTGAATGTATAATTGTAGATCATCGGCGTAAAGATGGTACGAACATCGAAGATCATGAGTGATGAAATTTATAAAGACAGAAAATAAAATAGGAGAGAGAATACCGCATTGAGGGACGCCACACGCAAGATCAAGCCAACATGAAAAAGATTCATCGAACCGAACTGACTGCTGGCGCCCTCAAAGATACGAAGAGAACCATCCCAGTGCTTCATCAGAGACCATTAAGTGAGAGAGTATGGCTAACAGGATGTCGTGACTGACAACATTGAAGGCGTTTGAGAAATCAATTAAAACCAAAACTGTGACTTTGGTATTTTCTATGCCAGCTCGAATATCGCCAGTCACTTTAAGGAGAGCAGTAGTGGTGCTGTGGCCCGGTCTAAATCCAGATTGAAGGGGACTGCTTTAGAACACAGGACTCAAGCACTTTTGAAAGAAAGGGAAGGATTGAAATAGGTCAAAAATGGGTAAAATGGTTTGAGGACTTAGGAAGTGGACGGACAAAAGCTTTACGCCATAAAGTAGGAAAAGATCCAGTAGCTATAGAGAAATTGATAATATGGGTAATAGCAGGAAGAAGGTAATCGAGGATGGGGAGGATCATGCGTGGTCCTATATTATCGCATCCGATAGCATTGGACTTAAGTGCAAGAATTGTTTTTTTGGTCTCATCGGAAGAGACTGGAGAGAAATGAAGCAAGTTAATATTAGGGTGCGGCAAACCATTTAAATATGAAATAGTATCCAAAATCGTTAGATGATCCATTGAAGGAGAGGTAATGAAATATTGATTTAATTCATCTAAGGAGATTGAGTTAGTAAGGTTTGTTAAACGCGACTTACCAATACCAAGAGTCCTAAGGAACTTCCAGATATCAGCAGGAGATCACAAAGAAATATTATCAAGAATGTGACGGCGTTTAGCATTCCGTACCATCTGATTACACCGATTCCTAGCTAATTTATAAATAACCCAATTGTCCTCACAACGATTCTTTTTAAATTTCCGAAACGCATGGTCCCTGCGCCTCATAGCGATCCGTATTCCTTTGGTCAGCCAGGGTTGATCTTTGCGGGAGGGCGTCTCAGCTTGATTTCCTTGATGGGGGCATGAATATCGTACAGCTTTGTGCCTATTTCATTAAATAAATCAACTTTCTCGTCAATAGTGTCCGCCTCCACCAAAGACTCCCAACTAACACTCTCCGCCTCAAGACGAAGTTTCTCAATGTTTAATCTTTTAAAGGAACGTACGCGCAGGACCTTAGGTTTAGGTTTGGGAGGCTTAGGGGTATAAGACAGGAAAATTAGGACGGGAAAAACTCGGAGCAGGATACTGACCATGTGAGGAAACCATGGAGGGATTGGAAGACAGAATTATGTTAAGCCAAGTGTCTTCACTGGAAAGGTTATGGTGTGTAGCCTGTAGAGGTAAAATGTGAAAATAGCTTGACTTAACAATACTTAGGAATTTGCAGGACAGAGGAGAATTAGGTACAAGGAGGTTGGTGTTGAAATCACCCATGATTACGTTATGTACATACTCTGAACCCAAAGATTCCAGAACCGATTCGAAATCAGTGAAGTAATCAACATTTGGGGGACAGTATATTACAGTTAGAATTATCTTGGCACCTTTAATGGAAATCTTAAGAATAAGATATTCAGCACGAGCTAAATTTTACAAATTTTAAATTATACGTTACTTGATTTTACATCTTGAAATTTGTAATTATATTATTTAGTCTGCATATAACTGAATGTTAGTTATAAAGTTTTGAACAATAATATCGATATTGCTAGCTGATATTAGTGAAAGTTCTAAACTTCGGTTTGGCTTGCTCAGGCTGTTTCATCATACAACTTCCTCCTAGTCACGTTGGTCCAATATAGTTAAGTAACAGAATTAAAAAGACAATAACTATCATAATACAATTTTATTTATAATTAATAATATCCAATTATTCATTTTATATTTATTGTAAAAGTAAGAAGACCATATGTTAGTTGATTCGGTGCTTTTCATCTTTATCTATATTATATAATCTATATTTCATCTATATTATATCATATATATTTCATCTATATCTAAAAATATAATATTTTCATTATTTTTGGCTTCTAACAATTCTAGCAGCGTAACCAAAGTTTTATATAATACAATGTCCTATTTGAGATTTCAACTAAATTCACAAATTTTACTAAAAAAAATACTTGTAACGTTATTTCTAAAAATTACCCATCCTATTGTAAAATGCATGTTGAGTTTTGAGTTTCATTCGATACAATAAGGTATGTAATATATCAATATGGTGTGTATTTGACATTCATAATGATTTATAATGTAGATCTTATTTCGCATATTCATGTAAGAATATTGTTTTACGATTATTTTTGTCGGTGAATTAATAATAAATTATTTTACAAGTAAAAGGAATTACGGGAACATAAAAACCAATTATATTTATACATTGGGACTAAACAAAATGTAAAAAATACTTTCTCCTCGTCATTGAGCTTAGCACACAGGTCCTACAGCGATTCTGCTATGATGACTATGTATGTATATTTCTAACGTACTACCAGAATACCCAATTCGTCAATCTCTCGTTTGTTTCGGTTCGAATTATTGCCGCAACTGACTTGAGTCTATGGCACGGACAAAACTAATCAAAGACCAAAGTAAGCGGTACAAGATGAACGATGCCTTTGCATTCGCATTTTGGATTCCTTATGACTTTCAATGAGTCTGATGGAGTTCGCAAAGTTGCTTAGGTAGACTAGGTTTTGAATTGGACAGTGGTGGTGGTGATAGCCTGACGTTATCGTTATAACCGGAGGGTGGGTGGTGTTTTGAACAAATAAATTCTAGAATAATTTCCAATTTATTAGCGATTTCTTATTGATATTTAAAAATGTTAAGACTTTATTATTAGTTCATTTTTGAAATATATAAATTAATAGGGTTTGCTATTTTTATATATATCATTAAAATAAAGAAATTAAATTTTATTATTATTATTATTATATATATATATATATATATATATATATATATATATATATATATATATATATATATATATATATATATATATATATATATATATGTATATATATATATTACGTATTATTTTATTTAGATATTTAAATAAGTTAATAAATTCCATGAATTTATTAACTTATAAATTTGTTTCAGCTATCTGGTACACCTAAAATTTATAAAGTATCATCATAATCATCGTCACTAATACAGCCAACACTAGTCCACTGCTCAACAAATGCCTACCCCACGAACTACCATAGAGTAACAATAGAGATCCTGGGCCGCATGCGTCTATCGACTTCCCGCGCAGTATGCATAGGTCGTCACTCGTTCTAGTGGGAGGTCTACGATGGCCAATCCAAGGTTACCACTCAAGATCCTTTCTTCCCCATCGGCTATCATTTCTATGAGTATTCTATATAGCCGGCTTTCGCTTCAGCTGACTTATCCTTTGAGCTATGTTAGTTACCTTCATTATTCTGTGGATATCCATGTTTTTTCATTCGATCACACAGAGATATTTCTTGGTATTCAAAGTCTGTTCCACAGTTCACTGAACGATTTGTTCTGATCAGGAAAGTACCATTCTCTAGACTTCCATTATCAATCACTACTGTTTGAGAGAGCAAGTGAGGGAGCCCAATTGCTGGACAAAGAGACAAATTTAAAAAGTAACTTAAATAAAACCTTGTACAATTTTTTTAAATAAAAGGGAATGTTGTCAAAATTCCCTTTTATTACCTGTGGATGATTCGACTATTGCCTATATGCCTATCGTTGACTTTGAAGACAATTTTAGCGACATATTAAATAAGTAATAACATTAATAAGTATCACTATTATTCCTTATTGTACTTAATTGATGGTACTAAGAAATGAGGAATTTTGTGGGGTTTTGTCAAATAACGTTTTATTATTATCCAGTATATTTAAAAAAATCATAGTTACAGATTCTTTTACGCGATATAAAATTCTTTTACACAAACTAACTTGGTGATATTGTTAATTTTATTGAAATGTAATTTATTTCTCAATTTTTTGAGCAGATATTTTATAAGCCTTAATTTTTATTGTTTTGAAAGAATGTTTAGAGTTATATTTTTGGTATAAAAATAAACTTTGAGAAAAAGTTTGAGATTGGATTTTTTGCATATATTTTCTATAATGATTATAATGTGGTTAAGATATAAAGAAAAAAAATCTATTATAGTGATATTTGTAAAGGTATATGAATTATATTTCTCCGAAGCACGCTCCGGTTTATAATTAGATTGTCTTTTGAGTCTCTAAACTCGAGTAATATAATTGATTTTTGATATAGCGACTGGATATATAATCTCTTTCCCCGGTTTGATAACAATATCAAAATCAAGCTGAATCTTGATTTGTGCTAAAAAGTTTTTAATACCATTGTATCGTTGAGGTTAGAGAATGTGTAAATGAGTGGTCCATTAGGAGATTAAGTATCAAATTCCGTGGTAGTTTTCCTGATATGCAAGAAGAACAACCTTACGGTAGTTTTTTGTTACCAAGTTTGCGATAGCCTTCTTCAGATATGACACAGCAAAGAGCAGAAATGTCATCAGTTCGATTGCTTCAACACCAAATCTTTCGCAATCGACCATGATTGATGTTACAATTTTAGAATAACAGACTTCTATACTGGACACAACAAAGCAAAAAGCTCTTGATGATTATTTTAAACTACAAGTACTACAAATGTTTGGTACTATGTAATGATTTTTTCTTATTTAACATTTCTACTCTTTAAGGTTTTAAAAAGTTAAGGTCGTAGAATAAAACAATTTGACCAAAACGTTACAATCGCAACCTATTTGTTACATGAAAATTCAATCTTCGAACAAGAAGATTCTTTTAGCATATAAACGACATCTCATATTTTACGGAAAATCGTAATATTTTGAAATATATACGAGATTTCCTTCAGGCAAAACATATGTAGTAGATAATAATGGTAAATGATGTCCTTAAATTTTCCTTGTAAAGCAATTTTAAACTAAAAAATTATTTAGTACTTAGATATATGTCCAAATATACCAACATTCAATAGCTTTATATATATATATATATATTTATATATATATATATATATATATATATATATATATATATATATATATATGCTTACCAGGTTCCATTTATAACTGGGGTCGGGGTAATAGGTTGTCTTAAATTACTTTCTACTGTTTATTCATATTAATCACTTATTTTATTCACCTATTTATCTCCCTATTAATATTCATCTCATTACATGTCTAAACAATATCAGCCCGTGACTTCTCAACCGACACAAATGCAACTTGCAAACTATCTCTTCCTTATTCATTCTTGATCATGTACTCTCAATGTGGTAACTCCGCACATTCATGTCAATATTCCCTTTTAGTCTACTGGACGTTATATAGTCGCATATAGTCTAATAACATTACAAATAAACCCTGTACTTCATCTTCATCTAGCGACCTCCTTAATAATTGTATCGATAAACAGCTTACTGTAAATAATATCAATTCGTATTTCGCAAATATCGGTAAAAGTCTTGCTGAAAAAATCAACCAAAATCCTTTTTTTCATTCATGCCCTCTTATCCATTCTAATTCCTTTGTGTTATTGGAAACAGATCAAGCGGAAGTTGAACGCTTAATAATAATGCTTAAAAACAGTTGTGCAGTTGGATGGGATGGCATTTCTAATGCGTTTCTTAAAAAGCACAAAGATGTCGTTGTACCACCTATAACATATATTTATAATTTAAACAGTGTTTCAGGCAAGTTTCCAAACGTTTTCAAGAAAGCACTTGTATGTCCTATTTTTAAATCTAGAGATAGAAGCTGTACAGAAAATTACAGACCAATTTCTATACTACCAGCCCTGTCTAAAATCTTCGAAAAAATTATTAACAAGAGGTTGGTTTCCTATTTGGAAACATATAATTTATTATCCCGTAACCAGTTTGGCTTCCGGACGAGTTTGTCAACAACAGACGCTGTAGACAACTTAGTCGACCATATTGTACAAAACCTAGACCAAGGTCAAAAGTGCATTGTTATGTTCCTGGATTTAACCAAGGCCTTCGACACAGTTGCTATTCCGTTATTACTGGGAAAATTGGAGGCAATAGGAATAAGAGGTAATCAATTATCGCTATTTCATAGCTACCTAACAGATAGAACGCAAAGTGTGAAGATCGATTCGTATACTAGTTCTGAGTTGTCTGTTAGTTACGGCGTGCCACAGGGAAGTGTGCTGGTCCCAGTCTTTTTCTGGTGTACATGAATGATCTCTGCGATCTCAAACTACAAAACGGCGCATTATTCTCATATGCTGATGATACAGCTATAGTTTTTAGTTCACGTACATGGTCAGAGACTTACCAGTGTGCTCAAATTGGTTTTGATTCGGTTTGTCGTTGGCTGCATGGTAATTTATTGACTCTTAATATTAGTAAAAGTAAAATCGTCAACTTTGCTATACGTGACTCAATAAGCCAAATGGACGTCAACCATCAAATTGTCGTGAAACCGTTAAACGTAAATTTAAATGACACATTAAGTGCTTTGAATGAGAATGTACCTCACATTGAAACGATCACTTCTACGGTTTATCTCGGAGTTGTCATTGACAGAAATCTTAATTTTAAAAAACACATAGTAAATTTATCAAACAAGGTGCGTAAACTTATCTACATTTTTAAAATACTTCGCTATTCAGCAAATGCTGACATATTAAAAATGGTTTATCTTTCTCTTTGCCAATCAATTCTTAAATATTGTATATCTACGTGGGGTGGAGTTGCTAAGTCAAATTTTATACAAATTGAAAGAGCACAAAGAGCATTGCTTAAGGTTTGTTTCTCCAAACCTCGGCTTTATCCTACAGATGCGCTTTATAAAGACTGTCGCTTGTTTACGGTCAGGCAGCTTTTTGTAGAGGACACAATTCTCAATCAGCATAGGTTAATGCATTACTCAAATGTCTTATTGACCCGAAGTAAAGTTGTTGCTAGAACTGTAAAACTAAGAACTTGTTTTAGTCATAGCTTATTTATATTTTTAGGTCCTTACTTATACAGCAAACTTAATAATAAATTGTCATTGTTTGCTTTAAACAAGTTCAACTTGAAACTTCGCGAATGGCTGCTTAAACAAACTTACATTGACGTTGAGAAATTCCTAGAAGTGATCTCTTAATAGTTTTTAATAATTTCATGTTAAAGTATATATTATATCACAAACATGAGGCACTATTACACTCGCAAACACATGTACGCTTCAATACGTGAGCGCGTATTTCAAAACACAACAAGTGCTTGGGCGCACTTCTTAAAATTAAGTTAATTAGATTGTTAATTATTTAATATATTTTAATTATGTATATTTTAGATTTATTAAAATTTTTTCACATATTTTAATAAGGTAATTATATAAGCATATTTATCATAAGTCTTATAACTAGTTATTGCTTCCTAATGTTAAATGCTTGTTTATTTTTACTTTTAATTTAATTTTCATGGAATATATATTTTTATTATTTATTAAGGAGAACATATTTCTATTATGTAATTTTTTTTATTCTATGTATTTTAGTTGTGGTGAAAATATAGTGTTTTATTATTATTATTGTTATTTATTATTGATCCGTTGTTTCACTCTATTTGTCTCTATCAAATTGGTAGTACAAGTTATTTTGTTGTAGTGATTCTCAACGGTCTCCCAGCGCTTCCACTTTCCCAATTTGCTTTACATCATTACGTCATTGTATTATAAACGTCTGACTTCACTAGCACTGGTGTCTGGCTGATATGATTTAGTAAGAATGCTAATCTCACTTCACCTATCTAACGCTCATCTTTTTAAAAAATCTATTAAAATATGAACCCAAATCACAGAGGTATTCCTAAGTGAAGGGGTGCCGCATGTCTAACATGATACTTCCAACACGTGTGTTACCAAACCACCTGACCAGTTTGGTGAGAAGGGATACCTAACTAATTTTCTCTCTTCATAATTTAAGAGTTAATTCTTTGAATAGGTAAGTTTGTCATCGCAGCCAAACCATTACATTAGTTCTTTTTAATCTTATTTATTTAGTCTCCAAAACGTCTATTCTTTGAGTCAAAGAATCAGTTCTATTTTTACGATTTTTTTGTACTATTGTTACTTCAATCTTGATATAGTTCCCAACGTCGGACTGAAGTAAATTAGAGTTTACTGTATCAAATAAAATATTTTAAGACGGAAAGAAGTTTACAATGTAAAGAATTAACTTTGAAAAAAAAAACTGAACTATTATTACTATTAAATATTTTATGTAAACTTATTATTGGTGCAAGAAATAGATTATAGTGATAGTGATAGTGATAAGAAAATCAAAGAATAATAATAAATAAGTACTATTAAATAATGTTTAGGTAATTGTAAAATTATATGTACAATCCATACCGTTTTCCACATATTGTAATGACTAGTAAAGAGAAACAGCTTGTATAGTCAGCCGTAGGCCGACCCATACTCCTAGACCACACAGGTCCATAAAAATGTGGTGAAAGTATTGTATGTGTAAGTTTAGGTATCTAACATGCTGCCGATGCACATCGAACACAATCTTTAACTGAAGTTATTAAATATAAAAGAGATAATAATAATAATAGTGTCTGTTATTGTAAGTTGTGTCCTTGTTCCTAGCTGATGACTATAGAATCCTTTAGACCTTGTTAGGTAAATTGTTATAAGCTAATAATATACTCAACCTTGTTAGCATTATATTAGCGGGAGGTTAAATGTTATAAATTATTTTAACTATAAGTTTAAGTATATAATACTATGTAATAAATAGTAATAAAATTTTAATTCAACCTTTTTTTAGGCATTTCTATGGCAAGTTAAATAAAATTAAAAAATATGTAGGATAAACACAAGTTATTGTGACAATCTATGTTGTCACTGTAGTGCCGATCGCAAGTTTGTGGATTATCTGTACACGTCTCAGGATCGTGCTTCATGAATCTACGGAGAAGACCATGTATAGAAGTGGCCTAAAGATAGACTGAGACAATGATATTGATAATGATTAAAAACAAAACGTGTGCTCATTATAAGTTTACAAAACGTTCCATTTGAAATTAGTTTAACACTGACCAAAGTTTTTGTGGTCTCACCATAATCGAACCAGACTATTGTTCGAAACTTTCCATTATTCGCTGTACCGAGACACATATTGCGTTTAATTCATTATTCAGCTTTCAATAATTGAATAACTTTAAGTTACAGTCTATAAATTTCTAAACTACGAGTACAAAATTTAATTGGCACGTGCAGCAGTTTTAGGGATTAATTGAAATTTATACGCGACTATTTTTACTACGACACAGACATGACGTAAGTATTAGATTATTAGATTTTTTTGTAAAATCGGGCAATTGATTTTGAATATAACTAATTTTCTTTTGTCAAAAGTAATAACGCAATTTTTAAGAAGTTAATAATAAAATTGTAAGTTTCATAATGCGTGATCCAACGGTTATACACGAAGAGGAGATCTGATTAAATTTATCTAAAGTCGCTTGATACAGCTAGGTCAGAACTACGATTCTGAAGACCTGCGTAAGTACAACATACTCGTAAATGCCTCCCACACAGTAGCGGACTCACTACGTGGTGGAGAGACATATACCGAGCAGGGAATTAATGATAGACCATGAGTGAGCGATATGACGTTTGAAATTTTTTATCCCATTATTTTTTAATTACTTGCTCATTTTTCTCTGGATCAATTCTAAATTCCACGCAGACTACGCGTGGGCAGATGCTAGTAATAATATAAATTAAGACTAGCAGTATTTATAGTTTTGATCATTTTGTATGCAATATAAAGACACTAAATAAAAACATTTATTATATTATATTACATATTACATATTATATTATTTTTTACTGCATGTGTTATTCCCCATTGTTTATAAAAACGACGTCGCCGGCCTATTGTCACTTCAGCTTACTTTTATTGCGTCTATTGCCACGCACGTAAAGAACGAGCTTAGATATCTTTATATATAACTCACTGAGTAACCGAGCTTGCTCATATATCCAGCAACGGAGGCACAACCTCACTTCCGTAGTCAACACTAGCAAACCACGCTGGTTAGAGGTTTTTGTGTTTAGAGATTTTGTCTATAAGATGAAAAGGGACGTGCAGTTGCGTGAACCCCAGCCAACTTAGATCTGTCTGTTGGGGTCTGCGTCGTAGTTAGATATCATTTTATATGGAATATTAGCTTTAAATACACATTAAAAAACGTACTTTGAGCATAGGTCTCCTATTTACAGAGGGTGTTAGAAAATATACTTACATGCATGGTGGATATGCAGCTATACTGCGGATTGGTGGATTGACATGTCTTGAAAGATTTCTTTATATTTATTCGACTTGAACTTTTCCACATAATGAGTTCCTTCACTCCCGAGCACACAGAAATTCAGTGCTTACATTTCTATTCACCAATTTCATCGACACTGGCGATCTAGCTGGGTTTGCTCGTATACCGTGAAAATTAAAACGGGCCTGCGCACGCCCATTGAATTATTTTATGCAGCAAAATCAAAGAGCGTGTTTATGTAAGTTTATACCGTGCAAATGCTAAAAGCGAATAATTAACGCTCGTGGTGCAACGCCTAGACGTTTAAATTTCAGAACGAAAAACGATGCTTTAAAATATGCCCGATTATGTATTGACCATGAAGATGGACGTTTTATAAATATTAGTGTAAATTAATAAGTTAGATAATAGTCAGAAATCAGTAAAAGAGATATACAATGTTTAAGATTTTATTTGAAAATAGCGATGTCATCGAAATTTTGAAGGATCGGTATTGTAAATTTCTTCCAATAAGGGTATTATTGGACCAACAATGGCGAAATTTTAGTATTGTATTGAGATATATGAAATATAAACGTGAACAAGTTCATCAGCCCTATATTGTCAATGGCTTTTTAAAATTCATGATACGTTTCCAGTTGAGCTAATTTGTATAAAAAGTTCCGCTCCTCTTATGTATACGTAATTTTTGTATAAGTATTTACATTTTGGCTTTTGATGATTTAAATCTCGAAAAATAAGTAATCATCTACCAAAAAGGTTACCGTGAGATTTGTTTTAACAATAAACGACGAAATGTAAATGTGAAATTTCAAGTGGCACGTCTCTCAAATCTATAGAGAAACATTTGGTCTGTATTTAATATCGTGGCATATAATTATGATCACTTGATTTAGTATAAAATTTACGAGTGTATGGTTATTGGACTAATGATAAATCCGTCTTGTAACGCCTACCTATGTGTACTACTTCGGAATGCGTAGGCGCTGGAGAAGAAGTGGCGCAAGAAACTCCAGTGACGCTTCTATCATTATTGTCTGGTGAAAAACGTGGTGGTGGTATCGCGAATATTCTTGTTTGTGACGCCCTAACCGTCGGTGGGGGCGGTATGAGGGTGCAGTGTACGTGTGTAGTGTTTTATAAAGTGCTTGGGCCCTGGTGATCGCGTCGTCAGGGTCGACGAGGGCGTGCCTCGGTCTCCTTCGGATGCGGGACACTCACAATCATGGGGTATGGGTGTGTGACGGCAGAGTCGTAATATCGCCGGGAACCAAAGACATGGGCTTGCGTATATCAGTATGGGTCGGATGCACGTTTTGTATAGTGTAATTTTATTACGCAGGGACATTTTGCTATAATTATTGAGTAACGGGTGCAAACGACCTAGAGCGAACGCTGCTCGATTACATACGCGTTTGATATGCGGACCGAAGGTGAGTCTTTCATCTAAAGTGACGCTTAAATATTTGACTGTAGTTTTTTCGTCTTGTTAATTTTTAGATATTGTTTTAGTGGTTGATTAAATTGAATGTTGTTGGAATTTAAAATATGTATTAAATTTATAATAAGTTAACAATTTTAAAATAATTTTTGGTAATTATACGTGCTGCCATATACATATTATATGTGATTTTTCATATTATTTGCTGCGTTACTTGAAGGTTAAAAGAAAAAATATTTTTAATTAAATTTGGATATAAATTTATTCTTCTATTATTTCTATTATTATAAATGCTTAACTTAAATGTATTTGCACCCTGACTCTGCCCATCTATTTGTACGCATTTAATTTTGTGGCCACATTTAATATTTAGTTTTTTCTTTTGTAATGTTTTGTAAGTTTGCTTTCAATATGTAGTTTAATTATCACTAAGGTAGTAGGTTTTGTTTCGTGTTTGTCAGTTAATTTTTTAGTATTTAAATATTTTGTTAGTTAGTTAGTTTGCTTTTAACTGTAACTTAAGAGATTTTTATATTTAGATTTGTTTTTGATTGAATTTACTTTTTGCTTTATTTATTTTGACTTAACTAACAATCAATATTAATTTAAATGTTTTATTTAGTGTCAGATTTAATTGTTCTTTTAGATAGATAAGATGTCTCTAGTCATCTAATCTATCAAACCAACTTGGTAAGAAATTACACTGGGATAGATTAGCCGTATCTTTTTCGAGAAAGATGACAAGCAGGAATCCATATAGTATTATTTACTACTCCTCGCTTGCCAAACCATGCCATGGATGAAGTTTATCAGCTCTTGTTGACAGAGTCGAGGCGGAAAACAGGAAAAAAAAATATTTACACTTAATTACACACCTGAAAATTTTAATCTTGGCTTGGTAAAAAATATAATCAGGAATTGAAGATAAACAAATTCATCTACAAGTTAGCAGCAGAACACTGAAATTCAGTACAGCAAATAGTGTTTGTTTCGACGTTGGCTTGAATTCTAAAATTTAATGTTTTGTTAAATTGTTTAATATTAATTGTACAGATTTTTACCGTATTTCATTTACCTCGTTTTTTACCTCAGCTGACATGGGTTACGGTTGTCTTATCAGAAACACGACTAAATTTGAAAAAAGTTGTAATCACATATTTACCATGGGTCCATCATCACGGATATAACTGGTGTTGTAAATAATCCTGATATTGTTTAACACGTTCAACATCCGAAAATATATTTATTTGCGATTACTATTTCATATAATGGGATCTTTCATGACATTCAAAACCGGTATACCAATTAAGAGCCATCCGCGCAGTTGTGCGTGCAAACGAATTCGTTAATTACAGTAATATGCCCGTTCGCTATAGCAAATTGAGTGATTCGTTAATTTATCATTGTTTGTAAGCTTGAAACTTTAAAATGTTTTAAACTTCTTGTAAGTAAACAAGGTTAATAATGTTGCTTCCGTAGGGACGTTAACAGATGCATTTCTGTTAGGGGTGGTGGTTTTTAATAGTATCATTGATTCGGTTTGATAGTTGATTATAGTGAACCAATTTATTAATTTAGACATTAAATCACAGCTTCTATACTGTCGATGCGAATCTTCCCCTCAATCGACGAATCCATTGCTTTGTCATTGATAATTGTTAAATAAATATAAAACAAACGGCTGAAAGCTTATGTTTTTCATAATCTTCAAAGACTATAACACTGCAACTTGTTCCTAGTTTCTAAATGAATGGGTTGGTTTGACCGGAATAGGACAACGCGTCCTATATATATATATGTGAATACCAGTGCGAAATAGCAGTATAACGATGTATTGTTTCGTTTCGTGGGCATATTAAATATTAAAGATTCCAACCCTTTCCTCTGCGATGACAACGCATGTGAATTTTTTGAGGATAAATGTAAGCTATAAACTACATTCGCGACTCCTACTACTCCGCGAGAGCGTTTGACTCGAGGGTGACCGAGAGGGCCGAACCTCGGCTCGGTCAGCTGTTTTTGACTAAGAATTATCTACATTAATATCTCTATTATTATTATTGGCTATCTGTACCACCACTTCGGAATGCGTGGCGCAAGAAACTCCAGCGACGCTTCTATCTATATTGACTGGAGAGAACCGGCCTGTGACATGGTGGAATCGCGAATAATAAGGTTCTAATACCCAAAGCATTCGCGAAAACACAGAGACATTACAAGACATTATGGGAAATAAAAACTTTCAAAATATTTTGGTGAGAGATATTGGTCCTTTTTTGCACATTTTGGAGCGCCTAAGACTGAAGTTAGTGAGGCTTCTTTCTATTTATTATTATCACTACCAACGGGAAATACACTCATCACATTTATTCTTCTCATTTTTGTTGTTCTCTTGTTTCCGAAAGTTTTATATACATCAACATAATCCATTTGTATTTAACAAACATAAAGTACACACGATCTCAACTGCCTCGTGTGGACAATAGTCATTCACTGCAGGCACCGCTGAAAATCAACTGCGATATAAATTTACGGCAGCATATGTTGAGTTGGTATCTAATTTGGCAATATATAGCTCAAAAAAAATTTTAGGTGATAATATGTATAGTTTTAAGTTAGAGTGTTTTCTGTTGTGATTTTTTTTTGTGCCAATTGGATTCTTGTTTTATATCTGTTATAAACTTTCGGTCCTGCTTACGTCAGTTCAGTTAACAATATAATTATAACGCCCCCTGTCTATGTTGTCTTCCGGTGTACTGAGTATCAATTATTTATCAATATTTCTTATTATAATTTGTTTAAATACTATTGTTAAATTTCTACGATTAATGCTTAAATCATTACGACTATAAAAGACTCGTGAATGTAAACTCAGTTGTCGTTTGCTCATCATAGAATGTGGAATAAGACTCTGCCGGCTTGTTTTATTAAAATATAAATTGTTTTACTTGGAGTGTAGACTATGATTGCTGCTATTTAAGATTGAGATTGACTTTTTTGTCTCCTAATAACGTTTGTGCAGAATAATAATAAAACATTTACTGATGTTGTAAATAACAGAAAACAAAATCTTAACTGAAAATGAACTTTTAATATCAAGAGTTATGAGAAGACAACATATTTTGGAGAAAAGTAAAACTTAAGTAGTAGTCACTTGGATTCACGTAGGTTATTTCTGGAGAAGTCATATATAGCAGGAGATTTTGAAAAAACCACATAGAATATTTTTGAAGAAATTATGAATATTTGAATAATGTCGTAAAAACAACAGCTGTTCACTGTAAAAAAAAAACAAATGTTCTCTTCCCAAAATATGCATTTTAATCTTTTGGCTATAACTTCATAGCTGGCTTTAACGAAACAACATTTGGTTAGGTTTTAATAGACAAACTGTCATTTCTTTCTTAAAATATTATAAATGCAAGAGACCAGTTCAATAATTTCAATGATTAAGAATTTGAGCTAATTGTTACCTCCAAAATTAGTCATTTGTTTGTCATTGTCACCAGCCAAGATTGAAATTTAAAATAAACTCTTCAGAAACATGTTCTTGAATAAGTGGAGGAAGAAACGAGTACCGATTCTTGGTGCAACCGTTCGTTATTTTGAAAGCAACCTTGATCGTGTGCCAGCAGAAAATATAATTATAATAACGGCTTTTAAAATTACGTATTATAGTATATAATATATATGTTTACTTATATATATTTGTTACATAGATATAATAAATATTTCTCACACATGATTTAGCACATTTAATCATCCACACCATGTATTTATGATAAAATTTTCTTTCAATAGACTTCACTTTGTCAAATTTTATTTTTACTTGAATGAACCGTTGACGGACATAACAAATTGGAGTAAAAGTAAAAATGTAACGTGTGAAAAGAAAAGACTCATATGAAAAGAATATCAAAATATGTTTTATTTCAAATTGAAAATAAGGAAGCTATGATAGAATGTCATTGAAATACTTAACTCCTTAGAAAACTTGATGAACATAGTTTATATAAGTGGTGATCGGTGTCATTAACATCTATAAATAACAAAATATTTAACAATGTTGAACAACTTTAATGTTTATCCGGAATGTTACAAATTTGATTCTAAACTAATGTAATAATAATTTGGAAATAGCGAATTTAAATTCCTAAAATAAATCTCACAGTTCTTTAGTAAATTACACTGAATCCAACTATTACGTGTAAATGATCAATTACCGTAATATTACAGAGTAAGTATAAAAATTACAAAATAAGACATATCTATTGTCATTAATTATAGTCTTTCAATAATTATAGACAAAAGATATGTCTAGTTTTATACTTTACTATTACAAATTTACTGCTGAAAGTATTAAATTGGCCGCGTGTCAAAGATCAAGATACCAAGGCTTTTTCATTGTCAGTGAAGTCGGCGTTAACGACGGAGCAAGGATAATTTATGAGCCTAAGAACTTTGCTTAGCGCATTTTGCGTGAAGATTGACAACGACCTAGCCACCTCCTAAGAGAACAAATTATTAAGTTTTCCAAACCAGCATGAGTTACGTAAAGTTAAAATTTATATGGACAATTAAATAGTATAGTATTATTTTACTTTACAGTGCAGTAGTTTGACGAATTTATGGACCACTTTAGTATTATTCCAGAGTACAGTGCACTCTTCAAAGTCGATCGGTTCTAGTATTGTAAACTGCAACCAGGCATCGTAGTCCTACAACTACTCTGTGGAGTCAGGGACTTAGGGACCCTCAAGGAAAGAGCCTACACCTTTCTTAAAGGCTGGCAGCGCATTTGCGACTTCTTTGGTGTTGTGTATGTTCATGGACATCGGTGATCACTTACTAGAATATATTTGAACAACGAAACGAGCAAACAGCTATTCTATAAAAAGGAAAGTCCTCCGAAGTTACAACGTGTGCGCATTAAGCATGCGTATTCATCTTCAACAATGGCTAAGGATGTCATGGGCTGTATCAATCATATAACATTAGGTGAACTTTTTGTCACATTTTTTTTTTTCACCACTAAGGAAGTAGGAATATTATCGTTTTTAATACTTTCTAGTGTCGCTAAATATCGAAACTATTATACATTCTTCCAGTTATAAATTCATGCACATGACAAGGTTGGAATACTTAATTTTCAATTGATAGATTCGGCTGTTTAGTAATCTTAAACGGCTTCACACCATTTTATCCCTCAATGCCCATCGCATTTTCATATACATATAACGGGAGTACAGCGTGCAAATTATTGGGTTTTGTTATCGTGTGTATCTTCGTGACACATCTGTTTGATAAAATACAGTATTGGTGTTTGTATGAATATAATGAAACAAAGTTTTGTCCGTAAGAATCGTACGCCAAAAACAACTTCAACATGTATGTTAAGTTATTATATGATAATTTTAAAATACTATCATTTCACTATAATAATCTCAATTTATCATTTTCCTATAAATACATCTCGTTGCTATTCTTAATGACCAGTGAAATAGTAAAATGTAAACATTATCACATCTATAAACATTTAAGTACCACAATAAAACTTTACAGCTGCAAATATTACTGTATATAATGTAAATCGTAAACAGCTACATATCAACTTCACTAACGTTTTAGATGTACTTGTTTAATATTTTGACTACGATTGTAATTTTTGGTTTTTATGATCAAATCTCAAGTGAGTAAGTTTAATGGAGTTAAATATCTACTGAAATTGTATATATATCAGATATATTATCGGCCTACAATCTTGCCTTAATTGACTCACTATTCAACACAGCCATAACTCTAGAATTCTATTCGTTCTCTTTTCCATTCCTCAGTACTCATAACACGTATTATTAGTAGTCATTTAATATTTTTTATATTTCCCTAAATATATATGTTCATTGCGTATCTTTTTCTTTTTTTATGTTATATATACACTTTATTCGAAATCTAATTCGAAATATATCGTCAAATACACCAAATTACTTCTCCACGGTTTACGGAAAAAATGCCAAAAAGGTAATATAAAATGAAGAATTTAGTCTTTTGTGCCGTTTATAAGAGTTTTCTTTAAAATTTTGGTAAAAAGAATAAATCAATTATTGGCCAAAAAATGTCAATCCTTTTTTTCTCAAATTTGTTATTATTAGTGGTGTAGGCCATGTGTTAAAGGACCACAAAGGCCAGCATTAAAGAAGTTTAGCGCGTAAATCAGAAGATTTCCTTGTCATTTAGTCTAGACGTTACTAGAGTTTTAAAACTAAAGATTATTTACAACAATTTTGCATTAAAAAATGGTAACAGATTTATGATAACAAAAATTTTATTATTGCATTATGTCTTAATATTCAAAATAAGTAAAATAAAACTGTGCGGTATATCTTTATTAATTGAAAAAGGACACTTAAGTTAGACCCGATAGAAATCGATTCATAAAATTTTAACTATAGTTCAGATAAAGATTTTTCTCTCTGTTCCCACTGAGTATAGAGTTTGTCGTATTTTTATCAATATATTTTAGTGATCCTGTGATTTTATAATCATAATTTTTAAAAAAACAATAGAAAACATTAATAAAAAAGGAATGTCCACAATTATTTTCCAATAAGTAAAACAAATCAGTAAATTTTGAAAAAAGAAGATGACCTTATATTATAACACTATTATGGTGTATTGGCTTATACAGATCAAAACAAACGGCAAAAAAGGTATAACATTTAAACAAAATATTTTTTAGACTGTTCATAGATCGCATGGTGGTAGTTGATAACTGTGAGTCAATCCTTTCTTGATGCAGCTAAAAGAAACTTCAACCTCTACTTGTCTTACATTAATTTAACCTTTACTAATCAATCATTAAAAGGGATGGCTTATTTTCAATACATAGCTAGATTTGATGCAAGCATTGCACTGCATACAGTATCACAAGTTAATTGATTTCGTTGAGAATACCTTCAAAGATGGTTCGCAAGTGGATGGATGGCAAGACATCAATTTTATTATATTTCCATCAGTTAATTAAATTTTTTACATACCCCCAGACAGAAAATTCCGGTGACCTCACTAGCTACGACATAGTACCTTGCGTTGTAGTAAAATTTTCGCCAATCTATGAATTAACAATTCTTAGTATTATGGGCTGGGGCTCCATCTTAATAAAATAGTGCTGGGTCAAAGGTAAATTATATATTTTATCAAATATTTCATTTAAAAATTTCGACATTTAAATGTACTTAACGTTCCGTCATAAACATGTAAAATAATGTATTCTGTACTTCAAAATACAGAACTTATACTTCAATGAAAAACATACAACTGCGATGCCCTTGTGTTATTTAGAAATGATTAGCGCGTGACCAATAATATTTATTTTTGCGATTAATAGTATGTCCATTAGAAGAAAATTTTATTTCGTCAGAGAATTAAATATTGGATAAAACTTTTTATCATTATCAATTTTCTGCATTAACTAGTTCCAACAAAAATGAACATGTTTAAAATTATCTATATATAAATTCTCGATGTGTCTTTTGTAGCTGTAACATTTATACAGTATTTTTAATAACATTACATATTACATATTTTATTATTATATATTAACATAACATTAATATTATTAAATTTCCCAAGGTAATATCTAAAATACATTAAAACTGCACGCTATAAAATGTATGTTTATGCAGATATATCGGAATTGATTTGAAACACAAAGTAAACCATTAAACTTTCTATAGGCAAACGGTGCCGAGATTTGGCAATAATTTCCCTAAAGACTGCCTTACTGAGTTGTAACCACATAAAGGTATTTTAATGTAATGTTGAGTCCTTGTTGCGAAGAGAAGACTTTATTTGTTCTATTATATTGCGTTGCAAAGTAGGTTATATGAATTAAAGAAATATTGTTTATATAAAATTATAAAATTTGTGATAAAATAAAACATTAATGTATTTTCACAAAATTTTCAAACTTATTTATATAGTAAAAATCTATAACATAAAGCATAGTCAATAAATCGAGCACGTAGCACACCAGCGCTTGTTTCATTCTATGAACATATTATCCGTTTTATCACGTTTTAATAAACACTTATCAAGTTTATTATAACGGGAAAAAAGGATAGTATCATTTAATCGTCTTAATCCTATTACCAGCTTACTTACTGTCGAAGACAATTATAAGTTGCAGCCCGCCTTTTGTTTTATAATACAATCTAAAAGAAGTATTTTTTTTTTTTTAATATTTTGTGTGATCAATAAAAATATTTTGTTTGATTCTATGCAATCAAGGACTGCTTATAAAAAATGTATTATTGTATAATTATTTTTTATCAGTAAGTGTTTATGAAATCATGTGGCATAGCATGCTCATCTTGTGATATGCCACAGATGAGAATATAAAATAGCTGATTATACGCCACAGGGCTCTACTGTGGATGTGCAGATTACCCAATAAAATTTTTGACTTTTTTATATTTAGATATGTAGGTATTTTCATTTTGTTTTCCGTCACCATTTATCATAAGTCAGCACTGGTGTCGGAGTCTGAAATATATTTTTCGGGGAGTTTCTGGTCATTTTATATATATATATATATATATATATATATATATATATATATATATATATATATATACGGATATAAACACTTGTGTAGTTACGTAGCTGGTAAAATAGAGGTCACTTTTTCTATAAAATTATAGAGGTTTGATATACATGGTTAGGCCCCAGTTGTTGTGAAACTCTCCCTAAAACCCTGGTCCCGTTATTTCGTTTCCTGGTCCATTTTTCTGCGCCAAGTTGACCTATCTTGGGTTGCTGGTTTTGACAATTGGACTTGCTTGAGGTGTCTTTTTATATTTGTCCACCAGGTCGATGGTGGGCGGTCTCTACTTCTTCTGTTTTCTGGTAATTTTTATTAACTTAATTTGACTTGGTAATTAAAATTTTAACTTTGTACTACATGATGCTTAGCACCATTCTGAATGACCTCAACAATCTACCTCAGTGGATAGGTCTTGAGATGAACATAGACGAAGATCATGTCAAACTATGTTCAGCTGTGGACTAGTGATAACCTGGAATGATGAAGGTTAAATTAACTAATATAGTATTCTGTTTCATCTTAGTTTTGACTAATAGAATATTTAACATATTTTGACTTATAAGATAAGTTTTTTAGTAATATTAATTTCAACACTCATATAAATGAGTCCAACGTTCAAAGTGATAAGAACCTTTTCAGTTTGTAAGGTTATTCACTAGGGCCATGACCTAAATGATGCCATGTAAGATATGATAAATTAAACTTGTCCAATATAATGATTCGGACAACGAAAGTTTGAGGAATTTCATCTCGGGAAATTGTAATTTATTAAATTAATTAAACCAGTTTTTATATACCCTTTTTTAATTAAAAAAATGGCAACAATTGAAATTTACCCTTGATATATATGACAAATTTATAATAATAATAAAAAAGACAGTTTACAGTTAAGTCAGAATTATGTTAAAAAAATCTTGTGGATAAGTCATTTCTAACGACCCTATTCTAAAACTACTCTTAGACGACATCTAGCCTAGTTAGTGCTAGCCGATATCACCATCAGATGTGTATTAAGATATCAGAAATGTGTTCTTCTTCGCGTTGTAAATAAATCAATCTTCGAGAAATATAACAATAATTGTAAAATTATTATTTTCTTTCAAGCGTACTAACCAAAATCTGTCTACAGTAGCAGCTGCATTTCTGTTTGGCCTTTGTTTAATTGTCAAACATCTAAATAACTCCGCTGAAGATTGTTTCTTATTGTGCTCCTTTAATTGTACAAACAAACAATAGGTGGCGTAGTAGCTAGAGTAAATAATTATAATAATAATAATAATAATTTATTCATAAATCCTTTAACAGTATATGGTTGTTTAGGTTAAAACCTAATAACTAGAAATATATTGTCTCTTATAATAGAGGGTTTGTAAAACTTTGTGTAGTGTTAACAGTTTTAGATCCCTGTTTCTGAAACAAGGTGATTCCTTAATTTCTTATCACATAACTTGCAATATAAGGTTATAGTATTTAACTTTGTGTCGCCAATATCATATATTTTATAAAATTTATAGTCCTCGTATATTACAACTAAACAAAAGGAAATATACTACATATGTTGTGTGTATACTTGTTTGTGAGTGTGAATGTGTGTATATGTACGCGTGTGCGGATCAAATTAGAAGGATCATTTAAAATTGAAGTGATTAAATAATATCAGGAATTGCGTAAACTTTCTTTTTATTAAAATTTTCTGCATGAATAGATGGTACTTTTTTTATTACATTGAGAGTACCAAACACAGTTCACCTGATGGTAAGTGATTCCTGCGGTCCATGACATATTCATTCATCCACTAGGAATCATAATGCAGATGCATTGTCACCCTTGAGGGCTGAAATGGAATGCCTCTTTACCCGTAATAAAGGTCTCCGGGTCCCTGCACTCACCAGACGAAACACAGCAACATTGTCCTGCTATTTTACGCCGGTAAGAATTCCACTCTGACATAGTGATAGCGTGGTTCGGTCGAGCTGACCCTTCCACTCTACATGAACTAGAAATAAAGTGCAGTATAGACTACCACTGTTAAAGTACTTTATTAATCTTATTGTATAACTTTGTGGACATAAATCAATATTGTTTTCTAGTAGTTTTGCACACTGGGGTCCCGACCCGCCTAGATTCAACACAGACAACAAAATTCGTACCATATCCATCTATAACTGGAAAGTTGAATAACGTGGTGCTCTGCGGATATCGGGATCCAATAACCTGTGGGCTGTTTCCAAACCCAGAAAAAAAGTCTTACAATAGCAACCTCGGGATGCAGTACGATAGGATGGATTGACGCAACGAACAGTAAGTATACCAGGTTCAGAATACTGTCAGCTGTATAGCAAATCATATTATATATATATATATATATATATATTTCTTCGATATCGATATTTATATCTCAAATTAACGCTATACTAATATAATATGTAATATTTAGATCTCTACCTTCCCCACATACAGTTTCCATTTGAGAACTTAGGTTTATTTATCGTTACAGCAGTAGAGCTACACTGCACTTAGTTTTACCTGCAGAATGAATGAGCAAGCACGCCCTCACAGAATACCAGCATAAAATAGCAGATTAATGCTGCTGTGTTTCATCTAGTGAGTGTAGGAATTCCTACTTTAAAACCTTTATTACTGGAGATGAGGCATTCCATCTGAGTCCTCAAGGGTGACAACGCATCAGCATTGTGATTCCTTGTTAAGGATGCATGTAGATGTCATGGGCCGCAGGAATCACTTAACATCAGGAGAAGTGTGTGCTCGTTTGTTACTTTTAAGGTAATAAAAAAAGAAAAACACCTAAACCTGCTCTTGCGTATATTATTATACCATCGTAATGTGAAAAATATTTCTTGGTATGTACAATATTATTTCAATAATTTTTTGGCACAGGGCCTGTAATTTTAAGCCAACACTCCGTGAAGATAATTATGTCACACTGATGTTTAATGAGTTCAAGTGTTATTACAAATTGATCAATGTTTCTCTTGACACTCCTGACGTTCTGATGGATAATTTTTAAGTGTATTTTTGGGGATTTAATTAACTCAATACATTTATTTTGCAAAATTAGTAAATTTATATTTGATTGATTCTGCTACTCTTAAAGTTAATATTTACATCATAAAATATTTTCATCTTACATTTAACCCGTAAATCATTCTTAAATGTGTCAATTTTGTCAGAAAAACAAATATATAGAAAAAAAAATATTAGTGAGACAACATTCTGAACCTGTGTAAATGTATTAGTATTCACAACGAGTAAAATATTTTATCTATACCCCTTTAATTAAAAACGGCATGATAATTCTAATATTTGTTCAGTGAGTATGTACGAAACTTAAAAGGAAAAAAAGATAAGATGCAACAATTGCAGCACAGTGGGATTTTTTGAATTTGTAGCTTTGTAATCACTCAACACTTAATGTAAATACAGTTTTACAGCGGCAAAATAAGGATGTTCTATAATGTTCAATATCAGATATTTGTGGGAAATTGTAAGAGCAATAGTAAGAGTTACATGTGTTATGTTTTGTGTGAAATATGTATTGTGACTGAAATTTTGCTAGAGAGTACTATGTGAAACTCAATTAATTAAAATATACATGCATAACTTGATCAATCACAAATACAAACAAAAATCAATATCAAGAATCAACTCTCATCAAGAGTCATAGGTTGCTATCTCTTATATTATATTATTCAAATATTTTTCTGACGTTATGTGGTATTGTTTAGAATCATTTTTATCGTGAAGACAATTTGAATTTGAGATTTATTTTATTTGCAAACTCCTGTGTCTTATAGTAAACTTGCAAGAACGGGGTAGATATTCATCAACATAAAACGGATACTTTTGTCCCGGCAACTTTATCCTCTAGTTTTAATGTTCTGTTATAATGTCGTGCAGATGAAATAACATCATATTTTGTTTGAACTTTCAAAAACTCTATCATTATAATTCTAATTGAACCGGGTTTTGCAGGTGACTGGTAGATGTCACGGATATGCCTCGGTTAGAGATGAGTATTTATAACATTCGACACGTTACACGCGACTGATATTAAGTCCTTTGGTCTTTTTTTTCTTTTTAGAATATTATTTCGATGGAGACGTTCCAAGTGGACTTCTTCAGCTTCTGATTAGTTTTCAAGGTCGAGTATTCTTTATTCTCCCTATTTTCTTTTAGTATTATATTCGTTTCTTTTTTATTTCCTTCCTTTATGTGCTATTTATGAACTCTGAGGACCTTTTAATTTACTTATTTGATTTTTTCAGGTCGGAAATATCAATGAATATATTATTATATATCATGTTTAATTGTTAATAATTACTTTACATGCTGTAGATAGGAACAAGCGGCAGCGTGGCTATACCAACGTAAAATCATCATATCAATATCATGTCATCATCAACATGCAATTAACCGTTATGTATTATAGTTACTGTTCAGAGTAATTACCGTTTCATCGCTCTCCCTGTTTCTATGTAAGACATATGCAATGATAGACGTAAGGAATGTCGGCAACACTTAAATAACTAGAGTTGAAAACTATGCAAATTGTTTTTTCAATAATTTTGCCTTGCACTGAGAATCAATCAACACACAGAAACTCTAACAATTAGTCCCAAGATCGTAAATATTATGATTAATATATTCCTACATGTTTTATAAATTTAAGTTTAAATTCTACTTACTAACTTCTATTTCTACTTGAACATAACGACTACCCAATCGTTTTGTTTTTAGTTTTTGATATCCGCAGAGTTGTGGTTTGGTAATAGGTCAGACGTTACATCAACTTTTCACGAGAATATAACTTTTTATATAGTGTAAATAATGGTTCACATGGTACACTCATTTATTGCTTTTTGTTGTTTACAACTTAAAAAATAATTAAAAATAATGAAAATAAAAGAATAAAACCTCATTTGAAATACACAAAACACTAAGCATTATTATATAACTTAAATAGTTCTAAAAATTACTTACTATTTAAGTAACCAAAACAACTTGTAGTGCCTTACTATGTTATATATTATTATATTATATAATATAATGTTAAAATACCTTTGACTTTGTTATAAAAAACGTAATAAATTTTAGTAGTTGTAAGTGATTCCTTATCATTTGTTCTTAGGCTGTTATTTAAGGTGCCTTTTTTATATTATTATATAAAATAAATATATAATTCGTTAAATTTGAAGTTACATTAGTAAGTAAAAAGATAAAGTAATCTTAATCATTCCAATATCATATTAAACTATTAGTTTTGTTATTACATTTTCCTGTATTTATTGTTTAATATTTAATATGAGACCAGCAATGGTTGGCCGTGATTACTTCCAAAATTCAGTAGGTCGCATCTGATGGTTTCTATAAAAACGCTTGTAGATAACATAGGGCTTCATAAATGTTTTATTTTAATGATTTTGGGAGTGGTTTATTTTTGAGTACATCAAAAGTTATTTGTTTCTCATTTCAATCTCATTTTAATCGTTTGACAATAAAGCGATGAGAGTATACAAACCATTCCCTATTTTATAGTCTACAAAAGTACCAACCAATACGTTTTACAGTATCAGTTAATGGTATTGCACAGATTCGTTTTAAACATCCATTTATTTACATAATACCTTTTGTTTCTTTAAGCGTTAAATCAGTAAATTTGTGCCTTCTTGACATAAATTACAAAAGAACATCAACGACTCCATCATGTTAGTACAGCTAAATGAAATGATAGTTTCATAAAAAAAACATTACTTTAGTAAAATAACCAGCAATAAAACACCAAATCAAAAACAGCTGATGCTCGGCTCAACGTAATTTTGACGTAACGTAATGCTCATGCCGTTTGGTAAAAAACTGTGATGAATCACACCGGCACTGGACCGGCAGTGACCTGTTTGGTGGTCTAGTTAGGTCTATCAAATTTCTAGAGTTCATTTTACGTTTAGGGCATTGTTTTGGTGCTGAACGAGGATCTAATATATATATATATATATATATACTGGCGGAAATTAATAAATCATCAACATCGGCTCATACATTAATTTCTATCTGGACTTAATTCTGAACTCCACACAGGAAGTCACGGGGATGCAGGCAGACCAGACGTGAGGCAATCTCATTTACCGCCATAAAATCTTATATCCTGTTATTAACTATTTGTCCGCCAAATTTCATACAAATCCTTCCAACAGATTTTACGTGATTAAGTTACAAACATACAAACTTACTAATATTTTATAATAGTATAATAAGTGATCAGGTATATAAGTATTGATCTTTCCTTGATATTTCAACAGGCAATAATATAACAGCAATGAAAATGTAAGGCCGATTGAATAAAATTATTATTTTGGCGTGATCATCTTAGTTGGACACATTATTTACGTTGTGTTTGATAGGAATCAGTTCTTTGAGATTTGCTATGGAAGGATGAATATTTACTATAGATAACGGAAGTGTTGATCAAGCAAATAGTGTTAAATACAGCACCTAACTCCATATTTTAAGTAATTAAAAAATATTTATGATTAATTCAAAATCCTTTCACCTTTATAAGGGCTCAAAATAAGTTTTACTTCAAAGAGTTTACCGTTTTACACTATCAAGCGTTTTTACCTTGTTTATTTTAAATATTTGATACAAGAGATTCGCTTTCCCACATTTAAAAAAAATGCGAGTGAGGCACACCCCACTTAAAAACACCACCACCGGGTGTGGTGAGCTCCAATCTACGCGCTCCCCCCGAAAAGGGAAGCATCCAACTTTGCTTACTTAGCAACGGACCGGTAATACGTTTTTTCGTCAAAACAGCCCAACTTATCATTATATCAAGCTGCTAAGACGCCAACGGCAATAAAACATAATCATAGCACCGAATCTATAACACCTAAGTGCTAATGAACACCCTCAATCCAAATTGAAAGATAACTGACGTGTCACAATCGACGTGAAAAACAATAAGACGCCAATCACCGGTATTGACAGGTATGATAGGTCCCTGCATTACCATTTTATATAATATTTTAGCTGTAAGGTCATTGAGACCTTCACGTGGGTATAATTATAGTGGATTTACATCATAGGTTTTATTGTCTTAGTTTGGGGTTTGGGGCGTTGTAGAACAACAGTACTTCTGCATATCCGCATTACGCGAACAACCGGTACTCAATACCCGAATACTGGCATTTACATAAAATATATTCAGACTATCATATATATCTCAATAATAAAAACTATAAGTCTCTTTAAATGTTATAGCTAATTGTTGTAACTGGTAAGGCCATTTTTATAATTATTTTCTAGCATTTAGCGTAACATGAAATGAATATTTTAATTTTATCCTCATTATTGTACTTAATTATTTTATGATTTCTATAATAACTATATCTGAATATTAAATATATAATAAATTAATTAATTATTTCAATATTAATTAATTAATTAATATTAAAATATCTGGTAATATTTTAGGTGTATTTAAATTATTCAAAATAATTAAATATTAGATGGCTCACGAATATATCGTGTATATTATTAAATATACTGAATTTATTTGTAAAACGTGTGAACTACATTCGTCAATCGTGGTCGTTGCACATCATGAATGGCTGTTATGGCCTGTATTTCGAAACTGTAATATGTATACAAAATATTAAGGCAGTTTGTATTTAAATTTATTTCAGTTAATATATGTTGTATTTATAACTTCTGTCCATCCATGTTCTTCTTGTCTATATTTTTTATTACTTTTAGATTCAGAAGGTAAGGCAGAGACGGATGCTGGAATATTAGGATTTAACGATTCTCATCTCTATGTATGTTGTCTGAAGTTTGCGGTCTTATCCAGTCCACAATAGTGAAATCAAATACAGTAAAGCCTTTAAACTTTTTAACTTTCAGCGTATCGCCTGCACTCGACTTTGATTGCATTTCCTTGTTCAATATAAGTTGTTGAACCTTTACGAGTGATTGGCTAAAGTTTTTATGACGATTATAAGATTTTTATTTTTGTCCATAATATAATAATATTGTTGCAAGAGTATTTCAATGGATATTTTTTTCCAAAAAAAAAAAATTAAGTGGCCTGCTACCGATACAGAAGTTCATATAAAAAAAACGATACTGCGGAAATTTCGTGTCCGCAGTCTAATTACATTGAAGTTAAATTCTTTTGAGCAGACAGAAACCTGCGCCAATTTAAATATTTCCCCGTGCGGTTCAAGAAATGTTCATGAGTAGTTTAGGCCCACAGTGTACTAATTTTTATTTTTATTTCTTATAATTTCAAAAATAGGCTAGATTAATAATTTAAGTGTACGCAGACGTAGTTTTTTATATACTTACGTAATTGTTTAAAAATGCGTGTCCGTGGTGAAATTAAATTATTTTGAATGTGCCCGGTTTTGTTAACATAGTTATTCAATCTGACGTCCGTGTGTAGTAAAAGGAAGTTTTTGTTGCTACATATAAAAGTCGTTGACACTAGATCGGGCGAGATATGTTGGGCCCTACTTAGTAAGTTGGATAATCTAATATATTACGCTGCTCTGTGTGCTTCTGAGCGTTTGTACGCAATATTAAGACTTCAAACTAAAAGATATTCCCGTGAACTAAAAAATATGATTACGTAAATCATTATTAGTATAGTTACTGAAAAAGATTACCTATACCGGCGTAGTGATAAATTAAACAAACAAAATGGTGTTAAACGAATGAATGACAAAACAAATTCCATTGCTTATAAGATGGCAGGTCCAGTTCTATTCTAGTGAAATTGAGTTCAATTTCAATCCAGGAACAATTGGGTTCAGTGAGTACGCATGGATTTTATGTCATCCTTCTGTAGTTAAAATCTAGATGGAAAGTATTAATTTATCAAAAATTTGCTAGAGAGGAAAAGAAAAGTTTTCTTTTGCCTCTAAATTTCGTAATTATACTTATATATGAAAACGATGAACAAAAGGTAACATTGATCAAGTTATCAATCAGAACATACAACAGCTAACACATCCTTAATTAATTGCAACTTAACACCGCAGTTTACACACAACAAACTTTATATTGTTTTAATATACATAGACAATGCATGACTAGCTTGTGGTAGTAGGAGTTATTACCAATATCATTAGAGTTCCTCGGTCTTTATTCATGAGACAAGATCGCATGTTATATTGCAAAAATCACCATATATATTTTACGTCACTTAATGACGCCGAGAACAATTTACATTTCTCAAAGAGAATAAAGTCTTTATCTAAAAATTTATGTAACCCTATTATATAAAGCAGCTATTCACTGCATTTCTCTACGATTTTGGGATACATTCACACTTAATTTCTCATTTGTAAAACATTTTACAAACTATTACTAGTAAATTAAAAATAAGCAAAACTATTCCAATATAGATAAATTATGATAGTTGTACGTTATGAATATATCGCAAAAGAGCGTTTTGATTCAAAACGTTGAAATGAATCAATAGTTTTTGTATATTCGTTCCTTTCGTTGACTGTTTGTAATAAATAACTTTATTTCCTATAGATTGTGGAATGTAGTCGAATGAGCTTGCTCTATATGTCGAGCGTAGTTAGTGTTCAACCGGGGAATGCTCATATCGTGCGTCACACTGATAAAATGAATACAAATAATAATGGAAAATGTATTGAAAAATAGTTAACGCAAACAATTTATGATTAAAGATAAGTTAAGAAAAGTATTTTGTCCTTAAGCTTTACCTTGCTCAGGTTTTATAAAACCCTTGAGTGACCTTCATTCTTTTATTTATTTTTTATTTACACATCATGTGTAAATAGACAATTTAATAGAATAACACCTTTAAACTTAATTCGATGAAGATATAAACGACAGGTATATGCTAATTATTTTTTTGTGATAAAAACAATATTACATGCCGAACATTTTAAAAAAAATAAAAAAGTAAAACTATTGTAATCTTTTCCTATTTTAGCTAATTTTGACAAAGTAATTCAATTTATTGTGTAATGTACAGCTAATAAGCCAATCGATGTGCTCCATGTTCCCGGCGAGCGTGTCGTGAATTGTCAATGACTACCTGCTCGACCGAATGGTTAAATTATTTCTTGGGAAGCCTTTTTTCGTCTTATGAGGAAGAAAAAATACTTCTAATCTTGAAAAACTTCATAGAAACTAACTTCTACAATTTTATTTTCGCTTTTATTCTTTGTAAGTTGTGTGATTTCTTATGTTTAGGTTGACAAACGGCACACAGTTCACCTGATGGTAAATTTTTTTGTTACCTTAAGAGTAATAAATGAGCACAGTTCAGCTGATAGTAACTGTTGACTTGACAACAAATCATAATGCAGATGCGTTGTCGCCCTTGAGGAATGAGATGGAATGCCTCGTCATCAGTAAGTACAAAAGGCCCCCGGATCCCTACACTCTCCAGACGAAACACAGTAGCATTATGCTTGTATTTCATGCTGGTGGGTGTGGTCCTTTCCCGATCGAGCTGACCCATTCATTCTGCAGCTAGAAACAAACTTCGTAGCTCTGTAATAATTTCGAAATTAAAAATTTAATATAATAATTTTCTCCAAACAATTTAATTAATTAATTTTTTTTACATTTTATACGAAATTTGACATTTTCTATAAAATAAAATGCTAAGTTTTAAAATAATACGTTCAAACATAAATTTGTTCTGCATTTTCATGGCCGCATCACAATTAGTTCGATGTAGAATACGGTGCAATACCGCCCCTTTACCAGGTAAGGTAAAGGGACGCAATTCACTAATTTTTTCATTGATTTGCTGGTTCTACATGAATATCTTAGTCGAAGCTTCTTTTATTTTCGACAATTATATTAAACAATAATAAATTAAGGTTTAGACTTTTTCATGATATATTATTAACTATTTAATTAAATATTGTTTATATTGCAAATAGAATCAGTTAGGAGATTTCTCAATTAATTCGCAAAACAAAAAGAGAAATTAAGTGGATTTAGGAATAGGTACAAAAGATAATTTTTAAATTTTAGTGTTAAAGAATATATTTTGTTTGTATATGGTAAACCATCCTCATTTATATTTATGCTTTCTTCTTCGTCTACATCCTCATTCATAATTATGATAACTAAAAATGAAACTCTTCTATTATTTCTACTTATAATTGTTTATTAATGTTGGTTTTCGTTATATTCTTTACAATTCGGTCTTTTTGCTCAGATCGTTTAAGTTGTTCTACGCTCTTGTAACGAAAATTAATACTTAAAAGCAATTTCGTTTGGATGCACGCCAATGTTTGCAAATAAGATGAAAATGCTGAACATTCTCCATGCCCGATCCGCTAGTTAGGACCAAATCGATACCGTTCATGTACTCGACTCTTGCTTATTTGATTATTATTATCAACTCAATATTTATAAAATTTATTGTCGACACAATTCTTGTTTTTGTTTATACTGTCAGAATTAAATGGATTTAAAAAATAGCTTTCCATGTTTTTCATGAATTTATATTTTTTTTACTATGATATTTATTTTTATGAATGGTTATTATGAATGTGAGTGTAATTCCATAACTTAAAGGGGTTAGGCCATTTATAAAGTAAACATGAGTACGAATATTCTAAATTATTATGTATATAAATTGGTTTATAAAAACTGAGACTGCCTTTTGTATGCTAATTACATGCAAACGTTTGCCGCCTACAAACACTTTTAAAATTAACTTCAAATTTTAATATGCGTTTATTTGGAGTAAAAATATTTTTGTTATGCTAATAAATTTAGTTTCAAATGAGAGATATCTAAAGTAAATAAAATAAATAAATAAGTACTCAGGTTTTTAAAAAAAACAATCACGGATTAATTATTATTTATTTTCTTGGTGTCGTAAAATAGCATATCTTCCATTTCGAATTTAGAATATTATTATTTAATTATTTTTTGTTGTTGTTAAACAGAGTTGTAGAGCTACGCAGTTAGTTTTTAGCTGCAGAATTAATGGGTCAGCTCGTTCTTTATAGTAGGATTTTTTTTGCTTTATATGGATAATTTCATAGTACTTCAAACTGGTTTGAATCATCCACTGCCAAAACCTTATTTAAGTTTTATAGATTAAAGATTTAGAAAAAGAGCACGTGACAGCTGATTTTCTTCCCAGACACACTCACATATTACACAGATATACTCTATAAGAGTCATTACATGAACACAAGAGTTTTATAGATAGAGTGATAGGGTAAATTACTATGCTGTTACTAAAAGGCCATATTTTTTAATATTTTCGTCCTTGTCGTTTTCGTCACTGTACAAAGTTAAACTACCTTATGTTCCCTTGATACTCTATGATTGACTACTCAATTTACGTTAAGTACTGTTCTTCGTGAGAGTTGAGTGAAATGCGACATTTAAACAGCCTCTCATTAATCAATATTAGATATCCCCACTCAATTATTTGATCTATTTTTTACTTTCATTATTAAATATACAAGAAAAAAAAAAGTTTTTAATTGGTAAGCGTTTCATTAATAATTATCATAATTAATCATATTCTAATAGGACAAATGACAAATTGAACACGTAACTCTCATAGCGCTTGTTTCACGCCATGAATACATTATCGATTTCGTCACGTAGCGATAAACTGAATAACCAGTCTCAGTAATGATCCTATATTTGAAGGATAGATTTAAATGAAAAACTGCTAGGCCTAGTCAGATTACATACCGTTTATAAAATTATTTCAATTAGGTTTAGGATTAGAGTGGGTGATTCAAACCAGGTTAAAGTACAAAGAAATTATCCTCTATCTAATAAATTTATAATTATCTACTAAGGAAATAATGATGGCGACGACGTGTTAGTATCACTGTATTTGCGAAAATACTGGCTAGGTTTATGATTCTGCGCAGATGACAGCATTGAGAGCAGTTAAGCTGTGAGACAAATGTAAAAGGCAATATGTGTAGTGATGATAAAATTATCAACTTTCATGGTATAACGTATATTTGATATCTTAATAGAGAGTATAAGTAAGACCGCTATATCTTGGTGCTCAGCATTAATTTTATAGTTGATAGCTTACTCTCAGAACCTTGCGCACTACTGAAATTAATGCATATAATTTCTTTTGTCTAGTGATAAGCACGGACACGGAGAGTGAAGAATAACACTGGGAAATGATCATAGGCATAGCCTGTAACACATGGTGGTTAAATGCGATATAACTACTCTCTAATATTTGATACAAGGTAATTTGTGTTAAAATTTACATAAACTGCATCGTACGAATGTTTTCATAATATATAAAATGAAGTCAATGTGATAAGTTACGATTTTTCCACAAATTTATCATTACTTTATCAACTTTGAATTATGCTCATAATAATAAAAGAGAGTAATATAGATATAAAACAAAAACTATTCTAATTTTGTATAGATTAAAATAAATGAACTGAAATTTTTATTTATACAATTAAATAATTATTTTATTTTAGACTAAACAAACAATTTGAATAAAATGAAAATGAGCCAAGAGAGACGTAGTGTCGAAATGACGGCTTAAGATATTCCGAGGAAAAAGGATAGACAGCGACATTTTCCTTGTTATTTATAGTCGCCATATACTGCACCTTATCTCAGATTGTCTAATAAAATATTTTTTATGATTATCCTCACCCTTACAACAATAGTGTGAAAGAAATATTATATCTCACGAAAACTGTCTTTGTTGGGAAAATGATAAAAATCGCCCATATTGTATACATATAAATCGCAGCTAAATTTTTTATATATACATATAGTTTAATGTTAATTTTAATTAATAATCTAAATTGTTATTGTTCTCGTAATTTTTTTAATATTGCACCCAACTTGATGTTGTTCGTCTATTAAATCATATAATCGTAATATTTAAATAAAGAACTTAATTTTACATACATACATACTATATTTCGTTTAATGTTATTGAACTGGGGTTTAATCACCAAAACCAATTAGTTTAAGCCAATTAATCAAAGTTGGGTTTAAATTAAAATCTGTAAATACAGCTAACCAAACTTTCAACACTAAGGAAGCTTGCGGGGTGTGAAATTGGAGTACCCATTGTACTGAACGTTTATCACCAAAGTCAATCTAGTTAAAAAAAGTATACAAAGCTATCCATATTTTACCATGACTTTATGAGCCACGTCTATATATGGGGCAAGGGCTGAGCCTATCCCCATAGGACAGGTTCAAATTTCGTATATCGCGTTCTATTCCGATTTGTCAACACTATGTGGTATACTGGTTGTGTGCGTCAATTTTTTCGTGTTGAAAAGTTTATCAAATATAGGTACAAAAATAAAAATATGGAAGTGTGATAACTGCGAAAAGGTGGTTAAAAAGCATACACCAGGGTTGCAATGTAGTAAATATGAAAATTTGTATGAGTCAAACAAGAATATGCCAGCCTTTGAAGTAAATAACTATCCACAGAAAGAAATTCGAAATCCCTTGAATGTACACTCGGAGAGTCTAAAAGATTTTACCACCAGAAAATCATTTACAATACCCGAAGATCGAGTCAGCAAGGATACAGCTCACACACTATATATATTACGACCACGAAAGCATCAAAAAGTTGAAAACAATTTTTTAAAGTCCATCATCGGGCTACTGCTTAGTTTTTTATTAATTTTAACGCATGTGCTTAGTCTGGGGTTTGGTTATACCAGCTCGTTGTGAGCACTTGGACTGCTCTACGGGGACGGTAATCATTTCTGATCAACGATGACTCATACAAATTTAAATTAGTAATATCATGACCAAAGTACGTATATATATATATATATATATATATATATATATATATTTGTGTATAATGTAATATTATAACAGTGTAAAAAATATTTCTGTTCTAATACTAGTTCTGTACCTGGACAGTAATTTTTTTTTATTAATAAGCATTAAAGTTGCAAAGCACAGAACTTTTGTTAACAATAAATAATGTAATACACCGAAATATGATTTCTAAATTTAACGGGACGGGCGCCGTTGACATTTAGTGTCATCCGCCTCTAAAAGCTCAACTTTATACAAGTTATAAAATAATAAGAAGTATGCTGTGTGCGTCAGCATCGTAGGTGATCTGTTCTGACTACTACTTACTGTCAACACGTCACCTGGTGACATGAAATAAAACGTGCGCAAATCTGCACGAAATATTCTCATGCTCCAGACATAAGAATTGTCTTATAATAAATTAGCAGACGAGCCAGCTCGTTTCAAAACCGAACTTAGCAACTCTGGGAACTCCGTCAGATATAATAGATATAATGCGTTCAAGCAGCCAGTAAATTAGACTTTTAAGTAACACCAGAACTCTAAAATTTAGAGGCTCAATTTTGTCAGTTCGCTACAATTAATTTTCGTTGGACGAAAGTAGACAGCTGTCGCGAATTGCTTCGCCAGCTCAGTTGGGTACAGCGAGCCCACCTGGGATAGCCATACCGCGCCGGGCCATCACTAGGATGACTGTGCATAGGTTCCTCCTAGCTTTACCGTGGGTGATCAAACCGTGAGCTAATAGGCCCCCCCGCAACGTCAAAAAGAGAACTCATTCGATGGGGAACAAAGTTAGTCGACAGTGAATTCTCTAAGGCAGGCATCATCTACCCACCAGATAAAAAGATGCAATACGGCCTGGAATGCATGCCCGAACAATCAAATATTTATTTTTCTGGCCTTTACAGAGTGGATTGGCAGAACAATGATCTCTGGTGAGATGACTGTAATGTGGGAGAGGAGGGAGAAGAGGGTGGCAGCAACTTAGCGTTGCAATTCTTGCGCGGGCTGTGCCCAGTGAGCCGGTTCCAAACCAGACCATGCACTGGCCCTCCGAAACTGTTGGGGCACCATACCATCCGAATCAATTCTAGAGCACGATGGCAATACAGTCAGCAGTGACCAAGTCTAAAAAATACAAAATATCTGCTTCGTGCGCCCCTTACTATTTGAATTCTTCTGTCATTAGTCGTGTTGTGGATCCCCACCCGTTCATCGAGCACGCCCAAGGTCTCAAAATCGACCTAGCAAAGTTCAATACAAGATCGTATGATGTCATCATCACTCAGGTTATATTATGGCTCAACCAGGGCATGAAATCTACCATAATAAATATTTTTATAATTATATAATAAAAGAACTGTTTTATTTGTTTAATAAAAGAAATATTAAACAAATAGGACAGTTATTTTATAAATAATGTATTGCATGTGACGAATTGTACGCCGTGGGTAAGGTAATTAATTATATGACGCGATGTTTAGATTCCAAGAAAGCTCACTCAGTCTCGTAAACGGGGTTTTACATGCTTTTACTATTTTTTGTTAGTTAAACCCATCTTGGAAAATTGATATTAAATATGTCTTATAATTATAATCGCAAAACTCACATATAGTTAAATGATGCCTTTTATACCTTTCTTGAGAATTAATCTATATGCGGGGTGTGGACTTCTTTTATACTATAGAGAGGTTATGAAGTGAAAAATAAAATACACAGAAAACAAATTTAGTACTACAAAGAACATTTCACTGAAATTTCTGAGAAGTGTGTAAAATTTCAAAATATTTTATTTATATCGATTATATTTTATATTATACTAAACGTTTATATAAGTTAATTTACTTGAAAATTGATTTTTGGTAGCATATTGCTTGTCAAAAGTTTAATATTACTTTTGGGAATGTTTACAAACAATCGAATTACTTTTCTAACTTAATTTTATTTTGAGTACAACTTTGCACGTGTAATGTATTCAGTTTCCCAAGATAAAGGTACTGCCTCTCGGGAAATTATTGCCTAATTCTTACCGCTCTCCTAAAGACAGTTTGTTCGGCTCCTTTGTGCTTTGAATCAATTCCCGTTCGAATTTGCATGTTTTATAAGGCGAAACGATGTGACGTTTTATTCTTGGAACTTTGGAAATACACAAAAACACTGCAAGAACTCAAGATGACTATGAACTCCTTTTACGTAGATCAGACAAAAAATAAATAATCACAAGTTGACGGTAGTACAGGTTCACATCGGAAAAGTGAAAATAGACGAAATAAAATGCATATTTTTTTACTTTTATTCAATATGTAGCATTCGCGTAGATATATGAAATTGTAACGCTTTTCACTTGGTGGCAAAAGTTACGTCCATCCTCGAGATGTAATCAAAACAACTCTGAGAACTAAAACAGCTTATTATTTTATACTATAAAGCCTCAAATGGGATCTCAAGTTATCACTCAATTTATAATATTATTCTTCCATAATATTCTGTAAAATAGCAACATAAAGAACAAATAGTAATCAAAACAAGCTTGCCATAAAATGCATCATAATAATAATTAAGATATAACTTAATTCTTTTATTATTTAATCAAACACTAGGTGAAGATAAAGAATAAGAAAGAGTTGACGACTGTGATACTTAAAGAAGTTTCATATGTCAAATCGATCGGGTTTCGGGGAAGGCCTTCGCTACGTCCAGACTAGCTGCCAGGCCTTAGTTTCGACTGCCGACTAAATATTGAATTGTTTTTTATTATTTAATTTATTCTTGCTTTGTCTTTTTTACTATATTTTCTATAGAGTGAATGTTTCCTTATTTCAGAGTTTAAGACGAATATTGTATAAATATTTTTTTAATAATAATACGATATTATTAATATGAATGTTATCTCATTTTAAATCTAAAACCTTCACCTTCAATCTACTATAGTCAAAAAATTAATCTAAGTGACGGATTTTTTACTAGAATATCTTGACCTTAAGGATTGATTTTTTGCTTACAAGTGTATATTTAAATGAATTTAGAAAAAGTCACAATCTAAATAAATTTTAACACACAAGTGCACGGTTCAGTTATATTGTATGTACTTATTTTATGGTTAAGAATTTTGAGAACCCGATAGAGGATTATTTAAAAAACTAAATCTGATCTCTATCTATACCTTTTATATTTTGCTAATCTAAGATATCGTTAAATTTATTGGCTATTTAAGTAACTCGCTGAACTGGTAAGCAATCATCTTTACGTTATTTAACAATAGTTTTATCCGTTTAGTATATTTACTGGCAAAACCAAAAAGTAAATTATATATAAGCCATATCATAACGCCGCTCGGATCTCTATTGTCTTGTACTGTACTAAACTTCCTCACCCCTGTAATAATTTACAGTGTTAGTAATAAGACACAAAGTACAAGCCCACATAAGAAATGCTGAAGCGAGAACCCTTCAGGGTTCAACGCTGAACATTTCTTGGAAAATAGTACAAAAAGATTTCATCATTAATTAATGTTGTAACCAGCGTGTGTTTTGGTTGAGATTACCCTCTGTTCTAATTTAAGCAAAAAAGTTTATTTTCTTGTGTACATCTCCAAAAAATTTGTGACATTTTTTCATCCAGTACTTCAACCGATATATAAAAAATAGGTTATGTGGAATATTCATTAGTGTGTGTGTGTCGATAGTGATAATTTTTTATTATGGACACAAATAATGAGCCAAGAATATTTTCAAACAATAGTTTTGTTGCTGACTATTAAAAAAAATAAAAGAAGCTATAAATGCAAAGTTATGTGAGTAATTTGATCAAATAACTTAGCATGTACATGTATAAAAATACTTTATGATTTTTTTATGATAAATATCGCCAAAATTATGCAACATGTATAGCTCTTATTGACCAAGTTAAGACTAGCGAGTGCTCGGGGAACTTATGTACGACGCAGTGTAATTAATTAAGTTAGCAACTCACTAAGTTTGATCGCCCTCTGCAGGGTTGGTACAAATTTATGTACAAAATATTGAGAGATTATTCTCAACGATATTAATCATATATAAAATCATAAGCTAATTTTAGAAATATGAAACTTGTTTATAAAAAAAGGCTAAAAATTATTTCAATAAAAGAATGAAACAGACCTTTATTAATTTAGAAAATTTAATGCGTTGGTCTTGTTGATTGTGATGGTTATTCTTTACTTCATAATTGCCTGAGTCCATACAAGCCAATTAGTTAAATAACCAATAACAAGTGATTTACATACCTCCAATTCTATATATATATATTGACTATATACATATTATTGAAAGATAATAAATTTAGACACAGACACAAAGTAATTGCTATTGTAGGTATTTTGCTAGCTGCAAGTCACCGTATATCAATTTTAATAATAATCAAAATAATAATTTATATATATATATATATATATATATATTTATATATATATATATATATATATATATATATATATATATATATATATATATATATATATATATGTAAATACATATTAAATTAATAAATAAATGGGCTTCAGAAAATGAAGAGATATAAAGTGTCACTAAAGTACAATAACATTGGTTAGTTGATTTGTCAAACACACAAAAAAAATCAGATCACAAACCTACCATCGTGATACACAAATATTGTTTATCGGCTGGGAGTTGAATTCAAGACCCGCCACGCAGCAGTTCAGTACTCTTACCACAACGCCCCACAGCCGTTGTTGCTTTTTTTTATAGTATATGCGGCAAACGAGCATGCAGCCCACCTGATGGTGAGTGTGATCACTCCACCACCACCGCCACTCATGAACATCAAGACCAAGGCAAGTCCAGAGACGTTGCAAATGCGTGCCCTTTAAGGAAGGTGTAGGCTCTTTTCTTGAAGGTCCCTAAGTCGTATCGGTTCGGAAACACCACTGGCGACAGCTAATTCCAGAGAGTAGTTATGCGAGGCAGGAAGTTCTGCGTGAAGCGCACAGTGGAAGATTGCCAAACATCGACATGATAAGAATGAAATTTTGATTTCCTTCGTGATATACGAAGCTTAAAATCAGAGGCAGGTATTAATCCGAACAACTCCTCAAAACACTCTTAATGGTAAATTCGGTGAAAAATGCAAAGAGAGGCAACATCTCTTTCCAACGCCAGTGGATCAAGCCGATCGGAAAGTACCGGGTCATCAACGATTCGAGCCGCTCTCCGTTGAAAACTTGGCTCTACCACCGTAAAATTTCAAATATAAAACAGTCCATCAACATACATATTCAAGTGACTCTCGAAAAAGCACTTCATGTAAATTCATGTTGCTTTCCCTTTCATTCTCTTGCAAAACGTTTGTACTATAGAACAAAATTAAACTTGAGCCTTATTAACAAAATTTTAAATTTTATGTGCTTTATGAAATAAAAATGTAACTAATATTTAGTTTTAGATATATATTTTTTATTTAGATATATAAAGTCATAGTATTAAATTAAATAATATGCACAAAATATTCAGATTAAAATTTAAACTTAACATAAATAAACACAAATAGTTTCTCGAATGTAGCCAAATTTGACAGCCCATTTCTTATTGGATATAACAATAGGGTAAAAAATACTTTGAACATTAAGGTTATCGAAATATAATCAAGTAGTAAATCTTCCGTCTATTTCAACTACTCCCGTATCTTCTGCCTATCATATAACAGCAACTGTGCATGATCTATTGTAGTGCCGTAACACTCGTCGGCCCCGTCTCTATTCCGAAGTAATGAATGCGCAGTATGATCGAAGGAAAGTTTTTAATATATATCACACACCAATATATATACTATAATATCTTGTAAGTTTGCACTTTCAGCGGCACACGAACCTTTGTTAAAGGTACACAAAGAGTAAGAGACAATTTTATAGGAAAAACAAGCATGGTAACTATGTTACGGCAGTATGTTTATAAAGTACTAAATTTGCATAATTGTACTATGGTTGGTAGTTCCCTTAGGAATTTGGTCTCATCAAAATATAGAATAGATAGGGTTTAAAGAAACGTATTGCGTGGACTGTTATTTTAGTCTAGCTAGACTATGTTTGTGGCATATTTGTTTTATGATATTCAAGCTATCGATTATCAGAAGTAGTAATAGAAAGATTTTATGCAATATAATAAAATTATTATGTTGTATGAAATCATTATATATACATGAGTATTCATTATAAAACTTTAATTATACGACGATTTATGACATAAAAAGCTTTGTATATCAACAGCGTCAGCGAGATGATTATTATACAACAAAATTGTAAACATGTTTAAAATTTTTGTAGTATACATTTTTTTTACGTATAAATAGAATACAGATTATTACATATCTCATTTGTTCCGCGTATTCCGACACTGTCAATTTTGAAACAAATTACAAAACGGGGAAAAGTATTAATTTACAATTATTCAAAAAAAGTAATTCATAATAGAAAATCAAAAAATATTTGTTTAAGAAACTTAAGTACTTTACAATTTATTAATTTAAGGAAGGACACAAGGATTTAAGCTTAGTTGGAGTGGTTTACCGGAGTGTTAGTAATATTTATAGCACTGCTTAATAATAAGCATGCCGCTTTTAAAATATATTACAACACAAACTATGATTCCATCCAAAGCAGAATGTATTTTGTAATTATATCTAATTATAATAGAACCGATGGTTCATTGTGATTAGAAAACGATCATCCTCATTTTTGACTCATCTCTCCAAATGTCAACGTCAGATTAGCTATGATACTCTTAACGTTACTCTTCGTAGACTTAATCTCATTTTCCCATAAACACCAGGAGTTAGGAATTCTGTGCTAAGTAGTGACGTATGTAGAAAACCAACCAGCCAACCAGCGATATCAACAGCTACACTGGAACGTTTTTTCTATAGGTAGAGTCCGCAACTCTTTATAATCCTCCTGGAAAGTAGTAGCGTTGACATACCATATGTCAGAGTCAATGTGAATTCTTCGCAATGCCATGTAAAAAAAAAGTTATGTTATTACTATTACTTTTGTAGAACAAATGCCACCTTTTGTACTCCTAATTGCAGTATGACCAGCAAAATTTTCACCATTACGTTACAATGGCCTACTTGTCAACTCAGTTGCATAGTCAATCGACTGTAGTTGTATCCGTCCATATATGAAATTTATTGAAATTTATATCAAGAGTTTCTATCACTTTATACAATACATAAAAAGCAAAACAGCCCCACATAAAACCACTTCCAAATCGTGAAATGGGACGTGTTTGACAGGCGAGATTTTAGTTTTCGATGCTACTAAATTAACATGTATATCATAACTATTTACATACCTTAACGTATAATACTATATCATATGTATCAATAAAACCATGAAGTTCTTTAACATAATTTAAGTTAAATCCATCGTGGGAAACTAACTACGATAAGATACGAAAGCTTACTACCATACTCGTAATAGATGGGAAGGCGATTCGTCATCCCAATCAATGCCTGAAATCCAAATGTTCTTTGTTTTTTTATACTTTTGTATGTGTTATATACGTTATTTTTGGCAATCTAACACTGTATACTTTGATACTATGAATTACCCCTTGTCGTTGAGTATTTTTGCTACCGAATTCAGATAATTACTGCTTTACTATTGTCATATAACATCCTTTACTTTTATCATAAACTTGTTTTTTTGTTGTATTTACAGTTTCAGCATACAGTTCACCAGATGGTAAATGATTCCTGCGGTCCATGACACCTACATTAATCCTCGATAAGGAATAGTAATACAGATACGTTGTCACCCTTGAGGACTAAAATGTAATGATTCGTCATCATTAATATAGGTTTCCGGATACCTACACTCACCAGACAACGTACGTAACACAACACAGCAGCGCTATGCTGCTATTTTAAGCTGGTTTTATTTTCATAATACTCTTGCCTTAGCAAATGTATAATAAACAATACAGATGACATAACGATCATTAAAATCTTAAATTTCTGATACAATAAAAGAAAGTCCAAGTAAATCTTTATGAAAATATCAAGTCCCCGTAATTTTATATATAAATAATTTATTTGTTATTTTTATCAGTAAATTATTTTTGTAATAAGCAATATACGAAACACTTTACTCATCCGTATCACCCGGTCGTCTCCGAATCGTATCCGTGAAGCGGGTGAATACTTGTATTTTGTCAGCTGGCATCTGCTCCAAATCCAAACAACGTGCACTTATGTGTACGGCGTGGATGGACAGCTATTCTCCACTGGAACATGGCTCCCACTCAATAATTGTAATGGGCCGCGCTCCGTATATGTATTTCACAAAACTCCGTGATACGCTTCTTTCGTTCGATATTGGCTTCAAATAATCTCGTCGCGTTAGCGTCTTACTTATTTACACATACCGTGCACATGTGTGACCAAAAGTACCATAATGTAAACAATGCATTAGCGCGTCGGTACATCGTTGGATCGAAGTAAAGTCTTTGCTGATGCCAAATATCCGGCTTCGAAGGACCAGGTTTCCAAGGGTTTTTGAATCGTACAGATTCAAAAACCACTATGGGGTCGTAAGGTTCATGAAATTAAATCAAACTATCGATTGATAGGAGACAAAAAGTATTTTATTACTTTATATAGTATCCTTATATACTCTCGGTATCACCGCAATCTACCAAACAATAAACTTTAAATGTAGGTTTAGGAAATTACATTCGTTTTATTGTATAAAAATATTGCATTATATTATTTAAAAAATATCATACAATAAATGTTTTTATTTCTAAATGTTAAATCCTATTAATATAACAAATTATAATCATTGTATAACTGAAAAGTGCTACAATAAATTTACACTTACATTAATTTTATATACACATAATGACATATTGTTTTTATTAAATTGGTAAGCATTCATTTTAGATAACAATATTTGCGCAAAATAGGAAGCGAGTTTGTAACTAAAGTGAAGATGAATAACGAGCTCTTCAGTTTGCGGAGTTTGTTCTCGGTTATTGTGAAATCCAAGTGCTCCAGTAATAGTAGTTTCATAATAAGTTTCATTTTGCTTTTTTCCCTCTGTTTAGATACATGCTAGTAAATAAAATGTTATTAGCATAATGTTCATACGGGAAAGTCGTTAAAACTACATAGAGTACAAATGGGTCAGTTTGACATGGGAAATACCGCTTCGTAGGCCAGCATATAATACCGGCTTTTTGTACTTGTTTCATTGTGATGAGAGTGACAGAAACTGATACACTTCCTCAGGGGGAAGGGGGATAGATGAGCTTCGTACACTTTGTCAACCTAACTCCATAATAAAATAACGAGCTATCGAAATGACATGATATTAGTAGGATTACAAATTAAATTTAGACGATTTTGATAATACGTTACATACAGGTTAGTCGTCAACTACGTAGTAATCACGTAATCGTTTGTAAACTTTCGTTTTAAATAATATACTGCGGATATCATAGACAGTTTAAATTGTTGGGTATAATAGGCAATAGTCAATTGGGGAAATTTTAATTAGTGTTATTAATAATTTAAGTGGTATCACCATGAGAATTAATGATTACACAATTAATCAAATCAAAAATTATTTCGAAAGTCTTACTTATTCTAAGTCTTATTTATTTATTAATAAGAATAAGTAAATATCAGAAATAAAATATTATATATAGGCACATTGAAAAGTTTTGAGCCCGACATTAAAAAAACGTTTTTTCTAAATGTTTATTTTATTTCTCTACATAGTCTCCAGAATGATCTATACACCATTACATATTTTGCCACCTTGTCTCTAGCTTAAGTATTCCTTCTAAAAAAAAAGAATCTTCAATTTCATCAAAATATTCAGTCTCAGCTTCTTGTACCTCAATATTCATCGAAAATTTTCGTCCTGCCATGTGTTTTTTTAGATTGGGGAAGAGATGGTAATCAGACGGGGCCAAGTCCGGCGAATAGGGTGGATGCGGCAACAATTCAAAGCTACAATTGTGTATTTGTGCGATTGATTTCGCCGCAATATGGACGTTGTCTTAGTGGAACAAAACTTTCTTAGACAACATACCAGGCCTTTTTATTTTTATTTCTTCACGCAAACGTTGTAAGAGTTTGCAATAATAGTCCGCATTTATAGTTTTACCTTTTTCAAGGTAGTCAACCATAATGACTGTAGAGGGCTACAGTCCCAAAAAACTGAAACCATTACCTTCTTGGTTGACAAAACGGCCCGAGCTTTTTATGGGGGCGGTTATCCTGCTCTTTTCCATTGCTTGGATTGTACTTTGGACTTCGGTGTATTGTGGTGAACCCAAGTTTTGTTCATAGTTACGAAGCGGCTAAGAAAATCTTGAGGATAACTTTGGAACAGATCCAAACAATCCTGTGATACTGTTTGGCGGGTGCGTTTGTTTTCGGCTAAAAGCAGTCTAGGTACCCATCTGGCAGAGATCTTAGAAAATCCAAAATCGTTGGAAATTATGTTCTGTGCTCGTTCATAGGAAATGCCTATTGCTTCTCCTATCTCTGCAAACATCAATCTCCTATCATTCAAAATCAGGTCTAATATTTTATTGGTATTTTCGTCTGTGGTAGCCGTCGGCAGCCTACCACTCCTAGGTTCATCTTGCACTGCTTCTCTGCCACGTTTGAAATCCGCCACCCATCTTTTGACAGTGGCATATGATGGAGCAGATTCTCCCAGTCTCGTACATATCTTCATAAATTTGTTTTGGCGTTAATCCTTTTTAATATTTTATGAATGGTGCTCAATAGATTTACCATTTTTACGGAAACCGCGAACTTCCTTTGTTAAATCGATCACAAACTTTGCAATTTTGACAGAAGAAAAACAAAAGACAGCAGATTATAATTAAAAAAGAAATGGCTATTACGTGCCAGTATTATTTTTTCTTTAAATGTCAACCTCAAAACTTTTCAATCTCGTATATATATATATAAGTTTTTCCCAGATGTGTATACATGTCATCTTACATTTCAGTGTATTTTTTTAATTAGTATAAGCCAGTGCTTATCTATATTTCCACCTTTTATTAAGAATTGATGAAGACGTTGATGGTAGAGCGCAGTACCTATGCAACACTTTGGTGTTCGCATTAATAACAAAGAAGCATATCACTGCGTATGCGAGGAATATTCGCAACGTAATGATGATGAAGGACCGACCGTGCATCTAGATGTCCTATGATGAAAAGGTGATGAGAGAATCATGTTATGTAACTCCTCCTCACACTTTAGACCCACGAAGAATAGATATATTAACCATATAATCTAACTCTGACTCGGATGGATTTTAAAATCCCAAAAAGAAATAACGAAAATTGGTACATATACAAATGTATTTTTAAATTAAAAAATATAATTTGGATAGATATATTACTTTTTGAAAATAACATCATTCAGATGTGATCTATCTTGTTGTGAACACTTTTCGAACAGTGTCGTTAAATTATAAAAAAACTCGCTGGCCCAGTGCGCGTCGAATAGAGGCCATTTCTTCCCGGATAGTGTCCTTTAACTAGGCAACAGTGGCTGGATTATTGCAGTAAACCACTTTTCAGGTATCCCATCTTAATAAATCTAATGGGGTCTGGACTTCTGGGAGTCCATGGAAGATCCCCTCTACGCGATAGGACTTTTCTAGCAAACATCTCGTTGATAACAGCTAATGAGTCATTACAATTATAGCATGTGGTGTTATATAAATCATGTATAGCATTGAATCCACGTGGCACAGTTATAGACTTGCGGTTGTGGAAAGACAAAATCACGGTGTATTCTTGTATACCACTCAGAATTTACGGTTACTGCTTGCTCTCGCTGAACCTCAAAAAACCATCAACATCATCAATTGCTTCTTGTGCATTTCTGTTCACAACTGACATTGGACGACCCGCAGGAGAACGGTCAATTGGGACTAACTTTCCCTAAACCAAGGTACACAACCCTGCCTCACGGGTGCCCCTCGCACTTTCTTTTTATTGGATTGAGAGTAACAAACGAGCACCTGATGGTAAGTGATTCCTGCGGCCCGTGACATCTACATTCATCCTTGATAAGAAATCATAATGCAGATGCGTTTTAACTGAGATGACTGAGACGGAATGCCTCTTTACCTGTAATAAAGGTCTCCGGATTCCTTCACTCACCAGACAAAACACAGCAGCATTATGCTGGTATTCTGTGGTACTCTGGTCGAGGTGACCCATTCATTCTGCAGTTAGAAACGCACCATGCCACCCTGGTAACGGCAGTCTGACTCATGCGTCACAGTTACGCTACAGTCACGGCTAACTGTACTGTTGGCTTAATCAGGGAAGGATTATGCCTTTACAATATACCAACTTGAACTACAACATCTAGATACGTAAATAGAGGTAAAGAGGTATCTCAATCTTCAAGAGTGACAACCTATAATGGACCGCATCTATGTGATAGTTTGTCTCTATATATATATATATATATATATATATATATATGTATATATACAAGCCGATGCTAGAAGAAGTTAAACAGCATTAAATTAATTTAATTATCTTAAGTCAAATATGTCAGAGCACTACTAATTAAACAACCACAGAAGATATACGACGACATCAAAAGCGCTTTTGGTAATGTTTATTCACATATGAGTATAGAAAACGACTGCTATGATATTCACTGTTCAAAATGAACTTGGCTTCATAAAAAGTAAAGTAGTGTGGCAAAATTTAAGTTGGTAGTTTTCTTCTTATTTTTTCACGATAGATTGAAGAGACAGAGGGGCCGAGTTTTTGTCAACAATGACTGAGCTATGCTTATAAGTTATAAGAAATTAATCAAATTTCTTCCACGGCATATCATAAGAAACCATAAAGAGCATTGGAAAATACCCATAAATATTTAAATTCGTTTTTGAAACACATTAAATTATTAAATAAATATGCTGGAGTGATTGCTATATTGATGCATTTTGGTATAACGCTACTGTACTTACTGGCACAAAGTGTATTCTTTATGAACTCAATAAGTTCAGAACCATTACATGCTACTGATAATTATCAAGATATCAGTTACAAGTTTCTCAATACGTTGTTCGATAAAAGTTATTTCATATTCTATACTATTCGACACTAGTTTTTTTTAGTTTCTGCGTTCTTTTTCAGTGACGTACAAAAAATATTAGTTATTAGTAAAATTTTTACTATAAATAAGTTAACAAGTCCACTAGCTTATAATATCATGGAAGATCATTAGCGAAGGTAAAAATCAATTTTGATATTACTTATTTATTGAATTCAAATGTATTGTAATAAGTAATAATAAATAATAAGATTTTTCATGTTATTATTATTTTTATTTCAATTTAATTAACTTTAAAAAACCTGGACTGTTATGCAAGATGTTTTTTATAGTCAGATATGTGTATTTGTGTTATAATTTTTTCTATAGTAATAGCAATATAATTTGAAAATTTGAATGAATTGTAGTTATTTTCTATATTTTATTCAATTTTATATTCTATAATTAGTCTATGAACCCTTATCAAATTAATTTGGCATTCCAACATTTATATCTAATTTACAATTTATATTTAATATTTATAAATAAAAATATAATCCCGATATTTTTTACTTACAGAAATCAAGTGTAAAATGTAACGGAAAATGCCGATACTACAGAATCGCTTCGCTTTATAAAATATGCAGATAAGATACGGGAATTGATTCAAAGCACAAAGGAGGCGAACAAACTCTACAGGAGGCAGGCAAGATTTGGATAATAATTTCCCGAGTGGGCTTATTTGTTTACTCCTGAAATTTATAAAGAACTAAATTACATTTTAGATACAACAGAAAATTAAATATATAAATAACCAAAATGACACAAATTTTAGAAGCATTATATGCTAGATATATATATATATATATATATATATATATATATATATATATATATATATATATATATATATATATATATATATATATATGTATATATATATATATATATATATATATATGTATATATATATATATATATATATATTTCCTGTGACTGTGACTATTAACTAATAAATATTGAAATATTCCGGAATTGATATGTTTTGCGTTAGTATTTTCTTATACTCCTTTAGTAACTTCCTTAGATATCATGCTGAATTCAAAAATGTCATCTGTGATGATGAAGCATTTTGAGTTATTGATGCGGTTAGTGATGTCGTTTATAAAAATATTAAATAGTAATAACTAATTATTTATATATTAATTCGTTTTGTCCCTTAAATAAGGATAATAAGGGTGAACTCAATGCCCAGTGGCATGCCCTACCGCTTAACCCTGGGAGAATGAGAGAATATGTTGGAAGGTATAAAATAAAAAAGTAATTTAGATAAAAGCATCAAATTACAAATACATAAATACCATGAGAAAATATTTATAACAGACGTTATTTGCCATCAAATAATGTTATCAAAGAAGAGAAGAAACTTTACTGAGTGCATTATTAACATGATCCGGAAGGGCGTTCCAAAGGAGTTGTACTAGACTGTACTATGAAATAATAACGAAAGAACCCAGTGCTATGGTATAATTATAACATTAATTCTCATTCTATTTAAGGCTCGAGGTACAAGGTCCTGAGAAGAATGTAGAAGTTGGAAGTCATCTTAAGATAGGATGGATAATTTGGATCAGGTAATATAAAATTGAGAACATGCAAAATTATAGAGCTACGCCTATGTTGAATAGAGAGCTACTTGAGTTGAAAACGATAGAAGGAAATGTGATCAACGTAAGTTGAAGATAAATCTTAAGGAACTATTTTAAAAAAATCTGGGTAGCACACCATAATCGATAACGGGAAGAATAATAGAGTAAACCAGAATAAGCTTCGTTTTGAGGTGTAAGAAATTTAAGAATGTTAAAAAAGACGATAAATGCAATGCAAGGTGGCAACAACCTTACGACTAATTTCGGAAATCTATACATCCCAAGTAATTTTCTGGTCCATATGCAATCCTAGGACCAATGATTGTGTATCAAAAGTTTCTCCACGATGTTTTCCTTTAGTTTTGTATGTTTCCCGAGCACGTAGTAAAAAAATAATTAATTAGTCCTGTAACCGGCGAATTGAGCTCAGATACCAAAATACGCACGAGCACCCAAAGACAACTACTACGATATTCCTTTCCAATTCTAACCTTGTATTATCTAAATATTTTGAAATATTACGTAATCATTTTAATCTTTGACTTTCAACTAAAATGAAATACATTCTTGCCTCTTTTCCTGGCTTGCCTTTTTCTTGCCTAGAAAAGTTCATAGTTCATTTTCAATATTATAAACTTATTCACTTCTATTTGAAACTGCAAGTTCCATGCCATACAATTTGAAAATCTTCTTGTTACGTTTTAATCTAAATTTAACTACAGTTTAAGAATATTATTAATAAGAATATTGACTAAATAAAATCAATTTAAAATATTAAGAATAATTTGCTTAAACGATAAAAGCATAACTATATTTCTTTATTATTGTATGTCTAACACATAATATATTTAGAAAACAAAAAAATTATAGATCTGTGTAGAAATATATGAAATCTTTTATATGCTAATGCAATCCTATTGTTCGGGAATGGAATCTACAGCTTAAGAATTATTCATGATAGGTGAGAATTGAATGTATACTTATATATAAAAGTGTAAACATATTTCATACAAGGTTAAGTTCAATTTTTTTTTGATATGGAAGGTAATTTGTTTATTTAAAGTTTATATTTTATATTATATTATATAAACATTTATAAAATATTATATACGGGGGTTTCCATTATCCTATGTAAGTGACGTTTATTGTATAAACGTTTTACACAAACACGAACGAAAAGATATTGCTTATGAATATTCTTACGTTTATTAGACATATTATTCATTGCGTGATGTCAGAAAAGGCAAATCCCTCGATATTTCTTGATGAAAGCCTGCTGATGAAGATATTTTGAATCGTATATATTCAGCCTACTCCCACATTTATTATTCGTTATCTGATTAAATTTGTCCTTTCCTTTATAATGCACCGTATTTATTATTTATTTATTTTATTACATTGAGATTAACAAACGAGCACACAGTTCACCTGATGGCAAGTGATTTCTGTAGCCCATGACATCTACATTTATCTTTAGGACTGAGATGGAATGCCTAGTCACCGTCGAATACAATCACCAGACGAAACACAGCAGCAGTCGATTTCTTTTAGTTATATATAAATAATATACCATATAAATATTTCGTTATTAAAGAAGACGAATGACGATTGACAACGTCGCTTAAAAATAAAATGATAAATCGCAATATGCAATTTGAGTTCATGTAAGTCCATTTTTGAATCCCGTTTCATGTTATCAATTCTTTGCAGTCTGTATACTATGTATGCATGTATACTAAACGAATTCCCACGCATTGTTATAAATTAATCACGTGAATATAAATTTATTTATTATATATATATATATATATATATATATATTTATATATATATATATATATATATATTTATATATATATATATATATATATATATATATATATATAAATATATATATATATATATTTATATATATATGTTTATATATATTTTTATATATATAAATGCTAAAATAAATTTTAGGAAATAGAATATAAAAGATATTGGGATAAAAACAGGTTCGTTTCTTGGCGTATTTAATTTTTTTAACGTTTGTCTGTGCATATACTTTACGGCTTTGGGGATAAGAATTTTCAACATCTTTTTTTTTCTTTTTTCAGGCCGATGGCCGCTGTTAGCCCGAGGGCTTTTACAGTTTCAACGGCTTGAGAGGTGACCGAGCGCTTATGGCACTCAGTCGAGACCTCTATATATATATGGGCTCCAAAGCCAAAGGGCCAAAGACCAAAGGGCTCCCGAAGGGGAGCCTCGGCTTGGACTGTTACACTGTTTCGCGAGAGCGTCGACTCGAGGGTGCACGAGAGGGCCGAACCTTGGCTCGATCAGTTGCTCCTGACAGAGGATTATCTCAATTAATATCGTTATTATTATTAACTACCAGTACCACCACTTCGGAATGCGTGGGCGCTAGAGAAGAAGTGGCGCAAGAAACTCCAGCAATACTTCTGTATGGACTGGAGAGAACCAGCCATTGACATGGCGGTATCGTGAATAACCTGGTTTGCGACGCCCTCGCCGTCGGCGGGGGCGATATGAGGTTTCAATGTACGTGTGTTGTGTTTTATGAAGTGCTTGGGCTCGCGTCGTCGGGGTACAATCTTCGGCATAATGAAAGAATATTAAGTGAGTTTACTACGTGTAAAATACTACTATGCAATACTCAAATATAGCACAGAAAACCAGACTTAAAATTTTCTCAGCACTTAATATATCTTTTAAATGCTGTGGCGTAAGTGGTAGGTGGCTCTACAATTGTACTCTAGCATAGGTGGGTTCTAAACTTGTTGTACAAAGTATTATTATTCGCTTTTAGCTTCTTCAATTATTTACTATTTCACATATTTATTTATTACTTATTGATATCTTGATATTTTTTTCATTTATTACTTTTTAATTTTTACCATAATATATATTTATAATCATAGAGTTAAATTTTATACATCATTGCAAGATTATTAAAATAATTTGATATAATCGAAAAAAAGTATCGAACAAATTAATGTACAAGTTAACAGTCAAGTAAAAAACGAACAATAGCTCACAATGAGTAACCAAAACAGCTTATTCGCCTAACATAGCGGCTAAGTCGCAAATCAGGCGGACGATAAATATGGCTAGTACTGAATTTAAATAGCTCCAACATTATTATATTTTATATTATATTATATAAACTATTATAAATTATTATATACGTTTTTTATTATACGTATTCTGACTAAATTGGTCGTTTCCTTTATAATGTATTTAAATAGCTCCAACATTATTATATTTTATATTATATTATATAAACATTTATAAAATATTGTAAACGTTTATTATTATACGTATTCTGATTAAATATGTCGTTTCCATTATAATGTATTTAAATAGGTCCAACATTTACCCGCGCGCACTACATGGTATTCAAGTTTAACAATGTTACTGTCTAACGTACAGTACAGTTTTTTTTTTAGTTTCAATCTGTTGGCGTACGGTATCTATTGGATTCCGTAACCGCAGTCGCCGGCCGGTACTTTCACGTATATTCTCAGAATCACGGATACACGGAGCTGCGATATGAGGCTTCATCACCAAATGCCAAATGAAGTCTCTTGTTGACTTAGCTACCGCAAAACTGTTGTAAAAAATCATTGAGCGAAAATTATCACGAGCTAAATTCACTGTAATTGCGACACATTTTCTAAACAAACCGCAATGAAGAAACAAATGACTATATCGCAAAATAAAATACATGTTCCCAGAGACCTCCAGTTTCAACTTCCGTAATTGCATTTTAATTTTTTTATTGTAAGTCGCCAGTTCCGAAAACCTTTAGAATTACTCAAGTACCGCAAATTTAAAAAGAAAATGATAATGGTGTATATCATTGCAGTATGGATGCGATCATAGCACTGTTTGTATTATTGCTTACCTTATAGCTTTTAACGGAAGTAGGGGCACTTTCAATTTACTTAGCAGCAGTATGAATGAGTTAGTTTAACCAGGAAGGACCGCAACCTTACATAACTGCAAGATGAACTAGCATCATAATGCTGTTGTGTGCTATATAGAGAGTGACGGAGATTTACTGGTAAAGAGGCATTCCATCTAAGTAGTCGGGGGTGATAACGCGGGAAGCAAGTGTTCCACCATTAATTTCATAACAAACTATAATAACGTTAAATTGTAATATAATATTGCTCTTGTTGAATGTACAATTTCGTTTGTATATAAAAGATTCTTCAACCTTGTATGGTTAGTTTCATTCATGCAAGTATTCATATATATACGGTTTCCTATTATTCTATTTTATTAAATTTAATGGTGCCGTTTAGTTTCTTATGTTCTTGTAAACTTTTAACCGTTCGCGCAAATTAGTTCACTTCTAATAAATAGTATATATACGAATTTTGTAATAATTATGCCTTACAAAGAATGACAAGATTGTTTTATCCGGTGCATTGTACTCATCTCGTTTATCATCTACTGCTAAAATTCATTATATTCTTAATTTTTCCGTATACTGTGCGAGTTCAAAACCACAAAGCGACAACAAATTATACTTCAATTTTAGCCTTATCAAAATCATAATTTTATTGTAAACACATCGTTTGACTGTATTTAAGATTTGTTATGTATGATAAGTTTCTATTTTTCACTCAAGTTTCGATAAAGTGCAATCCAAAGCGTTACGTAAGTTTATATTTGGTATTTATAATTATATATAATCACTAATCGACATCAATATAGTCATGTCATTAGTCCTTTCTTGCGCATAGTTCTTCGCCCAGGTTTGGGTATGATCTTCAGCCACTTATGCCTACCGATTTTACATATACTTGCATTACTCCACCCATTGCGTCTTTCAATTTAGCAGGAAGTCGTCCTACACTGCATTTCTCAATAAGTTTTTAATCTATCTAGTTTCTACCCGAAACGTGGTTCTACTACTATGAATGCGGAACATCGGAAATAGGTAACGTGAAAATAAGTGGCTAAGGTAAATCATTTAGATTTTTTTTCTCTGGCAGTTTATTTGTATACACCTAACATTGAACTCAATACATATATTCCATTAAAGCAAATACGTCCCTTTATTGTATTTGTAGTAATTGATTATATAACATGACGGATACTAACACAACTGATGTATATATCGATTACTAAAGAAGTAAATAAATCTTATAACATTAGTGTTTAAGATGTGTGGTAAATGCTGGCGGTGTAACATATTAACTGTTTTGATATCTGATATTCTAGAATATGTAACCGTCTATGAAATCAAGCAGAACAATATCATAATTAACGTTACAACGATGGTTTGATGCTAAAATATCACATAAAATATTAGCACCCAAAAACCCTTCCTGCTGTAACCGTTATCGATTTCACGCTATATTACTTTACATTAGATATAACGCTCATGACCTAAAATTTTTTTAAGTAAATAAAATATATTTTAAATTTGTGATGATATAAACCAAACATCATATCAAAACTGTTTTATACTATTTTCCAGCTTGGTCAAACTTTAATAATAGAAAAATTTTGATAGCCTAACTTTGTTGGGATAGCGGCATTGACTTACAAACTTGGTCAATAGCAAAATAAACTTGACAACATTGGTCCCTTAGCTAGTTATGCCGGCTTTAAATCCAATTTCTCTATTGTTGTTACTTGTATGCAGAAAAAAAAAAGAAAATATTGACTTGATAAGATTTAATACATCAACTTCGTCGTGGTTGTGGATGATTTGTTGGATAAAATCCGTTGAAGATTTCCATTATCTATCTGCGACAATATTAATCAGAAATCAGAAAAAGTGTAATAATGGGACCACGCTAGGTAGGTCTTAATTATCATCTGCAGTATTTTTTTAAAACAACATATTACATTTATTAAGTGCATCTTTCATTAAATAGAGGAGTCGCATTTGCGAAGTGTATTTGGTGCTCTTGAAGGCCCCTTAGTCGTACCAGACCCAAAAGACCGCTATGGTGAGCTATTGCCACAGAGAAGTGCGAGTGTGCGTGACAGTAAATGTTGCATAAATCACACAAAAGTGGATTTCTAACCATCTAAATGAAATTTAAAATCTACCATGATGTACGATGTTTAAACTGAGCGGCTGGCATTAATCCAAACACCTCAGAGTACTCCCAATTCTAAATTCGGTAAAAAATGCACAGTGATGACAGTTAATTAAGCTGGTCGGAAAGTACCTCGGTCGTCAACGATTCGGCCCGCTCTTCATTGAATGCGCTCAAATGAAAGAAGCTGCTACTGGGGTGCCCCAACCCAGAGATGAAAACGGTAATCTGACAAAAATGTACGATGTTTCCTATTATTGACACTAGTTATTTGAAATAATGTTGATATTGCAATAAAATAGTATATGTAACGTACAAAAACCTTTCAGCCTGTTTCTTTAAATGTGGGTCCAATTGGAAAATAACGTTAGTTATAAAAGTTCGATGGCGAAACTTCTCTGGCGTAACGACCTCCACTTGGGAAGTTTGTGTATAGAAAAATAAAATAGAACTTACGGTTTCTGTGCATATCGACTTTTGCATTTCAACTTTTAATATAGAAATGACTTTAGTTTTATATATATAGGGGGTTGGTAGAATGAAATACTTCTGTTAGTATTAAAATTTATCTTTCTTTGAGAGTAGTGCATATAGAATTATAAATAACCTGATTACCCGATGCTTAGATTATCGTAAAGCAAATAAAGGGCTTTGGGACTGTCACCATCCATTACGCGAAAATTATGAATTTTATTTTATACTAATCTTGAATGTATTTAATAATTTTTGTACGTATCTACCCTTCCTCACTCGCATCTAGAGGCTCGGTTAGTGCTTCTTTTCAATTAACAGTAACTGTTACTTATCAAGTTTAGTTAATTTCGGATCAGATATTATCCATGCACTTTTGGCATTTTATAGATAATTCATTTATTTTATCAAAAAAAAACAATACAATCTTTGAAAGCGTTTTAGGCTGCCTCATCGGAATTCAATTTTATTCCTTGCAAGAAATCGTCGAAATTCCGCAAAGAGTGGTAAGCGATGTGCGGGAAATATGGTCGGTTTCCGAGACATTCCAAACGCTGCTCCGCTAATTTAACGATCGTCTGGCATGAAGCATGGGATCTAGCGTTATCATGAAGCAGCAGTGGGCTAGAGCAATTGACCAGTATCGGTTCTTTAATGGGTAGCTTTTCCATCTCGGTTTGCAATTGTTGAAAATAGAGACCTGCCATAATAGTCTAGACAGATCTTAGGAAGCTGTAGTGTATGACACCAGCATTTGTCCAACACTGACCAGTACCTTTTTCTGAGTCAACTTTCCCTCGGGACAGGATTTGACCGATTAACCTGGGTTTAACCACTGTGATGAGCGTTTCCGAATGTCGTACAGATCACACATCCATTTGTCATAAAAAATTACTATACGATTCAAAATTCCCTTGTTACTGTGCCAGTTAAGTAATGTAACGCAGCACTCACTGTTTGTTGGTGTGCTCATTCAACTCTTGCGGAACTCATTTCTCGAGCTTTTTTGCTTTTCCAATTTTTTCAAGTGAATTAAAATTGTTTAGTCATTCACATTGAAGCCTACCGCTAATTCTGACGTGTTTGCGATGGGTCCGCTTCCACGATCACGTTTAATTCTTCATTGGCCGGAGACGGCCGTTCGTGGGGTTTGTTTTGGAGGTCAAAATCTCCACAACGAAAACGTTAAAATTACTATGCTTTCTTTTACAGTAGCGTCCCCATACACATCATTATTACATCGAGTGGTTTCTGCAGCGCTGGTGCCACGGTGTTCAAGTTTTCCATTTTGTTAACAGAAGGATGTCAAAGAAAAAACAAATGGTGCGAATATAAATGAATCACTAAATTTGAAACACAAATTTCATACGTTCGATCGTAACAGTAATTCGTCGTCGTAATTCGTTTGTAACATTATAACTTTCACGTATATATATATATATAGTTGTATATATATATAGTATATATATATGAAAGTAATTTAATATAATTATGCTTTATTACAAGTAATTAGTAAATTAAAAATATATACATACACATATATAAACAAACATACATACAAATATAATACACCAAGATCAGTGAATTTTGGTGTATTTTTAGTTTAATTTCCTTAATGTAATTACTACATCAGCAGGTTTATATACAGAAACTGATGCCAGAATCCATTTCCGGATTGTAATAGAACGACTCTAGAATACTAGTGACCTTATTTGTACCCGGTTAGGTAATACTAGCACACCCTATGCTAGATACGCGTGCCTTGAATTAAGATAGCTTACCTGTTCTCCCGCCTTGCTTAAATGAAACTTGGCTCCTCATTAAGCTTCATTTTATTGTTCTCTAGAGTGAACAAGTATCTGTAGTATAGTAGTACAAAACATCTGTATATTATTATTATTTACCTAAACTCAATGTTCAGCACAGCAGCACATTGTTAGCAACATTTTTATTTCAAATGTTATCCATGATATTGAAATGATTGTTACTGTCATGATATTAAAACCATATAAGTTACAGGTATGAAATAAAACTAAACACAAAAAAAATCGAGATACATATTTCTCTTTTGAGAATCATTTTATTTTCTGCATTAAGTAATTCTTCCAATAAATAGTTTTAGATTTCCATTCTGCTTATAGTTTTGGAAACAATTGATAGCTGAGATCAATATATGCGTGAAACACTTTTAATGAAATTTTGAGTCTTTTTTCAATTATATCAACGATACATTTTTTGCATACTGTAAGGAAGTACAATTTAAAATTTCCTCTGTTTTAACCTTAACTGTATACCATTTGCAGATTCTGTTAGTATTCTGTATTTGAATTGTGGGTCTGAGCCAGATTCCCCGGGCAGAAGTTCATATCTTCTTAATATGTTTGATAGTGTAGCTTTCATAGCTACCCAGGCATACCGGAAGCCTAAAAAACATATTATGTTTATGTTAAGGAAATATAAATATATATTAAAAATATTCTAGTATACATCCATAACAATTATTCATAAGCTCTGTCTAAGTGGCGGCACTGGGTTCGATTCAAAGCTGAGGAGCAATATTTGTTCATACACAACAAACCCATCACAAATTGATGTTGCACCTACAACATCAATTTGTGATGGGACAGTTCGGGATACGCTCCTACATATTTTTTATATTTATGTTGTATAAACATTGAACCTACCTATGCAATTTCTTGGCCCAGCACTAAAAGGTACAAACGCAAATTGATGCATGTTGCTCAAAAATCTTTCTGGCTTGTACTTTTCGGGTTCTGGGAACAATTTTGGATCAGCAAACATTGCCTCAAAAAATATAACCACCTCACTGCCTGCTGGAGCAATTCGACCATCTGAAAAGTAACATGCATATGCATATTTAGATGCAGAATAGTAACTTCATTAATAATATAATATAATATAGTAAGATTATTATTTTTTCAACTGATATAAGGTAGTTTTCAAAAGATTTTATAATGTTAATAAAGCTTTTAAATTATTGAATTAGAATGTAGAGATTGTCTTATATTGTGTACATTTTAATATTTTTCAATGTGGAATAACAACTTGCAGAAATATATGAAAAATTAAATGTTTTTAGGTATTATTTTTGATGAGATAAATTAAAATACGAAAATGCATACTTTAACGCATGAATAACATACAACACACCTTTTAGCTCAAGATCGTTTTGAAGGTGTCTTCCAATTTTCGTAATCGTAGGTATTACACGAATGCTTTCCTTAATCACAGCTTCAAGATACTTCATTTTAGTTAAATCGCTATTATTCGGTTTTTTAGTAATATCATTGTTAAATACTGAAAGTTGCTCTTCATATACTCTTTTTTGCACTTCTGGATACTTAGCTAAGCAATACAGAGTATGACTCATTGTCATTGTTGTTGTGTAATGACCCTTAAATAAATATGTATTATAATGTAATAATAATAACAATTTTTAAATCAATTTCTTATTCATTTTATTTCATTATAAATATTGGTTCCTCGTTTGCTGTTAACAAAACACACTTACCGTGAAGCATATTAGGGTGATTTCTTCATTTATAACATCATCTGGAATGGATTCACCATTAATAGACTTACTGAGAATAAATTTATCCAAAAGAGACGCATCGTCTGCTAACTTTTCGGCAATCAATTTGTCTATTTTAATGTCAAGATTTTTGTTATTATTTTTTGTATCATCAATGAAGTTTTGCAATAGCTTTCGCCTTGTTGCAATTGTCTGTAAAAATAAATTATATTGAAATATTGTTCTAACAAATTATTTGTTTTATAAGAAACAGGTAAATTATTATATTATGTAATTACTTTTGTACTTTGATCCCGAATTATCTTGATTGTATCCAACATTTCTCTATAGAACGGTGTAAGAACAAATAGTGGACGAATATTTCTCCAATAAGAAAAATAATTGGTAGTGATGATATTTATAACTCTGTAACAAATTTGAATATATAACAAGTTTTAACTTAGTCCCTAAATGTTTATCAAAAACTAAAAAACTTACTTTCTACCAGCTTGGAAATAGGGGTGGTCCGGATGATTAAGAAGATTAAAATTAACACCCATTAGTGACCCTGTAATTGCAAAAGATAATTTGTTTAAATTATTTAATATATAAAAATGTTCAATATATATCTGTTTTTTTTAACTTACTGCACAATAAGTCATACATATACGGTCGCAAATAGCGGTACATATCAATATTTCCTTTATCCGTATAGTTATCAAAGATGCTGAATAGCTCATCGCAATAAACATTTATGTCCGCTACTCTTTTTTCTAGAGTTTTGTATTGTAGACTTGGAGCCATAAGTTTTCTCGTTGACCGCCATCTCTCTCCTAATGAGAAGAAAACGGTATTGAGTTCTAAGATACAGCCCTGATTAAATCTTCTACAGTTAAAGTTACATATTTCTAATTTATTGTACTTTATTTTTGAGAATTGTTTCATTCTTAATTTCAGTGTTACAGTCAGAAGCGCAACAGAGTGCTGGCAAGGTTATGGCGTCCGTATTTTGAATGCGATTTTGTTTATTGACTACCTATAATAGCGATCGCAGCGTGGCCCAACTGGATTTTTTGAATGAGGAAGTTTGAAGAAACGGCCCGATATACCAATAAATAAAGTGATCTTTCACCAAGACCGTGTCACAACTCTTTGGCTACGATGGTAAAATTGCCAAAATTACACATCGAATTGCTCCAGCACTCCTGTTCATATTTGGACTCTTTTACCTGTTCCCAGACCAAAAAATTGCTTACCAGAAAGAGATTTGGCACGAAGTAGGAGGTGATCGCCGAAACAAACACCTATTTGAGCCCAAAGATAAATCGTTCTTCAAGAAAAGTATTGAAATGGTAGAGAACGCTCTTGACTATGTTGCTTACTGAAATCGAATTTAACCGATTTTTTTTCATTAGACCGGAAACTTATTATCGGATGTGTTATATGTGTTTTTCTTTATTTCAAATTTATGAACGATTTTCTTCATACATCTTACTACCCTTTGAAATTTAAAACTAGGACTCGGACACGGTCGGAGCTATCATATCTATTTGCTATATTTTTACATTATGCTTCATTTGCGTTATTAATAATCATCGTAATATGGTTATACTTATACATTTTATAATTTTAATATACAATAAATTTATTTATATACAAACAACCTTTATTTTCCAAATTATGTTCAAAATATACCTTAATACAGATTTCCACGGAATGTTTATCGTTTATTTGCATATTTCGACTTGTATTGTATTGGTTTTGCTTTATTTTCACAAGAACTAACTCGTTTTCATAAGGTAGGGATTTTGTCAAACGTACCTTCTGATGTTGACACTGAATTTCCAAAAAACGGCATCATTGCCACGTTCCGTTCCAAAGGTTTTCTAAGCTCTGTAGGATGACTTAATATTTTCTATAAATAAACAAAGTTAATTAGGATTATAATATTTTTATTTTTATTATGTAGGTTTACAAAACAGGAAATATCCACAGGAACAATAATCTAAAAGCTAAAATCATTTGTTCCATGTTGCCCTGTTCTGGCGCTGGTTATATTTCCTTGCTTTTACACTTAACCTTTGAGCGATAAACTGCCAGCCCTCTGTCACAACATGCAACGGTGATCCATAGTGCTTTAAAAACCTATAGACTCTATGAACCTATCCCAGGACCCAGCCCTGATAAAGGTACGTATATTTTATTTTATTTTTATTATCAGGTCTCCTGCTATCGTTTCCTAAAAAGCTGTTAAATCGGGGGAATATTAATGGAGACAAGAACCTTCCGGATGCCGTCGTTCAGGGAGCCGTGGCGTGACTAATGGCCAAATATAACGACAATATATTAATTGATTTCGAACACAACGATCTTTAGGTTGGTATTACTAAGTTTCTAGTCCTAGATAGCAAGACATTCAGACATTTTCACAAATACTTTATACCTTCATTATTATATAAAATGACTTTAACTAATAACCAAGCATTTATAAATGTTTAGTTATTTTTTTTGTATATTATTATAAATAATTAGGCCTTCCTTTGCTTGTGCCTAAATATCATTATTTTAATAAAATATTACTCAATTTGTTGTTCTACAATGGTTGTACATTTGTATGTGAATAAGCTTTAGTATTTAATCGAGTTTAAGGAAAAGTAAACTAAGAAAATGATAACATTATTGTTTTGCCTTTTTGTTATTACTTTTTTATAGTTTGCAGTGCTCATATAAAATTCTGTGGAGAAAGAGCCTTTTCAACTCAGTGAGTGTGATATACCTTGCAAAAGTGTGCGGTTGGTAGCTATAAAAACTAAACTAAGCGACCGTTTATTTTGATATTGATGATTGATATATTCTGTGTATATACCGACCGATAGAATAGACAACCTAAGTGAATTTACAAATTGGCTTAGCGAAATGAATGCTATTATCGAAAGCAATAATGTCGAGTCGATGTTGGGCGACTTCAACGCACACCCAGGTGAGTTGTTTGCAACCGAACTGACTAATTTCTGTATTGAACAGTCGCTGTCTTGTATCGATACGGAGCTACTACCGGCCGACACGTACACGTTTGTGAGCCGACCACTGTATGCTGACGACCGCTGCAAAACTATCAGTGATAAATGTCTCTGTGCTTTATGATACGTATTGGTCTGACTATTATCCTTTACAATTAGAGTGTAACATGGAGTTGATAAAAAGAAGTTTAATATTTAAAAATTTAATGGACAATTAAATAATATGGGGTGATAGAGAATTGTATAAAATAAATAAATACAGTGAATTTTGTAATAATAAATTAAAAGACATTGACTTTCCACTAGAATTTTCGCAGTGTTCTGAAAAGATGTGTGTTAATTTATGTCATAGATTAATATTGGATGGCATTTATGGAACCTTAATCGATACACTCTCCGAAGTCGCAACACTATCTTTTGTAGATAGAACAAGTAGAACGAACGGGCTGGAATAAGTATGTTAGAGAGGCTACCGGGAGGGCCAGGGATTGCTTTCAGGCGTGAGTATTGTGTGGAAGGCCTACTGATAGGCTCTATTTACTGGGACATATATGATTTAAGACGAGTTTTTAAATCGAAATTGAAATGGTGTCAAAAAAAACATGCGAGAACTTAAAATGGATAGTATTGCTAACCATCATCTTAATAAAGACTTTAAAATTTTTTGGAAACACAAACAGTCTGAATCCAAGAACTAGTCAATCTGTGCGTAGCTGGTGAAACTGATCCATCTAAAATAGCCAATGTTTTTAAAGAACATTTTAGGGTTGTTTCAACTTTGCGACCGCCACAGACGTCAGATTCGCAAACCACTGAAAACGACCTCAGTTAAAGATTTTCGCCCAGGTAAAGAGGTAGCGTCGGTAATAAGGAATAAATTTGATCTAGTATCTTATGATTCATTGTGGCACAAACTGAAATATGATACAGGTGTACAGGATGAAGAATTTTTAATTCTTAAAAATTGTGTAAAATGGGCAGGCATATACGGATTTGTATAGGTTGGGGTGCGGGGTGAAGCAGGGTGGCCTGACCTCACCTGTGCTTTTCAGCCTGTATGTGGACCGATTGACTGCTAAACTTAGCAGTACCAATGTCGAATGCCATGTGGACGGCCTATGCATCAATAACATCAGCTATGAAAACGATATGGTGCCCTGAGAAGATTGGTACATATTTGTGAATCTTACTTGGAGGCCCATGGTCTTATATAATGTATCAAAAAGTGAACTTCTAGTGTTTAAAAACGGTTCGAAGTGTTACACCTCAATACCACAGGTTACGCCAGCGGGTACAACATTAAGAAGAGTAAGCAAGTTCAAATACTTAGGTCATTGGATTACTGAAAATCTTCAGGATGACATGGATATTGAGAGGGCGCTGGCTGTCCGATGCAAGTAAGCTCGTAAAAACTATGCTTTTTAAAGCGTTCTGTCAGGGCTTCTACACTTGAAGCCTGTGGGTCAGCTATACGCCAACGACATTCAGCTCTATAGCGTGTGCACTATAACAACGCATTCAGAGTGTTGTTGGGACTGCCGCGCTTCTGCAGTGCCTCCGGTATGTTTGCTGAGGCACGGACTGATGGTTTCCCCGCTGTTATTCTGTTATTCGCAAGCGTTACTCCTCATCACTGCAACTTTTGCGAACCAGCTCCAACAGCATCCTGAATGTGCTAACGGATCGGTGGGACTCTCAGATCCTTATGCATTGGTTGCAGTTGCACACATAGTAAACAATGTCTTGAGGGTCTGGGTATTAAGTATTTAGTTTTAAGTTGATGAATCTTTATTTTTGTTCTATTTTTATATTACTAAGTATGTAAGTAAAATTCTTACTAACAAAGTGGACACAAGCCTGAAAATAAATATTATTATTATTATTATATAACACATAAACTCATCATTTTTGGTTCATAAGATATCACCTGTATGAATCACTGTCACTGATAAAAATTAATAAGTAAAAGTAAATTAAGAAGTTTTATATGTTTCTATCGAAAAACATGAACAGTGACCGATAGTGTATTCATTATCAGATATATATATTTATTAATTTTTAACTTCCCTGATTTGTTATTGTGATAGTTTGATTTTTAACGAAACTATTTAAAAAATAATAAATAAATTACTCTATAAATATTGAAATTTTTCTACTATATCATTAATTGAAATGGTAATTATTTCTTATATTTACGGGAATACTGCAAACTGAATAAAACTTATATGTAAATGTACGAAATTTATATTTTTTTATATAGAAATTTATATAGAGGCTATTTTTTTTTTTTTATAACGATGTTTTGTGTTTGTGTGTAACTGTGGCGGAATGAGATGTTTGATGTTCCGATGTCACAGTTAACCTACAACTACCACCATCAGAATTAAATAATCTAATATAAAGATCTACGCAGAAGAAGCGTGTCTTGAGGTCTTGAAGTCGTATGGTTTTCGATTTAATTTTCGTAGCACCCATCCATCCTCTATATTAATTAGAACGTTTTTAAAATTAATTAGCTTTGCGAATTTAGTATGTTTATGTTTGTTAGTAATCGATATGTTCCTTTGGCAGGATCTGTGGTTTATATAATAATATATCATTAGTGTATCATCTAAGGTATGGCCACAGACTTCTTTCTATTCGATGTTTTAAGTCTTCTATATGTTCTTTGACATGACTTTTTATAGACTTTTTTATCTGCCCGTTGCGTGCTGCAAAGCACTCAATAAGTTAAAATGAACGCGATGTTATCCAGAATAAATAATAATTAATAAAGGTTTTATAGAAATTGTAAGTTAAGTATTAAATTAAGTACTAAATTATTTATTCACGTTTCAAATAAAATGTTTAATCCTTACCCCAACGTCATCAGCATCGGATAAGATCACCCAGTCTTCACTACCTACGGTTAAGCGGAAATTATTTTTTCCGTGTTTTCTCCACATGTCCATTAATTTAAAGGCTGCTTCTGCAAATATACAATAACACGGAGCATAAACAACACACACAGATCGGAAAACTATTAAATTGAATGTTGCACAAACTTAACCTAAGACCCGTAACTCGGAATCTAAGTAATTCGAGCTCTTGGCCAGCGATTATTACCGTCATCAAATTACCAATTACTACTACTACTACTACAGTACTTACCGTCAGTATCAAATCCCAAATCTAATGCATTCCCTATTAACGGCAGCGGCGGATTTCCAGGAAACTTGCTTAAGTTTTTCCATCGCCGTGTGTTTTTTTTCATAACATCATGCAACATCACTAATACGAAAAGAAATATAACAAGCGAAACAGCTACAATCATTATTATTACTTTTGAAATTCTTTTAAAGACAGAGGGCGTTTTCTATTGATGGGATTACTTCGTGTTAGTCAAAAATATTTTGTCTGCAATTTATAATAGTTTGCTATCAATACTTTATCATGTCAATTAATATCAGTAATTTACATTAATGTTTATTAATGTAAATTACTGATATTAATTGTAATTAAGCCTAAAAATAATTTTTTCTGGTGTTAAATAATCGTAACTGATTGAAAATAAAATAAAATAGAATGTTATAAAATCCAAGTATAATAAAGTCTAGTTCGTCTAAGTTTAGAAAAAATACTTTTATATAGATGTGTAATCTTAAATTATCGAAATAAGGGGTTCCTAGATTCTGTTGATGTTTATGCTGTTAGCCTATGCGGCTCTTACAGCTTCATCGGACACAGGGCTCACGGAACTGAGGGGTCCGTGAGCTGGTTGTAAGCCGTGTTGCCTACTGTGGTTCTCTTACTTACAAAAAGCGCTCATAAACTGAGCGTGTCGCTCTACTCTTTGGTCTCACACCTATCTGATGATGCCACCCAAGTTGCCAGTTCCCTAGCTATAGAATGATTCTCTCGAGTGGAGAATGGATGGTGATGACTAATGACCGTCCGAGGTTTCGGTGTTAGAACCTAGCCTCTGACGGACGCCACCTGTTTCCATATCAATCAATCGGAAGCTGTGGGCGGTGAGAACCGCCCTGACACGCGGGTGTAATGAGTGTACGCGGTGTCGCGAAGATTGCGTCGCGCTCGGAGGCGAGGGCGACGCGACGAGGTGTTTGCACTGTTCCGGATTCGGTACCGGATCGTAGGTTGCGGCGTTTACCACTAGCGGGTTGGAGTGCGAAAGCGCTTTCTCGAAGAAGCGCTGTGAGATAGATTTTAGGTACTCCGGTATGGTGATGAGATGTAAGTCACTGTGCAGATCGATGTCCCGTTGGTACGGTTCTATCAATCAAATCAAAAAGCAATCCTAGTGAAACGGTTTTGAACCGTCTGAAGTTGTTTAATTTTGATTTCGGCTACGTGGGCGAAGACGACGCTGGCGTAGGTCAGGGGTTCTCAGAATGATTTTTGTTTTTGAATTGACCAATACTCGCTTACCGCAGGTAGCAGTGGGAGGAGTGGACTCCAACGTTTTGCGTAAGACCGTTTTATAAAAACAACGATTCCTACACTGTTGTACATCGTCTCTACAGGACACATTTTAATTTAAAATGCTTAAGACATGTGCCAAGTGCCAATTTAATTAAGCATTGGGTGTGCAAGTTTGAAGAGACTAGGAATACAATGCCAGACAAATCGTCTGGGCGTAAAAGGACACAAGAACGAGCATGAACGTCGATCGTGTTCGAGAGTCTGTTATGGACGACCCACGACAGTCATTGAGATTGCGCGCAGCTTCTCTTAATTTGAACAAATCTACGGTTCATCGCATTATTTCGTAAGATTTACATTTTCACCCCTATAAAATTGTTATTGTTCAAAAAATGAAGCCTGATGATCCTGATAAATTCGGGTCGAATTCTGCAGGACAATGAAAAATCGTTGTAGGAGTTACAATAACATGTGGTTCTCCGACGAATCGAATTTTCACATCAACGGTCATGTGAATAGACATAATTGCAGATACTGGGTTCCGAAAATCCGTTAGAACTGCATCAGAAGTGCTTGCACTAGCCAAAAGTTGTTGTTTGGGCTGCCATATCAAGTCAAGGAATTATCGGTCCTTATTTTTTGAGGACGACTGAGGTCGAACCGTTAATTCTGACCGATATTGCCATATGATCCGGACATTTTTGGCTACAGAAAAGCAAAACTAGAAGGGCTACAACCGCAATACCTTTTTCCAGCAAGATGGGAGCCGCTTCTCATGTTACAAATGACTCATTAGCTGGTCTTCACTATTTATTCCCTGGAAGAGTAATAAGTCGCCGAGGAAGCATCAATTGGCCAACGAGGAGCCCTGATTTAACGCCTGCTGATTTCTTCCTATGGGGCTACCTAAATAGCAAAGATTACAATCCATCGCCATCCAACCTGAATGTTTTGAAGCAAAGAATCACTGAAGAAATCCACTCTATTCCAAGACCGATGCTCCAGCGAGTTTTTGAAAATTTTAGCTCTAGGTTAAATGAGTGTGAACAAATGAATGGTGCGCAAACGGTTGTTTTTCATAAATAGTCTTCAAGAATTGCTCTTTAAATTAACATTAAATAAAACGAGATTTAATTGATATTTTGTTTTTTATTTAACATCTAAAAACGAAAAACATTCTGCGACACCTTTATATCATTTAAGATGATACAAAAGGCTATTTTCTACTCCCACCTATGATCCGATTCTAAAATTTTAAAAGTAAATAGTCATTAATTAATTTTTTATAGGATAACTTATAATATTGTGTACGATTTCTGATGTCTATATTATTAAAACATAAACATTAACTTCGAGATAAGATTATAAAACTGCGAAAATGTGACAGGATCATATTTGATAACAAATTTGTAATTTAATTGGAAAAATTCCGTTTTTTATCTGCACAATACAATCAGTTCTACTGATATTAAAAACCTACGCACTTGTAGCCTTTTCGGAATCGTTGAATCTCGAATTGGTTTTTTAAATTATAATGAAATAGTTTTGATCAAATACCTGGATGCGTGTTAATGATTCAACTTTATGGTAGTGCACGATATATAAAAGAAACAGTATAAAGCAAATGTTTCCTACTAAATGGGAATTCTAAAATGATTGTATCAACTTAATGTTAACCGGTTGGGTTTCATTAGAAGCGTTCAGCGCTTTTTTTATTTTCCTGTAGCATTACAATCAAAAGCTTAATGTAAGCTAAAAAGGTCAATTTAACACTGAAAGAGAATGCCTCACTTCATGTGATAATTAAATCCTCATCATCTTAGTCCATCATCCACTGTTGGTCTTAATATAAAACACAAAATATACTTATATATTTTTTATACTAGATCATGTTATTTCCTGTCTCAAAAACAAAAAAAAATTACCAAATGATCACATATTAATAAATACTTATCTATAAAATTCAGCAAAATATTATCAATCAAAATATCACTTTTTCCTGCTAGATTGCTCATTGTCCATTACAATTTCCTTACGCCATGATTTTAAAGTATCTCTTTTTTATATATAATAGTTATGTGTATACATACATATACACTCGTAAGAATGGAGGGATTCCTTTCTATCTTACACACACATGAAGATGAATAAATATCTCTTTATGATAGAGACGGAAGCTAATAATAACCAATATAAATAGTTCATTTGCTTTAAATTGGTGGTAGATACTGAGATGTTGTTACTCACTTTTAATTACTTCCTTCTCGTTACGAGGAAAATTGTGATCTTAACAGATTCAATAAGGTATCTCAATGTTATGGTATACTTACAGAAAATTTATTCCTCAATTTCTAGTTAAGTTAATTTTATACGTTATTAATATTAGTTAATGTGTAATTATTTTATATTTTTAAACTAACTGTTTTTTTTATTACGTAAAAAATAAACCTTTAGCACAACTTGATAATGGCAATAGGCCTTTATCCATTAATCCTAATAAGGCCATTAATCCTACATAATAATTTAATTAGGATTATTGTTCACATTCCACACTTATCGGCTAAGACGCATTATAAGTTTTTATTGTATAAATATAAACATGTAAATACATATCAAACTAATTAACTTAGCGAGTAATCTTGGAAAGCGGGGGAACTACACAAATGGGGAACAAACATTGGTTTAACTGGGCTAGTGGAGTAGATTCCTTTTTAATTAAACGAGTTTTAGACTTCGTAATTGATACCACTTTTTTTTAAATCGCAAATAAACCGAAAATGTGCGTAGGCATCGTCGACTTCGAGAAACGATTAACGGGTTTTTATGTTTTAGGGATTAATACTTACTCGATATAATATAGCCTCTGCGACTGACATCTTCTGATTGCAACCTGAATGTCAAATCAACCAAGGCCATACCATGAACATAATTATCATCTTCATTTAAACTATAAACTGCAAAAGTTTTAAGAGAATCTGTTAACTTCGAGAGGTGTACTTATTGATCTTGATTTTAAGTTGTATAAGTAAAGGACAACAACATTCTAAGCGCTTTACTATCAGACTATCAGTTATGACAAACAACCTCTGGTACTATTGTATTGGTATGTTTCATTGTATTTGATTATACTTGATGCAACTGTTTGTTATACGGATTATTCAATACGTCGAGCTGAATAAAGCGATTAGAACAAATACAATATAAAAGCAAACGGATCTATGTTCTATGTTCGTCCGCACATATTACTAGTATTTTGAATATTGAGTAAGCTAAAAGCTAACTTATATTATATTAGTTCAATGTATTTTCATTTTTTAAAATGATAAACTAACTAACAATTCGGTTAACCTCTCCGAGTAATCTTAAAATGCTTGGGCTATATAGTTCACGACAATAGTTGATTGGTGGATTCTAATCTATGAACTTAAGTTTCCCAAACCATACCCTAAACCATTACGCCTTTGAATTGAATTCTTGACTAATACTTTATACGGTACATTTTGCAAGATTGCAAAATAATAAAATTCCTTAATATTTTAGCCATATTTTGTTATATTATGGTGACGTAAATTGTGCTATTTATAAATTACTAAAAGTTATTACTCGCGTTACTTTCGAGCCAACAACGTAATGAGAAAAAGAAGTCTGTCTTAAATCTGGTACAATTCCTAGAGTTGGGAAATATTTTAGCAACGCACTAGGAATTCGATTTCGAGTCTGGGTGTATAGTAATTAGTATCGTTTCATCGGTGACTTGTGAATACTTCAACGATATAGCGTAGGGTACATCTAAATGAGTTTCAGTTATTACCGGATATCCATTTTATCTGAAACATTTTTGTACAGTTTTTTTTCGTCCTAACCTGCTTTTAATAATTGAACGTAAAAAAACTCGTCGTCTCTGTTCCTCCCAATTTTACTGATTTTCGTGTAACCGTATTCTTCAAACAATATACGATGCCTATGGCTGAAACACATAGATATGGCCGTAGTCCAAAACGGGAAGGAAGTTGCCGAGACGGGAATCTTTCCATGACTTATATCTATTGAAAATATTCTTATGCATTAGCAGACTGTGTCTTATATAAAAAAAGGATTTCTCTTAATATTATGTATTATACTAACGCTCTAATATGACGTTTATTCTTATTTAATCAAGCAAGAATTTCGTAAGCAGGTTTTATACAGATGTTTCCTTGTTGGTCTAACGATGTTTATATGCCTTAAACTTAAGTATAATAACGAGTTGGCCGCGTGATTCTTAGATTGTATAATTGTACGAGTAGTTACATTTATCCTCTGATTTTGAATCATAAAACATTGAGCACCAGTAACGTTTTTATACGTCATTAACACATGTTTTCAATCATTCTGTGACGTCAATCATTGTCATAGGTAAGTCAATATATTTATATGCAAGTAATTATAGTTACATTATATGTCTTTAAAAACATATTGTAGGGCAGCATATAAGTTTGTAGCAATTTATAATTTTGATGTGCTTTTATTGCTACACTCCCTTCCTACGTTCTTTTGCTCTTCACTAGAACTGCTTGCCTCGGGTCGATGCTAGGCAGCTTAATAGCACAAAGGCATTCTGTCAAAAGTCTGTTTGTAGTTAACGGATTGGATCAAATAACTTTATTAAATGAAATCCATAATTTGTCATAATAGCCAAAAGTTAGCTATTATTTTTACTAATTTTGCTACACTATGTATTATAGTGGTTAGGTTTACTTTGTGACAGTTATTACGTTTAACAAAAAAACTATTTCTCTATTTATATCATTAATTATATTAAACCGATCTTGCCTTCAATCTCTTTCCACAAATTTAACATTTAAATGTTAGAAGATAACTTAGTACTTCTGCATTTAAACTGTAGCTAATGCAACATAGTATATACTAAAATATAGAACAATAATATTATTAGAAAATTATATATAAGACAAACTTAACTAGAATTTAATAAAAAAAATATAGATTAAAAGTATATATTCCTAACTTCTATGTCAATCGGAGTCGAGTCAGAAATGGATTTTCTTAAGCTGTGAGCACAAGAATGAGGAATTTAACAACATAATTGATTTCTATAGTGGTTTTAACGGTAATGTAAAAAAGTTATATATATATATATATTATATTATATAAGGATTATACATGAAAATCTATTCACAACTATATCATATTCTTTATTCCCTCAAAGAATATGATTTGGTTCATGATGAATCAGATGATCTATGAATTTTAAAAACTAAAAACGTACATCAATTGTACTTAAAGATTTATTTGTCTTTTGAAATAATTTTTAATATACAAATAAAAATGAAACCACTTTTGTAGTTAAAATAGTTTATATAAACATGATACAAATAAAAAAAACCCCATATTACAGGTTATCTGTTCAGAACAGATAGGGGTTTACTTCACAAACAAATTGAGAGAGATGTTAATTTAATGTGCAACAGTGTCACTCGAAGCGGACCAAAGTTCCGACTTTCAAAGGACTAGGGATTCTCTATAATGTAAATTTTCACGTAATTTTCTCAGTGTTGGTCAGACTTTGTAGCTACCAAGGTACTTCTCGTTAACGCTTACCTTAGCTAACACGTATAACATTTTTGTTAAAATTAATCGGGTATACGAATATAGTTTTTACCATTAATACGGAATGGTATTTTCGTTAAATGTAGGCGTTGAGACTATTCTACGAGCAAGACTTCTTCTGTAATTATTTAAATAAAACTCATTTATTACAAAAATACACTTTTTTCATTTGTGTATAATTTAACAAAATTATAAGTTATATATACAACTCGATTATAATTTTACTTGCTTTTTAATACAAAAAATCCTTAAGTATTATAATATAGTATTAATTCTAAATTTTAATAGCTTTTCTGGCTTTTCTTTAATAGCATTTCATTAAAATCCTTTATTTAATTTATTATTCTTAGTGATATGACGTTTTTCTCGTCTCTAATAATACAATAACGAAAATTCGGAATGCATTTATTTTAGATTATCAAATATTGAACTCGAAAAATTATTATATAACTGCTTGTTAACAATTACTAACAAATGATGAACATCATTTGGTCAGGTTAGGAAGGAAAGGTACAGGTAATGAAGGAAAGGATATGCCGTACTATATATGCCTGGCATGTCCTTTCCTTCATCTCACATCCACTCGACATCAAACATCAAACAATCCAGATATTTGAACTTCGACGATATACTGATAGATACTGGAGCGATATTGTTCTAGATATCGATGCTGTACCGTTGTTGCCGCTGGAATTATACACAAAATATAATCGGTTTTTGTTCATATTCATGCCATCATGTACACAAGTTCGTTCTTCCACATTTCCGGTTTACAACAACAACTAACAACTGCCTCAATCTTGCACCTATTTTTTTTACATATATGCTGTACATATCTTTAAAAATCTATATAGATGAACACAACCTTTAGATTACTCTAGCGCAATAATTTATGTACTTTTTATATCGTTAAACCTTATGAGTAACGAAGTGAAGATACTTGAAAATAACCTTAAGATACTTGTTAAGGCTTTTTAAAAGAAGTACTTAAATAACCTGTTCCGATAACATTTTATAAAATGAATATTTTTTCATTTGTACTTACCACAAGAAAGCTGATAACTTTATACGCATTAATATAATAAATACTACGTTTATTCACTAGATGACCACATGCAAAATGTATGTAATGAACAAAACCGTAACCGTTACTAAAGTTTATATCTAGATATTAGATATATTTATTATATAGAGCCGATATTATAATGGACTAAATTTTTTAAGGAATCCACACCACTTTACACAGTGGTAAAGCCACACTGCAGCTACTGGATGCAACATGAATGTATCCGTTCGACCGAGGAAGGACCAAAAGTCCCTCACTGAATACCAGCGTGAAATAGCGGCATAACGCTGCCGTGTTTCGTTAGCGAAAGTAGGGATCCGAGGAACCAATTACTACGAGGACTATAACGAGGCATTACATCTAAATCTTCAGGGGTGAAAACGCATATGCATCCTGTATCATTATTAAGATTATAGATATAGATGACATGGGCCGCAGTAACTACTTAACAGTATATGAACTGCGAGTTTGTACCCCACCTTTATATAAAAAAATATCGCGTATTACAGGATATTTTACGTTGGAACCTTTATTTTTAACATATTATTGCATCCTATTACAAAAACAACTTAAAGTTGTAATTTTTGTTATTATGTTCAGTTATCGTACTAACAACTAATCCCAAAATATTTCGAGGCAATCTTACGTATTACTATGTAAGATAAACAACGCAAAAACATAACGAGTACTAATCCGTAGATGAACCACGGTTTCAGTAGAAACATCTGTGAAATGACAATGACGATGGGAAACGAAACAAAAACGAGATGAGAAAGGTTTGAAAAGTCGTATTGTGGCAAGTTGGGATGAAGCAAACCGAGGGGGATGCGTTCTTTTGTACTGCCTCCTCACACTCATGCTCTATTGCAATCTAAATAGGACGTTGACCTTTAGCTATTATCATATACTACGATATTAGTACAGTTCATTGTACATATACGAGATTGAAAAGTTTTGAGCCTAAGGTTGACATTTAAATTCAAAAGAAAGAATAATACTGGCACGTAATAGACATTTCTTTTTCAATTATAATCTGCTGTCTTTTGTTTTTCTTCTGTCAAAATTGCAAAATTTGTGATCGATTTAACAAACGAAGTTCGCGGTTTCCGTAGAAATGCATAAAATTGAGCCAAATTATGAATATATGTACGAGACTTTGGGGGAATCTGCTCCATCATATGCCAATGTCAAAAGATGGGTAGCGGATTTCAAACGTGGCAGAGAAGCAGTGCAAGATGAACCTAGGAGTGGTAAGCCTCCGACGGCTACCACAGAAGAAAATACCAATAAAATATTAGACCTGGTTTTGAATGACGATTGCAGAGATAGCAGAAGCAATAGGCATTTCCTATGAACGAGCACAGAACATAATTTCCAACGATCTTGGATTTTCTAAGGTCTCTGACCAGATGGGTACCTAGACTGCTTTCAGCCGAACACAAACGCACCCGCCAAACAGTATTATAGGATTGTTTGGATCTGTTCCAAAGTGATCCTTAAGATTTTCTTAGCCGGGGGTTTACCACAATACACCAAAGTACAATCCAAGCAATGGAAATGAGCAGGTTCACCGCCCCCTAAAAATGCTCGGGCCGTTTTATTAACTAAGAAGGTAATGGCTTCAGTTTTTTGGGACTGTAGAGGGGTCATTATGGTTGATGACTACCTTGAAAAAGGTAAAACCATAAATGCGGACTATTATTGCACACTCTTACAACGTTTGCGTGAAGAAATAAAAATGAAAAGGGCTGGTATGTTGTCTAAGAAAGTTTTGTTCCACCAAAATAACGCTCCTGTCCATACTGCGGCGAAATCAATCGCACAAATACACAATTGTAGCTTCGAATTGTTGCCGCATCCACCCTATTCGCCGGACTTGGCCCCGTCTGATTACCATCTCTTCCCCAATCTAAAAAAACACATGGCAGGACGAAAATTTTCGACGAATATCAAGGTACAAGAAGCTGTGACTGCATATTTTGATGAAATTGAAGATTCTTTTTTTAGAAGGAATACTAAAGCTAGAGACAAGATGGCAAAAGTGTATAGATCATTCTGGAGACTATGTAGAGAAATAAAATAATAAATTAGAAATATATATATATATATATATATATATATTATTATATTACTTCCCTATACTAATATTTTTAATAATTTTTTGTTGAGACATAATTAAGTAGTTTTAAGAATGCCATGGCAAATAAAGAGGATAACATCAACTTTAATTTTGTATGTCTATCACTAATTTGAATACTGTTAAAAGATAAACTGTTAAGGATATAAACCGGTATCAAATATTATATTATTTATATAATTTACATTCCCGTGTATGTGATACCTTTTTAAACGAGCGACAAATATCTGATTAATGCTTTATGTACATACGCAATACGACAACACGAAGTGGTGTTATTGAATTCTCCTCGCGTTCCTAACGAGGGAGCGGACGTGTTTCGCGACCGGCTTTTCAAAACGCTGTAAAAAGTAAAAATGGACATATTCGCACGAAAAGGATCAGACGGATACTATTACGCTCTGCCAGCGCACTTTAGTAGTCATTCTAGCTAATCGATAAACATTTCGGTAAAATACAAATATGTCCGTTTTTAATAAGCTAAGTCAAGAGAAAAAAAACAGAAAGGGTCTGTTATGTGCACAGCTTATAGGGAAGTGAAGAGATAAGTAAACAATTTAGAACCGAGAGGGTTATCGAGTAATTTATTTACTAGAATCCGCTATTGCTTCACAATACGATGGGCGATTGTTTTTATATTCTTACATCATTACATTTATAACTCCATGTAATAGGTTATATCTTAAAACTCGAAAAAATATTGAGTGTACTATTGAAATTCACACATGCAAACAAATATATATTTACGAAGAAAAGTAAAAATAATATAATCATATATATATACAAATATATATTTACTCTAGAGTAAGTAGTATTGCAGATCTTGTCACACAATAATGACATAAAAAAAAAATCAATAGCTGCTCTTGTTGAAAACTTAACTTTTTTCAATTCAGTTATTAACTTTATTACGTATTGTTTTAAGTGTAACCATGTCATACATTAATGCTAGATGTACGGAGATAAGCTGGTGGCCGACAGAATAGGCTTAAACGCAAGCCAAATTTGCCCTAAAATTTACAACCTTGGAAGACTAGGGCTTCGATTTTATAGTATCTTACTGCATGTTATTCGGTCTTATTTCTTAGACCTTCTAACAAATAGAGGATGGGTTTGCAAAAGTGACTCGTCGTGGTGTTGAAGACCTTAGATATATAATAACATAAACTTTTACATGTTTCAACTTTCTTCAAAAGATATTCAGAAAATATTCATCTTCTTAGAGGACAATACAATACAGTTTCCCCTTTTTTATGTACCATATAATATAGCTCCTTAAAAGTGATATATTTCTTAAATGCGTAACCATTGAAAGCTGAAAGCGCCTATCGATTTTATTTATCTATATAATGATATAAGTACCGTCATAATGTGGGTTTCTCAATGAACCTTTGTCTGTAATCGAAACACTAAGCCGGAGTGATTTAAGATTATTGTGTGGGATAATGGCGTTCATTTACGTTACTACCAAGCTCAGGTGCGGAAGCCATTTTTTTAATCGTGAATTTATGTGTATTGTAATTTTTAATAACAGTGGGAATATTGTTCGGGAAACATTAAATTTGGAAGATAAAGTTCGATCTGAGTTATATGATAATATATATTATATAATAAATACATGGCAAAACGAGATAATATAACTACACGATGGGAAATTTTAACTAAGAGAAAATAAAATTTATAGTTGTCAGTTTTAGTTCTAATACGCCTTCAACATGAGGCTGCTCAACCGGGAAGGCCCATGCCTATAAAAGAATATCAATATAAAATATCAGCATGACGTTACTGTATTTGATATGGTGGGAGGGATCTTGAAAGAATGAGGGGAATTTTTAACCATATTCTCTTTCGCAGAGAACTGTCAGTCTGCAGTGTGTTTTGAAACTTTTTGGAGACGTGTGTAGATCTCATGGACCAACATCCTCACTTGCCATCAGCTGAACTGCCTGCTCGTTTGTCCCCAATAACTTTACAATAACTGTTAATAGTATGATAAAGTTCAAATTCAATTCGACCTAGGCGATATCCTTACTGTTATTAAATATTAATTTTACAGAATATTATCATAGTATTAATTAGCAAAAATGCAGAGGAATTTATTTGATTGCACCTTCTCCTTATATATATGATTGAAGTGCCACTTGAAGGATTCGGGTCTTAAACTCAGTAAAACTGCAGGATTCCCAAAATTATAATTAATTTATTACTGATTTACACAACAGTCTCGGTAACAAAACTTATCTTTTTCACAACGAATGTTACGAACAAGTGATCCATTCGATACACCTCCCACCCGCCGGCCGGTGACGGATCTATTGTGTTGCCATTACACGACATTAAATGAACTGATATTTAATATCGATTACGATTATGGTAATCGATATTATACGTCTGTATAATTTTAAAAAAAATCATATGAACAATAAATAGCAGTTCTAAATCTATACAATCACTCCATAGACTAAGCAATGCTTTGAAGTGATTTTAAAAGGCTACAAAAAAGGAACGAATCAATATTATTAGGTAATATTATTAGTTTTCTTAATCACCGACCTATTCAAGCTCAGCTTCTAGCAGCTGGTCACATTGAGACTCCTAACCCAATAAAATTGTTAGTTAATATATAATAACACTAGAATGTTTCAAGTAGAATGTAAGCCTAGCCAAGAAGCAATAAAAATACACAGATTATAAATACATATTGTTTGTATAAAGCTATATTATTTATTCATATATAGGTACGAGGAGTGTTTCTGGATCCTCGTGTTGTTATTAGCGAAAAGAATATGTGCGCTTTTTAAAAAATGTATTTGTGTTTTTAATAATAGCCATCTTTATTGACATGTTTATTAAACAACTTTATTTTTTTTAGTCGTGAGCTTTAATTCAGTCAACTTTTGATGTTGAATGAATTAAGAGTCAATTGATTTTATTTGATAATAATTGTGTATATTGTAATAACTTTTTCGTACCATTGTTCCATGAATAATTATTCTATTGCAAGACCCTGTGTTCAGTAATGGTATATTAAATGAAAAACACTCTTGTAATATCGAGTATATAAATGATGCTTGTAGATTTGTAGTTCCGCTCCCGATGCGGAGATGAGTTGAATTCAGTCTGCATTAGTGTCAATTGAGTGCACTACTATAGCTTGCCGCTTCAACGGACTCTACGGTTTACCGCTCACATCCACGTTTTGTCAATGTAATCAAATTAACAGCAGATAAATTTAGTCGAGATTCAGTCGTTTCAAATATATCCACTAGTTAGGACGCATTTTATTAATAAAACTTCTTACTAAATACTATAAATTTATAATATAAATTTTATACTATTATTTATATAATAATATATATAAATGAAAACAAAGAAACTTGCATACAAGCAACATCTTGAAATGATCTTTCGTATGCCTTTCTGTTAAATTTATGTTTACAGCATAATAAAAAAATCTAAGGTATGTATGCGATAGTAACCTTAATTAAACTGTGTTTGATTCTACTTTGTTAAATAGTGTATTATCACCTGAAATGGTCCATAACGTTGTCATATCAAGTGACGTTCAGTTCCGTGGATACCATACAGAGAAGTTCAAATTAGCCTCTAAAAAGCTGGGTGTGCTCAATAGAGCGAGAGAGTATATCATGCCGGCCCACCGCTTCCACTCTACAAGGTGCAAATTCAGCCTCGCGTGGAATATTGTTCACATCTTTACGCAATCACATCACATAACAATACTAGTTTTTCCATTTGATCGCATCCAAATAAAAGCAACCCGAATCGTTAACGACCAATTTCAATCTGGTGTGCTTTAAAATTGGCCTTGCAAAGAGATGTTGCGTACTCTATGCGTCATCTATCGCATTTACCACGTGTGAATGTTATGAGGTATTGTTTGAATTTAATCAAGTTGTTAAATTTACGTCATATACATCCTCCATTATCTTGGTGATCGCCAATAATCCACCACTGTGTGCCTTGTACGTAGTCTTTTTTTATCATGCGCGAATACTTTGTTCGCTCACGTCAGGGGTATTTCCAAACCGATACGACGAGCGAAACCTACTCATTTTTTAAGGCCCGCAACGCACTCGCAATTCCTTTAATTTGTTCAAGAGTGATGCAATCTGCTATTTAGATTTTTGAATAAAAATATAGTCAACTGTAAACATCCTGCGTACATTTTATTTTAAATAGTTTATACATCATTACCTTTATTTATTTTTTAGATTTAGTTGTATTTAGAAGCAGTTACTTGCGAACAAAAAATAAGCTTTCTAAATAAGATAATAAGACGTAGCAATTAAAAAAATATACACACAATGTACTTAACAAATATTGTTTCAACATTATTTGTTAGGTACATTGTGTAGTCGTAAGGATAGAAGAAGAAAGATATAGAAGCATATAATATACTATAGATTGCTAAAACTTTGACGAAAAACCCAACAAGGAATAAGAACGTAATTAAGGTTGCTTTTAATATCGACCGATCATTACCTCGGACCATGGTCGTTGTTGTTACGCAATCGAACGAATAAAAACTTTGAAAAAGCTATGTTGCTATATTGGATTGCTATGTTATTATTTATTTGCTAAATAATATTTACTTATCCTTCTCCTCATCAAATTTAGAAGGCAATTAAACAGGTTAACTGACGTATTGCACTTGTATTTAAAACAATAGTATTGGCTACGAGCTATATGGCCAGCCCATTAGCACTTAATCTTGCTGATCTTTTGAGTCATGTTGGTTGTCTTACGTGGATAACGTTTAGTATTCGATCACACCAAGAGAAAACACCCCAGCTCTAATTATTTTTTTCACTTACGTAAAGGTATTTACGTTAGTTAAAAAAGCAGCCCTTAATCCATTTAGACCACTTTGGATATATTTAATTTATTGATATTACTACAACTGTAAACATTAGGTTCATCATTAGTAAAAGTCAATTCCTTTGTACGTTTGTTTTAGGTTTCTAAAAAGTGTATAGATAAATGTAAAACTTACATTTAAAAAATCAATATATAACTAACTAAACGACTAGTTATTATGACGATTTATTGCCATGGTAACTCCGATCTAAATCTAGTCTCCTTTAATAATATGAACATTTGTATAAAAAATTATGTCACGGCATCAAAATCGAATTATTGATAGAGATATAATTTTGTATTAACTTCGAAATATCAATAGCAATAATAGTATTATCTAACCTTACCGGTGAAGATACTTGGCTTGACTTGATCCTTTCGTCTAATCCTTCCATGGTTTCCTCTCATGGACAATGTCCTGCCCCTGGTTTTTCTCACCACGAACTTATTTTCCTATCCTATATCCTAAAACCTCCCAAACCTAAACCTAAGGTGCTGCACGTGCGTTCTTTTGTAAAGTAGAACATGGAACAGTTATGTAAAGATGCATTATCGATCGACTAGCAACCTTTAATGGCGGCTGAAAACGTAAATGATAAGTCTGTATTTTTAACTCTTTAGTCACTTAGTTATATGATCGTCATGCTCCTTTCAAAAAAGTAAGTCAGCAGTCAGTTCCTTGCGAGCACTAACCACTCTTTTTTTTTCTAGATGCTCCCACTACCCCAGCCTATATATCTCCTCATTTTTAATATATTTATGAAATCAGCAACAAAAACCTTCGCTCCACGCATAATAGTCTCCTTCATTATCCTCTTCACCGTTCTGACTTTTATGCATTCTTCATTCTTTATTCAGTCTGTTCTTTTATTGAATGCGCTACCTACCGAAATTGGGATGGCCAATAGTCGTTTTGTATTCAAAAAGAAAGCTCGCGAATACCTGTTTAAAAAATCATCAGCAAATTAAGTTCGTCATTAATATATATGTATGTATATATATATTTATGTATATATAACTATATATGTATAGTATATGTATAAGTATATATTTGTAGTGTGTATAAATAGGTATTTATGTACTTAGGGTAAACGTAGTTCTTATGTATACCTATGCTGTTTTATTTAAAAATGTATAAATGCACCTACTCAACTTCTGTACCACCCAAAGGTTTGACTGGGAGATAATGCCTTAGGCATTAAGTTCGCCTGTGTACATTTTTAGCGGATGGACACACAGCCAACTACCTTGGCTGCCCAAAGGCCCCCAAGCCAAAACGACTAGTATTAAAAATTGCTCGGTGAATTGTTCTCGGAACAATAGGCGCGCAGGTGCCTGGCCGGGTGCAGGTAGCTTGGGGCGGTCGTGGCAGTCGCCGGACGACCGTTCTCGGCAACTGCTGAGCGTTGAATGCGAAAATACTCTGACTAACTGATACAGTTGCAGTTTTATCAATATATTAAATATTTTTAAAGTGGTCTTAATTGACTCTGGACGGCAAAGACTTCATGTTAACAAAAAAACAATTATGGCTGCACTCTTGTGGCAATTATTTACGTAAAATCTGAATTTAATCATTCTTTACATGTCATAATGTATCCAATACCAATTTTCCCTAGTATGCACAAGATTAGATAATGGTCAATTTGATTGAATTGACAATTGATCAATGAATCAATAATATTGTCAAATAATTTCTACCCAATGGGGTACTTTTAGCAGGGGACTGCTAACAATTAAAAGAAATTCTGTGATTTCTTTGTGATTTTTAAGAAAGGCATAGCAACCAAAACCACGCCTTGAGGTTATTCAAAAGCGATATTTGCTTATGATGAGGATGAAATTTTAAATTCGATTGTGATATACGATGTTTAAACGCAGCGGCTGGAATTAATCCGAACAACTGCTCAAATATTTTTGCACTATGTATCGGTATATTGAGATTAATATTTGAAATTAAAACAAGTATTGTAAATAATTAGATCCCTGAGCCAACCGCTTTAGATAACAGACAATAATAATTTGAAATTAACTAACATTTAGCTCGACGGGGCGAAAGCTGTTAGAATACTAGAGCAAAGTTCGTAACTGAGTTTTCAATTCTATTAGCAAGATTTACTATTAGAGATGCTAAATCATTGTTACTACAGCAAATAATATAAAAATGATTATCTATATAAAATAAAAACATATGAAACTTTAAGACACAATTGGAAAAAGGGAGAAAGGCCATTGTTTACAAAGTTATTGCTAAAACGAAGTTGTTTTTAATTAACATTCCAGAATTATTTTAAGTAGAACTAGCTAATGCATAACTAAACTACAGAGTGAGAAACATCGTCGTGTTCAATTAAAGCAATTAAACCAGCTTTGCTCCGTAATAAAATTATGTTTCGGTATAATAATGCTGACATAGATATACAACTCTAATAAGTAACATTAAATGAATGTTACTCGCGATATAAATCCATATAGTATTATGAATATGCTTTTAAGAGATACAATCATTGTTTTGGTAAATAAATATAACACAAGGGATTAATGATGAAGTGATTCATGGTAAAAAAGTTTCGGACCGATATTTTGACGTCCAGTGTGCCGCATCCTCTACATTTTTCTTCGTCCTTTCTAAATCCCTTGTATCACGTTTATTCATTACAAAAATATCAAAAAGAAATCAAAGCATAAAACCTTACTTTCATTGTCCTACCCTGATTGAACTGATCCATTCATACCGTGGCTAGAAACAAACTCTTTACACAACCTCTGTGAAGTCCCTAACATCTGAGGTAGGTTCTAGGTTAAACCCGTGTTACGTTGTCAGTGCCTTCTCCCATTATAGATTACACGTGAGTTTGCGTGTGTGCGTATGGGTAAGAGTGAATTGCGGAATAGCTTCCAATGCATGGAGGATTCTGCTACGGTGGACGATATGAATGCTAAGCTCATGGAAATTGTCCATTATAAGTAAAGTATTGCTAAAACTGCCGTCAAACAAACAGAACCGTAAACTCATGAAAGCAAGTCGTGAAATGAGACAACAATCTTCAACTAACATTTTCGTATATTGGCAAATTTCTGATGAAATTTATGAGGCGACACAATGCGCTGCGACCGTGTTGAAATACGACTCTTTTTTATTATAGATTAGGTGGCAAACTAGCAAGCAGCTCACTGATAGTAAGTGATCACCGACGCCCATGAACATACGCAACACCAGAAGAGTCACAGATGGGCCACCCGCCATTAAGAAAGGTGTAGACTCTTTTCTTGAAGGTCATATTGGTTTGGACATATCGAACAGAAACAACTGGCTAAGTTGAAGACCGATAGCGGATCCATCGTTTCCGCTGGACCAAAGATTTTGAGTGAGTAGTGAGATACTATGAAGAGCTATACATATCGTCGTTGGAAGCACACACAAGTGTGAGTGATGACCCAAGAGCAATGCTTGTACGACACCTTTTCGAAGATAGTCAGACTGAGCGAGATTAGAATGGCTCTCGAACAGCTTAAAATGGTAAAGCACAGGGGATGGACGGAATAACAGCAGAGCTTTTGAAAGCCGATGGAGTACCGAAACTTCAAGTATTCAACAAGCTTTTTAATTATTATTATTATTTATTATTTATTTTCTTTTTCACAAAGGTACACAAAATTAAAATATTGTTTTGTGAGAGACTGGTGTCTGCACTAGGGTTCCCTGTCTGACACATTACCCAGGCGGTCGACTTGATACACGGATTTTGTTATGCCTTACACTTTGCAAGAGAAAATAATTTTTTTTTTTAATAAAAAACGGGAAAACAAAAATATCTGCAAGTAAACGTCTAATTGTGTGACGAGTGAATCCATATATTGCGTGTGTGGGTAAGTTTTATTCATGATGTATGATTATAAGTGTTGTTATATATTATACGTATATTGTATGTTGTTATATATTATAAATATATAACATATATATATTAAATATATTATAAAGCTGTTGTTGGTATTTATGTGTATTAAAACTGGCTGTTGGGTATGCGGATTTTTCCAGTAGTTGAATACTTATTCATATTTGTATATCTATAATATGTTATAAGTCGCTTATAATTCCATTCTTCACGACGGCGCTACACCATATGCGTGGAGTAGAAGTGTGGTGTTCTTCTTCAAGAAAGGCAATAATGCTCTCTAATACAACTTTAAACTGATATTTCTACCAGCCTATCAAACAACCCAGTTTCCGAAAAAGTAGCATAGAGCACAGACACACTATACGGAAGACTGACGTATATAATCTACCTCTATGCCAGGCGTATGTGGACTATGAGAAAAACCTTTAATTCCGTCAAAGTTTGGTTGGTGCTTCAATCCCTTCAGCGGTGCCATATTGACTGTCGGTATTAAGTCTATCTGAATCAGCAATACTAAGTCTATCGAATTATAGAAAGTAGTAAGACAGAGTGATGTCATACCCCGAAACTCTTCACCCATGCATTATGTACTAAAGAAACACCATCAATGTCTTTTTATTTCACCTAAAATAAATGTGTTATGGTAAAAAAATATGTTCTTACTATCAGATGTAAAATGTGTTTAAACCCGGATTAATTTATTTTAAGATGAAGGTCACAATAGAAATAAAAATATGATATATATTTATATATAGCTAAAACTTTTTCGGTACAATTAGTAGCGAAAATCACGTGCTATAAAAAATTTGTAGACGTGCCTACAAATATAAACTTACTTATGCATAGCCTATGACTGAGAGTTCAATTCCATTAGCAAACTTCGACATCAAAGTTTCCTCAATACTACAGCTTTTAATCCACTGAACATTTTATTTAAATACTATACGGTTTTAGAAATGGCCAACTGTTGGCTAATTTAAAAAAAAAATCTGCAAATTGACTATTTTGAATATTTATTAGCTACGTTGTCTAATGCGTAATAACTGTGTCACGAAACCGAATATGGATAAGGACAAATATATAATAAGGGTAAATATTCACCGAAAGGTGTATTGTTTGTGTCAAAATCGAATTAAGCAGTCACATCACCAAATCACCAATGTTACAAGATTTCATTTCTAAATTTAACTTTATTTCAAAACGGTACAAATCAGGTGTTATCTGGACTTGTATCTAGTAACATTTATTGTTCAACTTTCCTGACGACTGTACAGTTGATTGACTAACGAAGCGTCTTATGATGTTCACATTTTTATTATAAAATAGTATTTATATATAATAGTTGTAGAAAATTTAATAATAATGAATATTAATAAGATTATTTTAATTTATAAATACAATATCAAGAAAAATTACAACATTTTATATTTCACAGCCTCCAACGACGATTAGATAAAACAATGAAAGTAAGGCAATTTTTCAAGATAAGGTACTTATCGTACGTTACATACTTTGTTGTTTTCTGTAAGATTTAAAGTTGTATACTAATTCTATAGTTTCCAGCAGCCGTGTTGTTTATGAAATGTATATCCACTTTCGTTCCGCTTCTAAGATATAGACTAAAACTTCATACAACAGCTGCAACATTGTTATTAAGTAGCATTCATATTATAATATAGCGGTCATTTAAAAATTATGACGTTCAAAATATGATTTTTGTTTTTTTTTGCTTACGGAATACCAGAGTAACATAGCAGCATTGTAGGGATTCGGAGACCTTTATTACTGCTGAAGAGGCATTCTAACTTAGTCCTAAAGAGTGAAAACGCATCTGCATTATGATTCCTTGTCAAGGATGAATATATAGATGTCATGGGCCGCAGGAATTGCTTACCATCAGGTGAACTGTGTGCTCGTTTGATACTTTTAATATGATAAAATAAAAAGGTAGCCAGAGTCTAAATTGACAAGACATTTTATTTTGTTTAATATATGTTAAATGTTGAAATAATAAACAAAATAGAATGTCTTAGGTTGTTGCTTAATTTATAACCAGTTGCTTCGTGAAAACTAGCAATAATTTCACAGAATCTAAAGTGATTAAGGGGTCACAGTATTGATAGCATGGCCATGCCTCCTATGCTCTCTATTAACCTACCTCGTAAACGAACTTATCTAATGTAAGTATTCACTTTAGTGAAGTATAACTATTTATATATAATAATTTATGTATTCTTTCTTCACTCATCATATTTCGTCGTCATACTACAATTTTCAAGCCTTACAATTTTCGTCCTTGCATACATTTATTTCATGTTTGTATTATTTTCCTTTTCATTTCTACATCAAAATATAATAAAATAAAATATTTGACGGACATCAAATTCTTATGTGTGGTGTTTTATATAATTCTTCAAGCGGTTTTACACTTTTATAACATATCATTAATTTTATTAATTTCATACAATTTACAACACATCACGTATGTTTTATGTTATTTTCAATTGTAAAGTAAAACTGTATTATCACTAATACTGGTACAAAAGATTTGTAACGATTAGTATGGAACTAAGTTGAAAGAAGCAAAGTTTGAAAGGTGGACAAAATAGATACGCAGAAAGGGACTTAAAAAAACGATGGGATGGAGGTAGTCTAGTGGTATATTCTGAAGAAAAATAAGAAAAATGGGGTGAACGTAACAAATATTACATAACATAACCAAATATTTACCATGAGAGGTCTAAATCACACAAGAAAATTTCTATTCGCATAGCCAAAGAGTACAAATTTCGGCTCTATATGACTGAATACCTGTACCTCAGAACGCAACACCGTACTCCTACTAGTCTAGCCATACTACTATTAGCACCAATTACCCTGGTAGCGAGAAACTATAAACTTATAAAGACGTATTTATGTTTTTATATAATAACCAATTTAATGGTACTAGGCATGGACGAAAGAAAAAGCGTACTATAAGCTGCACACTTTGAATTTGAAAGCGAACGACTACGATACATATCATTGAATCAAAATACATTAATATCAGAATATTACATTAATAATAATAATTAATTATTTAAATAAAATTCAAGATGTTGTAGTAACACTTATTATTACATTACTTATATTAAATAGCCCACAGTATACATCGCACTAATAGGGATATACTCAGCATCCGAAATGCTTTGAACTTGCATGAAAGATGGGAAATACATATAAACAATTCCATGCAAGCTACTTAAAGACACTGCACATAATGAAAATGATATAATATAATCATAAAAGAATGGGAGGAGATAGAGATCGAACGGCGTCTGTTAAACTTGGGAAGGGCAGTTACGTTACTGTTGATAATAATTATGTATTCCCTTATTCACACCAACATAAAGTATATCTTGTAGTTCAAATCATGCAATAAAATATATCACATATATAAACAAAGATAGCGTTTCAATTTAAGAAACAAATATCTTGCAAATCCCGTAGATAAACTACAAACATAGATAACAAGAGAAGTTGGAAATGATAAGTTCAAGGGGCTTCCCTCTCATTACCATCATCCATACCATAGACCGCTATGGAGTGGCGTGTTGCTCTTGCAGTAGTTGCGGAACCCCATGCCATGCCTGGTTCAGCGATTATCTGGGATCTAGGGTCGTGTTGCGTGCTCTCCATGTCCACCATGGCGAGTACGGGCTTGGATTGTTTACCTTCCCTGGCCCCCATGGTCTCTGTGTGGCGGACTTGGTCCGCTTCCCATCTACAGAGAGAGGCGGCGTAGGATGGCGCGGCAGGCGGGGTCTCGAATATGTGCGAAAGCGGTCCCGTGGCCCTGCCGTACCCAGCGATGGTGGAACATCATGGGGAGGCATCATATGCATGGATGCATAAGGCCCATGTAAATACAAAGGATTAGGTAAGTTTCACATTATTAACATTTTAACACTCGCATTTTTCATCAGACATTTGAAAGATTCTTTGACCATGACAAAACCTTTCTTAATGCGTAACATTTTTAACTAACATCTGAACTTTAATATTATGCATGCATTCGTCATATAAGTTCTTCTTGCAGTATATTTATTAATATTTAAATGTAAGCGGAAGATTATAGTTAATTTATCGATGTTTATTGAGATTTGAAAATCAAAAGGTTCTGAGAATTAACTTTATCAATTTATCGGTAGTGAAGAATTAACTCTAACTCAATAAACCGTCATTTATTTTATTTAATAACCAGATACTGGATGGAAATAGGTGTTAAGTTGTTCCTCGTAGCATCTTCAACATAAATTAAGTTTTGAATTGATATTCGAACAATTTGTCTTCAAAAATGTTCATGATTATTGATACTCAACATTCATAATCGGTACTCACAACGTTGCAATTATTATCGTAATAATTAAAATGAAATATAAATAAATTCACTGTTGTTTTTAGTCGAAAAACGCATTTAGTTAAGAAATATATTAGATTACTCTACATTGCACTTCTTAAATAACATGAATAAAAATAAAATGAAACAAATTATTCCAACTACGATTATGACAACATACGGGAACAATCCCGTAGTATCGAATTTAATAATTCTTCTTTGGATACTATAACACTATTTCTTTGATAGTTTATTAAATAAAGAAATTAAAGTATCATCATTTAGATTTTTTAAAGTAAATATGGATTTAAGCAAGCAAAGACTTAAATAAAATAAAAAACATTATTGGTCATAGTTGTCAAATTCAAATCAATTTTGGATACTTTATTACATATTAATCTTATAAAGTCAACGTCATACACATAAGAAACACACCACAATAACATTTAACAAGCCCTTTTTTAAAATTTCAAATTCATGTACAATGGATATTTAAAAATAAATGCGTAATTCAACTTTCGGTCATAACGGAAATTAAAGATAATTAATTTCTTGTATGCAAGCATCTCTCGCCAAGAATTCGTCGAATTTCCTATAACCCTGTATACACATCGCAATAATATGTGAGTATCACCTTTCTATGTTTAAAAAATGTATATACTCGAAAATACCTGTATAACATTTCAAAGTTATACTTTTCTTTTCTTAAGTTTCTGTTAATAGTCAATATATTTTTGAAAAATATAGGCGAAAAAAACATATAAAAGAGAGGAATAGAATTGTTTTCGAACAATTCAAATATTAAAGACGTAAAGAATATGTTACAGCAAAGAGCATGCTTAACTAAAACTGTATAGTAAGCGTTGGTACCCATCCTACGCTCATACTATGACAAGGGAAATTACGTAATTTATAATTAATAAACGTAATCTCAATTTTTTAATTCACATTTTTATACTTTTGCAACAATATCATACTTGTTGAACTGTATAATGTACTCACTATTTACGTGTGTCATTTTATTGTTGATATAATGTATAAAATATATGCTATGGTATATATTGCTATGCATTATAAAATATCATCATAATCGCAGCGAATGCAAAACAGAAGTGTGCCATAGGTTATACACGGTATTTTCTTTTTTTGATTACTTAGCATTTTATGATGTATTGTATATTATGATGTATATGAGTGATTCGATCTTTTTCTAATAATTAATTATTTATAAAAAGAATGGATATTTACGATGCGTGAAATATAATATAAATTTTTTTTTGTTACTGCATTAAATTTTAATTTAGCCTTAGTACAAAAATTAGATTTAAGATAATGGGGGAGATTGATGTCTAAGCTAGACGACTAGGTAAGTTTATCAGAACTGTCTCCCAGTTTATAATAATATATTTGAATTTGGTTCAAAATAAAAACTCAAAATCCACGTTACGTTTTAATAAGACTTGTTAAAACGTGATTGTTATGGTCATTGAACTGGGAAAGTAGTGTAAAGCAACGTTTGCAGTGTTATGTATGTACTCGTAAAAATTATTTGGTTGTGAAAAGAAAATTAACCGCTAGTTATTTTTGTTATTGATTTTTAGTAATCCACTAAGATTAGTGGCAGATGCCTGAAATGAAATAAAACTATCAAAGTGATTTAAGTTTACATAAAAACCCTGCAAAAAACACTCGTGACAGACGTCAATCAGTTGCTGTCGGACCAAATGTTAGACCTCCGTTACATTTCTTACTATCATGACCCTCATCTTTGAAAATTCTAGTTTCTATTTCAGCAATAACATTATAAGAATCGTACATAATATATAATGATTTTAGAGATAATTTAATAATATGAACATTTTAGTTAATAATATCTTAATTAGTTAGTTTTTAGTTAATTTAGGAGTAAGTTGAAAATGTTTACATACAAATATTTATATATAAACATTTATTATTATATATAAACATATTTGCTAATCAGGAAAGAAATATAACATCACGGCATTATCATGGCGTGAATGAAAATATAATTAATAATAATATTAATCAAAATGTTTATCGCTTTCTCTCACAAATTAAGATTACTAAATATGCTATAGACTACAGATTTCATAGTGATAAAATAGTATTTGTGAGAGACCGCTTTCAAGGATGCCCTGTGTGTCAGATCACTAGTACTCGCCTTATGGACTAGTTTCTGTTTGTAAAAGAATAAAAAATATAGTAACAAAAAAATTACATAGGCCGTACAGAATTAATTAAAACGTATGTTTAATATGTACAAGAACTTATGCTAAGTGTGTATGTATATGCATAAATTTATCTGTATGAGTGTGCGTTTGTGTTTATGTACGTGGGAGGGTGGCATTTTCTAAAGACAGTACAATTTACATTGTTAATTCACTATACAGTGTAACAGGGGGTTTAGCAGAGTAGCAGCAATCCTATTCTACACTCGCAGTAAAACAATTTATATTTTAATAAAATAAGCCTGTAGAGTGTTCTTTGTTATTATTCCCCATTCCCACATTTGTTATTCTATGACGACCAAAGAACAACTGAACTGACATTCACGATACAACGTCGAAGTTAGTAGTTTTCAGCAACTCTTCCATCGTATCGTAGCCCAGGTTAAATAGTCAAGTGTTAATTTATATTTCACCATGGGTTTAAATAAATTTTGCAATATAAAAGTGATGCCAGGAAGCAAAAGAATTTGCGCGAGAATTTGGTTTTAAATGGTATGACAGAAAAGTATATTATTCTAATGTGTGTGAAAAATGGTCATAAGTCTTAATGGCATGTTGTTTAATAATTGTATGTATAATAAATATTTGACGGACAGTGAGTACTTTGCAAATTTGATAGAGTTCATAAGTAGGGTGGGAATGGTTAAAAGTAGAAGTATTTTAAAAATCGCTCTTTGTGCGTGCTCTAGAACCTTAGAATTTGTTTAAGGTCACCACCCCATACTGTTATACAATATGACATTAACGATTCGCAGAGAGCAAAATAGGTACTATTAATATATTTACATTAGCTACATGTCCAAAATCTTACACAAAATAACAGAGCAGTATCATCTGCGAAGATGACCTTACATTTAACAGTTCCAAATTACACTAATTATTTATGTAGATTAACAATAGAATCGGCAAAACGTATTTCCTATTACCAAAAATACATTTATTTAAATTACATATATACTTATCTATAATTACTATCGATACTACTGGTTAAAACTATTTATTTAATAAATATGAGGAAACCCACAATTATATTAGGAGATTCATCACAACATTAATATAATCTTTTAATAATTTAATAAATAAAACAGTAAAAAATAGTAGATTCATTAGACTATTAAGCAAATTATCATAGTACATTGAAAGTAAATTATTAAAAATGTAAAATGTAAAAATGAGATATTGATGTTAATTTAGAAACGTGAAACCCTATTTAGTTTCAAATAATACATTTTTAAAGTACATCACATTCCCATCTGAAGGTAAGAAATGTGAAGAAGATAAGAACACAACAAACATTAAACGTACAATTTAATATATATTTTTCGAGTATTTCTGCCATCCCGAGAGTGGTAGCACATTTTTTAAACTAGTAGGAGTATACTGAGATTATAAAATACTTCTGTATTAAATCTCATATACGTAATGTTTTTATTTATTTTTTATTTATTAAATGGATTACCAACGCAAGATACAGCATTTATATTTTATACTATACACGAATAAGGTATTCTATGTAACTGTTCTTACAATTTACCACAACATGCTTAAAATGTGTAAATGAATATAAACTTAAAAACAGGAATTCAAAAAATAATTAAAAAGATTAAAAAAAAAATTATGAAATTGTTAACATTAATAAAAATTATGTTTAAATAAAAGTTACAAGTTAACTTACACTTAAACAATAATAAATATGAAATAAAATAAAACTATTATCGATTATCAAACAAAATAAACACAAATATTCAATAACGTTTCATTGGTATAATTTTAATAATAATAAAAAAAAGTTAAGGAAAAAAAATTAAAAGTTAAACACAATTACTAGGAGAAATTAGATTCATATCTTTTCTTTTTATAAATTGACTAAATAATGTAATTAAAGAATATAAAGGAGTATCGTGATTAGCATGTCACACGTATATATTAAAACAAATAGTAATGTAAGATCTATGTAAGATTTTTTATCTTTCTCTTAAATTTTGTGAGATCGTCAAAATGGATATCTATCTCTGGCACTTTTTTCGTTTGGCCGTTATAGAAACGAGAGATGCGGAGAACTAGAGAATCACGGCACAAGTTAGTTCTGCATGGTCTCATTTCAAATAGATTGCACCGAGCTCGTGCTGTTCTAGATGATACATTGTACTGATATTTTTCTAATAGAGGAGGGCAGTCAATACCACTTTTTATTATTTTGTGTAGGAAAATAAGGTCAGATTGAATTCGGCGGGAAGATAGCTCATGTTGAAAGTGATTTAATCTGTCATAATATGTTCTCACTGAACGCGGAGTGGGATATCGATACGTTAATGCGAACTAGTTTTTGTTGTACTCTTTATATTCTATCTGTATACACTTTGAAAGTAGGATACTATACTGTGCTACAGTACTCGAGATTACTCCTTACGTAGCTGTTGTAAAGTAAAATCACGGATTTCGGTTTTTTAAAATCTTTCGTGCATCTTAGTATAAAGTCTAGTGATTTATTCGCTTCAGTTATAATTTGATTCATATGTTCTATAAATCGCAGCTCGCTATCCATCAAATCACCTAGGTCTTTTATCTTAGAGACTTTCTGTAATTTATTATCGCCAATGAAGTAGTCAGTTTCCAACTTAATCAGCTTTTTGGTAAATATCATATGACAGCATTTAGACACATTTAAAGTCATTGTTCTCTATGCACCAATTTTGAACATTGTTTAGGTCATGTTGAAGGAGTTTTGCGTCCACAACACTTGTAACACTCTTCAACAACTTAAAATCGACATGTACATTGTTGAGTGGACAACTTGGACATTGTTGAGAGGATGGATATAGGCCTGTAGTTGGTTATTAGATTTTTCGATCCGCTCTTAAGCAGCGGTACTACTTTGGCTTCTTTACATTTACTCAGGAAAGTGCCTGTCTCCAGAGATTGATTGAATATAATAGTCAATGGAACATCTAGCTTATCCGCACAATTTGCTATGAAGACTGGGTGCACGTTATCTGGACCCATGCTCTTTGCAGTGTTTAGTCTTTTGAGTTTTTTCTTGACGTCCTCTTCTGTGAAATCAATCGTCCAAAGTATTTCCCTTGCGTCTTCGCTAGTCGTTGGATTATAATCACCTTCATGTTCCCCCTTTTCAAAGGTTGAAGAAAAATGTGATGCAAACATATCTGGAATTTCATCCGGATTGCAAGAAGTAGTAGTGTTTAAGGTCATGACTTGAGGATGTGAAACGCCGTCCCTCCGTAAGATTTTTACATGTGACCAGAATGCATTTGGATTTTTTGAAAGGTCGTTTTCCAGGCCTTGTATATATTTATTATAGCAGTCCTTCATCAGTCTGCCACAGTCGTCTCTCAGGTATTAAAATTCTATCCTGTCCAGTGGATTTTTGTACTTTTTCGCTTTTTGGTGATATTTCCTTTTTTATATATATTTTTTTTTATTTATATTTTTTTATATATTTTCTGGTATATTAGATGAGGCTTAAACCAGACACGGTATAATCCCTTCCAGTAAATGGTTATGGGGACAAAGTTCATTATAGTTTTGTATAAGATGTCATAGAATTTTGCGACCACTTCATCTACTTTCTGGAAAGAACCGTCGATCCATGATACTGCCCTTAAGTGTTCTTCGATTTTCAAGTAATCACCTTTATAAAAAGTATGTCTTCTCGTGAATAACGTATTTTTGTGTGGTGATTCAACCTTTAAGCTTACTTCTAGGGCTGGGAGATACATATCCACGTTTCGAACAGGGCACTCACACTCAGTAATTTCAAGAGCTTCTTTGTTACACAATATTAAGTCTAGTATTCTATCTTTTGAGTTCTTAATGCAGTTGAATCGCTTTAAATTATTTACAGTAAGAAAGTCGACAAAAGCGCATAGTAGTTCCTGATTTGTGTACCCAGACGGTGCTACGAATTTCGACGTTTCTGGTTCCCGGCTTAAATTCCACTCGATACCGCTCAAGTTAAAGTCACTCAAAATTATTGTATATTCGGAGTCAGTAAATGTTTCCATTGATATGTTTGTTTTGACTAAGAAAATCTTTAGGTTATTTTTGTCACTGGCGGAGGCAAGTATATCGCAGAAATTCTTAATTTGGTCAAGGATTTAGAATGGGGAACAGTTGTGGTGATTGAGATCCAGAGATCTTTGTAATCACTTTCGTAATCCTCGATCCTACTAGAGAGCAGGTGGCTCGACACTGCTATGAGCACGCCTCCTCGTTTTGTTGATACAGAAGACGTCTCGCGATCTCGCCTATATACGACATAGTTTTCTCCAAAAATTTTTGAGTTAAAGAATCCATTGTTAAGCCAAGTTTCTGTAAAAACGTAAATATCGAAATCGTTACTTACTATTTGTTGGCGCACAAGATCTGAATTTGAGTTTAAACCACATACATTTTGATAGTATATTCTTATTTGATCAGTTGACATATGTATATTGTTATTTTTTCAGCTCAGAAAGGTCCTCAAAGTTTTTAATAATCTTATAATCGGCTGTCTCTAATTTACGTACGTAAATTTTACCTCCCTTAATCCAGACGAATTTATAGCCGAGTTCCTTTGCCTTTATTCTGGCGGCTGCGTGAAGAGCTTTTTGAGAGGGCGAGAGATGTTCCGCTATGAACACTGTTTTTTTTGCGCCACCAATGCCAAGCAGGGATGTGTGTGTGTGGACGCTGGCTATCTCGATTGATTTTGGCAATTCTTGTGCAAAGATGTCCGACTCGTTGAGTTTGTAGTTAGCGTCGGATGCAAACTGTTTTGCAATAGATATTAAGTTATTCGATAAGATAGATCGATAAGAAGTTTTTCGATTTGTTTTCTGGGATGTTTTGGATTTCTAGATTAGTTGCCCGGAAATACTGTTCTATCCGAGAGATATTGGAGTTGAGCTCAGCAACTTTGATGCGTAAGGCAGTGTTTTCAGCCTTTAACAAGTTGATTTGTTCAGCCTGCGCTCTTATCTCGTCTTTTATGTTTTCCTGTTGCTTTTCAATAGCTGCCAAAGAATTCGATAACTGTTTGAAGCTGTCCAGGAGTTCGTCAGTTTTGAGTTCTATTTGCTTGATTAAGTTTGTCTTGAAAGAATATAATATCTCCTCCAACTCTTATCTCACCAGTTTACGAACGTCGTTAAACGATACGTCTGGAGATTGATTTTACGAAGCCTTGCCTCCTCTTCTGAATTGGGGAGTTCCTCCAATTGGTGATGTTTCTGATTGGTGTGTTGGTGATATCGGTTTTCGGCTGTTTACTGCAACAACCAGGGCACATCCATCTCGATTTGTAGTCTTCGGCCAAATCTTTCAGAGGTCTGTTTATGTTGACGCAGCTTAAATGAAAATTCAGCTTACAAGACAGACAGTTCAGGGAGTTGGTTGTAGAGGTTGATCGCACGCAACAGCCGAATTCGGCTTTGTATTAGGACATGTTTTCACTGACTTTCGAGTAGACTCCGGAAGAAGTAGTTGCAGTATAAAATAAACGGCAGTAAAAAGTAACTCATAGGCGAAGTAGCATGCAGCGGATATTGACGCAACTATATTGGCAGGCGTTTGTTATTTATATTTGGTGGTGTATTTAATGAAGTGATGTTATTAATTTTGCTTCTCACTCAATTATTTTGCAGTACATGATAATACTGATTCTTTTAAACTTTTTCGCTTACATTGTAGCATTTACCAAATTTAGTCACTTAGCTTTACACACACATAACATTATAACAGTTCAGTTTGGTTTAAAGCAAGTGCCAAAAGTCACTATGTTTACGTTAATAACTATGATTGTTTTTACACTTTGGACTTTATAAAACACAGAGATAATACTTATTGGGAGAATTTGTAGCTCTAGGGTAAGAATTATAACAATCTCCGTTGCTTACTTATAACTTTACTTATTATACGGATTTTTTATTTACGGATCACTTTAAAGCGTAAGCGTATTTTACTTATTTGGCACTGTTTTTAGCTTAAACTAAGCTAGCGATGCTTTTGTAAGTAGTTTTTTTTTATCATATATGAAATATATTTTTGACACAACACCACAAAAAATTAAGAAAAGAAAATAAGGCAGGTGTTAAAGTATTTGACGCGAGGTACACAAAGTTCACATAAAAGAATACATTACCCATTCTAACAGGCTCTATGTTTCTCTTTGTACTAATATGGACGTATTTCAGCATCAATTCTTGCCTACAAATCCGTTATAATATATTCTTTTATTTCCAGATTCCTAGTATTTTGCCACCTATTTTATATTATCATTAGCTGTTTGCATTCAAACTACTTGAGTAGCTTATTGCGTTTTAATAATTCACTTTCATCCCTAATAATAATTTCTCAAAGTATTTCATTTGAATCCTTAATGTTTGTACATAATATCTTTAATCCATTCATTATTGGCGTATGTAACTTATTTAGGCAGCCTCAGGAATTGTAACTGCAATTACTTACGTGCCTGTAAAGATCGATACAGGTGTAATATTCGTGTTGTAACTCTTCAGGTATAATAGAGATATACGAGTAAGCGCATATATCTCTCTTATCGCACTTATCAATTAATATGAGAGTTCACTTTTTACCAGTATCGAAAAGATTTTTTTTGCAGTTTTTCTCATTTTGAATTCTCTACGTTACAGTAGTTGTGCTATTGACTAAAAAAATAGATGATTGGAAGGCCTTGAAATACAGCCCCTTTCACAATTAGTTATAACTAATAATAATATCATTCATATATAGTCATACCACATTACACGTAGAACGGGACGTCAAACCGAATGTTGGGATATCGATATTTCGCCAAAAGGAGTTCTTTTGGGTAAACAAGGTCATATTCAAGATCTCATTATATGCACATGTATTAGTTACTCGTTTCTGTGTCTTAAGCTCAAGCTCTTTTTCACACAACTAAAATAAAAATATCTTTTAAAACTGTAGTTATAATTAAGTCACTTTTTTCAAATGTTTAGATACTATGACTCCTCATAAAAACAAGAAGTGGATTATGGATTGCCTGTAATTATATACACTTTTGCTTGTATGCAATTACATTCTACGAGGAACAAAGCCTTGGACAAAATATCTCTTTTAAGATACTTAGCTACGTCTACTCACTTTTTGAGGAAAGCTACAAAGATGTAAATAATCTAACATTATGATAATAATAACTATGTTATACTGGAAATTTCTATTACACAATTCATACTTAATTAAATATGTAGATTCATAAATATATTAATACTCGGTGTTGGTGCAAAATGTAAAGTTGTAATTTATAATATATTTAGTTGTTATACATGCAGGCCAAAAGTTTAAGACCACCTTAATTAAAGTAGAAAAATAAAGTAAAACTCTAATAAAATATTAAATGTTTAATTAACCAGTTTAATCATCTAATGGAACATTGATTGACAAACAATATACTTTAAAAGCGTAAAGAAATATTAACAGACCATGCAAATAAAAGGCTATAGTTAGATAAACTGATTTTTCATCAAAAAATCCTTTTATGACTTTTTCACAGAGGGCGGCATACGGGCAATCAATTTGTTAATGGTGTCTTGTGATATATTGTTCCAAATTTCGTATAAAGCATTCCACATTTCTTCTCGCGAGGAAGGGCCACGATTACGGATGTTCTTATTAAGTTCTTCCCACAAAAGTTCAATGGGATTGAGATCCGGGCTCTCCTATTCATTCAATCATGTTTTTAACACTTCCTCCAACGTCTTCCTCTTATTTATCTTCTACATAATTTTGAGTTATGCTTTGGATCATTATCTTGTTGGAAAATGAATCCATATCCAATTAATCGCAACCCAGAAAAAACGGCATTTTGTTCTAAAATGTTTTTGTACTGTTCCTTTTTCAAAATTTCTTCAATTTTATTCAAATCGCCAGTTCTTTGCCTAGAGAAGCAACCCTAGACCATAATTGAGCCACCACCATGCTTGATTGTTGGAACTACACAATCTGACATCATATTTTCTTGGGCACTGCGTCAAACGTAAATTGTACGTTTTGAACCGAATAGTTCAAACTTGGATTCATCGGTCCAAAGCACTTTTTTAAAATCTTCTTCAGTCCAATCTCGATGGGCAAGAGCCCACTGCATCCGATTTTCTCGTTTTGTGGTCTTATCAGAAATTTTCGAACGGCAACGCGACCATACAACTTCGCATCACTCACCGTTTTACTGTAGCCAATGATAAAGGTTTAACTCGGGTTTTGTTTAATTCAACGCGGATTTCTGGTGCTGTTAAGCATCTATTTCGCTTGCTTAAACAATGAAATTATCTTTACTAGACGTGGTAGCTCTCGGCCTTCCCACGCGTGGACGATCTTGAAAACTGCCTGTCTCCCTGTATCGAGTTATTGTGCCATGAACACAAGTCTTCGATAACTTCAGTTGTGAAGCAATCTCACGTTCGGATTTGCCTTCATTATGTAAAATAACGATGGCATATCATACTTCACTGGTACTTTTCTCGAGCTTTTCCCATTTTATGACGTCGTCACTGTAGAAACCACAAGTTTAGACTAAATTAGATTGTTTGTGAACAAAACCAAGTAAACTCGCATAATAATTAGTCAGAAACACATGTTTTAGGAGCCAAAATAATCCTAATTATTGACAAATACGTAACAAAAGCAAAGTAATTAGTAATGAGGACATTATAAAAATATTATTACGACTCTACCACCTGGCTCTAGCGCAGCATTTGTCAGTGTTTGAAAAGAATAGATGTTTATTATCCAATAACTTGAAATTAAACAAAAGAACGACTTTTTAAATATTTGATATCAACAATATGCAGATGTGCATTTATTTTATTTATCTTATGGAATTTTATTACAATTGATGGATAATTATGATGTTTATGTGCGATCTTAAGCTTTTGGCCGACAGGGTAAATAAAATATTACCGCTTGTTATTATTTTTATCCATCTTCTTTTACTCTAGCCCAGCGTTTTAACCCAAGAACCATTTAACTATTGATACACCATTCTTAAAAACCGCCAGCAAACCTTTTGGAAGCTCAGTACCCAGGAAAAATGCTGGACAAGTTATGCTGCTTCGATGATTTACCCGTGCTATATAAATTCGGTAAGCATGATCGATTTTCTATTAGGTCATCAATTGACAATCGAAGCTTCGTTCGTTTAGTAGTTCTTGATCACATGAAAAAACTCCTCACGTGACATAACTATGAATTAAGTATTACCCAAATAATTTAAGCCCCGTGACAAAAAAGTTATAAATGGTTTCCAAACGTACTGATTCAGACAGGTGAGAGAGTAACTTTATAATAAATTAATCATTTGTCGTGGAGTGTCAAACATTTCCACTTTTCCATTAATTTTCAAAATCAAAATTATACTGATATTGTACTGAAAGTTTTTGCTTATCATTCTGGACAAAAAATTTCATCTCCTATGTAAAGCCACGATGTAGCCACCATAGATGTAGTATCAATATTATTGTAAAAATTGGTTATTATAAGATTCGTCATGAAATTAATGTTACTCTAAAGAGACGTGCTTTACAATATATTTGTTATATAGTAAACTAAAAAAATGAAATTTTTAAGTAGACATTCGAAAAACAAAAACAAATCTGTCCTACTCCTCTTCTACATAATTTTGAGTTATGCTTTGGATCATTATCTTGTTGGAAAATGAATCCATATCCAATTAATCGCAACCCAGAAAAAACGGCATTTTGTTCTAAAATGTTTTTGTACTGTTCCTTTTTCAAAATTTCTTCAATTTTATTCAAATCGCCAGTTCTTTGGCTAGAGAAGCAACCCCAGACCATAATTGAGCCACCACCATGCTTGATTGTTGGAACTACACAATCTGACATCATATTTTCTTGGGCACTGCGTCAAACGTAAATTGTACGTTTTGAACCGAATAGTTCAAACTTGGATTCATCAGTCCAAAGCACTTTTTTAAAATCTTCTTCAGTCCAATCTCGATGGGCAAAAATTTTTAAGTAGACATTCGAAAAACAAAAACAAATCTGTCCTACTCCTCTCAATTCCGCATAATGTTAACCAAGTTAAGAACTAATTCTTCATTTTCCCAACGATTTAGCTTTTGAATTGTTGACAGAATTTGCTGCTGCAATTTACCTCAACATTCAGTCACCATAAAACTTAATAAACCAATGTGGGACGAAGTTGAGAACCTACTCAATAAGGAACGGCCGTAACTTTTAGTGGCAAAAATATTGTTTTAATTATCTCATGTATATTGTGCTTAATTTAACAATGGATTGCTTTTTTTAGAAATACTTTGTTGCTGTTTTTGATTTTCTATTGAAATATGCTGAGTACTATATAAACGAAATCACTGTCTTGTCACTGATGATATAATGCGGCAAACAACAACTTAATAGTCTTTGGCCTTTATTATTTCTATAAAATTCTCCTTACAGCTACTACTTTAAGTTAAAGAGGTCTACGTTATCTTTGACCCACAGCATATGGTACTCCCTCCATTCATGTCCTATGATACGTAGTCATTCCTGACTCGACATAGCTTGCATATGATCCCGTCACTACTCTGTTGTAATTCCGAGCATTATGTATTATGACGTCACATCACATTTCCATATATTTAATTTTTAAAATGTCTTATTCATTTGAGATTCTTAAAAGTAATAGTTAATAAAGAATTATCTGATTTAAAAGAAATGTTGTTTGTGTATTTAAATATATGTATATATTGTAAACTCTGTGTTCGTTTGTCACCTTTAGTTCTGTAAAAAGAATTAATCTTTTAATATAGAAAACCTAAACCATCACTAATTTTATTCAATTTATATATTATTTAGGATATAAGCCTAAAAACTTCCAAAAAATCTTTCATATTTATCAAGAGCGATCACAATTTTTTCCTTATCGAGGATACTAAGGCCAGGTACTTACTATGACATCACCCGTTTGCCTGTGTATCATCCTGATTACATAAAGTAACTAATGAACTAATAACATGTTCGTCCAGTAAGGCCAAGATACCGCTTTTAATTGGAGAAAAACCTTATACTTTTAATATATTCGCGTAAGAGTTCTACTTTTCGCTACTATATCTGGTACCATGATTAATGAGAAGATCTGGTGATATATTAAAAGTGATCTCAAGAATAAAACACATCTTAATCTTCATTCATGTCTTAAATAGATGGTCAATGGTCGCAGAAATCATTGAACTTCAGTTAACCAGAATATTGCCACTTGACGTGATTTATGAGATTTTCTCTATTCTGTTTACAGGATTTCCCTTAAGCATCCAGTGATTGCAATATGCAGTATTTAATACCTGTGCATAAATTGCATATCTCAACCATAAAATTACCTTCACAGGTTACTTAACATTACTTATGAGCTTAATGCTCCATCAATCTGGTGAGTAAAAGAAACTGGATTTTTTACTGGTGACGAGATATTCCTCCTTCCTCGTTGTCTTTAAGGGTGAAATTCATTACGATATCTTAAGAAGCTGTGTTGTGTTGTGAAGTGTGCTTTTATTAATATATAAATAATATTAATATTACCAACTCTACAATACAAACTTTTAAATTAAAATACTAAGTACTTTGTTTAATTTAAAATACGATATCTATGTTAATAAAGTTTGGAAAACTTTTAGCGTCAGATATTTTATATAAGAAAGATACATCCTCTTAAAGAAAAAATACTAAATGATTTATCCAAAATTTTTTGAGTAACTGTAAACATAATGATCGTATTCAATATGCAAATCATTGTTACGTCAACGTGCAGTACCGGTCAGCAGCGGTCTGCGCATTCGGTAACGAAAAAAAATATTAAAATCAAATTCAAACTAAAACGGTAACCATGTCGATTGCTCCCAATTTCGCGAACATTATTTAAAGTTATAAAAACAATAGATCCAAGTAAAGATGCGCATCCTTACGATATTTTCGACTAATTTACATCTTAACGACCACTTTTTTACAACTAATAATAAATCATCAAAATTAATTTTATCGTCATGTTTATGGTCAAAAGCCTAAGCCGGTTATAATTTTCAAAACAGTAAATATAAGTAGATATTTTTCGGCCTGCATCAATTTATATGTATTATGTAGGTTTAAAAAAAAATAATTCAATATACTTTAGAGATTACACTTTGTATTTAAAACCGACTAAGCTACTCGTAGGTCGTAAATCAACTATTCAAAACGACTATAACTGTAAATATTCATAGAAAATATTTATTAAATTTATATATATAAATAGGTATATATATATATATATGTATATATGTATATATACATATATATATATGTATATATATATATAATTCATACATATAATACATTCACATATCTTATCTTAAAATATTCTATATAGATATCTTATATAAAATATCATTGAATCATTTTAAATAAGAATTATTTTTTGAACTTATAGAATTACGTTAAATGTCAATTATCTGTTTGTGAGCAAATAGAATAGAAAAACGGAATAAGAGAACGTTGAGACGTAATTTATTCAACTTTGTTTATTAGTGGCGGCATTGTAAGGAATGGCGGTATAAATCAAATTTGGTCGTTTACTCCACGCAGGCAGTGTAGTAAACGACCGAATGCACAGACCGCTGGGAGTACTGCATGTTGCTGCGTTGTTAACAGTGATTTGCATATTGAACACGACCATTACGTTAACAATTATTTTGTAATGCAAAAATATTTTGATATAGAATGAACTATAGTTTAGAATAAATTTGATTACACGTGGCTCTGCTTCCTAATGGGGTTTCGACGAATTCTGGCTTTAACAGCATTAACAGCCTTTGTAGTTCCAATAGCACGCAGCCGCCCCGATCTTTTCTAGTCTTCGACGGAGGAAGTTTTGTTGTATCTGTTGATAGTACGATATACGAACATACGGCTGAGACCAAGCTTTTGAAGTGTCTGGAATATGACCGACGGCTCCATACCCACTTTGTGCAAGGCGATCACTGCAATCCTATTTTCTTTAACAACCCATTCCATATTGTAATTTTATAATGAACACGAAAAAATATTAAAATCAAATTCAAACTAAAACGGTAACCATGTCAATTGTTCCCAATTTCGCGAACATTATTTAAAGTTATAAAAACAATAGATCCAAGTAAAGATGCGCATCCTTACGATATTTTCGACTAATTTACATCTTAATGACCACTTTTTTACAACTAATAATAAATATTCAAAATTTATTTTATCGTCATGTTTATGGTCAAAAGCCTAAGCCGGTTATAATTTTCAAAACAGTAAATATAAGTAGATATTGTTCGGCCTGCATCAATTTATATGTATTATGTAGGTTTAAAAAAAAATAATTCAATATACTTTAGAGATTACACTTTGTATTTAAAACCGACTAAGCTACTCGTAGGTCGTAAATCAACTATTCAAAACGACTATAACTGTAAATATTCATAGAAAATATTTATTAAATTTATATATATAAATAGGTATATATATATATATATATATATATGTATATATATATATGTATATATACATATATATATATGTATATATACATATATATATATGTATATATATATATGTATATATATATATGTATATATACATATATATATATGTATATATATATATAATTCATATATATAATACATTCAAATATCTTATCTTAAAATATTCTATATAGATATCTTATATAAAATATCATTGAATCATTTTAAATAAGAATTATTTTTTGAACTTATAGAATTACGTTAAATGTCAATTATCTGTTTGTGAGCAAATAGAATAGAAAAACGGAATAAGAGAATTGAGACGTAATTTATTCAACTTTGTTTATTAGTGGCGGCATTGTAAGGAATGGCGGTATAAATCAAATTTGGTCGTTTACTCCACGCAGGCAGTGTAGTAAACGACCGAATGCACAGACCGCTGGGAGTACTGCATGTTGCTGCGTTGTTAACAGTGATTTGCATATTGAACACGACCATTACGTTAACAATTATTTTGTAATGCAAAAATATTTTGATATAGAACGAACTATAGTTTAGAATAAATTTGTTTACACGTGGCTCTGCTTCCTAATGGGGTTTCGACGAATTCTGGCTTTAACAGCATTAACAGCCTTTGTAGTTCCAATAGCACGCAGCCGCCCCGATCTTTTCTAGTCTTCGACGGAGGAAGTTTTGTTGTATCTGTTGATAGTACGATATACGAACATACGGCTGAGACCAAGCTTTTGAAGTGTCTGGAATATGACCGACGGCTCCATACCCACTTTGTGCAAGGCGATCACTGCAATCCTATTTTCTTTAACAACCCATTCCATATTGTAATTTTATAATGAACACGAAAAAATATGTGAAATGGCGCAAAATCAAAAGAAGTTTTTAAATAATATATGTGTTCCTAATTCAAAATAATTAAGAAGTTGATAAAAAGAAAAGTTTTATGTAACAGCATTTATGGCCAGACTAGTTATATCCTTAGTGACAGTCAGGTGATATTTGAACCTCTGAATTCGTATGAGCTAAAATCGTGACTGCAGTTTTGGTAACATAAGCCTATAAGGACTATGGTATAAAACCATAAAAATAATGATTTTTAATTATGTAGCCGACAAGCATAATATAGAATGGAGTTCCGCAAATGTACAAGAATATCCAAAGGAATTTGTCAAAGCATTGAGGTATGCTGGAACAAAAACCTTTTGGAAGTACTGTAAAGGGCGCACTAGGGACATTCTAGGAACGTTCACTTGAACGTAAAGGGCGCACTAGGGACATTCTAGGAACGTTCACTTGAACTTGTTCACAGACTTGAAACTCCCATAGACTTGATAAACCACATATCCTTGCAAAGGGAAACCTGATAGGAAACTTGACTTGGTAGGAACTGATTCCTACCAAGGGTGATTAGAGGGGCTAGTCAACTTAAAATCATCGCAATTTCATAAAAGAAGGTGACTAGGTTTAGGATTGGCTAGGTTACAATCATCACCTTGAAATTCTGTAATTAATAAAAATGAATTTCAAGTCAAACATACAATTGCAACACCTTAAGATACTGATGGAATTAAAATTAAATAATGAAATCCATTAATATTAGATGAACAAGAAATTTTACTTCATTTTAACAATTACATATAGTAGTTATAAGAGGTCCTTTTTTGTTATGAATTGAAATTTGAGTAAGATATAAATATTATCAAGATAACCTTCTTTTTGAAATCTTTTAGAAAAGTAAAACAAGCGTGTGACACAAATTTGAACAATTACTTTTCATTGCGTTTCATTTTCATTAACAGAATTGTAATAAAGAAAAAATCAGAAACAGAATTATGTGTCAAATAACAAAAATACAGCCAAAAAATTTAGTTCGCAAAAATATCAAGAAAGCCTTGAATTTTCTGGAAAATATTGAAAAGCGCGTTGCCTACAGCGGAATTACACTACGTTGCACCGCACTGACGCCTTTTTGTTCAATGTGGCAGTCACAAAAAGGAACAAATGTGGAGCAGTCTTCGACAAATGCTGCCGAGCTCGACGATGAAATGTTCATTTCATCTATTCGCTGTAATTAAATGCCTTTTGAATTTTGCAATTGTGTCTGAGTGAGATAGTTATAGTGTTGTTAAACGCGATGGAAAAAACACATTTACGAGTATTTTCTTGTACCTAGTCGAATTTTGAATGTAAATTAGATTTTAAAATTTGACTAGGTATATATAGTTTAGTTTAAGATGCTATATCAGGCAACCTACTCGTAGTGCACAAGCCAGCAGCATCTGTGGCAGCTTACTGGTGGCGAAAATTCTGACGGGTGGGCTATTCTCTGGGTATCCCTCTGATGAGCAGAGGCTATACTGGATAAGCAAGGACAGACTCAGTGTTCACTAACTCTGTCGCCGAGCAGGTAACGTTTAACCTTACGTATCACCATCATCGGCTACGTCGCCCGTAAACCCAGTTGAAGCGTCGTGATAATGTTTTGCGGCTCTGACCAGGATGGTCACCTTACCTTGATTGGCCGGGCCACCAAGAGAAAAACTCTTTAAAAAACCCACAACTATAGTGGAGGGTGCATCATCCTTGTAATGCATGGTCGAGCCCCCCCCCCCCCTCAAAGTATTCTCGGTTGTCGTGGCGGGGAACTTAGAGGGACCCAAACGGCTGGCTTAAGTCGCTCTTTGGCCGGCCCGAGGAGGCCGCTCCGGGTGAGCTCATGAGAAGTTCGCCTCGGAACCGTGTCAGTGGACTGCAGGGCTGGAAGTGATGATGTGAAGGTCCGTCTTACGTGCCCTCCACAGACGAGGTGGACTTTGGGTGATAGGGTGACAGTGCGGGGGACCGTCTTTCCCTATCCCTCGCACCATCGTCCAAACCCTACGCATCTGAGGTAGAGGTGCGGAGGAAGAGCATTGGCTCTCCCCATCCTCCGCGACTCAAGTGGGATCGCACAGCTGATGTAGTCATGTTGAGGGGCCACAGGGGAAGAGGAGTGTAGGATTCGCTGCCTCTCTCCCTGTCATTCGCTGTCGAACTATGGTTGATGACGGAGTCTTAGTCTTGAACTACCACAGGAGGCTGGGATTGCTTATCAATTTCCTGGCCCGAATGGCCTCTGGGGTCGTGGGTTTCCACTTCCCACCTACTAGGAGGCCTAGTAGTAGGGCGCGCTGGTGTTCCAGCATGGCTTGCCAGGTGAATTGGAGAGGTGGATGTCTTCACTCAAGGAAGGGGATGCCTGGGCAGCCGGGCGCAGGTAAGATTGCGGATGTGTGTTCTAAGTATTGCGTGACCCCACCATACGAGACGAAGTAGTAACACCATTAGGTTTTAGTCGATGCGTGTTCGACATAACCCCATCCTTGAAGAATTAAGATTAAAGATGGTATATTAATATAGTCAACCGTAAAAAGTACATACACCCAGGCACTGGCCGATACCTGGGTGTAATTAATTACGTCAGAGCAGTGGAACAAAGGCAAAGCGCACCCAAGTAAGCAAAAGTGATGTACAAAAGGTCGATTTCAACCATGGACATATTTTCTGATTATCACCAGATGACAACAACTGCTAAAGCGTAGGATGTAACTTTTACATTTCATTCTTAGTTCGAAGTAATGCATGTACAATAATCAGAAGGAGATTCAAATGCAGTGTCGCAGACATGGGACATACATACATATATGAGTGATATACAAATTTGGTCCTATACTGTTAATTATACTCAGAAAGCGCGACGCAGTATTCAACTATATACCATGAGGTCGTCATAAAATACACAGACATCAGATAGTGTGTGCATAAATTTGCCTGCAATGAAAAATTTTAATGTTTCTCAGTCAGAAACCCAATATGAAAGTTGAACGAAACCCGTAACGACTTGTGCAATATGCAGTTCAAACAAAGTTGAAGTTACCTCTGTATCTCACTTTTGCTCTAATCCAATAACCCAATGCATTCCACTTTGCTTATCCAGTGAATCGTTTAACTAAAGCACACGTTTTAAGCCAAACTGCACCAATAAACAGATAACATAAGAATATTTATTGCCATACATAGGTTGATTTATTTTTGTAATAACATGTAGGAAAAGAACCACCTGTATATATTAAATTAAGAACGTATTAATATCAAACTAGTTTCATTGTGAAGTTTGAAATGACTTAAGAAGTCCCAAAAGTTGCTACTTCTCTATTGAAAATTCCTATGAAGAATGACCAACATTTGTGTACACCTTTTAAATAATAGAGACAGATAAAAACAACATACTGTTTATATGTTTGCCTAAATAATTCTGCTGCGACAATTTGGGCAACTGTAATGTATATATCTATATATATATATATCTGCTATAGCGAGCGTTTGTATAATTAACAACTATTTTTCTTACCTCTGGCGCGCAACCGTCGTTTCGTATAAATACCGGTCCGAACGGTGGTAACAGCCAGTCATCGTTAGACCGTCAGTCTTTTGGCGAGTCAACTGTGTATATCATAAATCAGTGTAGTGTCAACGGGTATTGTATAGCATAACATGCCATGTGTTGGCGGTGAACAGATCATCTGTAAATGTAAATAAACGGAAGTCTTGACCACCGATCCCATAGAGTAACCATGTCGTGGCAACTGAATATATCCTACAGAGATATCTATTAAAAGCGTGATGAAGCATCTTAAGCATAATTGGAGTGGTTAACCGGAACGTCGGCAATGTTAAAAGTTCAAAACAATAGTGGCAAATGACTTGCCAGTAACACTGACGATTTATGTAATGCATGTTGTTATTGGGTATATCTGTAAATTTCTTTTTATATCTGTAAATTATTGGTTGGTTCACTATAAGACTCATTGATTATCACCAATAATGACTACAAAGCCTTTTAACATATCCCAATTATTCGATATACAAGGAATAAGGGGAAACCAAATATTGTAATTATGGCCGGACTTCGCGTCAAAAATAATCGATGTCAAAGTGTGGAAGAAAATTTTGTTAACAACACTAAAAATAAAGATAATTTAGTGGTAGTGGATGGTAGTAGTTATACATCCAAAATACAGCGTATATTCAACTTTTGGGCTTATGCCGAAAGCCTCTTATGTAGTAAGGTTGTACAATAACACAACGCTACCAGGGCTCGAAACATATACCCACATACGAACTTTCACATGCGGCCCGTAGGTATTTCCTGCATAACTACTGTTAACACTTGCGGGTCTTGTGGAATGACTTTTTATTTCAGACAGCGTAACGTTGTGCAAGAAATTACTTATACGAAGAAAAAACCGCCACAATGGCGCGTGCTCATCCGTTTTATAAAAAATCATCAAATTAATTAGTCAGATTACAAACTAATAAAGTGAAATTATTGTTTACAACGCTATAATTAATATGATGAATAACTAAATTACTAATTATGAATTTTAGATATAATAAGGTAAAGTTAAATCACTAAAATATCATTGCGAGTATTTGTTGTCCGTCACACCCGCTGTGTTGCTATTTAACACTCAGCCATCCTGTATAGGCCGCGTCCCATGGCGCGTATTCTGTTCTCCACCGCCCAGCCCGTAGTCCTGAAAACAATTGTACAGCAGTAACTTATGGTTTTAAAATGTGGACTCTACTAAATTTGGATGAATAGGTAAATCATTAAAATATCATTGGGAGTATTTGTTGTACGTCACACCCGCTAGGCACCTATGTGTTGCTTGTTAACACTTACTTCTAAAATAGTTGTATTGTACACTTAAGCTTTTAGTAAAGTCTTCAAATAGTCTACTTCTGAATTGACTTGGTGAACGCGATCCTGAACGTTAGATAGTTTATTTTTTATTATTTTATACAACCACTTTACAAAATCTGCTTCTTCACTGTATTTAATTTAGTGATTATCTACTTTATTTTTATATATTGAATAGAAGGCAAGCCAGCATGCAGCTTACTGATGGAAAGTAATCATCGCTGTCCATGAATATTCCAACAACATTCAGTGGAGTGACAGATGCACTGCCGGCCTTTAAGAAAGGTGTAGGTGTGCTTTACTTGAAGGTCATTAAGTCGTATTGGTTCGGAAATACCGCCGGTGTCAGCTAATTCTAGAGATTAGTTGTGAAAATTTTGCCTTAAGTGCACATCGGTAAATTGACAACCATCGACATGATGAGGATGTAATATTGAATTCTTTCTTGATGTACGATGATCTTGATGATATTTAAGGTCAGCGGGGGGAATTAAACCGAAAATCTCAGAATACTCATCTCTTCGCAATGCCAGTGAATCAAGCTGATCGGAAAGTACCTGGTCGTTGCTGATTAGAGTCGCTCTTTGTTGAGTGCAACCAAAGGGAATGACCTGGGACTGCGGTGTCCCGGTGCCCGGAGATGAGGACAGTATTCCGTGTTAGACCGAACTTGCACCTTGTAAAGTACACGGTGGGCCGATTAAAATACCGTCTCGCTCCATTAAGCACGCCAACCAGCTCACGGACCACTCAGTTCCGTAAGCCCTGCGTCCGATGAAGCTGTAAGAGCCGCATAGGCTAACAGCATCAACATCAACAGAATCTAGATAAGCACGCTAAGTTGTTAAGAGGCCAATTTGGCCTTGCCCTCCGCTGAGTTGCCTCCAGAGTTGCTAACTGATCTGTTAGTTTTTTATTGCGTTCAATTCTTTGTACTGACTGTTGTTTATCCCGTTCCTCTAGTTAAGCTTCTAGCTGAGTTAAGATACTGAGCCATTATGTCAACTATGCTGAATTACGGACAGTTTCACCTATCGTTGTATCGCAATGTTGCATCAGAACACAGAATGGTTTCGCCGCCGCCCCGATCGCGGCCATGTATAGGCCATGATCAATTATCCTGGAATACTCTAGATATACTAACTCAGCCACTCGGCAAATAGGCAAACATTTTATGTCTGCGGTTTTAAAGAACAGAGATACGACGTCTGGAACTGTCGTAACAGTAGTTTTAACATCTCTTAATTATCCATTTTTGTTGTTTACTTTTTAAAATTCCAGTATTCTATTAAATGGAATTTTTATGACTAGCATTAAATTTTTAACTATCTATTATGTTAATGCATAGGGAATCCATTTTTAAGATTTGATAATTTTCTCTGAACTGCATCTAAATTATTGGAGTCTTAGACCTAGTTAAAAACTTCCTTTTTGTTTAACTGTTGAGCCCTTACAAGGACACGCAAAAAAGGGAGGAGGTGGTGTAGCTATATATTTACATAATATCGAACAAACTGCTCCATCATTCAACATCTTCATATTCTAAATCTGCTTTATATATTCTATTTTTGGGCTTTATGTTATGGGTATAACGTACATTCTTGGAGTAGATATGTCAGATATATTTTTCTACTTGGCTTTCGAAAACATGATCATTTATCACCAAGATCATTCTCGCTTTTTTTGAGTAACAGTTTAACGGAATCCTAAGAAACACTTGGTACCATAATATTGGTATTATGGTACGAGAGAAAATCAGGTATATAATAGAATAACTTAACCCCCAAAGGTTTAAATCAAGGAAGCTTATATGAAAATGTGTCCTCGAGATAACATTGTTCTGGGAACTGTGATGAAATGGACCTGCCTTCACTTTATTGTCAAGCTAGTCTGGGAATCTAGATGGCTTCTGATACTACACGTGAGCGGTCGTCGTCAAATAGTGTACTAATACACGATAGCAAAGCTTAACCTTAAAGCTTAATAGTATCCTTAATAGTAAATAAATCTTGAGATGAAACTGATTATAAAATCAATTAATAAATTGTAAACAACATTAACATATCATAATAAAGATTATTTCACTAGAATTTCAAGTCGTGTAGGTGCAAACAAAAAGTACTAAGTTATATGTATATCCTGGACCACCCAGCGATCCTATATTTCTGCCTACACAATGTTTCATCCAACATCCACACCTGCAAAAGCGCTGACAAATTACAGGATACACAGAACACCAAATGTCGCAAATACCGGCGTCAATATGGAAGACCACCAACAAATACCTTTGTCATTAATTTTGTACCTTAGATTTTAAGCTCGATGAAGTGGCAGTCTGTCATCAGCCACGATACTAAATTGCATCCTCTCTTGTAATAATTAAATAGTTTTTAATTTAATTGTGTTTTAAAAAGCTCCACACACATGGTCGAAATTTGACTACTTTGAAACTACTAACATTTTACCATTCAGTAAGCGACTAACTTTTGGGTCGTAATAAAGCAATATCGTTATAAAATACTATTTTACTAGATTTTTCTTTTGTTTATTAAATATATAATTTCCCACGGATGGTTTTAAAGAATACTTTGAAATTAGAGAAAAGTTTTTGTAAACGGGTATTTGAACCTACTGTGGTTACAACACAACCTTGTTTTCATTATTATCATCTCGGCCTATCAATGTATAATGTCGTAAACATTGCCATTAGCAATGTTTACGACATTATACATTATTTATTAGCTGGTAATCTGTTATAAAATAATAAATATTTAATAAAACACAATTCTATTAATTACATAAATATATATATATATATATATATATTTAAATATTTAATATGTGTCCTCGATTAGTGTTACGTTCTTAAGTGAGCTATGAAGTACAGGATAAAAACAAAATGGACAAAAAATGATACAATTCTAATGCTCTACAAAGTTAAGGAATTGTACGTAATAACTAGTGGGACAGCCGGAGATCTCAAGGGAGACACAAGTAGAATTATTATCCACTCTACACGTGTTATTTTTTGTGTGGAATTGTTCCATTTTACTGTAAGTGCTATTAACCAAGATAAAATAGAGTGTTCCGTATTTTGGTAGAAAGACACATTTTTCTAAATAGTATTATCGCATGATTAGTATTACGTTATAGTGTAATGTTCTTCATAGCTATGTACATATGACTCACAATTTCATATTAATTATTGATTCAATTAATTCTCAAAAATCATTAATAATGGTTGGACTATTATTACATAGTGTCATAACTCAATACATATTTACAAATAATACTTGTTAGCTACATTATACTTAGATCAAACACAAATGTGAGCTTTTATTAGATTTATTTTGTAATTCTTCAATTAAATATTGAAAAATCATCCTACTTTAATATTATTTTAACAATTTTCCACATATAATTTCTTACATTATTTGCTATGACAAATAATATTAAGGCTTATGCATCTACGAATTATCTAATTGAACTGTCACGGGCACCTTATCGTGTGTGCGGCTTTCGGAAAGAGTGAAAATGACGTACAACCTTATAATACATAATAGTCATAATAATATTTGTTATTCTAATTATTTTCACATATAATTAGTTTTATTATTATTGGACCTTGTAGTAAAACTTTCACGGTGATTGAACCTTCTATTTTACTATTGTTAGAGACAAAGAAAATTAGCTTCTTAGTTATTTTATTTAGTATTCAATGTTAAACAATCAACTTTTTTTAAAAAAAGAAAAGAATGCTGGCAGTGTTATAACTACTTAACAGTTAACCACTGCAACTAAGCTTAAATACCACAAGCATTTAAACTTAGTTGCTAGGAGATCATTTACGACTATAGTCGACTGATCAATTCGAACTTACGGCTCTAAGTTATGCAGACCGTACCCTAAATCATTAGGCTATTGACGCTTCAAACTTTCACAGAATATCAACGTTATGTATCAGTTTAGTAGTACTACGATTAGTGTGATAAGAAACAATCCACTGACGCTCAGTGGACAGGGGCAATAGTGTGTTCTGTAAGAGATCCCGGAGCTCTTGTAGAGCCCTGAGGGTGAACACCGAGGTTTTAATGGGTATAAATCCCACTCAACCATGCCATTCTCCCAGGAGCCATACTCCACGTATTCGGCCCTGCAATATTAGGTTTTATCCAAGTCCTTGCCAAAGAAAATATGTTTTCCATTAAATAATATCAATGACACAACAAAATACAAACAAAAATATAACAATATAAACAAAATTCCTTAAGACGATAAGACTTAAAACTAAATTATGTAGAAGCCAACATGACCGAAAGTGTCGACAATTCACCAAACATTTTTATCAATTGTTGTGTTCTGCGTTCTCTATTAACTAAAACTAACCATTAACGGCGAAATACCCACATTTAATTATGGTTCTGATTTAAATTTATTTATGTAGCGTTGTTAAATTCTGATGTAACGACATTAATATTATTTACCTTGTTCCTTACATGTACTTACAAGTTACGTTTTACAAGACGGTAACAAAATAAAACTAATACCATACATTTTTGATGTTTTATCATATTTTATTAATCATGAAGGTTAACCCTGTAAAGATGACGGAAGTGGCACTAAAGTGGACGCAGTAATGAACATCATGACTGGCTAAGTTCTTTATCAATTGCTGTTCCTAATTTTTTTTAAACGAATCGTCGTTGTTGGTCTTCTTTAAGCGCATAAATATGGAGCTGTTGATAAATTAGTCTTGAATTGATGGTTAAAAGTTCTTTTAGCTCTTATAGTCGTGGTGTCCGAATAGTGTGAATGAATCCCCTTTTAAGGTGCAGTCCTGACCCACGGCAATAGTTGTTGGGGCATACTGAAAGTATCTAGACTGGCCACCTAATTTAAGAAAAATAAGGCAGCAATTATGGAATTCGAAAATGACACTGCCAGGGAATTTACTTTTAAATTTGCCGAATAAATTTATAAGGACGCACCTCATGAGATCGTTGAGACTACGACTTTATGACGTCCGTTATGACGAGACGAACACGATGCGTAGTGTTGAAGAGGATCAATTTTAACTACGCCATAGTAGGGTAGGTAACATACTGTCACACCAGCTCTTTCGTAGCTCTGCTCGTACTACGCCAGTGTCGATCCTGATATTCTTTCATGCAATTTTTATACCATCAAAATAACTATATCTTTCGTTCAAGGTGTACAAATGAGCTGATTTCCTTAGTTTTTGATGTGGTTAAATATTGTCCATATTTTTTTAATATGATGATGATATGATTCGTCCCATATGTGCTAGATGGGATTCATCTTTGGGCTGAGTGTAGATCAGTCCATTGTCTCTATATCGACCTCATCAACGAGTGATACGCGACGTATGACGCTGGTTATTGTCATGCGTTAACAAAAAGTTATCGCCGATAAACCAAGCGTAGGAATCAGAAGTCAGCCCCCTCTTCGGCCTCCCCTGGGCATGAAAACCAGCGTGATTTCTCCCTCTAACGAGATATTTGCCCACATCATTTAGGATCCACCACGGCAGTGAAACATGCCTCTCCCGTCACTGCCATGTAGACACGTTCTACACTCATCAGTGAAGGAGGCGAAGTAGGACACCAAGATATTTAGTGACAGTAGCACGTCCAAGGATAACACACCAACATGAGGAGTTCGACGTGGAAGTCGTGTTACACGTGTGAAATTTATAAAAAAATGTCAGGAATGTTTTTTTTTTCTTATACTAAAAGTAATATATTTCATTTTGGAAGTATTCAGGGTCAGTGTTTCTCTGAAGCCATTTCATTGTAAGTTGTAAGCCTCTTTCAGCTTCAACTCTGGTTTCCTCCCAGTTTTTCCCATGCAAAACTAATGCAGTATCATTTTCAAGCGTAAAGATCTTGCAATTATTGATTTACAGATTCGTTGATATAGATTAAGTAGAGGTCAGGATCTAGGACGCTACCCAGTAGTAAGCCAAATGTGACATAAGAATTTAAGCTTATCTAGGCTTCCAATTTTAACCAACTGAGTTCTATTAGAAATAACTTACAAATAGTTATAGGGGCCCATCGCGGATACTTATTTTTACCATTTTTTCTTAGGAGTATGGGAGCAGAAACCGTATCGAACACTTTTGCTGTATCTAAGAATATCCCTAAACATTTGTAGCAATATAGGTTCAAGCATTTGAAGTTGGATCCCAGCTCTAAATCCAAATTGGTTATCTGATATGAGATTTGCCTTTTTATGAAAAATATAACAGTCGTTTGTTTATAACCTTTTCTAATACTTTTGAAAGGGCTGATCTCTTGTTCCAGCCTTGAGAATAGCATGGATAATCGATTTTTTAAATAACTGCTGAAAAACGCCTATGTTGATGGATAAATTGACAACGTGAGTTACAGCCGGAATTATGTAGTTTTTGCAAAATTGTTGTTGTTTGAATAAAAAGCTTCAACACAACAAGTATTTAAATTATTCAATCATTCCATTTATTTGCAATAATTTTTAAAATAATCAGCTGGTTGTTAACTTGAAAATGAAAATTAGATTTCCATTCCAAAAGAGTGTCGCATACAATTCTTTATAATAATAAAATATTATTGTCATAGCTTGTTGTGTTTTTAGCAGTATATAAACTACTAAATACACAACAGTTTACAAAACACCATCAATTTCTCCTAAATGTTTAATTGTTTGTTAAACTTTTGAAATCGGTATTTTGTAAGTAATTCTAAAGGCGTATGACGTTCAAATAAAATGTTCAGTGAATTAAAACCAATAGTACCATTGAAACTTTTGACAAAGTTTGCTAAGTGAATTGCACTCTCGATCACAAGCTTTGCTCCGTAAGTTTCTATTTGTTTGTATATGTTCTAAATCACGTAGATCTACTACGTGAATTAACCATAAATAATGTGCGATATTTTATTAACACAATTGTTTAGATAGCAATATAATATTGCTGTGTTTCGTCTGTTGACTGCAGGGATCCGGAGACCTTTATTACTGGTAACGAGGTACTCCATCTCAGTCCTCAGGGTTGACAACGCATGTGCATTATGATTCCTTGTCCAGGATGAATGTAGATGTCATTTGCCGCTCTCTCTACTCTTAATGCCATAAAAATAAAACGAAAATACATCACGTATTATCAAGTAAACAGTCTGTTCGTGTAGAGATTCTAGAACTTTAAATATAAACTTATTAGCCCTGAATTATTTGTAAAATAATAAAGCTTATTATAAATCTGTGTCCATACCTTTAATCAAAATATTACTATAGTAAACGTAACGTAAACGTAACGGTAGTAAATGATGTTAGCGTAAGGCGTCAATCAGATATTATCGGGACAAACGTTGAATGTCCATTACATTTTCTTCCATCTTGGCCCTCTTCTCACACAAAATTACTTTCCGTACCTACACGTCCGATAGAAAAGCTATTAGTTGAACCATTTACGATAAAACAATATTTTTTTTGTTGTTTGTCTATAATATGTGAAGTATTTTTGTGCGTGACGTGAGAGAATGATAATAGATATTTTTGTGATCAATATATTACATGCTAATTTTACTCCAGCATGGCCTAGCCATCAGAGCACTAATGGAATCCAGAACAAACGTCCTGTCCAATTTAAATATATTTTATAGTAAGTGCACCTAATTTTACGCAGTGTAACATGACTAAAGACGCGCATTACATCATCGTGGAATGTGTTAAAAACGAAGAATTTTAGTCGTTTGGACATAGGTTATTGTAACAGTATTCTGGCTACTCCATCTTCATCATCAGACTTGTTAAAAGTGTTGTAGATAAACGTACTTAACTTGTTTTATATCTATGAGGATGGTATTTTCCAGGTGAAAAAAACACTCGTTAATAAATTAAAAAAAGTGGACCTGCCACGGACTTGGTAAAGAATATCGAGCGGCATTAAGTTATATTTAAATGAAAACAAATAAATAGTTATATCATTGGCTATTAGATCATAAAATGATCGTTATATCTTTATTAATTATGCGTAGTCGGTATTGAATAGACCGGGGTATTTACAAAGTTTAAAACAAAAAACTCATAACACTTTAGTACATGTGTATGCAACTAACATGTTAAAAATGATTCGCGTATAAATATCCAACAAGAAAATCCAATAAGGCATTAGCTGTTTGATGAAGTTTTCGTGTTTAGTACGGAGAGTGTTGTGGGGAATTGTTTGGATTAATCCCAGCCGCTGAGTTTTACAATGGTACAACACAACAGAATTAATAATTTCATTTGCATCAGCCTTAAGGTGGGAGCACTATGCGCTTTGTGAGAAATTTTCTACCTCGCTACTTTGTAGAATCAGCTGTCGCCAGTGATATTTTCGAACCGATATGACTTAGGGATCTTCAACAAAAGAGCCTACTCTTTTTTAAAGGTCGGTAACGTACCTTCAACCTCTCTGGTATTGCAGTATTCATGGGCGGTTGTAATAATCATTTACCATCAAGTGAGTTGCTTGCATGTGTAAGCTTAGTATTAATGAAATGGCAATAATCTTCAAGAATTATATGCTATTTGTTTAAAAACTCAAAATTAGTGTGCCAATTAATATTATTAATAATCATTATAAATATATACCTACCCTGTAAGTTAATATGAAAATTGAAACTATTTAAGAATAAATATAAATATAAGTCGCTAAACTAATACGGAAGGTAATTCCAAACATTTGACGTCAACTTATCGGCGGGTACCAAAGTTAATTTTAATGCCCAAGAGCAACGACAGCCAGCAGTGGAAACGCTACCCAGCTGAAACGCTGACAAGTCAAAAAGCAACCTGCTGTGACAACTCTACGAATTTAATATTTTCTTGTGATGCCTACTTTTTACATATATACTAATCCAATAATTTAATATTATATCATATTAATTTATTAACACACACGGCTTTATGAGTCTGCTATGGAATGTGCACTTAATAAAATACGTACTTTATGAGTTTCACAAGTATTGAACGCTGCCATCGAAGGTGTAGGTATGTAGGTAACTATGTACGTGGCATAGTAGTCAGAGAATGTACGCACTACTACGTTATGTACGTAGTACGTACATTCTCGGTCCACTACGCCCCGATGAAGTCAAATAGATATCCAAGTTTGATCACAAAAAAATGTATACAATAAACTTGGAGGTTTTCCTATTTTTATTGCTGCGGCCTTGAGACTAGCTTAAATTGAATAAAAAGTGATCGTGACTTGACTTTAACTGTACTTTTGGAAGTAACACTATAAAGTAAATATTAAGCTATTTAAAAATTCAACAGACTTCGCTGTTTTATATAGGCAGTGAAATTAACAGTGCCATAATACTGGTACAACTCGATCGAAAATCACCCGAACCCGTTAGTAGTAGGTGACTACATCCCAATGAGGGATACCCCTCCAAATAGAAGACGTTCAAAGTACGCTATTATAACGCCTGAAGGTAACCTGATGGCAAATGTTAATTTTCACCTTCCGCACCGAGTGGCAGAGACTTAACCGCGGACCACCCAATGTCACGCGCACTCAATCCACACATGTACACATACATGTAAATTCAGACACGCCACGTAAATTCGAGCGTGACGTCGTCTTCCTCGTACAGCGGCTTACATGCGATTTAATCGTGTTTTAGGCCGCTTCTAAAGTTATCCTATCTTCCCTTTAGATAGCGATCCGAGTCGAGGTTTCATACCTCCTTATGAGATCGGATCTTCCTCGGATCCTATTATCGCCCCCCTCTGTTGTCGTCGACGTTCATCGTCCACTGGGATCGGAGTGCAGCGGTGGTGCAGCAGCAGTCTTCGTGCTTCGATTCGCAGCATCGTCGTTGTCTCCTTACTCAGCGAGCCTCCCGCTCGCGAGTCTAATTAGATAAAGCTGTAGAGGTCACTGGACCAACAGCAATACTCGTACAAAAAAAAGAAAATAGTGGTAGAGCTACACTGCAGTTTGTTTCTAGCTGCAGAATGAATGGGCCAGCTCGACCGGTGTGGGACCACGCTCTCACAGAATACCTCACCTCATAAAATAGCACCATAATGCTGCTGTGTTTCGTCTGGTGAGTGTGGTATCCGGAAACTGTGTGCTCTTTTGTTACTCTCACAGTAATAAAAAAAAATAAAAAAAAATCGAAATTCTCACGCACGTCTGTGAACCGCCAGCCATGGAACTATTATGAATTCCGTGCGGTGCTTCAGTAGATATGGTATGTTACGTACAGTTATCATATATTTGTATAAAAACAATTATTGAAGTTTCTAATATAGTTACGAGTCCAATCTACTATTTCAGAATTCTTTCATATCATCCGCAGTATCACGCTAAAATTGCCCATCCCTTTACTAGCTTATTGAATTTGGGAAAACCTCATTACCGCTATGCAAAAGGAATCATAGCGTAGGTGTGCAAATCTTAGATTGTGGACAATAACGATACTCCTACAATTAAATGCCAATAACATGGTGTCCTCAATCAAATGGAAATTAAATTCAAGGTCTTTTATTAACCTGCAGCATAGCTCTATATAGATTGCGTTGTCGGTTTGTTATAATGATCGGGAAGCCGATGATTCAGGTGTCTCATTATCGCTCAGCATCATGTTTTATGTACATAAAGCATTACATATCCAAGGTAACTAAGTTAAGAAAAGTAAGTACAAATACGCAGTTTATTTTTACAATAAAACTTTACTCCTCCAGGTCTAGTGTTGGACATATTATCGGAAAAAGAAACTATACTCACAAAAAATTAAGAAAAAAAATATTAAAGACGGGACTATATTTATTTACAAACACATGCATATAAATACATAAATAATCAATATAATTATAGTATGCCTCACAATAAAGCTAACATAATATTTCATTATACATTCAACTGGATAATAATAATAACATCCCTTTACTACTTTTTCAAATAGCACAATAATACATATATTAATAATAAATACATATATTATTACCCAGCGAATTCGCAATAACTAAGTCAGATTATATATTCGTTGCTTTACCACAGTTTCCTAATGCTTCCATCATTAGCTATCTTTTATATCCATAAGAATATTGATTATATAAACCCGCACAATCCAATAATTATAATAGTATTACTGTTTCCTAAACCTAAGCATATTTTTTATGGAGTTCACGGAAGTGATTTCATGGCATTAATTGAATAGTATGATGTTTAAATTACAAATGATTTCATCATTAGCTAGCTTTTATTTTAAATATTCTGAAATCACGTAATTGTGAATTAAGCAAGACGAATTTGTTCAATACATAATTTGCAAGTTTATAAGCGTTTATTCACTGTTAATGTTGCTTGGTGTGATCATTGCTTATTGTTATTACAAGAATTCTAATTATAAAAAATATACGTCGACTAAATGGAATATATAGAAACAAATATATTTATATTTGTGTCTTAGATATGCATATTTGACAGAGCTACTAAGGCTTATAATATATCGTGTTTATAGTGGTTTCGCGGGAAGTAAAGTTTACCGATAAAATTAAAAGCTTGATTACAAACTTTCCTCCAGTAATTTGATAGTTTGTTAAGATGAGGCCGAAAGTTTTGTTTTCAACTATATAGAATCAGAAACTTCAATACAACACATATGTATAGTTTAAATAGAATTAGGTAATATCTAAAGTGGTTGCTTCTAGAATGTGTGAATGAAAATATTATAGAACTAATTTTTTTCTGTGGATAAATAAAACCACGGAGATGGATGGGTTTCATCCATCTCCGTCGTATGACGGTCCAACCGTGATTTTCAGTTACATACTGTTAGGTTTCTGGGCGTTTCCCCAGTTGTGTTAGTACTGCTATATTTTGAATCAATGTTTTCAAAACAATTAACCATCGTGTTAAATACTTGATTTTTACTCATAACTGTTTCAAACTAATAAAAACACCATTACAAAGTTCGCTACGCACAAAAACAAATATTATTGTTACGCTGTCATCGTCTGCCAATAGATTTAACCGATTAACCCCATTGCGTACATATGCAAGCTACTGCATATCGTGCTTACCATGGAGGACTCTTCCTCTAAGTTCATACGGCCCTTCATCAGCATTTTAAAAAGAAATATCTCGATGTCTTCCAGGACATATTAAATAAGAAACCGCTCCCGGAAAGACCCTCCTCAAGGGCATCCACATCATCCAGTCTCCAAAATAGAGCTGGATAGCACCTCGCCCCCGAGGCCCCCAAGCCCAAGACACTAGTGATTTCACGCTGGTTGGGATAAAGAGAAAAAAGCGGGCTTCACCAATCCCAAGGCCGCCTCCCAAGGTGAAAAAATCGGTCCTGTCAAATCGGTACAAGTACCACGCCATCCCCATCGCCTTAGGCATTGAACTACTGCGGACCATAGAGCTGGGTTACAGCTTTCTTCAAGAAAAAGGGTTTTTCCACACCAACAATCACCCCAGCAGAGAAACGGCTACTCAGAATGGTGATTAAAATCCTCCTGCAGGAAATTCAAGTAGACCTTATTGAAGAGGACCTTCTGACTCTAAATCTCCCAGTCCTATCTGTGAATATGATGTACTGTGGCCACAACAAAAAGCCATTTAATATGGTCATTGTGGCACTAGAACGTATCACGGCAGGCAAACAGGTATTTAACCTGAAAACCTGCTGCCACCTCTCCAGGCTTACAATAGAACACCCACATAAAAACGATCCCCCAGGCCAATGCCATAAGTGCCAGCTTTATGGCCACTCATCCCGAAACTGCTTCAGTAAACCCAGTTGTGTCAAATACCGCGGTGCCATGTCAGAAAACCTCCTCGTGTGCCTGGTCGTTGAATTTCTCTACGATACTTGTATCCGGGGTAAAAAAACGCCGGGTCGGTGCACCCTGGGCACTGGTGATGATACGTTGATGCCCGTGGCTGATGTTCTGATAGGGGGGAATAGGTGCTCTGCGTGTCCCTCTGATTAGCGGAAGGCAGGAGTAGTGGAAGGTTGCATTTCTCCTTGATTTCTGTATCCGGGGGAAAGGCAACAAAAATGACGGTGTGCATTGGGAACTGGTGACGATACGTTGTACTCAGTGCCCAATGCGCGGGTGGAGGTTTCATTTCTCCTTGATTTCTGTATCCTGGGGAAAGGCAACAAAATGACGGTGTGCATTGGGAACTGGTGACGATACGTTGTACTCAGTGCCCAATGCGCGGGTGGAGGTTTCATTTCTCCTTGATTTCTGTATCCTGGGGAAAGGCAACAAAGTGGCGGAGTGCATTAGATATTAGTGGCGATAGGTCGTTCTCCGTGTCAAATGTGCACGGCATGCACAAACACTGCCGTCAGGCACTCAACCGTTCATAACTGGGGGAATTACGTCGACTCCTCAGGCGCACCTGTAACCCGCTGTATTTTCTTTAAGGACCCACGAACTGATGATAATGGGGTACGTCGAAGATACAGCGGCACGGAAGGCTTGCCTTAATTGGCCGGCCCGCGAGTAGGAATTCTCTTTAAAAACCAGATAGCGAAGTCTTAAAAACCTGTGGGTACCAGACGACCCCCACAGTATGTAGTCTTGTCCCCGGAATAGGCGTCACCCACGGATCGACCTTTTATTTCGTCCATACTTGTAGTATTAGTCATGGAACAATCTAACAACGTAGTATGTAATGAGGGAGAGTCAGTGTCGAGTGTTGAATCTGTAATAGCAGTGGCCGACCCCTCAACATCTTGGGGCCAAAATAGTGAAGAAGGAGCCATATCGAGGGGAACAGTGAAGCCTCACATTCGCAACATCCGAGGTATCCATAAGGGCAGGAAGAAAAAGGCGGGCTAAACCTGCGACAGTGACGGCCGTTAAATTCCAGGCGGTTGCAGTCGCAGAAGGGTCGCAGACGACGATGACGGCATTTGGGATCCGACAGTGGCCCAATCCTGTACAAGGGCGAACGCTAGTCTTCTAAAACCCAGTGATCAGGAGTGGAAAATGGAAGGTAAGTCTATAACAGACCTGGAGGCTTTCATCTGATCGTCCTAACTGGCGGTGGACAAGGTTGCCGACAATTCGGGCAACCTCAAGAGCTCGTTTGTCTACCGCCAGTGGGTGGTAACCCGACTCGTAGAGGCGATAGGGCGAGCGGGATAGAGAGAGCCGACGCGTCGCTCGCTCCTCGCCACGGCCCTCCTATCGGTGATCTTGAGCCTTCAACAGCGCCGATGTCTCGGCCCTTGCAAAGGCCCTAAGGGGCTCGAACGGCAAACCAGAAGTTAAGATTGCCGACACAATGCGCTACCAACACGTAGTGTCTGCGATCGTCAATTTTAAAGCGTAGCTGGCGTCGACACGCCAACTCCTCACCTTCCTGGAACACTCAGATTGTCAGCTAGCCATGACCGGCCACATATCACAATCGCGTTGCAGACGGGACGCTCTAATTTTACGAAGCGACTTCGTGGCGCTCCTTTCCCTTGACAACTCAATCATTTTGGCAGGTGATTTCAATAGCATGCACACTCGGTGGAATGCAGCTAAAATCAATCCCCAGGGGTCGTTTTTTATTCATTTGCAATAAGCTGAGAAGGTTCAGATGCAATGTCAGGGACCCAGAACATTTGCACAACAACTTGTGTAGTCCTTTTTTCCTTATATTTTTATTCCTTATATTATTATTTGGAGCACACAGTGTTCAACAACCAAAAATTAAACGACCCCGTTTCCTATATGCTACAAAATTATTTAATTTTATGAGGGTATAAAACCAATTCTAAGCGTGCACACTAATGTTCAGTTAACCGTTTAACTTAGGCGTGATTGTACTCGTAACGTCTTTTATACGTGCTTTAGATCTGCCTCTTAAAAATACAATTGTTATTCTTTATAGCGTCTTTAGAGTTCATTATTCTTCTTCGAACCCTGTAGTGAAACAGTTATTCAGCTAAGTATACACAGTAAGCATATCCCCACGTTATACATAAAATATATAAGAACTTGTAAAATTTACAAATATACTTTCTTGCTGTATCTGTACTAATGAACGTTTTAACGTAATATAGTATAGTACTACTGTGTTTCGTCTTGTATTTATACTTTCCCAGGTGAGATGATCTATTCGTGCTAGAACTAGTTTATTATTGCGGCTTTACTTTAAGAACGTAAATGTGATATTGTTTGGTGTTCCCATATTGCGTATTCAACATACTCATAATCTATATAGATGCCATTTTGTAGGTTTTTACGAAGTATTTTCTTAGTAATCGTTACGCCCGAGGATTGTAATGGATGCCTTATTATTTTTAATTTGAATCCTCCGATTCCTGCACTAACTACACGAAGCACAGGACTGAGATACAATTCCTTGTTATTATAAGGTAACTTGGGGCCTCAAATTTCTACACTTGACATAAAACACAGTATTACACAGTACAGTTGTGCTACATTTCACGCTGGTTTGGTATGTTCGAATTCCCGTTCATGACGTTTGGCTTGCGCAACGCAAGGCAAACCTTCCAGAGGTTTGTCGACGAGATGACCCGAGGGCTGGACTTCGTCTACGCCTACTTGGATGATTTCCTTATATTTTCCAAAGACGAGGTTCAGCACGCGGATCATCTTCGTCAGGTGTTCGCCACGGGATTACGGAATGGTAATAAACATGTCCAAATGTATCTTCGGTGCCCCAGAGGGTTATCGTACATCTGAAAGCGGGATCAGGCCATTGGACATGAAAGTACGAGCCATACTTGGTTTCCCGGCACCTAAGGATATGAGGTCACTTAGAAGGTTTTTGGGAATGGCCAACTTTTATAGGCGATTTCTGCCTTACATCGCCTAAATACAAGCGCCTCTGAACGCTCTCTTGGCAGGGGCAGTAAAGGGATCCCCACCTATTAATCTGACAGGCGACGCACTGAGGGCTTTTCAAGACACCAAGGAAGCTCCGTCTAACGCAGCCTTGCTCGCTCACCCCGACTGTCAAGCAAAATGGCATTGGTTACAGATGCGTCAAACGTGGCAATTGGTGCTGTACTGCAACAGCTACAAAACGATGTTTGGTAACCGTTAGGGCTCTGAGTCTGAGTCCAGCGTAGACAAAACACTCCTCGTATGATCGTGAATTACTCACGATCTACGAGGTTATTAAATATTTCCGTAACATGCTAGAGGCGATACATTTTAGACTATACTGACCATAAGCCGCTCAGGTACGCTCTCCGCAAAAGGAAATGTAACTGTACACCAACGCGTAAAGATTTAGACTGGCGCCTGAATCGCCTTATCAGCAACTTTTAATGCGGGATTTCCCAGAGATTACTCGTCCAGCTGGTACTCAACGCAACGTACCACACAGTACACAACATCACATTCGCACTTGACTAGGTCCCCTATTATCTTGTGTACTCGCTCCGGACAAACTCAAAATTGTCAAACAAGAATTCGAATTGATGTTGGTACTTGGCACCGCCAGACCGTCAGAGAGTCCTAGGTCCTCGCCACTCCACTTAGCACTGAAAAAGGACAACGGCTGGCGTCCCTGTGGTGACTACCGCGCGCTCAAAGCACGAACGGTGCCAGACAGGTATCCGATTAGACACATTCACGACTTCAAAGATAATATCGTAGGTTGTAAGGTCTTCAGCACCATCGATCTTGTGAAGTCGAATAATCAGATACATGTCTGCCCGGAGGATGTACCAAAGACGGCACAGAATAAGAGTTCGAAGGGTGTGAAAGGAAAAAAAGTAAGTATTTATGTATTATGTATGCGGTCATAGCCCACACTGGTATTCAGTGAGGACGTGGTCCATCCCCAGCGGAACCAACCCATTTATGGTGCAGCTAGTAACTAGCTGCCGTGAACTTCTACAAACGTTGAAACACTCGCAAAATTTGAGAATTACCTAAGAGCTACCACGCTAGAATGGTGGCTCTAAGGGAATTCTCAAAGTAGCGCCTTAACGGATGGGCTAGAACAAACTCCAGAAATAGATAGCTGCCTTAGATTAAATTTCTACTAACTTGTAATACGAAAATAATTGCAAGTTTGTGTTTTTTGGCTTCTTATTTATTCAAACTCCGTGTTATATTTAGTACAAATGTATACAAATTAATTGAATTACTGATTATTGATAAACTCTTTGCCTCTTTCTTTACTTCTATAAAAAAGACACAATATAACCCAGAGATAATAAGAAATTTAATAATTTTAAGTATATATATAGTATATAGATATATAGTAGTGGAGGATAATAGGTAAAGGGATTTCAATCATTTTTTTTAATTACGCTTCATAAACACAACAATGTGAATAAAATGCCGAGCGTTTTTATTAATGCGTACAACAACGAACTCCAATTGATTATTCTATACGAAAACTCAAATGAATTGTAAACAAAGGAACTCTTTTAAAACAAAATAAAATATTAACTTGTATTGATTTTATAAATAGTATATAGATATATATAGTAGTGAAGGATAATAGGTAAAGGGATTTCAATCATTTTTTTTAATTACCCTTCATAAACACAACAATGTGAATAAAATGCCGAGCGTTTTTATTACAGCGTACAACAGCAAACTCCAATTGATTTTTCTACACGAAAACTCAAATGAATTGTAAACAAAGGAACTCTTTAAAAACAAAATAAAATATTAACTTGTATTGATTTTATAAATACATACTTATTATTAAAATTAAAATTAAAATTCTAGCCATCAAAAATATTAAAATAAGTAAGCTCCACATACACTTTTCGGTATTATAAAAAACTAAAGACAAAGTGTCTATACAGCAAACTATAGACTAGTGTCATGAATAGACGAGGTATAAGTTTCTCACTCGCTACATTCCTCTTTTATATCGTGTTCCCCAAGGTAGTTTTTTAATAACTTAATACTTACATGTATACAAACGTGCATCCACTGTTAGAATCTTTTCTACCTCTACCGCTGCGTGATCTTATAAAATTAGGCAATTTTAAAATATATTTAACCTAATTATATACGCCAACTATTTCTTGATAAATATATATCTCTTTATGTTTCATAATCTATATATTTAAATCATACAAAATAATTCATAATAATTATTTTGTATAATTTAAACACTATATAGAACTTTCTGGCAAATAAAGTCAGATGTTTTATTCCGGCGACAATGAATTATTTACAGATGCCAACATGTTTTTATATATATAAGTTACTATTTTCTATCGACTCACATTGAGGTTTATGTGCAAATAAACGTTTTTGAACTTAAATAGAACTTTGTGGTTAGCTACGTTTAACGAGAGGTAATGACGTGTAATATATTTGCGGTTAAGTTGTGGTCAATGTATCGGTGCATACAACTGTTACCAAAAAATATTGTTGACAAAGCAACGTTAGCTATCAGCAAATCTGATTTAGTCCACTTATTTTATATATATCAACATCTAAAATAATTCTGTAGGTGAGAGTAATTTTACGGAAATACTTTAGATGCATTTCTTTAATATTTATTCGGAAAATTGTGACAACTATTTCGGGAAAGTAAAAATGAAGCTAGTTCAAACCAGTTTAATTTTTATTTCAAAGTACTCATATATTTACGTTATATTTTTAACAGTGGTAGAGGCTTGCTTCAGCTAGTTCCTAGCTGCAACATGAAGGGCAGGTTCGACCGGGGAAAGACCACGCTCTCACGCAATACCAACTTGGAATACCAGCATATCGTAGTTATGATTAGTGTAGGGATACTGATCCCAATTATATACAACGAGGTATTTCATCTTAGCCCTCAGATGTGACAACGCATATACGTCTTGAATCTTTTCAAGGGTAAAGATGTCATGGGATGCAGTCATCACCTAGGATCAGGTGAACTGTATCGTAATCTAATACTATAAACCCAACTTAATCTAAGTGTATATATATATATATATATATATATATATAATTTTATAAACGTACATAATGACTTTTTGTTTAATTTATAGGTTTAAATTTTATGGTTATCTGTAGGTATTTGTAATTAGGCTGTGAGTTTGTTTCTCTTTATTTTTAAAATTTAAAAAGTGATTAATTTTATTGAAATTAAATTTTCAATAATTTGGATAATACGACGACGACTACCTATTTCTTAAAAGGATTGTTGTTAGCCCTGTCCTGTAGTCTACAGCCTTTTTGATTGTCGTTTAAGGTTCAGTGATACTGAACTTTTACCTTTAATAACGTAATATATAAGCACTTCACTCAGTTTTATGGCGCTATTTTGTATTCTTATTCGCTACGAAATTATAATCGAGGGAATAAGATCTTTGAATCTTACTTAAAATTTTCGTTACTGAAAATGTATTAGAATACAGATTATCATCTGTTAAAAACACACAAGCTGTTATTTACTTAATATGTATCAACTGTTTTAAGGTTAACCGTCTGTAAGTTCATCACCTCTAGTTTCGAAAAAAATCTCGCAGACTTAAACATCGTTTAATAAATTACACCTCTGTTGCAATATTGCAATGTTTTTGTTGTGCTGTCCTAAAGTTGACACATAATTTTATTTAGTGTTGTAATTAAAATTACATGTAAAAAATTTTTTGCATGGATTTTAGTATATATATCATATATTTTTTATACCTATCCATTGTATTGTAGGAAAGTAAAAATTTGTTGCATGGATTTTAGTATATATATCATATATTTTTATACATATCCATTGTATTGTACGAAGTTGATAAGTATAGTTCAGTACACGGGGGTGTGTATTAATGTTTAAATTTAAATTTAAAAAATGACACTTACAGACGTTTTTGTTGGAAAACAAATAGTTTAGGACAAGAGAAATAGTTTAAAATACATGTCGCTCTTTCGAATCTCGTATAATCTCGTAAAAAACAAAGTGATAGCGTCGAAAGCTCAGTGGCTTCGGTGCCGGATGCAAGCTTTACTAGTCCATCATTTTAACCTCGATTTTTTTTACATTAAAGGTCAAGCACCTCCACCACCATTCTAGCTTAAACAGAAAAACAATAAATATATCAATATTCTTTCAATTGTTCCAAGACATAAAGAAGTTATAAGCACCCACTGTCTTTTGTGTGGAAGGAGCATTGTGGAAAAATTACCTACACTTTATTGATTATTATTGTTTTGCTGAAGAATTGAAAATATAACTGAATAAAATACAAAGCAAGAAAAAAAGTAAAATAAGCTTTTAATTGAAATTACGATTAACCACACTTTGGAAACCACTTCTCCAAACCAGTCCTATTATAGACGATACTTGATTATTCTGTTCTGAAATTAAATTGTGACCACGACGTTTTGCAAGCTCGGCAAATTTAAATACCAGGGATAAATCGGAGAGAGGAGTAGACTAATATTTAACTACATCCGATTTTCATGATAAATGTATTCAAGACATTAAACTAAACAGAGAAAAATAAATAATAAAATTACTCTTCTTAATTATATGCATATTTTATATTTAGAATAAAGTAAATTAGAATTAAATGCCATTTTCAAGGCTTCTTTATGGATGTACGCAATTGTTCCTTGAAATATTTATTTATTTAAATTTTATTCTATTAACCTTTACAGAAAACAATAAGTGAAATTAATTAAAAAAAATAAAAAATCGCGCCCAAGGTCGCTATTCTTGCTCCCGTCCGACCTTTTCACCCCGCATGTCAAACACCGGTCAGCGTTGCTCAACCTGTGGAGCAGCCCCCGACACCAGCCTGTCGGCCAGTTAACGAAAGCGACCTCGACCCTGTGTGTCGCTTCACCACCGTCTTCAATGGCGCCGACGTCTCAGCCCTTGCAAAAGCCACTAAGGGACTCCAACGCAAACCAGAAGTCAGGATTGTCACCACAATGCGCTACCAATACGTAGTGTCCGCGATCGTCAATTTTAACGCTTAGCAGGCCTCTACAATGGCAGAACAAAACCGCGATCCCTCAACGTTGCATTTTGTAACGCGATCGGTTTAAAAAATCAACGTGACGAAATCTTCAATTTCATTCGCGATCACCAAGTCGACGTCCTCCTAGAGATATTGCTCAAACCGAACACTCGGAATCCCAACATTGCGAACTATAACATCATTAGGATAGGACTTCCGGTGCTAACGGCGGAACTCTTATCTACTATAAAAAGTCCTTGCACTGCGTGCCCGTCGACATGCCAACACTAACTTTCCTTGAAGCCTCGGTTTGTCAGCTAGCTATGACCGGCCACGCCCCAATCACAATCGCTTCCGTCTATCTCCCTTGCAGACAGGACGCTCAAATTTTACGAAGCGACATCATGGCACTCCTGTTACTTGACAACTCAGTCATTTTAGCAGGAGATTTCAATAGCAAGCACACTCGGTGGAATGCATCTAAAATCAACCCCCGGGGGTCGGTTTTAGACTCGCTTAGCAACGCACTCGACTTTGATGTCGTAGCGCCCTCTACGCCTACCCACTTTCCATACACACCGGGTCACGCACCGGATGTGCTTGATATTGCCATCTGCAAGAACATCAACCTCGCCCTACAAAGGATAGAGGTAATCCACGAGCTCGTTTCCGATCATCGCCCCGTTCTTCTTTGGTTAGGGCCCGCAGCCCCAACCTCACCTTCTACCAAAACCATAGTAGACTGGCACCGACTCAGGAACAACCTGAGGGAAGCCACATCACCGCACCTAGATGCTATTCCTAGGAACATATCTTCACTCAACGACACAAACTCGCAGTTCATGCCCTCACCAGGCACATCTAGACCGTCGTCGAGGATTGCTCGAGGCGGGTTCCCTCGGAGGATGACCACCGATGGAACTTGCCAAACGACATAAAGGACCTAATGAGACGCAAGAATGCGGCGACTCGTGCCCACGACTTATATCCCACTGAAAAAAATCGGCTGGTGCTACGTACCCTTCAGCGTGAAGTTCGATCACGCATAGCCCAGCACATGAACGATCGGTGGGATAATCATCTATCCAACATCGAACCGTCTCATCTTGCCTGCTGGCGACTTCCCAAGTCCCTAAAAGGAGGCACTGCCCAAACAATGCCTCCCTTAGCACGTCCCAATAGACCACCCGCCTTCTTAGACGAAAAGAAAGCTGAATGTCACTGAGCTCCAATGCTCACAGCACTCTACCGATCAACGCCGCTCATCTTGCAATGGTTGACAGCGAGGTCGACCAGAGGACTAAGGAACCACCTCGCGATTCCGTTACTCAAGTTACATGCGCCGAAGTTGAGTCTATAATTAAAAACCTGCGACCACGCAAGGCTCCCGGCCCCGACGACATCACCAACAAGGAGAATGATATTTCTACCCATGTCCATTTTACACCTGCTGGTTATTCTACAACGCAGCTATATCCAAATGCACCTTCCCGAACGCCTGGAAGGAAGCCGACGTCATAGGGATTCTCAAGCCTTCGAAACATTCAACCGATTCATCACCCTATCGACCCATAAGTCTACTCAAAGTCTTGGGTAAGGTATATGAAAAGCTCACCCTTGCCCGCCTAAAGGACTGCTGTCCCGAGGGATACCAATCAATGAGCAGTTCGGGTTTCGCACCCAACACTCATGCACACATCATGTGCACCGCATCACGGAGCACATTCTCAATAAATCTTCAGGGTTACCAAACTGGCACTTTTCCTCGACGTGGCGAAAGCTTTCGACAAGGTCAAGGTCAAGGTCAAGGTTGTATATGATATACAAACTATATGAGCTCGGTTTGCCAGATCGACTCGTACTTATCATACGAGATTTTTTCCGAAATCGAACCTTTCGTTACCGCGTCGAGGGAACGCGTTCTGAAGTTCACCCCATTTGTGCCGGAGTACCACAAGGCTCCGTCCTAGTTCCTATATTATACACACTACACCAACGACATACCGCGCACTCGCGGTGTAGAGCTAGCCCTTTTCGCCGATGACACCGGCCTCTACGTGTCTGGATTCAAACCAGACGCTATTTGTAAACGCCTCCAATCTGCAGACAACACCTTACGGAAATGGTTTCGGAAATGGAGGATCGAGGTTAACCCCACCAAAAGTGCAGCCATGTACTTCTCTCGGTGCAACAAAACGCCTCATCTCCCAATTTTAGAGTTATTTGATCGTCCAATCCCCTGGGCAAAGACAGTCAAATACTTAGGCGTCACATTAGATGAAAGACTCACCTTCGGTCCGCATGTCAACCGCATACGGAATCGAGCAGCGTTCGTCCTAGGTCGTTTGCACCCGTTACTCAATAAAAATAGCAAAATGTCCCTGCGTAATAAAATTACACTATACAAAGCGTGCATCCGACCCATAATGACATACGCAAGCCCCGTCTTTGCGCATGCCTCCCCGCGTCATATTCACCGGCTTCAGGTTATACAAAATCGTTTCATGCGCAAGGCCACCGGTACGTCTTGCGTAATGAAAATCTACACATAGATCTTGAGCTGCCGACCATACCTCAACACCTGAAGCAGGTTTCTCGCCTATATTTCGGCTCTGCCGTCACACACCCAAACCCGTTGATTGTAAGTGCCGCCACTTACAATCCCATCTTGCATCATAGATTCACCCGCGTCTGAAGGAGACCGAGGCACGCCCTCGATGACCCCGACGACGCCAGGGCCCAAGCTCTTCATAAAACACTACACACGTACATTGCACCCTCATACCGGGCGTCGCAAACAAGATTATTCGCGATACCGTCACAGGCCGGTTCTCTCCAGTCAATACAGATAGAAGCGTCGCTGGAGTTTCTTGCGCCACTTCATCTCCAGAAGCCCACGCATTCGGAAGTGGTGGTACATATAGCCAATAATAATAATAGAGATATTAATGTAGATAATTCTTAGTCAGAAGCAACTGACCGAGCCGAGGTTCGGCCCTCTGGGGCACCCTCGAGTCAGACGCTCTCGCCGAACAGGGTAACGGTCCAAGCCGAGGCTCCCTCTCGGGAGCCCCTGTGCTGGTTACCCACTATTAGAGGTCTCGACTGAGCAGCATACGCGCTCGGTCACCACTCAACCCTGCGATACTGTAAAAGCCCTCGGGCTAACGGCGGCCATCAGCCCGAAAAAAATAAAAAAAATAAAAAGACAAAGGAAATTATATTCTTATTCATTTCATTTATATATAAATATTTATACGAAAGTGATTATTTTTAAAATATTTTTTTAAATTATTTTATTGCCAATATAATACATAAACAACATGTGGCACAGAAAAATTAGCTGGACTGGGGTTGAACACGATTTTAATAGAATACATACATACATAAATCTCAACCTAATTTTACCCCATAGTTAATGTATATTTTTTAATTAAACCCCTTCGGATATATTAATTATATATTCTTAATCACTGAACCAAATATTCTGAAATTTGATAATATTGTAGTATTTTCAAATTTTTATGAATATTTTCTAGGCGAATAATTAGCAAATAACTAATAACATAATTTACAATAATAGTAATAAGTAAAAAAGAGCAGATACACGCATCGAAAATGTTACGACTTCAACACAATTTCGTAAATAACATAATTAAGCACCTTGTTTTATATTTGCTATCCACGTAATTAGAGAATATTGGAATAATTCACATTATTTAATAAACATTTGAAGTCTGTTTGATAACTTCAAACAAATTTATTTACCGGTAAACTTGTAATATAAATTGTAAGCCTTAAATAATACAATCAATAAAAATTATTGGGTCCTGTGATATTCAGTTTATTGAGAAGAATTACAAATTGTTTCATAAAACCCTAATAACACTAATAAAAGAATTGCTGTAGGGCAACTTTAGACATTACAGTTTTAACTATCACGCAATCCTCTTTATTTAAAATTTGCTTTTGGTATTCAGCAGTAAGAAGTCTTCTTATAGCGTGGACCTTAGAACACAATTACACTTACAAAAAAAATGTGTTTTCATTTCACAAAAAAAAAAGAAAAAAGTAATAAAGGTCTCCGGATACCTAAACTCACCAGACGAAATACGGTCGAGCTGAACCATTCATTCTGCAGCAAGAAACAAACTGCAGTGTATCTTACCATTGCCTACATGTACATATTAAATTAAATAAATTATTTTGAATAATTTTTATTTTACTTACAAAATAATGTTTTTATATACTCCTCATCTTAATGTGTGGAAAATCAAAACATGGAATTTGCATTGCTAACCTTTTTTCTTTTGTCCTCATTGGAAAATATTAGAAATTAATTTAGGATTTAAGGGTAGTGTACGTGATAGGCCAACTATAGGCCAAAACATGTTAATACAAGCTAGCAGCAAGTGGATTTTTTTACTGAATGCAAATAAGAAAAACGTTATATGAAGATCCGTAAACAAATTTATGGAATCTCTAAAGTATACAATATTGTGAAGTTAGCTCAGTTTTTAAAATTTCATTTATTATAACGTGTTTAATTACTTTTCAAAAAAGTATTAAGATTTTTCATTACATTTTCTTTTTAAAATGTTTACATAAGGTTTATTTATTAAAGAGTTATTTCAAAACATGAAGGGAGAAAAATTCGCAGTCTAATTTACAAACTGTATAATGAGTTAATTTAGCTCCTCCAGTTGAGTATTATGTAAATTTACTGAAAAATGAACTTCACGTGACCTATTACGGAGAGGAAATTGAAACACACTGCCCTTATCTAACAGGCGTGAGCTTACCAAAGTATGCCTATATTATAAGTATAAAATTGCTGCAAACCTCGTGTTACAGAAGTTTTTTTTTACATTAAAGGAATATTGTGATCAGATTCGTAGCTTCTAAAAAAAAAGCATTACGTCTTTTATACAAATTCACTACATATTTATGAAAAAATGTTATTGATAACGATAAATAAGCTAACTTTATTATTTTGATTTTAAATGATTCGATGATGTCATAAAATTTAAATATATTTTTGTTATTATAACACAAGATGTATTTTACAATTTATTTTAAGTATCCAAGTGTCTTTTAGTCAGAAAACGTATTTCATTGCAAAATATTTAGGCAAGTTAATTTACTAAGACGCGTTCAGTTCCCCTAGGGAAATTACGAGTTTTATATAATGGTATTTGGTAAACTTATAAAGGTACATTTCTTATTAGTTACATATAATTAATTAAATATCTAAATTTTATATTTAAATCTGAAATGTGGTATGATAATTATAAAATAGCTTTCACGAAATACTCTGCATATACATACATATATACGTATACAGTCCGTATACAGTCTGATAAAGTGTAATTATTGCAAAACCAAAAATATTATGGCAAAAAAAAATATATTTAGGTAACTCATGTTACCATGTAATGCACTCATTCATTTACAATTATATTTTATTTTCAAAAAAACATACATTTTATTTATTAAAACCTTATGTGATTTTAAATCTTAATTAATTAACACCATCATCATTTAAAAATATTCAATACATTTTTATTTAGGCAATTAAAATCCGCGTTGAGGAAAAATTTACTCTTTACCGAACAGGTTGCGCTACGAACCCCTATAAAAACCCTAACAACCGGGTTTACCTTATAAGTCGTGATGTATGCTATATACATCGCCCCCCCCCCTCCCCTCTGTTATGGTCGACGTTCTTCATCCACAGGGGTCGGAGCGCAGCGGTGGTGCAGCACCAGTCTTCGTACCAGCAACGTCGTTATCCTCTTTACTCAGCGGGCCCACCACTCACCAACATCACACAAACTTATATACAAATACCTAATTAGTCGTTTATCAGAAGTTAAAAAGCAAATGGTTTTAACGAAGCTATGGAAATTACGGCCGAAAAAGCTGCTGAAATTGTTGCGCTGTAGCAACAAGGGCCTAATCAGCGAACAGTCACTGACCAGCTCCATTTGAGTCAATCTGATGTATTAAGGGTATACAGAAGATAAAGGTAGACTGGCGCCTTTAGTCGGAACCAATTGCCAACTGCACACATCATTGAGAAAGAGACGACAGTTTTATTGTCTCAAGTCCGCTGCGGTATCGACACCTGACGGATAATGATGTGCAACAGAAGCTGAGAGGTATTCTTTTTTCCGATAATGCCCCGTGTGACATCACGTATCACTCGTCAATTCCTAGTGGAAGTGTATATATGGATATGCAAAGGCTATTTGACAAAAGAACAGTAAATTTTCAAACTTAAAATTGAATGAATTACAGTCAAATTCCGACCACTAGTATCCATTTAAGATTGCGGCTTCAAGAATCATGTTTTCACAAAAGTTTAATGTGATGAGAAATATACTTATTCTTAGATTGCAAAATTTTAAATAAATATTTATGTCAAATCTATTAAAACAAACCAAACATATAAGACATATCGTAATACTGCAGGTCATATGGTCACCTTTCATAAATATACAAACAATATCAGCAAATTAATAATTTCTTCATATAAACACTCACGTATATCAATAAGAATAGACAGCAATCAAGTTTTAAATGGTCATCCCATTCATGCAACAGCCCACATGTAGCTTGGCAGCTTCATGGAACATCTTCCTACTTTGCTCCTTTATTCAATCCTCGTTCTACTCCGAATTTCTTATTTTAGATTATATCACGTAGACAATTACTGAGCATAGTCCAATTCCTCAGATAAATAGATAAGTTCTACACCTTAACGGGGATTCCTAAATATAATAATATTCATAAACATCATCACTATCTCAAAAAGTTACCATCAAATATTTTAGTGCACAATGGCATAAATAACTCTGTAATATAAAATAGATAACAAACAAAAACAAACACTGAGAGACTGATTTACAATATTATCCTTTTTCACTGTATTGCAAGACGCACCGCCTCTACGAGTAGAGAGAAATATTGACTATACACACCACTGACGCCTTCCGATTTATCAAAAAGAAAAATACACGAGTTCAATATTGAAATATTCGTTTCATTGGAATACCGTTATTAATCACGAATTGGATATTGTTTCTTTGTCTTATTATTTTTCCGCGGTTATGCTTTGTGAACTTAATTTAATCTAATGTTAATATAGCACGTATCTTATTGATTATTATATGGCTCATTAATATTTAGTTGCACGGATAATTGATGTTCCATTTATAATAATTATATTTTTACATTTATATATATACTTATCTCACACAGCATTTGGTCATAGAGGCAAAATAAGCTCCCGCAGAATAACATTCCATAGCTCAATCTATCACTCTTCGTTGAGTTGAAAAACTCGCTATTTAGCAGATGTATTTATTAGATTGAAATGAAATTGAAATAATCTTTAAAATATTTTATGTTAAGAATCGAATTTCAAAACAAAAATCTTAATAATTTGCTTTCATCATGTATTTCTAACAGCGGATTCCTTATGTATAATTAGCTGAAAAAAACATTTTAAGTTCATTGTTATTGTTTTAAAGCCGTCAGCGAAGTTGCCATGATGACTATGTCTTCGGCAAATCGAAGTTGCATGATGTACAAGCCATTAATGTTAATATCGTTCCCTTTTATTCCAACAGCTTTAAAGCATCTTCCAATGCAGCGGTGAAGTTTCAGGAAATCTTTCCTACTTATGTCTGTTCACCAAATAATTGATTTTACAATTTATTATTTAATTATTTTTAATGTTCCAGTTTTGTTTATTCGGAAGTTTTATATTTTCTCGATTGACATTAGTATTCAAACAGCCAACAATTATAACGCCTCCTCTATCGACTTTCGGCGGGCTGAGTATTAATTGAATGAAATGTTGTTAATAATTGATAGTCAATATCTAATCAATATTTCTAATTATAATATGCCGAATACTTACTTTACAGTTCAGTTTGAGTATAAAAGACGATTATATCGTGAATATCGTGTGGCAAGACTGCCGGCTTATTTTTTTTAAATATAAATTGTTTTACTGCGAGTGTAGACAGAGATTGCTCATACCATTCAAAACCTGTTACATTAGTCAGCTTTGTTTGATAGACAGACCTCTGGCAAGACTTTGAAGCCTTGGTTTCGCTCTATTACGTTCCTTAATACGGGCTGTATTTGTATCTCGCCTCATAGATTTGGAGATCTGCCTATTTACTGTTGTGTGCCTATGTATTAAAATGTGTAATTCAAACTCAAACCTTAAAATGTATTTTATAAAAACTGAATGGCTGGCTTTCCGATATCGAGTCGACGGCACGCGCTCCTCATGCCGGCCGCTCCTAGCGGGAGTCCCTCAGGGCTCCGTTCTCTCTCCCCTATTATGCTCATTTTATACAAGTGACATTCCAATAGATCCAGAGTACAGTCTCGCGCTTTTCGTGGACGATACCGCCCTATATTATTCAAACGTACACAAGGGCCGTATCACCATTCGTCTCCAAGCCGCAGCCAATAGCCTCGCCGATTGGTTTCGGTTATGGAGAATCGAAATTATCCCGGACAAAAGTGCAACCGTCTTCTTCTGGAGAGGTTCTCCCAATCCATTCTGCACGACACCAGTACCGTAGAAAGCTAGGACAAATCTCGATCTCCGACCGATGGGTAGAAAGGGTCAAATACCTAGGGGTCGCCTTTAACCGAAAACTTAGTTTCCACTCGCATATAAAAAATGCGAGGAACAAGGCTGCATTTGTCATAAGCCGGCTTCACCATCTCTTCTGCGCCAACAGTAAAATATCCCTAAGACATAAACTCCTGCTATATAAGTCCTGCGTAAGACCAATTATGGCCTACGCCAGTGTCTTCTTCGCCCACGTAGCCGCGAACAAGCTAAATCTTTTACAGACGGTTCAAAACCTTTTCACCCAAATAACTACATGAGCAGAACGGTATCAGCGTAATATCGATCTGCACAGTGATTTTCATCTCGTCACCATTCTGGAATATTTCCAGTCTCTCTCGCAGCGCTTCTTCGCGAAACCGCTTTCGCAACTCCAACTCGCTAGTGGTAAATGCCGCAACCTACGAGCCGGTACCGAACCCGGAAACTAGGTACTGTCGACGCCGTCATGTCCTCGATGACCCCCACTTCATGGAAGAGCCGAGCTCCAGTCCGTCCTTAACGGACCCCGGATCTTCACACACCACCGACATCTCGTCGCGTCGCCCTCGCCTTCGAGCGAGACGCAATCTTCGCGACACCGCGTACATTAGATACACCCGCGTATCAGAGCGGTTCTCACCGCCCACAGCTTCCAATTGACCAGACAACAGGTGGCGTCTGTCAGAAGCTAGGTCCGCATACCTAAACTTTGGACGGATAGTAGACATCATCATCCATTCTCCACTCTGGAGAATCTTCCGATATGTAGGGCAACTGGCAACTTGGATGGCACTATCAGATAGGAACGTGATCAGAGCAGACCGAAATGCTCTGCATTGTATGAGCGCTTTGAATAAGTAAGAAAACCAAAACTACATAACCAGCTCACGGACCTCTCAGTTATGTGAGCCCTGTGTCCGATGAAGCTGTAATAGCCGCATAGGCTAACAGCATCAACATCAACAGAATCTTGACGAATGCCTGGACACCGTACGACTGTGCCCGACTTGATTACATTGGTTGTACAAAATCGTAATCTTCTGCATTCCATCTCTGAACACCATCCACTGAATCCAAAGCAGTTTAATGACATTTCGCTACACCAGCTCATATGTGACAGCAGTACTTCAGACACGACCCCACCTGTACTTTATAGAAATTCAAAAACCGTAGTAAACCGGTGTAAAGTACCGCCGTACTTTCGCAAGGATACATTTTTTTGCGGCTGCTTACATTTTAAAGTCAATGAATGGGTGGAATATCTAAAGTTTAAGTTTGAAAAGATCTCGACTTTCAATAAGAGAGGCGGTCAGTGAATTCAAATGGTACATTCACATTCTGGATTCAAGGCAATTCAAGGCAAGGACAATTAGAGTATAGAAATGGTAATAATCTAGTAGTTATAATATGGTGGTGTATGTGTCACAATTTGAAATTCTCCAAAAAATATGAAAATATGTTATGATATCATTCCATTTTAATAAATAGTAATGTGAAAATTGAAAGTCAACGATTAAAATTTTAGTGCTTATGCAAATTTCCAACCTTATGAAAATAGTAATATGCATATATTTTATATAGAAGATGATTCGGTTTCATTGTATTATATATTGCTGAAACAGTCATGAAACGAGGTCGCAATCAAAAATTCAAAAAGCTTCCAATTACATTAGATCGATAAAATTAACACATTATCAACGAGCTCGGTAGCATTCCAAAACTGTAACACATTTATTTGTGACAAAGAGAAAGGTGACATTGCGATGGAGTCTGAGGGCAATAGTAATCTTGCTGCAGGCATCGGGCTAATATTTGGTGAAACATTTGACCATGATTTTAATAGTTATGTCAGTGTTTTCTGTGAAATATAATTTTAAACTTATATTTCTGAGTGGTGATTAATACATAAATATAAATTACAACTAATTGGACTACGATGTTTACGTGCATTGACTATAACTACTCGTATAACTGTAATGTTTACACTTTCTATTTTCAAGATTTCATCCAAAATGCTTCTAAAATTTATGACGATTTATAACTTACACTTGTAACTCGAACACTATTCACGTTTGATATTAAAAATAGCATCCTTGCATTCATTAAATATTTATACGCATATAGAAAGTATTGTATATTTACTGTTCTAGTACTGATAGAGTAAAATAGACTACAGTATTATTGAAGCAGCGGCATGAATGGAGTGGCTCGGCCTTTTCTAAAGAAGTCAAGTATTTGCATTGCCTCTACGCGTGCAGTTGTAATTTATTGGTCATAAATAAACAGAAAATTGTTTTTACACCAACCACGAAGAGGCTTAACTTAAGTTTTTAAAATGAAGAAAACTAGAGTAGAAAATATTACACACCCAGTGTACTCGTTTATCTACTCCAGTTGTCGTCTTAAATCTCATGGTTAATGCTCATAGATATGGCATATTCGAAGGTATTTCATCATTTTACTGTATTTTATCATATTACGCCAGACAAAACAGAAGATTATTACTTTAAAATTCTTATTTTATGAAAGATCTAATGATTGCTGTGTACAAATGTCTTTATGTTATCTAACATCCTTAGATGAATCAGGAGATTAGTCTTTATTTATACAGATACGTCCTCCTTTTTCACAAATTTCACTTATTGGCAATGCATAATTCAATTCTTATTTCTTCAAAAAACTTTCCACCGTATACTTAGTGTGTTGAGATGGTCTAATCCACCTGATCTAAGACGTGGTTTGCTATAAAACGATATATCAACAATTTTATCTCTAATACTGCCAAACATGTCTTCTGAAATTTATAATTGTAATACAAATTGTAGCGTTTTTAAAAAAAATATTAAATTTTTGATGTGTTTTAGTTTAATTTATAATTATAGTAAGTAATCTTCGTCTCCGATTAACATTAGACCACTCCTCAACATAGGCATCACCCACAGATTGTCACGAATCACTCTGTCTCTCTTTTTCCACCTAAAACAGTAACAAATAGTAATAACTATTATTAATATATGTCATAAATCAAAACGGTATATATATAATGCAACTGCGCAATAATGTTATATGCGTATAATGTATTTGTCTACGTTTACTTATGTTGATATGACAAATAGTTCTATAAATCAAAGTACGAGAGACATTATCGTGCCAAGCAACCTGCAATGCAGTTAAATGGCAACATGCTTTGATTAGTTTACACATTACACCTACATATCTTTTCCTACGATTCACCTAAGAGGGTCATATCACATCCTAAAAACTAACTTAATATTATATTTTCAACAAAGGCCTCCTAAAAATGTGGAGGTTCGACAAGTGATCTAAATTGGCTTGTAATTACAGATTTATTGCTTATTAACTGCGTATAGAGTACGCTCATAATAAAAAGCGATTGGCACATATTATGATTTTCCGGTGTCGGTGGTATTGATAAAATTAAATCGCAAACCAAACATACACCAACATACCACTGCAAGACTGTGATAAACTCACAGTCTTGCAGTGGTATGTTTGGTTTCTGCGTAGATTGGACCAAAAAATACTCATAAATATTCATAGTCCGAGTTAACTTTTGTACTTTGTCAGGACATCCGACAACTGGGTCCCTCCCGTGACCGTGTGTGCTAAACAATCGAAACACAAGGCATTTAAAATCGCTACAAAATCTTAATAACATTTTATTTGTAAATAGTTGTACAATATAAACATGTCATCTGACAGTGGTAGAAGTACACTGTAGTTTGTTTTAACTGCAGAATGAATGGGTCAGCTCGACCGGGGTGGGACCACGCCCTCGCAGAATACTGGCGGGAAATAGCAGCATAACGTTGCTGTGTTTCGTCTGGTGAGTGAAGGGATGCGGAGACCTCCATTACTGGTGACAAGGCATTCCATCTCAGTCCTTAAGGGTGACAACGCATCTGCATTATGATTCCTTTTCAAGGATGAATGTAGATGTCATGGACCGCAAGGATCACTTAACATCAGGGTAACTGTGTGCTCATTTATTGCTCTTAATGTAATAATAATAATAATAGTAGAGAGTTTTAAACCTTTTTATATATTCGTAGACGTAAGTATACGTTAGTATAATTTTGTTTGGCTTAAGCTGAACATGCTCACGTTAAGATCGATGAGTGTGACAAAGTCTTGGACGGTTCATCCATTTCTTTTCAATATGGTTGAGGAGAGTGATATCTGTCCATGATGCAATGCGATGCGTGGACTAGTCGATTTTTCAAGAGACGTATTTCTCGTCATTTCATGTAGTGTATATTGAATTAAATTTGTAAATCTCATATTTTACATCTTTGCTGACATTAAATATCATAAAATAGTAATATGTGTAAATAATATGCATAAAGTAGCAAAAGTAATACATACCTCATAAAACAACTAATATGATAATCTATACATGCTACCATTTTAAAGGACGATGGTGACATTATCTAATATGTTAAAAAAACCTCTGTTTTTTCTACATTTTACTGATATTAGATAATATAAAAAAAAAAGTAATTTTAAGATTTATAGTAAATTTTCTGTAAAAGGGAGGGAGGGACAAATATAGTTTATAAACTAAATACCGATAAAATATTTCAAACAATAGATATAATATACTATATAAATTTATTTAGCTTTTCATGAAGGCAATGAATTCATGAAATAAGAGTTAAAAGTTTTAAATTGAACGAACTTTGTGTATGGCCAGACATAATTAAGCGTATGTTACAGTTGATGCCCTGGAATTACTTAAGTAATAAATACGTTAATTCTGTCCAACTTCCCTTACACTTACCGGCATACGAAGCTTGTAAAAATAGTTGCTTATAAAGTAGAAAAAATAGATGGAATTGTTTCGTACAATTATTATCAGATTATCTAATTAAAAAAGTACTTGGGGCAAAATCAATAAATCTCCGAATATGTGCCTAAGAAGTTAAAAACTTACAAACAGAAAATGTTACGAAAATTAAATATGACATAGTTACTAAATTGAGCCAAGAGTCCATCAAGCAAAAAGTCCATTAAACATAACATATATATTAAAATATCAATTAGTAATACTGTTTCTGAACGTTGAAATAAAAACTTATTTTGGTGTAGTTGAATTAATGAAGGTGGTATTTCTCAGTAATTGAAGCTGTCCCGGTGGTAAATGTTCTGTCCAACGTGTGCCAGATAGTTATTTTAATTGTCGTCGTTTATCCGAGAGACACGCTTTAGTTACCGTTGATTAAATTAACTGTTGACCTAATCCTAATTTGATATCGTTATTCCTTCTACACACTCTGAATAATTAAATGTTAATAATATACAATTTCAATTTCAGTTTAAACACAACCCCAAGTTTCGCTCAAAGTATGCCGTTAATGTTATGATAATTAAACATTCCAGTAACTTTGCAAACCAAATATCAAACAATTTTTTTTATGTCGAGCCGGAGCGCTTTAATTTACGTCGGGGTGCATGGCGACAAGTGTAATTGCAAGTAATATTGATGCTGTACGACAACTAATTAAATAAAAATATACGTAAAAAAATCATTCAGCCAGAGGTAATCATATATTATGCATAATAGCCAAGTACCAAATATTATGCATTAACACATGAAGGTTATGAAACTCTGCACGGAAACGTAAATCGAAGGACAATCTTTACCAGTGTACCATATCGTGACAGCTGGTGTGTAGTTTAAACAGTGGTAGAGCTACACTGCTGTCTGTTTCTAGCTGCAGAATGACCACGCCCTCACACCAGCGTAAAATGGCAGCATAATGCTGCAGTGTTTCGTCTGGTGAATGTAGGGATCATAAGACCTTTCTTGCTGGTGACGAGGCATTCCATCTCAGTCCTCAAAGGTAACAACGCATCTCCATTATGATTCCTTGTGCAAGATGAACGTACATGTTGTGGACCGTAGGAATTACTTGCCAACAGGTGAACTGTGTGCTCGTTTATAACTCTCAGTTCAATAAAAAAAGAAAAAAGAAATATCCCCTTTTGAGGATATACCAAAAAAGTATAGCTAAGTCCAAGCACTGGTAAAAAGATTATTGATTTACCAGTACCTTTCAAACATGGGATGGGACAAAACACCACAATTTCCCTTAAAATCGAGCGAGCAGTAATTGAAGATTGCTATGTTCACACTGGCTTATCGTGTACAAAATAAAATTTATATATATATATATATATAACATATTTTCTATAGGTATAGTCTATACTAAGTTATACTTGCAGAGTCCTTTACCACGATAATGCGAGTGTATTAAATGGAGTTACAGCTAGGGTAACAAGGGAGTTTAAGGTGATCTCAAACGTATAACTTACAACGCATTCTCAGGACAGTCGAACCTTGCATTCTTGAATTTATTTTTATTTTTTTAAATCAAGGATAATCTCACAGTTAATTTACATTAATTTACGTGGTTTGACCTTATTTTAATGAATATCGAGCAAAAGCCTGATCTTGTGAACAATATACTTTCATGATAGGCGGGTTAACCGGGTTCCGATAGGTCATTGCAGAAAAACACGCTGAGAGGACCTTTGTTGCAAAGATTTCGAGGCATGCTAAAGTGAAAATTATCAGTATATACTGAGATAAACACAATACTAACATATGTTACATCAAATGTTTTACTTGACTAACTACGACCAAGGCATTCTTAGTAAAGAAATACGAGTTATTAATTATGTAAGGCTGTACATTGTACACATTAAATTGCTCTTTCGTTTAACAATGTAATTATTGAACAGGCTTGTGAATATTAATTTGCAGTGAAGCCTGCGGTTAAAGTTACACCATTGGGTCTGGGCGTACATGTTATCGATGGTGTGTCTGGTGGGCAATTTCCTACACGTATGCCTTTGGACAAAAATTTGCGGGAAACGATTCTGCATCATCTGGTATTATATTTAAACGAAATTCAGTTCAAAGTTATAAATTATTGTTTTTCATATTTTTTATTTAGACATTTGCTTTTTCTATACCGTTATATATATCGCCTACGAATAAGTCTATGAATGTATACGAGAATTCATAATAAATATTTTACAATTTTTTTATAAAAAATGTAGAATATTTGTAAGTGTTTTACGTGTTTTAACACGTTAAAACACTTATTAAGGCGTTAAGTGTTTAAAATATCCAGTACCGAGGACGTTGCGTTGCATAGAGTTTAATCTTGGAAGTTCCATATATTTTTACATATAACTCAGTGTCCTTGAACCAAGCGAGATCCGAAAAATTTAAGATAATGTATATACAAAGTCATTTGTTATGTTTTTAAAATTATATATTGAAATTATAAGTGTACTTAATGTATATATGAAGAAAATGGTAAGAGTATTATTATGTAGATTTTAATAGCTACACTATATAAACATAACGTCTAACTAACATACTTAAATAAACACAAAATGACATATTTTATTTATATTTTAACTGTTTTATTACTGAACTATATCAGTCAATACTGATGAAGCTGTATAATATTTTTGATTAGTAATTTTACAAAAATAAAAATCTTATTATCTGATAATAATTCTGTTTTTGAGATATAATGCTATCTATACACAGCACATAAATAAGAACATTTATAATTGATTAAGCAAAGGACTTAATATTGGTTTTAATTTTGTGTTTACATATATTTCCGGTAGAGATCAGTTTTAATGTCAATGTTTTTAAATGTTCACCATGTACGAAACGTTTAAACTTCAATCGTGTACGTGTCCGAGTATATGTCAAAGTTTGCTAAACAACTTACAAAAAATCGTATAAATTTGAATACGTTCGTAATGGGTAAATAAAGTTTAATATTAATTGCTGCTTATTAAACTTCTAGATTTATATTTAGTAAGTGGGAAATTTTTGTCTGCACTACACATCGATTTTTTCACACAGAAATGGGGGGTGTTTTACTATAACTTATAGTGTGATATTTGTAATTCCAGAAAGATACCCACCCATCTTATAGTTTAATATTTTTATTGATAATATCGTTACTGTCATAAAAGATCCCAATTGCCTATTATTGATTGATGGTGTAAAGTTGTAATTAAGGTAGAAGGAAATGAACAACATCAAGGCGATTTAAAAAGAGTAATGAAAAGGTGTATTTAAAACAACATGATCGATAAACGAAAGATATGTATTTATATTAAGTTTAACGAAAATAGGAAACTATTGTATATCTGAGCATAACTTAAATGGGGAAATTCTTCAATCAGCTTAGGTCCTTTATAGGTTTTCTTTAAAGCCCACTTCAGTCACTTTGCTGAAATAAGTAATAGGATGTTGGGTTTCATAAAAGTAACGGGAAGGCATTTCAAAACGACTGGAAGCTTAAACTATTTTCAATTGTTTAGCGGGTACCTCTTATACCAGGGGTATGGAATCCTACTACGTTTATGGTTAGTGAATAAAAATTCAACGTACGGGATTCTAAGCTTTAAAGGATTAGATCCGAGATAAAATATATAGATATATATTAATATATATTTATACGTATATATATATATATATATATATATATATATATACATGTTTATATGACACTCACCTTAATATAGCAAAGATACTATCTTGACTTGGCGTTTCATCACAAATAGTTAAATAATCCAGTACTACTCGAAATATTCTTAACAAAATTGGTTTTTATGTACCTCGAATCCATATCCGCCATTCACGTATTGTTATATTTAATCTCATCCACGTAACTAATCTTGGAATAACCTTACTATTATACGCAGATATATGTAATCATGTAGAGAAAACTGTAGTTACTATTCGCAATTACTTTGACAGATTACTTAACTTGAGGACGGAAATGCTGACACCATTATAAGCTTTATTTTTTATTTTCCTGTTATTAAAACAATTGTAATGCAACAATTGTTAGTTTATTGTATGTTAAATTTGACCAAAACTTCTGAGTACATACTTTTTTATATAAAATAACTATCTATAATATAAACTAACTAATTTATATAAAATCTGTGAGCTGTATATAAAACAAATAAATAAAATACTAAAGTCTCAAATGGAGCACATAATTTTTATCTCTTAATATTTTTTTCATACTTCACTGCATAAATTAGATCGAGTAATTAAATAAACGTAATTTATATGAGCAGTTAATTGAGATTTTCGATTTGGAGGTAAATCTAAACGGGATTAACTATAATTGGACCTAAGCCGGTAAACTGGTTTAACCTCGCGATTTGAATTAAATACTCCCGAGAATCATCGCACATTTTAGGCTGTAAAACATAAAACCTGGATTTAGGAACATGGATATTTGATGTTTGTTGTTGTTAACGTAATTTAGATTCATAAATTAACAACAACATATATAAAAAAAATCATAAGCCAAAAATATTAACTACAACTAGATTCAGAGATTGCTTAAGGCAAGGTCACAAGAAGAAATTGGTAGCAAGAAGAAATAATGTTCATTGAAACTTTATGTGAACTAATAAAGCATTATTGTCTCAATTATAAATATCAATTAATAAATATCCAGCTTAACATAGTAAATTTTCTCGTGTTGCGGATGTGCGTGGGTGGCACTTACCATCAGGTCAGCTGCTTCCTCGTTTGCCACCTTTAACTAAAAAAAAAAGTAATTGCAAAATCATAATTTTAATAATTATGATAATGATAATTATGACGTATTAGGTTTCATAATTCGTTTTAGGAATCGTGAACAAAGTATGTGAATTAGAAAAAATATTGTCATGTTAATATGACTTTGTGTTTTTCTTTTCACTTACTATAGTTGGTGATGAATCATGCCGCAGTACCATGTTTCTAACTGCGGTATGAAAGGTTCAGCTTGACCAGGAAAGAACCACGGGCCACAAAGAATAACAATGTTAAATAGCAGCAGTTACCGCTATATTTTAATTAATATTGAAGATTAATGTAAGTGTCATAGGCTGCAAGAATCACTCTACCTAAATAGACCTGAATATAATTTAAAAAATGAGAAACGTACTATTTATTAAGTTTTTCTTTGTTACATAATTGCAAGTACATTAGCAATAATTTAGCTCAAAATACCAGCCTTTTCCAAGTAATTATAGTTAAGACTTGATTCTGGTCTACAATGAAATTATGACCAACAGGATAGTACGACTGTACCGAATTTAAATCCCAGAGAGGAATCGGAGAGAGGACTATTTAATTATATTTAAGAATTAATTTCTATAATAACAAACAATAATGTTACGATTTTAACGTAACATAAAATACCTATTTTAAGTTTCATGCCTTGTGTAAGGCTTTATTTAAATAATCTTCAATTTGGAACCTTGGTAGCTCAATCAACCGGTGTCTTTTAATTTCACGGTGCCCGAGCAAACCGAATTCGATCCCCGGTACCAGCACCAATAAAATTGTTAATTCCAATTTAAAGTACTGAATCGACACAATCGTGTCAGTTAAGAACCAACCAAAAAACAATTTATGTATTTATTTTTATTACTTAAGGTTCCTTGTACCTCTATTTATTCATGCATATGTTCCATAACTCATGTATTCATCTGTGCAAAACGTCTCCTATGTTGCTAAGACATGCTTATTACGTATGTTTTCAAAACTTGACATAAGGGAAGAGATGTAATATATTTGATGGCCATGTCTCCGTACCTTTACTTTGTATGCGTGGCGACCGATCTAGCGGCTTGCTTGATGATACCTGATCACGGCCATTCATGAAAAACGCCAAAAACACCACAACAACATCTCTGGTTGTTACGGTTCATTACCAGCCTTCAATATTTGAAATATGTCCATCTAGCAATACTGCGGACCATTTATTTTTATACTATTAAAGTATCTGATTAAAAGAATACGCTATATTTATACAAAAAAGAACCGTAGTGACAGAATCCACATCTTATTAAATAAATTACCAAAACTTTCAGTCTAACAATATTCACATTTACAGTATTGCAACGTTTTCTGCAATGTGACAATATCACGGACGACTTTATTGTGTTGTATGTACCTTGTAAAATCTGGAGAATATTATTAATTACTTGAGCCACTAGACTATTTTATTAATTAGCAAAGTTGTAATGATAGTCTTAAATGGAAATTTGATAGAATGGATGACGAAAGGAAGAACGGTTTTTAATTTTGTACAACCCTTCCTTACCTTACCACCCATTCCCTTTTATAACGCATTCAATTTTATTTTATTTTAATTATCATTATATTTAATAATATATTATTTAAATCTTTGAACTTATATATACATAATCATGTCGTCTATTTTCGGCTAATCTGATTTACGACAAAAATTATGAATAAAATATTATTTTAATATATTAAGAAAAAAAGTATTGGAAAGCCAATTGCATCCATTAATAATTCTAGTCAATATACACATACAATACAGATAGCAAAACCTTTAATTATTAAATCTTTATGTAGTTATTGAATTGAAAGAAGGCATAGTAAAAATATTTAAGCATTGTAAGCACATACAACCTTTTACGAAGTGTTAACTTACCCCAAAAAAAGTCAACAAAAAATTGTTTTACATTTTATTATATTATTAAACAAAATAAATTACATACGATTGGAAATTTGTTTATTTGTGCACACATAAAAATATAAGATATAGCATGCAATTTAATGTAACCTAGAAGTAATGACTATGTGTAAATGACATATTGGTTAAACGTTCCTTTCAAATTTTGAAAAAGATTTGAGTGTGCGATCCCAACATTTCATTCGATTTGTTCACGAATGTTCAAATGTTTCGTATTGAGAGTGGAATTTATAAAATTCAATGCAGCCGTGAATTTACCAATAGTCCACAAAATGGAAATTTGAGATTTTTTCCTGTTAACTGAAGTAACCTTAATTTTTGGAAAAAAAGCAGAATTTTATATATACCAATTACGTTTTCTAGTATTTAAGTAACATAACGTGCAATGTTTAACGATTCAGAAGCAAAAACGCAGGTGAACCTTTTTATGCTATTGGATCCAAACTGTGCATAATGTTATACATTAAAAAAAATACAAAAGATTAAAAGATCTTGATATTTTAATTAAATAGCAATATTTCTGTAACTTTTTTGTCATAATATAGGGTACTATAACAAAGTAATATAAATATATACTGTATCATTTAGATTTCATTGCTAGAATAGTTTACTAAAAGTTTTTGAGTCAAATTTATTTAAGCACGTAGTATCCTTGGAAATTACCAATTTAAATTGAAATATCAATTTATACTATACGAGTTCACAAAATATAAGATACCCAAATATATAAACATTAATATTAAGTATCTTACAGAGCACTTCGCGTACGGTAGCTGCAATAAAATTTTAGCCAGTTTGGTTGTTTATATACAAACCATTGCACAATTAAATTAATTAACATTAGGTATTAAGTAATAATAATAATAATAATAATAATCTTTATTTATTTACTATGACATAATTACAAGTTTGTGGTAACTCTGAAGCTTGTGCTAGTGTAAACTGTGTTACAAGCTACAGTGTCTTCCCAATTAATGTCACTAGTTACATAGTATATGTCTTTCAGTAACATAATTAATTAAAAAAAAAGAGGAATAGAGAAAAAACTAAATAAAATAAAAATTATAAACAAACAAAATTGAAAACTATTGCTATAAACTACAACGTGTATGTGTGTATGTGTATGTGTGTATGGTGTGTGTGTAAAAAAGTCTCTATTCAACTCGTTCCAAAAGCTTTTCAGTGGACGTAATCTAACGTTTTGAGGATATTATATAACGTCTTTTTAAATTCATGGTTATTATAAGTTTAAGTAACATTATCAATAATTATTTTATTATAAAATAGTGGGGCACAGTAATCATAAAATCTTCGTGCAGTTACGCTTTGGAGGTTGGGTAAGGGACATCTATTTATTCTATTATTACTAGGAGGAAGATGGGGTATTTTGAAATGGTGATATCTACGGAGGCTTTGGTAGACAAACATTTTCCTAACTGTCAACACGTCACATGTGTTATAAAACTCCGTAGTGGAATGTTTAAATGGAAGTCGCATCATTACCCTCAGAATAGCTCGTTGACTACGCTCCAGTTCAATGAGGTAAGACTTGGCTGCCCCACCCCACAAACAAATACAATATGAAATAATACTTTCACAAAGAGCATATTCCTGTTGCATGGGTAAGTGTGGAGTTGTATTCTTAATGTGTCATCTGGACCCATACGAATGGTTTTTCTGAAAACCATGTAGTTACTTTTCGTGGTGTTGAGAGATAGTAGGCTATCTTCCATCCAGGTGGAAACTTTTTTTAAACCATTCTCGGTTAGCTCGGATACAACATTCCAGGATAGTCCGTGAAAGAGAAGTACAGTGTCATCGGCGAACATTGTAATGTCTTTATTTTTGCTTTTTAGAGCGCCCAGTTGGTCAATATATACCAGAAACAACGTTGGTCCCCAAGCACTTCCTTGGGGCACCCCATAGGCGCAATCTTTGTCGTTACTTAACTGACCGTCAACTTTAACCTTTTGGCTCCTACCGGTTAGATAGGACCGAAACCATTCCAGTGGTAAACCCCTAATGCCCGTACTTTCTAGTCTGGCAAGAAGAATTGGAATAGAGACAGTGTAGAAAGTTTTTGAAGGTCTAGAAACACGCCCAGACATTTTTCTCCTTTGTCATGGTATGTGTTAATCGCTGAAGTCAACTTTAGAATCGCCTCTTCCGTTGATCTACCCTTCCTAAATCCAAATTGATTTGGATTAAGCTGTTTATTTTTTTCTAAATATGCTGTTAGCCTGATGTTTATCAATTTCTCAACTAATTTTGAAAGGGTAAGTATTAAAGAGATAGGTCTGTAGTTAGTGGGAAGATTTTTCTGGCCAGCCTTATAAACGGGGATAATTATTGTTCTTTTGAAGCTTTGAGGAAAAATGGCTGTTTTGAAGCTGCGGTTGAAAAGGTAGACAAGCGGCTCACTTAGGGTGTTGCAAGAATCTTTTACAATTTGAGATGAGACGTTATCCCATCCTGGTGCAGAATTCGATCTAAGACTTCTGATAATTCTAGTTACCTCCATCGGGTTCGTTAAAAACATTGAGAATGAGTCCACTGGACTATCTTTTTTAGATACCCTCTTAGCTAAGTCTACATCAGATACCCCCAGTTTATCCAAAGTTCTTTGCGCTAGTTTTAGCCCTATGGTTGTGAAGTACTGATTAACAGTGATTTAGTTATTGTGGGTCCTATCTTGAAGAGTTCTTCGGCATTTTGCTTATTTGCATTTAGATTACATAAGTCTTTTATAAGATTCCATGTAGTTTTGCTGTTACCTACATTATTTTTAAATTGAGATTAGTAATATTGTTTTTTTAGAAATTTTATTAAGTTAGTGCATGCGTTCCGGTATTTACAATATTTCATTTTTGTGATTTCATCGTTAGGATTCATTTTAAGTAGTCTATTGAGGTTGTTTCTATTACGTATTGATTTGAGAACTCCTGGAGATATCCATGGTTTCAGACATTTCTTTCGGTGCGGGATTTTGATAATTTTCGTATTAATATTAATAATGTTCTGTGGTTTTGATTCTAAATGATTTGATATTTCATCAACTTCCGAAAACTATAGTATTCGTTCCAGTTCACCTCAGCAAGAACTTTTTTCTTAGCTTGAAAATCTATCACTGCCTTGTCCTGTTTCGGCTTTGGATTCGAGATTTCGGCATTTTCTAGAAATAACATTATAGGTGAGTGGTCTGTAAGAGAGTCGAAAACAAACGTACGCCATGGGTGACGTGATTTGACCATAAAATGATCAATACATGTCTCCAACCTAGTTGCAATGTCAACGCCTTGTCTAAGACCATAGCATGTCATCAGACTCAAATAGTTGCCACTGTGGTTCAGGATATTTCTGGGAAGTATATCAATGTTAATATCCCCTGTAAAGACCACATTTTTAGTGCTTGTATAGTTTCGTAAGATTGATTCTAATGAATTAATGTAAACGCTAGGGTTGCGAAAACATGGTGGTCGGTATGAGCAAATGACAGTGCAATTATCCTCTATATTTAATGCCAAGCAGTTTCCTTCTTGCACGTCCAACTCCTGGGCTATCACCTTAATACTGTTTCGAACATATGCTACAACACCATCATTTTGATTATTTGACTTTATTGTAAAAAACATTTGATAATTCTGTAACGGAGGTGGGATTCGGTTTGCATCCGTCCAACATTCTGTTAAAACTAAGATGTCAAAAAAAATGTTAAGTGTATATTAACTTGCTTTGCTTTACTGCTAACGTAATATGAGTCTTAAGCAACATTCGGTTCGGGCAACATCATCAATTACTCTAAAATATCGTACATAAGTATAGCTTAACATAAAATTTTCTATTGTTCTATAGACAAAAAGAATATTTTCTTTGCATATAAATTTATTTTAATTTTTGAGTTTTTAGCAGACCATACTTCTACTGTACATTGATGCAAACGACATTATTGTATGTATGTCCTGTTGATCGGATTTTTCTTTTGAAATCCAAATATAGGAGTAAATTTGCCGTCCGATTACTAAGAGACCGTAAATTTTAACTGATTTAATAAAAGTCGCTCATATACATTCAAGATGAACTAATGGAAATAGCAAAGTTGCTAAACTATTATTATTATATTGTATTTACTTATATTGTTATTATATATTTTATTATAGTGTATCCACATTTCACTTGGAACTCCCAAGTGAAATGTGGATACACTTGCTTTTACTATTTATTTTAATTGGAATAAAAGACGTGTGAGCTTGTTTACTAATTAACATTATTTTAACTAAATGAAACACAATTTATTTAATCTTTCATTGACAACGCACTCAACCTTTACTGCTGATGTTTAGTTGGGATATCGGTACGGTTCACCTCTAAGCTTGCCTCTTTGAAATTTAATATGGGAAATTCTGTGATGTTTACAAACTGGAACTAACTTTCTCAGAAGATCCTTTATGTACCCTTATGTAAATCACAGGTAATTGCCACTATAGGACATTTAGATCTGTTTGCTGAAGTAAAACTTATTACTTAGCAATGCAACAGAAGGCTAAGAAATTTAAACTTTCGCATGGATAGTAGTTATTAAGAAATGTCTTTCATAAACTTTTTCCTTATTTGTGTCCCCAATTATTAATACTTGTTGCTTAAGAACAAATTTGAATTTAATATGCAGCATAGATAATTTATTTTTCAGTCGATTTCGCTCAGTGCGGTATTTTCTAGCAGAAGGTAAAAGGATGAGATAAATTATAAACTACATTTTTGTTTATTATTATTATTTAAAAAAGTAGTTACTTATCGCCGGGTTTCCTAATGCGATGTAATGTTTACGCAATTAGATTAGAGGAGAGTAAGAGAAAATTCTATTACGACGATAGTGACATGGAACTACTCATGTAGACTCTGATTCGAAAACAGTAAATTATATTGCACATAAAACCATAGTTACCTAAAAACAGCTATCATGCCGTCATATATAACGTTTAAATTTGAGAAATATAAAATGCAGAATTGATATTAAAATCTGTGCTTAAATAATCACGTCTTACCCTCTCAAAATGCTATCCACATTTCATCTGCATTAATATAGTGAATTTTCTTATTTTAAAAAACAAGGTATGCGTCATCAAGTCGACATTTTAGGCCTTCAAATGCGACTCAGTAATGTTATGTCCTGATTAGCTGAAAAAAGAAATAACCATTTTCTTGCCGGGGCTTTTTTAACTTTCGTCGACAAGCCTTCAAAGGCTCATTCTGTCTTTTTCTCTCGTTTCAAAGCAGAACAACCAAGTTTCGTCACTTGTCACGATATTATAGACAGCCATTAAACTCCATTAAGTTTTTTATCATTTTATTTATAAGCATATGCAATGCAACTTATGCACTTGCTCATTCCAATACCTTATGTAATACGCATTTTCTGATAAGTCCTTTTTGTAAGTTTCAGTTGTCTTACAGTATTAATATTGGATTCTGTAACTGCAGATAAAACAAACAAAGTTAGCCTAACCTCTTGTTGATAGTAGCGTTGTTATCCTATGCTACAGCTTCATCATACTCTGGGCTCGTGGATCCGGGGTTCGCAAGATGGTTAAATGGGATTTCTAACGTTACTAAGTGCTACTCTCCAAAATATTTTCTAGTCATGTATTTTCTTACAAGCGATTTTAGCCACAGGCGAACCTTCATGTACATCGTCATGGATGAGATGATCATGTCCGTGTCTAAATTCTACGAACCACGAGTACACAGAGCAGCGACATGGGACTTCATCACGTTTTTTTATGTGGTAGAGCTACGCTGAAGTTTATTTCTAGCTGCAGTATGAATGGGCCAGCTCGGCCGGGGTAGCCCTCTAGCATTATAGCGACAAATAGCAGCATAATGCTGCTGTGTTTCGGGTGTAGGGATCTGGAGACGTTTATTACTAGTGACGAGGCATTCCATCTCAGTTCTCAAGGGTGACAACGCATCTGCATTATGATTTCATGTCAAGCATGAATGTAGATGTCATGGGCCGCAGGAATGACTTACCTTCAGAAGAACTGTGTGAATATAATAAAAAAAATGACAAATGAAGCCTCTGACAACTCTTTTGTTAAGTTAGGCCACAGCGAAAATCGTAAAAAAAACATTGAGCAAAAATTTTCACGAGTTAAATTAATTGTAATTGTGACACACAATTTACACACAGAGAAAAAACAAATGACAGTCTAGAAAATTAAAAAGTAACATGCTCCCACAGAGATCCAGTTACGAATTCCATAATTGCTTTTTATTATTTTTATTGTAAGTAGCCAGATCCAGAAACTTTCAGTATGCCCCACGTAAAACTGCCATACTGCCAAATTTTATAAGAAATGGCTTTTCTTGCGTCTTAAGTAAATTATAGATATAAAAGATTGGAAATGTACCCTGGATCATATTATAAAAAATATCATTGATATATTCGATGAAAGTTTGTAAATGTTCGAGGAAACTTTTTCAATATTTCATTAGATTTACAGTACAATAGTCAGATAATTTATATTGTACATCTAGAGTCATGAATTTCATTTTATCTATGATATAATTTAATTTTACAGTTAACAACAAAGCAAAATTGATGAAAAAGAGCAACATAAATCAAAAGGGCGAGGACTCTCACACACTCACTCTCACTCTCTGACAGTCTCACTCACTCTCTTTCTCTTTCTCTCTCTCTCTCTCACTCTCACTCTCATTTCACTCTGTTAATAAAATAATGTCATCCGCGCATCGTTTGAGAAACATAGGGTTTAAAGTTGACGATAAATGGCTCGGAACGTTGATGCTTGCTGGATTACCCGACATATATATGCCAATGATTATGGCTATAGAGTTCGGGAGTAAAAATTTGTGCCAATAGTATAAAAACGAAGCTAATACAGGAGGTCAAAACAATGGACACAACCGGATTTTACTCAAACTCCAGGAAACAACAAAGTAAAATTGTTGAAAAAGAGCAAAATAAATCAAAAGGTTTTCATTGTAACAAATATAGGCATATACGCAAACACTGTTGGTTTAAAAAGAAACTAAAAATAAAAAAGAACAAGCTACACGTAAAACAATAAAATACTCAAGCAATGCCTGCTATTACAAAAAATGATACATATTTGTGGCACCAGCGGATGGGCCACTTAAACTTTTCAGATTTTAATAAAATGTCAGATTGTTCTACTGGTGTAAAAATGTCTCCGTTATACGAAAATATAATATGTAAAAGCTGTATTGAAGGAAAGCAGACGAGACAGTCATTTCCAAGTGAAGGCTTCCGAGCAACTGAGTTGCTAGTAGTCATCCACTCAGATGTGTGTGGACCGATGCAAACTGCATCATTTGGAGGTGCCAGGTATTTTTTTTCCTTCATAGACGATTTCTCGCGTAATACATATCATACACTTGGATCTTTCTATCATAGTCCTGTTTATATGTTCACTTACACCGTTTGCTCTGGTATATAAGGGTTGGAGGTTTGGTGCAATATCTCAAATCTTTTAAGGTAATTATCAAAATTATTGTTTATGTATTCTTTGCCGTTATCTGTCCTTAAATGTTTAATTTTTTTATTTAGTTGATTTTCTACCATTTTTTTTAAATTCTAGAAATTTCTTAAATATCTCTCTCCCCTTCCTTTTAATTGTATAAACAAACACTTACGCGAGAAATCGTCTATGAAGGAAAAAAATACCTGGTAACCCCAAATGATGTAGTTTGCATCGGTCCACATACATCTGAGTGGATGACTACTAGCAACTCAGTTGCTCGGAAGCCTTCACTTGGAAATGACTGTCTTGTCTGCTTTCCTTCAATACAGCTTATACATGTTATATTCTCATTAACGGAGACAATTTTAAACCAGTAGAACAATCTGACATTTTATTCAAATCTGAAAAGTTTAAGTGGCCCATCCGGTGGAGCCTCAAATATATATCATTTTCTGTAATAGCAGGCATTGCTCAAAATGCTCATTTTCATGTATTATGATTAGCTTGTACATATTATTTTCTAAATAGGCATCAGCCACCTTTTGTCATTTTTATATATGGACTTAAACAAGCCAGCAGACAGTGGAACAAGAAACTAAATAGTGCTCTGTCAGAAATAGGAATGACTTGTTCAAATATAGATCGTACCGTATTTTAATTGCACATTTTTATTTCAGGGTTGCACTGCAATTAGTTGGAATTCTAAGAAACAGTAGACCATAGCCCTTTCTACAAGTGAGGCTGAATATGTGGCTCTAGCGTCGACCATTCAGGAAGCTATTTGGTTAAAACAGCTAGCAAACGAGCTTCAACCTGAACTTAAAAGTACATCTATAACCTTTTACTGTCATAACCAAAGTGCAATTGGTCTTTCAGAAAATACTGCCTACCATGCACGCAGTAAATATTTAGACGTTCGCTACCACTTTATACGAGAGACGATTGCTGCCAAACAAATCTTGGTTCAATATATATGCACTGGAGACATAGTTGCAGATATTCTGACAAAAGAACTCCATCGACCGAAACATGAAAACTTCACTTCTTCAATGGGTTTAGTTTAAAGCGGCTGCGTCCAAGAGAGGATGTTGAAAGAGTGGACGTAACAATTTAATTAATTAAGTGTGTGCATAATGCACTAGTTATGTATAATGTGAGGACGGCTCTCTCTTACCCTGACGTAAGGGCTAGCACAACGTATTTATTTTGTAGAGTATATTATTTTGTTTAATTAATCCTTTTAAATCTTCAAGTCTCTGTTTTGATTCCATCATCTCTCACTCTCGCTAATTTACTCTCTCACTTTCTCCCTCTCTCTCTCTCACTCTCACTCTTCCTCTAACTCTCCGTATCTCAACCTCTCTCACTCTTTCTCTCTCTAACTCTCTATCATTCACTCTAACTCTCACTTGCATACACTCTCATTCTCACTCTCACTTCACTCTCTCTTTTTGTGACAAACAGAAAGTCGTCATTGCGGTGCAGTGTAGTGTAATCTTGCTGCAAGAAACGCATTTTTCAAAGTTTGAAGGAAAATTTAAGCATTTTATTGTTACTAGATGATTTTTTTTTTAATTTATATACTATAATTGAAAAAGCTGTGTTGATTCAGCTGTTTACAAATACTTCTGTTGTTGTCATTTAGAAAGAAATTGACTTTGTGTAAAATTATCTTTCCATCATCCAATTTCAATTTAAATTATCCACTAACCACCGTTCGTTTGTGTCAGTTATTAATTATAAGGTTAATATAGTGTTCATGCACCAACCAAACTAACAAGCTAAAAACACGAAAGTAAAAAGAAATAAAGAATACTTGTACAGTGTACGTGCCTGTCTAATGTAAACTTTGAGTAGTCTTATTGTTGAGCAGTAACATCTCATGGGGATTGCTTCGACAGAACTCGAGAGTAAAAAGATCAATGCCATCGTGGACCATAATGAAGATAAAAGTGAGAAAGACAGTTATGAGCAGACAAAATTAGATATAGTTATAGGTTCATCAAAAATTAATTCTCTATTTGACAAAAAATAAAAAGAAGAGAAAGGTCTAGTGCTTACTATGCACAAACAAATCGTATATTGTATATCTCTAAAAAACCAAAATTTTTCTTAACATGTTTGCTTGTATCGAGAACCATAATTCTTAGCCTATAAATCGTTTCTTCAACATTGTATTTTTAATATCCAAACACTTTTTGTTTAAGTAACTGTGTTGTCACCTTTTTTGTGTCTCAAAACTGCGATCACCTTTCTCAATGTTTTGGTCATCCGTGAGGTGATGATCAGATACTTTACGATTGGCTTAATTCACTGGTGTTGCGAAGAGATGTTGCATCTCTTTTGATGTGTTACCAAATTTACCATGGGTAGTGAAGAATTCTGAGGTTGTATCGTATTAATTCAAGCCGCTGATTATGAAGATCATACATCACGGTAGAATTCAAACCATCATCCTGATCATCCGGATGGTTGGTAATCCATCATTGTGTGCTTTATGAACAACTATTCTATAGTACTACTCTGTAGAAATACCCTGGCATCTGCAGCGGTATTTCCGAACCGTAAGACTTGGGAGCTTTAAAGAAAAGAACCTACATCCTCATTAAAGGACGGTAGCGGATCTGCGACTTCTCTGGTGTTCCGGGTGACCGCGGGCGATGGTAATGACTTACCATCAAGTGAGGTGCTTGCACGTACTTGATACAATTGACTCTGTTCAGAGTTCTACCCAGTCACTAGTACATTAGTAGGCATTTTAGCTGCCACTGAACACTACTAACTCGCTTCTGTACTACTTGTACCTGAGTCCATGAGTCCTCGCATACGCCTCAAAAACTCTCAACTAATGAGCTTCGTTTGACATGCTCAGAAATCCATATCATCTGCTTAACTACTTAATATTATTTACTATATGCATAACTAATATTATTATAATACACGATGACAATATTTTGGCGTAGGAATTTATATGGTAGATTCTTTCCGACGGATCGTAAGCAATGCATTGCATAATTTCAGCGTGAAAGAATACAAGCAGAGAATAGAACCAACGTTGCTTAAAGTTTACCTTTTAAAACTTTAGCAGAAATACTATAGTCTTAACAAGGTACTATTCCGAGGAAACGTAAAAAGGTTTAAATAGCTGCACTATTCTCGAGGGACATCTTTTTAGACTTGGATGGCTGTATCTTAAAGGATAGACCTAGGTACGTAAGATAGAAAAGGAAATCACTTCGATTAGCTTATTAAAAAATTTCATTTTATCAATCATTAACGAAGTTTTTGACGAAATTAAATGTTGGAATGTTTTTAAGAGAATAATGTTTGTTGATTGACAATGAAGAAAATATCTTTATAAATTTTTTAAATATATTATCGTTTAGTAGAAATATCAAAATCCTAAAAAAGAGGAAGTTAACTCTTACGATTTTTATAATGTTTGTACCTGACCTAAAAGTTTGTTTTCAACTTAAAAGTATAAATGACATTCCTCTCCTAACAAGAATGTACTATTTTATTACATTATATATATATATATATATATATATATATATACAATATATATATACAATATATATATATATATATATATATATATATATTTGCTCGGTGTATCTGCGTAATACCGAATTTAAATCGTAAATAAACATAGTCGAAAGGTTCTGTCAGCTGAAATAACAATAGGCCTACCCGCTCGTAGCTCGTAGAACCGATAAGGAAGAAAGGTTCTCGAATGGCAACCTCGTATTGGCCATCGAAGTCTGCGGGATGTCGATAGATGCAGGCGGCCCAGCACCGTACTATATGTCAGTCTGTGGGGAGGTCTAAGTTCAGCAGAACCAGTGTGAGCTGATATGATGATAATTATGATGATATATATAATGATTATTATATCCTCCGCAACTAACATACTCTAATTTTGATCAATCTCTAGCGAAACAATTTGTGCTTTGTCGAATTGAACTTTCTCTTTAAGTTTCCAAAAACTATCTGAAACCATAACGCCTACTACTATTGCCAAATTTCTTTGAGTATTGTATCCCTGCAGGCCGCGGTAACTCAATATCCGTGCGTTAGTAATTAATTTCACGGTATGTGAATAACTTGAGTTCTGTCCCTGGTGCCCGAATAACATTGTTGATTGCAATTATATACGCTAATTTTCCTCCGACTTGTGAAAAAGTTCGCGAGGAAATACGAACGTCTAAGATTTTTTTAAAAAAAAATTAATAGATTAAATTGGCAGTGGACTCGCGTGGTGTACTATCATCCAATACTTATTTATTAATTTTAGCTAACCAACAAAGTTTCGCATCTGGAGTGTTGCTGCTGTGTCCATCAGTGGAATTAATATGTACATGCTGCTTTACTATTATTCAATCCTTATTAATTCCACCATATCACAACAAGGCTTCGTACAAAACATCAAAACCTTATAATAAAATAGACATGCAAAAACAGAAACATTTTATTCTTTTCATACGCTCGTAAGCAAACAAATCTACTCAAGCGTCGTGTAAGAGGTTGAATGTCTTTAAATTTTTGAGCTCTGAATTTTAATTTTCTTCTTGAATTATTAAACCTGTATGTTTGGCTTCCAAATAATGTAAACAAAAGTTTTCTTTTCCAAGAATACGACCCAAAAACATGTTGTATGTTATTGCGTATCGCCATTTTTGCAACTGATAAACAATTATGATACGAAATAATAATATAATTAGGGGTTGTTATGCCTTACAAAGGTCATTTACCTCACCTTCCCTTATCAGTTAGTCGTCAAACGTCAACTAGTATACTTAGACCTTATTATTAAATACAAACATCGCCTAAAATGGACACATCTGTTGAAGAAGTTGCTAAAGCTAAAGCGGTTGCCTTATGGCTCGTGTGTTAAGTATGAACCAGTCTGTGTCCATGTTTACTGGCAATACCAGAAAACTGTTTGCTTTAAAGGAAGAAGCGGATCCGGCAGAAGAGGATGCACATAAGAGTATTGATCGATTCATCGTCAGTATTTCACTCATAAATTGGGCCCACTCTGGCGTTCAAAACCAACATGAGCCCAGAGAAACGCGAGGAGTGGCTGTTAGTGGCTGGACAGAAGAAGACTAAAAAAATTAAATAAAAAAATAAATGAAAATAAAATAAAAATGTTCTCTTCTCAGATCTCCATGGCGCTCTCCATGGCAATGATAGACGACATCGAGTCTATAGAATACCTGAAGAGTGATTCACCCAGTGCTGTATAACTTAAAATGTGGCTTTTGGAGCAGGTTCCTGGTATGAGCGGGCACTTCAGTAGAGATAAAAACTGAGTTGGTGTTCATCGAAACCAGCGTCAGACTTGGAGGTTTGACAGCGAACCGATATATTAAAGAGATATTAACGGTCGTGTCATTCCTCAGTGGGGTGCCCAGCACGAAATCCAGACTTAATCCTATTGAGCATTCATGGGACGAGCTTAGAAGAAAAGTTTGGGTTATAAATCACTCACGCACTCACTGAAGAATGTAGTTTCTCAAGAAACAGTGAAAAATCTTATCCGGACTATGAAGAATCGTTTAAGAGCTATAAGCAAGGGGGAGCACTACATATTGAATTGTTTTTTATTATTTAATTTATGATTGTTATGTCTTTTGTCTGTATTTTCTTTAGGGTGAATGTTTTCTTATTAAAACCATCACCTTTAATCTACTATAGTCCAAAAAAAAATCTGTGCAACACACCAAGAGATTTTTTATGAGAATGTTTTTACCGCAAGAGTATGGAGTGAGTCGATTTTATTGTTGTATTGCTTAATTTTAAACTTTTTTTGCTTAGGTGGCAACATAACACTAACAAAATGGTTGGTAGTGAGTTATATTTCATGCTCTAATCCGGATAATTCCTGTAAAAATTCGGAATAATTATGCTTTTATGTAACTTTCATGAAAATTAATCTCTGCCGAAATACATAGGCTGTAAATAAATTGTAGAAAAACATTTTGTGATAACCATAGTTATTGGCTTATGTACATTTTGGTTATAGATAAATAAGTAAGCATCTGATAACATTAATGTACTGTGTAATCTACAAAACAACAGTAGTATAAGCAAAAAGTCGCGTTGACACACAACCATATTAATATAGAAAAACAGAAGGCCTTCTAGAGTATATTCTTTTATGTGAACCTTTCATCTACTACTCCCGCTTATTTTCAAGCCGTTAGTTTTTCTGTAATACAAAATATATTTTGATTTAAAAAAAACTGTGGTAGCAAATATCGAATTCATAGATAAGGTGATTAAGGCCTCATGTATTATTTTTTTTTTTTACAATGTTATATATATAATAGTATATATGGTGATGTTAGACAAATATAAATATACTTTTTTTTTCGAAGTCACAGGCAATCGCCTAGTGCGTCGAATTCTAATATCTTTTGAAATAATCTTGAGGAACAAACCTAGTGAGCCCCACTTTACCAACCCCAGCCCAGCGTAGTGTATACCTTTCAAAAATAACCAGTATTCTTTCCTGATGGGGGTGGGTTGTATTTTTTTCCGTAAACCATTGACAATATTATTAAAAACACATTTCGCATCTTATTATTAATAATAATAATTGAATGTGGTCATTAAAAAAATATCTCCATTTTGAAACCTATTTGTTTATAACCTTATTCAGTAGGCTAACAAATACATAAAGAATTCCTATTTATAAAATTCACGTTCTTGCGTTGGAAATTAGTAAAAAACAACGATCCTTAATTCGAACCACGGCTTTCTAAGTTAAGGAAGTTGTAATGAACTGAAAGTAATTATTATTTACCTAATTAATGTTAAGAAATTAAAATAGGTATCATGAAATAAAAAGACAAATCAAAAAAAAAGTATCTATTATTAATTTAAATTATTTATAACTTAATATTAAATAAGAAAAGGTAACATACTTTATAGAATGTTTTTAAGTAATTATTATTATTTTGCTCCAATCCGGATTTAATATTTTATCCGTCTGTGAATAAAAAATGCTCACTTGCATAGATACGAACTACATATTGTTGCAACAATCTTAGAGCCACACGATATTATATAACAAATGGATCAAGTCAAAAATTATGTTTTAAAATACATTGTTTTAACTAAAGTTGGAGTTAACTTTAGACATAGTACGTAAAAATTCAATAGTAAAAATCCTAAACACGATTATCCTCAGAAGAAGACAATTTACCTTTTACTTAGTTGTAGCTCAAAGTTTCAACAAGGTCCAATACATGCTACAAAACTTGTAAAAAAATGGATAAGTAAGGTGGTGGTTACCTAAATTAACAAATTATAATCATGCATTTGTGTCAGGCCACAATTCATGCCTAAAAATATTGTCTGAATAAATATAATGTATAATAAGAAAAATCAGCTTAGCTTATGTGTAATCTATAATTAATAAGCTGAAAATTCTTACTAAGCTTCCAAGCAAGAGTACAGATTTCCTTTTAAGACTATCATAACCAACTTTACTAATGAAGTAACTACGTTATTCTCATAATGAATAATACATTTTTTGATACTCTCGTTCTGATTAATCAAGTTTTTTATGCAATCACTGCTCATTATTATTATATAATAAGCAATCTTAGCGCATATTACTACGTCATTATAGGCATCTATGAGTGAGTGAGTATCTTTATATTTGCCCAAATATTTGCCACGTGATGTGTTTGAAGTGTAACGGGTTGAGGCCTAAGCTAGATGAGGGCTAACCTCTCAGCAATACACTTTTTAAAAATATACCGTGGACTTTCCAGCAGGATTCTGCACCTGGTCACAAGGCACGAACAACTCAAGTCTAGCTTGAAACCACCGTCGACTTTATAAGAGCTGAAGACTGGGCCTCATCTAGCCCAGACCTCAACCCTTTAGACTTCAAATTATGGTCAGTTTTAGAGGACATGGCCTGGTCTAAACGACACGGCGACATTGAGTCTCTTAAAAAACCTTTGGAGCAAGGAGTGGCGAAATTTCCCTTGGAAACAATGCGTAAATCCATAGATTCGTGGCCAAACAGATTAAAGGTCTGTATAAAACCCAAAGGGGCCACCTTTCGAATAGAATATATTTTTATTTTTTGCTTAGAGTAATAAATATGTAGGTATAAATTTTAATAATATTACTTCATTTAAAATGCATTTTCAGTTGTAACAGAACTTATGGCCGGACTAGGTATATATATGTATATATATATACATATATATATACATTTATATATATATATATATATATATATATTATATTACAGTGGTGGTCGTATAAGATACTTCACCGCAATCGTTTTTATTTTGAAATTAAACAATAAATAGGACAACAATATGTTCAACGATTTATCATTTATTAGAAAAACAATAGAAATCCCATTACACAAGTGCAGTTTCAATATAACATTTAAATCAGTATTAAGGTATGAACAATAATGGTCAACTAATTAGAAACAACAACAAAAAAGTATAAAAAACAATATATTTTTAAGTATTAGTAATTAGTATTGTTATTTACGAAATAGTTACTATCCGCAGCCTACCAATAGTTGTTATTCATATTTAGTGGCGTATCCCTTATTTTCAATAACAGCACTGCAACGAAGTAGCATTGATTTAATCAATTTCATACATTTTTCTAGGGGAATTGAATTCCATGCTTCAACAAATGCTTTATATAGTTAATTTTGACTGGTGTTACGATTGTTTGAGACTTTCTTTTTAACAATATACCAGAGATTTTCTATCGGGTTTAAATCCGGTCTATTTGCTGGCCAGTCTGTTATATATATAAGCTGTTCGCTAAGGAAACATTTGACGCTATTGGCCGTGTGTTTAGGGTCATTGTCATGCTAAAAGATCCAGGTTACAGGTAAATGATCGACCGAGTAGGGAATCATTGTGTGCTCTAGGATATTTTTGTATTGCCATTGATCCATTGTACCTTCAATCTTCCAAACGGGTCCAACTCGGCATCCTGAAAAACACCCCCAAACTTTAATGTTACCGCCTCCGTGCTTGACTATACTCTTTGTGTATTTATAATTAAAAGCATTGTTTACAGGACGTCTAACATAGTGCTTTCCATCTGAATTTACCATATTTATTTTTGTTTCATCTGAAAATAACACTTTGTTCCATTCTCGTACCGTCCAATTAACATATTTTTTAGCGAATAATAATCGCTTCTCTCGGTGTTGCTTGATAAGAAGCGGTACCTTTCGAGAGATACTTCGGCGTATCAGTCTTGACGAGATGTTTCTCGGGTCATCAGGCGAAAATACTTCATTTTAATCTGGTTGGAGCCTTTACTTGGGTCTTTTTTAGCAACACGAACGATTAGCGTATCTCTCTGCTATACCTATAAACGCTATACCTCTGGGAGAGGTTTTTCTTGGCCGAGCCTTTCTAAGAACATTTTCAACAATTCGTGTGTGTGTTTTATAATGATCAATTGTATTAAAACTTTCTTATCAGAACAATTTAAATGCTCAGCTATTCTTTTGTACGCCCTCTTATGACCTATATGTAAATTAACAATAATTTGCCTAGTTGACGCCTCACAACTTTTATTTTTGCCCATTTTGAACAAAATAAAATTCAAATTAAATTTTGAATTGCCGCCAAAATAATAGAACAAGCCAAGAAAGAAATGTTATTCTCCAATTTCAAAAAAGGACGAGCTATGGATGTTTTTAAAATGTTTCTAATTAGGCGTCCAAGCGATCAGTAATAGAAAATAAACTCCTACATGTGTAAGACTAACTTTGTAATTAAAAGTAAGATATGTTTTATATTTTATACATTTAATGAGTTTTTTATTTGAGTGGCTATATTATTGTATGATTATTATATATTTTTTACGAACATTTGTACGTTGAAGTTATTGTTTCTTTATTCATAAGAAGTGTTTCTAATTATATGATCTACAAAAAAACTGAAAAGTCAACATGTTTATAGATTTTACCAACCCCATGGGTTTGCTTTATTTTTAGCATGATGATGCTATACGTAATATATATCAGTTAAGTTAATGCTTTCATGAAAATATAGCTAATAAATAAAAATAAATTAATAGTTGCATAAAAAATAAAAAATTACCTTATCTAAAATTCAAATCAGTTTACAATAAATGAATAAAAAGATCTCATTTTAAATTTCTTTTAGTAAGACCGTAAACAAGCGCAGGCATTAATAATTTCATTTAAATAGCGCTTTATTCAAAATAAACACGCTTATATTCTCTGTAATTAAGTCGTACGGGAAAGCAAGTACTACTTTACATTTCCTACACAGACAGTATAGAATTACTTGATTGTTCTAAGTACAATAGAATATACAAGAGCCTTTTGTATTTACATTATTATGTATATTGTTTACTTCTTTCTTAATGTTAATTTCTACTATTTACGCCTTTCTATTTTCTCATTTATGGTTCGAATCCTGAAGCTTCGCCACTATCTTGTCGGTGTTTACTAAACTTACGCCCTTAATAATAAATAAATATCTTGTATTTTAACATTTATTTAATAGCCAGTAAACGGATGACGTAGACGTGAATAGTTTCAGGCGTTTATTAAAAGAGGTTCCGGCGTGATTTATGTGTGAGAAAATGATCCATAGATCATTCAGAATATCAGTCACGATGCTAAACCCCGATAAAAGTCCTATACATAGTTCGCCATGCATTGCTTAGCTTGCCTAGAAGCACTGAAGCACCACGCCTTAGTTCCTTATCGCATCAGTGGGCAGACGCACTGATTAAGGTCTTTTAACTAATGGATAAATTTTCATTTTTCTTTCCTATTCGGAAATAGCTCACACGTGGAAGAACATCTTTTGTCGAACTCGCACCGACTAAAACCCAACTAAGTTTCATCTTCGCCCTAGCGAATCGCGACGGCACCGGAATGCTAGCACACATATCCGTAGCTCTACCGATACCAGTGGCAGGCCTTCAACGGGTTAACTCTGACGTGTGGGTTCTTCCACTTTTAAAAATATACACATTAAAAATTTCGAGCGTACTACTTTCAACAGTATACTAAATATAGGTGGGACATAATTTGACATGTCAAATGTTCCTTCTTCTTATTTATATAGCACCAATTCGATGGGTGAAACAGTTACAATCATTAAGCATTGTGCTAAGGTCTTGCAATGATTCTAGCATGATAACTATATCGTCAGCAAATTGCAGATGATAGAAGTATGATGTCGTATTACGTGTATAACTATTATTATTTATCATATTATTATTATTATCATAGTATTATTATTTATTATTATTATGTATTATTATTATTAAGTATTACGTGTCCTTTTCAGTCACTCTGTGCTTCGATAGCGATAGTAGATGTGGTACCACCGAAGGAGCTGATGTGTTGCCTTAATTCTATGGTCTTCTGTATAATTATCATAAAAGTAGTTTCTGGAGACTTTCCAAACAAATTTGAATTGTAAATGAGTACATAATCTATTAAGTTTCTTTCAGAGATTTCGTATGGCACCCAAATAGATAGCTTTGATTAAGATTTTTACCAACCAGACTTGGAGACTTTCGAATGGGTCCCAACCCTATGCTCTTCAGCTATGTCGTAACTACTAACTTGCTGTATCCGTAGATTTATCATTTTGCGAAATTTAAACAGTATATAATGGAAACACTGCAAAGCAAAATAGCGACAAATTGGTGACAATGTGGACTAAAAATATTCAAAAGATGTTCATTCGGAACGCTCCGCAATGAACAGCCACACAGTACAGGACACACACTTCCGTTGCTCCTCTACAAGCCAATTAGGCCCCTGCAACAGCTAGGGTAAACCCCTTTCATTATCGAGTAGACGGCACGCGCTTCTCAATTCAGCCGCTCCTAGTAGGGGTTTATAAAGGCCTCTCACCTCTTCTCTTCTCACTTTACACAATCGATATTCCAATAGATCAGAAAGTTAGTATCGCGCTTTTCGCAGATACCGCTCTATACTATACAAACTCTATAATATAGAAAAATAAAGGCCGTAACACCCTCCATCTCCAATCCTCACAGCCTCCGTCTTCCGAGAACAGGTGACACCCATTCTCTGCGCTGGAAAATTGGAAAATTCTCTGATGACTGTAACCTTCGGTGGTAAAACAAATTGCACAGACAGAAAATGATTTAGAGCACAGCACTACATTGTAAGTAAGTAACCCTAAAAATCTATCTCGTAAAAGCCGCATACATTTACAGCTTCAGCATCAACAGAATCTAATATCATGGACTCGGGGATGTGAGGGAGGGAAAAGTGTTCGTTGTGTAAAATAAAAGCTTAAGTCTCAATCATTTACTCCAAGTATTGAATTACTAATCTAGTATCTAAAAAAGTTTCAAAGAAAAGCTAAAAGATAGTTTACATAATAAGAATTCAAATCTACCTTAAAATATTTTAAGATCTTATTTATAAAAGGTATTAAGTATTAAGGATTTTTGTATTAAAAAAAAAGTTTTATTATATTATTCAATTATTTCAAGGTTTACACTATTCATTATTATTATATTCATTATATTTGTTAAAGAGTATTTATGTAGGCAGACCTTTTTCGGGTTGAAAAATTATCTTACAAAGGGATGCTGGCTGGATGTTACTGTTTTCGAAAAACCAGTACCATAAAATCTGGCCTCAATAATAACCACATCAATCATGAAACAAAATCATGAGTCCATTCATGATTTTCATAAATGGGTATGACGGTCTACTTCATCTGCAAATGCAAGACTAAGTGATAAAAATAGCAGTATATGAAAATTTTATTTAAGCGTCCACGAATAAAACATCTAGACATAAAGGTATATGTGCAGAAAGGAGCCTTCCAACCACAACTTCACCACAAACATGTTATACGTCCAGAGCCCAATGCCCAATGGTACGGCTTTAACCGCATATTTCGTTACGAATCAATATCCACAGGTGTAGTAGACCAGTTTTATTCAATATAATATTTATATAAATTTATTTTCATTTGGTATAGGTTTTAATTAGATAGATATTAAAATCTTTACATTTCTTTTCATAAATATATGTTTTATATTTTTTTTTTTATATTTTTGGATCTGTTCTGGCATAAGTTATTTACAAAAATTGAAATAACATTTCCTAACATGTGCGTATTAATAGTGCGCATGTAATATTAATCAATATAATAGCTGTATACGGATATATATATAAATATATATATATATATATATATATATATATTTCAATATTTGTGAAAAGTTATAAAGCTGTACAAAAAGCGATGCGACATCAATTCCGCAATTGAAAGTTGTGTTAAATCGTTTTTTAATGGATTCATTCGTATTATTAACATTTAATTTTTCAGAGCATCTGTAAGTAATAATTATATCAAATTGCGACTAGGTCGACAACTCAATTTACGGCAAGTGAAGTGTATCGCTTGCATAAAGGGCAACAATAAAAATAACTATCTGGAACACGGTGGACAGAACATTTGTAGCCAGGACAGCGTCTATTGTTGAATAAGCAAGTTCATTAATTCAACTACAGATAAATATTTGTGCCAACAATTTCACAACATTAATAATTAATAATATTGTTTAAATAAATCGTTTTTATCTAATGGTACTCGGTTGATGAACGAGCACACCTGATGGTAAGTGGTCCCTGCCTCGCAATCAATTAAATTTAGATAAGTCGACACCCTCGAGGACAGCGTACCTCTACCAATTTTAGAATGTCATCATTTTTAATTTCGTTATTAGTGATTAACCTGAGTTTAAATATAAAGTGAACTAAAAATTATATGAATCCCTAGCCTAAGACTCACGTTTAAGCAATAGTGTGTTAGAATTTCCTCCGACATGTACTAATAATTTTTTGATCATTTTACGCGGTGAAGTTATGTGTTGTGTTATGTGAAGTGATGTACACATTGTACTGTGATCCCATCTGTCATGTTAGGATAATAAGACTCTGACAAAATTTCAATAGCATCTCTCTATTTATTACTTATTAACTCCCGATTTGCATAATATATGTTTTTTTAAAGAAACTTCATCACTTTTACACAGCTAATAAATTAGATATTTCAAGCGGTTTTAAAACAAACTGTTAGTATTCATATTATATTCTCATCGAATTCTTAATCGACTTCGATTCTTAGTCAATTAGGATTTTTAATCAGGATGCCTTGCAAGGGAATTGAAACATGGTCACTACTGGCCGTATGAGGAAGCTCAAAGTCACTCAGCGTCTTATGGAGAGGGCTATGCCTGGTGTTTCTCCGCAACCACAATTTAATAAAAAAATTCTACCAGCTGCAGGAATGGATCAGCCAGAACTAAGAAGGTATAATATAAAATGAAAAAATCATGATATAGCAGCACAACGCTGTCATTCTTGGGATAGCGAGTACATAAAAGCAGAGATCTAATTTAAATCATCAGCATTTTGTATTATATTTAGAAGAATTTTTATTAAAAATCTAAATAAACTCCCTCTTGAAGAGAATTTCACTTTAAATTTAATTATTTAATTTAAATTTAATTAAATCAATTACAAATTTATAAGTAGAGATTTAAATTTATAGTATTAATGATAAAACGCTCAATGCACTTTAATATCTATAATATCTTCATCGATTTAATAAATAAATTATCTTATCAATTAATATATCCTGTAAATATTATAATATAAAAAAATATATATTATTTACTGTAATAATAGAAGACTGGTGTCTTCTTTTATTACAAAAATAAAAGAAGAAGAAAGAAATAAAAATAAAGGAAGTCTAGTGTCGTCTTTTATTTTTCGTTTAAAAAATGTACTGAAATCGTCCGTGAGCGTATTTATACATATAATATACAACAGCATATTTAGTACAATTCTACAAATAATAATCGATTTGCCATAAAACAGATTTAAATATTTGGTTAAAAACCAATTAATCAAAAGTCTTACTACTCTGTGTCAGAATATTTATCTGACTAATGTGCTTGGATTTAAGCTTTGAGTTCTGGGTTCAATACTGGACATTCATAACAAATTTTGTGAATTGTTATTTTTAAAGAAAAGAGGAACTAGTCGAGTTTCTTGACGTTTCTTCTCGCTAGCAACTACCTTCCGAAGCGGTATTCCTATTAGCTATCTTGAAGATTCAAAAGTGTTTTGTATAAACCTATTTGAATAAAGCTTCTTTTGATTTAATTTGGTTCAGATATAAATGCGTAATAAAGTATATAAAATGAAAATAAAGAGAATACTTAATTGGAAAGTTCATATGTGTTATGACAATATATTCTATTATAAAATAATTGAACCACCAAGATTATTATTGAAATGAAACCGAAAACGTATCTGGTTTTCATGATTTTTCTACTAACCGCTAAATTATCACGGTGCTAAGTTTGAAATTAATGTACTCGTAAATAAAAAATAGCTATTAAAAATGGAATTTAGAATAAATTAAACAAAAAGGACACGTATGTAAATTGTGTGTAGAACATAAAAAGTAGTTTCTAATCGTATTTGGTATCTAGATCCTTTATATGGACATATATTCAATTTAAAAACACATTTATTTTTACATTTTCACTTACAATAACAATATATTAAAATAATGCAGATTGTGCTTTGGTTCTTTAAATCCTTAACGGCAATATTTCTCGCTTTATTTCCGAATATATAAAAATCATTCAAAGACCTTTTTTTGTATGGGGGGAAGTCTGCAAAAAAACTCTAGCTCCTGGTTTATACCCACTAAAACCTTAGATGGCTACTTTCAATGCCACATGCATTGGAATGACCTCTGGAATGTTTTACGGAATACACTAGCGGACTTTCTGAGGCTCGGCGCACCTTTATACTAAGCCGAAGCAGGCCAGGCAGCAGCTATATCACTCTCACTGTGTTACGGCAACATTCCTCCCATTGTTACTATAGTAGACGATCAGGGCATCCATTACAGGCTCAGGAAAACAGACTAATTTCATTATAAGACAAGCACATGACTATAGATACTACTGTTATATTACATAGAACTATCTGCAGGTATTTTATTATATAAGTAATAAAAAGATTATTATGCAACATAATCATATAAAAGAGAGGATGACAATCAGCATCCCTTACACCTCGATCTCTATTCAAAAAGTCCAGCATCCATGCTCCACGCAGAAAAATCTCGATATAATGATTGGCACTCGTTTATGAACAAAGCGCCAGTTGACACGGTATATTTTTAATGTAATACAGGGCCTTTACAAGAGATTTGAGAAATACATGAAAGTAAAGGGAAACTATATCGAAAAAAAAAATGATTTTTATCTCATCTTTTAATACGCTAGGCTCAGAAGTTTTCAGTCGCCCCTCGTATAACGACCCCTTGGTTTTTATCATGAAGTAAAGTAGACAAAGAATTCACTAAATAGTATGCTATATATACTTCAATTAGCGCTCTCACGACAACCTGTCAGGAAGATGTTGATTAATACTTGCAGAGACCCCGCGGCTTCTTGTCGTAATCGGGGTATGACTTTACCACAACACGTTAGACCTCGATCATAATATGTTAGTTTTACTGGACGAACACTTAGAACAGGACGCAGGATAATCCTGAAGGGTTATAACTTTTTATAATAAAACAACATGTAGCTCGATCTCATACATCTCGATTTTTGTGTATTTATACAATATAAGTACGTTGAACTTTCCCTACCGGCTTCACTGCCGACATCATTGGGTGCTCTCTGTGCTCATTTGTCACCCTTGCTTCATATTAAAAAAATTTAAGGTAACACTTGTAAGTTCAGAGCAATATAAAATTAATTTTAATTTTATTACTTTTTTTTTTTAAGAAGTATATTAACAATACTTAGATGGTTCACGACAATAGTCTAATGGTGGATTCGAACCGACGACCTTAAGTTTCGCAGACCGTACCCTAAACCATTTATTACGCTTCAAATGAAATAAAATTCAATATAAAATAAAACATCAAAGTGGGGATCTTTTCATCTTGAAAAGATCATTTATTATTAGAACCCGCCATGTTTTACCTAACTTACAAGTTCGCTGTTACGAGTACTTTGAAATGGAACGAAACAAGAAAAATAAGATGAGCGGGGTGAAGCACTATTTAGAACTTTATTTAAGTACTGAAGACATTATGCAACAATTTTACTAGGAAAAATATATATTTAAAAATAAAGGAATTATGACTTGGTTTTAATTTGCGCACAGTACAAGTAAGCTAGAAATATATCATATATTATACTAAACTACAAACTGCTTGTACTGTGTGAAAATTACAAATATAAATAATTTTAAAAATTTAAAATATAATTAATCTTGATTGCTAAATAGATATCAAAATAAATTTTATAATTTCGTATTTAAGTATAGTTATATACGAACAAACAATTTCTTCATTGATCATATTACCAGTAAAATAGGTTGGGTAGTTTGTGGGACCTTATCAGATAGTTAGGAGTACTTCTGATATTCCTCTGGTTCACTCTTAAAGAATCAATTAATTAAATTCATTATAAAAATAACTAAATATTATTTTTATCCTATTGGTTCCAGTTCAGTGCCTCTGTCGTCTTACAGATTAGCTGTCTGAATTAATTCGAGCAGCGATATCTGATATGATTATTTTTACTTCGTTAGCGAGAATATTTTTCAGTAACTTGAAAACCATTTGGTTCAAAATTTGTTCATTATCACGATTTGACTGGCTACTATAATCGATTTTGCACTATTGCCTTATGCACATCGATAAAATATTAGTATTCTAAATTCTGTTTAGAGGCTAAACTTATCGATATAATAGTAGATATAAAAAATATCGATGCGTAATATTATGCATAAAACTATTTACACAATCAAAAAACAATCTGTGTAAACTTCATTATAAACAATTTGACCTTCCGTTAACACTGCCAATGCTCCCCGGTGACTTCTATCCGATTACTTGAGATTTACACTAAATTTAGAGACAAGGGTACACAAAGGACCATCTTAGAAATAAAGCTTAAGTTTGTAAGAATCTTGCTATATCGCATGTCAAAGAAACGTTCTTTGAGGTGAACGCGGGATATTCCAACTTATTATTTGAAGTAACCATTGTAGGATTTCGCAGAGCCACTTGCAATTTAATGATGTTCATGTTCAGTCAGATTATCGTTTGCGTGAGTGAGACATAATACAATGACGTAATACCAGGTTTAATGCTAACGAATACTATTAATACAAATAATACGAACTGTTGACATTTATTATTTATACATATATAATGAATTTAGTAAACAAGACAATTTTTTTTAATTTGAGCATAGTACAACGAAAATACAAAAATAAATTCTGTTGATGAATAGATATCGATATCGTGAAGTCTAATTCTCACAATAACCTACAATCAGACTCTGGTACATGGACAGTCACATATTTGGATAAATGCTTATGAATTTTAAATATAATTAATAAAATTAACTATATTAATATCAATATTAAAATTTAAGTAATAGAACATTTTATTCTAAAACTGATCCTGAAAAGTAGAATTTCTCAGTAAATTAACCAGAGAATATTTGATGCAAGAAAGAAGAATATATGACATTCACTAAAAAACATGTACTACATCTACTTTGTCTGCAAGAAAAGTAACAAAAATAACACTAGATGATAATTTTATTTAACCGTCCTCTAATTAATCTCGTACCTATGTGTAGGAGGCAGCCGGCCGACTACAACTTTAGCAAAAACATGTTATACATCCAAAGTCCAACGGTGCAACTTTAACCGATCCTTAGTTGGCAATTTATATTCACACGCCTAATCACACTCGAATTGCTTCACGAAATATATCAATATAATTTATTCACCTGAAATACAAATAAAAACACTTTATATTTGTTATAGATGCATAAAGTTATATATTTATTATATACTTGGGTATAGCTAAGCAAAATCTAATAAATAATAGAACGTAATCTTGTTTGACGCTTCACAATTTAAGTACTTACGTAACTTAGTAAACTTAACTTTAATATTTTTTTTCTGATAATGCTGTTATGCACCTTTTGGCTAATTTATCGATGTTGTGTATACTTCTTTTCTTTTTCCCTATGTAATTGTGTGATAAAGTTAGCTGTTGTATACTTAAATAAATAAAATGAATATCAATATCTTTAATGCATTTATTTTGTGAATGATACATGAATAATAGTAAAAATAAGTATAAACTAGTTCTCTTGTTATTCTCGTGGTCGATTTCGACCTTTCGAATATCTTCTCACTATTATCGAATAACATCACCTGCACTTTTATAATGCCGTAAGAATCTACGCAAATCCATAGGTACTCACTCATTCTACGTCCACTCAGCCTACAAACGAAACACAAAATATGCTGTATTGTATTACCGTTAAAAAGCTTTTTTTTAAAGTGAGAGAATGCTTTCACATAAAATGTATTTAAATTTAAACATCGTTTTAAGAAACAAAGTAATAGTTGCTCTCCGTCCATTCCTTCTCGATATACAATGTTCTTAAAGAAAAGTACAATTTTCATGGTCAATAATGATGATGACGGGACCTACATACAACAACAACACATCCATATTTTTTTTTATAACAGCCCCTATTCTCCATTTGCTGGCCAAAGGCTTCTCTACCTCGGTCCTTAGTGTTTAACATGACTTATTATTGATACGTACGATATTCTTCATTAACTTCTTATTGTTCCAAATTGTGAAAAAGAGAAACCTATTGTATTCATTTAATATTTAAAAAATATCACAAATTGCATAACCTGTATTAAATAAAATGAAATACTACAACGATAACGACTACAAAATGTCATAGCCGATTTTGTCACCAGTAATTTAATCGTATCCCTCGGATTAACGACAGCAATTAGGACAGCTATCCGGAATACATTGGACAGGTAATCGTGTCGCAGCGACGGCTTCTATTTATGGAGAAAACCTATTCCATTTATTGTAAAAAAACAAACTTGTATTAAGAAATTATAAAAGTTTTACAAATATTAGTTTTAATCATTTATCCTTATATTATTCATACAAACATTCTTCCCGATATTATTAATATAGACATGGTTTCTGAATAAACCATTGTCCGGAGTAGAGCCACGAATCAGCATGAATGTACGGACTCGACCGGGGATACATGCGTATAATAGCAGCAACACCCTGCCGTATTTCCACTGGTGCATGTTACTTGTGAAGTAGAACTTTTTTTTTACGTTGCTTAATTTACAGTAAAGTTACGTTGTTTCTGAAGTTTCTTTTTAAGCTTCTGTTCTTTCTGTACTGTCCTTCCTTGATCTAACTTACGAATCAGGTTATAACGGTTTTTACCAGCACTATCTATATTGGTAATATCAATTGTGACTAGCAATACTGTCACATAGAATACAAAATATGACCATAAATGAATAATCTAACCGCTACGAAAAACCACGCGATCATAAACACATAACCACAAAATGTAATTTTGAGATTATGTGTTTATGATCATGATAAAATTTTAGTAGTCAATGAATAAATTAAAATACTTTTCGCAACATATTGCAGTTTTAAAATAAAAAATATTGTTGATACTTACACTTATAGTTGATATCTATATACCTTATACTTAATATATATAGATACCTTAAATACCTTAATAATAGATACCTTAATCTAAATAAATATCCATTACTTCTATTCGTATGCAGCATAACGATGATTTGTTTCATATATAGAGCGTAGTGTGTGCATTCAGACTTAGTCACTGGAAGCAAGGTTCCATATTATCTCAGTCCCCGAGAGCGACAACAAATAACAGAAAGTGTTAATAGGTTAATCGGCTAATATTTTTTTAATGCCGAAATTGTACAAGTTTATAATGGGTTAATATTATCAGAAAATAAATCAAAAATGGAAAATACTTCTATTACAAGAACTATTAATTCAACCGATAACGAAGATTAATATTCTATTAATTATTAAAATAAAATCGAGACAATTTTTCTACCCTTAACTACATTTTAATCACGGCCCCAATTTAAAAGTGATATATAGTATACGAGTATATATAAAAGTTTAAATATAATATAATATGACGAAGTTTCAACAGGAACGTGTTTCTGTGAAAGTTAAACATAGAAAATAAAAAGTCGCTTCTAATGGTATTGGGACGAATGAGGCCGCTATTTTCTGGTAATTGGAGCTGTCAGGTAGACAAATTGTCCGTTCAATGTGTTCCAGATAATCATTCTAACGACCGCCATCATTTTCCGAGATAGGCTTAAATTACTATTGGAAGCTACACATGAACATGAATTATAACTTATGTTTAATTTCGATTTAGCTATAGGTCAAAGAATATACAAGAAAATAACCACCTAAACTAATTAAATAAAGACGCTTTATCTATTCAATAATTCAATGGCACTGTATTAAATTATTTAAACATAGCAATGTCGCGATCTAGAATATATTAAAAGAATATGGAATATGCATTATTTCCCTGAGGTCGGGGGGCTTTAAGATTTCCGTATATAATCCAATTATACATATTATATTTATAATGGAATCCCTTACTTCTCATCGGTATTCTTTTCTTTTTCGTCTATAGGTCTGTCAGGCTAAAGGTTGTCTGGAAGGAATTTCTTTTTCGAATCCAAACGGTCTTATTGGAAAAAGAAATTCCATACCATTACTACATACTAATTTAATTATAATTATGCAATTTTTATTTTCATAGTGTTTTTTATTTATAGTACAGGCGGCGAACGAGCATGCAGGCCACCTGAAGGTAAGTGATCACCGCCGCCCATGAACAACCGCAACACCAGAGGAGTCGCAAATGCGTTGCCGGCCTTTAAGGAAGGTGTAGGTTCTTTTTTTGAAGGTCCCTAAGTCGTATCGGTTCGCAAACATTGCTGGCGACAGCTGATTGCACAGAGTAGTTATGCGTGGCAGGAAATTCCGCGTGAAGCGCACCGTGATGGATTGCCAACCATCGTGATGATGAGGATGAAATTTTGAATAATGTCGTGATGTACGATGTTTAAACTCAGCGGCTGGAATTAATCCGAACAACTCCTCAGAACACTCCCCATGGTAAATTCGGTAAAAATGCAAAGAGATGCAACACCTCTTCGCAACGCCAGTGAATCACGCAATAAAGAGAATTATATTCTATTTTACCTACGACTGGCGCCGTCGTCGCAACGTGTCACGCTTGATTAATATTTGCAAAAACATCGCGACATTACCGCAACACTTTGGACAACACTCACCCGTGTCATCCTTATTGGGCGCTCTGGTACAGGCTCTGGTACAGGCATTCTGTAATATACAATTTCAATCATTTGTTATGATAAATTACGAATAAGTAATAATATATTATGCCACAGTTTTTCTTCTTTTAACAATACTAGTGGCACACTTTTAATAGAACAAGTAGTGATAATGATTTTCAAATTACGATTAAAACTTTTTTTATAGTTTGAATAATATGGAAGAAATGCAAGAAACAAAATCTTCTGCATATTGTCACATGTCTATATTTTTAATTACCCGAAAACATTTAATCATGTTTAAATTAAAAAGCTTAAAAAAAATTGGTTCTCCTTGATCTAATCACCTATCGATATATCTAACGAAATAATTATTATTGTCATTATTGCCTTTTATTTTAAGGTGCTTTAACTTTAACATTTCGTATTAGTATTGACAAATAGTTTTATCTACTACAATTTTATCTAAGGACTAATAAGTGTGTGTGTTAATTAGTAAATTAACACACTTAGGAGTATAACCATATTATTGTAAACACTTTCGATGTCTATGAAACTGGCTACTCTACTCTAACTACTCAAAGTAGTTTAAGCTTTTGGTCCTTAGACACGTATGAATTTACCGGCAATTTATTTAATGATATAAATCATTTCATCTAATCAAGGCATTTCCATATCGCAGAGCTAGAAGATACTGCGGTTACACTCATATAATAATTTATGCCAGTCAACTCTTTTTGTTTTATAAAGTTCTATTTTAAAGTATGTCACGATTATATGGATTATGATTTATTCTGAGTCGTGCTAGGTTTTGCAATTTTTAATACTGAAGAATTCTACTGAGTTTTAAGTAAAAACCCTTTGTTTAACCTATATACATACAGGTACATGCTCATCTGATAGACGATAGCCTGACACCTGCAGTGATAACAATGAAATATTTTCAAAGTAGTGTAATAATATCTATAATATAATTTTAGCTTATGTACCTAAAAACTTCAAAGGCAAGTTCAAAGTAAAAGAAATCAAAACACGTAAGGACCTTTTAATCTTGAAAAGATCATTTATTCATAAGAACCCTCTATGTTTTACCTGAGTTGCAAGTTTGTTGTTCGTTTCAACTCTAAGAAAACACGAAAAATTACTGCGGTCAAAACTTTAAGGAGAACATTGGTAATTTACAAAACGACATAATGTTTAGTGAAAGATAGTGATCTTAAATCTTGTTTACGCCAAGTATTATATATATAGTATAGTATATATATATAAATATATATATATATATATATATATACATATATATATATAGAAGGCAATGTCTTAAATCTATCTAAATTAGTAATTCTATGTGGAATCAGTTAATATCCGTAATAATGTAGCCTGAAGAATATTGTAACCTGCCATGTCCTAGAATAATTGGCATACCTAATAGGCGGTTGGTCATCATAGAGGTGAAATTTTTCGAAGTATTTGTTAAGATTAAAAATACGCATTTCCACGGTTTTATCTGTTTAGCCATTACGTCTTTTGAACTGATTTTAACAGTGGTATAGCTACACTGCAGTTTATTTGAAGCTGCAGAATTAATGGGTCTGCTCGACCGGTGTAGGACCACGCCCTCAGAGAACACCAACATAAAATACCAGCATAACGCTGCTTTGTTTCGTCTGGTGAGTGCAGGGATCCGGAGATCCTTATTACTGGTGACGAGGCATTCCATCTCAGTCCTCAAGGGTAACAACGCATCTTCATTATGATTCCTTGTCAAGGATAAATGTAGATGTCGTGGGCCGCAGGAATCACTTGCCATCAGGTGAACTGTGTGCTCGTTTGTTACTCTCAATGTAATAAAAAAAAACTGATGGTTAAACTAACAGTGGTGAACTTGTAACGGGTGTAGCCACTTCTCTTTGATTCACCATCAGTAGCTGGCAACGCAGTCTGTATATAGTATGTATATATTATATGCGAGTGTTAAGGCCATTTCTTTAATGATTTATATATCTACTTTGACTTTATGGGATTGTAGATGGCTTGTATCCATTAAAAAAGTACTATTATCCAAATGTATAAACATTATACTTACTTGCTTTCAAATAAATAAAAGGAAGACAAAACTAAAATACAACAAAGGTGTTTTATGTGATTGGATACCTTGTGGATACATAAAAGTCTCGTTTCAGACATTTATACTCTAAGATTAGAGTGAACTTAGAGAAAGATTATTAAGTTACAATTTATTGTATTTGTATAAACGTTATCTAACATAAATTAGATTGCATGTATTTCTTTATTTATCACTGATTATAATAAAATGAGATATATATATACAGTATCGCACTGTGAAATATATATATATGTATGATAAATGAGATTACTTATTCTTTGAAATACCAAGAAAAACCCGTTCATGGATTCGAAAATATTGCAAATATTCCACAATAGTAACGTGATATAATTTTAAAGTAATATGAATTAACTCGACTGAATTGAATCTAGACAATCGAACCAAAGTCACAGGCGAATTCAGTAAAAAAAGGATTTAAAAACTCAATATTAGTCTTCATACAAGTACAATAGCAGTCTTCATTTATAAAAATCCCTTTTTTTATTTTATTGAGGGTGACAAAAGACCATACAGTTAATTTTATGGAAAGTATTTCTTTGACCCATGTCACGCACATTCATCCTCGAAAAGGAATCACAATTCAGATGGACTGTCACGTCTGAGGATTAACATGGAATTCCTCGTCATCAGTTATAAGAGTCCCCAAGACGCCTACACATACCAAACGATACAATACAGCGTTATGTTTCTATTTTACTCTTGTATCGCGTGGAGAATCGCTCTTATAATCATTTTTGCATTGTATCGTAGTATTGTAAAGGCGGGTACCATGAAACTCAAATACTATACAGCTCAATGTTCTCAAATAACTTAATCGAAATTTCGATTTTGCATAAAGTTTTTAATCGCATATCCGTATAGAACAATCTACGTATTTATTTCATTATTATATTTAAAAGTTTTAATAATATTATACTGTACTTAGATTATTTTAAATCGTGAGATATAAAAGACCCTTGTAAAACACCTGCGAACATCCTCCGTCGGTCTCGGGATTGGACTGCCTCAGCGGAACTGAACCCCCGTCTGGATATACTTAGTCATTGATTTAAAAACGTGTGCCTACATTTATATAGAGCAGTATAAACAATTTTTATTTCAATACGTTTAACATGTTTGAAGTCGTGGCGGGAGTGACTGTGCAACTGAACTGAAATTACTGAATAATAGATAAAACATGTAATCTGTAATTACTCTCTAGAATAAAAATCTACCTGGTAATTTAAAAAAGCAACGGAATACAATTCAAATAATTAGTGATAAATTAACTGAACTGTGGAAAAGAGAATTCTTAATAACTATCATCGTTAACAAAAAGCGTGAAAGAAAAATGTCGGGCTAAAATTAAGTTAATAGCCGGGAGCAGGCGGGAGCAGAAACCACAGCAGCATTATAGCGAGGCCATAAAATTGTTCATGACATTTATGCTTTAACCGTTTATTTTAAATATAATCTAACATTTACTAGCTGCTCTAAAACTACTATTACATTAACTTAAATAAGTAACTTTAACGTTTAAATCTATGCCTCATATTTGGTTGTTATTTTAAGTCTACGCTTTTATGATTAATCGAAAAAAGTTATTTAATTTATTTTCTCGTTTCTTCATATTTAACCACCAATAGATTGACATGTGTTTTACCACTATATGAATATAAGCACTTCATCTATTAATTATATGATTTATAACACAATTCCACTAATAGGCTCATTAAAAAATAATATTAGAAATTAATTATATAATTTCAAACACAGAGTCAAAGTAAAATCCGGAAATATACATGTAAAATCAAAAATACACCATATTTTTAGTACAGCTTGCATCAAATTGTAACATAAATATTCAACATAGAATAATAGTCCAGGGCTAGAAGAATAAATAGTGTTTTGCATAAGTGTATCCACAACACTTTTTATCTATACATAGAGAGTATATATGTAGGTGCGTTGTCACATACAGTTTCCTCAATGAGCTTGTCATTGAGGACATTGTATTTATGTTCTATGAGCCAAAGTAAATTAACTTATACTTAATTTTTCATGAAATATTTCTCGACAATAACATCTTATCATCATAGTTTACCATCATTTCAGCGGTCCATCCAAGGTGTCAAATTGACAGTTGCAAGGCATGCTTGTGCACCAATAATCCTAATTAATAAGGTGTTAAAGTATTATACCAGCGTGAAATGCTACTGCGTTTCGTCTGGTGAGAGAAGGGTTCTGGGCACTTTTATTACTGGTGACGAGGCATTCCAACTCACCTATATCGTTCCGTTTTGACATTGCAGGTGTGAAATCCTTAAAGTACTAATAAACTCTCACATCTATTATCTGAATAGAGGTAAACATAGTAAGCACCTCCGCAACTTCTTCGCCACTATATCAAATTTATATCAGGGAACGATTTTAATTAACGTAATACGACCACAATAACGTAACAGGAACAAATCATTCCAAAACATGAACATATTTACCGACTAGACATACTCATATCTCTGTTTGACCTTACCGCATTAACTATTTTTATTTTTAATATTTCTCTATCAAACTGACATATAATACATAACAGCAAATAAAAATTGAAAATTTGTTTACTCCCAAACAGAATATAACTAGTCGGGCCATAAATACTGTTACAGAAAAACTTTTTAATTCATTTGGAACACGTATATTACTTTAAAAACTTCTTTTAAGTTTGCGCCATTTCACATATTTTTTGGGGTGTTAAACAAAATAGGATTGCAGTGATCGCCTCTGTCGAAGACCGAAGAGATTGGGACGGCCGCGTGCTGTTAGAACTACAAAGGCTGTTAATGCTGTTAAAGCCAGAATTCGTCGTAACCCCATTAGGAAGCAAAAAATCTTACCGCGAGAAATGAAGATTCCTCGCTAGGACTTAGTTGCATATTATAAAACAAGACCTGAAGCTCGGTGCTTATCGTCGATATACAGGACATGCCCTAAATCAATCTTTACAATTAAAGAGAGTGGATCGATCAAAACGCCTTCTGTCGCGATACGCAGGTGAAAGACACAGAAATATCCTCTTTACCGATGAAAAAGTTTTCACGATTGAAGAACACTACAATAAGCAAAATGATAAAGTGTACGCTCATAGTTCTAAAGAAGCTGATCAAGTGGTCGGAAAGGTACAACGTGGTCGTCATCCTACGTCAGTGATGGTTTGGTGGGGCATGTCTTAACAAGGAGTACCGAAACTACATTTTTGTGAAAAATGATTGAAAACTTCAGCCAAAGTGTATCAAGATACAGTCTTGGATCATGTTGAGGAACCTCTCAGCAATACACTTTTTAATAATATACCGTGGACTTTCCAGCAGGACTCTGCACCTGGTTACAGGGCACGAACTACCCAAGCCTAGCTTGAAACCAACGTTCCGGACTTTATAAGAGCTGAAGACTTGCCCTCATGTAGCCCAGACCTCAACTCTTTAGACTTCAAATTATGGTCAGTTTTAGAGGACATGGCCTGCTCCAAACGACACGCCGACATTGAGTCTCTTAAAAAATCTTTGGAGCAAGCAGTGTCGAAATTTCCCTTGGAAACAGTGCGTAAATTCATAGATTCGTGGCCAAACTGATTAAAGGACTGTATAAAAGCCAAAGGTGGCCATTTCGAATAGAATATTTTATTTTGTTTTTTGCTGAGACTCATAAATATGTAGGTATACATTTTAATAATATTACATTACTTCATTAAAAAAAATGCATTTATATTTGTTACAGAACTTATGGCCGGACTAGGTATATACCTGCATATAATAAAGATAATACCACTGTACGACAGGTTTCTACAATCTATTTATCCCAACAGAATGCGAGAAGAATTGTACAATAGAAAGAGTGGTGGACATACATTTTGATGGCTTGAAGGAGCATTTTTTTTTGAGTTAATCATTTCAAAACACTGTAGAGTTTATTGATCGTAGTTATTTCTGTCATGAAATACGTGGTCGTCTTCCATATTAAATTTCATAAAAAAAAAGGTGAGGCAGTAGATTATTAGCACTATCATTTTAGAAATTGTAACTGCGATTTATGAGACATTATAAAAAGAAAGATTCTCTTAATAATTTATTAAGACAGAATGAAACATTTAGGATAATTTTTTCCCTTTTCAGACGCTAGTTTTGAAGCCCGACGTGAAGAATAAAATGTAGCGTAGGTCGCTGAGTCAGTACCGCCCGAGAGCCACCGCACACCGCCGCATCGCCCATTTTACATTTCACTAATTTTACATACCACAACATTATAAACGTTTTAGCACACCTGAATACGATAACGTAGCTCGTCTTTTGTCTGTGAATATTCAGAGATAATATAAAGTCAATTTAAACCATCTAATAGAAATATCAAATAATTTTCTCAATGCTTAATGAGATACTTTATAAAAAAAGAGAAGATATGCTTTGGATTGGTGTGTATCTCAGTGATATGTCAGTCTACAGTTTGGTAACTACTAAGCTAAATTAAGCTACTAAGCTTAATTATGTAATGTTAATTATTTTCAATTATCCACTCTTTGCCGATGTGACGACGTGCGAGGTGCCTTTTGCCTTGCGCCCCGCAGTCGAGGCGAGTTGTGGAGAGAGAGGTCCCCGACGCAAGGGTCGTGCCGCTACTCCGGTTGTAGTGGGACGTGGGGGAAGAGGAGTGTCGGAGTTCCTTGTCCTCCGCAGCCGAGCTATGGTCGGCGGCAGAGCCTGCCTCGAGTGTCTGCGTGGATACTTAGGGCACTATAATATAACCTGTGCAGTTGGTGTTGTCTGGTAAAGAAATGAGATATCGCCGAAGTCTAAGTCAACCACAAAGAGATCATCACACATATCAAAATAATAATGTTAGTTAAATATTATGTCTAAATACACAGTATTTTTTTTTCTATAAACGTGACTGAAAAGAGATGCTTTGTTATTTTGAATTTATATGCATGCCTGTGCTCGGCTCTTATTGATTTTTATTCGGGTAAAGCTGGAGATAATGGACGCTTTTATGCAAATGTAGACTCTGTAGTGCATCATATTCCGGGGAAGTAAGCAAAAAGGCAAATTGGATAAAAATCCACAATTTCTAACCACGTAAGCTTAAAGTGCATTTTAAAATGTAAATTCGTTATGCTAAATTTTAACTGCAATTTGTTTGAAGCATTAGAGGATGCGGTCTATTTTGTATAATGTTTGCTTAATTTGTTCAAAAGTTTCTCGGTTCCATCAGATTTAGGTGTTCCTGATTGAAGCCTTCGGTGAGATTATCCTTAAATTAATTAATTTAAATAGTACATAAATACTTCTTGTTTGTTTTTTTCCATTCACTCTGTAGTTCTAAAATAATACAGATAAAAATCCATTATCTAACTGTAATATGTTATCACACGTTATTTGTCATGGCGGTGGCGTTTTATTTCAAAAACATTTTTGTTATTATTTCTACGGTAACAAATGAGCACACAGTTCACCCGATAGTAAATGTTTGTCGCGGCCCATGACATCTACGTTCACTTTCACAAAAAAATCATGATGAAGAAGCGCTGTCAACCTTGAGGACTAATATTGAATGCCTGATTACCGGTAATTAGAATTTCCAGATGTACGAAAATTCTAATTACGAGTACACTCACTAAGCGAGACACAGCGTCGTATATATTTGTAGATTTTATTAATTGTTAGCTTAAAATATATTATAATATAAATCAATAGTTTTAAATATTAACTAAAGTACGTAAGGTACGTACTGATTACTTAGTATTAACTAAATAATCAGTAACAACCACCGAGGATAGAATACATAACTATTAAATTGTTACAGCAGTAAATCGATTCCATTGCTTGTTCGGAATGCAATATTAAGCTAAATTTAACATTTGTTTATTTGCATCTATCTCATGGACGTGGCATACAATAGATCAACTGCCAAAAGCAACGCCACGGATATTACCGTGAGACATTTAATTTTCTACGTGAAAGGATAAGGCGAGCTGAATTTCCCCGAGCATCCTGAAGCGGCACTGCTCAAATTGTGTTACGGTACGCCTTAAATAGGAACACGGACATAGAAGTAGGTCGGAATGATAACGCAGTATGCTGGATGAACTATTAAATATTTAACGACTTTTTTCTAAAGTTAAATGTTTCTTTTTATTAAATAACGTCAATAAAGTTTTAAAAAAAATGCATATTTCAATTCCTCAATTTATAAAGTAACAAAATCAAAGTTTTTTTTATAGATGTTAACTTAAACTGTGTGTAAAAATAATTATAATGGTGATTTTAACACAATTTGCAGCTATAGCTTTAAATGCAATACTTATATTAATAGGAAATCTATCTCTTTCTAGAGTTTTTCATATATAAAAAAAAAAGTGGATAATCCGAAATCAACATCCTCACGTACATTTCATTCAAATATTCAAAAATAAGCGTTGTTACAAAAGCTTATTTTTGAATATTTGTTGACGCAGAACAACGACTTATTCCTTTCCTATTACAATCACCATACCATGTTATTTATATGGGTTATATTTTTTAGTATTTATTATACAAATTTATTACATTTTAGTTTTTGTAGTAATATTTTTTTTAATTAAAGATATTTTACGTATTTGACGGCATTGGTCGCGCAGTTACAGTAACATAAGAGTGATATGTAGCTATGATCGTGGACTTTTTCACACCATAATTACAGAATTTTCCTGGCTACAATTTGGACTTGGTTGCAATATGCCCGTTGTTCGTCCACTTTTCCCTTACACGATGTTCTCTCGAAGAGGCAGGTCACAGACCCGCGGTCATTAAATGCCCTAAAAGAAATATTTGAAGAGAAATGGCGAACAGTACATAACTCATTAGCCGCGCAGTCATCACTAGTTTTAGACTTCGCTTACAGTAGCACCGTAATCGTAACAGGTCACATTTGGATGACGTAATTTTCAAAAAATTATTCCAATATTATGTAGTTTATAATGAAATAAAAATATTTTTCTTATTTTAATTAGCTTTTACTTATTAATAATTTACATGTCAAAGGACTTTAAAATAATATCTCCAATATTATACTTATGTTTACGACAAAGATATTTCCTTGAACCGTAGGTACACTTTAGAGCGTCTTATATAAAATATTTACAGCATTATATTGTAGTATTCAAGCGCATCTTGCAACAAGATAATCCCGTGCAAGTAAGCTTGACTAGCGCAGAGCGAGGCGCCCGGAGCTTCGTGTCCGGATGTGCCGCCCTCTAGGAATAAACCCGCTTCGCTTCCGCATTTAAATTGCGTACACCTTCGCTTAATCCGGTTGCAAACGTATTTTAGTATGGTAAGATCTTTACGCTCTCAGATGTTATTTTGAGACGCATTCTAAAAGTGTACACATGGATTGTTTTGTCAAATACTATTATATAGTTTATTTTAGTGATATAAACTTAAGCTGTTGGTTGGAAGAGGTTAGTTTGGGAATAACTCTCTTGATATTCTGTGCGTAATCCAAATGGCGAATGTGAACCAATGAACCAGTTATTGAATTACTTACTAAATAAGCCGTAAAATCCACTCTTTAATTTCCTCTCGTGTGTAATATATTGATCTTTATTTTTATTATCTTTATATTTTTAAACCAAAAATATGGCATTTAATACTCATATTAATACCAAACTTTGAAGTTTACATTCATACATTAGATTCAACAATTACATAGAGTTCATGATACAAATTAGAACACAATTTGTACTTTATATTCATTTTACTGAAATACATTACAACACACAGTTTTCCTGTTTCCAAGTGAGTCTGATATTATTTTACATATATATAATAATTTACAATATGATATAGGAGTTCTTCGAAATATTATTACTATTTATATGATATGATTATTATTCACTCTAAACTAAATTTAATTTAATAACCGCATGTTTTGGTGGTCTATTTCTTTGCATACTGAATAAAATCCGATTGAATAAAATTTTACTTCGAATCCTAACACTAGTGTTTTTGCAAAGAAAATATTTAAAGACTAAAGCCGTTGTGTTATTCTCATTGACAATGAATTATCTGATATTTTCTATATCTTTGACAACATAGAAAGATTATTTTTTGAAAACACAAACACAACAAAACGCAAACTACCGATTGGAAAGGTTTCGTAGATGTAATGTACTTACTATGTTATTTATTGCAGCCGATACATACTACCTAGTCCAGCCATAAGTTCTGTTACAAATGAAAATGCATTTTTTTTTAATGAAGTAAGTTTATTAAGAGAATCAATGTCGTCGTGTCGTTTAGAGCAGGCCATATCCTCTAAAACTGACCGTAATTTGAAGTCTACATGAGGGCCAGTCTTCAGCTCTTATAAAGTCCGAAACGTTGGTTTCAAGCCAGGCTTGGGAAGTTCGTGCCTTGTGACCAGGTGCAGAGTCCTGCTGGAAAGTCCACGGTATATTTTTGAAATGTGTATTGCTGAGAGGATGATGACCACGTTGTACCTTTGCGACCACTTGAGCAGATTCTTTAGAACTGTGAGCGTACACTTTATCATTTTGCTTATTGCAGTGTTCTTAAATCGTGAAAACTTTTTCATCGATAAAGAGGATATTTCTGTGCCTTTCACCTGCGTATTGCGACAGAAGGCGTTTTGATCGAACCACACTCTTTAATTGTAAAGATTGATTTAGTTCATTTCCTGAATATCGACGATAAGCACCGAGCTTCAGGTCTTGTTTTATAATACGCGACAGAGTCCTAGCGGGAACCTTCATTTCTCGCAATAAGATTTATTGCTTGTAAATGGGGTTTCGACGAATTCTAGCATTAACAGCCTTTGTAGTTCTAACAGCACGTGGCCGCCCCGACCTTTTCTGGTCTTCGATAGAGGAAGTGTTGTATCTGTTGATAGTACGATATACGAGTATATGGCTGAAACCAAGCTTTTAAAGTGTCTGGAATATGACCGACTCCATACCCACTTTGTGCTAGGCGATCACTGCAATACTATTTTCTTTACCACCCGATTTCATTTTGTAATTTGATAATGAACACGAAAAAATATGTGAAATGGCGCAAAATCGAAAGAAGTTTTTAAAATAATATACGTGTTCCAATTTCAAAATAATTAAAGAGTTGGAAAAAAGAAAAGTTTTTATGTAACAGTATTTATGGCCACACTAGTTATAATCATGCAATATCAATAAATCACATCAGATCAATACCGACCACGGCAACATCTTCAACTATTCTCATTTACATACACAATTATACCTGATGATCTGAAAGTAGCCAAATTATGATGTTCATGAAATAGTGGCGTAACATGTTATAAGATCTGTTGATCCCATTATGATATGATCTAGATCATTCAATTAATAACAAATCTTTTGACTATATTTCTACTGACCAGCGGTCAGTTCATGATTTCACCAAATATTACTGGTCACATTGTAAAATTGTTACAAGATAAGTAACTATATGGGCTGCGAGGGGTTTGTATACAAACGTCCATCGTTGCACCTGCAAACAATTTTTTTTATAGCATTAAGAGTAACAAACGAGCACACAGTTCACGTGATGGTAAGTGATTCCTGCGGCCCATGACATCTACATTCATCCTTGACAAGAAATCATAATGCAGATGCGTTGTCACCCTTGAGGACTGAGATGGAATGCCTCGTCTCCAGTAATAGGTCTCCGGATCCCTGCACTCACCAGACGAAACACAGCAGCGTTAAGCTGCTATTTTACACTGGTATTCTGTGTGGTAATGTAAATTTAAAGAATATTTCCAGATTATAACCAGAACACGTTATCATCATAAATACCTCCTTGTGAGCGCTTCTAAGGTGGAATGACTTAACGCTATCCTTAACTGAAACTGAAACTAAAGTTACTTCCCGTTTTTTAGAATTTCCCGTTACTACATGGATTTTTAATTTTCAAGGTGCAACGCGTGCTATGGAGGTTGAAATTTTTAGAAAAATTAAGAGAAATTTAACGAAGAATATTCTTCCTTGCAACGTATTACATCATTGCTATATTGAATTATCCCATTAAAAGAATAAAACTCAACATTGTATACACAATATCGTTTTGTCTTAAATTTATTAATAAAGGGTAAAATTATAATGTAACAAAATATATCTTATAATTGTGTATAAAGTCGTCTTAGAAAGACAAAAGAACGGATATAGCGTGCTTAGAGTTGTGAATGATGAATCAAAAGGTATCGCCATCTTAAGATGAAAAAGGTCAAAGGCCACTTGCATGAACGCTTTTAGAAAATGGAACCATTGAACGTGTCGACCAAATTATACTGAAACACTCGGATAAGAAAAATTTACAATTATCTTATATGCTGATTTTTTTGTGTGGCAGTGATTAAACAATTTTACAACACGGTTACAGGATCAAGAAATCGATATTACCATTCATTACTTTCATCCATCGTGGGGAGCCTTCCTTGCGTCACATTTGGCGGTACTTAATATAAGAATATCACTCGTAAATACTATTTATTGTATATTGACATAAATACTCGGTACACGGCCTCTAAAAATATGTTTCGAAAACGATAAACATAGAATAATAATGTTAAAAGGAAATTGTTTAGTAGTAGTTAATTATTTATTTACTTGTTATAATGCTAACAAATTATCTCATTATCAAACTTTATAAACAAAGTAGGCATCAAATACGATGAGAGCAATAGTTAACAATGCTTATTTTCTGGTCCAACGGTTATTGAATATTTATTTTTCCTTAAATTTCATGACGGTCACAAAGTACAAATATATATTAGCATTACATTTGAAACAAAATATATTTTGAAGGTATTTGTTTGTCCATACGTCAGCACGCTCATTGATATTCTTACAGTGGTTTCGGTAATTAACTAGATATTTATAAAAGAACAAGTTGTTCCAAAACCATCATTAGTGACGGAAAAATGGTTCGTCTGACTTTACCGTTAATTATTCTATTATCATTTGTGGCCGTGGCCGTAAGTGGTGGGAATGATACTAATTCCTCCACCACACCAACTCCACCAAAGGCGTCGTCGAGTTCGCCACCTCCAACATCGGAGCCTGAAAAGGGGGTCAGTAACATCTTAGACATTCATGTACAATATTTTTATAATAATATTTAACTATTATGAAGAGTAATTATTACATTTTTATAATACAATGATTTAATTTCATAAAATCATACAAATAACGATAAAAACACTTAATTTTTATTCCTGCCATTATGTTATGCGTCACTTTCACTTCTTTGGCTCTTATGTAACTAGGTGTAGTAATTTATGAACTGTGAATATTCAACTCAATTTTGCTGTAGTTGAAGTTATTTCCAATGTGGCTTTCACATAATATGATCTGCGGGTGCTGGTAACTTGTTGAGGTGGATGTAGATGGTATTGGTCGCAGTCATCACTTACCATCAGATGACCGGTGTGCTCGTCACCTTGTCACCCCCAAAATTATAAAAGAAAACTTCATCGCCATACATAATATGTTTTAACATCGTTCTCGTAATTGTCTGGGAATCGGCAGGGGGGATCGTCAGGGGACGCGCAGGATATAAACTTAAGCATACCGATTTGGTCATTCTTCACTTCTCTTTTAATGTAGATTTTTTTTTAATATGTATATTACTCAAATTATAATAAAACAAAATGCTTATTTTTTTTATGATTTTCTAGGTAACTCATTAGTAATTTTCTACATACGAACTCTACCCCTCTTTACTGTGGTAGAGGAAGAGAGAGCCCCATCTACAAACTATTAGTAATACCTAAAGATCAGGTACCCCAATTCCACACAGTACCATCGTTTATAATAGATTCCTCTGTGCAACACTGGTGAATAACAGATAGAGGCCTCATTCCTGGTAAAGAACTGTCCAATTACAACACATCTACATAATGATTAATTATTGAAGATTAATATATGTATCATTGGTTGCAGAAAACGACAGATGAAAATACATCATACATCATATTTAAATAGTTGTATATTAATTATAGCTATGTCTGGTGCATAACAATACAAAATTTCCTGAAACATGAAATGTATATAATTGTTACAATACAGTCAATTTTTTACAGCTCGTAAGTGATATAATTCATCTTGTTGCTACAGCACCTGAAGCCATCGCAAATGCTTGTTCGGAAGTAAGTATTTTTTAAAGGTATTAAAATATTATTTAATAATTACTTATATAACATATCCGATACACAATAATAAATTATTATAATACCAACCTCGTGAACTTTGTGCGTTTAATCCTCTCAAAACATAAAAATAATAAAAAAATCACACAGACGTACATACATATATGTGGCATAGGTCTCCTGTATACAAGATTCTTATTTACATGTTCCAAAATTTTTGCACGAAAATTTATATCATATAGCTTGTGGAATATAAGCACTTAAAAAAGCAATCAACAATTTCACTGGTGCCGCCACTGGGGATCGAACTCGGTTGGCTCGCGTACTATGAAATAAAAGCATGTCGCTTTTTTTTAAAGTGTGCGCCCCGACTTTGAGCTACTAAACCTACTACTCTTTTGTATTTACCTGTATCTCGAATAAACTGTTGTATTCTATTTTAAGCACAAAATTCCCCTTCAAGATCTTTTTTACTATATACATCTCTAATTCGATCATCAGTTTTGAAGTAGGTGCGATTGCACCCAAAACCTTCACAAAACATCTAGGATCTCAAACCATTGACTTTGGTAGAAAATCAAACTAGGCGATGATCAAATACTCAATGGTCGTATCTCATGTGTATCGTGAGACTGGCTTGTAGTAAAACTTTATACCAAGTAATTAATGATTTTTTTACTTTTACTTCATACATTTTAATTTTACATTATTTTTTCTATTTCAGACTTTTCAAGCTTTTGGAGGTATATTTGGTTAAAATTTCCATTTGTGTACGGTAGAATTTTTTTTTAAATGAAAATAAAACTGTTGTATTAATTGGTTTTTAAATATTTTCTTTACACAAATGTTAACGAGTTTCATAACCATACCATCCTTCTATAAACCTTACTACATTGACAATAAAGGGTAAATACACTTATTTATACAAAACACACATCACGTTAAAAATATAGTCTTTGTTTAATTTTCATAGTACAATACTATACAACCTTGTACGTAATATCCATGAAAGAACCTTTCGCACGTAAACAATTAAATAGCTTATGATGGTTTAAAAGAGCAATCGGTTTGTACGGTCTCTTCAGTATTAGAAATGGCGGGCACGCAGAGCTCGTTAATGGTAATAGTTTTTACAGTTTACGTTGCTTTGGTGATATGTAATGAAAATAAAAGCACTTTGGCACCAGTGATGCCGCATGCGTTGTCATCATTGGACATTAAGAATTCCGGGGTGAGTGTATAGCAGAGTTAAAGACTTTAACGAAATTACTATATAATATAAAACATATCTATTTGCTCTATCTCTATCCATACTCATTGAATTTAATTCAATTATTTACCAATTCATCAAATTATAATATAAATCGGTTATGTATATTTATACTAGAACTATTACGACATTAATTGTCAGGACAGTTAAACAAATCGACTGATTTAGATTAACAATATATTGATTTGGATTGTATTTATTTATTTAAATTTAATTGCAATCTCCTCCAGCCGCCAGCTAAGGATTTCATGATCCATATAAACTAAAAACATATGGCATTTCAACATCATAAGAAATATTTTAAGAATTAAATAAAGCTAGCATGGAGCGGCTGGAATTGAGCTCTTAACGCAAACCTAACTTTTTACTGGATACCTGGCTGCCATGCAGCATAATAATTACGGTGTGCTATTCTTCAGTCCAGTAAAAATAATTACAAAAGTCCGAATGCACGGTAATACCTTTGGCGCTACAGGAAAACAGAAAGATGCCACTGTATGTTCATAATAAATAAATAATAAAAATTAAGACAATTACACAACAGATGATGATGATGAAGAAGATGGATGGAATGAAATTTCCGTTAAGAAATTGGTTAACACGATATATAATTAACCTTTTGGAGGAAAGAATTAATGCCAGTATCGGCGCTTAATGGACGTATCCTAAGGAGTTTTTTCCGCTTGAATATAAATTAACATCCTTTACAGCATACAGCATGCACGCCAAAATTATGTTTAAGTGTTAACCGGTTCTTTGGCATTTTCCAGGCATTAGCGAGTTTCCTTAAAATGCTTGTAGATGTACCATTAGCACTAGTAGAGGCATTCAGAGATGTAAGTTGTTCTTTTCTATATATTTCTTATTTTAATACAGAATCTACATAAATTTTATTCAAATTGTAGGGTGCTGAAGGTGTTGAAAAAATCGTTCTAGGATCGCTGAATACATTTTTTTGATTATGTTTCAACATAAAGCGTCTGAAGTGAAGTAATTTATTGCAAGTTATTATAAAATAAATGGTACATTTCGTTTGCTTTCTATTTTATTATTTCAAAGCGCCCATGTCACTTACATGCACCAGGGAAGGTATATAATAACCAGACACCACTGGTAAAATGTAACAATCATTAATAAAAAAAAATGTTGGTTCGAACCGTTAACCGTTATTAAGATATAAGATATAACGTTCATAACATTTAGCTGCTTCAACCGATTTTAAATTGTCGCTTATGCATGCATGTGGATAGGCACTCATTTAAATATAATGTAACGAAAGCGAACTCAGAATCTGAGGCCCCTGCAATTAGAATTGGCGATGTGCCTTTGCAGAGAATGTAGTATAAATTTAATTATTTAGGACACATAACCATTGAACTGAAATCCGATATAAAGAAAGAGCGAAGGGCATTGTCAGAGAGAGAGAACCTGATCGTGATCAGGTTTACCCGTTGCTTAAAAGAGATGAAGGTTATATTGTTTCGAGCTTATTGTACATTTTTTTATACGAGTAGGCATAGTAGCAACCTGTGGACGAAATATACTCAAAGATCTTACAACGCCCTTCGCGTGCAGTATAACAACTACAGATTGCTGCTTGGGCTCCCACATTCCTGTGGCGCATCAGACATGTTTACAGAGACACGTTAACTATTTTTCGGATACGATGCGAAAGCGATGTGCTTCTCTGGTGCGCAGAGTACGAGCTAGCTCCAATAAAATTCTTGCCATGATAGCGAACTCATGACACGTCACTAGGGTACATGTAAAAACAATCATTCAAATTCTATTACTACTAATATTAGGTATTACGTGTATAATTAATAAGGGTTAAGGCGAAAGGGAGAGAAACCTTCGGACGGAGAATTCTGAGTCCGAGCCCGGAGCTGACCGTAACGGAGTTCCAACCACCTCAGGTGATTCGAGAAGCTGGTTGGGATTAACCCGTTTGCAGACATGACTATAGGAATAATTTCGATCGGCATACCACCTCACATGTCGGTCATCTCGTGTGCCAGGTACAGATATTTTGTTTTTTTGTCTGTTTCGGCTTTCACGAGGCTCTCGTCATATGGGACGGTGACGTTGACAAAAGTATTCTTGACTGTGCCCGGTCCATCAACACGATGTCAGACTTATTCGCAAAAATAGTTTTGTCCGTGATGTTGAGCCAGTCCTAGTAGAGGCTGGCGCGGTTATTTTCGAGCACGGCTTCCTGTGTATTTATAATTATAATTATTAACAAGACATATTTGTTAGTTATTCCTCCATATTTTACAGCATTAACAGCGCAACTAGCTCCTTCCTCCACAGGTAAGGGTCGGCTCGACTGGAAAGGGAACGCTCTCGCACGGAATACCAGCGTGAAATAGCATAACAGCATAGTGGTGCCGTTTCATGATCGTAAGCAACCGGAGACCCAACAACTGCTAACGTAGCATTACATTTCAGTCCTCGAGTGTGACGACGTATGCGAATCTTAAATCTCTATTGAGGATGGATTTATGTGAATTTAGTACACGTTTGTCGCACTTACTTAAATAATTAAAAAGAGTGCCTTTGCAAGAAAGCGCCAGCAAAAACATTTTGCGAGTTGTCTATGGGCCGCAGTGATTAACCATCAGATGAACTGTATACTCGTTTGTCATCTAGATTATAGTAAAAACGTAATGACTTTTTTCTTAACCTGTCTTAACTGTTGAATACGGATCGACCTCTTTATAAAAAAAGATTAGAAAATAAATAGATATATTGTTACTGGTAGTGACATCTGTTAGATAATCAGCATACCTCATAATTTTAATGATCGTTATAATCAGTAAACATAATATAGACTCGATCAATTTAAATTGAAAATATAAATAAATTCAATAAACCAAAAATAGACCATATATACGCAGAGCTTGAAGCACTTTGAATTTATTATTACCAAGGTATTTAACGCCATCTAACAATAACACCAATGACTAAATTGTTTAGCTTTACTGCCATCTCCATATTAGTTTATACTAATGATAATTAGGAAAAATATGTTAATTTCAACCCTATCCAAAATCTTTTATCAGAACCAAAATTATTTTTTTCTTTATTTTATTGTTATATTACTCAGCATTGACTCTAGCCGTAATATATTGCAGTGTAAGCAATACACAGCAACCGGGGTGTGAATCAAGGATTCTTATATTAGAGGTTATGTAGTATGATTGTTCTTGATGGCAATTGATGGCCGAACATCTAATCATCAAGGTTTTCGTTCTAATTTGTGTGGACTTTGCAGTTTGTGATAATGTAGACGATTTTTTTCAAGAAGTCACTACCTTAATATTTTGATAAAGAATCACGTGGCCCATATAAGTAGTGAGGTTATTTTGAAGTGAGTATTATAAAGTTTAAGAGATAAACGACACAATGTGTCACGACGTGTCATGTTATTATATCTAAGAAAGAGATATTTTTACATTAATATATGATTGCATTACATTAAATTTTGATGAAAAATTAGATAAGATGTTAAAAGATCAATTATATTTGAACAATTAAATATATTAAAAAACTGGATGTAGGGTCGCATCATACGGAAGAGGCTCATACTTTCACAAAACACCAATTTAACATAATATTAGCGAAAAGGCAGCATCTAAGAAGTCGTCATTAAATTTAAAAAAAAAAAAATTCAAATGTGACAATGCACGTTTAATCTGGGTCGAGTTTCAGATCAACCATCACACGAACAAGACCTGGCTGTATGGACTAAAGTCCTTTGCCTTTCCCATTAGGGATAAATTAATATCATCATTAATCTGGCTCATTGAGGATGAATCTAAATAAACTTTACTGTGCTGAGGTGTGGTATGCGTTATTTGTGATTAATATAAAACTAACGATATGTGTAATATCACATTTATTTATTACATTTACTGAGTTTATGTACGGTGTTTACATAGATACTAGTCTTACAATAAAAATAAATTTTGATCCATCAAAACAATAACAATATAAGAATATTTCAATAAGACAAGCACAATAAGTATACATTAAATACAACAATATACTTAAATATCCAATTACGTTCTACAACAGGTAATAAAAGCTATTATGATTTTTTTTTCTTAAGATAACTCTAAAAATTTATTCATAGCTATGGGAAAAATCGCTTGGGATCAGTTATCACCATTTATATGAGAAACGCAACGTAGACTATTGTAAATCAAAATAATAAATCATAAACTTGAATATCAAGTTCATATTGCATATGTAGACAATATTCCTGAAAGACTAAATAAAAAAAAAAGTTAATTGCTATACAATTAAATTTATAGTTATCAATACATCGAGTAAATTATTACGCATTTATCTTAATCGAAGGTGTTTTAGCTGTTTTTAAACCGTATAAAAGTCATCCATTACTGAATACAGTCCAGCTAACAAACATGGGTGGGGTTCGTTTAATTCTAAAATAACAAATAAAACTAATATTTAGCGAAATTCTTTTCCATTCCATCTTACAATAAAATATCACATCTCTGTAATAACTTAACCTTCAAATCAAACAACATTGGTGAATAAAATAATCTATGAGAAATGAGGATAAAATTTTTTAGGTGTAGTTAACATTAAGATGATAAATCTCATCTCAATCTTATGAAATCAGTTATAAAGATGAGTGAGATTATAAGAAAGAAAAGAAGGAAAAGCACAGAGATCAATAGAAGGAAATTACAAAGATTGAAAGTATGTCCTAAACTGAAACTTATTTCATCGTACACATATAATCGATTTTATACTATTTATTTATGGTATTCATTTGACTAGACCATTAGATACGCTTACATTGATGTAGTTGTTTGAAATATTCTTCGGTTTCTTCTCGAGGTCAATATCGAATGTAATGTAAGTGGGATTCGTCACGGCACTGTTTTGTGTATTTTTAAGGTTTTGTTGTTTTGTTTCAAACACGTCGTCCGCTTCTTCGTCAATTCGGGGGCACATATTTAAATATGATGATGAGTTACCGTCATGATCAGACTCCGAACCACTTCTTGCAGGTAAGTTGTTAAGAGTCAGCATGGGCGTAAGTTCAGAACCATGCGTAGTCGCCTCAGCACGGGGATTCAATATTCTAGCGTCAAAATCAAATTTAGTTCCAGCAGCACGTGGACTGAATATGTTTTGATTCACGGGACTCATTTGTAAGTAGCCTTCGTCATCTATAAATTGATACAGCGCTGCAGTTATTCACATTAATTATTTACACAAATGTGACAAGTATGTTACGATTTACGAAGCAGTAACATCGAATAAAAGAAAGCAAGAAAAGTAGCATTATACAAATAATAGGTTGTTTTACACAGTAGATAGAATTATTATATAACACTCTAGTTAGTTACATATAAACTACATGCGTTAAATATTTTATTACCGTATCAATTAATGGACTGGTTCGTGGAATCAAAATAGGGTAATTTCCATTTCGTCTGACAAAAGGAAAAGTGATTTAATAAAATGTTTAAAAATAATATAAATTTCAACTTTTACAAAGAATTAATTAAATACGTATTAGATAAATTCAATATTGCTTTAATGTTATCAGTTTGGTGGAGACTTTGACTTATCAGGGTTAAGGCTATACATACTCTATACATAGTTAATATATCTGCATAGTAAATATGTAATTATTATTAACACTAGATTGCCTAAGGAAGTCATTTTGAATCTTTTCATTTCAATTAGTAAAACAATTATGTATATGACGACACAGTTTCTTAGAATTTTGTGACTTTTTGTACAACATATAAATGCGTTTATTAATAATTGTGGTTGCCTCCCCCCTCCTTCATTACTGGTACATATAGTATATGTGTTATACCTGTATTGCCCAAAAGCATTCATTTTGACTACTTGGGAATTAAATATTGTATATTATAATTTCTTATATGACCAGTTCGGCTCTGGATTGAGATAACAGTTTATATTTTTGTTTATTACCGTCACATTATAACATACAAGTTTATGATACTGTCGATTTGGGCATATACTTGATGAAGTTGCAGTTGTTCAATAACTAAAGTAGTACTTGTTATTAGAATCTTTATGCCAGGTCTGCCCACGCGCCTCGTTCCCATTGAACCTAAAGTTATAACATAGTTCAGATGGGAAGGAGGATCACTGACTGGTTGGATCACATACTATAATCTATGACATATGATACTCTTTGACAGAGTGGGAGAAACAGGAGCTGCACACGTCGAAATTGGACAGGCCCGCTTTATGCAGTGACAGTCATTCTAACACGTTTTGCAGTTGATTTGTTTTGCGCCCTAAATTCATGAAAGAAATGTCGAATAGAAGAGAGAATTATTGGAAAAGCTAAGGAACATAGGTGAAGAGTGTTCCGATATGGAATCAGATACAACAAATTGGGAACCATCATCTGAAGATGAATCGGTCTATATTCAAAATGAGATATCTGATGCTGAAGATAGCGATGAAGAGGCGATCACCAACGATTAAAATGAAGGTGTCATCAATGTGCCCAGGAAAAGGTGGGTGCTAAGTAGTTCAGACTCTGTTGAAGAAACTGAAAACACCTTTCAGGGGACCGAAACAGCTGCGGATGGTACTGCGTGGTTATTGCACACAATACTAAACAGAAGTAAATGGTAACCTTCCAAGAATATCTTGCAAAGTTACGATCTACTTGTGTTTTCAAGGATGTGAAAGGGCCAACAGGCTACGCAAAAAGGAACATTATGGCAGATAGTCTTGTCAGTGCATTCTCGTTGATAATAGTACTATATTATCAAACATATAAAAAAGTACACAGAAGAAGGTCGCCGCATTTTGGAGTACGATTGGACAACAAGGGAATTACGTGAATTTATTGGAATTTTATATGCTCGTGCAGCCTACGAGGCAAAAAAATTAAAACTGTGTTATTTATGGTCAGCAAAGTGGGGTCCCGAATTTTTTAGAAGTACGATGCTCAAAAATAAGTTCAAGCAAATCCTACGATTTAATCGTTTTGACAAAAGTAGACGCCTCCAAACAAATAAATTTGCCTGGGTTTCAGATATATGGGGCAAGTTCATTGAAAATAGTCGAGCTTGCTATCAACCAGGGCAAAATATAGTAGTTGAGCAATTATTTCCGACAAAGGCCAGGTACAAGTTTATACAGTATATAATACCTAATAAACCCAACAAATTTGGCATCAAATTCTGGCTTGCATCAGATGTTAGTAGCAAGTATGTTTTGAATGGTTTTCCTTACTTGGGGAAAGATGAACAACGACCATCGTCAATGCATCTTAGTGAACACGTTGTTCTGAAACTTATCGAGCCATATACAAGCTGTGGAAGGAATATCAGACCGATAACTTTTACACTAGGATGTCACTCGCGACAAAATTATTGGCCAAAAAACAACACTAGTTCTTTCTTCCAGAGAACTTCCCAAAGCAGCCAAACAAACGAAGGAAAACATGCCTCGTTTTTCCACTCTCCTATATGAATCAGAAAATTATGTCCTTACAATACATAAAAGCAAACCGAATAAAAGAATTGCCGTTCTAAGTTCCAGGCATAAATTTGTGAAAATTGATAAAAGTTTTATAACACAACAAAATTTGAAGTTGATATGGCGGATCAAATGGTCAGAAAATAAACAGTAAAATCAAGTTCTCGTAGATGATCTCTCTCCAAATATTTTTCAATTATTTATAGCAGCCAAATCTAAAAATTAAAATTAACCTTTACAACGACGACAGGAACACAAATATAACGAAAACAGCTCTTGTTTCAATTTTCAGAACAGCGTTCCACCGATTACAGAGTTGCAAGACAGAAAAAATCATCAGAACATGAAGACTCTTAAAGATCAACTACAACATCATCAAATACAACATATTCTAGCAAACAAAAAAAAATCAAACGACTTTGCTACAATAACAAAATTAATAATATATGTGAAAAATGTCAAAAGTATGTAGATGAACATAAAAACACAACACATAAAAAGATTTCCACTTTCATTTGCTTAAAATATACAAATAATGCACTTTTTTTTTCAAGTGAAGTAATATTTTTTATTTATTAATACTTACTAATAACTTGTATGTCTGTAAATAATATAAAAAATATTAAAAAATAATTTTAACCAAATTTCTTTACACATTAGTTATTCTTTTACAATGCAGTCAAATGACTGCTTTGGGGCAATATAGGTATATACTAAGTTTCAGTCTTTCTAATGCAGCTTCTAATAACTTGTTTAAACTTAGCAATAATGTAGCTTCATCGAGACACAGCACATTAAAATTAAAATTGGTTATCACAATGTTTATTCGATCCAATATTTAATGTTAAACTAGAAGATGAAATCTAATTAATATAATATAATCTATATTTAATATTAAAGTAGAAAATGGAATGAAGTTAGATAGTTACCATGCTGCGATTGCGTAGGAGTTGGTGGGAAGAAGTTCCTAGTATCATTAACGTATTGGTGAGGGCTTGGCGTTACCATATTATTATAATCAGGAGCACACACCATGGCTAAGTAATCTTCTTGCCCTTCAGTCTTAACATTCACATCAATGTATGCAGAGTTAAGATCCACATAATGCTGTAACCAAAGAATAAGATATTTTAAAAACTAAAAGCTAAGATAAAACTTTTGCTTAGATAGCTAGTCGGTAGCATTGTTATACTTTTATTTATGTGCCTCGAAACGTGTTTAGCAATCACTCCTTGTATGGTAAGCCAACTTTGTCGGATAATCAAATAAAGACAAATGATTGAAGAAGAAAAAATGGAGGAATTATTCAATCATTTTGTCGTAATATTTTTTTTCATAAACTATAAAATCGTTAGTAAGCAATAATTCGTTCCTCTTATTGTTCCAAGTTGAGGAAGTTCAATCGCAAATGCTTAATATGACTTCTTTGATGGATCATACGCGTGCAAAACAAAAAAAAATCCTTTCCGATAGTTTAGCCTACATAGTATATGTAAATGCCTCTGTTCATTTAATTTATAAGAACTGTAATATTAGTACAATTATCAATGTAACATACATTTCGAACATTGTCTTCGAGGAATTCACCGAGTATTTCCTGGAGCCGGGTGAAAGAAGGACGCGCAGTGGGTTTTTGCGCCCAACAACGAAGCATGACGTCGTAAAGTCGATCGTCGGCGTAGGTAGGTTTCTCTAATCTATGACTGTAAAATAAATATTATATGAAAAATGTCATCATTAGTTAGTGGACCAGCTGTCATTCAGGGGCAGATGTCTTCCGCGTTAAGACTTTCGCGTTCGCATTCACGTCTTCCACTGATAGTACTGGATAATTCATTTGTTTTTTTTTTTCTTTTCATTAATGTAATATATTTTACTTGTAATTATTATAGTTTATTATATATTTTTTACTATGGAAAGGTAATTTATAATAATTTAACGTTTAAATTTTTAATTCTTAAACCTGATTCACACTGTTACGAGTATGAAAACTGTATTGACCCAAATATTTTTGGTATCATAGTAAATATATTATAAAGTGACATAATATAACATCTTATACGTAAATTATAAAATTATAGAATTGGTAGATACACACACTTATCTACATAAAAGCATATATATCTAAGCAGGATCGCCATAAAGTTACAGCATATATGATGTTCTGTATGTTGCGTAATCAAAATCGGAATCGTAACTGAAAATCCAATTTTTATCATATGTTAGGTTGTCCTTCTTTACAATTGTCAAAAACACACGGGCACTAGATATATTTTTCGTCCTCTTCTCTAGTCCGATGTATAGCTCATGCATTAACACGGAACATACAATACTCTCAGATACCAAAAACCAACAACTAATGAAACATAAATTAGCCACGAAGGTACTTTAATTAGTATGCCACGCATTTAACGATTTTAATTAGATATCAGAATGCCAAACGAACATACATTTCAACTGATAAATAAATCTCTACTTTCCTTTTTAATGATATTAACATATTTTAAATGGTTTTAAATCGTAGCTGAGTAGGAGCGACTCCTTCTGTCACAGGTATCGTCTTCCTTAAGAGAAGGCTCGACCTCGAAGGCTCGAAGGATATAAAAATAGAAAATATTTTTTAATGGAAATGCCTCGTAGCTATCTGTAGCTATTGGTCATCTATCTTCAGTCATGAAGTATTAGTGTTCTTTAGCATAAATCTCATATGTTTTGTATTATTGTATAAAATATAAATATCATAATTAATACACGGTACCCTTCGGAAAGCCATTGCAGTAAACTCGGAGGGCTAATATTTGGATACGGTGTTTTGGCAAGTGAGAATAATTCCCACAGGACTATACCAAAAGACCACACGTCGGACTGCGTCGAAAATATTCGATCTGTCATGCATTCGATTGCCAACCACTTCACTGGTAGTGGACTCTGCAATAATATTTGCAAATTATTAAAATTAAAAAAAATTGGACTTTAATAATAAACGAAAATACGAATAAGTGTTATAGTGTTCTTCAGCTTTTTTTCACTAATAAAACAATATGAGTGCAACAAATACATAAATAATTTAACTTTTATAACAATTATTAGTATTTTTCCTGAAGTGAAACTAAATTAATTTTTATCATATCATAAATGTCACTAATAAATGTAAACTAGTAAATCTTAAAAATTTGCAAAGTTTTATAATTATAAAAAGGAAGTGCACATTACATTTTCCTTCTTCTGGTATTCGTCATTCTTATAAATACTCCTCGCAAGACCGAAGTCACAAATCTTCACGATGTTATCTTCGGCGAGCAGCACGTTCCTCGCCGCCAGGTCTCCATGCAAGACCTGCAAGTACATATTATATAACAATCATTGGAAAGATAGAGAGAATAGTTCATTTTCTAAGCAAGCAATTAAATTATGAAATCCTGGTGTACATAAGTATTCATTTCTCTTTCATTGTAGTAATAAAAAAGTATTCATTTCTCTTTCATTGTAGTAATAAAATATTTAGATAATATTTTGAGTAATTAAAACAGTAGTGTATAATAAAAATATAAATAAGTAAAAGTGTCAGAAAGGTAATTTGTATTTGTACATAATATTTTTTTAAAAGGCCTTCTAGATATTTAATATATGTTGTTATTATTTATGCAAATAAATATTGAATTTTTCATATGGTTAGTATTTCCTCATGGTACTAACACAGAATCTTCTGAGTACTCTCGTTCAATCTTCACTTCTGCACATTTAATGATTTTCAAATATAATTTAAGCACTGGGGAATTTACAAATCTAGACTAGATGTATTTTAAGACTCAAATTATATATATAATATTTGCACGTCATACGTGGCAGAATACGTGCGTTTTATGATATATTGTAACACCATTTTTACCATAGTCTGGCAAATAAACTATTTGATTTGATAAGTTTTTGGTAGGTTTGAAATTTTCTGATATAAAATATTAGAAGATGATTATAAACATTTTATTAAAAATATGTATATTTTTACCTTTCTACTTGCGAGATACTCCATTCCTCTAGCGATTTGGAAGGCCCAAGCTAGCAGGTCTCTTGAAAAGAGTGGCCGTGGCGATCTACCATCACTGTAGTCGCTTTCATAGTTTGAACGCCACTCTGGTTGAATATAACCCGTCTCCGATACTGAAACATTATTTTAATATCATAAAATTATTTTACAAACATTAGATAGCCTATCCTAACCCTAGATATATGTAGATAGAAAGAAATACTTAAATCAAATACAATCCCGTTATCGTCCAAGAAAATAGTAACGGACACAGATGAAATTCTACCATGCCTCACTTACGGTTGCCAAACTTGGACTTACGATCACAAAGCCCAAAACAAAATAAAACAATAAAACGAAATAATGATCATGGTATTCTAGAAAACATTTAATATTATAAAAACTTGTTTTAAAATACGTTTTATACGGGTCATCTCATAATCAGGTGAACTGAACGTTCATAAAAAAAAAAAGATGGTACACAAAATGAGTGAAGCGTGCGAGTTGTATTTTATATGTTTAGGCCAATTAAAAAAATACTGGCTATTTCTCTGCGATAATAGCTACCAGTAAAAAGATACGGCAAAAATTGTTATTTAGTCATTAAAATTTCTAAACTAGTTTTTTTTACCTTTTCTTCCAGATCTATTTGTATTCCCTGTATTTAAGAATGTATGGTCAGTTTCTTGCGTGTGGTTCGAGCTAAAGTAGTCTGAATGCATTCTGTAATTATAAGAATATAATATAGTTAGGTCGAAATGATATGTAAAAAAATTTTAAATGTGGGGAAGTTTTTGAGTAAGAAGATGAAATGATATAGTGGCTAATAATAAAAATCACGAAATACTGACATAATGACGGTCAAAGTATTTATTTTACAATTTCACTTTATGAAAGCATAAAAGAAAAAAATTAAAAATAATAAATATCCAAGTTTTGTGCCTTTCATTCGTTTTCGATTTATCTATCTTCCGACAAAAAATATGAAAGCGATCAATGTTTATACTCGTATAGGGACAGATCATATAGTGATGATGTCATGAAGCAACGTTGTTCTGTGCGACATTTACTCATAAATTATCGCATGGCTCTATATACTGCATTGCTTCTAATAATAAGTCAACAAAATAATATGTACAGTCCAATATAGGACACAAAAAGTGGCAGCTGCGATGAAGTCGTCGCTTTAGTTATTTTAAATACCTTATCGCTCGACTACCACACAGACCTATTGTACCGACCGCATATGGCACACTGTAAATTCATTACTTAGAGATTTATATTTGCATAATAATAACGGCACTATAATAAATCCTACAAAGTTGATTCTAGATGATGACACTTTATACAGTGTATAACACTATCACACGTTAAGGTCATAGATACAAGGTAAAACTGAAACAGAAACTTAACTGAATTTTATAATTCATACAGTCAGTATACAACTATAAATAATACAAAACCATATATAATAAAATAGAACAAAACCTCCCCTTCACTGAACAAAAGCGAAGACTGCTTCTTAATCTGGTGTTATTTGTAGATTTGAACCACACTCATATCTATCTGGTTACAACCAGATGATATTAACTGCCCAAGATATATTTTAGTATCGTTGGCGTTCGCACAGATCAACCAGACGAAACACAGCTTCTTTATGCTGCTATTTCACGCTGATATTTTGTGAGGGTGTGGTCCTACAAACTGCAGTGTAGCTCTACCACTGTAAAAACTTACTCGTCATATCTTCGAAAGTAATACGTGTGCAATAATATTGGAGGAAGGTTCGGGGCAACGACATACAAGCAACACACCTATCCGAAAACCATCAATATGTGATGCACACATATTGTTCCTCGGCTGACAGTCAAAACCCTCATCTGCGAAGCAGAAGCCAAGTACTCTTACAGCTAAGTTACGTAATCTTTGTCTTAACTTGTAACGGATTATCATTCGTTATCGAGGATTGTTAAAGTGACAATAGGCTAAAGGAATCGTTTACTGTCAGACAAAGTTTGTACTTTTATACTTAAATAAGAATCTATATTTTCTGACCCGTTCGTTCTTTCCATTTATTGCAGTATAATTTCCTAGTTCGTATTAAGCACAAATCTTTGTTTGTCAATACGGTATTTTTCTTTTTCATTATAAATGATAATCTAGTACAAAAATATTATACTTACGCGCTACTACCACTACTGCACGAAAAAGCTTTATTGACTTTACCGAGATTCTTCTCCTTGCTATCCGTAAGTTGATCAATAAATACCTCACGATGCTTCTGCAGGTAATTGTGAATATTACCGAATTTGCAATATTCAACGATGACAATCAATTCACCTGAAAACGTTTTAATTATATTTGTACGTGAATAATATATTTTTGTAACAACTTTATAACAGTTTGTAGCGCTATATTATAGTAGTCATTACATATTTAATTCAATAACTAAAGTATAAAGTGTATAAAGTAGTATAAAGTGACATTTACAACTTTTAAATTTCTAATCCATAACTGCATCAATAAATGGACTAAGCTTTTCTATTAAGGTTTACTTTTATATTCTCAAGTTGATGAACGATTTCTAAACTAGTATCACATTTTTATTTAAAATACGAGAACGAAATGTACAGGAAAAACTACATACAACATTATTTTTCAATTCTGCTACACATTAAGTCATTATAAAAATTATATTGTTGTTGTTGTGTTTTAAAAACCAAACACACATTATCAAATAAGTTAGTATATGAACAGGCTACAGGAATCGTTTACTGTCAAACAAAGTTTGTGTTCGTTTCTTATCTATTATTAATTTTTAGTATTAAAATACTATACTTACGCGCTAACTAACAATTTATAACGTAGTAAATCTACATTTTTGAACAGTAAGTAAGATCCCATGTCAGATTAAATTGGTAATATTTAATCTTTTTTATACTTCCAGTACTATATCGTTACACAACTTACAAGTTACACCAATGACTATATATTAAGAGTGAGTTTACAATCCATATCCATAGTTACAGAAAGTATACCGTGATCCAAGTACTAATTTAAATGGCCACAGTAACACTTCTAGGAAAATAAACACAAGGTCGTAGCATGCACTTGTTGCTTGTACATAACAAATAATTTGTGCTTTAGCAGCATATTTTATTGTTCAGTGTGTATTTATTATTAACCACAATTTTTTAAATTCGATGCTTTTTGACGGGGTTTTGAAAAATCGTTTTTTGGTTATCGTATATACAGTTTATTACGTTTATCATTATCTTTCATTTGTATGTTAAATACAATCAATCTACATCTCGAAAACAATCTACTGGTCCATTTCGAACTTTAGGTTTATTTAGGTAAGTGGCAATAGTAGGCACGCACTGAAGGAGTGCTTCCTCGTTCTTTTGTGAAATCAACTACAATATTATTATCTTTTATTGTTCTTAGTGTCTATATTTAAATTTAAAAAAATGATTATTTATCTGTAGTATTATGACGATCTTAGTACTTAAGTAAACTAATTAAATATCTTAAGCAGGAACTGCATAAATTTATGTGATTTTGTTTTAATTCAAGATTGTAGAATATCACTAAGTAACTAATGTAAGTTTTCGATCAGATTTATATATTTTTTACTGCTATACATAGTCAATATAGCATAGTCCGCTGCTCGGTTCCAATGCGTATTAGAGAACACATTATGCTGCATCTTTAGAACGTCTATCTCATTCGCACGTGGATGCAGAACGTGGTCTGTTAGCACAAAAAAAATGCAGTTGTAAATTTCATTGAAGACAGCCGACCAAACCGGAGACTCGGTTCCTCTCGTACCGTAAACTTTTATTACATATTATAATTGCACCCTTAACGTATCTAAAACCTAATATATATAAATCAAAAAATTAAAGAATCTTACGTTTTCCAACATTTTTGGTGCATGCTCCAAGAAGATTGACAATGTTTACATGTTTTCCAAGATGCACCATTATTTTCAACTCTGAAGCGAGAGCTTTGATATACATATTATCAGCAGTCTTTTTCACCATTTTCACAGCCACTTGTGTTGTTTCTTCGGCATTTATTATTCCACGGGCCTCTGCTTTATACACAACACCAAAAGCTCCCGCACCTAGTTGCTTACCTATAATTTTTCCCACAGTTAAGATAATTTTTACATTTAAAACTAAGTACATCATTAACAAAGGTATCTTAGAAAGTTACCAACATTAAGGGCAAGGTTGGTAAATGTTGCAACAACAATAAATAGACATCTTTAAAAAGACTTAAGTGGTTTCCTTGAAGTCATCGCGGAAACATGACAAGGCTCACTAGAAAGTAAAATATCCAAAGCCATACTGCTAGGGGTAAACGGAGCAATGAAAGCTACGGCAGACCCGACCACGCTCCCCATGGATTTCTGCAATATCAGGGGACTTCATCCCAACGTTAACGCCGTCCATTACCAACTCGAAATGGCGAAGCCGGTCTTGTTTCCACAGAGACGCAGATGTCTTCCCCGACTGACCTCATACCTATCCTACCGGAGGTACAAATTGGAACACTAATTTGTGCCGCGGACCAGAATGTTACGTCAGAGATGATATCTGTTCTCGACGCCTTGGCAGTCTTGACCTTTTGGTCTACTTAACTCATCGATGGGCGCAGGCAGTCGATACCAAATGATAGCCCTTGGCAGTCTGAGTCTTGAATCTGGACGCAGCGAAGGCCTTCGATCGGGTTTGGCACAAAACGCTTCTTTCGAAGCTACCCTCCTATAGGCTACCCAATACATTATGTAAGTAAGTCACCAGTTTTCTCACGAACCATAGCATCAAAGACGTAGTCGACGGTGCATGCTCCGACACCAAGACAGTGAATGCTCATGTTCCCCAAGGCTGTGTACTATCACCTGCCTTGTTTCTTCTGTATATCAATGACATGTTGCAAATTAATAACATTTGGGCGGCGGTAATCACTTACAATCAGTGAGCTGCTTGTTCATTTGCCACTTATTCTATAAGAAAAATTTCTAGGTCAACAGTTGTGTCATTACAGATATAGTTAAATAAATATTAACATAGAGGACGTTATACCACTAAAAGGAAAATATAGCGCCTTGGCATGATTGAATAAATTTTCAGGAATACCTGATAGGCTTTGCCTAGAGTATGTTATATTTATATTATATATATCAAGACTATATATCGTTAGTGCAAGTTCATCATCGCTGTATGTAATGTGAAATTTAAATCCAATTACATTCAACTATATTTCTAATGTTGAGTAATGAATGGTGCTTATAATTTTAAAAATGATACTACAGTTTAAAATAAAATAAACAATTTTGTATACCTAGAACAAGTTTCTCGGGCGGAAACTCAAATCTTTCATCATATGGTAGAAGCTCGGCTTGCTCGTCAATACCTAAGTCAGGGTTAAGAGATTTTGTAACACCTTCTTTGAAATACAACAAACCAGCCGCTGCAAGTTCTTTTCTAAATTGCTTTTCCTTGCGAATTTTCCAGGCAAGGTAAACAATCAACAATAATAATATGAATACTATCCCTCCAATAACGCTGAGGTACGCCGCCTTGTTTGTAGATTTTTCTGGAATTACAACAAAATATATGAAAATACTGGCTATTTGATTGATATTTTTAAATATAACAATAGATAAAATAAAAATCCCAAACCTTTAATAGCAATATTAAAGAATTCTCTTGTAGTATCAGTTTTACTTATAGCAACACATTCGTATTTGCCTTTATTTTCTTCCAGCATTTGTTTTATCGAAACACTTGAATTTACTTTAGTATGGTCAATAATCTCCGTAATAATTTCAGTATTAGTTGCATTTAGTAATGGATTTCCATCCTGAATCAATATATAAGGAAAATATAAATAATTGTTTTAGCATTTATATAAATATATAGTCTTATTTAAATCAAACCCTAACCTTATACCACTCAATGCGTGGTGGCGGAACACCTTCGGCTTGACATATTAGCTGATGTGGTCGATATGGATATACCTCTTCGTTCTTCTCCTTCATCGGTTCAGTAATAACAAGTGGTCGTGTCGCTGATAATATAAAAAATAATAGTGAATAAATACAAACTAAAACACTGAAAAACTTAAGTCCTTGTATATCATACCTGCCACAGTGATCGATATAGTTTGACTTTCTTCAGTGTTATCATTTCTAACAGCATTACAAGTATAGTTACCCGCCTGTTGTAACGATATATTGTTTATTTTTAAGTCAGCAACGTAAGAAAATGGATTCTCAGAAAATTCCACTAGAACAAATGCAAATTTCAACCGATGATTTTAAAAAAGTAAAACAAATAATTCAAACTAAATATGCGGACTGAACTTCGAACTCACCAGAATCTAATAATTCTTCGTCATCTGTTCCCATCCACGTCAAATTAACAAAGTCATATTTTGAGGCAACACAAGTCATGATAACATTCTGATTTTCATAAAACCACGTTTGGTCACTGTGTTTAATGCCAAAGCCATTATGGAATTCATAAACAAGGAATCTTCTGGATGCTGATGCTGGTGGAGATATTCCATTTGACGCTTTACAAGTTATGTTACCGGATACATGCACTGGTATTTTAAGATTCGACGTGACCGCATTTAATGTTGCTATATTTGTATCAGACTGAAAATATTACCAATTTATTTTACAACAATAAACTGTTTTGAAACTACACACTTAGCACACGAAACTACTCTAATAACCTACCACAAGAGTTTGTTGTTCACCCTTACTATTAGTAAATATCCAATCTATAGTAGGTGAAGGATAACCAATTGCTGCACATTGTAAATTGGCCATTGAATTTTCTACATACTTTCTATCACCTTCTGATCCAAAGTCAACAATTGGAGAAGCTGTAAACGTAACCAAAAATTGAACGCAAAAAAAATGTTTATTGAATACAAAAACATGTATATCTCATGTTAATTAGTAATTAATGATACCTTTTACTCTTAAATCAAATGTAACATTCTCCGTAGCATACTTATTAGTAGCAACACATGTGTAATTTCCTGTATCCATTACAGTAACATTTCGTATAGTCAATGTCACCGTGCCGCTTCCAGATCTTGTGATGTTGTATTTGGATTCATTTGACGAAATTTCTTTGCCATCTCGTAAGCTGTAATTTATTTATTACAATGATGTTCACATAATATTTTATTACGAATTTAATTTGATGAGTGAATGCAAATTATGTTAAATTTAAACATAAAACAATGTTAAGACCTGAACCATGAGAAAATTAACAACATAAGTCAATTTCCTTATCGCCTCTAGGATCAGAGTAGTGGGAGAAGCTGAAATGTTATTCATAATAGCGCCGTATTTTATTACATATAGCGATTGTCCAGGTGTCAGGAATGCTTCATGACTACCAAACCGTCGATATCTATACTAATATATCTTTGCTTTAATACTTACAAAACGATACGAGCTTGTGGATAGTCCTGTATGGAAGACATTAGCCGCATAAGCTTCTGGCTTGTCTCGATAGGATTACTCTTGCCACCTTTTTTTAAAATTATATAACCGGTATCTAGAATTGAAATCCAATAATTTATAACATCGTCGTGTATGATTTTATAAGTCTATTGATAAAAATTTAAACTTACAAAATGACACATGATACAAACATTTTTGGGTACCGCACAAAGAATTAGCGAAGTTAGCGAATATGAAAATTAGAATAGTAAACTATAAAATTTCTTATGTTACAATAATTGTGGAACAAGGGGATTGATTACTTCTACTCTTAACTATGTTTCATTATCTTTTAAGACTAGGATTAATGATTGAAAGTGTATTTCTTTGCGTTAAGTGCTCTACCATACATAATACATACACACACATTTGGACACTTGGATATTCGGGTTGGTGTAATTTTGACCAACACTTTGACCTTTTTATGACTTGACTCTTGGTATTCATACATAATATGCATGGAATAATAAGTTCCAAAAAATAGAATGTAAATACTGAAGATGTTTAAATTTTGGTGGTAGATAATTCTGAATCAATACATTGATACAATGAGCGCCTGGTGAAGAAGCCTTAAATACATATCTCGGTGAATATTTAAAATCAAAATTTTTCGTGTTAGAACAGAACTTTAAATATTTAATATATCTAACCCAGTTTGACATAAATGCACAAACATATTTCTACGGGTTTCAAAATATTATTATACTATATTCAAAAACACTAAGAACTAAAAAAAATATACGTTACATAATGCTAAACTTATAAAACAACGATTATAAGTTACCGAGACAAGTCAACCTAAAAGGATTTTAAGTCTTCTTGTTATATGCTATATCTTCATTTCTCTGATCGAACTTTATTGTCGAAAGGAAGCACTATTCAGAAAGTGGCACAGTTTTATTTTATTTTTTCTAAGTTTTGCCTTCAAGTTTACAATGCAAACATTCTTTACGCATGTACTTATGAGTAATACCAAATTACTAAACAGAAAACAACTAAACCACCCTATTCTACATCTATTACATACGGTTTAAGAAAAATGGAACATGTAGGTAGAAAATCAATGCAAAGAATTTTGTAACATTTTTTACTCTCGAATTTTGTAATCACCCATCAAGGTTAACAAAAATTTAAATGTTATAAATTATTAAAGTATAGTGGGGATAAACCCGTTCTTTTTGTATCATATGTCATATAAAATTACGCTAAGTAGTAGTAATGATTTCTAAAAAAGAACCATTTTTATATTTTATAACCTGTGGGCTTAAATAAGTAATCGACGGAGAGATACAGACATGAAAATTTTGTGTTTAAATACAAAATATCACAAGATAAAAATAAGTAACATGTGACCTTAAATGTTGTTATATACGACATATTTTAGCATAGCACAAACAATTTAGTTTTCTGTTGTGTTTGAGCATATAAGTTCTATAGTAGGTGTTAAAATTACAAGCAAGCACTTAAGATTACAAATTAATCAAATCAAAATACAAGTAGTAGGACCACGATCCAGTTATTATATGGCTGAAACATAACTAGATCGGCTCGACGAATGGTTAAGTTGGTGAGTTAACTGGAGAAGGACTAAATAGCATCATACCACAGCTGCGTTTTGTTTTGTGAGTGTGGGGTTCCGAGGATTCAATTATGGGTTCTTGTGGTTTATTACTTGATTAAGACATTTTTTGACTACGAGTAGACAATCAAATAACATTACCTAAATGTTTCTTTTCGAATGAAGTGGTTATGGTTTGTCCATAGTTCGTTTTTGATACGCATGTATAGACTCCTGCGTCTTCGATACTGGCGTTCATTATCGTTATATTATTATACAAAATTCCACCAGTTGTTTCATTTTCGTTGGTTCTATTTATCACCTTTAAAGTAAGATTGTAAAAATGGATATTCAAGTTTTTGAATTAACATTATAACGCTTAATATATCGCATGTACCTTTGAACCATGATTTGGTCGCTTCCAGTTTAATGCCACAGCGGAATTGCTTTGATACATAACCGTGCAATTCAGAGAAAAATTTTCGCCGCTAAGAAAATATTCAGACCCACCAATTATTTTTGGTTCGGGTGGAGGGATATTTGAATCTATAAAAAACAGTTTAGTTTTATAATGTTGTCATATAAAACAGTAATAAAATTCTATTGCATGAAAAACTAAAACATCTAATTAAACATTAGAACTCATATGATGTCAATGTATAAATAAAATAAAAACATCCAAAGCAAAAAAAAAATTGCACGTTTATATTTTAAAAGTAATAAAATAACATTAATGACGTGCAATGTTATTAATACTAAAACAGTATAAACTATATCAATGGAAATTAATCAACATTTTATTTCAAATAAATATTAGACGGCCATTTTAACAGTACACGAGAAAAAGCACTTCATGTACTTATTTAATAAAGTGAAAAACGTGTTAAAAACGACTACAGTAAGGACTTCTCCAGTGTACTAGTCGAAATGGGAATATGAACCCTGTAGAGCTTGTCCAATCCCATCAATTTATTATAAAGAAAAATAGCACTAAAAGTTAAGATTTGAACTAATTAAAATTAAATTATTAAAAAAAAATGAAATAGACAAACTCTTTTTTTAATTAAATAAGTTGTTTCAATACAAATAATACCATATATATAATTATATAAATATTCATAACTAAATCACGCGTAACCCAACATTCGCTACACATAAATCACAATGTTAGTAAGTTAGTAGTCATACAATTAAGTGCACACAAAGAGCAACACACCAAAGAAGAAGAAAAGAAGGAAAATAAGTCACAAGCGATAAGCTGTACATACGAGATTAAAACTTCAAAACTAAATGAAACCATCACACCACGCTACCTCGTTATGTGACATCAAGATTGCAGCACTATCTACTTACACATACGTATTATTTTCCCAGAGATTTGCTTTCCGCGTTGTCCCTCGCATTTGTAAGCGAACCTATTCGCTTTGACTAAAAATCCAATCTTTGGAGAGAACTTTAAAAATTCTGGTGTCTTGTTACTCTGCAGCCGTATTACCAGATAAATAATGAGTTGTTAGTAGGAGTAAATGGTTATGTACCAATACATCCATTTATTTTCAACTTTAATTCTATTTTTAAACATTAAACCATCACGAGAACCTCGTAATATTTTTAGTAATTTTAAAATTAAAAAAGAAATGGACGTAGTTCCAACCACATTCACGAAGAAACCTCATAACTAAATAATACTAATTTAGTGTTCTATCAAATAATTAAATAAGGTTGCATTCGTGTATGTGGTGTGTACATTTTTATTTTAAATTCACACATCTTCTAATCACCTACGTTTATGTACAAATATGTCTTTTCTTTCCGCAAAATCATCTCCTCTCTTAGAGTCACAGACCATAATGATTATCGGAAGGTCCGAAAAAACATCGCTATCAAGGGTGAAACCAATTTTAGGATCATATTGCTCATATTCAATGTCTGGAAAGTCCTGAATATTAAGAACGTTGTTAAGAAACCAGTTGAAGCAATTAAACATCGGAGTCCATGCTTTAGTTTATAATTATTCGTTTGCAAAAAGCATTAGTTCTGTTTTTTCATTGCAAGACATAAATGAGACAAAGTAGATCTTATGATATAAATACAATTCTTGTATCAACATTAGTTAAAATCAAAATTAATATAAGGACAATAACTATGTCTCATTTGGCTTTATGTAATCATAAGTTTAGTATAAATAAGAACATGCAAGTACTTTAGCAAGTAACATAGCCAATTGAATTGACTAACTAATTATTCGTCTACGTAATTTAAATTTATTTCTAATGAAGCAATTGTTGGTATATTATGGACTTTAGAGACTTGCACTATAAATAAATATAATTAATAGACAAAATAATTGGCGTCTAAAACATGTACGTTTCCATATTTTGCATACATACCCCCGTGAGTGAAACTTTTATGTCCGGTGTCGTAGGTCTACATTCAATTACGACCTTTGACCCGCTTCTGGCTTTTACGACCTCTCTCATGGGTGCGAACAAGTTATTTGTGCCTAAAATATACACAATTCAACACATAAACCAGTCATGCATGTAACTTTGCTCTCTAATGATTATTTGAAACGGGATTAATCTCACCATTAACGTAGATATAAACGTAAGTGACGTGTTCCGTATCGGTTGGCTCCTCCATTAAATTGTTTAATATAGCGTCGCCATTAACAGTACTATCAAAACATGCGTAGTAACCGATTGCAAATTGATCGACATTATACAGATTAAGCTCAATTTGGAATTTATATTTAGTGTCTAATGACGCAACCGTTGTTTGAGTTTTATTAAAAAACGATCCAACAATTTCCTCTGGGATTTCTTGTTGTTTAAATTCCAATTGATTCATTCCTTTACATCTTAGTGTAAAATTTTGACCTTTTTCTAATATTATTTCTTTTTCAAATGGAATGATGATTGGACCTTCTGTTTCATAATAATCTGAAAATGAGAATTATACACAGCCTGCCTTATTATTTTAATAATATCGCAAATAAAATATTTTGAAATGAAAATATTACAACATCCATACATTAAACTAAAAAGCTATACCTCCATTTATATGATTAGATTGAAATAATTCAATATATAGATTTGCTAATTAAGATAAAACCGCCTGTACATATTTATAACCACTTAAGTACTGAATATTTACGTCTACCCATCCCGCAATGTAAAACATAAGGCTAATGTGAAAAAATACCTATCGCCAATTTGTCAACGTAGAACTTACACATGATACTTAATCACGTTGCAAAGGTAAATATTTGCGTCATTGTCAAGGGTTAGTATCAAATATCAATAATTAGTTAGATAGTATGACTAGACAGAAAAGGAGGCGGAGGCTTCAACGTAGGAGAAAGCTTATCATGATAATGGTAGTTGTAACGTGAGCCCGCGCACCTCATACCGGTGTGTCTATCGAAAACTCGATTAATTAGCCCTGTTCGCGTCTAGGGCGTGACAAGGGTGCGGTCAACATTCGGAAAATTAATCCTACCACAAGGATAGCATGACCCGCTCTGTCGCTCACTGATAACAATTGATCGTATCGGACTCTAGAAAGAGCACAATCAATTAAGTGATTAGGACCCCGCGGTTATATTTATCAGCAAATTAATGCTCATTCAGTGAATTCTATGTCTGCACGACTGTACTAGATATAGGTATACTAGTGAGCCAGCTGGCAATATTGCTCTGTGTTCCAAATACCCAACAGCTAATTTGTATGTATGTATTAATTATTACGAAATCATTTTATAAAGAAATTCTCTTAAATGTGTAAATTATAGGTGTAGAAAAATGTTAAGTAATGAGGCATAATACATATGTGTTAATGTTCATACTCGTCCTCGAAACGAAAGTGAAAAATATATTTCTCGTCCTCTCCTCCATTGGGGGAAAATCTGGACGAGAAATGTGGGTAGCACTTGATGTTCAATGTGTGTACTCTGATTGGAATAAGAAATATTACTTTTAATTTATACATCATAACCTTTATCATTAAATGTGAACACTCAAAATTACATATATATAATAATTTAATTTATTACACTGCTTTACACGTTTTAGTACAATAATTGTCAAGCAGTGACATAGAATAACGATTTTATATTATATAAATTTATCATTATTATATAATATATAATTATTAAATATTGATAAATACATAGGTCAGTTATTATAGAAATAATTGATTATATAAGCACAAGTATAAATATATATATATATATATATATATATATATATATATATATATCTGTGTAGATGCGATTTATAATAACTTGAAAACTGACAAAATTAATTACATTATTTTCTCAAAGTAGGACTGTATATAAATTAGAGCGCATTGTGCTCACTGCACCGGATGTCCCTGTTAAAGTATCGGAATATGCATCCGGTTGATAAAATTATGTAGAATGAGATACTTCCCTTCATGCAGAGACAACGTTGACAAAACGTATTTTCAAACTAGACTAAATTATAATAACTCGAGAAGCTGGTCTTACAAGAACTCTTGTATGTCTACTAATATGGTCATATTCACGGGCGACTGTTAGTATATACTAGCTTTTGCCTGCGATTTCGCCCTTGAACGTAATTTAAATACACTTAAGTTCTAACTCCAATTTTAGATTAGGCATGGAATTTCCAAAAAAACCTTAGTTTTACATTCACCATAATAAGTCACATGTCATTAAAAATCCATGTTCTATGTTTGCCGTGTGGTGCCGGCTTAGAATAGCACCACCCCCACTCTTCCCGTGGGTGTCGTAAGAGGCGACTAAGGGACCTTATCCTGTGATGTGCCAAATGTCACATGCTTATTTGAGCATTGGCAAGTCACTGCATTCCCTGCCTCCATCAGTCGTATCGATCACCCGATCCACTGATACTAGGAGGTTTGGGAACGAGAGAGTGGATCTACAGGAGCGCAACTGTTTGTTCACTATAATCTCATCACGAGCAGATGACCCTTGCGAAGTTAAATGGACTCTGAGACCAAAGTCCTGCGGCGATGGAGTGTCGGTGGTGGGATTCTGGACTTGATGTATCCGGGTCTTAGTCGGCACTCTGAACGTAGGCGGTCAGACGAGAGTGGTCGCTCCTTGGACTCGACAGAGGCGGGAGGACAGGTTCGGCAGCATGTCTTATGGCAAAGCAGCCCTATTCAGGATCGCTCTGCTTTCCCCAGCCTGGGGAAGGGCCAAGAAAAGGTGGCCTATACATAGTCCGTCTCACGTCTCACCCAGATGCCAAACCGCGGGCGTCTGGTCATCGATCATACGCGGTCGAAATAAGAAACAGAAAGAAATGTGCAAATATCTATTTATTGGAGCATGGAACGTACGAACTTTCTTGGATGCTGACATCAACCTATGTCCTTAGAGAAAGACCGCTCTCATTGCTAGAGAGCTGGGTCGATACAATATTGTCATTGCTGCAATTAGCGAGACTCATCTTAGGGATAGTGGGCAGCTTTGTGAGCAACTAGGTGGCTATACCTATTACTGGCATGGAAAACCTAACTACGAAAGGGAGTCAAGTGGAGTTGGTTTTGCCATTACGAATAGATTAGCAAGATCGCTACATGAACTGCCCGTGGGAGTAAGTGATCGTTTAATGACACTTCGTCTACAAATTTCATTGACTAAGTACCTCCATCTTATCAGCGTATATGCTCCCACATTACCCTCGTCGGATGAAGACAAGTGTAGGTTTTATCAAGAACTCCGTCATATCTTGGGAAAAAATCCCACCAGTGATAAACTACTACTGTTGGGAGACTTCAATGCCCGGGTAGGAACAGAATTGTAATGGAAAGGTATCCTCGGTCGCCATGGTGTCGGAAGTTGTAATGCTAATGGCATGGATCTTTTGACACTATGTGCAGAGTTCGACCTATGTATTACGAACACCTACTTTCGACTGCCTGAAAAATATAAGACCTCGTGGATGCACCCTAGATCCAAGCACTGGCACCTCTTGGACTACGTCATTGTCCGTAAGAAAGACATTAAAGATGTTTTAATCACAAGAGCCATGAGAGGTGCCCAGGGTTGGACGGATCATCGACTAATCCGATCAAAACTTAAAATTACTTTAAAAACTCCACGTAGAGCATGCCATATGTCTCCTATTAGCCTTGACACCAATAAACTTGTCCACGACAAACAACTGCGAAAAGACCTTGATGCGGCCTTTAGCACCCAACCACCCGTCCACGAGCAAACGTCTGTTGACAAATACTGGAGCGGTTTTGTTACAAAACAATACGAATGCTCCCTCGAAGTTATAGGCAGAACTAGCAAAAAGAACCAGGATTGGTTTGACAATTCGGATCCCGAAATAATGAAGCTTGTCGAGAAACACAGGCGTATGCTCAAAAATATATCTAATGATATGGACAGAAAGGCCGCTCAAAGGCTTCTAAAAGCGAAAATTCGCGAGCAGAAGGATAGTTGGTGGGCCGATCGAGCTAGCGAGCTACAGCATTTTGTTGACACTAATCAGATGGGCATGTTCTTTGAGAGTATTCAGTCAGTGTACGGCCCAAAGTGCAGGAAAACGGCACCAATCTATTCGCGTGACAAGGGGAGACTGTTGACAGACCGAAAGAAAGTGTTAGCTCGCTGGGCGGAATACTTTAATGACGTCTTAAATCCTGTAGCGCAAAGCGTTGACTTAGCTTATGTAGACTCTCTGAATAGCCGGCCCATAGCATATGATCTTGCTCTCCCACCAGACTTAAGTGAGTATATAACAGCAGTAAGAAAACTTAAAAACAATAAGACCCCAGGATCAGACAGCCTTCCATCTGAAATTTTCAAGTACAGTGGACCCAACATTAACATATTAACTGTTTGAACTGATTAGGAAAGTTTGGAACTCTGAAACTGTACCTCAAGACTGGAAAAACGCCTCGATATGTAAGCTCTATAAAGGCATAGGACAGATTTCCGATTGTAGTTCTTATAGAGGCATTTCCCTTCTTTCCACTGCTGGAAAAGTTCTGGCACATATACTCAACACTCGTTTAAGTTGCTTGGCGGAAGGGATACTGCCGGAGAGTCAGTGTGGTTTTCGACCTCATAGGGGCACTATAGATGCTATATTTGTTGTCAAACAAATCCAGGAAAAGAGCCTAGAGCAGAATCGTCCCCTATATGTGTTTTGTCGACCTTGAAAAGGCTTTCGACCGCGTACCACGCGAAGCTCTGTGGCTTTACCTGCAAAAAGCTGGTTGTCCTGGAAAATTCGTGAACTTAATCAGGCAGCTCCATGATAACATGATGGCCAAAGTTCGTCATGAAAACGAATTCTCGGGGCAATTTCCGGTAACGAGTGGTGTGAAGCAGGGCTGTGTTGTGGCTCCGACTCTCTTTGCCTTATACTTCTCCGCTGTGCTTGAGGACGCGTTTCGTGGGTGTTGTCGTCAAATTGAGTTCAATGTTAGGACAGATAAGAGTGTTTTCGACTTATCACGTTTTAATGCGAAGAAGAAAGTAAAAAACTCGCTGTACTGGAGGTCCTCTATGCCGATGCCGTGTGTCTGATGGCCGATAGTATGGAGGCACTTCAATCCTATATGGACGCTCTGCAGCAGTCTTGCCGTAGATTTGGTTTAGTTATCAGCATCTCCAAGACCCAGGTGCTTAAGTAACCACCTCGTGGTGGCGTAGCAGACCCTTCAGACATAACTGTTGATGGAAAGCCCTTAACGGAAGTGTCTTCTTTTAAGTACCTTGGCAGCCAAATCACGAAAGATAACAAGCTCGATGCAGAGATTCCATCTAGGATAGCAAAAACTGCTGCTGCTTTTGGCCGGCTGACGCATCGTGTTTGGAGATCGCACGATCTAAAGCTGCAGACTAAGTTGTCGGTGTACAAAGCTATGGTTCTTCCGATACTTTTGTATGCATTGGAGAGCTGGTGCCTGTACAAAAGCGACATCCATTTATTGGACAAATTTCATCTGCGGTGTCTACGCACTGTTTTGCTAATAAAGTGGCAGGATCGCATCCCCAACACGGAAGTTCTTCGTCGTTGCAAAATGCCCGGCATGGAGGCATTGCTTATGAAAGGTCAGCTAAGATGGTGCGGGCATGTTTGGCGTATGGATGACTGCAGACTGCCAAAAGCATTTTTATATTCCGAGCTCTCAGCCGGAAAACGCAATCGCGGCGGGGAGTACCTACGTTACAAGGACGTGCTCAAGCGGCATCTATCTGCCTGTAATATACGTACGTGTACGACAAGTGGGAGGGCTTTGCTTCATTGCGGCCAGAATGGCGCGCTCGTGTCAAAATAGGTGTGAAAGATTTTGAAAAGACCCGTCTCATTAACCTAGACGCAAAACGCCACGAACGGAAATCTCACCCCAAGCCCTCCTACAACTACACCTACAATGTCAACGGTCAGCTATATTGTAGCACTTGCGACCGGGTATTCAAGAGTAAGTTCGGCTTCGCAAGCCATATCAGGGCTCACGCTCGGAACTAGTTAGGGTCGCCGTCACCGGTCACGGTGTGGACAACAACTAACTATATGTTCTATGTAGTTCTGGGTATATATTCTGTGTCTCTATATGTCTGTTATGTCTCGAAGCTTCGGCAGTCTTCTTCCAGTCGAGCCAGTTCATCTATTGCCTAAGCATTGCCGACCGGAAGATTCAGTCTTATGTGTCCCACAACAAATAGTCCAATTTAACTCTTCCGAGACACAAGTATCTGAATACTTGGCGTTGACATATCGAGCGATGTTCAGTTCTTCACTCCTCACGACTGTACAAAGCTTGGCGTTCTCAATAGAGCAGGTCAGTATTTCGTGTCGGTCTACCGCTCGCAATTTTTCAAGGCGCCTGTGTTCGGCTTCACATGGAGTACTGTACTCATTATTAGTCGTGACGAGCCTTTTGATCTTAGTCATCTGGGGTGACCACATTTGCATTATGATCTCTTATGGAGAATGCATGTGTTTCATGCGCCGGAGAAATCGCTTACCATCAGATGACGTTTGTCCCTAAATACAGTAAAAAAATCTCTAGGCCGGGGCATCTCAGTATTAGCCAGCTCCTTCCATTTGACCGATCATCGATCGATTTCGCGAAGAGATGTTGCATCTCTTTGTATTTTTGACCTACCACGGAGTATTTTGAGAAATTGTTCGGATTAATTCCAGCCAACACCATCTCGATAGTTCGCAATCCGCCACTATGCGTTTTACACAAAGATTTTTGCCAATCTTACATCTGCTCTATAGAATAAGCTGTCGCGGCAGCATGGGTGAAAGTGATCACTTGCCATCGAGTGAGCTGGTACCTATTCTATAAAGAAAATTAGAACAACCAGAATGTGCGTGCTCACACGCGAACACACTACGTAGACCTGAACATGGTAGAAACTGTTTTGCCTCAAAACAATTCGTTGTTCGTAGTTTCAAACTTGATTGTTTGACCTTGCGACTTGTTAATTGTCATCTTAAAGCAACTTTCAAAGGCGATTGCAGTCTCTTTGACTCAAACGGAAGGTCGTTCGGTATCAATGGAGTAAGCGGCACAAACACCGTTTTTACTTAGGCTGATCCAATCGTGGCCACTATTAAATTGCGATTGAGTTGACGTGGAGTCAAAGTGTTGGGCGGCGACTTCCAACTTCTCAGCAAAATGATCGGAGTACCCACCCATAGTTTAAGCTTTTGGTTTGGGACACGGTGACTTTAAAGTGTTCAAAACTTAAACTACTGCTGAGTTCACAGAATTATACACTATTTCTTCCCCCTCAAATAACTGTAGAAATATCTCTTTAAAAACCTTAGCTTATTTTAGACACTCATTCGGTTCATGTCAACTCTCGGACCTTCATTCTATTGGTTTTTCCTGTATGTGGGCAATGTGTAGCCACATTTTATTATTAGCTCTTACACTGCAGTCACTAAAGTGCACAACTCGTCTGCTATATTTAGGTTGGCATTCATCTATTTTTGGACAATCACTTAGCTCAAGCAATAGAACCGAAGATTCACCCGTAAAACCAGGAGTGATCTTAAGTGGATATTATATTTTTTGTTGATTTCAGTACCATAAAAAGTGAGACCTTTTGTTGAGACATGTCTTTATTTCTCTATGCGTGGTCCTCTTTTCGGCACCGGTAATATTCTTCAAAAATCTCCTGCCGGCAACACTGTCATACCACCCATAACATTTTTATCATTCTTCGTATCTTACAGAGTCCTATTCAAAGTTGTGATGCTCTTTTGAGTATACTCTCATTCCAGACTATAATATTAGCTGCTCTTAGAAATCTGCGTGATAACTCGATTCGATTATTGCAAAGAGGAGTTTTAACATAGCATTCACTTTATTAATATCGGTAATATCGATAATAACATTTCTCGACAATAATTATATCGTATGTTATTTAAAAGCTAATTAGGTCACAGTAGCCTCTAACTAACTCACGTCAACTCTACAGGGTTTAAGTCATACATCGACCAAATTTAAAAGCCCGACTTTCTTTATATGGTTTGAACAATGAACCGAAATCACATGATCAAGCATAGTATCATTCGAACCTTATAAATATATGATATTATTGCCTATTTACAGCATTCTTTACATTCATTATATATATATATATATTGTTGCTGCTGAAACTTTCTTAATTTAAATATAATACACAAAAGTGTCAATATGACTGTTTTATAGCTTTAGATAGTTTTTACGAAATACGTATTCTCTCAACGGAATTGTCATCAGTTCCAATAACTTGCTCGTTGCTTGAGCCATAAATCCCAGGAATAGCCGCAATATATACAATGGCACTAATGTCATTTCAAGTCCAAATAAGCAAATTAAAAATACTACTCTAAAAACGATAAACCTATTATATGTTCTACTCGTACTTCTAACTTATTCCGTGAAAAATATGAAAAATAGACTGACTTATTTTAGAATAATGAAAAAACTAACTAGAAACCCAAATTACATTTAAGAAAGCCTGATAAACAAGCTAAATAAAAAAGAAAGCAAATACCACTAAATTTATTATATTATTATTTATACTATGAAGAAAAAATTGTTAACATCACATTATTTTAGTTGTATGGTAATAAACGAAGCATTAACGCAAAGATAACAAAGGTAGTCCCCGTTTATTCAGGTTGACGACGTCAGATAGCCTTAACATCGCATTTTGTACTACGAAACCATAGCACGATTTAACATATCAACGCCATCTATGTAAATACAAATTTGTAAACTCATACAGCTAGAAGTATTATTTTTTTTGCCCAGAAATAAGGAACCCTTGCATTATTTTTTTATGAAAAAGAACGTTTATAATATGTATAGATCAGTTCTTACTATCAAAGTAAATCGTTTTTTATTATTAGCTTTATTTATTCCTTTTATAGCCCAATTTTACGGAGTTTTTTTACCAAAACACTTAGGAATATGCTTGTGACTCAACACCAGATCGGTTTTCGATGAAATGTAGCGCAAATAGATCACGGCCTACGATATTTTTTATCCCGAATGATGAAAGTATTTTAAGTAGGGTGACCAACAGGAACACAACATTTTCAATTTTTAATTCTTCATTTATGCCTAACCTAAATATTTACATTATTCTAATATGAATCTATGAATAAAAAAATACTTTTAACGTGTCCTTAGATATAGCTCGCAAGCCCATTCCCATAATTGGTGTACCAACCTTGTCCTACTTACAAATCGCATGCCCCTTTACATGCTTATGTAATTACTTATTACGCAATTTGCCTATTTAAGTTAACTTATTTGATATTTGTTACTTCTTATAACTTTTGCCCTTGTAGATTTTTTTCCACGACTTTAAACTACATTCAAAATCACTTAAGCTCGATGAAGACTTCTCAAATTTAAATTGTACAAATATAAAAATTAAAATGTTACTGTTTCTGAGAATTTGTTATCAGTTCCGTTCCGTTATTATTAAAAACATTACAGTTGAAACAGCACAATGCGATATTATAAACCAGCACATTGACGAGTACCTAATGTATCTACAATATTTATTTGTCAAACATATCGTAAACTAGTACACATTTGAAAGAAATATAGCTTCTGATTAATGTGAGAGCGTGATAGAAGTCTTACCTATTTGAATATCTTCATATATATTAAATTAAGTTATAGTTTTAGATATAAATATAAGAATCCAAAATTCACGTAGAATCCAAATGCCAATTGTAACAAATTTAATTCCCCCTTAGTTTTGAAGTGGTGGCTCTGGATGTTTTAATATAGAATTTCATTGGAATTACTTTCACACTATCTAGTCAAGTGGCTTTATTGACATTATGTGATTTAATAAGCCTTTGAAGATTGTAATGATCAGAACATAAAAATCTACCTAAATTTAAATAATACCTTTAAAATGATTTTGAAATAAAATAACATTAGATGAATATAATTAATAATTTGATTTTTTTTGTTATAAATTTGAATAGAGCTAAATTCTAGTCTAATAATCAAAACACATATTTGAATATTTCGAAGATCCTAAAGTAGAAATATTAGTTATAACTTCAGATATTTAAACTTACAATTATATAAAATATATAAAAAAAAGAATATTTCCCTGATAAAGATAATATTCTTAAATAGTCTATTAGTTAATAGTAGTTCTTAAATAAGTTTATAAATTAACGAATGCCTTTTTTTTTAATGTTACTGGCGACGAACGAAGACACAATTCACCTGATAATAAGTTGGTTGGTTGATGGTAGTGGTGATTGCGATGCGGTTGATGGTCGTCTGAAAGTCCTCAACAAAGATTCAAGACGCACGGGCGTGGTCTGTCATGAGGACTGATATAGAATGTTTCAGCTAGAATCCAGATGCACTGTGACTCTATCCCCATCAATATCCAATCAATCAACATCTAATAAAAAACATCTAACCCGCAAACAATGCAGTGGTTAAAAACAAATGAATACATTTTAATAGTGGCACACAAAGTTTTCAGTTCTGCTTTTTCTAGCGAGTGCATAATCGTTAAAACTACAAGGTGATTACTAATACTTGAGGAGTATTATATAAAGTTTCAAATAGATCGGCGAAGTAAAACTTATGGAAGTAATAAGTATAAGAATCATTTTTATAACTTTCCTTTAAGATAAAGTGGCATGCCGTGTTTATGAGACATCGTTTATTGCCATTAACTCTAATGCGACAATGGCATACTAGCGCTTAGAAACAATACATAGAATTTATTAGTCTATATATTGTTTAGAGAGGCATCAGGTAAATTAACAAAAACTGTTATAGCCTTTACTTAGCGGTTCGAATTCTCATCATTAATTATAATAATATCATTATTTTAATTAATTGATTTCAAAACGTATGCAATTAATGTTTTGGTGAGCAAACAAGAAATAGATCTTGTAAGTAGCAACTATATCAATAAACAGTGGTGGAGCTACACTGCAGTTTGTTTCTAACTGCAGAATGAATGGGTTAGCTCGACCGCGGTAGGACCACGCCCTCACAGAATACTTAGTGTTTCGTCTGGTGAGTGAAGGGATCCGGAGACCTTTATTACTGGTGACGAGGTATTCCATCTCAGTCCTCAAGGGTGACAACGCATCTGCATTATGATTCCTTGTCAAGGATGAATGGTGATGTCATGGTCCGCAGGAATCACTTATCGAACTGTGGGATCGATTGTTACTGTTAGTCATAAAAAAAATTGTGTATTAGATTCTGTGTCGATAGAATCCTTTAGCCACAAAGATCACCAGACAACTATTTCTTCGGGTAGATGTAATTTTTATTTTATTATATTATCGCAGCATTATTTTGGCAATCATTTTCGTCTAGACGCACAACTTGTTACCATGATGAAGCACCAGACTTGTTCACTAAAAGTCTGTAAGTAGCCCACAGTTGTACATCTTCACTTCCAAATTAGGAGACACCGTTACGTCGGGTGTCATCTACAGGATACATATCATGTTATAGCAATGAACGTTTAGATATACTTGCACAAATATGCAGGACATCTCGTAGATCGTAGAGGCCGCTCAAAGTGTCAAAAAAACTACCCACACACGAAACTGCTTAATGCTAGTCTAGCTCCGATCTATTGGTGTGTGTTGCTGCCATTAGACGTTGTTATTAATCGTCTCTTATAAATACCTATAAGTCAAAATGGGTTCATATACATATACGTACATGGGTGTTCAAACCGCTTTAACGTCACGTAGACTGAACCGGTTATAAATAGTAATAAATATAACTTATGGAAGTAATAAGTATGAAAATCATTTTTATAACTCCTAATTGACTTTCGTTTATGACAAAGTGGCATGCCGTGTTTGTGACACAACGTTGATTGCCATTAACTCTAATGGGACAATGTCATAATGGCACTTAGAAACAATACATTGAAATATTTAGTCAATATATTGTTTAGAGAGGCATCAGGTAAATTAACAAAAACTGTTATAGTGGTACCTTTATTTAGCGGTTCGAATTCTCATCATTAATTATAACAATATAATTATTTTAATGAAACATTTCAAAACGTAACGCAATGAACATTTAACGGCTACAAAATATATTGGTGAGCAACTGAAATAGATCGTTTAAGTAGCAACTAATTCAATTAACGTATTTATAATGAATGAATATATACCATTATCACATTTCGCCATCCTTTAAAAGCAAGCTGTAGTAGATTTTAAAGTAGTAAGATATAAATTAGTTATATTTATATAGTTATCAAATTTACAAGACAGCTGTACACCAAGAAGCAGTCTACGCTTTCACAGAACAATAGCGTATGTAATATTGAATGAAATAAACTAAAATCCTTATGTACTTGTCACGAGACATTCCATTTCAATCATCAGGGGTGATAACATACAAACATTATGATTTCTTATCAATGACTTGTGTAGATTTGTAGGACCACCAGATTCACTTATAACAAGGTGAAAATTTAAAAGTATTTTATATGTGACGTTCTGCTTTTCATTACGTGGTAATAATTTTAAAATTTTAGTTAATTAAAAGTAAAACTAAATTAAACCAAATCAAATTCTATCTTTTTTATATACAATTAAAGGGACTTTTTAAATGATCTCTTAAAAAAACAAAACTTATTATGATTCGATCGAAACCGATTGAAACAGGAAATTTGCGACGCCTTTATGTCACTGTCAATGTCAAACACGCATCGTAAAAACTTTAGGAGCGTAATGTTTGTTATAAAACGTATCTTTAGTGCCTCTATTGTCTTAAATTGCATATAATTCTAAGGCCCAAACATCTATAGGAGTATCAAATGTATTGGGTTGCTCTCTTTGATCTCAAATAATCTGCCGTTTGGTTAGGAATTCCAAATTCAAACGTATTTCAAATTTAGGGTTGTGTATTTGTTTCGAATTTAGCGTTTCATTAGTTTTTTCTATAACATCCTTCTGTTAACAAAATGGAAAACTTGGAATATCGCGATAAAATACTGGTGAGTGTTTGGTGGACCAGTGCTGGTGTCATACACTACAGCTTCCTAAGATCTGGCAAAACGATTACGACGGATCTGTATTATCAACAATTGATAACGCCACTAATTTTTTTTTTCAACAATGGAATCAATGAACTATAAAAAGGCGAAAGTGCATAGATAATAATGGTACATACTTCTATTGATAAAATATATAATTTCATAAAAAAAAACGATTTTTACTCTTTTCATATAATACCCTAATTTCATATGTAAGGACCTAATTTTTACTCAATATATAGGTTATATTTGACTAAATATATAAATTGTCTTTTACAGCTTAACAGAAGTAAAGTAACAGCCTATAGATCCCCATTTTGGGCATAGGCCATTCAATCGTCAAATCTATCACACAAAATTGCACTAAGAAAGATCGAACTCGACTACCTCATATAAAGTAAATTAAAAACAAGCTCCTATACACGGAGCTAGTGCTCAGTGTATAAAAGCTGAAAAGGTTTATGTAGTTTAATAAATATATTTGAAATTTCACCACCATCGTCGATCTTAAATCGTTGAAATGCAAGAAATGCAATTGCGAGTGTTATTTTAATTGCTACTGAAACAATCGTGTGACAGCACCATTAATAATTTTATATAACTGTTAGATGACATAGATGTTTCTTTCACAAAGATCCAAAAAATACAATTGTACATTTATAAAACACATTTACCCTAAAAGGCTTTAGATAATGTAATAAAAGTTCTAGCAAATAAACGTGCTGATAAGATATGACTAGGTTCTTTATTTTGATATTTCTTGTTTTATACAAAATGCCATGTTTATTTCCTTGAATTTACATAGAGGTTTGACGTGATGCTCAATTCATGGATTATTTGAATTGTCTTGTTTATACACATTAATTTGTAGTTTATCTGAACGTGGATTACACTAACAATCTGATCACTTTTATATACCAAAAGATAATCTCTTAATTCAATCTAGCATTCTGTAACATCTTATGTCATAATAAATGTAAATTCTTATTGATTAAATGATTACGTGTAGTAAATAACCTAAAAGAAAGATACGGCTAATTATTCTAGATGAGGCGATGAGGAGATTTATTTTAAAATTATAATAAATTTAATAAATAATAAAATTAGTTTATTATTGTGTTTGGAATTTTAAACATATATCGGCGCTGTTCATAGGACTTTCTGGCTATAAAAAATTGTTTATAATTCAGTTGTCTATAAGTTCAGTCGAAAGACTATTTTGTTTAAAGCAACAACCGTTTTTATATAAAAAATCGTAATTTAAATAAAGACTAGCAAAGCTAATTGACAAAGCTTTTTGCTAATTTCTCGTTAGTGACTTTTGTATTTATTTTATATTTACAAGTTATTATAATTATAGAACAAATTATATAGTAATAAATCGTTATGTAGCAATACAAATTAAAAGTTTCTCTTATATGTAGAAGTAACAAAATATTAGTAAAACAATACAGTTCACCCTAATTGTTGACTACTAGAGTAGCCCCTAGACTACTAGAATACATTCCTTAAACAAGACTCTGTGTGTTGTCACTTTAAAGATTACAATAGAATACCAGTTATCCGGCTCGCACATATGCACATTACACATTCATGAGATACGTAAAAACTCAATTTATGTATGCTATTTTTAACACAGGCGTTCTTTGTATCTAATTATTGTTGGACTTTTGTTGGAAGTATTATTTATTGTTGCGACATGACTTTAATTTTTACTGGTACATCTGTTAATAATACTTTAAAGGTCATTGCCATGTCACTGGAATTTTAAAAATCTTTTAGATTATTTTGTATAATAATATAATTCCAAAGACAAAATGTTAAAACAAAGCTATAAATTTACTTTAACTAGTAAAAAAAAGAAGCAAAAATATATTTCGACAAAAAATATTCATCACATGAAATCTCCGTGGTGAGTACACAATCTGTCAATGTCGTCCCATTTGAACAGATCAATCTATTAAATTTCGACCAATGCAATACGTAAGTTCCGCTAAATAGACAGATTCTACTTTATACACTTCTTCTTTAAATTAAAAGTAGTTTTATCAAACTACCAAATATGTTCAAAGGTTAATTAATAAAATGAAAAAATATATATAATGTTTTACAATCAAAAATTATTTACTCGACTTGTTTGTTTTTCTTCTTTCCTATTTCGTATTATGAGTTTACTTATTCGAGAATTGGAATTAAATTTATTGACAAAAGTTTTTATCAGTATTTATAACTTGTTAGTTAAGTAACATTGTTATGTTACCCACGTACATCCACTATTAATCAACAAAATCTATACATTGTATTATACACATTTATTGCTACTAACAGAAAGTAAACGCGAAAAGAAAATATATAAAAACTATAACGATTTTATATAAGCTAAATGTACACATGTTTTTCGATTTTATGTAACCAATAAGCTTAGTGTACATGTTTTTCGCAAATCCTTAATTAAATAACATTTACCGAACGACTGATTAGCTTTGAAGAAAACATCTTGATTCTTAACATTAGTTGAACTATGGTCCTGATTTAGATAGAAAAATATTTTTAGATATTCTTCTTTATTGTCATGGCCACGGCTAATCGGCAGGAAATACTGATACAGATTTAAACCATATGGGATATAATTTACTTCGCTGTTTGAATACCGTTACCTAATAACGGCTTAAAAAAAATAGTATGATATTTTATTGTCAAAATTTTCCATTAACTATATTTATGTAAGAATTTTAACTCTTAAAAACTACCATCACGCAAAAAGAATTGATGACGTTTAACTAAACTTTAGCTTTTATTCTTAAATGTGTATGATGTTAGATGAACTGTGTTAGTTCAGCGACTAAGGGCTTAATTTCCCTATTATAAAATCCACAGTGTCGACACCAATGAAATTGTTAATTGCAATATTAAGGGCTGATTTACCATTTGATAAGTGGCAAAAGAAAACATCCATTATATAATATAAAGTCTATTATTTTTATTTTTAATTTATTTATTATAATTAGTCCACTACTATACTACGTATAATAACTAAAATATAGCAAAAATAAATATTACGTCACTTAAAAAAAAAACATGTACCTAATAATAGTCCGCGGACGCCAATTAACAACAAACAAATACCAATTATTACATTCATTTGCGAAACGCAATTTTTTATCGATTTGACTCAACATAAAATTATACTACAGACATTAAGAACTCCAAAAAATCACAAAATTTATAAAATAATCGTACAACGAGCATCGTTGACAGAATAATCAGCACAGAATATCTAGTATAGTGCTTTAAGTTTGCAAGGGTAAAAAATACGTTACATTACACAACCAAGATGACAGAAATATCCAAATATTATATTTATTTGTAATATTTGGTTTAGACGATTATAACGACCGGAAAATTTAAGGGTTACAATAATCCAGATTTGTACTCAATGTATAGATGAAAGAAAAATTCTCTATAACATATCTTTTAAACTTTACATATGATGTAGCCAAAATGTCAATATCATTAAACTATATAATGTAAGACTTCATGACACGCCACAAAGGCACTCGCACTCCAGAATTTTCTCTAAATAGTCCAGGCACAAATACTAAATACCTAATTGCGAGTATCGCGTATACGTTCTTAGCGGCTAGGAATACGAATGTTTACTTTATTTAAAAATCGCTATAAAATATAATATAAAAGCTATAACTCGCGTGATATGTATAATAGAAGCTGAAACGCAAGTTACTCCGTCAATGTACAAATAGACAAAGCATAGAAGAATATATTTAAAACCAAGTTTATAAAATCGGGTCAAAGTTATTAAAAAGTACAATACATTAAGTCTTTACCTGTGAAATTGTCGTTCTTTAGTATTGGCCATGTCAAAGTAAAAAAAAGATTTTGATTGGCTGTGAATTCTAAATTCAAATTAATTTTGTTTTAAAAACATGACATTCTTTTTACAAATTCAGTCTTTTGTTTATTAATGAGAATTTGTATTTGACCTCTAGAAAATTGATGGTCACTATTTGGTGGTGTAATGCGATTCAAAGTATATATATATATATATATATATATATATATATATATATATATATATATATATATATATATATAAAACTTTAATCCTATCTCAGCTCAATTGCATCAGCACAGAATGTTTCGGGATTCCGACTATACTCTTTCAATCCGGACATCTGCAATCTATGATTTTAATGCTTAAATTTTCTTCATCGAATTAAGGACGTGGGGCCTACGTCATTAATATTTTATAGGGAGGTTCCGTTACAATTACAACAACAATAAATTAAGATAAAAAACACGGATGTAATGTGGAATACGCGTACTTTTAGTTACTTATGGAACTAACATTACTAAGTATAAGGCGCATTATGAATCACTAGAACCGTATCGTAAATTCATCCCAGACTATCGATGACTCACCGCCTGACACACGTCGAAGTCGGAAACTGAGTCCGACGACCGACTGCAACGAGCTCGAAAATTTCGCTAACAGTGATTCACCTTCATTCAGAGTGCCTTTTACTTTCATCCCAGACAGATCTTGTATGACGTGTTATGTACCTCAATATTTTGGCTAGATAACAGCTAATTAACATGTCATGATTTTTAAATATTTCTATTATATAATATAAGAATAGATCCTAAACATAAATATTTTCTTTGGGACTTACTTATATTCTTGGTCATTTTTCATTTATTCGATCTATATATCGATTATCTATTTTAAAGCTTTGGGTAAACTCATGACAAGCAAAAAATTAAGTACTAGTATGATTAAATACATTTATAGTATCCCGTTTTTAATTTAATCTCAAATTAATATTCATTTAGTTAAAAAGATATGCCTCAATATTCATTTTATCAATACTAAAAAAAGTTATTAAGTAAAAAAGTATGTAGTAAAAAAGTAAGTAAAGTAAGTAAAGTTATGTAGTAAAAAAGTTATTTAGTATTTAAACATAAATTTGAGGGTAATTTCGTAAAAAGGGATTTGTTTGAAAGTACTCTTTTGTATCGTATGAAGAAGCACCCTTTTTAAAGAAAAGATTTCAATATTTAAGTCATCATTCTTAATTAACTTCTTTTTTTGCTTTGGCAGGCTTTTTGTGAATTGTAAACATAAATATTCATCAGTAACAAAAGATGCTATCCTTGTGCTGAAAACATTACATTTTTATTGGAAACATTAAATGGTAACATTTTGGTTATTAAATAAGTATAACAGATAACAAAAAAAAAAGTATAACTTAGTTTCAAAATACTCTTAAGCTGTTTATCAAAATATTTCATAATAATATAAATAACAACTCATTCAGATGCATTGCTTTCTTAGAACGTGTCACCGTGTCGTATCGTTTTCGTTAAAATGTAAATATATCTTTGAATTAGTTCCAATAGAGCATATGTGGTAACACGTAATAGCAATAATATTACTTATTTGTTTTTTTTTTTACTTTTAAAAGATTCTTAAAAAGTAAACCCGATATATTATTGATAGGCGCAGTGCGCATATAAAAATACTTGCTCCTATCAATTCAAATCAATTTTCAGCAAATGGTTAAATCGCCACTGGAAGAAAAGAAAAGGGATGAGCCTGTATCTTAAAGTTCCAGGTGAGATAGTGATCAACGTAATATTAAAGAGAAATTTTTGTACGTTTTGATAACATGTTATTGTGAATAAATAAAAATAATAACTACTAAAACGTAGCTCGATCGTGAGTACTAGTCGCAAAAAATAAGTTTTTTCTTTGACTGTTTACCTAATATTGTATCATTTGAACTAAACAATATCAAGTTATATCAATGTCAAGGTTGATTTTGTTGTTGAAATATAACTATGAACTATGTTTTCAGTGCCAGCTTTATGTTCCTAATTAATAAAAAATAAAATTTATACAGAGAAGTTTAACGTTATGAAAATTAATACTATATATTCCATATACGATATCCGTGTATATATATTATAAACACGGATAATTATAGAAAATATAAGATAAAGTGAACAACTAGGTGAATGGTTTCAATTAACAACGATACGTCTCGATTAGTCACTTTCAATTTGTTTTTATTACCTATTATTAATATGCGCAAACTGTTAGCACAATGTTTTGCATAGCACAAATAAAGCCCTGAACTTTTAACCCAAGCTATAGGTAGGTTTTCCAGCAATTAAGTCTAAACGTAATATCAAAAATTTCTCGTAACAAGTTTGTCATATCAAGCATTAATAAATTAGTGGGCATACTAAGTTGATTAAAATGTCAGTTCTACTGCAAACAGAAATAAGTAGAAATATAGATTCAATTGTTAAATTATATTATGATTATATTTAAAACAACTAATACCAAAATCAGCACAATTTCAAAGCCGTCCCTTTTTTCGTTTTTATCGACACAAACGTTACACAAAATAACAAGCACTCTTTCCGGTAAACTTTAGTTGAAACATGTAGTAAATTTCTAATAAAAATTTGTTTAATTTTCAGTTTTCTATTTATAACCTCGTAGAGACGCGCTTTTTACTGCATATAACTATAGATTATTGTAGAAATTTGCAGCTCACGCCTAATGGAATCTCAGACAGAATATATTTACATAGTTCGTTTACTCGCTTTGTGTTGGGTTTTATTTGAACGAGTTGGGCTTTGAAATTTTTACTGATATAAGAACAAGGTGCATAGAACCTGACGGATAACATCAACAGTTGACTGCTGTTGATACATGTCAATCAATGTCAACCGATTTGTTTATGGTGATTAGTAAAATAAATGAGTATTAAAATAAGTCTTTCGGACAACTGATCAAAGATAAAATCACTCAAACCTGTTTGTGTTTCTGTAGTAGTATACGCAGTTGCGGTCGCGCATATTAGAACGATTCCGACCGCTACTGATAATAGCCGCCAACTCCAGCTGGTAATCATGTTGGTTAAAACTGTGTTCTCTATTGACATAAATAGTTGGTTGCAAAAACAATTTTCTACTGCAGAGATCTTATTCCATAATAAACAATTTCAATGTCGCAGTCTAATTTTAAACTTTTCCATCCGATTTCACCTTCCTCAAAAGCAGGCATTCCACAAACTCGGCTGGTGTCGTAAACAATTCAAATCTGTTGAACACTGACTCATTTTGCGTTAAACCAATGTGAATGAATTGTTAAATTTTAAACAAACAAAACTTTGATAGTTGAAAATATACTAAGAATCACATGGTTAAACTAAATCACTCCTTTAGTGTAGCAGCTCGATCACTAACACACAAAGCTATTTTTCAATTACCATAAAAGTTAACAAGTATTTGATTGCGCGACACGTGATACGCTGTAAACGTAATGACGCGACCGAACCGTGGTCTGTACTTCGGCGGAATGTCCTATCCAACCAATATGAGTATGAGACATAACTAGTAAAGCGCTCGCATGCGGCTACCACGACCTCGGCACAAGACTGAGATAACACTATACAAACACAATGCATAAGAAAGAGAATTTATATGATACGAAACATAGACGCGTACTGTTCCGAAAATTTGACAGTTCTATTCAATATAAACTGTTAATATAATGTGAAAAAAAATTATAAAAAATAAACGAAAAAAACCTTACATAAACTTCTTTGTGTTCAAAGGTTGATTATAAGGTTTAAAAAACACACTACAAATTGCCTTACAACAATGTTTAGAATATCCAACTATAATTTAAGATTTCAAAGGAATTTGAATGAATGTTTTCATTTGCAATGTTTCAATGCTCTATTAAAAAAAATATTATTTATTTTTAAGTTTCCTTAGTTCTTCAGAGGTTACACCGTTCAGAGAAAAAGTTTATGCGCCCAAAGAAAAATACTTATTTTAAATATGCCTAAAGACTTCCAACAAACGCAAGAGCTTGTATTCTCCAAATTCCACTGTTATAGGAACCAGTACACATACCCATAACTGCGGATTTGGACCAGCTATGTGGCATTTATAAAAGTGATTTGTATAAGAATAATAATCTCTAGTGTATATTATATACCTCATACAAAAAAAGATACATATCGTGATTTGAAATTCAAATAAAAGATCAATAGGCTCTTAAACTATATGCTCTTACCTGTGATAAAAAAACCGAATTTTATTGTTCATAAACAAGTGTTACATAATTACGTAATATTTTGTTATCCTGTTATGTCGTTGGATAAAAATTGCTACAAAATAACTAGTGGAAAGCTAGTAAAAAAAGTGTTTTATCGTGTCTGTGTCCATCACCATCTTTTAGCAAACGTAAAAATTGCCAATAGTGCACCACCCATGTTTTGTTTAAGAATATATTTATAGTCTTAAAAAGTACGAATAGTAACAAACTACAAATTACTGACCCATGTGGGTGTATCCGTGAATTTATAACGGTGAATATTGCAAAATTTTTGACGTGTACAGAAAATATGTCATCATTAAAAAAATTTAATGCGGTTAAAATGTTGGAACAGCTTTATGCAATATTTCTTGTTAATTTTTTTAATCGTGATTCAATAAACAAAAAAAGTGGGAATGGTTAAATAGTCTCGTTCAATAAATTCTTTGTTTTCGTCTATTTTCACGTGTATCAATTTTTTAAATTTTATTATATAAGGTATGAATTTATGAGAACGGATACAAACATACTAAAATATATTTTAAAGCGCTAGACTTGAAATTAAAAACAATTGTTTGAAACATGAACGTAGCGGATAACATTCTGTTCACAGAAGTGGCTCTGGTTACAGGGAGGAACGACAAATACGCACCTTTACAAATGCTTTACAAGAAGATGATGATAACTCGCATAAGCTTATTTAATATACTAAATATTGAATAAGTTTTTGCCATGTTGTACTGTAGCAATGACTACCAAAAAATACAATTTATTATTTAAATAATATAAAATTTAATTTCTCATTTCAAAATGTACCTCTTTTTTATTTTCAATGTAAAAGAAATGTTTAATTAGTCTTAAGTAAACAGGGAAATAAGATATTTTTAAAAGTTTCAGTTAACTAGTGATTTGCATTCTTGTGTTACAGCCACGACTGCGATAAAATTATTAAGTGGTCTCGTATTATAGAATAAAATTGTTTTAAACTAATCGCTTACACTTCGTTAAATAGGGATTCATAAGTTTTACAACGGCGCATAGTTACTATTTAAGTTGTTATTCCCTATCGAGCCAACTTTTCATGCTGCAGCTATTTATTTATATTAAAAATACATTGTTTAATTCTAAGAGTTCATTATATTTAGACAAAACAACTGTTAAAATAAAACAAACCCCTCAAAATGTTAATTTAACCTAAACGTAAACTACGTTTCAGCGAAAAAACACCGTTCCTCGTGTAATTAAATTGCAAACCTAATGAATTTACGACATCCCTGGAGAATGTATACAACAGACCTCATGTCGTGTGAAAAATAGATATGTAACTATAGAAGGCCGCGAAAGTAATAAATAATGTTATAAAAGTCTTCATCCTCATTATACAACTGCAATCTACATAATTATTAAGAAACTATTTACTAGTTAACTTTATAATGAAAGTTAAGTGTCTTAAACATGATTATATCGTCTGCCAATACTAATTAATTTATAATATTATATTATTTACCATTAAATACTTTTGATTATTTAACATACATTGCAAGTAGATTACATACCCAATATGGTATATGATAAGGCACATTGTCACTGTAACTTTAAATACATGTGATAACTAGTGTAAATTGCGAAAAAGTTTTGGTTATTATATTTTCTAAGAGGAGATAAATTTAGTAAACAATCGTGTACAATCGTAACAGTGAACATAAATTTAGATATTGTGGCACAAAATTTGTCGCTTGCAGATAACGCAATCAGAAATAAATACACTTTGGAGACAACTTGATATGACATCTCACAAAATGTCGTTATCGCTGGATTTCTGTTTGAATTGCGATAGTGAGAGCGATAACTGATAATGGTTAGGATTTGTAATTATTTTTAGTATAACCCGTACGGTTCAAACACTACGAATCATGATAATGTAATCAACAGTACTTTACACGCTTTGTAACTGCACATAATTTACTATGTTCATATATATATATATATATATATATATATATATATATATATATATATAGCCGTAAATAGCACTGTGGTATTGCCGCAGTATTACTGAGCTTGCCAGCGGTACCAAAATATTTTAATTTGATGGTACTGAGTAAATTTATTTCTTATTTCACTAACGGACTTCAGATTGCCTAATTAATTAATTAAAGATTTTTATTAATGTTTTCTGTTCAGTAAATACTATACCTAGGTTTAGTTTTTATTAAAATTCTGGGTTTGTTGAAAATGAAGACTTATTATATATTATACGACACATCAATATCAATGTGTGTGTTTCTTACTTTACATCTTATTTTGCCCAAACCTATTCAAGTATGTTATACATTTGACATTAACTATGTAAAGTTCAATTCAATGATAACCTATTACTATTTACCATTGGCCTATATTCAAAATCAAGTAAATAAGAGATTGTCCGGTACAATACACAAACTAAAAATATAAAAGTACTAAAATTAAACATGGAAATATTTCTTTGTTCTTAAATCTTTCCATCAAAAGTAATCACCTATTACATTTATTAAAATCATTAATTAATAAATAAAAATATTTTTCCTTCTTTAAACATATATATTATGCATCATATTTTACTCCTATCATTAGTTAAACATTGCATTGGTTGACTAATTACTTAACTACTAGTAAATAGCATTTTAACTACATGCCATAATAAGATAAAGTCATGCATACAGATACGCAACGGTCTATTACCATTCTGTATAGAAATTTACCACAATATGTTTTAAATTCTTAGTTTATTCAAATGAAACAATACCACAAGGGTAACTGTTTTTAAACATTTCATTAATTTGTTTTTTTAAAAACTTCGTCAAAATATAACATTACATTTGTTAACATCAAAAAGTACAAAATAATCACTAAATTTAAGTTTATTTGGAGTGGTTAATAGTAATCAGAGTATTTTACTTTGAACTAAACAAACTTATTCTTGGTAAAGCCAAAAGTTAAACTGTCCACAGGCCGAGTCTTAGCCATGGTAACAATAAACAGAATATATACTACCGTAAAATTCCTAAGTTAATTAATAACTGTCATTGTCTACAATCTAGGTATCATTAAGTGTACATGTTTTGGTCATACCCGTATTTCTATACAGCAGACTTTTTTTATAAAGTAGTTAACCTATGCTAAAAAATCAAGGTTAATATGCGTAACTAGAAAAAAAATCCAAGTGCAACTTTGAAAGAAAACTAAATTTTAACACACAAAAACAACGTTGCATCGTATTGAAATAAATTTTAGTTATTGAAGTGATATTAAGCCTACAATATAAGTTAAAAGTCCCTTTTAAAACACTTAAATGTCATATCACATATGAAAGATACAATGATAGATATAGAACAGATGTTAGTTTATTTGAAGAGCTTAATATACTTAAAATAAACAAACAAATAAAAATACTGAAATCTTAAACTCGATTACAGAAACCTAATAGTATTAAATCCCTGATGGGTTTTCATAAAATATTATCAACGTTCAACAGGGTAACGGTCCAAGCCGAGGCTCCCTATCGGGAGCCCTTGTGCTGGTTAGCCACTATGAAAGGTCTCGTCTGAGCGCCCTAAGCGCTCGGTCACCTTTCAAACCGGTGAAACTGTAAAAGCCCTCGGGCTAGCAGTGGCCATCAGAGCGGAAAAGAAATCATCAACCTGGTTTAGTTACTCTGTTTGATAGCAATATGGATAATAACAGGTGCATACGAAATACATATATCTTTATTATTGCCTTTACCAATAATTAAAAGATTTCAGTCGAAGTAGCAATATTTGCTGATATTTAAAAATAATATAAACATTGATTGTAGTACCGGCGAGTCCATTGTATCATGGTACAAAATTGAATATGGCTGTTGATAGAATACCGGGTGTTTTTTATCACAAAAGTAACGGAAAAGCCTAGTCCGTCTCACTATCATTTCATTCATATAATGTAATACCCAAACTTAATAATTGATACTTGAACTCAAATTCGCTTAAACTGCTTAACAGCATATAATTAATAAAAAATACAATAAAAACTGCTTCCATGTTCTTCAGAAGAGTTATTGCAGAGGCAAAGTCGGTGCAAATTGGCAGAAATGGTAAGAGATCTACTAGATCACATCCCCTCGAGAACCCGTGCATTTTCTCTGCATTAGCCTCTCACCAAATCTACCCATGGAATTTCTGTCAACCATCTCTACAAAAAGGAGACAACACTCTTTACGTCCAACTATACTCTTGCCGACAGGGGACCTCACAGCCGACCATATCGCTGTGTGAAAGTTCCATGCCAGATGACCGATTTCTTAAATGTCAGTGCGCAAAACACTTCTCTACCTGGACAACCACAAATCAACAAGGGGCCTGATGGAATCCCTACAATTGTGCTGAGGACTTGTGCTCCAGAGTTGGCAGCAGTTCTTACGCGTCTTATTCGCTACCCCCATACTCTCTTTTCTTTCTAAAAGCTTTCTTCTTATAAGCTTCCTGACAAACAATGCAATGTCACCAGTTTTCTCACGATCTGTCATCGTACCATCAAGTTCGTAGTCGACGGTGCAGGCTCCGACTCCAAACCAGCGAATGCAGGTTTGGAAAAATTAAGTGCGTTGCTTGCTCGTTTTCCACATTTTCTATAAAAAACAACGGTTGAGCCACGCTGCAGGTTGCAGGCCAATCCTTTACAGAATACTAGCATATTATAGCAGAATATTGCGCATGTTGAATAATTGTTTAGAACAAATGTAGATATGATCACCAATAGTCACGACTTATCACCAAGTGATCTTTAGCTCGTACAAAAGGTAACTAAAGACCTCAATGTTCAACTAATGACTTCCCATACTCGCAATCTGCAATTTCCTTTTATTTTTTCTATAAGCATAGATAAACTTAGTGGGATACATTGAATAAAAATATTATATTTTTTATACAATGTGCAATATTCGTGTAAATATAAGAAATCAGTAGATGGGGTCAGTAGTCTTGTAGCAGCAAAAACCTCCAAAGGAGGCTGGGCAAACGTTTTTGCCATAGTTTCAAAGAAAAGAACAATGCATAAAATGTGAGGGGAAATACATTAAAAAATCAGTATTTAACTTTATTAGAATTTGGTTTAACAAGCAGTTCCTAAAATTATGTATTGTGTTTTTGTACTGTGGATATTTTTTCTTTTCACTTTACACTAAGTAATGCTTAGTGTGTTATTTCTAATTCTACAAATTGGTCTAAATGACAATTGCCGTACACGAAGGCATTGTAGACTAGGACCTTGACCTGTCGCGTGCTCTGTTCAAATGTCGCTAGAAATTTCGTCGCTAACAATTTTACACTAGCTAGTATAAAATACTTTAATAATCAACACGATACGAAAGTCAAAGTAATTCGATTTTATTATATACCTCGTTCTACCATATCTTAATATCGTCTGGTGAGTGCAAGAAATGAAAAATGTAATATAATATAATATATGAGGCATTTCATTATTCTTAGGGATAGCTATACATTTGTATTGTTTCCTCATTAAGAATATATATCTGGGTAGCATGTGTTGGGGGTATCACCTACTATCAGGTGAACTATGTGCTCGTTTCTTTTCCCTTGTCATACAAGTAATCCAAAATAAAATACGTGATTTTTTTATCACCACATTCGTCTTATTTAATAAATAATGAAGATCAAAAAATTTCCTAATTTCTAGGATGCTTTTATTCTAATCTAACGAAGTCGGTTCTAAATCTAACGAAGTATAATTAAAAATAAAATGTTTGTTTATTTATATTTAGTGTGGAGAGGAGAAAAGCTATTTTAAGATACGTAATTGAATTCTGAATTATTATAGCAATAAAAAGTAACTCATTAATTAAGTTCATTTTTAGCGGCTTGGCTTAGATCAGGGATTCCCAAAGTGGTCGATGGTGGACCCTTTGGGGTCGACGTCGACGAAGTCTTTACTCGGTTACTTCTGCACTCTGAAGTTCACTGTCTATCAAAATGTTTTTCTTAGCAAGATATTCAGCTATTTTTGAATCTGTGTTATTTTTTACAAAAAAAAGATCCGAATTCGAAAGAAAATCTAAACAATAGAACAACAGATATTTATTACTTGACTGATATCTATGGTATGTTGAACTAAGTTAATCTCCAGGTGCAGGGTGACGATCTCAACTTGATATATGGCCTTTGTGGATAAACTTATCCTTTATAAACAAAATTTAAGCAGAAACGAATATTCACTATTTTCGCATTTCTCAAAATTACCAGAAATTAATCAAGATGAGGTAATTTTACCATACTCGCATTACACAAGGCTTTTACTAAGAGTTTTGATCTCTTAAATTTACAAATTCCTCATTGGATAATAAATCCATACAATATCACAGCCATGGAAGAAGCCAATGTGATAATGCAAAAAGAGTTGATTACAGACGAGGAGCTTAAGTAGACGTTCAACCAGAGCTATCAGAAGTTCTGGTTGCAAAGCAGCATTGAAACAGTATCCTGCATTGTGGAACATTGCTGAAAAATACCTTATCGCTTTTCCTTCATTATACCTATACTTTGCGATTTTAATATTTTTTCCTATTTAAGTATATTTACGTAATTTGTATTGATAATTATTAATTACACTTGATATTTACTGAATTTTTTGTCAGTTTATTTTGTTAAATTTTGATGAGAAAATGATGTCAAGTACACTTAACGAACGGCACAGTTTTTAAATGGGCAAGTATTTTGTATCAATAGGAGAAAAACTAGAGATACGATTTTTAAAGTAATTTGGGTATCAGGGTCTGAGGTTTCAGTTCATTTTTGAAAAGGGGTCTCATGCCCAAAATAGTTTGAGCTTAGATGATTTCTTTTTTTATGGAACAGGTGGCAAATGAGCAAGCAATTCACCTGATGGATCACTTATCATTGCACCATCACAGCTGCTCATGAACATCTTCAACACCATAGCAGTTTCGAAGTTTCAGAGGATTTTTGTAGGTCCCTAGATCGTATCGGTTTGGAAATACCGCTGGCAACAGCTAAATCCACAGAGTTGTAGTGCGTGGCAGAAAATTTGTGGACTGCTCACCATCGTGATGATGAAAATTAAATCTTGAACTCTTTCGTCTTACACGATGTTTAAACTCAGGGGCTGGAATTAAACCGAACTCCTCAGCAGCAGTTCTCAGAGATGAGAACAGTATTCAATGCGAGGCTGAACTTCCACCTTTTTAATTTGCATAAAGCGGGCTGATACGAAATGCTGTTTTGCTCTATTAAGCACGCCAAGTTTTTTTGGAGTGCAGTCTAATATGCGAACATGTCAAGTGTATGTTTCTCTTAGTCGAGTGAAGGCCATAAAATAAGCATTATAAGTTGTGATTCAGCACCATGTCAATAACTTGGGTAACCGGATGATTGACATGTTATTACACTTTATTTTAGTACAGGGAAAGTGGAAAACAAGTGGATTTACTTAAAGATCAGCCTGCCACCGAAGACCAGGTACGCAAAAGGTAGATCTCGTTAATATATGTTGAGTAGAAAAGCATGTACCGATGGTAATCCTATGAAAATATTATTTTTTATGATTTCTATATATATATATATATATATATATATATATATATATATATACATAAATATATTTATATATATGTGTATATATATATATATACATAAATATATATAGCCTTATCGCAAGGATGTTCATGCAATAGATATTTATGGTGCATATAAAATATCTTGGGAGGTTGAAAAGTGTAGTAAGCTCAGCCGATATTCCACAAATTAGTTGTGCGTGGTAGGAAATTTCGCGTAAAGCGCACAGTGGTGGATTGTAAACCATCGAGATGATGAGGATGAAATTTTGATTTGTGTCGTAATATACGATGTTTAAATTCAGTGGCTGGAATTAATCCAAACAACTCCTTAACACACTCCAAGGTAAATTCGTTTAAAAATGCAAAGATATGCAACATCTCTTCGCAACGCCATTGAAATTCAAGCCGATCGGAAAATACCTCATCACAGGTCAACAACTCGAGCCACTCTCCGTTGAATGCGGTCTAACGGAAAAAGCTGGTACTGGAGTGCCCCGGCCCAGTGATGAGAACTGTATTCCATGTGGGGCCTAACTTGCGCTTTGTAAAGTTCCACACAGTGGGCCGTCATGAAAAGTTATCTCGCTCTATTATGGGCGCCCAGTTATTTAGAGGCCTTACCCTCTAAGTGATCATCTCCGGTTGCACGTTACACGTTACTATAACATCACATGGACCCTAAATTATGGCAATATGGTGGGGACTGTGATCCATAACATCTTTATCCATTGTCATCGAATATTCTAGATGCACAAGCGCTGTCACTTCTGAGGACTGAGATATAATGCTTTGGTATCTGCAACTGGGTCTCCGGATCCCTACACTCACTATTCGAACAGCGGCGGTATGCTGCTATTTCACGCTTCTGTGAGGGTGTGATCCTACCGGTTGAGCCGACCCACTAACATTGCATCTAGAATAAAACTGTGATGTGGAGCACTGTTGAAAATTTCTCACATTTGTGATAAATATAAATAATTATTAAATAAACCTTATATCATAATTATTAAAATAAATAAATCAGTAGGCACTGCTAGTGTATTAAACACTAGCAGGACATACGGATACTTCTGCGTATATTTCTCTGGACATAATTGCTTACTTCTTAGACCGCAGAAGACATGTCCTGATAGTGGATAAAAATATATAACACCATTCAAAAACGAGAACATTGATTGCAAAATGTATTTTAATTTTATATACATGACATAGAGATATTTTATTAGCAAGACAATATTAAGAGAGACACAAGAAACATTTAATTTTGTTATAAATACAACCGTTTATGGAACTTTCACGAGCAAAAAATTTAAAGTGAACTTCACAATATCCCAATCATTAATGTAAGGAACTTTACCAGATCCGTTTTCAAAAAATTGTTTGTCAATAACAACATTCTTGCAAGTGAATAAAGTTGACTCATAAAGACCTGACAAGCTAGGTATTTAGTGAACACAACACATCGGGGACAAAAATTCATTTCGTTTATAGGGGGTGGTAGTGAGAGCGGCAGGGTGCACGCGAGAAGGGGGTGCTTTTACGTCAATCAAGCGACCGAGCCATGTCAACTTCACTTCATTACCTAACAAACGTTTCATTTATCCCCAAATCCAGTTATAAGTAGACGAATTGCGTTTCCCCAAGATTTCAGATTCATATAAAATGAACAAATATAAGAAATATGAGATATCTTACGGAATTCATTTGGGTGCATTTATTAGTTTTTCTCTACTCATAGGAATATTCACAAATATTCACGTGTTAATTTTTTTTATAAATACCTTATATGACCAGTAAAGCTTAATAGATTAGTTTCTTCGTAATAGGAGATTTTAGCAAATGAACTAATGGAGCCAATTACGTCATAGATTGTCGTGCGCTTCTCAATTTACGTCAGAGGGTGGTCGCACGAGAACGTATCATAAAAATATATATGTGTGTAATATATATAATATGAACATATATGTTTTTACCTACCCCTCCGCCACGGCATCAGCTTCAGTATACAATTCCATTGAAGTATTGCTAATGGAATTAAGTACAAAGAATATAAACCTATATAAACAATTATATTAATTACTGATAATTGGGAAAAATCATATATAAATATATATATATATATATATATATATATATATTTATATATATATATATATATATATATATATATATATATATATGCATCAAACACAAAAAACTTACACACATAAAATAACAATGCTCGTGTTAAATAATTCATCCTTTGTACACTCTTCTGTGAGCTGCGTAGGCGCAAAAAATAGTTCAATACCCACTTATCCAGAGGCAAGCTTCCGCTCAAATGCCCCGGTTGAGTTATCACACGAAAACATCCGCTTGGATGATTGTAAAAAATGAACCAATGATAAACAAAACGTAGTATTTATACTTTATTTTTAACCACATTTCGTTTGTGCGTCGACAGACTTAGCAAATAAGGAAAATGCTGGTTTAATAAAAATGAGAAGTCAGTTATATATGGAAAAAGTTTTTTCGTATTTTATATACAAATTTAAGATATTTTTACCATTTGTGTTTATTTACATACGATTGTAATATATATATATATATATATATATATATATATGTCATTTATTGGTAATGACATAATCCCATTGCTGTAGAAATTTTGGAACTTCCGATCAAAAACCTACGACAAGTAGTTTTGACAATTCTCTCATAACCTAACACTATCTAAAAAATTCTGAAGAGTCCGGATAAATCCATCTCGATGGTTTTAGTGGTAAAAGCTCCGGTGCCATACCAATACCACCATAAACAAATCATCACGTTATTGCGAGTTAATCCAGTTTCTTCAGGTCGGCCCGAGAAGGCCACTTCGGGTAAGCCAGTGAGGAGCTAGCCTGGAAGCGTGTCGGTGGGTTGCGGGGGGCGAAAGTGACGGTTCGAGGGACCGTCTGCTGCACCCTTCACTGCCGTGGCGGAGTCATGGGGATGGGTTGGCGCTGCGGGGGACATAACAGCCGGCCCCTCGCACCGTCTGCCCCACCCTTCGCATCTGAGGAATCACAGAGGGAGGATGGTTTCTCTCCCTAACCTTCTCAAGCGTGGGTCGCACCGCTGATGCGGCCGCGGCGGGGCCGCGGGGAAATAGGAGAGGCGGTTGGTTCTCTGCTGCTCTCCCTGTCCCCCACAGCTCATCCATCGCAGGGGGCAGGGATTGTTTGTTGTTTTCCTGGCTTCCATGGCCTCTGGAGGGTCGGGCTTGGGAGGGTCCGCTTCCTACCTACAGAAGGGACTGAGTAAGAAGGTGCGCTCGTTATCCAGCGCGCCTTTCCTGGAGGGGTGGAGAGGTAGATGTCCTCCCCCTGGAGGCTGGCAGGTCGGCCGGCGCCGGTCAGGTCACGGATGTGTGCGAAAGCGTTCCCGTGACCACACCATACGCGACGATAGAGGAACACCGTGGGGTTTTAGTCGGTGCAAGTCCAACATAGCCGATCCTTGCCCCCGCAGGGGTTGGTAAGCGTAGGCATTTAAAAAAAATTGTTTCTCTATTGTCTGTGGAGCTTGACTGCCCTTTAACCATGATATTTATTGCACGTTCTTGTCTCCCTTTATATAGCGATCCGAGTCGAGGTTTCGTACCTCCTTATGAGGGGCCCTTGGATCTGGAACAACAGCAATACTCACACACAAAAAAAAATGCACGTTCTTGTCACTTTTCAATTACCAGACATCAATGTTTCTAAAGATGGTTCGGTTTCATTACTTCTCAAATGAGTACACGATTCATTAAGTTTCTTTCAATGAGGTCGTGTGGAAATGGGTTAAAACTATCGTCAACCCCTTGCTCTTTAGTTTTGTCGTAACTAGTAATATGCTGATTTTACTCCTTTTTTCAAAAATCGCATCGACTTTATCTATAACAGCCTTGACATCAAAATTCCCGAACTGAAAACACGTAAACCCATAAACTATCAAACCAGAAACATCTCATATTTTTTCGCGGCTTGTGTCCTATTTTTCCCTTTTTTGTAATAAAAGTTCAAAATGCTTCGAATTTCTTCGTTAGATTCAATCATTTATAATCTATCTTCCTTAATAATTTTCTAATGATAATTTTACAAATGCACTATAAGCTCTTTAAATTATTAAAACAAAAAATGATATTTTATATTTTTACGGGGTATTAGGAGACCGTTTCCGAAAAGAAAGACAGACGATAGTACTAATGACACCTTTGATGATGGGACGGAAAAAAAATCGACCCTGATTAAAAAATAATCATATTTTTAAAACGTTTTATTAGCATTATTTATGCTCTATTATGTTAGTACAGCTAAATGAAACGATAGTTTCATAAAAAATACATTACTTTACTACAAAAAAAACAGCAATAAAACACAAAATCAAGAACACCTGATGCTCGGCTCAACGAACGTGTGTCGCTTCGCCGCCGTCTTCAACGGCGCCGACGTCTCAGCCCTAGCAAAAGCCTTAAGGGATTCAAATGGCAAGCCCGAAGTCAGGATTGCCGCCACAATGCGCTACCAACATGTAGTGTCAGCCATCGTCAACTTTCAAGCATAGAGGGCCTTTACAACGGCAGAGTAAAACCGCGTTCCCTTAACGTCGCATTTTTTAACGCGAACGGTATTAACAATCAACGCGACGAAATCTTCAATTTCGTTCGCGATCACCAAGTCGACGTGCTCCTAGTGCAGGAGACATTCCTCAAACCGTACACTCGCAATCCCAACATTGCGAATTATAACATCATTAGGAATGATAGAACTTCTGCCGCTAATGGCGCAAATCTCATTTACTACAAAAAGTCCTTGCACTGCGTGCCCGTCGACACGCCAACCCTCACTTTCCTAGAAGCCTCAGTCTGTCAGCTAGCCATGACCGACCATGCCCCCATCACAATCGCGTCCGTCTACCTGCCTTGCAGACGTGATGCACAAGTATTACGAAGCGACTTCGTGGCACTCCTTTCCCTTGGAAACTCAGTAATTTTGGCAGGAGATTTCAATAGCAAGCACACTCGGTGGAATGCAACTAAAATCAACCCCCGGGGGTTGGCTTTAGACTCGCTAAGCGACACACTCGACTTCGACGTCGTAGCGCCTACTACGCCTACCCATTTTCCATATATATTGGGTCACACACCGGATGTGCTTGATATTGCCATCTGTAAGAACATCAACCTCGCCTTCCAAGGGATAGACGTAATCCACGAGCTCGCTTCCGATCATCGCCCCGTTCTTCTTCGGTTAGGGCCCTCCGCCCCAACCTCACCCTCAACCAAAACCATAGTAGACTGGCACTGACTCAGGAACGCCCTGAAGGAAGCCACATCGCCACACCTAGATGCTATTCCTAGGAACATATCTTCAGTCCACGACACGAACCTCGCAGTTCATGCCCTCACTAGGCACATCCAGACAGTCGTCGAGGATTGCTCGAGGCGGGTCCCCTCGGTGGAAGACCACCGATGGACACTGCCAAGCGACATAAAGGACCTAATGAGGCGCAAGAATGCGGCGACTCGTGCCCACGACTTATATCCCACTGAAAGTAACCGGCTGGTGCTACGTACCCTTCAGCGTGAAGTCCGATCACGCATAGCCCAGTACAGGAACGATCGGTGGGATAATCACCTCTCCAATATCGAACCTTCCCATCTCGCCTTCTGGCGACTTCCCAAATCCCTAAAAGGGGGCACCGCCCAAACAATGCCTCCATTAGCGCGTCCTAATAAACCACCCACCTTCTTAGACGAAGAGAAAGCCGAATGTCTGGCTGACAATCTGGAGCTCCAATGCTCACCGAGCACCCTACCGATAGACGCCGCTCACCTTGCAATGGTTGACAGCGAGGTCGACCGGAGGAGTAAGGAACCACCTCGCGATTCCGTTACCCAAGTCACATGCACCGAAGTTGAGTCCATAATTAAAAACCTGCGACCACGCAAGGCTCCCGGCCCCGACGGCATCACCAACAAGGTGATGAAACTCCTACCCATGTCCATTTTACACCTACTGGTGATAATCTACAACGCGGCCATATCCAAAGGCACCTTCCCGAACACCTGGAAGGAAGCCGATGTCATAGGGATTCTCAAGCCCTCAAAACATCCAACCGATCCATCAGCCTATCGACCCATAAGCCTACTCAAAGTCTTGGGTAAGGTATATGAAAAGCTCATCCTCACCCGCCTCAAGGACTTCATGCTGTCCCGAGGGCTACCAATCAATGAGCAATTCGGGTTTAGCACCCAACACTCATGCACACATCAAGTGCACCGCATCACGGAGCATATCCTCAGTAAATTTCGTCAGGGCTACCAAACTGGGGCGCTTTTTCTCGACGTGGCGAAAGCTTTCGACAAGGTCTGGCACAACGGGCTCATATACAAACTATATGAGCTCGACGTGCCAGATCGACTCGTACTTATCATACGAGACTTTCTCCGAAATCGAACCTTTCGTTACCGCGTCGAGGGAACGCACTCCGAGGTTCACCCTATTTGTGCCGGAGTACCACAAGGCTCCATCCTAGGTCCTATTTTATACACACTCTACACCAACGACATACCGCGCACTCGCGGTGTAGAGCTAGCCCTTTTCACCGATGACACCGGCCTCTATGTGTCTGGGTTCAAACCAGACGCTATTTGTAGACGCCTCCAATCTGCAGCCAACACCTTAGGGAAATGGTTTCGGAAATGGAGGATCGAGGTTAACCCCACCAAAAGTGCAGCCATGTACTTCTCTCGGCGCAACAAAACGCCGCATCTCCCAACTATAGAGTTATTTGATCGTCCGATCCCCTGGGAACGGACAGTCAAATACTTAGGCGTCACATTAGATGAAAGACTCACCTTCGGTCCGCATGTCAACCGCGTACGGAATTGAGCAGCGTTCGTCCTAGGTCGTTTGCACCCGTTACTCAATAAAAATAGCAAAATGTCCCTGCGTAATAAAATTACACTTTACAAAGCGTGCATCCGACCCATAATGACATACGCAAGCCCCGTCTTTGCGCATGCCTCCCCGCGTCACATTCACCGACTTCAGGTAATACAAAATCGTTTCATGCGCAAGGCCACCGGTGCACCGTGGTTCTTGCGTAATGAAAATCTACACATAGATCTTGAGCTGCCGACCATAGCTCAGTACCTGAAGCAGGCTTCCCGCCGATATTTCGACTCTGCCGTCACACACTCTAACCCCTTGATTGTAAGTGCCGCCACTTACAATCCCATCGCGAATCACAGATTCACCCGCGTCCGAAGGAGACCGAGGCACGCCCTCGATGACCCCGACGTCGTGACCACCAGGGCCCAAGCCCTTCATAAAACACAACACACGTATATAACACTCTCACATCGCCCCCGCCGACGGCGAGGGCGTCGCAAACAAGGATATTCGCGATACCGCCATGTCACTGGTCGGTTCTCTCCAGTCCATACAGATAGAAGCGTCGCTGGAGTTTCTTGCGCCACTTCTTCTCTAGCGCCCACGCATTCCGAAGTGGTGGTACAGATTGGTGGCGAATTTAAAGAATCCTCTGTCAGAAGCAACTGACCGAGCCGAGGTTAGGCCCTCTCGGGCACCCTCGAGTCAGACGCTCTCGCGAAACAAGGTAACGGTCCAAGCCGAGGCTCCTTCTCGGGAGCCCTTGTGCTGGTTACATATAATAGAGGTCTCGACTGAGTGCCATTAGCGCTCGGTCACCTCTCAACCCGGTGAAACTGTAAAAGTCCTCGGGCTAACAGTGGCCTTCAGCCCGAAAAAAAAAATCAACGAACGCACGGGTGAAACTGTCTCAAAAACTAAAAATACTAGACAATAATCAATTTCGCCAAAACAAACCGCTCCTTTTGCGGTGGGCCTCGGCCGCTGTTGACGGCACTTTGATCATTTCCACAGATCAATAAAGCGTTAGACATTTCCAACTTCTATTTTATAAGCTTAGTTATCCCTACTGACTAGTCTTTTTATGGACTTTAGAATTTATAACTCTACAAAAATGATATTTGAATATTAAATTAACCTAATTAGATACTCACGTATACAATTATAAAAACTATTTAATCTTTATCTTTGATTTTGTACAAGAAATTAAAAATGAAATGGTACAGAATAATTTGATAGTTAAAATTAATTGCAATTATGATCGACAGTTAATTAATCTATCAGATTGAATTTAAAATATTATTCTTATACTTTATGTTAACAGACTTTCCGTTTTTATTCCGTCCAATACCATAATTTGATAACAGGTCACGTCACAATTATCTAAAATTAATTGCAATTTTTATTGTGAACGCTGCCTCTTTTTCTTTTATGGCGGCTGCAAATTTTGTACCTACAAAGTTGTAAATTTTGGGGAGCGCAGTATCAGCGCCGCGCCGCCGCAACGCCGCGCCCGAGCGGTCGTTGATCCGAGCATCAGCTGTTTTTATTTTGTGTTTCATTGCTAGTTTTTTTGTTTTAGTAAAGTAATGTATTTTTTATTAAACTATAGTTTCATTAATTTATTAAACTAACATGATGGAGCGTAAATAATGCCAATAAAACGTTTTAAAAATATGTTTTTTTTATCAGGATAGATTTTGTTTCCGTCCCATCATCAAAGGTGTCATTAGTACTATTGTCTGTTTTCGTTTTCGGAAGCGGTCTCCTAATACCCAGTATATTAAAAACCTTCTTCTCTTAAACTATGTCAGTCAAATTGGCGGTAAATTACAGGTTTTGTGACCCAAGCTACTGAAAAGGTCCGAATAAGTACGTGTGTACGTCTTATTCGACGATGACGATCCAGATCTACTTGTTCGATAGTTTCTGTTTAGCGTGCGCATGACAATGACTGGCAAATCCAAATATAGGAAGTTTTTAGTCGAGACGAGCCTCTTCAAAGACTCCACTCTGATGTAGATTCTGTTACGCCAGTTCGACCAACGCTTCTTAACGTCCTCCCACATATCAGAATCGGTGCGGTAAACATTAATGCGTTTCATAAAGTCACTGTATCTAATATGCTATTATCGCCTGTTCTGCTCGCCATTATCGAGCTCCGATTACGGACTGCTTTATAATATTGGTTATATGTTGGTATGCGTATGGTAATAAGTATAGTATGGCATATATGCGTAATCAAATCATCTGAGCTCTTTTTTGTATGTCTACTGGCATCGAATGGCGTATGGCTACTGGCAACCCATACGCCATTCGATGCTCAGAATACATTACACAGCATACACATTTCAAATAAAATATGACCGATTTCCTAAAATTTTATTTATTTACTCCGTATTGCGTTTACTTAAAAAAGACACTAGCGGGTTGAAACTTAAAAAACTAAAAAAATATATAAAATTAAATTAAATACAAAAATATTTATCTCCGACTACAACTGATCTGGTATTACTATTTGATTATTGACTGAACATTTGTTCTTTGCTGTTTTAATGTCATTGGAGACGCAGGTCCAGAGCAGGTCAAATGCAGCTGAGGAACAAAAGAATATCAAAAAATTGATGAACTACTACTGTGGAACTAAAATTTTATTATTCGAGGAGGAACGTCAGTTTATCTCTAAGGTAAGAGTATCCATATGGGCGGAGTAAGTAGCATAAAAAAATTGAATCTCTCCTCTAGTTGATAGTAAGCCATTTAAGGCGAGAGCGATATTCAGAAACTTACGATAACTCAAAATAAACCTAATATAGTTATTGAAAAGGCGCTCTAATTTGTTAAGGTGGACTTGGTTTAAATCCGGGTAACATGATGCTAGTAACGATGTTTGATCCCTACTGCTGGATATAAAAAAAAAATAAAACGATATTAATAAATTTATATATTATAGTTTTATTTTTTTAATATTGATTTTTAACTTGTTACTTGAAATAAGCTATACTATACATCTATTCTATTAGAATCATTTGAAAATTTCATAATACCTGCAAATGACTAATTAAATATGTGGTTTATTATTTAAGTAGAAACTTAATTAATGGGAAAGCAGCTATCATCTTGCATCATTCTTACATAGAATTTATTCTTTGTCATGATTATATTTTAATGATATAATTTTATGGAGCAATAGTCCAGATAAAACAATATATAGAATTCGTGTGGAAACCTGACGAATCGTGCAAAAAATTATTTAAAAAGGCTTCCGCGATTACCACTAATATCACTATATATGTATAAAATTTTATATTATTAGTTAACATGGAAAAGTAATTTAAAAAAGGATGAAATTTGGGATCACCCATATTAATTTTGAGTCTATCAAGACTTATAAGTAATCCAAATAGTTCTCAATTAAATGAAATTTCAAGGTCTGATAAATATAGAAAAAGTTGTATAACCATGTACGTTTCAAAAGTAAAAAGATATTGAGCAAAATTAAAACGCTAATTGACAAAAATTTACCCATTTAACAATGCATTTCTAAATGGGTAAATGTTTGCAAAAGTCTTTATTAACATACATATAAGAAAAATTATTATGTGAATAAAGACTTTTGTCGCTTAATTATTTATATATTGAAATCAATGTAACATAAACAACATGAATAAAAAAGTGAAATAAATATTCTATTACCGAATAATAAACAGAACACGTGAGAAAATATAATTTATTATAATAAAATGTTTACATTAGTAAAATTAATAATATTATACATAGCATAGAGATAAATATTTTGAAAACAAGAAGGATCGAAATTATTAAATAAATTAAAAGCATACAGTTACACTTTTAATATTAATATAAATTATTAAATCTCACTGAATAACTTATGACCATTTCCTTTATGACCATCATTAAAACAATTTTGTTTTAACAAGCTATACCGGATTTTTTTGAATTGTTAGTAAGCTCAAAAAGGTTTACTTAGTACCAACATCTCGAGATGTGACAGCAATGTTAGTACGAGAGACATTCTTTGTAGAGTTAGCAGTTCTAGCAGCAGTCCCAACTTTATTAACAGTTTTTGTAGTTGTGGTGGTTGATATTCCTCCATTAGGCAAATGCTTAACATCTGTATCCGTATGGACTTCTTGAGAATTAGCTTGCTTCTTTTCAAAGGCACTAGTGTTACTTACATTTGTATCAGTAACTTGTTTATATCCTTCTCTTTCAACAGTCTCTCGACTGTTCTTGCTCGTGCTTGAGGCTCCTCTCTCGCCACTCATATGCAAACGTACAATCCCATCATCAATTGGAACGACTTCATTTCTTTCATACCGTTCCAATGCTCCATTTCCATCTAATGTATCTATGGTATAGGACCCACGTCGAATAGGATTCTCTGGTACCCAGACAATCTCCTGAGTTAAAGTTTCTTGCACAAGTTCAGGTGTTGCAGTTGTACTTCTCACTTCACTAGGAGGTCTAATATGAGTTACGTGTGTCCGAGCATCAATATTTGATTCGTTCGAATTATCAATATACTCGTTTTTTTTCGTTGTGTTATTGGTTTCAATTCGATATTCTTCTATTTCGTGTCTTAGCGATGGGACAATAGACTTCGTCGTTTCTTTACTAGTCTTTTTTACTGGGTCTATCTCAAAGGATTGTTGAAGGTGAATCGGTTTAAGTTGACCTAATAGTGGAGAATGCTTAATTCCAAACGTAATTGGTGGTGGTTTACTTAAATGCACCTGAAAACAAATAAAAAAAATAATTATAAAACCATATAGAAGAATAAGCCTTTATACTACGGATGCACGATTCTGTTCTTCAGACTGTACAGACCAGAGCTAAGAGTTAAATAAGAGTGCTATGCTTGGTTTCTTTTTTTTCGTGTTGTGTGACAGAATATGCAACGTTACGTCCGTAGTAGACTAACGAGGGTAACCGACATAGCTCAAAGATTAGTATGGTGAAGTGGCAATACAGCTGTTCATTAAGCTTGTAGTCCAATGGGAGGAAAATTTTTAGAGATGAAACTTCGGACTGGCAGTGGCAGTGGAGAACGACCCACCACTAGACGAAGCAATTGCTTCTGCATGCAAGTCAATGGATGTAGTAAGTGCATCAGGATCGTGCTTTTTGGTCTTTTCTACATAAATATTAAGGTAATAACAAAATAATTAACCACTGTTATATAAATAATTGAAAATCATCCAAATCATCAATCATTTGTTTAATTTTAAAAAAAACTTCTTTCTCTTACTTAACTTCATTATTTACCTTTTCGGGGGAGTAGGTGCCAGGCGCGGGTACTCGAGCACGATCGTCAACGGGAACCTTATGACGTCCCGAAAACGTGTATACCGGAGTATCCAAAACAGACGGAATTCGGTAGGTATTAGGAGCTGTAGGTAGAAAATAAATTGTACTTGTTCAATAGCATACAAATAATATACAATTCAAAAATGTTATATTTACTCACCGGGTGAATCAGCATATTTATCTGTTTGAATTTTTATACCAAAAGTATATTGCGGAGAATAAGTTAAGACAAACTTGGAGCCTTTTTCTGGATTATAAGTGGCAGGAGATGGGACCTTTAAACGTTCATCTATAGGTTCTTTGTGTCTACCAGAAATTGTAAACAGTGGAGTTTTAACTGGCGTTGGAATATTATACGAGTTGGGAGCTAAAACAGGAATAATAGAATTAGAGGAAATTTAAGGTTCAAAATTATATGTATCTTAATATCACAATACATACCAGGTGTATCAAGAACTTTTAATGTATCAGATTTAATCCTAAAAGTATACTGTGGTGCATTTGGCATTAGGACCTTAACAGCTTTCTCAGGATTGTACAAATTAGGAGCAGGTATATTATCTGGCTTATGTGGATTTGTCTTAATTCTGAATGAATAACGTGGAGCGTTATCCAAAAGAATTTTATCTGCTTTATCGGGATTATAAACATTTGGAGCCGGTGTGTTACTAATCTTCATATTTTCAATTTTTGGACGAAATGTAAAAGCTGGTGATTTTTCATGGAGGACTTTATCGCCTTTTTCTGGATTGTAAGCATTTGGAGCAGGATTGTTAGAAATCTTTTCCGCTGGTCCTTTCACCCCAAATGAATATTTAGGCATACCATCTAACATTTGAATGTATTTGCTCGAGTCATAAGAATTAGGTGCAGGCGTGTTCAATTGCTTGGGAAGCGGGTGCTTACTACTAAATGTATAAGCAGGAGAATGTTCTGATGTAATATTGGCCGCTTTTTCTGGTGAATAGGCATTAGGACCAGGTGTATTAACGATTTTATTTGGATGACCTTTACCAGACATTGTATACTTAGGAGTACTAGATGGTATATTAGGGTCATAGCTGTTGGGTCCAGGTGTGTCTGAATATTTTCCGTCTGGACCTTTACCAGATATAGTAAATCTAGGGGAGTAATTAGATATGTGCGGGTCATAACTGCTGGGACCTGGCGTATTTATGGGTTTTCCCTCTGGGGTGCGACCAGTGAAGGTATACTTTGGAGAGTGGTCAAGTAAAAGTGGATTATATGCATTAGGCGCTGGAACGTCAGATGGTCTTACTAATAAATCTCTACCGGAAATAGTATATTTTGGAGTACCATCCAATAAATGTGGCTCATAAGCATTTGGTCCAGGAGTATCAGCTGATTTAGCTTCTGACCCTTTCCCATAAAGACTAAATTTTGGTGTCCCATTTAATAATCGAGGATCGTACATATTCGGTGCTGGAGTATCGCTAGGTTTATCAAAAAAATTCTTCGGTCTAAAAGTGTATGCTGGTGAAGATTCATAAAGGAGTTTATCAACCTTATCCAGGGTATATGAGTTTGGCGCAGGTATGTTATCAAATTTTGGTGTTTGTCCTTTTCTCCCCATGGTATATTTTGGTGAGTTATCTAACATATTAAAGGATTTTTCGGGAGCGTACGCATTAGGAGCTGGCGTATTGTCAGCTTTTTTTAATTGATCCTTTGTTCTAAATGAATACGATGGGGATAACTCATGCAAAATCTTATCAGCTCTATCTGGAGAGTACATATTTGGACCAGGAATATCATCTATTTTATAAGATGGCCCTTTACCACTTATTGAAAATTTTGGTGAAGTATCTAACATTTGTATAGATTTTTCTGGAGCATACGTATTAGGAGCTGGAGATTCGCTCCTCAATACATTCTGCTCCTTTATTCTGAAAGTATAAGCAGGTGATGCTTCATGTAAGACCTTGTCTGCTTTTTCTGGATTATAACTATTAGGTGCAGGGGTATTATTAATTTTGACGCAATCGCTTTTGCCAGTTATAGTAAACTTTGGCCCACCGTTAAGCATTTGCATTGACTTCTCAGGAGCATAAACGTTAGGTGCCGGGCTCTGTTCAATCTTTTCCACAACTTCTTTTGAGCGTATGGTATATGCTGGAGACCTTTCGTGTAATATTTTATCGGCCTTTTGAGGGTTATATGAGTTGGGTGCTGGTGTCACTTCGTGTTTTTCTGCTACTCCTTTACCCGCTAATGTATACTTTGGACCACTTTTAAGAACATGAAGAGATTTTTCTGGTGAATATACATTTGGCGCTGGAGCATCGTGTACTTTTATAATTTCAGATTTTGTTCTGAATGTGTACGCAGGCGATTTTTCCCTTAATATTCTATCAGCTTTTTCAGGATTATACGCATTAGGAGCCGGTACATATTCAATTTTCTCAACTTTTATTTTGCCAGAAAGACTGTATTTTGGAGAGGTTTCACGAAGGATTGCATCAGCCTAGAAATTTTAAGAACAGCATGTTGTTAATCAAAATTAAGTTGATATTCTATGAAATATATATCTTGAATAATAATATACCACTAAACTGATTTGCAATTAATTGATACATATCTATAACTAATAACTAGTAAGTGAAGATACGTAACAAATAGAATACCTTGTATAACAATTTATGTTCTTTGTAATATTGGCAGCATGCAAATAAAAAGGTTTAGTATGTTATTTAGTGGAGTATCCTCATAATGTGTACTGTTAAACTCTCAAATTTACTATTAATAGAATATTAATAAAATAGCACTCGGTGATTTCGGTAATATTATAAAACAAATTCTATAAAGCGATGATAAGGAATTTAGTAGAAAAAATTTCACTATGTTAGGTACAGACAGAGCTAGGCTGTTGCGATTTCTTCTGGAGCTGGATGATACAAAGCCTGCCCGGCGTACTGCGAATGACGTATGCCAAATGTATGTGCTGGCGCCCACGGTAGATTCACGCACACCTGTTACACAGCCATGCCCCAAGGTTAGAAGATGGTAATGGTTAAAAAGACAGTATAAACTACTTGTTGGGACATTTTTTTAAATAGTTTAATTCGAATGGCAAACAACTAAGATTTGAAAAACAAAGGTAATTCTCGAACGATAATTTATTCAATATAACTTGATTATTTGCACATTGGTCGATCATTAACGTCTTTATTTATTTTATTTGTTTAAATGTTAAAAGTTCATACCATATATATATTATAATAGTAGTATAACATAATTATAATTTGCTTTTAAATTGTTGTGCATAGGACGAAATATTACTAAAAATTTATAAGAGGTAAAAGCAAATATTTGTGAAAAACTTGATTAAAATCATAGTACGAATCCTTTATTGCTTTTGTCTCTTAAAATATAAAGTTAAAAATTAATAAAACATTATTAAAGCTGTGTTCAGAAATATTCATGATTATTGTTAAATGCGAAAAACAGGCAAGAGTTAACAACAAAAAATTAGTATCAGTTATGTTGTTAAGTCAAATAAACATACAAAAATTTGTTACCTTTTCTGGACAGTAAACTCCCGGACCTGGTACTGTAGCAGAAGCAGGTTTAACTTCTCTCCTTGGGGCCATAGTATATGCTGGTGGTCTCTTGGTGAGCGCTGTTGCTGCCTTGTCAGTGGTGTACGTGCCCGGACCAGGTATGGGCGATTTACTCTCGACAGTTTTGCCACGACCAGTAATACTGAAAGCTGGCGCCGCGCGTTTGCTGCCCTCTTTCGCTTCTCCGAGGACTGGTGGCATGGAATATATATTTGGTGCTGAAAATATAAACTTACGTGTCATAGCTTCTTCTAAATATATTTGAGATTTAATCTAAAAAATACATAGAATGACGGCAAACAATTGAAGCAATACAATAAAAATTGAAGGAAGAAAAGTAAGCAAAATTAATATCTGAATATTTTAGAGGAGTTGAAACAGAGAAATAAATTGATACAGGTATCTAAGAGATTTGACAATCAATGAAGTCCAACGTTCAACAGATAATGATAAGCTTAGTTATTAATGACAATAGGTGAAAAAATAATAAGCTTAAGGCAATAATTGTCGAAGAAAAAAAATTATGTGCCAGAATAATTTAATATAACAATGATCATCTATTACATTATATATAACTTGGTCTTAAGTTACTGAACCAATGATACGACTGAAATATAAGCCAAACGTGTGTATAATAACTGAAAAGTAACGAATATACAGCTTTACAAGTGATGGAAACAAGCTAAATTACCTTTAGAAACGAAGTGAACAACATGCAGGACTAAAAACTATGCAACAAATCCACAAAGTACGAGATGAGTAGACAAAGCAAGTGCTACTGATCGATTGTTTAGGTTCGTTTGCACCTGGCGTTTGGCCACCGGGATGCGGAGGACTGACACGAAGACCAATAGAGAATGCCGGAGCGTGGTCTAAGACCGCCCGAGCAGCCTTGCTGGGTTCATAGTCGCAGGGAGCGGGAGTGAGGGCGACTCGAGGCGGCGGCCAGCGTCCGTGCAACGAAGCAGCCGGACCCGTAGCTCGTCCTGCAGCCCCACTACCATTATGTATGTATTACGCACAAAAATCTCCTATGAGATGGACCGCCAAATGGATATTTGTTAATGACAATAAAAATAAATGATCAGTTTTATCAATTTTTTTACTATAAATGAGCATATAACAAATACACTAAAGTATACACAACAAAACCTAAAAAGTAAAATTTCCGCGCCTTGCAAAAAGCATTAATAATATTAATAGTCAAATCATGATCTACTGGAAATACCTGTTTACCGAGTTTACCTGTGGTCTTTTTTATAACACGAACATGTCAAAACCCTCAATGGATGAAATTTTTAAAAAAATAGAGTATAAATTATAAAATATATGTATAAATAATATAATTTTATTCACTCTACCTCAAATAAAAGTAATTAGATCAACAAAACGATACGACAAACAAAACAGAGGTATAAAACACAACACGACACAACCAACAAGTAGGTGGCAACGATGCAATTCAGTGGATGTGGATGCACGACTGAGGCTGGCACGATCAAATTGTCTCTCAGGGTTTCTTCGGACACCTACACGACGAACTGACTCACGATCGGTCACCTTGATGCATACGGACTTATTTGGCGACGAATAAATACAACCAGACGAACTTACTGCCACGGCCGTCCAATACCAACTTTAACTTGTCCCCAGTACACTTTAATCAGGGCCGTTTACTTCATTCATAAACTAGTGAGTACTATTTGTTTTATTGAATTGCGAAAATATATACGATGTTTTTATGAATCATTTCGAAAATTTACTCTAGAATATAACGTTTTCAATGACTAGAACTCCGTTCGCGTATTTCATATGGTACGAATTATAAGAAGTGCAGACCCTTTTACTAGAAATAAGACAATTCATCTTATCGCGTGTCATTCAGAAGACACGGCGATTACATTTTGATTCTATAAAAAGAATGTCTATAAGTATCGCTTCAAGTGATGAATTACTTAGACACTAATGTTTTTGTTGTCAAAATTACTTTCTTAGAATAAAGGCAGATAATTATGGCATGTATAATGCCCTAAATTTACTAAGATTTTTTAGTAATGGATCAAATATCTTTTAAATTAAAATAATTTAACAATAATGAAGATACACTACTTTTAACTCGATGTTGCTTTTTAACTGGTCTGGTTTATGTAGTGCTGAAGTCAATATTTATCTGTAGCTAAGCTCTATTAGATAAAATTAAGACTTTCCTTCGTAAGAATTACAGAGTAAATCTTTTACACACAAATATACACAATGTGCGATAACAAAATATTGAAGCCACAAAAATCTTGCCGATATTTTCATACATATACGTGGTTAAAACTTGCCGGCTAAATCACACTACCAACGATTCGTACGTCAATGTCAATTCAATTCAATCATTTATTGCATGTCGCAAGTAGCATTGCACAGTTTATCGTATATAAGAAATCAAGTGAGGCCCCTCAAGAACATAGAAATTTAATAGATACATGTACGTCATAAATATTTCACGGTTCAAATGATTTACTTTTGAATTATTTATATATTAATCGAATGACAATTTGTAGTAAAAGGTCTGTAGGTTGTAACTTAAACTTATAGTTGCTAGCATAAAATAAAAGTTTGAGTTTTCCTAAACGACTTACAATGTCTTTATAAAAAGGTCGTGTAAAATTGTTTAAGAATATATTACGAAATTGGCGTTATGGCCGGCCACTTCGATCTCAAATAATCTGGAGTTTAGTTAGGAATAAACCAAATTCTTCAAAATTCGTATTGGTGTTTCGAATTTAGTGATTCGTTTGTTTTCACGCCATTTTTTTTCCTTGACATCGTTCTTTTAACAAAATGGAAAACTTGAAATATCGCGTTATTTTCGAATATGAGTTCGATCGTGGCACCAGCGCTGCAGAAATGGCTCGAGGGATTAATGATATGTATAGGGATGCCACTGTAAAAGAAAGCATGGTACGTTTTTAGTTCCAATGTTTTCGTTGTGGAGATTTTGACAAACAAAACATACCCCACCGGCGGCCGGAGATCAAAATTGACATTTAAGAATTAAAGGTAATCGTGGAAGCGGATCCATCACAAACCACGTCAGAATTAAGCTTGGATGTGGGAGACAAAACAATTTTAATTCTCTTGAAACAATTTGAAAGTGTATGTTGGACACAAACACATCCAATTTGCATTTACAATGAGAGAATGATACAAATTACATGGTGTTTGATTAAAATCAGTCATACTGCTTAGGATGTGGAACATACATACAATACTGTAATTTTCTTTAATATAGATTTATATGAGTCGATATAATTGTTTTAGTAACACAAAGTTAAAAAATATAATAGTTATCTGAAATTGCAAATACAATATTAATTTAAATACACTTTATATTATACCACTGCAACAACAAGTTTTGAGAAACAAGTTGTTAAGCGACACATAGATCGTTTGCGCTACTCGCTTCACTGCTATGTTCCATCAATTCACTGCGGTTATAAGATTTAAAATGACAAAATATGTATACAATTAAATTTCCTAAACCATGCTGATAGAAGAACAAGAAAAAAATATATTTTAATCTTTTTTACACCTTTTGGATAACCAGAACAGAACTAAGTAATCTGACTAACATTCAGCTCTATGATAATTTATTGAAAAATTCAAAATAATAGAAATAAAATAAATCTGGATATCGTTTCATATCAAGTTATAAACGTGGTGTTTGTTTTTTTATTAAGAACCAGTCACTCGTTCCGAGAACCAAAACGTCCTACAGAGGTTAAAATATATATTATTATAAATACGTTTACTCTATTTTCGTATATATACTACAACTAAGGAAATATATTCAGAAAACTTATTATACAGTTTCACTGACTTTGATTTAAATTGTCGGGCGAACATTAAACACGCTCCGTGAACAGGAAGAAATAAAAATACTGCAGGCGACATCGTTAATGCAAATTATACTCCAAGTCATGAAATCATGACTTATTTAAAAGCACGTATACCCCCAACACAGCATGATGGTCTCCATTACATAATTTAGACCAGAGTACCTTAACTTAATAACTTCCCTGCAAATACAAATTTTCAAACAAATTTTTCTTATCTACAAATTTAACGTACTGTTTCAATTAAAAATAAAACCTGTTATTATATATAACAATATCGTTAATTAAAACCTATATTTGAAATTACTTTCGTAATCTCTGCATAATTAACGGAGCGTAAGTATTTATGTTTAAAATTACCATTCAATCAATAAACATAATTTTTTTTAAAAGAATGCTAATTCAGTACTATTAACTTTATTAAGATTTCAGTTAACTGTAACTAAGCTCAATATAGTCGACAATAGTCGAATGGCGAGTTCGAACCTACGACCTTAGTTTCACAGAATCTGGGATAATACAAAATAATGTATATTTCCCTTTCGAATCTATTTTTTCCCATTACACTTTGGTAATGGAAAATACACACAACACATAATTTACGTCTTGAGCATTTTGTCATCCAAGGTCACTTAGCTTAGTCACTACCAGTACTAAATTACGCGTAACACAGCTCAGCTCGCCCACATTAAGTGAAATCGTAGTTCTGGTTCAAGCTAGTCACTTAATTTTTTACTCCTATTTTTTTATTTTATTGGGGTTGACAGATACACTACATGATAAGATTCATGCGGCCCACCCTCGTTCATCGTCGATAAGGAGTCATAATTCATTTACGTTGTCACTCCCGAGGGATTAGATGCCAAGGCATCGTTATGGTGCTATTTTACAGTGATCTTCTTTGAGAGCGAAGTCCTTCCTCGGTCCTGCCGATACATTCATGTTGCAACTAGATAACACCACAGCTCTATCATTGTTTAAATAGTTACACATATCCAACAATTGATATTAGCTAGTGAATATATAGTAAAACTACTAAACTCACATCGTTAAACTACATTCATACAGTCGACCGAACACTATGCAATAAAAGTTCTAATAAAGCTGATCTGGTGCCTGTAATCTTTGATCACCTAGTTTTTATAATCTACTATATCATGTGCAATATATCTGCAATATCGAATTTTGCCTGGATGATCTTGGTAACAAAAAAAATATGTTCAAAGTAAGCTTTAAAGTAAGGATGATGAAGTCCTCCTGGTCGATTTCGACTTCAACGATATCTCTCTGGTTACTAACAGATGTCATCATTGTATGATTGATAATAAGATGATATTGATGGAAATATTCCGATTTACAGGCACTCACTCTTATCTCATTTGCTAGTACATTTTGATACTTTTTAATCAGCATTTTATTTCTAATTCTGGTGGCGTCAATACTCCCCCGAACAGTTGATATCTGGTTATTTATTACCAGTCTTTCATCAAATACTAAAATCATTTCTATTGTTTCTCAAGTATTGACTTTACTTATGGTACCGAAGGTACTGTTACGAAAATACAAAAGACCTTAATGTTGTTACACTTTCAAATCGTCACATACTAGATACTAGATATTTTTTTATAAAAGAAAACAAATTTATATGTACATAGTTGTTTTCTTAAATTATAAGCCTTATGGTTTCCCCCACACACAAAAAGCGAGCACCAGTCCAGTAAATAACAATTCCGTGGGCGGTAGCCATTCAATTGTCCGTCGTATAAATTACAATTATCTGGTTTACGACAATTTCCAGACGGAATCGCTTCAAACGATTTCTAAACGATCGCAGCTGTCGATTTAGCTGCGCCCCGGTAAACAGACTGTGGATTTGTTATATTATATATGTATCCAATATTATGGCCTCTATAAATTTATCTGTATGGTAGGGATTAAACAAGATTTTTATGAAATGACTAAAAGGCATTTCGTCGTCTACGTCCCAATACAGTGTATTCCAATAACAATGGCGAAAATGTACACATAAAGTTCTTTCATGTACAAAAATATAAAATAAACCTGTAAATAGTCCACCATTAATTTGAGTGAATGACTGGCTATTCCGCCATCTATTGGAAATTTTATCACATTCATAGTATTAGTAGCTTTTACGTAATTGAAAAATTTCACTACCTTCGAACGAATTCAACTAACAAAAGCAAAGAATGTGAAATTTAATGATAATAAAATGCCATAGTACTTTGATGTCAAAATAACTTCTTTACACATTCTTTGTCACATTGACCTCTAACACTTGTTTATACAATATATTCTTGGTCGAAGCGATAAATATGTAAGATAACGAAACAAGACAACAAATAATGTTTACAAACAACTACGAATATTACTTATGTACCAGGGTTATCACATTTTGTCAACTTGGGGAAAAATTAAATGATTAAGGTATTTTCAAATTAACGATTCTTAGAAAGGTCACTTGCCTTCTTTCGTTCTTTCAGTATGTGAAAAATAGCAAAAGTAATTAAAGTTGAGTAGCATAAAAGCCAGAATTTATTTCCTAATTACAGGCTTCTAATATTCATTGTAATATTAACTGTAACTATATCTTTATAACCTAAACGGAATGCCTGTCTAATTAATTTAGTATACATAATAGTAATAAATAATATTTTTAGAACTACATCTACGATTTTTATACTTTTAAATTGTTAAACATTATTAAATTTCACTAAATATTGTTTATATAAAATCGCTTGTGATTTTTAATGACAATTTTATTTATTTTTGACAATTGGCAACATTACTATGAAATTATTATAATTATATATTTTTTATATTCCATACAAAACATATATTTATTATTTATTTAATTCACATTATAATATCATATAAAAACTTTTAACCATAAATACATTAAGTCCAACAGATATGCGAAGTTTTATATGTCAAGGATTAACACAATGAATAGTATAATGAGTCTTGAATGTTTTTCCAAGTATTTATGTCTTATAAATAAAAAGTTATGGCCGTAACTCAGACCCGATAGTGTAAAGAAATAATATAGCAAAAACAACGAAAACAAAATATCAAAACCAAAGAACCTAGCCCAATTTACTATTACTTGCCTGAAAATTTGAAATACGCTCGCTTTATATATGGCCTTAATTATTTTTTTAGAAGTCACATACATAAAATATACGAACCTTTGGCAGTCATTCCTTCAGTGTTGTACGTGGCGGGACCGGGACCAGCGTTGGATTTACCGGCAGGATCTAACTTCTGTCCAAAAGTGAAAGCAGGCGCTCTCGGCTTACGGGACTCTGGTGGTGGTTTACCTGCAAAATACTTTTATATTGAATATAAATATTTTTTTATAGCGGACTCACAGTCGGAATAAACGACCTTAAAACTTTATAATAATTATTTGCTCCCATAAGTTTCTACAACTTCTTAATAATTATTAGTAAAAATTACCGATAACACGACAAATATTACGATCTTAAACAGGAGGTTTCAGAATTGGTTAAGCTGTGTCAGATTATAATAAATTACAGTTATATATATTTGCTAATAAAACAGCCTAAGAGCTAACCTTACGAATGTCAATGTTGCCGACGGTCGGTCCAGCCAGATGGCAACAAAACACGATGTTATTGACGCTTCACAAGAGTTTATACTAGTCAGTACTACTAGAATATAAAAATATAACAAAACACGATAACTAAGCTTTTAAAATTCTATATATTAGTGTGTTATTGATTGAATAAACATTAAAACAAAAAAATGTAGTATTGGATGTTTCGCGAACAGCTTTAACGGAATGATGTCACAGTTTGTATGAACACGAGCAAGGCCGATGTTTGCGGAGCACGAAGCGATAATCTCGCAACCTCGGGTGATGTCAGTGCGAGAATTTGCGAGCAATACAACGTCAATCTGATACAGAGTACCAACCGAGGTACTAAATTATTTAACATTTGAATTTAAGCGTATTAGTTTTGTATCACTTTTAAAAAACCATCTCCGACCTGATTTTTTTATATTATGAAATATTTTCTCGCAGTTTCTTATCTCACAAGGGACAGAATATATCGGAAGGGCAGCCCTGTGTAAAAATCGTCAAATCCCAATTAATGTTTGAAATATTTTACTGTTTTATTAATTTAAATTATCAGTAGCCGCTTAATGTACTCCTACAGATCATTCTTTTTCAGTACTATACTTTTTATGAGAACAAATAAGAAGGTTAATTATCCATTATGATTGCAGCAGACTGTACACTTTTACAAAACAAAACCGTCTCTATTCGGAATATTTAAATGATTACTTTAGTGTATTTTATGTATTTTTCTTTATCACACCTTACAACACCCACAAATAAATTTAATCATAGAATTTTTTGCATAATTTGCAAAAACTCTTCTCTGTCTCCAATTGTAGTATGTGGCTGTAGCCCAGTAATATTATTTTTTACATTTACTTTGCTTTGCGGCATACGTGGGCACCACTCAAGGTGCTAATAGCAATTAAGATCTGTTCCGTTATTTATTCCGTTCTTTATGTTACAAATTGTTTATTTTTGTCTTTCCTCGTGTTGTACAATTTTGTGAATAAATGCTAGTCTTATTATTATTTTTCTGTATATTTTGAGGTAAACCTTGTACGGCCCAAGCCAAAATGCTTTAAGGTTTTAACAATAATAAAAATTATATGCAGTTAAACTGAAAAAAAATGTGGAATTTTTTCTTTTTCTAACTTCCATTAGTTCAGAGTATTGAGGCTGGTGTGGAGGGTTTTGGGAATTACAATCAGTAAAATAATTGTACTGTCCTGATGCTGCCTTTGTGTCTTAATTACTGTTAAAAAGCCCGCGCAATTTGTAATTTCTTTAGTATAAGTGTGAGAAAGTTCTGTGTACTGCATTCAGTTATATCAATTAAATAAAGAAGTTTTAATATTTGACAAATTATTAATTCCAAATATGTCATTATAGGTATTGCTTTAGTTTTAACATTAAATTCACTAACAGGCAGAGGAAAGTTACATGACATGTTCTTTGTATATAATATTATAAATGGTACCGCAGATAATTCTAAACTGTTGAATATTCCCACCCGTTGACGGTATAATCTTTTGATATATCTATATATACTCTTACCTATAAAATTTAAATATTATATTATTTTCGTTTATTATACGTTACTTTTCGTTACTTATTTATGTTTTTAAATGTATGCTTTGACCTGCAATTATATCTTACTAGTAACCTTAAGTGCTCATATTTATAAAGTCTTAAATACTTAATTCTGTCGGTGGTTCAATATAAATAACTAAATAAATACGTAAGAATTTCAATACATACTAAGGCACTAGTCGTCGACTTTCTAATTCAAAACAAACGCAATAAGATCGGAAGATGTTTTAAATGCAAGGTCAGCGATATAAGACTCTTTACAAACTGAACCAGACTAAAATTCCTTAACCCTTAACTTACATTTGAGCGGTCAGCGATTCAGGCCACGATGCCATGCGGTGGTCATGATCAGTATTTAAGACAAGATTAGCGTAATACCTATGAGTGACGGCAAAGAAACCACAGCTGGCCCAGGACTGGCGGCCTCCGCAGCGATCGGTCCACGTCGTTTGGTTGGAGTCCAAGGGTTCTGACGTACGCCCATCGATGAACAAGAGAAAATCTTTTTCGATAACGTCGTAGCTGTTTGTAAATGTGCGGTTGTGTGTCCTAGTGGGCCTATACTCTGCAAAGAAGTAATAGATTACGTTAAATATTTTATGATTAGTTTCAAACCGTAAGTGTGTATAATAAAAAAGTGACTAACTTTTCTAATCTATATACTCCTTTACTTTGTCTGATGTTATATTTTAAAAATTCGTAAAAAAAAATGTTTTGCTTTATAAAAGATAATTCATTATTGCCTAATTGCACAAATTGTAAGTCATTAATTTTTGAAATTCCGTAAACTGACAAATGGGTAAAAATATAGATAATCATTAACGATTAAAGTTTGCTAGTAATTAAGGTTGCCGGAAGTCAAGGCGTGATGGTAAAGTGTAGAGAAACTAATTCGAGAAGTAGACTACCATAATGATTGTAATATGTATTTTCGAAAATTAATGTATGTGTTTAAAATGGTAATATCATTCAAATTGTAAGTGGAAATCATTGATTTATCTCATTCCTCAGTCGCAAGAACAAATTTGAATCATATTTAAAACGGATTTAGGTGTCTTTCATCATCAGAATCATCATATCCCCTCCATAGTCCACTGCACGCTTCGGAGCCGTCGGCATCCATCGCTTTCAGCAAACTAGCATGGATCATCGCTCCATCTAATGTGGATTCGTCCTACACTACTGGTCTGAGGTTGCTATCAGTTCTACGAGCTATACGTTCAGCCAAATGCCACTTCAGCTAGCTAATATTTTGTCTTATCTAATCTCTCTAATCTACTGCGGATGCCCACGTTGCGTATTCTATCATGCAAAGAAACACCGATAATGAGCATGCTCCATAGCTCACCGAGTGAATATGAGCTTTCACATGCGGCCAGCCATTGCATGGACCATGTGTCTGTACGGTAAATCATCACTGGTAACACGCACTGGTTAAAGACTTTTGTTTTTAGAGATTGAGGGATATTGGAAGAGAAGATGCGTCGCAGTTTCCAAAACGCTGCCCATCCTGTTTCGACTTCATCCTGTGTGGACTTAATGCCCTAGTTAAATATAGTCGTCGACAACTTCGAGCGTAGTCCAACAACAATATACGGTATAGACGGTATAGGTATACATTTGACTTAATCTTTGTCTCGTTGATGGTCATCTTTCTACCCGTTGGAGGACTCTGCTATACAGATTATATCGTCGGCAATTCGATGGTGGGTGATGTACTCGCCATTGACGTTAATACCGTATCCTTTCGAATCCAAAAGCTTGAAAGCATTATCCAATGGAGCGAGAAAGAATTTCGGGGATATGACATTAGCCTATCTAACACCTTCCTCCAATTGGATAGATTTCGTACTATTGGACTGTACTCGGACTGTGTTTTTAGGCAATACTAATCACTCACTGTTTGGCACACAACGTGTTTGTATGTTTCATTTAACTATAAAAACATCTTACAGATTAATAATTTACATGTCTAGCTTTTCTTGTTTCCGTAAATAGTATAAGCAAGCACATCATATCATACGCAACATAATGATAAACCTAATTTTCTATTAACATATTATTCAAGACACAAATTAAATCTGGAAGTAGCTTTCTTTTCACTTATCCCTTATTTTCTTGTCTCGTATCATTATTATGACATCAACTTGATATTATTATTTAAATTATTTACCGATCGAGTATGACTCATCGCCGATTTGATGACCTTCGCTGACCGCATTGAAGGAATTTGTAATGCAGACATTTTATAATAAAACTCTAAGAACTATTTAATTTTAATCACAAAGCTTCATTAAAAACTAGGTGCTCTAAGAAAAAATAATTCTTGTTAATAAATTGTAACTTTAGATGATTTATGTTATTTTAAGTTTGACGTTTAAGATTTTAAAACATTTTATTTACAGCCAGTATTATAAACATGTATACATACTGCAGTTGCACTTCAACGAGTTTTAGTAGTAGACCATAGAATCTATATGAAAAAAACATGGTCCAAATATTGTTTCAAATGCAAGATGGTAAACAGACTTAAAAAGGCAAGGATAATACTTTTTTATAAGCCGCGAAAATATTAATAACATAAACGCAGTTTAATTATAGTTGGTTGTTCATTAGTATTAGTATATTATATTATTTTAGTATATACTATATTTTAGTATAGTATATTATTATATTAGTATTTACTGAAAACAATTTTATTTCGATCAGCACCGGGCTGCCACCAGTGCTAATGGAAGAAAAAGCGTCCTGGTCCTAATTTGTCGAATTATAATTTAATTTTAATTAAAGGCCACTCTGACCACTTTGAATATAAATGAATGACTTGACTTCGACTTCGACTTCGAAAATTGAGAATTGATGATATTTACCATGTAAATATGATATTGTTATAAAGAAATAGGGTTATAACACAATTTCTTTAAAAAGACATACGTTTTAATGTGTAACGTTTTATTCATATATTTTATATATTTAACATAAAATATTTCCAACTAAAGTATATTAAGGCCAATACATCCAGCCGAAAAATGTATACTATCAATAATAGACAGACACAACACAACACAACAAATTTTAAAATTGAGTATGTCAGCTTAATTGTTTAAAAATGTCTAAACTGACACTACTCTTTACCGAAGACTCATTTAAAAATGGATCCATGTCACGGTGCTCACAAAGCTTTTTAAAGTTCATACACGCGTATGCAGTCCACGCACGTTCCAGCCGTAAACTTTGTTGAGCCATGTGGTATGCAAATATGGGTGGAGTAACTCAGAACTTTCCATATTTAAAAAAATCAACTCTAACGGTGTCCTAAACCATCTGTTGGTTTTTCTTACGATGCAGTAATGTATTAGACTGGAAATGGATTATTTGATAATAGCTGAGTTAGTAAATTTACTGTGTACATATATACATACGTAAATCCCTACGCATATGGCTCCTCTGTAGAGAGTTATAATCCTCTGTCAGAAGCAACTGACCGAGCCGAGGTTCGGCCCTCTCGGGTACCCTTGAGTCAGACGCTCTTGCGAAACAGGGTAACGGTCCAAGCCGAGGCTCCCTCTCGGGAGCCCTTGTGCTGGTTACCCATATATAGAGGTCGGGATTGAGAGCCATAAGCGCTCGGTCAACCCGGTGAAACTGTAAAAGCCCTGGGACTAACAGCGACAATCAGGCCGGAAAAAATTTAAAAAAAATCTCTAGAGAGAGGGTTAGAGCATAGTCCACATCCCGGCTCCACTGCGGATTGGAGGATTTTATATATTCAAAATATTTTTTGTTCATTTATTTCGTTTATTCTCCTTATAACATTTTCCATAACCGCCGAGCACGTGGTAAATCAACATTAAAAATTGCAATTAACAATTTCATTGTTTGCCAGCCAGCCAGGACCACCAAGGATCGAACTAGGTTTGCTCACGTACCGTGAACTAAAAGTGAGCGCTTAGACATTGAGCTACCATGGCGACGATAGAAGAGATACTTATTCAAATGTTCTTGTATATTTTCCATCTAATCAAAAAAAATTGTATTCGTGGTACCGAGTACTCTAAATGGCTTCTGACATAAGTACAGTATAATATTTTTAGAGAAGCTTTAACAACATATCGTAAATCCATTTTCCAAAAATTATAATCCTATAAAAAATTACATCTTATTACTGTCGGAGCCTTACTCGCTCATTTTGTATTAGAATTTTATATGTTGCCCATTGAACTGTGTTTACTGTAAAATTAATTATTATTCTTCTACAAACTTTCTCATTCACCACAAACTGTTCAATCTATAATAAAACAAGTTTCTATGATATTTAAAATTGAACGAATAAATTATAAGCTTACGAGGACAAGATTTAATTTCTTTATTACTTATTAATCTGATTGAGCTTTTAAGTTTAAGTTTTCACTTCTGTTTGCTATTTATATCTTCATATCCGTAAACTTCTCATAAAATAATTCTGCTAATATCTTGTCAGTCTAGCCAATAAATAAAAAAATTATATCTCACGTTATATCATTTCGTACTGCTATTCTTATTGTTATCGGATAGTAGTATAAACATAGCATACCTATGCTCACTGGTTAAAAAAGTGCACAATCCGGTTGTACGTAGCCTATACTGCTTCTGTCTTTGCATTCCGAGTATTTGTCAAGACTGCAATGGTCACGGAACAGCAACATACGTACTAAATTTTACAGTTTTGAATACTATTGTCTTTAACTAAACCCGTATATAGTATAAAACAATATCTTAATTATTTATTATAATATTATCCTAAACTTAACAAATTGTTACTAAATCCCTTATTGTCTAGACTAATTATACTTCATACCAATGGCATAATATGTTGTAACTTGTTATGAGCTACAAAATTTTTAGCAATTGGTCATCATTAAAAATACAACAACAAAATAATATTGACTAATGATAGCCTTACGTGCGACTTAACTTGTATGCTACTTATTTGATAGACAGAATGTAACCCAACCAAAATAAATCTGCGAATACACGAAACGCATACATCTTACTAAATACCGCTTTATATTTAGTCGGCTTATAGGTTAAATACGAAATATCCTTCATTGCGATGGCGTCACGCTACTCTTTTGGCCGTTGTGGCTCACCGTTACTCCTATCTAAATGAATAATATACAAGAACTCGGTCACATCTTTTTACGACTTATTCCAATCAAGGTAGACATAAATAGCAAATGCTACCCACTCTTCGACTGTAGCATTTAAGTTCCATGCGTAATAAGAAATAGCTACCGAAGTGCAAGTACATACACAAGCAATTTTATATGTCTCTCTTTGGATTGTTACTACTATTGAAACAACCAGATTATAGCTAATTTACCACGTAAAAACATTAATCTTTTGTAGATTTTAAAGTGTAAACTTGTTATTAAATGCAGTATACTTGCATGATTGTAAATTGAATGCGATATATGATACTCGTATAATAATATTATACAACCATAAGGATATTTTACAAGCTATTAGGATTTATAACTTTCTGGCCTTTAAACTGTGCTCTGTACTATGCGGAAGTTATACAGAAGTTGATAGCTACAAAAGAATTTGTCATTAAATGCAGTATACTTGCATGATTGTAAACTGCATGCGATATATGATACTCGTGTAATAATATTATACAACCATGAGGATATTTTACAAGGTATTCGCATTTATAACTTTCTGGCCTTTTAACATATGCGGAAGTTATACAGAAGTTGATAGCTACAAAAGAATTTGTCATTAAATGCAGTATACTTGCATGATTGTAAACTGCATGCGATATATGATACTCGTGTAATAATATTATACAACCATGAGGATATTTTACAAGGTATTCGCATTTATAACTTTCTGGCCTTTTAACTTATGCGGAAGTTATACAGAAGTTGATAGCTACAAAAGAATTTGTCATTAAATACACTATACTTGCATGATTGTAAACTGCATTCGATATATGATACTCGTGTAATAATATTATACAACCATGAGGATATTTTACAAGGTATTCGCATTTATAACTTTCTGGCCTTTTAACTTATGCGGAAGTTATACAGAAGTTGATAGCTACAAAAGAATTTGTCATTAAATGCAGTATACTTGCATGATTGTAAACTGCATGCGATATATGATACTCGTGTAATAATATTATACAACCATGAGGATATTTTACAAGCTATTCGGATTTATAACTTTCTGGCCTCTAAACTTATGCGGAAGTTATACAGAAGTTGATAGCTACAATATTTGTATACGGAAGTTAAGACTATTGCCGATATTAGTGAGAGTTGATTTTTTTTTCTACAGATGTGTAACGCCGAACTCATGAATAAATGTCACAAGATTCTAGCGAATCTAGGAACCTATGAATTCAAGTGGGCTCGTCTTAATGATAAAATCATTACATTTATGGATTCTTATATACAAAAAAAATCACATGCTAATACTTGTGCCAAGTAAACCAAAGTGACACGTTGGCTGTTCACGTCTATTGTAGAACTGGCCACTGATCGAGTAGAAGAGTCCTGGAGTGAAGAAGATGTCACGGGAAACGTGGTGTGGTACACTTCCCGACTAGACCGAGTTAGGTGCAAGGTCGCTGGTTGCAATTAGATACATGAGATTGAAGATCGTACTAAGTAGGGGTATTTATTCACTACCAGTTTTAGTATATAGTATATATAAGGGTTGGCCAGTAAGAAGATAAGGCCAAATTGGCCTCTACAAAATTTGGCGTGCTAGTTGAAAAAGGCAGTATTTCGTGCCACCGTGTGGAACCTTACAAGACGCAAGTTCAGCCTCACAATGAATTTTGTTCTCATCTCTGGGCCGGGGCAACGCAGTACCAGCTCCTTTCATGCGAGCGTTTTCAAGTGACGCATTTAAGGATATAAAGTAGAAATATATAATAATATTATTCATAAGTATTAAAAATCGTCATGGAAATTGTTAGAAATTTGGGCAATAACTTATTTTCTCTTACATATTTATGAATAACGTTTTAATAAACATAATATAAATGTAAATATTAAACTTTCATACTAACATAAATGAGCGACAGAAAAGAATTGTACTATTTAATGAGCAAATTAAAACACTGCGGTTATTTCTTTAGAATCAAAATTATAGATAAATGAATCCAGCAAAGCTTACAAAAAACATACGATCATCAATTTGTTTAAACCATCACCAGTCGTTTTTTATGTCTGATATTAATGTGATGAGATGTTCTGCCCCTTTCCAAAACAGCACACACCATCACACGTACAGATACCACAACACCATTTACACAACTCGCTTATCTTATGAACTGATGTAAAGCTTTCTTAATAGTTCGTTCGTAATAAGTTTCTAATCATATATATATATATATCTGTAAAACATATAAGTACTTCTTTTTGGAACGAATGTTCAAAATATACCCATCTCCTGGTGGGAAGACAGCTTTATGTGGGATTTTTACCCATTAAAACGATCTCGTCACTTTCAGTGCATTGCGAGGTGTTCCAGGATCCGGGCTCCTGTAGCACCCTCGCTGAACTTCGGCAACACAGGCCCACTTGTGATAGGGTCTTTCTTCACTTTAGTGTATCGGGGAAGACCATGTGTGTACGGGCCTCTGATCGCCCAGGAATCCGACATCCTTTTAACCGCCTTGTGGTAAATACCTCAGCCCCATTCTATAAGCCTCCCAGGCTACAGGAGTGATAAGTACTTGACCTGCCAATAACTTTTTGTCATAACAAATAATCAAGACTTTAAATGTAATCTTTAAACGTTCATTCACTAATAGTCATCATTTAAACTGGCTGACAAGCTGCGAACTTAAACAATGACAAACGCCTTCATACACCTACGTCTGACTTCATACATGACGGAAACATATTTAATTTATTAACATATCTACGTTAACATTATCCATTATTTAAACAATGCCTGAAGACATAAATAACATTATGATAATTATAAATACTCCCTGACATTAACAATGAATTTAAATATCAGTCTCAAATTCTATTTTTTTTATTACATTGAGAATTACGAAGAAGAACAGTTCACCTGATAACAAGTGATGCGCCCATGACATCTACATTCATCCTGAACGAGGATTCATAATCCAGATGCGTTGTTACCCTTGAGGACTGAGATGGAATGCCTCGTCACCAGTAATAAAAGTCTCCAGATCCCTACACTAGCCAGACGAAACACAGCAACATTATGTTACCATTTTATGCTGATATCCTGTAAGGGCGTGGCCCTACCGCGGTCGAGCGGACCCACTCATTCTGCAGCTAGAAAAAGACTGCAGTGTGGCTCTACCACTGTTATAATTAATTCGTCACCGAACTAAAAATCAGTAGTCATGTTTTTCTTAAAATAATATTTGCCGTTTTTTTCTCTTTAAACTATTATACCATTTTATCCCATTAATATACTCTTGTATATTAATAATTCATGGAAAATAGCTTTAAATATAATTCAACTTATGTCACTGATCATTAAGTTTCATAACATATTGATATTTCTAACTGTATACAATTAAAATACATATAAATGCGACATGAATATATATTTTTATTACAACCATTCAAAAATTTTATCAAAAACCCATGGCCGTCATGAAATCTGAAAGAAAAGTTAATGCAGTGCCAGGTCGTACAAGTCGCTGTCATCATGAAAAATGAATAAAATCGTATTCGGGGCATACGTTTCAGCTTTCCCGATCCTTCGCGAAATAGACACACGATACACGCCACTTTATCGCTTGGTTTAGCATTATTATATCAGATTCTTGAATATATCGAGACATTTGATTAAAACAGAAACATTTCCTTTGGATAAAAATATATTTTTATTACTGATCTATATTTAGATTTTGAAAGATAAAATAAGCATTATCTACTTAGTGAAGGACGTTGGTTACGACAAAATACCAACTAGAAAATTCATAATAAATTGATTGATACCGAATGTACTATATTTCACTCTACATCCAGTTTTCTACTTTGATGGAATAATGAATATTTAATATCTAATGAATGAACAACGTGACTATTTAAGAACTATGCCAAGTAAACTTATTTGCAATTTCTAGATAACCGACCAATATATAATCCTTAACAACCTGAACGACCTTCCTTCATTATCGGATATGAATGGAGTTCTCTTTCAAATAACGGAGTATATTAAACAGTTTTCTTTCTTGCCTTATTGGTATCTAACAGAGATAGATAACAATTAGTGTATTCTTTTGTTTTGTGTCTTGTTTTGTCTCTAATGTTTGTCCAATAATTACTATAAACACAAAAAAAGAAGTAGTAGGATATTCAGGATTATTTATAATAGGGAACGAAACAAACCATCTTAATCCTAAGGATTGACAAACTACGAAAAAAGATGTCATGTGATCTTTGTGACGGTTTGTAACTGCTTAAAAAAATCCTTATATTTTCTGTGAAGAAATGGTTACAAGTAAGGGTTGTTAAGGTCATCACTTACTATCGGATGAGCTTATTGCTTGTTTGCCACCTATTCTAGTAAAAAAAATCCCATACTGATTTATTTATAATATTAATGGTGCGTAAAACATACGAGCACACAGTTCACCTGATGTTAAGTGACGGCTACGGCCCATGAAATCTACATTCGTTTACAACAAAAATTAAATAAGGACCGAAGTGGTTCACGTTGATACTTGTGAGGACGTGGTCCTTCTCCGAACGAGCCAACTCGTTCATGGGGTAGCTAGGTACTAGCTCTAGCGTGGATCTACCTCTGTTAATCGGATAATTATTTATGGCCAAAAATGCATTAACAATTGCCGAACCCAAATATCACTTTCCGTTGAACGGAAACAGCTTAAATAATATTACCGGTACAACATATTGCACCGTGGTGATTATGATATAATCGTCAAAAAAAGTGACAATATTTGCTGATGCTGTTATGAAAAGCCAAAGTCCTACAGTGTACTTTTGTGAAGCTGATAAGAAAACTTCCATGCTTAGCTAGCTCTTCTAGCAAGTATGTCTAATCAAACGTATACAATCAAAACTATACGTATGTTATGGAACATCTCTTTCATTATTTTTTTCATTCATTTAAATAACTGCATTGAATCAATGTTCAATCATTATGTATCCAATACATTAAAATGATGAACAACGTATTAAAATTTATAATAAGTTGATTGTCAGTCTAGTCAGATCATTATAATCTATTAAAGTGTCAATTGAAACGTCCAAAATCACAGCCAATTAAAGTTAATTGAGAGCTGAGTATTTAACACATCGTAATTGATTCGCAGACAAGTACATAAAAAGCTAAATGCATAAACTCTACCCATGATAATGAATACTTGCTCATATGTAAAAATAGTAATTGCTTGACCTCGAAACAGAAACTCAGGAGAGACCATAATGACACAATAGCATAATGCTGATGTGTTTCATGTTGTGACCATCACTGATAAGCCTCACTTCATTTCAGGGAAGATATGGCATTTGTATCTTGTTTCTTTTACATCTTTCTATAACAGTATTAGAGCCAGACTGCAGCAATAATGAGTAAGTGAGTGATCGATGATGTGCTTCCTTTGGTGGGTGTAGTGATTCAGAGATTCAGTTACTGAAATATTTAAAGATGGGAGTAGGATTTTATAGGCTACAGTTATCACTTTCAATCAGGTGACTTCCGTTATTGAATTCATATCACAAGTTTGCAAATATGTAACCTATACTTTAAATGTGAAGTATTTTATTACATTTTTGGTTATATCACATACTTATGGTGCGTATTAATTACACATTTTATGATAAAATCATTGGATACAAATGAACGATGTATTTGAAAGTAACTTTTACATGATCTCTAGCATTACGCAATCAATGTCTCATCTGCCAAAATGAAACGTGCTATATAGTAGGCAATAAAAAGTAAATATTAATAGACACGGATTACATCTTCTATTTTGTTTGGTATAAACGTAAATAATAATAAGAATCCTAAATCTTTAAATAACTAAAAACATCTGTATGTACATATATAAATTGCCTGGAAGAAATTAATATATCTTTTATTAATAAGTCCGCCCACTGAAGGGTGGTCTAATATTATTTATCTAGTTTTTTTTATTACCACTTTTTATTACACGTTAAAAAAAAACAAATTTAATTTGTAATAAAAAGTAATCGAAATTAAGTAACGTAAAATTTCGATCAAGTTCAAGTTCTTTGTAACAAAATATGTACAAAGTAACCTTAGATTTAATACTTACATAGAGGAGATTTATTGCTCCAATTTAACTAACAATGTAATACGTATCATCCTAAACCATAATTGTCAATCACTCTCGCCCCACATGAGGTAAGCCTACAGCCAATTTATACATATATGTAGGTGTCGGCTAGTTTAATAGTCCAAGCGATCCTTGTAAACAAGGCGTTTGTCAACCCAATAAAGGCACTACCACTGTCGAAAAGTATTTTAAATCTCTTCCCACGAAATAGATTCTCATAAATAGCTTCCTATTATGGTATCAGAAAAAATAACCAATTTCAACAAGGACACGGTAAACACAAACTAATTATATACACCTCAGTAAATAAAAATCAATATGCCATATAGTCTACAATACGTCATATATTAAATTTCGTCATATTTAAAAACAATATCGTTAAATAAGACGCGACGACATTGCTAAATATTTCCAGTTTCGTCAGTCGCATTTTCTTACCAATCGCTAGAATCACACAGTAGATCAGCTACCATCTCTATACTTGTGAATTCAGTGTATTGACGTGCTGCAATATGGTTTCATTGTAATACTAAAATATGAAGACAAACATGAATACTCGCAGTTGTACCTAAACATACAATAAGGTAGAAGGAATTGCGTCGCACATCTACTTTTATGGACAGTGTGTGTTGATATGAAAGAAAAAAAACTACTCAAAGAATAAAAGTTAAGAGATATAAAATATATTCACAGGTGTAAAGTCCTTTGTTATAAAAACGGTAACAACATAATCGCAACTATTGTAACAAATCTCGTAATTTCGAATAACAACCTATCTCAATTTTACACTCTCGTTAGACTTATGCGCAGTGTATATCATGCGCTAAAGTTGATTACGTTTTATAACAAACTTTTGCAATACTTACTTCTTACTTTGATTTCAATTTATTTTTTGAAAATTAGTTTATTATCTTATAATTAGTTAATTAAATTATTTAATTAAAAGGCTCTCAATTAAACTTACAGTTACCAGTGGAAGTCGCTGCAATCAGTTCACTGCTAACATCAAAAAATCCGGTTATTGCAATAGAATTATCGATTTCGGTATAAAAGAATTACAGTTTTGGTACGATTCTGGTATATAAGGATGTTATGCATACACAATATCTGTTAACAGTCGCGAATATTCGATCAGCCGTGGCCGTCGTCGTATGTCGCGGTCGTTTCTCGCGGTGCACTGCGGTCGAATGCTTGGCTATTTTGGTATTTGTTTGTTTCGTTAGGCATTAGGAGGCTGACGCCGTGTGGCGCTTCCCGCCAAAACCAGTCGTCTTGGTTACGAAGCACTAATGCCGTCATCGCGTGGTAGCGTTCCTCTTCCTATAAGTTTTTCTTATATCAATTATATATATATTTTTTTATAGAAACTTTGGCATTGTTAAGAAAGTCAGTAAGTCTTTCAGTGCGTTAAAGTTTTAGAATGAAAAGAAAACTATAGCATTACGATGTTCACAGATCATAATCACAATGTTATATTTTGTATGGTAAATGAAAGTGATCAGTGGCAACGAAACATCCGTTCAGCACAGACACAAATGCATCTTGTGTCTTTATGTATTGATCAAAATATCAAACCAGGTAAGGTTTGTGTTACAGCCACTGCTTTTAACATTTTTTTAAGAAATTTCTTCTACAATTTTCTAAAGAAAGAAAAATAACGCACTTTCCGTATTTGTAAAAGTCAAAAAAATAATGCGATTATATAGACATATCAAAAGAATAATCCACCGGGACTGTTATTATATGCGATTATCAAGTATTTCCTAGTAATTTTATTAAAAAAATAGTTTACAACTATTTTACTTCAACTTTTACAAATAACATTAGTATGACAAATGAAACAAATTTACGTGTATGTACGTAGGTATGTCTTCGTACGCCATAAATTACTAACATAACTTAGAAGTATCGTTGGGTTAAATTCAACTTGATAATAGGTAAATTCATTTAAATTGCTTCAGTAGTTAAAAATGATACGGTTTGTTACTATTAATGTTATGTTTGTTACCATTACAATTTACTCCTCAAAAACTTGAATAAATAAAACAAAAAGAGACCTAAGAAACAGGCGACACATGAAGTTTTAGATATACATAGAAATGCCTACATTGAACACCATATAAATTAATTATACCACCAATTTATTAATTATATTTGGGTGGACCTTATCGCTCAAAGCGATCTCTTTCAGGCAATCTGTAAGATATTTTTTTCTAAATGTCTGCATTTGCACGTCGGTTTTCCAGTACTCCCTTACTACAATTATAGTTTAATATACATAGCTTAACTCCAACACATGGTTTCGATAGTACTGATACAAGAAGGATTAATGATGAATTTGTTCTCATGAACCTGCGCTTAGTATGCACATTTACATATAACGGTTAAGAAAGAATTATTCAAACACGAGCTAACCCGGTATTCTTAGAAAAGTTTGCCATACCGCGGACAAGGTGAGACTACTCTAAGTACTAATGATAAACTAAGCCCCTTTAATGTTAATTTAATAAAAGTACTTATTAATAAATTTTAAAGATGCTTGAATAATTATTATAAATATACGAGTATAGTGTTTCTATTTTAATTAAAGTAAAATAGTTGTAAAGAATTTTTATTAGAAGTTTATACTTCCTTATCTCACGCCTTAATAATGCCCTAGTTAGCCTTCGTTTTTTATATTATATTGATAATGTTTATAGTCATAATATGAACTACATAGATTTGGCAGTACAGAACAATTATAATATGTCACTACAGTTTTTAATTAATGATTTCTTTGTTTTTTTTATTTAATTTAAAGTGTGATGTATTTTGTAATAACATGTAATTTACTACGCGTGATACAATGAATAAAATTTCTTTCTTTTTTTTTTCTTTTAATATATTGATATTGATATCATCATAAAGGCATCCTTTAAACACTATTATCGATACGGAAAGAAGAATTGGCATATTTTTCTTAGGTGGTAGAAACTTAAACTATTATTAAGTTTCAAAATACTGAAATCAAAATTAAAAAAATAGTTTACAACTATTTTACTTCAACTTTACAAATAACATTAGTATGACAAATGAAACAAATTTACGTGTATGTACGTAGGTATGTCTTCGTACGCCATAAATTACTAACATAACTTAGAAGTATCGTTGGGTTAAATTCAACTTGATAATAGGTAAATTCATTTAAATTGCTTCAGTAGTTAAAAATGATACGGTTTGTTACTATTAATGTTATGTTTGTTACCATTACAATTTACTCCTCAAAAACTTGAATAAATAAAACAAAAAGAGACCTAAGAAACAGGCGACACATGAAGTTTTAGATATACATAGAAATGCCTACATTGAACACCATATAAATTAATTATACCACCAATTTATTAATTATATTTGGGTGGACCTTATCGCTCAAAGCGATCTCTTTCAGGCAATCTGTAAGATATTTTTTTCTAAATGTCTGCATTTGCACGTCGGTTTTCCAGTACTCCCTTACTACAATTATAGTTTAATATACATAGCTTAACTCCAACACATGGTTTCGATAGTACTGATACAAGAAGGATTAATGATGAATTTGTTCTCATGAACCTGCGCTTAGTATGCACATTTACATATAACGGTTAAGAAAGAATTATTCAAACACGAGCTAACCCGGTATTCTTAGAAAAGTTTGCCATACCATGGACAAGGTGAGACTACTCTAAGTACTAATGATAAACTAAGCCCCTTTAATGTTAATTTAATAAAAGTACTTATTAATAAATTTTAAAGATGCTTGAATAATTATTATAAATATACGAGTATAGTGTTTCTATTTTAATTAAAGTAAAATAGTTGTAAAGAATTTTTATTAGAAGTTTATACTTCCTTATCTCACGCCTTAATAATGCCCTAGTTAGCCTTCGTTTTTATATTATATTGATAATGTTTATAGTCATAATATGAACTACATAGATTTGGCAGTACAGAACAATTATAATATGTCACTACAGTTTTTAATTAATGATTTCTTTGTTTTTTATTTAATTAAAAGGCTCTCAATTAAACTTACAGTTACCAGTGGAAGTCGCTGCAATCAGTTCACTGCTAACATCAAAAAATCCGGTTATTGCAATAGAATTATCGATTTCGGTATAAAAGAATTACAGTTTTGGTACGATTCTGGTATATAAGGATGTTATGCATACACAATATCTGTTAACAGTCGCGAATATTCGATCAGCCGTGGCCGTCGTCGTATGTCGCGGTCGTTTCTCGCGGTGCACTGCGGTCGAATGCTTGGCTATTTTGGTATTTGTTTGTTTCGTTAGGCATTAGGAGGCTGACGCCGTGTGGGCGCTTCCCGCCAAAACCAGTCGTCTTGGTTACGAAGCACTAATGCCGTCATCGCGTGGTAGCGTTCCTCTTCCTATAAGTTTTTCTTATATCAATTATATATATATTTTTTTATAGAAACTTTGGCATTGTTAAGAAAGTCAGTAAGTCTTTCAGTGCGTTAAAGTTTTAGAATGAAAAGAAAACTATAGCATTACGATGTTCACAGATCATAATCACAATGTTATATTTTGTATGGTAAATGAAAGTGATCAGTGGCAACGAAACATCCGTTCAGCACAGACACAAATGCATCTTGTGTCTTTATGTATTGATCAAAATATCAAACCAGGTAAGGTTTGTGTTACAGCCACTGCTTTTAACATTTTTAAGAAATTTCTTCTACAATTTTCTAAAGAAAGAAAAATAACGCACTTTCCGTATTTGTAAAAGTCAAAAAATAATGCGATTATATAGACATATCAAAAGAATAATCCACCGGGACTGTTATTATATGCGATTATCAAGTATTTCCTAGTAATTTTATTAAAAAAATAGTTTACAACTATTTTACTTCAACTTTACAAATAACATTAGTATGACAAATGAAACAAATTTACGTGTATGTACGTAGGTATGTCTTCGTACGCCATAAATTACTAACATAACTTAGAAGTATCGTTGGGTTAAATTCAACTTGATAATAGGTAAATTCATTTAAATTGCTTCAGTAGTTAAAAATGATACGGTTTGTTACTATTAATGTTATGTTTGTTACCATTACAATTTACTCCTCAAAAACTTGAATAAATAAAACAAAAAGAGACCTAAGAAACAGGCGACACATGAAGTTTTAGATATACATAGAAATGCCTACATTGAACACCATATAAATTAATTATACCACCAATTTATTAATTATATTTGGGTGGACCTTATCGCTCAAAGCGATCTCTTTCAGGCAATCTGTAAGATATTTTTTTTTCTAAATGTCTGCATTTGCACGTCGGTTTTCCAGTACTCCCTTACTACAATTATAGTTTAATATACATAGCTTAACTCCAACACATGGTTTCGATAGTACTGATACAAGAAGGATTAATGATGAATTTGTTCTCATGAACCTGCGCTTAGTATGCACATTTACATATAACGGTTAAGAAAGAATTATTCAAACACGAGCTAACCCGGTATTCTTAGAAAAGTTTGCCATACCGCGGACAAGGTGAGACTACTCTAAGTACTAATGATAAACTAAGCCCCTTTAATGTTAATTTAATAAAAGTACTTATTAATAAATTCTTAAAGATGCTTGAATAATTATTATAAATATACGAGTATAGTGTTTCTATTTTAATTAAAGTAAAATAGTTGTAAAGAATTTTTATTAGAAGTTTATACTTCCTTATCTCACGCCTTAATAATGCCCTAGTTAGCCTTCGTTTTTTATATTATATTGATAATGTTTATAGTCATAATATGAACTACATAGATTTGGCAGTACAGAACAATTATAATATGTCACTACAGTTTTTAATTAATGATTTCTTTGTTTTTTTTATTTAATTTAAAGTGTGATGTATTTTGTAATAACATGTAATTTACTACGCGTGATACAATGAATAAAATTTCTTTCTTTTTTTTTTCTTTTAATATATTGATATTGATATCATCATAAAGGCATCCTTTAAACACTATTATCGATACGGAAAGAAGAATTGGCATATTTTTCTTAGGTGGTAGAAACTTAAACTATTATTAAGTTTCAAAATACTGAAATCAAAATTAAAAAATAGCGTAACGACACTCAATGTGCATTAATAATTTCTGAACAACATATCGACACACATACTTATAAAGGAATACGTACATAGACGAAAGTTAATATAATTATTCATTATATCATATTATTTACAATTGTATATAACTTACAAGTATTACTTCTTACTTTGATTTCAATTTATTTTTGAAAATTAGTTTATTATCTTATAATTAGTTAATTAAATTATTTAATTAAAAGGCTCTCAATTAAACTTACAGTTACCAGTGGAAGTCGCTGCAATCAGTTCACTGCTAACATCAAAAAATCCGGTTATTGCAATAGAATTATCGATTTCGGTATAAAAGAATTACAGTTTTGGTACGATTCTGGTATATAAGGATGTTATGCATACACAATATCTGTTAACAGTCGCGAATATTCGATCAGCCGTGGCCGTCGTCGTATGTCGCGGTCGTTTCTCGCGGTGCACTGCGGTCGAATGCTTGGCTATTTTGGTATTTGTTTGTTCTGTTAGGCATTAGAGGTTGACGCCGTGGGCGCTTCCCGCCAAAACCAGTCGTCTTGGTTACGAAGCACTAATGCCGTCATCGCGTGGTAGCGTTCCTCTTCCTATAAGTTTTTCTTATATCAATTATATATATATTTTTTATAGAAACTTTGGCATTGTTAAGAAAGTCAGTAAGTCTTTCAGTGCGTTAAAGTTTTAGAATGAAAAGAAAACTATAGCATTACGATGTTCACAGATCATAATCACAATGTTATATTTTGTATGGTAAATGAAAGTGATCAGTGGCAACGAAACATCTGTTCAGCACAGACACAAATGCATCTTGTGTCTTTATGTATTGATCAAAATATCAAACCAGGTAAGGTTTGTGTTACAGCCACTGCTTTTAACATTTTTAAGAAATTTCTTCTACAATTTTCTAAAGAAAGAAAAATAACGCACTTTCCGTATTTGTAAAAGTCAAAAAATAATGCGATTATATAGACATATCAAAAGAATAATCCACCGGGACTGTTATTATATGCGATTATCAAGCATTTCCTAGTAATTTTATTAAAAAATAGTTTACAACTATTTTACTTCAACTTTTACAAATAACATTAGTATGACAAATGAAACAAATTTACGTGTATGTACGTAGGTATGTCTTCGTACGCCATAAATTACTAACATAACTTAGAAGTATCGTTGGGTTAAATTCAACTTGATAATAGGTAAATTCATTTAAATTGCTTCAGTAGTTAAAAATGATACGGTTTGTTACTATTAATGTTATGTTTGTTACCATTACAATTTACTCCTCAAAAACTTGAATAAATAAAACAAAAAGAGACCTAAGAAACAGGCGACACATGAAGTTTTAGATATACATAGAAATGCCTACATTGAACACCATATAAATTAATTATACCACCAATTTATTAATTATATTTGGTGGACCTTATCGCTCAAAGCGATCTCTTTCAGGCAATCTGTAAGATATTTTTTTCTAAATGTCTGCATTTGCACGTCGGTTTTCCAGTACTCCCTTACTACAATTATAGTTTAATATACATAGCTTAACTCCAACACATGGTTTCGATAGTACTGATACAAGAAGGATTAATGATGAATTTGTTCTCATGAACCTGCGCTTAGTATGCACATTTACATATAACGGTTAAGAAAGAATTATTCAAACACGAGCTAACCCGGTATTCTTAGAAAAGTTTGCCATACCGCGGACAAGGTGAGACTACTCTAAGTACTAATGATAAACTAAGCCCCTTTAATGTTAATTTAATAAAAGTACTTATTAATAAATTTTAAAGATGCTTGAATAATTATTATAAATATACGAGTATAGTGTTTCTATTTTAATTAAAGTAAAATAGTTGTAAAGAATTTTATTAGAAGTTTATACTTCCTTATCTCACGCCTTAATAATGCCCTAGTTAGCCTTCGTTTTTATATTATATTGATAATGTTTATAGTCATAATATGAACTACATAGATTTGGCAGTACAGAACAATTATAATATGTCACTACAGTTTTAATTAATGATTTCTTTGTTTTTTTTATTTAATTTAAAGTGTGATGTATTTTGTAATAACATGTAATTTACTACGCGTGATACAATGAATAAAATTTCTTTCTTTTTTTTTTCTTTTAATATATTGATATTGATATCATCATAAAGGCATCCTTTAAACACTATTATCGATACGGAAAGAAGAATTGGCATATTTTTCTTAGGTGGTAGAAACTTAAACTATTATTAAGTTTCAAAATACTGAAATCAAAATTAAAAAATAGCGTAACGACACTCAATGTGCATTAATAATTTCTGAACAACATATCGACACACATACTTATAAAGGAATACGTACATAGACGAAAGTTAATATAATTATTCATTATATCATATTATTTACAATTGTATATAACTTACAAGTATTATTTCTTATAAATCCAATAATAGTGATAAGAATATGGGCATTTGAATTTTGATATGACAACAAGATCCTCCATGCTCCAAATTTCGAATTAACTGATTATTAACTATAAGATAGGCCACAACATCTCTCTGAACGGAATCTTACTTGCAAGGTCATAGGTGTACGACAGATAAGATTCCAGGATTCTCAAGGTAAACCCGGCGTTCAACTTAAAACTTTAAACATCTGTTAAAGGTGATTAATCAGGATTAACAATAGGAACAGCTATATAATGATTTTTTCTTCACGATGTTTTCGGTAACCGGCGGTCATATGATAGCAATTAGTAATTACATCAGGGACGGCCATCGGGAATCTAGCTTAGTTAGTATATTCACGTCCAATGTAATTTGAAGCAAGTGCTCACACAACCTTAATACTTAACAATGGTAGAGCCACGCTGCAGCTATTGTCAGATGAAAGGGTCGATTCATCAGGGGAAAGATAATGCCCTCTCAAAATAACGTAAAATATAAAAATGTTGTTGGCGAGTATAAGTATCCGGGACCTCAATTACAGGCATTCTTTCTCAGTCTTTGGGGGTGACCAAACTTGTGGCATCATGATTCTTAATTGCATATGTACATAGATGTTATGTGACGCAGATATCACTACCCATCATGTAAACTGTGTGCACGTTTGTCACTTATAATACTATGAAAAAAAAAGCCCAGATATTTCCTTTGATATGTGTAATACAGCATATTAATTAACAATTGTTTTCCTTCGATTCCGACAAATTGTATAGTCTTGTATAGACTTGCGGTTTAGATATAATAGAAAGGCACTTAGAAATGACCATAAATTTACAATAACTTTATAATTCAAAGCATTATTTCTATGTAATCCAATTGTATTCTTCATTAATTTTCATATTATAAAATTATGTGGTTTTTCGAAGAATGTAAAAAAAATTCAAACATTTAATATTGGTAAGTGTATTACCTTATTTATCTATATAAACTGATATACATTAATAATTTAAACTGTTCAAATGTCCATCATTTCTTCTATTCTTATAGAATAGGGTACGTCGTGTAGCGTGGTCCAGTTGACGGTATTCGTTCGAGAGACCACGTCAGTGACGGTTTGCTCTCGGAACTCATCCCAGCGACGTGCCGATACAAACTCTTTGAACAATTGCTTCTTCGACGGTATCTAGTCAGAAAATTAATTTGTAAAATGGACTTTCATATCTACCTAGTTCTCATGCAAAGCTGTTTAGTTATAAAACTTAAGCATAATTATATCAACAAGTCCTCATATTCATGCAATAAATTGGAGCGACATTTTAATAAAGACGGGTTTTCTGTTATTAACGCTGTGTTTTTACTTAAACAAAAAACAATTAATATTACAATGCATGACGATCACAGAGATTACCGCATGCAAAACAGTTCATAATTGTAAGTAAAGTAAACCAATTGCAATTTTACCGGTCGCATTTTCATCTAAATATAACTGTAAAAGGGAACATGCAATTATAAGATATTTACGAACCAAGGCGAACAACAAAAACAGCAAAAATCGTAACGTAATGTGTCCTCCCTATTTAAAGTTGAAATCAACGTTGTTTTAAAAGTACGGAGTCCAACAAAAATATAGTATATACACACACGAACATACCATATATATATATATATATATATATATATATATACATATATATGTATATATATGTATATGTGTATATATAGTCATAGTGTGCATGATTTCTTCACATCTAATCCATATTATTCTAATGTAGAAATTAAATGTTTAGTTAAAGTTAATTTAATATTAATTAACTTAAATTATTTTATGTTGCGTTTACTATAAGGTAGGATATATTGATGCATTTGCAGATTTCCTAATTGTAAAGATGGCAAAACAAAATGTGTGTATATAAAATTATTTAACAGAACACAAAACCAATTGCATGGAAAACACAAACGTTTTAAGATCAAGATGACTTCGTGCATCAACCCATCGAAATAGAATCAACTTGTGGTGGGTTCCAAACGGTTTTTTTAAGCTTTATCTACTACTATTGGATACAAGCTGAATGAAAATTTAAACAAAATTAGTAGTTTTGAGGACACAAGTATGGTAAGCTACTTTACATGTGTTAATTAAGAATAAATAACCTTTTGCTTCGAAACCTAATTAACAATATTTTTCTATATTTTCATCTTTAACGGTGACTACCAAAACCAACCTAAAGCTCCGTATAGTTTTGGATTCCCGTTCTAGAAAAACTTTTGCTTAGACTCGCACATTTAGTACTTAATTTTGTTATACCAGATGTGATTCGCAAAAATAATTGTATCGTTTATTATCAATGCTGTCACTGCCTTTTAGTTCGCCCACTACACGTACAACATAAAACATGACGTAAACCCCGAGTCTTATTTGGTAGTAACCTACGTATTGGCTTTCCTTATACGCCCATTCGTTTTATTATAAAAAATGAGGACATAGCTTTTCGTAAGGAATTCCGTACTACTCTTTCACAAAAAATATTTCTAGATTTAATTGCATGGTTCAATGACCCACTTTCATGGCTGCGATGGCGCGTGCTACAAGATCTTAAAGTATTGCTACGTAAATTGCATGAACTTCGGAGCCAAAACTGCTTTACCAAGCGTATTGATTTTCTACTGACTAAAGGAAGAAATCAGTACGTAGAGAAAAAAAAATCTTATTTGGGAACGTAAATAATTATAAAAAATTGTTTTCATTACATTGAGCAACAAACGAGCACACAGTTCACCTGATAGTGAATGATTCCTACGGTCCATGATATTTACATTCATCCTTGACTAGGAATTATAATGCAGATGCGTTGTCCCCATGAGGCTTGAGATGGAATGCCTCGTCACCAGTAATAAAGGAAAGGAGTGGCTGTGCAATTGACGGAAAAAAATATATGAGTGGAAGCGTTTTGAAGCGTCAATAGCCTAATGATTTAGGGTACGGTCTGCGAAACTTAAGGTCGTAGGTTCGAATCCACCATTCGACTACTGTCGTGAACCAGTTTTTTATTTCAGAATAGGTGGCCAACGAGCGTGCGGCCCACCTGATGGAAAGTGATCACCGCCGCCCATGAACATCCGCAACACCAGAGGAATCGCAAATGCGTTGCCGGTCTTAAAGGATGGTGTAGGCTCTTTTCTTGAAGGTTCCTAAGTCGTATCGATTTGGCTGGCGACGGCTGATTCCACAGAGTAGTTGTGCGTAGCAGAAAATTTCGCGTAAAGCGGACAGTGGTAGATTGCCAACCATCGAGATGATGAGGATGTAATTTTGAATTCTGTTTTGATGTACGATATTTAAACTCAGACGCTGGAATTAATCCGAGCAACTCCTCAGAACACTCCCGTGGTAAATTCGGTAAAAATTGCAAAGAGATACAACATCTCTTCGCAATGCCAGTGAATCAAGCCAATCGGACAATACCTGGTCATCAACAATTCGAGCCGCTCTCTGTTGAATGCGGTCAAACGGGAGAAGCTGGTACTGGGGTGTACCGACCCAGAGACAAGAACAGTATTCCATGTGAGGCCGGACTTGCGCTTTATAAAGTTGCAAACAGTGGGCTGACATGAAATACCGTCTCGTTCTAAAAAGCAAGCCCAGTTTTTTAGATTGGCCAATTTGGCCTTATCCTCCAAGTGACCGCGGAACTGAACGTCGCTCGATATGTAAACGCCAAGGATTCCGACACTAGCTGAGTTAGCCAGGGTAGTGTTTTCAAAATAAGGAAATGCGACAAAGAGAATCTTTTTAGCGGTGAACGCGCAAACTCGTGTCTTCGTGGGGTTAAATTAGACTAGATTTTGTAGGCCTCAAACTGAAACTTTGTTTAACAAAGTGCTGAAGAAACAAGGTAGGAGACAGCACACAGCCTTGTGGAACACCGGAATTCACTGGTTTGTAGTCAGAGCATGCATCGTTACTTGATACTACGATTCGAGAGAAAACTGGTGACCCACTTGCATAATTTCTCGGGAAGCCCATAGGCATAGGAAGCTTCGAAAGAAGCGCTTTGTGTCAAACCTGATCGAAAGCCTTCGCTACGTCTAGACTAAACGCCAAGGCCTCTCCCTTGGACTCGACTGCCTGATCCTGACCCATCGATGAGTCAAATAGACCAGAAGGCCGCAATATTAGTTATATTAATAGCTATGCTAACATTCTATAAAACAAATAATGGCGTACTTTCCCGACCCCAGTTAGTAATGGGAGGATTCCTGGTAAGGTTGGAGCTAAAAAACTCCCAGAATACCACCTAAAAATGACAGTACAACGCTTCTGTGTTTCATATGGTGAGTCGCGTTTCGTGTCCGAGCATTCCATCTCAATGCGTAGGGGGTAACAATAACTCAAAACAAAATAGGGCCCACCATGTTTTATAAATTAATTTTACAGATTCTTTTTCTTTTTTCAGTTTTTATGATTAGGAATGAATAATTTAAGTTTTTGAAAGTGTGTGAACATTAACACGACTAAGTTTTGCCAATTTTATGGAATTTAGTCAAAATCTCTCTCTCTGAATCTATCTGGGACACTTTCAATCAGGTGGGTGATGTATTCCTCGGGTATTCGCTCCCAACACAATTTTAGGGCGTTTATAAGCTCTTGTCGATTAGTCGCATTACTGAAGTTCGATTTGAGGCTTCAATTCAATAGGTCCCATAAATGTTCAATGGGGACTCATGGCCACGGTAAAACCGTAATATTGGCTTCAGAGTGAGCTTTCTGGGTTGTTCGCGCTGTATGTGGGCGAGCATTGTCTTGCATAAAGACGAAGTTTTCACCCACTCTTTGTGAATATGGGATGACATGGGGCCGAATTATTCGATCGACATACCAGGAGGCAGCTATGGAGCCTTCTTCCAGAATTACCAGCTCAGTTTAACCGAGCAAGCTTATTCCAGCCCACACCATAACATTTGGACCTCCAAAACAATCCGTTTCATGTATGCAAGATTCTGAAAAACGTTCTCCTTCACTTCTCCACACGCGCACTCGACGATCATCGCTGAAAAACTTCACTTTACTTTCGTCCGTAAAGAGTATATTTCTCCAGTTGTCCATTGTCCACTCCGCATGCTCGCGAGCAAACCTCAACAGTGCTGCACGATGCGCTCTTGTCAATTTTAGACGAATAACACGAGATCTGTAACGTTGTCCGTCTTCATGGAGCCGATTTGGAATGGTTTGACCACTAATTCGTGTGCCAGTCGATTGCCGCAGTCGATTTTGTAAGACGCGGGCGGGAATCGCACGCTCCCGACGTGCAGTCAATCTGATATACCGGTCTTCTTGGAAGGTTGTAGCTCGCGCTCTTGGTGATCCAGATCTCCTCGCGACACTATCTGTCTCTAGTAAGCATTCCCACGCGTTTCGAATAGCTCGTCGCGACACACCAAGACGTCTTGCCACTGATCTCTGAGATTCTCCCTCCTGAAGCATAAACACTGCTCTTGTTGCTGTTTCCGCATGCATATTATGTCGAGAACCAGGCATAATGATCGCGAGTAACACCGAAAACAAGTCAAAATGAAAAAAGTAAACGTGCCACCGTAACATTCAGAATGTGACTGAGGGTACAAGTGACTGAGAATTTAAGTAATAAACGTTTTTTGGAGTACTTCACTTTTTTTGTCTACTCACCATTGAATTCCTGACTTGAAACATTGATAACGTTAGATAAACATGTCAATAATACTTCGAAATGTTTAACTTCACTATTTACTACCCAACAATTTTTTTTAGACGAAATTCGAGATTAACTTCGAGTGGGCCCTATTTTGTTTTGAGTAGTTTATGTTCCAAACTTGAGTTTTTGTTTTTTGGATGTACGTGTTTATAGACTGCAGTTGTCACTTACCATCAGGTGAATTGTATGCTCGATCGTGACCATTAGTTTCATAAATAAATAGAGAAGCTTTTTTTTTACAGGCACAGATTGTCTTGTTTGGCCACAAAGTCATCACATGCCATCAAATTGATTTTGTGCTCGATTTATTTAAGTAAATGGTCATTACTATGTACTCATACATAGTTGAGCAACGCTTACCCCTTGCTAGGTAACTAATAAACAAGATATATATTCCTTACAGAAGACAAATATTTTTTTTCCCATGACGGTGATTTATGAGACAGTGGGACAATCGAACGTCTTATTTCGCCAAATCAATTATATTTGGTGTCCATATTCAATACTTACATAATATAAAGCTTAGTATATACTTGGACTTTTTCACAAAATAATATGTACTAACTTTCTTTTCAAGATAGTGTTGTATACGTGACCAGATGTTTGCAGTGTTCCTTTGCAATAACCATATCTTGGGTAAGAGCATGCAGTCAACGGGGGTGAGCGCTATTATGCGCCTATCTCGCATGTTTTCACCGAAGCCAAAGCTGGAACCTGGATTAAATTGACACACCTAAAATTATCAAGGGTGTGTGTTTTACAAATTGATCTTCTTAATGAGTTATAAATAAATTTTAAAAATAGATATGGTCTTTAACCTGCATGAAATAAGTGCGTACATTCTTTGGCGGCAAAGGTATTACCACTTCAGGAACTACACTTAGCCTGTAAACGTAAATGTATAAATTATTTTGCTTCTAAATTGTAATTCGATTATATATATATACTGGGCCGAGGTCTGAAAGGAAAATATTAATTTATGGCAATATTGAGTTGCTATTACGTAAAAACAAACATAAATGTTACATAATCATTTCAATAAACTTACTATATTATGCCTTAGTAGGATTACTAACGGAGCCGAAACCATTTTTTATAATAGCGTTGCATTGCTTTTCATATAGATAAAATATAATAATAATAATAAATTCACGTCCTTGACACTGCATCCAAATGCCCGTTCAGATTCATACTATACATTGAATAAAGAAAGGCGGCTTAAAATCACTTTCTCTATATTTTCATATACGCCCAGCTCACGGACCCCTCAGTTCCGTGAGCCCTGTGTCCGATAAAGGTGTAAGAGTAGCATAGGCTAATAGCCTCAACATCAACGGAATCTAGATTCGTAAACGCCTCGCGATAATCTCAAAGTTATAAGCAGCTGTCAGGCCTTCAAACCGCTGGCCTTTTAATTTTGGCAAGACGTAAAAGTGCGCTAAGTCAGACGAGTATGATAGGTTGGCTTGTGAAATAGCAGCGTACTGCTGCTGCTCGATTAGGTATGGCGAGTATAGGAATCCGGAGAATCAATTACATGAAAACGAAGCATTTCATCTCAAACCTAGGGTGTGACAATACATCTTGATTTTTTATTTTAGTTGGTTGTGGATGTCAAGTTTCGTAATCATCGCTTATCCTCAGGTGAGCAGTGTACTTCATGTAAAAATAAATTAAAATAGACCAGTGTTCTGGTAGAAGTGTGATAATCAGCGTCGTCATGATTCGAGATTCCTGACCGGATACCAGTCTACTTGTCCGGCCACACGAAGCTGAAAGCACTTTTAGAGCACAAACTGTCAGGTACAATACACGTTAAATGTCCTTTGTTTCTCTTGCTACACAGTAGCAATGTCGTCTTGCAGAAAAATTCGATGTAACATACCACACTGTTAAACATCATAGTTATATAATCATGTGTTATCGATTAATTGGCGTCATTAGCGTCAAATTTATCTATTATAAATTTGCACCAATACAAATGATGTTCTTTCTGCTCATTGTTACGAACGATGTTGTACGACTTGCCGGTGTCAAACAAATGAGTAAGGAGTATCTAATTTCTTTTTACATGTAACAAATCACCAATAATTTTGTTTCATTCTCTTCAAGTTCTAAAATTCAAGATCACCAATAGGAGCTTCTTTACTGAGGACTTCCGTCTTAGTTCTCAACGATGACGACACATTTGCATTATGATTCCTTATCGAGGATTAATGTTGGTATCATTCCGGAGAAAATACTTACCGTCAGATGAATTGTGTGTTAGTTCGTTTGTAACTCCAAATATCATAAAAGTTTTGTTGTATCTGTACTACAATATAGATTAACATGACAACCTAATTGACTCCTGACTACTCGATCCGAAGGTTTCAGAAGGTCCTGTGATTTGCTTGACTCAGAGTGTCGAGCGATATCTCGAACTTGGCCGCTCATGGTACTATATCGTTTCACGCCTTCATATTCAGACGTCTGTGCACTTTCGGGCTTCAAAATACTAGATTTCTTCAAACTGCTAGGGCGAAAAGAACTCCTGTACTAGTCGAAGCCTCATCTTTCATGAAATGTTTTACAGTAGATTGAGCTTTCAGAAATAACATGTCTCACTTCACTACTTTTGTTTAGTTTTTTGTAGGCACCAAAATATTTGGTGTCCAAATCTTGCTCGCTTTCCTCCGGCGGAACCTTAGGCATAAATAAAATATATTTTATTATATACATTATTATTATATAACATAAATTATTATTATATGTTACTTTGGGAAAGGTTATAAAACAAAATTATACATACGTACGAGATTTGAAGTAAATAACGTTATTGTATAAACTACAAGGCTCGTTTTGATGTAAGGGGATGATAAACATGCACACAGTTCACCTGATGCACCTGATAAGTGATTCCTGCGGCCCATGCTACTTAGTATTAAAAATAGAACTGAGAATTAGTATGCGAATTGCATTCATTAGGTTCTCCGCCTACTAATCTCCCAAAAACGTTAATAATACTTACATAAGTATCATATAGTGTGTAATAGTTACGTCCAAGACGAGAAACCACAGTAACTTGTATAGACTCAATCATCTGACAGCGTCCTGATAGAATAAAATAGACGAAATTGGCAACGCCCACGCCATCGCCGAGCACCGTCTCATTCGTTTCGTACGACTTCATTTTCGCCACTATGCAACCTTCACGACGGGCCACCTACAAAATAAATAACTTCCTTTATTTCCAAACCCATTTGATTTCTGCTCATTGTTCCGAACGATGTTGTACGACTTGCCGGTGTCAAACAAATGAGTAAGGAGTATCTAATTTCTTTTTACATGTAACAAATCACCAATAATTTTGTTTCATTCTCTTCAAGTTCTAAAATTCAAGATCACCAATAGGAGCTTCTTTACTGAGGACTTCCGTCTTAGTTCTCAACGATGACGATACATTTGCATTATGATTCCTTATCGAGGATTAATGTTGGTATCATTCCGGAGAAAATACTTACCGTCAGATGAATTGTGTGTTCGTTCGTTTGTAACTCCAAATATCATAAAAAGTTTTGTTGTATCTGTACTACAATATAGATTAACATGACAACCTAATTGACTCCCTGACTACTCGATCCGAAGGTTTCAGAAGGTCCTGTGATTTGCTTGACTCAGAGTGTCGAGCGATATCTCGAACTTGGCCGCTCATGGTACTATATCGTTTCACGCCTTCATATTCAGACGTCTGTGCACTTTCGGGCTTCAAAATACTAGATTTCTTCAAACTGCTAGGGCGAAAAGAACTCCCTGTACTAGTCGAAGCCTCATCTTTCATGAAATGTTTTACAGTAGATTGAGCTTTCTCTCAGAAATAACATGTCTCACTTCACTACTTTTGTTTAGTTTTTTGTAGGCACCAAAATATTTGGTGTCCAAATCTTGCTCGCTTTCCTCCGGCGGAACCTTAGGCATAAATAAAATATATTTTATTATATACATTATTATTATATAACATAAATTATTATTATATGTTACTTTGGGAAAGGTTATAAAACAAAATTATACGTACGTACGAGATTTGAAGTAAATAACGTTATTGTATAAACTACAAGGCTCGTTTTGATGTAAGGGGATGATAAACATGCACACAGTTCACCTGATGCACCTGATAAGTGATTCCTGCGGCCCATGCTACTTAGTATTAAAAATAGAACTGAGAATTAGTATGCGAATTGCATTCATTAGGTTCTCCGCCTACTAATCTCCCAAAAAACGTTAATAATACTTACATAAGTATCATATAGTGTGTAATAGTTACGTCCAAGACGAGAAACCACAGTAACTTGTATAGACTCAATCATCTGACAGCGTCCTGATAGAATAAAATAGACGAAATTGGCAACGCCCACGCCATCGCCGAGCACCGTCTCATTCGTTTCGTACGACTTCATTTTCGCCACTATGCAACCTTCACGACGGGCCACCTACAAAATAAATAACTTCCTTTATTTCCAAACCCATTTGATTTCTGCTCATTGTTCCGAACGATGTTGTACGACTTGCCGGTGTCAAACAAATGAGTAAGGAGTATCTAATTTCTTTTTACATGTAACAAATCACCAATAATTTTGTTTCATTCTCTTCAAGTTCTAAAATTCAAGATCACCAATAGGAGCTTCTTTACTGAGGACTTCCGTCTTAGTTCTCAACGATGACGACACATTTGCATTATGATTCCTTATCGAGGATTAATGTTGGTATCATTCCGGAGAAAATACTTACCGTCAGATGAATTGTGTGTTAGTTCGTTTGTAACTCCAAATATCATAAAAAGTTTTGTTGTATCTGTACTACAATATAGATTAACATGACAACCTAATTGACTCCCTGACTACTCGATCCGAAGGTTTCAGAAGGTCCTGTGATTTGCTTGACTCAGAGTGTCGAGCGATATCTCGAACTTGGCCGCTCATGGTACTATATCGTTTCACGCCTTCATATTCAGACGTCTGTGCACTTTCGGGCTTCAAAATACTAGATTTCTTCAAACTGCTAGGGCGAAAAGAACTCCCTGTACTAGTCGAAGCCTCATCTTTCATGAAATGTTTTACAGTAGATTGAGCTTTCTCAGAAATAACATGTCTCACTTCACTACTTTTGTTTAGTTTTTTGTAGGCACCAAAATATTTGGTGTCCAAATCTTGCTCGCTTTCCTCCGGCGGAACCTTAGGCATAAATAAAATATATTTTATTATATACATTATTATTATATAACATAAATTATTATTATATGTTACTTTGGGAAAGGTTATAAAACAAAATTATACGTACGTACGAGATTTGAAGTAAATAACGTTATTGTATAAACTACAAGGCTCGTTTTGATGTAAGGGGATGATAAACATGCACACAGTTCACCTGATGCACCTGATAAGTGATTCCTGCGGCCCATGCTAGTTAGTATTAAAAATAGAACTGAGAATTAGTATGCGAATTGCATTCGTTAGGTTCTCCGCCTACTAATCTCCCAAAAACGTTAATAATACTTACATAAGTATCATATAGTGTGTAATAGTTACGTCCAAGACGAGAAACCACAGTAACTTGTATAGACTCAATCATCTGACAGCGTCCTGATAGAATAAAATAGACGAAATTGGCAACGCCCACGCCATCGCCGAGCACCGTCTCATTCGTTTCGTACGACTTCATTTTCGCCACTATGCAACCTTCACGACGGGCCACCTACAAAATAAATAACTTCCTTTATTTCCAAACCCATTTGATTTCTGCCTACGTTTAATATTGTTTACAACTCATATTGGCAACCCGACCGGGCATCGCCTAGAGTTTTCAGTTTTCACTTGTAAAGCAATAAAATCTAAAATATCTTCTGTATCAAATTGATAACAAACCTTTTTTGGGAAGCGGTTTATCAATTAGTGAAAACCCGAATATAAAGTTTAAAAGATTTTTTTATTGAACTAAAGATAACGAGCGACCTCGCTCATAAGTTCATCTTAGGGCGAGTGATAATTGCGGCTCGTAAACAACAATATACATTCGGCAACGTATTTGCATCTCGTCTGATGTTGCGGATGTTCATGGGCGGTGATCATTTACCATCGGGTGGGCTGCTTGCTCGTTTGCCACCAATTCTATAAAAAGAAAATCTTCAACAAAGATTCAAGATGTACGTGCATTGTCGCCTCCGAGGACTGGAATGGAATGCCTCGTAACTAGATTGTGTATTCTCAACATCTGAGATTTTATTACATTGAGAGTAAAAAATCAGTACATAGTACACCTGATTTATGGTTCCTGCCGCCCATGACATCTACATTCAAACTTGACGAGGAATCATAATGCAGAGTTACCAACTTTTCACCAAAAAATAATACGCGACGTGACAGAGACGGAGACCTCTTTGCATCGGGTGCAAATATTAAGCTGTTTTTGAAATATACGAACAACCAACAACAGAATCTCATCGGCAATACCTTAGTAGGATTATAATTAGTAAGTCGGACACCCTAGGATTATGAAATCTCATATTTGACTTCGTTATTTCGCATTATGTAGTACATAATATAAAAGATGCAAAATATATAGTTATCACAAATATAGCTTTAGATCGAAATTGATTACCTCATCCAGCGCGTCGAAGTAAGTAAAAGCGGACATAGCATGACGCACTTCATCCCACTGCTTCTGTACAGAAGCCTGTAGGACATTCTTGAAATCGTCCTTCATCAGTACCAGCAACTCGCAATGACCTAGATGCCGAAATAACTCATAAACAAAGTGAACACTACCTCTATGCAACGCAAACCTGATTACGTTATGCACGATGACGAACCATAACGAAAACGTAAACAAACGTTTGTTGCTACGCTACTCGCAGTTTGGTCGACCGAAGTACGCCAACAAGAAAATTTTATGTTGATAAATTTTACTTAAAACAATCCATTATCAGGCCATTTCTCTTTGTCTTTGTGTGATGTAAAACAAAAATCGATATCGTTAAAAATACGTGAAGCTATATCTTTTTTATAATATTAGGCGTAACAAAGGAGCATACAGTTCGCCTGTATGCCTGAATTCGAGCGACCCGTTTGTATTGCAACTAGATATTAGCTACAGCCTGGCTCTACCACTTAATGTATTTGTATATATAAGCGATGGTGTGCTAGCACATGGCGCAACTGATGGCAAAGATTCAAGATGCATGCATAATCAATACAGGGAAATCTATCTCAGATTGCGTCATTTACTAGTAATTGGGTGCCCAGATTCCTTCACTCATCATACAAAACACAGCAGTTATTTCAAGTGGCTATTCTAGGAGTTCACGTTACTGAGACTCTACTCGGAACCCCAATCGAGTTGATCTTTTCATGCTTCTAGAAGCTGTGTACAGCGTGTCTCTACGACCAATAATCTCTAACCCGTATCATCATCATCTCAACACATCATTAAACGTCTGCTGAATGTGAGTTTCTCCACAGATAATAATTTATCACCGGTATTTAGTTTGATTTATTGTATTTACTACGAAGGCCCGTGTTTGGTAATAGTACAAACCAAGCGTCTTAACGCACTAATTTACACCTAAAGCTATATTATTTAGTATACCACCAAACAATGTCACCCGTCGTATTTTTTTTTATTACATTGAGAGTAACAAATGAGCACACAGTTCACCTGGTGGTAAGTAATTCCTGCCGTCCATGACATCTAAATTCATCCTTGACAAGGAATCATATGGCATGCAATGCAGATGCGTTGTCACCCTTGAGGACTGAGATGGAATGCCTCGTTACCAGTAATAAAGGTAAAAATCCGTAAAGTAATAAAAATCCGGAGAGGATCCCAACACTCACCAGATGAAACACAGCAGCAGTATATTTTACGCTGATATTCTGTGATCATGTGGTCTTATCCCGGTCGAGCTAACTCATTCATTTCGCAGCTAGAAACAAACTGCAGCGTAGCTCTACCACTGTTATAATATGTAAAGCCAAGATCACACAAAACAAATTAAGAAACAGTCAACAATTTTTTTTTTATCCAATTCAAGATAATACTTGTACATAATTTATATATAATACATGTGGTATAAGTACATAAAATACCGAAAGCTACATGCCTACGAGTTCATGCAGTAATGATGCCTGCATAAAAAAATTATAAACTCCGTTAGGTGTTTAAAAATATGTAAATAATATGTGCTAATAATAATAAAAAATAGAGAATAATGAGGGATTCTTTAACTTTTTAATAATGTTTAAAATCGTCAGCAATCAGAATTCTTCGGATTATTCTCAGCGATACTTGTGAAGATATGGCAGTGGACAGAGATTTTAAAGCAAAAATGTTACTAGAATTAAACACAACATAATTAACTATAATTTAAAGAAATTCAATAGACACCCCAAATCATAACGTAGAAATAAATTTGACCATCCAGTTTAGCTTAAAAATATAGCCCCCCCAAGATAATTGTACTTTTGAAGTTTTCGTCTTTTCTTTGTTTAGGTGTATGTTTGTTATATCTACGCCGAATTTCAATGATCTACTCGAAATTGTCTCTTAGAGAAAAGCCTGTAGACATAGACATACGTTCCGTTTTTTGAAAACAGAACAAATTAAATTTAAAAAAAATCTTCATTGAGAGTATTCATCCTTACCGGCGGTAGTAACCGAAGCAGTTCTCTTAATGTTGTGGAGTAAAGAGACCTCTCCAAACATATCTCCTTGATGCATCGCACCAACATCCACTGAAACGTATTTCTGCAGCAATTCGTCGTATATCATCTGGCTGACTACGACGTCACCGCTTACGATAAAATACATTGCGTGTGCGTCATGATGTTGTCGAACTATAGTGCGGCCTGGTCCGTAATATTTGTAATACGTCACTGCTGCTAGTTTTTTTTTAACGTGCTGTGGAGATGTTACACGATATTAGTAAGGCTATTCAAGCATAATACAAGAAGCCGACTGCCCCGTGACTTCATGGTCAAACTCATAGATCCCAGCCGAGTAGATGTAATACTTGTGATAGATATAATAGTTGGTATTTGATTATGCTGTAGGCATATCATAAGTCTACACTGCATCTAACTTCCGATCTCACTGCACATGGATAATATCGCCATCCGCGTGGCCTAATGGTTATAGTATCTGGCTGCTGCATCGCGGGTCCGATTCCCGGCCGAGGAAATATATTTGTGCACCAGTCATTTTTAGTGTTTGAGTTTGGGTGTTCCATGTCCCATACATACAGCATACATCTACATGTGAACTTTCCTTCGATTTTACTACATAAGCATTACATCTTAATAGGCAAGATGATGAGTGCCTCTGTATTAGCGCCAATGGTTACGGCACCATAATATATTCTGCGTAGTTGATGACATCAGTTATTAAAGAACATATCTGTGTGGTTCAAATCCTGAAAGAAATCACATCAAACTAAGAAAGGAGACGAAAGGTGAGGGCGTCTTTATTTACGCGATCGTTTACGCCACTATAATATGCGTTTACGTTGTCGATGTCATCGGGTATCCAGAAGTAGATAGTAGATATATAACCAGTCTGGTCATAAATACTTATACATAAAAACTTTTTTGAATTTGGAACTCGTATATTATTTTAAAAACTTCTTTCGATTTTGCGCCATTTCTCATATTTTTTCCTGTTCATTATCAAATTACAATATGGAATGGGGTGTTAATGAAAATAGGATTGCAGTAATCGCCTTGCACAAAGTGGGTATGGAGCCGTCGGTCATATTCCAGACACTTCAAAAGCTTGGTATCAGCCGTATGTTCGTATATCGTACTATCAACAGTTACAACACTTCCTCTGTCGAAGACCAGAAAAGCTCGGGGCGGCCGCGTGCTGTTAGAACTACAAAGGCTGTTAAAGCCAGAATTCGTCGAAACCCCATTAGGAAGCAAAAAAATCGCGAGAAATGAAGATTGCCGCTAGGACTCTTTCGCGTATTATAAAACAACACCTGAAAAGCTCGGTGCTTATCGCCGATATACGGGACATGCCCTAAATAAAACTTTACAATTAAAGAGAGTGGATCGATCAAAACGCCTTCTGTCGCGATACGCAGGTGAAAGGCACAGATATATCCTCTTTACCGATGAAAATATTTCACGATTGAAGAACTCTACAATAAGCTAAATGATAAAGTATACGCTCACAGTTCTAAAGAAGCTGCTCAAGTGGTCGGAAAGGTACAACGTGGTCATCATCCTGCGTCAGTGATGGTTTGGTGGAGTATGTCTTATGAAGGAATCACAAAACTACATTTTTTAAAAAGGAGCGAAAACCTCAGCCAAATAATCAAGTATCAAGATACAGTCTTGGATCTTGTAGTGGAACCTCTCAGCAATACACTTTTTAAAAATATACAGTGGACTTTCCAGCAGGACTCTACACTTGGTCACAAGGCATGAACTACCCAAGCCTGGCTTGAAACCAACGTTCCGGACTTTACAAGAGATGAAGACTGGCCCTCATCTAGCCCAGACCTCAACCCTTTAGAATTCAAATAATGGTCAGTTTTAGAGGACATGGCCTGCTCTAAACGACACGGCGACATTGAGTCGCTTAAACAATCTTTGGAGCAAGTTCCCTCCAAGAAACACGTAAATCCATAGATTCGTGGCAAAACATATTAAAGGCCTGTATAAAAGCCAAAGCGGCCACCTTTCGAATAGAATATTTTTTTACTTTTTGCTGAAACTAATAAATATGTAGGTATAAATTTTAATATTACATTACTTCATTAAAAAAAATGCATTTTCATTTGTAACAGAACTTATGGCCGGATTAGGTAGTATAGAACTAGTGGAAGGCGGCCAGGCGGACATTATTTTCATTATATAAGAAAATAGTCCGTAGGATATCCCCAGTTAAAATATTCCTATCCTATCAACGGCAGAAAACATGAAGTAATAGCAGTGGGTTTTTATAACTTAAAATTATATTGCTTGATAAGGAAAAAACACACAAAATTTAATGGTATTATCTTTACAATTTACTATTCTTTACAATTAACCAATTTTACTACCAGAAACCTCTCAATATTCCTGTATATTATAAATGTATTAGCCCCCTGAACAAATTGAGCGACTTTCTTCCCTTTTGGCAACAACTGGATGCATGAAGACGAAGCTTGAGCTACGATTATGTAACACGCTTAACGCATCATGTCCAGGAATTGATTACAGTAAACTGCTGAAGTTAAGAATACTTACATTAGGATAACGTTTGAAGCATTTTAAGCCGCCAATAATGCGAAATATATATTTTTTCTCTTCGTCCGTACGTTCGTCGGCCGGCTTATTTAACAGAGCTTTGTCCTAGAACCATATCAAAAGAAACAATTTCCATTCAACTAAGAAATATATAAAAAGCCAGCTCTGGAGCGGACACGTCCTCGGCACAATTGAAGACACCACCAGGCCCACTCGACATTTTAAAATAATTTATATGACAATAAGTCACATAAATACTTTGTATAAAGAACACTGTTGAAATTGCGTTAGCTGTGCACGCTGATAAAATTCGTTGGTTTAATTTTACTCTTCACTCGCCAAAAGGAACACAACTTAAAAAAAATATCAATGATATTCGAAGTCCGTATCTACGCAATAAAGCATCACCCACTTACATCTAGAAACAGGTTCTAGGGAGAATGGTCATCGCCTTAACCATGGCAAAAATAATACAATCCGCCACAAAAATAAAACCCGCTTTCACCAATAATATCATCTAGTTAATTAATAGATTTAGGCACTACTTGACCAAAGAATAATTTAATTTATACCCACATAAAATAGAAATATTAGGTCATTACATATGAAATTGGCGTTTTGTCGAACACTTTAATCTCAAATAATCTGGCGTTTGGTTAGGAATTCCAAATTCAAATGTATTTCAAATTTAGACTTGTGTATTTGAGTTTCGAAGTTAGTGATTCATTTGTTTTATCTTTGATATCCTTCTGTTAACAAAATGGAAAACTTGTAATATCGCATTATTTACGACTATAAGTTCCAGTGGTTTAGATACAGCTCGAAGGATTAATGATGTGTATGGGGAAACTACTGTAAAACAAAGCACGGTACGCTTTTGGTTCCAACGTTTCCGTTGGAGATTTTGACCTCTAAAATAAATACCGGAGACCCAAATTGACTATGAAGAATTAAAGGTGATCGTAGAAACGGATCCATCGCAAACGTCAAAGGCTCCGTGGGAATGACCAAATAATTTTAATTCACTTGAAACAAATTTGAAAAGCAAATACGTTCGAGAAATGGGTCCCGTATAAATTGAGTGAAGCACACAAACACGCATTGAATGTTGCGTTACATAATTCAGCCTTCACAATAACAAGGTAATTTTGAATAGTGATGAAAAATGGATATCGGAAACGCTCATCACAGTGGTTGAATCCAGGAGAATCGGCCAAATCCTATCCCAAGCGAAAGTTGACTCAGAAAAAGGTACTGGTGAGTGTTTGGTGCACCAGAGCTGACATACACTACAGCTTCGTAAGATCTGGCCAAGCGAATAAGGCAGATCTGTATTATCAACAATTGCAAACCATGATGGAATGGCTAACCGTTACACAACCGAAACTGGTCCATTGCTCTAGTCAACTGCTGCTTCATGACAACGCTAGACCCCATACTTCACAACAGATGGCTGCTAAATTAGAGGATCCGAAAAATGGAATGTCTGTGAAACCCATAATACTCCCCGGACCTTGCTCGAACAGATTACCACTATTTTCGGGATTTGGAAAATTACTTGAAAGGAAAAAAAAATTCCGATGAGGCAGTCCAAACCGCTTTCAAAGATTTTTTCATTTAAGCTCCTAATTTTTTTTCAGCAAATGAAATGAATGAACTATAAATTGGCGAAAGTGCATAGATAATAATGGTACAAACTTCGATTGATAAATATATAATCTCATAGAAAAAAATGTATTTTTTCCATATAATTCGCTAATTTCATATATAAGGACCAAATATTTGTGTCATTGCCGCAGTAGTACAAAGTAACAACAAACGAAAGTAAAGAAATACTTCAAACGCTGTTGTTTTGTGCAAAAATTTATGAGAACCAATACTCAATTACCGGTAGCGATCCATTCCATCTTAATCCTCAAGGATGACATTGGGTTAGCATGGGTACTTCTTAATGAGGATAGCAGCAACCTTTGAACCCCAGTTACACCTCATATTAACAATGTGCTATCTTCACACTCTTGGTTATCAAAATCTATAACAATGACCTTTTAATAAAAAAATATTGCATAAAACACCAACAGTTATGGATAACAACTGTTTCTTTTTTGCTTTGGCTCGTACAGCTTGTTCGACTCTACGCTTCACATCATCTAATCCTTCATAATGTTCAACGGCTTCTATCAGCCAATACGCGTTCGACATCACCAAGCGACCAAGCGCACGGAATAAGCATTTTGCGCGAAATTTTCGTTTCATCTGTTCTTCGGGATCCTGTCAAAATAATATATATATGAAATTACAAAAATAAAATAATATTTTAATAAAACTTACGAATGTACTTTAAATTTTCCGAAAAAATAGTTACCAATTCCTTTTTAACGCCTTTCATTTTAACATTACTGCGGCTTCCCATTGCGTATATTAATCTATAGTAATTCTTTTAAAGTATTAATACCAAAATATAAATACACAAACTTTTCAGATTGTCTTTAATAATATACAATATCTACTATTGCCAAAGTTAAATAATTTATATTTTAAAAACCTAGATACAATGACAAAATCAAAAACATTCTATATCAAACTGACTTATCCACAGATTACTTTATATAAACTTAGGAGAAAAAAGTGCTTATATTTTTATTTCACAATATTAACACAGAAGCAGTCTTATAACATATAACGGTTATACTACATAAAACGGGAATAGGCAATGGTGCCCGTAACGTGCGCTGCAAGAGCTATAAGTACCTTATCCCTAATAAAAGAATGAATATGTCGGAAATTAGTGCAGTATTTTGATCATAGAAATTACTTAAAATGTGACATAAAATTGTATGTAATATGACTTACAATTTAATTAAATATAAATAAAAATGAAAATTTAACACAACAAAATGGATCAAATTGTATGGTTTTGGCTTATTATTGGTAGTTCATTCGACGAGACATAGTTTTTTTAATATTTTGTCGAAAACTTTAGGTATTTTGAATATATAAAATACAGTAAGTAGTTTTAATTACACATATTCAATTTGTATTGTAATATCTGAAGACATAACTACATAGCTTTTTATAAAAGGGAAATACTATATATTTCCCTTTAACAAAAAGCTTTAGTATCGACCTGTACAGTATTGTTACTAACCACCTTTTTCATTAAACTAAAACGAGCATAAATTCCATTCAAATAAGTATTTATTGCAGGCCACAAACACCTTTATCCATCTTCAACTAAATGTATATACGTTGCCATCCTCAAGAACTTAGAAAGAATGCATCACTAGACTCACCAAACTAAACACAGCAGCTAACACTATGCCATGCTTTAATAGTCTATATAAATATCAATATACCCTCTGATATATACTTTTTATAGAATAGGTGGCAAATGATAAACATGGTCACCCATGTAGTCCATATAGACACGCTGTGGACAAAGCCAAAAAATACGTTTCTTGAAACCTCACTCAACTTATGTTAAGTGATCACCACTGCCCATGAACGTTCACAACACTACAGGAGTCGCAGATGCACGACCCCTAAGAGCATGGTAAATTCAGTAAGAAATATATCGAGATGCAACATCTCTTTGCAATGCCACTGAAGCTCATCGGAAAGTACCTGGTCTTCAACGATTCGAGTCCGAAGTCCGAGTCCATCGTTGAATGCATTCAAAAGGTATTGGGGCGCCGCTCCAGAGATGAAAACAGTATTTTTTAGGGCTCCAATCTAAAATTATTAGCGTAGACTACAACCTTGAAAAAGCGGGTAACCCACTTGCATAATTTGTCGGGAATCCTATAGGAAGGAAGCAGTGAAAGAAGCTCCATATACCAATCACAATTCAAGTCCATAATCACAAGGTTACTCTGAACGTAGTACCCTACGTTTAGACTAACCGCCAAGGCCTTGGTCTTAGTAGATCAGACGGTCTAACCGGTGAAAACCTACTCAGACGGAAGCCGTACTGGCAGTCACTAATCAGCTTGTGCTTCTCTCGGTAGTTCATGAGATGGCAGTTTACAATGGATTCCATTATTTTTGAGAATTCTGCCTATATGCGCCGGCTTTGCTTCTGCAATTACTCTTTGAAGAACCTAGAGGTATAGTTATTCTTCGTTTTTAAAAGATGGATTTTGCATTACGGGTCAGCCCAGACCAGGCAACACTTTAGCTTGTACACTATTTTGCAGGAGCGACCAATCCATGATATTTATATTGATTTTATGGTGATATTTTATGAGTGTGTGGTCCTCCCCGGTCATGTGGACCCATTCATACTAAAGCTGTAGTTAAGTCCTAAAACATGTAAATTATTAATAAATATAAAACTAATAATAATAAGAAAAATGTTTTTATTTCGTTATAAACTATATAAAATGGGTTGTAGTTTGAAAATTACAACATCCAAATGTAACTCGTTACAATGGCGTCAATCCTGTGAGTGACATCTAACACTAACGATGACCGCGCGGCAAGTGAATTCCGTAATGTTCACCATTGCCCTTCGAAAATTTCTTTGGTAGTAATTGACCGCGTGTTTGAATCGTTAACATTGCTATTGAGATAACCCCATAAGAAAAAATTCTTCGGGATTAGATCCGGATTACGGTGGTAAATGTCTCCTACTATGTTGGGGAAAAGTTGTTAAACAAACAATGGCTGTCGCACCATCCTGTTGAATTCAGGTCCGAGTATTGTAGCCTGGAAAATTATTGGTGTAAAAAAATATTCTATCATCGCTACATATCGCTTTAATATAACTGTAACCGCGCAATCTCTGGCGTCCTCAAACAGAAAGGCCTATGATGCCACGCGCCAACAGGCCCAAACTGTCACTTTAGGGTTGTCTAAAAGCTACTGATGTTTTGGGGCTCCAGTAGTGGTAATTTTGCTTACTTATTTATCTTATCTCTTACTTTGTTATGTCCATTAATATTAATGTGAGCTTCTTTAGAGAATAACACGTTATTGAAGGAAGAAAGTGTCTAAACATTTCATTCACGTAATTTAGGTTATGGACAGCGTCTTTTAATTCCTGCACCAACTGAATTTTGTAAGGATGCATTCGTAAATCTTTCTTTAAAATCCGCTGTAACGATGTTCTGGATACGTTTAATATTCTGGAACGCTTACGAGTAGACCGGGTAGAATTTTCACGAACAAACTGTAACACTCTGTCAATGTTTTCTTCCGTTCGTGATGTCCCTTTTTTATTTTTTAACGTGGGGAAATGCTTACATGCATTTCATGCCCTCGCTGGGCAGAATACGGATAATATCGGTCTCGCACCGACTAAAACTCTACGATAGTTCGCACCGGTGAAACACTACTGACTGTGACTGAATTCTTCGATACCGTATTGATTTCGCCCCTCCCGCGCTTCTTATGTATTTCATAAAAAATTTAATTTTAAGGGACTTATGGGTTATCCTGTATTTTACTTTATTTTATGTAAATATTCTGTAAACTGCTAACAATTAATAAAATTAAATGAATAACCTTATACAAAATGAAAGTCCTCCTAGTCATTCAAATAAAAACATATTTAAATTTCTATGATATTAAATAATTATATCGTTTTCTATAAAATATAAAAGACAAAAGATCTAATGGCTAAGAAACCTACTTAATAGCTATTGCCTATTATTATATAACTATATTATATTAGCTATTTTTTAAATGCTATTAACGACATTCGTTGTAACTTCTTGGCAACGAAACCTTTATGTCTATGGCTTACCTGTGGATCTGAACATAGAATCCTTACGTTTAATCTGTGGAAGTGATTTGACAAATTAAATATAGCAGACGGCTTTATTCGATTAGAACTAAATACCAGCAAACGGGCTGTAAATACACTAAGAAAGTCCTAAGAACTTAATAAAACATCTGTATTTTTTAAACTATTTGTAAACTAATTTCGATTTTCAACATGGTAATATGTTTATATTTGTTATATTCCTACTTTCTAATATTACATTTATTGTTATTATTACAACGAAAGGGAACGATACTATAATTACTGATGTTTTAATATAATACTCATATAATCCTTTCATACTTCCAGAGCTTCGGGTTACCGTCTTTGAAAGTGAAGCCAGAACATGGAACCGAAATTAAAGTACATGACGGACCTTATGGTATCACCAACCCATTCGTCGAGGGCTTGGGGACTGCAAAACCAAAATTAGGCATGTCACATCCCTTGGAGGTCTCTGAACGAAATGTAAGTTATTCCTTCTTGTTAATAATTTGAGTAATATATAATATTCCCCATATTGCAACTAGCTTTAACATTATCTCACCTGTATGCAATGTCACTACATACACCACATACATATCTAGATGGAAATGAATACCAAGAAAGTTATAATAATTTAATCTATTCTATATTCTATTTGGAAACTTTATTTGTGATTTCAGCTTCACTAGATTCCAATTCTTAATTCCAAAATTCTGTGACTAAGATTTTAGACCTATTTGAACAATATTTTGTGTCACTACATCCTTAAGGAACATAATGACGAAGCAAATCTTCTACTCGATTTTTATATATTGTCTCCCCTACTTATTGAAAAGTGATAATCAATGACAGCTTAATAAATAATAATGTAATTTTTTTAAAATATAATATATACTATTAACTATTTTCTTAATTAGTGAAGGTATATAATAATGCTCACTGCAATACACCTTGACCTCCCAACATCATTAACCCTCCATTCTGCAAACTTATAGACCTGCCTTTGTATACTGTATTTTTAATAAATTATCACTGAATTACATATAGATCTATTTTTTTAATATTGTTACCAATATTAAAGATACCTGCCTTGAATGTATTGACTTTGAAATGCAAATATTCATATATTTTCCCTTTGTGTAATATATGTAATGGTTATTTACCATTGGTTTTCCAGTTTTCTGTATCTAACTATATGTAATTTGTATTCTTCAGTATCACCTGAATGAAGAAAAGATGAATATGGCTATGTTACGTAACATTCAAGGTCTACATGCACCACTAAAACTCACAATGGAAACAAAGTTTGCCAAAAAGGTAAGATAATTTTAGAATTAATAAAGTTTGTTGTTACACTTTATGTACACATCCATATGTAGTGCTCTTTTAACTGTTTACGGGTGTACTCTGCCCTCACTGAGAATTTTCCATTACTGTCATGTTTAGCTAGAGAGATTGGTGATTGCAGTACTAGGTATCACATAAATATTAAATGCAAGTGCCCATTTCTCTTGACTGTTGAAATTTTTTGAATTCCTCATGATTTTCATTGCATTTCTCATCACTCTTTATTCATTAAAAAGAAAAAAATGATGCACCAAATAGTGTAAATTAATGCTATTCAATTTTATCATTATTATTAATTTGAGAATATAATTTAATTGACTTAAATTTTAGTTCCCTATTTTTCACTGTCATAGGATGCTTTCCTTTAATTTACCCTGGTGTAAAAGTTCTATGACCTTATTAGTTTTAGGCATGTAAAAATATTAACTATCTCACACTTGGTGATGAAGTAAAGCATTATAAGAAAATCTGTAAGCTTTAACACCGGCAGAGCAGTGCTGTAGTTTGTATATTCTTATGGCCTTGGTCAGTTAGTCTAGGTAAAGACTGTGCTTTCACAGAACACCAGCATGATATAGCAATATAACACTGCTCTGTTTCATTTTAGTGAGTGTAGGCCAGATCTAGAGGCCTCATTACTGGTCTTGAAGCATTTTATCTCAGGCCTCAGAGGTGACAATGCATTATGATTGGTTGAATGTGGGTGTCATGGCCTGCAAGAATCACTTTATTTTTTATTTTAACTTGTCACCTTTTATACAATAAACAAAAAAAAATCCTACACTCCACATGCCAGGATGCGTCACAGTGGCGCAGTGCTCCTACATTTTTCAGAAAGTATTTGATATTCATATTTGACATTTTTATTTAATTAAATTATTTATCCTGAAAAAAATTATAAGAAAAATATATGTAAATAAATTTCATTATAAAAAATCTTTGCAACCCAAGATATGCACCCAGAAAGTGCTGTCTCCTCTAAGGACTAATATGTCTCCTTAATTAACCATTTTACACACATTGTAACTGAAATATGGTTCTGACTATGTTTTATATGCACCATGGCTTTACCACAATCTAGTAGTCTATTTCTAACAGAAAATGCTAAATCCTTATATCATAAGGAAAGTTTTTGATAGCGGCTTATTTATGTTAAAAAGTGTGGTAAAAAAGCCAAAAACTAAATTACCATCTATCTTAGTTAAATAGATTATAATTGTAAAGCATTGTATTCTTCACCTTTATTTAGATAAACGGCCTGATTACCATTAACACATACTGCGCCCCCTCCTCAGACCCGAGTGTATGTGGTTCTATATGTATATGTAGTAGTGCTGCCTACTCAGATCTGAGAATAATTTTTTTTAATATACAATATTTTATTTCTACCATAATACATTTGAACCTTGTCATCTCTAGTTTTAATGTTAATACTCAGATCCGAATGCTCAGCCGATCAGAGGTTTTCTTTTATATTGTTAATAGTGCAAAATTTATTTATCATATATTTTCATACATTCATTTACACTTAATCATAACAAAACAGGACATTCCTTAAGTGATAATGAATGTGGTAATAGGATCTCCAGTTATTAAACATAACCATATGAACTGCTTTGCAGAGCTCACCTACTATTTTATGTAGGTGCTTGTTCAATGTGGTGTTAGGTTCATCATATTTGTACCTTCCAGTATCTTGTCCTATCTTATATAGCGTATATTGAATGCACGCCTTATGGCATACCTAAAAATAATGACATCATTAGCGACTGACAGTACGGGTTTCGTCGGAACCGGTCAACTGGCGATCATCAGTGCACGCCACTCATTTCTTTGGTGAGGTTCTCGAGAACAACGGTGAAGCACTAGTTGTCTCACTTGAAGTTTTGAAGGCTTTTGACAGGGTGATATAGATGGCTGCTCATCTGAGACAATGGTGATAAACGCTGGAGTTCCTCAGGGGTCTGTTCTCTCTGCCACTCTGTTTCTGCTGCATATTAATGATCTGCTGAAACCTGGTATCTTTGGGTATGCAGATGACAGCACAGTTGTAGAGAGATACCAGTTAGATGCTAATGCCACAAAGGACCAAGTACAGGCCCAAAGAAGAAACATGGTAGAGCGAATGAGTCTCACATTACAGGAGGTTTCCAGTTGGTGCGACGCCAATCTTGTGAGATTCAATGCCACCAAAACACAGGCGTGTCTTTTTTCAGCCAAAAGGAGCCAGTGCACCTTGGCTCCTATCTTCCAAGTATGGAACTCACTAATCGACTTCAGTTATTGGGAATCGAAATTTCATCGAACCTCAACTATGGACGATTCATCGAGTCCAAGGCGAAGATAGCTGCAAAAAAAACTTGGGATCCTGGTCAAAGTGCAGCAATAATTCTCTGCGGGGCAGTTTTAACGGTCTATAAAGCTCAAATCCGGTTGTGTGTAGAATACTGTTGTCACATTTGGGCAGGCGCCGCTAAATGCCGTCTCGCAGCTTTGGACTCGGTAGAAAGGCAGGCTAAGAAGCTAATTGGTGACGCAGCTGAAACCAATCTACGCTCAGTCTTGAACACAGGCGTAAGGTGGCTAGCCTTTAAGAGTTTTACAGAATGCATTTTGGAGAATTACATGATCTAATTCCTCCATCCCCGTTCCCCATCGGACCTCACGACGCACTGCTGGATTTCATCCTTTTGTTGTGAACGTCCCTAAAACCCGAACGAAGCTTCGTCTTCATTATTCGTACAGCAAAGGACTGGAATAATTTGCCCGCGTCTGTCTTTCCATCCGAATACAATGTGGATGTTTTCAAAAGTTTACTGAGCTAGTGCCCCTTACCATCTTGGACTGCATTTCCGCTTAACATACGGTGTGATCGTGGTCAAGCACTTGCTTTGAAAGTTTAAAAAAAAACCTGTCTATATAAAAGCCAAATTACCAAATTATGGAATCTATATTACATGGGCTATAGTTTATTATATCATACAGAGTAATAAACAATTATGTTAACATAAGTATGAAGCGCAGTTGCCAATGGATTCATTCTGTGTCCTGTGCTGAGTGTTTTTTCTATAGTTATTTTCATTATTTATGCAAGTCAATTTCTACAGTTATGTACAAGCTAAGCTAGACTACGACTTTGTGCCCCGTCATGTTATGATGGCTATGTTTTTATATTTGTAATCAGGAGTTCCGCTTCAAGTTATAGTTGTTATTGAGATATTTTGATTTTTACAGATTGGTCGGTTGCCATTTCTGCCAAGTTCTAACCTACAGCATGATGTACTCACTGGTAGATATTTGGATCTCGGCTTCGAAGATATTCTCAACACTCCAGACTTCCGTGAAATAGCTGGACAACCACATGCTGTTGTAGAAAGATCACTTGGCTTGCTTTAATAACTACCATTTATTACTTCAAATGTACACATTTCTTAATTAAAACTATACAAAATTGTATTTATTTATATTTTTTTAAGTAATACCTGCTTATCTAATATGCATAATATTGTCTTGTTAAGTTAAATTGAAATATTCATAAAAAACTTGAATCACAATAAAGCTTCATAGAATTGTAAATAATGAAGAGTTATAGTAGACATTTGAATGATGCAATTCATACAATATGTATCAGGTTTTGGACAGAACAGCGCCAGTTATGATCTTACTAACATCGATAGGTTGGAAAAGTCAATAAGGCCATTTGATAATAAGTCTGACTCAAATTTATTTCTAAATTAATTGTTAACAATATCGAGAATCCTTAATTTGCATATTTTCTTCACTTCTTTAATGCCAGTTTCCATCTCTTGTTCAAAGTCATTGTTGTAACGAACCTGCAAACCCTCTAATATTGACTGCACTTTATTTTCCCTGGCGCAAATTATGAACGGGAATCTAAATTTTGATTTATATCTGTTGGAAAATATATATATTACACAGTGGTAGAGCTGCACTGCAGTTTGCTTCTAGCTGCAAAATTAATGGGTCAGTTAGACCGGGGTAGGACCACGCCCTCACTGAGTAACAGCGTAAACTAGCAGGTTAATGCTGCTGTGTTTCATCAGGTGAGTGTAGGAATACGGAGCCCTTTATTACTGATGACGAGGCAATCCATCTCAGCCCTCAAGGGTGACAACGTATCTGTATTATGATCCCTTGTTAAGATTTTTTTTTTGTGTGTGATTATTGCTATTGGTCCAGAGACCTTTACAGTTTTATCTAATCAGACTCGCGAGCGGGGGAGGCCCGCTGAGTTGTTAGTGTACGCGAAGCTGGCGAGGAAAACCTTGACTCGGATCGCTATCTGAAGGGGAGGACAGGTCGATATTTAGAAGCGGCCTAGAACACGAGTAAATCACGTATAAGCCGCTGTGCGAGGAAGACGACGTCGCGCTCGCTAGCGTGCGGTGTGGCGCGAATGTGTTGTGTAATGTTGGTGTGTATGCGCGTCGGTAACGTTGGTCGGTCTGCGGTTAAGCCCTTGACGCTCGGCGCGGACGGGACTGTGCCAAAGGTAATGTTTGCCGTCAGGCGTTATGATTGCGTATTTAGGACGTCTTTTGTTACGAGAGGTGTCCCTCATGGAGGTGTAGTCACCTGCTGCTACCACTAACGGGTTAGGGTGATTTACGATCGAATTGAAATATCTAGTTTGTGTGGAAATTCGAGTTTCTTACAAATCATGGAGCGCCCTACGGAGAATTTTGTTTTGCAACGTTTGAAGGCTCTTTAAACGAACGACGATGACATTACAGGCCGTATGCAAGTTTTATAGATTTGCAACTTAAGGGCATTTTGTTGCGTTTGTGTAGGATGCTAAAGAGACGACCAGAATGAATAAAGATATCATGGGCCGCAGTTAACTGAACAGTGTCCTAAAATATCAATAGCGCCATCTAGTAATAAATATCTAGACTAACTTGGCCCACATGGTAACAACTCTTAAATTAAAATTAATTTCCTAACAACTCGCATTGTTATATGGAGATGGCGTTACAAACGAATGATAATTATAATTAGGACTGAAGATGTCGTAAAAAGTTGTTTAAATCACACAACCATTGCATTTATCGTTAATATTATATCGGTAATAAACATTGGATTAGCCATCATTAATATTACCTTTCGTTTCTAGAATTCATCAATAGTCTTTGTTCCTCGGTGAGGTTATTTAATCCAGCGCTACGTTGTTCCTCCGTTGACTCAGGAGTTAATCCACCTTGAAACGCCAGACGGCCTGCTAGATCTGGATGTGATTTTAATACGGCCAGTTTTTCTGAAATATGATTTTTTTACTGTTACCATAGTGACATTATATTAAATTTGAGTTGAATAATTTGGCACTATATTATAGTTATTCATAGATGATAAAAATACTAGATGTTTTTTATGGTTGACGCACACTGTTAGCCCGTGGGCTTTTACAGCTTCACTTGACACGATGAGGCCGAGCGCTAAGGGCACTCAGCCGAAACCTTTATTAATGGGTAACCAGCATTCGAGTGTGTCCGAAAGGTAAGTTGGTGTAGTGTTTGTTGGTCCCTAGTGGTCCCGTCGTCGAGTGCGCACCTCGGTCTCATTCGCACGCGGGTGAATATGTAAAATACTAGATGAAAGTAAAAATTGTAGACTATAAATATCAAAATAATAAACATGACAGATTACCTATCAATCATACAAAATAATAAATATGACAAATTACTTATCAATTTATCAAATTCAATCATACAAAATGGAAGTTTAGTAATTGTGAACAAGTATTTTTTTTCACTCGTAAATAACAACAGGGTGATCAATCTAATGTTTATGAATGTAAGATCCATTCGGAACCATTTCATTTTAAAATATGCTGCGTGTTGTTTTCATGTATCTTACTTATCTGTACGTGTAAGTATCTCGGAATAATAATGGGTATAGAACTTTCTTAGAGAGATAACACTGAAATATACACATATAACATAATATAAATACATTATTACAGTTAAAAAATAATAACATTATAACCTTCTTCACTGATATCGTCTAAATATTTCTGAAATGCTCCACAAAGTTCATTGACATTTTCAAATGGTCGCAATTTTTTTACCCGCACTGACGCGCCTTTGCAATGTTCGATCACGTTTCCAAAAACCGATTCGAACTGATCGTCCTCTAACGAATTAACATCAGAAATTGTTAGAGATGTCATTTTATGTTTAGCTGCACTAATATTGAAGACAACTGAACCTCACAACTGTAGATAAATGACACAATTATCAGTAAAACATGCCCTGTTATCGTCAGTTGCCATAGGTCATTAGTTATGTACTTGCAAGTTTAAAATATGAGTACAAATATTTATTCATTTTATTACTCGGTTACCAAGTTATAATATTATTGTAAATAATAATTTCATAATCAGTTTGAGAGAAACTTATAATATAGGTATCTAATATAAATCCCCCTATTTTTTTTAAATTAAATAAAAACTTAAGACAAAGTTAGCAAATAACTTCGGTTTATGATTGCTATTGTAGTAAATTCTAAAAAGGAATTAATAAATTAAGAAGAAATTTACAGCTCTATCAAGTTTCGATCCACCACTGTGCGCTTTATGCGAAATTTTGTGTCTCGCTCAACTACTAATCAGCTGTCGCCGGCGGTATTTCCGAACCGATACGACTTAGAGACTTTCAAGAAAAGACCCAACACAATTCATAAAGGCCGGCAGCGCATCTGCCACTCCTCTGTTGTTGCGGATGTCCATGGGCGGCGGTGAATACTTACCATCAACCGTAAAGACACATTGTTGTCAGGAAACAGGACAGACGGCCATTGCTCGACACTACAATTTGCGCAGGCCATTTTGGTATTATATTTGGTATGCCTTCTTTCTTCTGGCTTCATGGTCGCTGAGTGTAAACACCAGTCTCTTAAAATCTATATATTATACTCAAGATAAGGTCGTGGCCGAAATCTCGCTGCAAACCTGTTGCAACAGAGCATCAGCTTGAGCGGCTTTTTCATATGTAGTATCCATAGTTCCACAAAAATAATAATAATCTTTATTTGTAATATGACATAAGTACAAGTTTGTGGTAACTCTGAAGCTTGTACTAGTGTAAACTAGAGTGTGTTACAAGCTTCAGTGTCTTCCCAATTAATGTTACTAGTTACAAAGTATATATCTTTTAATAACATAATTAATTTAAAAAAAAAGAGGAAAAGAGAAAAAACTAAATAACATAAAAATGAAAAACAAAATTGAAAACTATTGTTATAAACTACAATGTGTGCGTGTGTGTATGTGTGTTGGTGTGTGTGTAAGAATGTATCTGTTCAACTCGTTCCAAAATCATTTCAGTCGAATCGCAATAATTAATTTGCGAAGATGTGTTCAAGTACAGGTAATCGAACGATAAGTATTTTTTTTAGCGCTTATGATCCGGGGCAATTTACAGATTCACTGGGCTGAAAGGTTGCTGAGCGCTTAGGGCACTAAACTGGAACCTTTATTTATGAATAACCAGCACAAGCGTTCCCCAGAGGCAGGCACGGATCGCTACTCTATCATCAATAATTATTCATGTCACAAAACATTTCCAAAAAGTTTCTTTTTTGTTTAGTCGTTTCCATCTTTAAGGTGCGATATAAGTATCTTAGTTAACGTCATGATATATCAAATATTCTTAAGAAACATACCGTGTTCCTTGTATATAATTAGCTATTACATAAAAACTTTTCTTTTTTTCAACTTTAATTATTTTGAATTTGGAACATGTCGGTATATTATTTTAAAAACTTCTTTCGGATTTGCGCCATTTCACATTTTTTTCGTGTTCATTATTAAATTACAATATGGAATGGGGTGTTAAAGAAAATAGGATTGCAGTGATCGCCTTGCACAAAGTGGGTATGGAGCCGTCGGTCATATTCCAGACACTACAAAAGCTTGATATCAGCCATATGTTGGTATATCGTACTATCAACAGATACAACAACACTTCATCTGTCGAAGACCAGAAAAGATCGGGGCGGCCGCGTGCTGTTAGAACTACAAAGGCTGTTAATGCTGTTAAAGCCAGAATTCGTCGAAACCCCATTAGGAAGCAAAAAATCTTATCGCGAGAAATGAAGATTCCTACTAGGATTCTGTCGCGTATTATAAAACAAAACCTGAAGCTCGGTGCTTATCGTCGATATACAGGACATGCCCTACATCAATCTTTACAATTAAAGAGAGTGGATCGATCAAAACGCCTTCTGTTACGCAAGGCACAAAAATATGGATGGAAAAAATTTCACAATTGAAGAACACTACAATAAGCAAAATGATGAAGTTTACGCTCACAGTTCTAAAGAAGCTGCTCAAGTAGGCGGAAAGGTACAACGTGGTGATCATCCTGCGTCGGTGATGGTTTGGTGGGTCGTGTCTTATCAAGGAGTCAGAAAACTACATTTTTGTGAAAAAGGAGTGAAAACTTCAGCCAATGTGTATCATGATACAGTCTTGGATCATGTTGTGAAACCTCTCAGCCATACACTTTTAAAATATACCGTGGACTTTCCAGCAGGACTCTGCACCTGGTCACAAGGCACGAACAACCCAAGCCTTGCTTGAAACCAACGTTCCGGACTTTATAAGAGCTGAAGACTGGCCCTCATCTAGCCCAGACCTCAACCCTTTAGACTTCAAATTATGCTCAGTTTTCGAGGACATGGCCTGCTCTAAACGACACGGCGACATTGAGTCTCTTAAAAAATCTTTGGAGCAAGCAGTGGCGAAATTTCCCTTGGAAACTGTGCGTATATACATAGATTCGTGGCCAAACAGATTAAAATCCAAAGGGGCCACCTTTCTAATGGAATATTTTTTTATTTTTTGCTGAGGCTAATAAATATGTAGGTATAAATTTTAATAATATTACATTACTTCATTAAAAAAAATGCATTGTAACAGAACTTATGGTCGGACTAGGTATATGTTGGTAAGGGTGGTAATTCTTTCATAATTCAAATTATAAATATAAAATGGACTTAATTGAAGTCCTACAATATCTCGATATCTAAATGTCAAAAGGTATATTTTATTCATTTTAACAATTTTATTGTTCTTCTCTGTTTCTATAAAAAGTGTCAGCTACCAGTGATCAAGTAACGATGCAACTTGTTTTTAATTCCATTATAATGTTAGCATCACGGAAGTGGCGATGCGAGGGGCCGTTTGCCATGCTCCACACCGAGGTGGACCGCAGGGAAAGAGGAATGCAGGTGTTGCGTGTTGCCGCTCTGCCCATCCTACGCAACAAAATGGTCAGTGGCGAAGCCATAGTCCAGGTCTGCCACAGGCAGACCGGGCAGGTTGGTGCTATTGAATGTTCGCTATCCTTGCTCCAATATGCACTGGATGGCGATCCACCCTCAATCGCATACCGCATACCGCATTGAATTGTGGGCCGTGTAGACGGGCCTGGTATTGCGGTCGGTCTTGTCTAGAAAGATGAAGGAAGGAAGTGCCAGCTAATGGACGCCCGCCGCTGGTGAGGCCGCTGATGTGTGCGATAGAATTCCCGAGGCCCTGCTGGCGTCGGTGGAGTATGATAGTGTTTCATCGTTGCGAGTTCGACATATCCTTTCTCATGATAATATGAATAAGGTATTTTTCGGCTTATAAAAATATAGAAAACCGATTAGTAAATCGAGTTTGCGATAGCGTAGCACTACGGAGACCTCGAGGCCGACAACGGATGTGCATCTTTGTATTAGATGCCTTTATTTAAATATAAAATTTACAATGGTCACTACGTTCATGTCTCATTGTTAAAAATTTGCAACATAGTCCAAGTATATAAAGAAATAATTTTCTTTTCAAAACACTTACAAGATATGTATTTGGTCAAGATTATGTTATTGTTAGAATACATTGGTAACAGAACACTCTATTTGGCTTGCTGAATACTAAATAGATTTTAATTAAATTAAGATGATTGCATCTTTGTTGTTTAGTTTTTAAGATTTATTATTAAGTACATCTTATTGATCAAGCAACCGTCTCAAGTAAGCCTTTACTGCGTAGGCTATCGTCCCTTACTGGTTGAAAAACATTTATACCTTTAAGTTACGACAGGAGGATAACCAAAAATACGTGTTTATTTAATCTTTATAACATAACATTCTTAAATGCAAAGGGTCTCGTAGAACAAAACCTAATACGTAATATACGAAGATATTTGAAATAAATCAGTCATATTTTTCATACGAAGATTTGTTTTGATACTACTTTAATATAACTCAATCATTCGCTAAGAAGAAACAACGAGGACATTTATATGCCAGCAGTTTGTAGAGCAGGGAGAAAGGAATAAATCATGGAGACGCGTTGGCAGTGCTTTCGTTAACGAGACCGCGGGGAACTCGGAACGCGACAAATGGCCGCTGGGGACGCCTGGCAGCGCTCCATTCCGCGTTCGCAATATTAATGCAAACCGATTTAATAGACTTCGAAATTTGATCCGTAAGCTAATTCTCTGTGTGTAGCAAATGCCAACTATTATGTCCCTGGTGAATTTTATGTCTGTTGATTATAGTGGAGAAAATTATATTGATAATACTGTAAATAGTATAAGAATTATGTCACATAAGACAACTCTCATTCATCATGCGAAATACTCCATTGATATGTTCACGAAAAACGTGAAAGTTTCTGTCCCAATCGTGGCAAAAGTAGGTACCCTCTCTCGGTACTTAAGTCGTATATGTAAGCCGACATTAAACGCAATGAATTAACCTATCGATCATTTGCGTTTAACTAGAATACGCCGGAAATACAAGGGCATATACGCAGTATCAGTGGCAAAAATACTTTGTTAAAAAGAAACAAGTACCTTGTCGCCGTTAGATGATGGAGACACATCCTAGAATTCGTGGGTTAAGGAATAATTTGGAAGTAACCTTATCGCTTTAGTAGGCGGTGTTGTTGGGATGTTATTTCTGGCACATTTAAAACGATTTCCCCTATAAATATGTTGAAACAAAGACATAAATGTATGATTTTAACGGCACCGAAGGCCAGGTATCAAATAACGTCATAATTTCTGATTCACCGCCTTTTTCATCGTAATCTTTAGACTGCATTTTCTAACGATTCAGGTTATTTTATAAACACCCTTAGATTATTATGACAAAGATTTATGTAAAATTGGACTAGACTTAAATCTAACTGAAAGGAAGGAGGTATTTAACTATATTGAGGATTCTTTAAATAACGTAGTAAACGATTGATCAGAAATAAAAGTTACTCGAGATAGAATATAAATAATATAATATATAAGCTCTTATCTGAATTGATGTTAACGGAGATAAAAAGCGATACCCACTTTTCTTTTTTTATAATATTAATAAATAACACCACAAACTGAAGTGGCAATAGGCCAGCCGTATAGCTCGTAGAATTGATAATCGATGGGGACGAAAGGTTCAACCTCATGTTGTCAGTGTATAACGACTCCCTAATCACCTAGGAAGTGGCCTGGCCAAGTGGAGGTGGCCTCTTTTCAACAGTGGAATAGTGCTGGCAGAGATAATGATGCTCGATTTTAGTTATAGGTATATATGATAATTTTATGTAAGCGTCCGCAAAGATCTATCTTTATTATAAAAAAACATGTATAAATATAACTAAATTTTGAATGAAGTTATAGTGCAAATACGCGAAAAGATTTCATGTTATTCAATACAGTAGCGATTTATATTTTTGAAAGATGTCGACCGTATAATCACGTACCATCCAGATGAACTGTATGTTAGTTTATTATTCCGATTTCAATTGGAGAAAGTTTGTAGTGAACTATAGAACCGTAATGGACATTTAGCAAAAGATGCAAGGAACAGAGGATAATATGAACGAGACATTTGTTGCAGGTTACATCGGCATTTCGTTTTTTTCGAATTGAAACATTCATCCGAGAACTACTATTCAAGAGCTAGTGGATTTAATTACTCCAATTATATACAACATACATACACTACGCTCCTTTTTGTTCTACTCTTTTCACTCTCTCTCTTTCTCTACTATTTTAAACGATTTTATTTTAGTATATACTTACAAATCGCGATTTAGATCGCCATAGCAGTTTTTATTCAATCACTTCTACTGCTTCTTTCTATCACGCGCTCTGTTTTATATGAAATTAAGTATGAGAAACGAGCACACGGTTCATCCGTCTTTAACAAACATTCCAGATGAATATTTTATTTAAGAGTCGTAGAGCTACGCTGCAGTTTATTTCTGGGTCAGTTCGACCTGGGTAGGGCCACGCCCTCACATAATATCAGCGTAAAATAGAAGCATGCAAGGCTGCTATATTTCGTCTGGTGAGTATAGGGATCCGGAGATCTTTATTAATGTTGATGAGGTGTTCCATCTCGATCCTCAGGATGGCAACGCATAATTATGATTCCTTGTCAAGGATGTAGATGTCATGGATCGCAGGAATCACTTGACATCAGGTGAACCGTGTGCTCGTTTGTTACCGTCAATATAATAAAAAAGAAATTTCCCCATATGTTTTGCATTGTTATTCCATGAGAGCGCAGTAAATACATGCACACTTGGTAGATTTGTGCTACTGGCCTGAAAGCACATCTCTACCATGTTGTTATACTAAGCGTATATCACGCTGGTTTTCTGGGAGAGAGTGGTCCAGCTCCGGTCTATCGATCGGATCTCGATCATTCTAACAGCATCATGACTCTCATTGTCAAAACTGCGTATGTGCTAATAAACATACTGCTATTTGCGTTTCTTTATATATGCTTATTTGCTCGTTTTAATACATTATTTACTATAGACAGTCGGGATTTTACACTGAAAATATGATGTGTACTCTAATGATGCTCTTTTCAAGACTCGAGTGCAATGTTACTGAAATAAAGAAATAAGTGGAAGGTAAGAATGTAATAGCAGTACGATCCTAAGAATGCAGGACCACTACATTAGTCCCAAATTATATACCCTTGCAACGAGTATAAAGATATTGGATAGATTTATTGTTCGGAACAATTCGAGCAACAGTTTGATTAATCCCTACAACTGCTGGACCTTACGTTGGGGGTTCTGTTAACCTAGAAAAGTTATTTATATTGATATAAAATATACACCCGTAATAGGAACAAAACAAATTAAAAATTGCATTCAGTAATAACTACAATAATTTAATTATTTCCGACAAGGGCAGTTCCAGGCTTTCCGGAGTACCAGTAGTTGTTTAGCACTACTGTATTTCGCTTGGTGAAAGAAAAAAACCAAACACCTTATTACTGGGTACGAGGTATTCTGCCTTCGTCCTCATGGGTTACAACGCATCTGTATTATAATTTCTTATCGAGGATGTACGTTAACATGGGCTACATGATTCACTTGCCATGATGTGAACTACTTGTTTATTTTATTTGTTTTACTTTGAGAGTAACAAAAGAGCACACAGTTCACCTGATGGTAAGTGATTCCTGCGGCCAATGACATCTACATTCATCCTTGACAAGGAATCATAATGCAGATGCGTTGTCACCGTTGAGGACCGAGATGGAATGCCTCGTCACCAGCGAATATACACAAACGTTTCCAGATGTCTTCACTCACCAGACGAAACACAGCAAGATTGTGCTGGTATTCTGTGAGGGCGCGGTCGAACTGACCCATTCATTCTGCAAATAGAAACAAACAGCAGTCTACCTCTACGACTTTCACTGTTTTTCTAGTTTATAACTCCCAAAATATACAATAGATAAAGATAAGATAGAAAGCTTAAACAAAAAAAATCAGGATGCACTGAATAGGTTTTGCTGCTTTTCGATATCTAAAAGGAATGTTAAATATTAGGCTACATTCAATTAGCAATTATATTAAGTAAAAAGTTGTGTAGCGATGTCGTAAAACCTAATCACAATACATATTACCTAACGTTATTTATATATCCCAGTCATCAGGAAAACAAAACATAACAGTGACACTCCGGAGAAATCAGTAACTTGGTGCTTTTAAATGATATGGAAACAATAAACATAAAAGCTGCGCTGCGCACGACGCATGTGATTGCTGTGAATTAATTAAAAGTGGTTTTCATTAGATCCATAAACGTGGTCACGTCGCGCCATTCCGCCGGTCGCATAAACGTAGCCTTTAAAAAATAGACCTGACAAAGTAATAATATTGAGAATGAACGAAACAAATTTATACATGACATGTTAAAAGCGAAACATACACAGATAATATACTATTGTCTCTGTCTCATATGTGACTTTGTGTCGGGTCTCAAAGATGATAAATAACAAAATTGATTTCTTTTTGTTTTCGTTTCGTTTATGTTCAAATTGTCTTCTACAAATGTGATTTATTCATTCATTTAATGCTTTGGTATTGATTTTGGCTGCGTCATTATGAAGCCATGTGTAGTATGTAATATATTCTGTCCATTACGGATATACGTGGATGTCAAATCTATATAATAGTTAATTTAAGACCGGCCGCCATGTTGTGGCGAGCTCGGCGGGCCGCCAGGGCGGGGCTTGCTCCACAGATAACAAAAGCTATAAGTAACGTGCGTGCACCCGTACATACCGTTCGGCTGCCTCACGCTACCTGCCTTCCAATACGTGCCAATACATATCTACATTTTTATCTTATATTTTTTCTATTTTAGAAATTGCGTTCTATTGGTTGCTCCCTGACCTTTTAAACAAGCAAAAAATATTTGCCACAATTAGTTTACCTGTCTGCGTGAAGTAGTAGATTTTATCATATATCCGGATATATTTTTATTATATATCATTACCTGCGATTTGTTTGGAGAAGAAAGGCTTGACCGGGGATGGAACACGACCTCACAGAATACAAGCGCAATATAGCAGGGTAATACTGCTGTGTTTCGTATAGTCAATGTAGGGATCGGTCAAAACAAAATTAATTTTAATCTTAAAAACTTTGATAATCTGATCTGAATCTTTATCTAATGTCACAAGGAAATCCTTGAGCAAAGTAACATTGAATATGGAAAAGTATAATTAATAGGAGATACGTTTGGAATTGACGAAAAATACAATTTTCTCTGTAATTTTTTCATTTAACATTGTGTACTTCCAATGCCGTCCGTTTTCTTCTCTTTTTCAATTATAATAAATTGACTACAAGATATCAAAATAAGACGCAAGAGTTAACATCGTATTAACTCTTGTTTTGCTATTGTATATTTTATAAAATAATTAGCGTCAAGTCCATAACATCCATTATTTAATTAGTAGAATATTTTCATATTCTTTAATTTATAAAAGTTTTTAAATTTATCAAACGCTTGCATTGTATTTAGTGCTAAGAATTTTATTCTTAGAAACAATTATTTTACATGTTTTAAAATAAGATTTAAACTTAATTATAACCATTAATTACTATATAATAATATGTAAGATAATTTTATGTATTTTAAAAATAAAATACATAAATATTTAAAATACCTAAGTTAACAAGTTCTGGCGCCTTAAACCTTAAACAAGTTTTTAACAAAATTTGTTACCCATACTTTTTGACAATACCATTAGTACGTATATACGATCATGTGTCGTTCGAACCAGTTATCGCTTCATATAGATGTCTGGCAATAAAAACCCTTTTGGTAACACGTGATGCGGAGTGATTTATAGTAAAGTTGGGGACGACACTATATCTCAAGTTTACTTTAGACAATCCGACTAAAACGAGCCACAATACGTCGAATAATTTATTTACACTATAGGGTAAACTGGAGACCTTTATCTCTTTGTTGAGGAGTTTTAGGTCAGATAAAATAGATAATGCGTTTCTTTATGTAGACTAAATCGTAAAGTTGACGGACGCGATGGCGTCATGGGGTTTATACCGTATTTATCTTGTTAAAATGTGGAAGGGTTGATGTGTGGCCGTTTGGATTTCGCGTTTCAAATTGCGGAATAAAGGATACATTCTTTTATAAAAACTTGATGTTATTTAATTTTGTATTTTATTTATTTGTCTTAATATAATTTTTCTTATAAAACGATACTACAAAAAATCAAATACTTATTCTAAATCATTATAATTATATTCTAAATAATTATAAAATTATAATTATAACTTAACAAGCTATATTTATTGATTTGTGAATTCAAATATTTAACTCATAAAATTTATTTTAATCTTTATTTCCTGCCCTTAAAATCCGAACGTAAAATGCTTTTCTTTACTTTACCAAAATTTATAATTAATAATACATATTGATACAAAATGTAGTTCTTTTTATTTTAAAAGACTCTTATTTTGTTATTAACTGAATTGATTTGTTAATATAGAATGAAAATAGACTGACTTGAGTTAATGGAGAAAAATCTTTTAAAGATCCCTTTAATGTTACCTTCGCGAGTTACTTGCGTCGGCCGTCGCGATAAACAAATATTGATATTTTCATAAAATTGATATGGAGCCATAATTAGGCTATTTTATAGTCTTTAGTTTTAAGAAGAAGCTAAGATGTGTAAAGAAGACTAACTCATAGCTAATCTTCGAACAGATATAAAATATGGTGAAATTTATGTCCTTAAAATATTATTCTTCAGCAATAAAGTTTTCTCACGACTTAATTCACATAATGAACGCTACAAATGTTAAATTAACTAATTAATTAGAACCGGTAATGAGCACAAATTGTTGTATTAAAATCTGTAATCGTCCTATGTCTTGTTATCATTTATCACATCTCGTATCACAGAAGGTGTATTTTAATTGAATTATCCCTGGGACCCGTATGCACCTACATCTAACCTCTACAATTATTCTGATGCATTAGACTAAGCGGGAATGCTTCATTAGCAACTATTGTGTCATTAGTTTAATTTCTTTGACTTATACAAGTACCATACTTATGTGCAGATTGTACTGCTTTTTAATAAATATCATAGTACATCTGAACAAATCTATCAAACTATCCGCAATACATAATTACGGATAACAATACACTTTAGAGTGAAATGTACAGATCATTGAAACGATTGTAAAATAAAAGCTATGAGCAATTATACAATATAGCATATTGGCTATAATTTGTATTGGTGGCAACGTTACGCAAGGGTTATGTACTGTGTTTAAAGTTTTCCCGACCAATATACAGTATGCGCGAATGCTTCAAAGCAAATGACTTCTTATAAAAATAAAATAAGTGAGTAGAACGTCACACGAAAAAGCAATATATATATATATATATATATATATATATATATATATGTGATATCTTATGTTGTGGACCCAATGACATCTACTGTAAAGGATATACTTATTAAAGAACAATAAGCATTCGGGGAAAGAAAAGGTCACTCATACGCCATCTGTTTCTCTGATCTGATGGAATGATTAAATGAAATAAGATCGCAGGAAGATTTGCAAGCAGTATCAGGTCATGGGACATACATGCAATAAATGTAGACTTGAAAACGATCGTAGAAATATAGTTCCCCGACTAGAAATCGAAACTAAGATTCGTGACCCAGAAGCGAGGTGTATAGATCTCTACACGCCGATGCCATCATGTACAGTAAGATCGCATCTGTTCTTATATATTTTATTTATAAAGTAAACAGTAAGAGCCACAGAGTATGCATGGCTAAAAGCCCGTAGCTGGCGCAGTGTTCACACGAGGCGGCTTGATTTATACCCTATGCCGTGTCGCGGCGCGGGCGCGGCAGGTACCGGGCCGTTTATAGCGGAACTTTAATTTACGACCGCTCTAAATTACGTGGATTTACTGCGTGCCTTTATTGGCCCGCTACGAACGCCCCCCACCACTCTCCTCCCGCCTTCCCCACATTGGACTTTTTCCCCCTTCTTTTGTTCAACGAACTAACTACTTAGAGATATATATTGATTTCGACGAAGCTAAACGTGAGCTGAATGTTTTAGCCTATTTTGACAGATATCACGTGACATAGAAAATATTATTTGTCTGTATCACATGTCATCATTCTAAGAATGTGCATTAAGAGATCACCTTATCAATACGAAGATTTGTGTATGACAAACGTAGGTACTCATCGTGTTCATCAATATATCACTTTAACATTAATTAAATATTAAATGATTTTACAAAAAACAGACAAGCTGTCTTTGGTTTACTTTATTACGCCTTATAACAATTGCTGGCCTTATGTTTGACTTATTTTGGAATTATCTCAATTGCGAATTTATTATATTAATATGCTTCCACCGTGGACATTTTACATTTGAATTACCTCCTCAAAAAGTCCTAATGGTGATTTTTTCTGGTTAACTTTAATTTCTATTTACACTTTTTCTTATATATGCAATACAATAATATTATTTTTATGTTCAAGTGTGTAGATATTAGAAAAAATCATGGCCTTCGTTATCATTATCTTAGTATTAAGATTACTCGAATCGGATGAGTCATGAAAATATTTCCTGGTTACGCAAACAGATGAAGCGTTTTTATCCCTACGTTGGAATTTATCGAGCAATCGTGAAAAGCTCTCTCTAGAGACAAGGCCACGTCATATCCGGCATTATCTTAGAGAAAGCGGATGCACTAATACCGGTAACTTCAAAGCATTGCAGCCCTTTGTCGGTACACCGTCGTAATTGCACTCGCAAAACATAATGTTTATTACAGTGCAGTAAAGTTAAGATATCGGCAAAAATTTTCTGCACCGTTCTTTAAAACAATATACAGGATTTTTCTTTAAACCAGGTGCACAGTTGTACTGTTATACAAGATGTTAAGTTGATAAGGTTTTACGTTACGACAGTTGTTAGAAAGATACGTCAACTAGGTATAATTTAGGCAATGAAATAAAAATCATGTAATGATTCTTTCTTCTTCAATAATTCTTTTTCTATTTATAAGGTAGACAAATGCTACACACAACACTGCACTCTTGAACAGATGTTATATGACTTTTTCACCCCGTGATACCCACATTCAACCACCTTTTAGAATCGTATTGCAAATGCTGGTCCTGGACACTAAGATGTAATGGGTCGTCATCCATAATAAAATATAGTGTACGTAGGAGTGCCATTGTATACCATATTTTATTTCAACACTTATTATGTGCCGACCTGTGGTACTAATATATTTTGTTCCAAAGTCTTGACCAGTTCAGACCAGACTATAATAAAACTGTATTTTAAAATTAGTCCTTATGCAAGCCCTTTGGGTCTTTCTTCCTAAGATTTTTTGGATTTCTTGATTTCATGAATAATGGGATATAGCCTTTGTAAAGTATACGTTTAGATTGATAACTATTTAATTACGACCGCGATTCCCAAACAAGTTTTAGTTAAGTAAGAGAAAGAGAAGAATAGTTGTATCATTGTACATACTCATGTGTTTTATATCGTGAATGAAGGAAACGGTAAACCAAATTACTAATAACGAATCATTTAAATGGACTGAGCTGCATCTTAAATCTATATTAAGATATGATTTGGTGTTTACATGCTGGAATAGTCAAGCGTGTGCTAGTTTGCCTCCCTCAGTTTATAAAAAAAGTAGTAATTAAATCAAGCATTAATCATTAATTGAATATAACCAATTTAAACTTTTTCAACTTTGCATGGCTTGTGTTATAACATATATGACTACTATTGTAGCGTGATACCTGGTTCCACAAACCAGCTCGCGGACCCCTCAGTTCCGTGAGCCCTGTGTCCGATGAAGCTGTAAGAGCCGCATAGGCTAACAGCATCAACATCAACAGAATCTAGATCTGGTTCCACGGTCGGTACACCGGAGAGAATGGTGTCCTCATCGAATCTTTGCTACAAGCCTCTGCTGTTCTGTTGTTCTGCTGTGCTGTTGTACAAGCCAATGCCGGCGTACTTATTCTCCTTCACCGGCTGATGGACACGGCAAAATCTTTAATAAAATTGATATATTTGTCCTGTCAAAACTGAATTTAGCCAGTCACCGAGATTCTAAAACAAAAATATAATTGAATGTTCAACGATAACAATTGAAGAAACCTTTGGTTTACAAATTGTTATTTTTATTTGTGTTTATTTATATATTATGAGTGACGCCTTCTTATTATATTTTAAGTTACTCCTTGTACATACGATCAGCCTAGACCTGTGCATATATTATGAAGTCCCTCACATTTATAAAATATGTATTTAAGCAATCCGTGGAAAACTTCGTTGGTTGTGCGTTTGATGTACAAATATAGCCATTAAGATTTTTTATTCCTTATTATAATAATAAAATTAAATGAAATATTATTATATATAATATTATTTTAATTACAACGTTCCGACTACTTCATATCACTCACGGTCACAGGGGATTCCTTTTTTTACAGAATAGGTGGTAAAACGAGCAAGCAGTTCACCTGATTAGCGCCGCCCATGAACGTCCGTAACACCAGAGGAGGCGTAAATACGTTGCCGGCCATTAAGAAACGAGCAGGCTCTTTTCTTTAAGGTCCCTAAGTCGTATCGGTACAGAAACACCGCTGACAGCAGCCGATTCCACAGAGTAGTTGTGCAAGGCAGGAAATTTCGCGTAAAGCGCACAATGGTGTAATGTACGATATTTAAACTCAGCGGCTGGAATTAATCTGAACAACACCTCAAAACACTCCTGATTTGTAAATTCGGTAAAAAATGCAAAGAGATGCAGCATCTCTTCGCAACGCCAGTGCATCAGGCCGACCGGAAAGTACCCGGGCATCAATTTGGCCTTACCCTCCATGTGACCGCGGAACTGACGTCGCTTGATATGACAACATAATGTCAAAATAAGGAGATGCGACAAAGAGGTTATTCTTAGCGGTAAACGCGCAAATTTGTGTTTTGGGGAATTGTGGTGTTTAATGCCGTGATACAGTTATTATATTACTTAGAAACTTAATTTTATAAACAGTAATTTATGGTCCGATCCAGGCAGAAATGTCTTACAGTATCTTGTCTTGTCGTACAATGGTATGTGATTTAAAAGTTAAAATGTGATGAAATCTGTTAAATAAGTTTTATTATTATGAATCATTAAAATCATGAACCTTATTTGAAAATTAACAATAGTTTTTTTTTTATCTGTGGTTTAATAAGTAGGTTGATTATTTTATTTAACGTCTCAATATAATGCGTACATTACCTATTTTGCATTATTCTATTATATGGTTTTTAAATTTATCATTTATGGGTTATTAATTTAGAATTATGTACTTAATTAATAACTAAGAAATTTGTTTCAAGATACATAATTATTAACTTCTCTAATTAGATATATCAAAATTAAACTCAATGGTCTATATTTATACCTGCAAACTTTTTAAACATTTCACATAATGAATCCTTAGATACTATATACTATATGGAATCTTAAGAAAGATTTAATGGTTCTAGAGGCCAACCTGACCCGGCTTTTAACTTCTAATCTAAGCCTATTAAAAATCAAGAAACCCTCTCCGATTCCTTTTGAATGCATTTCCAAGTAACCGACCGATATAATTGTAAAAAATAAAACTCGGGACGGACAACAAACACGTTTTACCTAAGCATAATTTGCATCTCGCTCGGCTTGATAACGTATGTTTAAAATTTCTGCTATTTAAACAGTGTTTTATATGTATCGAAATAAAACTTAAGTTGGTATGCACGGTGGTTAGTTTGGACGTTTTGGAAAAGGGAGGTATTTTATTGCGTTGGCGGCTCGACAGTAATTGGAAGCGAGGATGCGCGGGCGCAGTAAAGCGGCAATTGACCAGAAAATAACGAGCCCTTGGCCGGTGCCATAGGTAGATACAAGCATATGCCCCTTATCTACAGCTGCTGTGTGCCGAGTAGTTTATTGTTATAAAATATTTATTTTTTAATTACAAATGAAGTATGGCTATAATTCTTTCTTTACTCCGTTTTTATTGCTACCCGTTAATGTGTGTAACCAATAATGTTTACCGTAGTTATCGTTTTACGCTTGTGTACTTAGACCGTCTCAGATCTTAGGTCCACGGGCACGAAAAGCTCAAGCCTGGTTCGAAAACAATATTCCAGACTTCATAGAAGCTGATACTCCAGCCAGGCCAGGCGAGATCTGGACCGGTTTGACTACAAATTATGGTCAATGTATAGGCCCTTTGCATTATTTTTATTTGTTTTCGATAAACACACAAGATTTATTATTATTGCATTAATTCTTTTAATAAATGTCCATTGTAATATGTAATTGAAGTTATGGCCATACTTGGTAGTTTGCATTTTATCACTCATAAAATAAATCTCAGTAAAAATATAAATAATTTGGAATTCTTAATTGTTCAAAGCATACGCCAGAAACTAAGAAAATGGATGATTGTGCGAAAATGAATTTGGAGAAATCCCATAGTAAATTATTAATAAAAAAAGGAACAAAACCTTATACGATAAATAATGATCATGGACGAGATGAGTTGTTGAATATCAATAGAGTAAGTTAGTAATTAAAAAAAGGTATTTACTTAATTAATTAAATAATAATAATATTAAATAATTTAAGGTAATTCTGCAGCATTATTTTCAGATCACAGAATATAAAGACCCATATCAAAGAAAAAAAGCTTTTTTATGCTTCCCTAAAAATCATCTTTTAATATTATATCAGAATATTCAAGTAATAACGTCTAAAACAGACTTAATCGAAATAACTTATTAATTTAAGCCATGTGGGTCCCGGACGTCTTATGTTTTACGAAAACGATACATTTTCTGTAGTATATAATAATTCATAATTAAACTGGATATCATAGGGCTTAGAAAAAATACTGTGAAATCAATGTTATAAAAATAGAAGAAAATAGAAGATAAAGTTTACACAAAAAGGGTGAACAGACTAATGAACAATTATCGAGCACTCAATCTAAACACTATATAAATTTTAAGAATACCGAAAGCTGATCTTAATTTTATGTGACAACCTATCAGTAGGTCTAAAAATGTTATATATCTAGGTATAACTAATGTAGAAAATTTTAAATGGACCGACCAGATAAAATAATGGATGTAACAAAATGAATAGCAAATTGCAAGAAGGCAAACCGCTATTATGGCATTATACCACGTGGCTACAATGTAGAAGCCAATAAGGAGTTTATTGCATAGAATACTATTATTTGTAATGTTCCACCATATACATATATAGACCAATATTTAAAGCATTGAAAATCTTACCACTGCCCTGTCTATATATTCTAGAAGATATGCCTAGAACGAATGGTTTCCAAATATATTATTACTGAAATAAAATATCGTTAATAATAATAACAACAAATTATAAATGAACTGCCGTTGTACAAATTTAAAACACTACCAGTTACTCTTAAAATACACATTCTACTCGGTTCATAGGTCATAAAGAAACCAATATGTCAAATATTGCAGTAAACACAAAATAGTACAATAACACAAAAGCAAAAATAAATAAAATTATTGTAATTATGACTTTTATGAATACTATATCATATTGTATGTACTCGTAATGCTATACTTCTTTAAACTCGGCAAGAGGTAATCTTGATTATAAACTATAATATATCTTGAGTATATCATCTAATATACTCAACCTTTATACTGATATTAGTATTTTATTATCTTAAGAGATTATATTGATATTTTTACTACAGTATTGGGATTACATAACGGATTAAGTGTGGTTAAATTCGTTGTGGTGGTAATTACTAAATCTAAAAAGTTGTAATTAACCAGGTAACGCCATAGCAACTAGAATACCTAGATAAATTTCAAAAATATTTTAGCCGAAAAATTTCCCAGTCTCCCAAGTCTTCCAGTTTATTAACTGGCGATCTATGCAGTTAATTAAATAATTGAAGCAGACAAGAGCCTTTAATAACAAATATTTTGTACAAGATAGTGTGAGGCAGTAACGATAGTAACACAATTCATAATTAAGATCTCTCTGAACTATAACATTTTCTTAATCTATTAATGAATTATTTGCACAAACTCCATTAAAAGTTGTAAATCAGCTGTAAAACCGGGTCTTTTAAGTGTCTATTAAGTGTGAATATATGTGTATCTAAATACAATCCGTAATGGTTATGGACTCGCGCTGAGCGAATAGAGGAGTCCATACAACTCGATGATGATTCCATAAATTTATATAGTGCACAATAAAAAACCTCCGTTCGGAACTAACCAACGTCACCTCGTTTTATGGACCGCCACGCGCGTTACACCATCATTGTTCTAATCTTGTCTAACTTAGAACAATATATACGAGTCAGAAGTAATTACCGTGAAATTGGTGAATGGCCGGCTTTATTGGCATTTTGCTACGATATTGCGCCCGATTACGCCTTGTAAGCAAACAAAATTCACATTGATATTAAAGCCGGTTTATGTTCGACAGACATGTCACTATCGTCACTGTAATTACAATATAACATTCATTAATTGACGGGCTATTAATTGGTAGATACCGTTATCAAAATCTCCTCCATTAATGGACATTAAGTACAAATTCAAGTGTGAAATATAAAAATTTTACAACTTCACTGCAATGTTTCTTCATAATTTAAAGGACTTTGATACCTATATTTTTTGTTTCGTAAACCAAAAATATTGACCCTAGCTTATTATCTGCATATATAAGAAAAAGATAATAGAAAGAGAATTCCGGTATCATCATCACAGATTGTCTATAGTCGAATGCTGAACGTAGGTCTACCCCACAAGGCACGATCCCTAGACACCTGCATCCATCGACTTCCAGCAAAACTATTCCTATACTGTAACTGCCAGTGTGTGGTTGCGACTCAAGAACCTTACCCCCATTGGTTATCGATTTTGGAGAAATATGGGCAGCCTATGTCCACTTCAGCTTGTTAATCTTATGACTTACGTCGGTCACTCTCGTTCTAATGCAGATGTGTACTTTGCGTATTCTATCACAAAGAAAAACACCGAGCATAACCGCATAATAGATCGCAGAGTGAAAAAGAAAGAAAGAAGATAGCTCAGAGCTTTCAATATATTGAAATGCACATTTATATCGTGTTCATAATTTCATTATTATTCAGCATGCATTGTAAGGCCCACATTCAGATTTTAGATAAAAATAGTAACTGACATGAGTAGGTATGAGAATGAGTGTGTTCACCCATAAAATTTATTTGTAATCATTTATATATATTTTGTCATAGAATAGGTCGCAAACGAGCAAGCACCTGACCTGATGGTAAGTAATTACCGCCGCCATGGACTTCCGCAACACCAGGGGAGTTGCAGATGCGCTGCCGGCCTTCAAGAAAGGTATATGCTCTTTTCTTAACGAATTACCAACTATCGGTATTATGAGGAAGAAATTTTAAAATCTGTCGTGATGTACGATGTTTAAACTCAGCGGCTGGAATTAATAATTAATAATTTTTTATATGATTTTATGTATAGTTAATTCGCAATGCCAGTGAATCAAGCCGTTCTACGTTAAATACGGACAAATGGAAGGAGCTGGTACTGAAGTGTGTGTACTCGGCCCAGAGATGAGAACAGTATTCCATGTGAGACCAAACATGCGCTTTGTAAAGTTTTCCAGAGTGGTGCGAATTGAAGTACTGTCTTGCACTATTAAGCACTCCCAGTTTTACAGGCCAAAATCTTATTTTTTTTTATAGCATTAAAAGTAACAAATGACACAATTCACTTGATGGTAAGTGAATCCTGCGGCCCATGACATCTACATTCATCCTTGACAAGGAATCATAATGCAGATGCCTTGTCACCCCTGAGGACGAAGATGGAATTGCTCGTCATCAGTAATAAAGGTCTCCGGATCCCTGCACTCACCAAGCTGCTTTATTACGCTGGTATTCTGTGACGGCGTGCTCCTACCTCGGTCGAGCTGCTAAAAACAAACTGCAGTGTAGCTCTACCACTGATAAAATTATGATCACATTCTCATTTCCATTCCTTTATTCTGTGTACACTTCGACAAAATACTATATAATGTACTAATGTACTATGAACTGTTTAATTTCTGACCCGCGTATATATTCAATAAATGTTTTGGATACTCTTAGTTTCTTGATATCGGAAAAATCTCAATCTAAAAATTTAGATTAGGAAGAAACACATAGATTGCGAAATTACTATTTATTTATCTGTGATGAAAATATTTGAACTCACTATTAAACAGAGTTACGACATAATGCGCAGATACAGACCGCAGGTAATAAAGTTCTTCTATTCTTAAGCGAAGTCTAGCGAGCCGTTCCTAATTAGGGAGGTGTGAATAAACGTAACACCTACAACAAATTAACATTCTCGAGAAAAACTTCACACACAAGTTCAATGGCTATAGAAAAAAAAGAATTGCCAAATTTAATGCTAACTCTGGAAATTTGTCAATACACGGCATTACTAAACTTTTTTGAACAATTGATTTTATATCTATATGAATAATGAGGCAATGATTGAGTTATTTAAGAGACTAATCCCAGTTAAGATTTTAGATTTAGTTTCTAAAATACGGAAAAACTTTTGAATTAAAAATATATAACAACTAGTGCGGTTATAATATTTATATATACTATAATTTGGAAGTTAATATATCTTGTGTAGATTTTATTGAAACGAAATAAAGCAGAAAATTACTTCACAAGATTTCTCCTGCAAGCCAACCATCCATCCATCCAACCAACCATCTTTTGCCACCTATTTCCATAACCTCACCTTCCTCAATCCGATGTAGGTAAATCATTATCAATTATCATAAAACATAATCAATTAACTAATGCTTGACAGCCGGATTTGTATTGCAATACCAATCGCTTTGTGAAATTTCCATTCCCTTTGCTTAATATTTATTGATATCGTTTAAATTTGATTATAAAAAAAAAGTTAACTGTTTGAAACATTAATTACATTAAGTATATGATAAAAGTTTTTTTAAACTTCAAAAACTTGAGGGTAACTCAGATTTTTTTCAGACGGAAGCAATGTTTATACGCAGTTTTTACATTTAAAAGAGGCACTGGTATAGTATATGGCTATAGTATTGAATGTATTTAGTAAATAATATTATTAATAATTATCCATCAATTGTAATAAAATCCCATAGGATAGATAAAAGATATACACATCTGCATATTCTATTGTTAGTATTGAATATTTAAAGAAGTCATTCTTTTGTTTACTTTCAAGTTATTGGACAATAAACATTTTTTTTTCAAACACCGACAAATGCTGCGCTAGAGCCAGGTGGTAGAGTCGTAATAATATTTTTATAATGTCTTCATTACTAATTACTTTGCTTTTGTTATGTATTGGTCAATAATTAGGATTACTTAGCTTCTGAAAATACGTGTTTCTGACTTATTATTATCCGAGTTCACTTGGGTTTATTCACAAACAATCTCAATTAGTCTAAACTTGTGGTATAGTCACTGTAGAAACAGTGAAGACGTCTTAAAACGGGAAAAGCTCGAGAAATTAGCACTGAAGTGCGTTCTGCCATCGTTGTTTTACATAATGAAGGCAAATCCGATCGCGAGATTGCTTCACAACTGATGTTATCGAAGACTTGCGTTCATGGCACAATAACTCGATACAGGGAGACAGGCAGTTTTCAAGATCGTCCACGCCCGGGAAGGCCGAGAGCTACCACGTCTAGTGAAGATAATTTCATAATTGTTACCAGCAAGCGAAATAGACGCTTAACCGCACCAGAAATCGGCATGGAAGTAAAGAAAACTCGGGTTAAACCTTTATCATTGACTACAGTAAAACGGCGACTGAAAGATGCGAAGTTGTATGGTGGCGTTTCGGTTCGAAAACCTCTGCTAAGGCCGCAAAACAAGGAAAAACGGATAAAGTGGGCTCTTGCCCATCGAGGTTGGACTGAAGAAGATTTTAAAAAAGTGCTTTAGAACGATGAATCCAAGTTTTAACTATTCGGTTCAAAACGTAGAATTTACGTTCGACGCAGTGCCCAAGAAAAGATGATGTCAGATTGTGTAGTCCCAACAATCAAGCATGGTGGTAGCTCAATTATGGTCTGGGGTTACTTCTCTAGTCAAGGAACTGGCGATTTGATTAAAATTTAAGGAATTTTAAAAAGGACAGCACAAAAACACTTAAGAACAAAATGCCGTTTCTTCCGGGTTGCGATTAATTGGAGATGGATTAAATAATCCAAAGCATAGCTAATAATGATGTAGAGGATATTTACAAGAGAAAGAGCTACAAGGGGTGTTAAAAAACATGGTTTGGCCTCCTCAGAGCCCGGATCTCAATCCCATTGATCTTTTGTGGGAAGAGCTTGATAGGAACGTCCGTCATCGTGGCCTATCATCGCGAGAAGAAATGTGGAATGCTTTATGCGAAATTTGGAACAATATATCACAAGACTCCATTAACAAATTGATTGCTGGTATGCCGAGACTTGTGAAAAAAGTCATAAAATGTAGAGAGGATTTTTTGATGAAAAATCAGCTAACTATAGCCTTTTTTTGCATGGACTGATAATATTTCTTTACACTTTATAGTATATTGTTTGTCAATCAATGTTCTATTAGATGATTAAACGGGTAAATTAAACATTTAATATTTTATTGGAGTTTTACTTTATTTTCCTGCTTTAAGCAAGGTGGTCTTAAACTTTTAGCCGGCAGTGTATATACTTAGTAAATAATAGGACTGTCATGATATGTTACACAACAATACTAATGATTATGAATTCCACGAATGAACACACAAACCCGCCGACTTAATGTTTCGGAGTTGTATAAGCATATTTTTATACAATGCTCACAAAACTAGCTAACCCGATAGACGTCCTGTCCAAATTTCAATATATTTTTTTGTGAGTTTTTCGAATTGGTGAAAGTAATCAATCGTTCGAATCATGAGTTATGGAAGACAAGGGAGTTCAGATACAGAAATCCTAAAGAGATCCCTGAATTTCCTAATTTTAAAAGCAACCGTTTACGATTTTTTATTTCGGACTATAACGAACACTTAAAAAAAGTAACCGTTCTCAGGTTATGCCTTTACGAAAGAACAACTTAATTTATATTTATATATATTAGTTCAAGTTTTACGCAGACAATGGCAAACACACAAACTTTCCTATACCGTGGCTTGAACTTTATAACATAACTACTTCAGTGGTTGAGGACAAGCACTAAGTTACGATAAATGGATATTTAATTTATGAGTAAAATATTCAGGAAACCATGCGACTAAATAATAGAGACATATTCCAAGTCACAAGTTCTGGCAATAATCCGTGTAGTGAATTATATTTGTAAAGAAGGGCTCGTCTATCACACAATATAGGCTGATACTGTTATTAATAATTTTCTATTTATGTATGGTGACCTATTGGATAATCAAAATGAACATTATTAAAAACGATATTGCTTAAAAGAACATTATCTTTATCATCGACGTCGTTACTATTTTAACCCATCATCAGTCCAGAAAGATATTTAGTTTTATTTGTTGTACTGACGGTTTTTATTCTTTTATAGCCACTATAACATTAATCTATGTCAATAACAGTTTTAGTGGCGTGATTAAGAAGGAATTTCGCTTAGCATTCATCTCTTCAGAGCTTTGATTTATTGGAGTGTTAAACAACAATTAATTCGTTTATACATCCAGTACTAGTACTAAAATAACAGTACTGTACACGTATACCCCATACGTGAAAATATATATGCATGATGTACCAGATGTCGAAATAGGATTAATATTTATTTGTTTAAATCGTATTGTTAATAGGGTGACAAAGGAAGGACTAAATAGACATTCAAATTTATACATATAATTCATATACATCATTCATAGGAAAACATGTGGTAATTTCATATTATGAAATTAACAAAGAAAATATGAACTATTGTATATACAACCGCAATACAACCGTAGCATACAGTTTGAAAAGATCTTATTCGGTTTTTTTAGCAAGAAGTTCCATAGATTACAACTTAAATGGAGTTATCAACAAAGTCAGTCAAATAAAAACGATTTAATAAAAAAAAATTACATATAACTAATACATTAAATATAATATTTCTATAATTTTTTTCTCTGTTGTACGTAAAAATCTCAGGATATTACTAAACTAGCTATACATGATTTTTCTAATTTTATATGAATCATGAATTATTATATAATTAAATAAACAACACGTATAATAAAAATATTATCATAATATTCAATTACCTTTAATCTTGATCTTGAGGTAGATAGATTCTGACGCACACTAGTACCGTCTATTATTACACGGTGTGTGGATGTGAGAGTTTGATATATAGAGGGTAATATGGAGAAGCGGGCACCGAACAATCGGGCGGTGTGATAAGCAGATTCGGCGGTGCGTTTCATGTATCGCCTTTGTCCGAGCTTAATCCGCCGCCCACGCATTCCGCACGCGGTAACTCCGCCTACGAGCCCGAGCGAGGGCCGTTTGGTAGCACACGAGTCATTGCTCGCTTTTATTCGCTGGATATTGATAGGATGCGTGTTGTTTCTTTTTCTTAACCTTTCCTATCATCATTTTTTGTTTGTGATAGTGTAATTTTGCCTCACCCTACGAAGAAACTAAATATTTTCATTTCATTTATCAGAAATAAATCTCATGAGAGAAAAGAAGAAATCTCACAAGAAGTTTAAATTACTATAAAAATTAAAAACCAGCTTTTTTAAGTGAAAGTCTGTGTGTGAAAGCATAGTACGTATTGTGTATAGTGCCTATTTAAAAAAAATTAAACCTTATTTACTTTTTATGATAATACATATAATCTAGATACGTAAGTTTATTTATTTCGTTAATTATGTTCCGATTTGGTACATAAATTGTTACATATTTTTTTTATAAATTCATGTATTTTTATCATTCAATTTCTAATCATTCAAATATTAAATGATGGTATTAAAAAAGGAAACCTAACTTTGTTCATAGATAAATTAGGCAATAAAGAGAACTTGCTTTTACAAGCACTATAATAATACTTTTTATATATTACCTCCTCGAGTTTTTTAAGAGTTGTATTTAGTTGTTTTATGAACTTAGGGTTGATATATGAGCACCCGGTTCCTCTAATGGTGCTTCCTACGACCCATGATACATATATTCATTTTCGATAAAGAATCGTAATGAAAACGCTTTTTCAGCAGTCATAAGACTACTGGTTTTTTAAACGTGAGACGATGTTTTATACGTGCTATGCCTTCATTTAACGCTAGTAATTCTGTAAAAGAATGGTCGCTTTCCGTACAGGCGACCTATTTACGCAAAAAATATTTGTAGATGCTTCACCACTTAAAATATATATTTATACAATCGAAAGCTTAAACAAATGAGCCAAAACATTAGTACACTTTATCTGTAGTATATAATAGATCCATCTTTTTGGGCTAATGGCCGCTGTTAGCCCGAGGGCTTTTACAGTTTAACCGGGTTGAGAGGTGACCGAGCGCTTATGGGGCTCAGTCGAGGCCTCTATTGGTGGGTAACCAGCCACCAAGGTAAACAGCAAGGGCTCCCGAGATGGAAGCCTAGGCTTGGAATGTCACCCTGTGTGACATTCTTCTTCTTCAGTTTTATATAGATACTTTGCTTATAAATAAATAAACAATTTAATTGAAACTAAAACAAAAAACTGATATTAATTATAAGCATCAATTTTTCCCTTTTCAATAAAGCACCGGTAAAACTGAAGGTTTTGAGAAGGGTTTCCTATTCATTATTTTGCAGGACGGTCGAGTTGCAGGTGAGTGTAATGCTGGACCCTTGCGTTAGAGACTTCATTGATATTCACCAGTCAATAAACAGAAACTTATCTGTAAAACAGTGATGTGTACTGGTGTTATAAGAAAAACAGTGGGGTTACACACAACACGTAAAATCATCAAAATTTTTGTTGATTTCAATTATTTTGACATTAATATAACCAAAATGTAGAAAAGAACCCTAAGTTTATTTGCATGCTTACCAAGCGAACTAGAGGACATACGTACCTATTTTAAAAAATCGGACAATCGAGCGGGAATTATATACTCGTAATTACAAACGTTTACATAACTTCCACCACATTTTCACACTTTAACAATTGCCTAAAATATGAAACATATAACATCATTCATTAAACGATCGTAGATGCTTTGAATCAATATTATCAAAACATATAATGTTAATACTACATTACATAATGCGTTATTAACCGAAGTCAGTTCATTCGTTAAACTTGTTTCACGGTTTTAATCCATTTCATTCTATGCTTTGTTGTATAGGGTAAATTGGAAAAAAAATGAATAGGAAATCAGCAGTTAAATTCCTTTATTTAGATTATTTCTGGTATACATTTGTTTAATCATTATGCTAGCCTATAGTGCGTAAAATTGTTTTAATAAAATTATACCGTTGTTTATCTCTTATGTTTTTCTACAGGTCAAACTACCTGTCGAAATAAACGTAATCGGATACTGGGATCAACTCTATTTGGGAATAAACCGTATTTCTATTATTAAATAGTTAAAACCATTTCCATTCAACCAACTACCAGACCAACCAGATCAATTGATCCAATGCGGCTACACTGCTCAATGGCGGATTTCACATGTCTCTGAAATATATTTTTTTATATAATACTTGGACATGCATGTTTACTCGCTATGTTTTTCTTCATCGCCGAGCAGCTGTGCTTGACCTACATGGTTAATATAGTTCCAATTATATTTGATACAGGCCATATTGATATATATCGCTGCCTGCACCTGAAAGAATTTTCGAAAATATTGAGAATTTTCAAATTTTCCATGGTAGTTTCATATCTCAAAATCAGGGTTGCATCTGTACTAAATCAAAAACAAAGGCTGGCAAAATATATAACTAGTCTTTTATATACGTCAAATAACCAAACTGTATGCCACTACATTTAAGTAGAAAAAGGTACAATTTATTCAATTAACTAATATATTACAATTGTATATTTTATGTATATATATCGTCGTATTCAACGACATATAATCAGTACCGTGCCTGTATTGTATTTATATTTTATGAAAAGGGTACTTCCCAGTAGAAAACATATAAACGACATATTATTTTTATCTTCATTTTAACGTCTAACATACAGAGCAGAAATCTGCATTAGCCCCGATTGAGTATACACCGTCATAACACTTTTTTACAAAATATCAATACCACGCAACATGTGCATCACTAAACATTTTAACTTTAAAACGAAAAACTTTGCGGTATGAATCAATTAAACGAACCTTTACGTCATTAACTAATACGTCATACATGCCAGAGTCAACAATTGCATCATAAAAAATCGTAAATTTACAAAACATTTCAACCACATAATATTTCTGAACATGATTAATACTTTAATACTACATGCACAGAGCAGAAAACTTAACCAATTATCAACTTAAATCAAGTGTTCAACTAGCAGACAATTTTGTAGAAAAAATAGTGTTTTTTTATAGAATACGTGGCAAACGAGCAAGCACTTCTGATAAGAGATTACCGCCGCCCATGGGCATCCGCAACACCAGAGGAGTAACAAATGCGCTGCCAGCCTTAACCTGTATACAATTTTCATACATTTGATTAGAAAAGGGGACACAGTAAGAACATAAACTTCCAATATTATTAATCACAACTTACGAGTATACTGAGCGGAAACCTTCATCAACCGTAATGAAGTGTTCAACGACCTGACGCTTTTTTTTACAAAAAATCAGTACCATGCACTGTATACCACAACGTCTGTTTATGCTTATGGAAGGTCCCATCTCCGGTTAACCCGTAAACGGGCTCTTGCAAATTGCCTACCGTCAGGGAACCCTGCTAACTACACATTTACTGCTTTTTATGGCACATAATAGCTGGTCTTATTAAAATTTAAGTGGTTTTCCTTACTTACGTTGCTCCAATACATGATTCTCGAAGTACTTTTAGTAAATGATGTGTAACGATATACTTAGAGAGGGAGTAAAGACATGCAACGTAGTTGGTAAAAATATAGTGATGTAACGGATTAAATCATAGTGGATCGGCTACCGTATTTTTGGACTATAAAATGCACCTTTTTACATAGAAAAATGAACTCAAACTTTGGATACGTCTTATGGTCCGAAGGTAACATTAAAATATTCGTTTTAATAAAACGTCTCTAAATCTGAAGTACGTCTTATAGTCGGAAAAATATGGCACGCCACTGAACGTAGATAACGCAAGTTATCTCAACACAAGCGGGATTCCCCCGATTTACTTATACTCTACAATTTCAGAACCTGGGTGAATAATCATGGAAAGGTTTGAAAGAAGAGATGATTATAAAGTGATTTAAACAGTGCAGAATAAGTAGTGCTATCATGGTAATGAAGATGTTTTTGTAAGGAGTGATAAGAATGGTTCAGACGAAAGTAATAAGAACGAGGACATTAACGAGACAAGTGATAGTACCGACAGTGAAACTGAAAATTACTAGTTATGAGTTATGCTAACAATTAAATATCCGATAGTATCGTTAAAACATATTTTATTAATTTGAGGCTCGTCTTATAGTCCGAAAAATACGGTACATTATCGGCCGATATTTCATAGCCTGTTATCTATCGCAATAGGAACACGTTATGCTAACTCGTTAGTCCATCGTCTTCCTCACACTACGGCTATCTTCTGGGACCACATTATAAAGGCGATTTATACAACTATACAACAATCTAGATGAATAAATTAAAATAAATAAACCGTTGGCGTAATATTTGTATTTAAATTTAAAACCATCTGAAATATTATTACACCGACATTGATTGCATAAACATTCGAGTTCTTCTTTTTTATTACAATGAGGGAAACAAACGAGCACACAGTCCACCTGATGGCAGGTGATTCCTGTGGCCCATGACATCCACATTCATCCTGGACAAGGAATCATAATGCAGATGCGTTGTTACCCTTGAAAACTGTCATCATCGTCATCAGTAATAAAGGTCCCTGTATCCATACACTCACTAGGCGAAGCACTGACACCTGACCCATTCATCCTGCATTAGAAATAAACTGCAGTGTAGCTCTACACTGTTAATTGCATTAGAGTTCGTGCGAAAGTTCGCGATCACGTTAAAGCCTACGAATTTATGTCAACAAGTGTAGCGACAACGCGAATCTTTTGATTGAACCTTGAAATGTTATTATTTTATAGAAAATATACAAAAGATCGAATAATAAATGACTCATAATGGTAAATAATATCTTGTAAATTGGCCTTTTTAGTTCAATAATAATAATAAGATTAAAAGTAAAAGTGAAATTTAAAAAAGCATTTGAGTTCGTTGTATGTTTACTAGTTGCTAATTTCCACGTCTCACATATGACGGAATTTATTGACGAGTCTTTTTACATAGGGCAAATAGTGCCGATAAGTACATCTAAAGTGCAGAAGTCATTCGAAGAATCGATGAGACGATTCTTTAATCATGCGTTTTGTTGTTTCTTGATGGTCTGTAAGTCATATCAGATGTGAAATTCTATGGCTCTAAACTCTTGAATCAAATAATTATGGATAGTAATTAAAAAGTAATTATGAAATTTCATAATTCTTAGCTTCACCGGGTTGAAAGGTGGCCGAGCGCTTAGGGCACTCAGCTGAAACCTCCATTAATGGGTAACCAATACAAGGGTTCCCGAAGGGGGCCTCGGCTAGGTCAGTTGCTTCTGACGGTTTAAGTTGCCCGGTATATGTTATAATGCCTTAAGCATTTAACCAGACACAAAGGTATTCACTCGTCATCTACTCACCTAGTCCGATGTAAAGAAATTCTAATACGATCGACGAGGAATATTCATATATACTATCAAATACACTGTATGTACACACACAGACGGCGAAACCAATGATTTGTGATACACATTGCCCCTCGACTGGGATAATATAGGTATATATAACCCAGGACTTACAACGCAGCAGCATAAGATAAGCAGCAGAGCATTGTGAAGCATAAGATGTGAAACGAACACATAATTCACCTAACGTTATGTGCCATCATTAAGCCCATGTTTGAATTGGGAAGATTAAGATGTGTTGTCTTCCGCAGACTAAGACTGACTGAAAACCCAATGTCTCTTTATAATAATAGTTACTACTCGAAAAACATAACTCGCTTGGCCAGCGGGGAAAACTAGAGATCCATTTAGTAGTGGATCTCCACTTTTTCCATTAGCTATGCGAACCTGAATGGCTGAAATTTATTCTAGCTATAGAAAGTTATTAGTTACAGCGTAACTCACCCATGTAACTTAATCAACTTGTAAATAGTCCAGCAGTTGATAGAGCTCTAAGGAAAATTTTTTCTTACGTGCAGCTCCTTGTCGCTTGTATGAACACAGACATTAGCTTGTGATAAACGTAGCATATGGTGGTGGTAGAGCCACGCTGCATGTAGTTTCTAGCTTCGGCATGAATGAGTCACTCCGGCCGAGGAACGAGCAGTCCCTCGCTTCTGCACCAGCGTTGAATGACAGTTAGCGTGCTGTGACTGATTTGCTTTGTGTGGTAGGTGATGGACCGGAATCGGAGAAAGAAGTATTTAGTTTTTTTTTTTTTTTATAAAAGATGTGGCAAATGATCAAGCAACTCACCCGATGGTAAGTGATTACTGCCGCCCAGGAACATCAGCAACACTAGAGGAGTCGCAAAGGAGGCCTTTAAAACATCTGTACCTTTAGGTATTTATTAAGAAGTTATTTATTCTGCTTCGAGGCGATATTTTTTGGTTGTTAGAAGATGCCATCAACTTTGCACGCGATACTGTAATAACGCAAAAATTCGTGTGAACAAAGATATATGTTACTCACTATTCAAACACTTTCCTAGTCTGGTGTAAATACGATCGACGACGATTATAAAATCGAAACAGTTACAATAAGATTGAGGGAAGGTTTACATGCTGTGTCCAAAACACGGAACAACCATGCACAAATATTGTTCGTTGGCTGTGGATCGAACCCACAATCCATTATATATACAAACCTACATAATTCCATGTTACACATATATTGAAAAAAAAATAGTTTATCTGAGTGTTTTATATTACGTGATTAATATTGAAATAGGAAATAAAAATTCTATAGGTATATGAAAAGCAACCATTATTATTTTTTAGACCGACGCTCTAGTTTACCTGGGACGTTCAGATAATTCCCATTCGAGAAAATTTCGGATCGTCTGGCATTTCCGTGCGAGGGCAACACCGGCTACGTTTATTGACTAGGCTGTGGACAAAGACGAAAAGACGCTGCTTTTACGACCTCATAAAATACCATTGTACCAGCAGAGCAGGACGAAATGCGGCGCATTCATTGTTAATACTTAAATAAGATATCCATTTTTTTGTTGTTTAGCCATTACGGTCGGCGTTTGTACATATTTTGACTGCGAACGCCTTTTCAATAATAAGTTGCTTTGACTCTGCCGACCTATTGTTTTCTTTCGCAAAACGATCACGTGCTAGCCTTGCGCCTACCCCGACAGCAACGAAAATGCCTCTACCATCAAAGTCGGACTTATTCTTACCAGTCTTGTTATTGTTTCAATTCTGCATTTAAACAATGAAACTATTAATACAATAAAGAATCAACCGTTAAAGACATCGGTTTCGATCATTAAAAAAAATACCCTTTGGAAGCTTAGCCACAACATTTAGCATTAACATGGTATAATATTATTGGTCAAATTTTCTAATTCAACGTGTTATTGATTGTAGTCATTGGATTTTCTTAAATTGAGAATATCAAATTGAGTACTTACACTTACAATTACCAGTAATGGAGTCCCCGGTACTCTGCACTCACCATACGTCACTATTTCAGTATTCTGGTTTTGCTTTTATATTTTATATTTATATTAATAATTTAAGGTATAATAGAAAATCGGGTTAAATTAACTAGAGACATGTCAGTAATTTTTTCAAATCTTAAACATAATAATAGACATGTGGCTTATTATGTATTACATATGTATGGTGGAACATACGTATTTTATAATTCATTTTTTATACATGAAGCTACATATATTTCTATACTATATCAGATAAAATATAAATGCTTATGCTTATTAAATAAAGCGATTAAATATAGATATCAGGTAAAAGGAATCGGAGGCGTTCACGAATATCGAAGGCTTTTGGCGTATCTTTATAGAACGTTATAAATTAGAAGCACTATAAACATAAATCTTGCTCCACGTCAAACTTCACATCGTACGAAATTAAAGTAAGATTAAAAAAAATCGACTCGCATCGGTGTTTCTTAAACTCGTACAGTGTCATTAAAGTAAAATAAGAATCCCGTATGAGTGTCAGTGGATTTTTAACAAATTAATTTAAAATAACAAAATAACGTCCGACATTCGTTTCGTCAGTTCGTCACGTTTTATGTCAATTATTAATGTCGTGATCGGACTATCGTAAGGCATTCTCATAAATTCTCAAACCAATATAACTCGAATGCCGCTTGCATAGAGAAGTATATATTATTGTATTATAGTTTTGATATTTATACTACTGTATATAAATAGCTTTTGCCTTTGTATAAATTTATGGAACAAATTTAATTACTTACACCTTATTTTAACAATGGAAGAATATGCAAAACTTTGGCAAATATAATTTATTAATATTTGATATACATACGATATGTTACCATAAGTTGAAGATTAGTAGCTGGATGATAAGCAAACTAAAAGTCACTCCGTAAGTTTAAGTTTTAAGCTTAGATTGAAAAATCAGTTAACTGAAGCGACGACCGATGCAAGTCTGCGGAAAGTCGATGAATGTAAGTGTTTCAAGATTCTGTTGATGTTGATGCTGTCATCGGACACAGGGCTCATGGAACTGAGAGGTCCGTGAGCTGGTTCTGTAGTTTTGGTTCCCTCACTTAGTCAAAGCGCTCATACACTGAGCGTGTCGGTCTGCTCTGATCACGTTCCTATCAGATAGTGCCCAAGTTTCCAGTTCCCTAGCTATCGGAAGATTCTCCAGAGTGGAGAATGGATGGTGATGTCTACTGACCGTCCGAGGTTTAGGTATGCGGACCTAGCCTCTGACAGTCGCCATCTGTTGTCTGGTCAATCGGAAGCTGTGGGCGGTGAGAACCGCTTTGTAAGTGGCTCTGATTCGTGCTTCGATTTTAAGGAAGACGGGAAAACTTTTTTAAGGAGTGTACTAGTAATGGGAAAAAATTATGAAGCTTAATTTGTGTTATTATTAATTAATAGTAACTTGTAACTCTTATCGCCAATTCAAAATAAACGCTAATATAGTACCCGATCCTTTAGATAAATATTAGATAAATACCCAGGTTTAGTAAATAGGCTTTACATAAACTTTAAGGAATTCCCCAAAAACACTCGTCGTAATGCAAAATTTTACGTAGATTACCAAACAAACAATAGCTAATCTTACATTATAACGCTACGTACATACAACGGTTTGATAAGAATGTTTACCTACCTGATATATAAACGTCTCTAACTCACATATAAAACTTAACAAAAGACACGTCTCGATTAACGTGACTAGTGGTGAAGGCCCATCATTACTTTCTTTTTTATAATTTTTACTGATAGTAATTTCTGCGACTCATCCATCCTGGCTTAAGAATCAAGACGCAGATGGGTTTTTATTCAAACGTTACATAAAACATACATCGGAAATATATATTGGCAAGGATGGAAACACGGCTTAGCGTGTCATTATGATACAACCTACCCAGAAGTATATGTACCGTAAGGACAGGCTAACCCTGACATTATGGTCCTAAAGAAGAATCTAGCATCTTGAGTGAGAGAGAGTTTATGTACGATATCATATGACTTCTTTTCGATAATTTTAACAACCTTGTACATGCATTTTGGACTTGTGGAATATTTAAATTTCGAAAGAAGTAGAGATTCTATCAATTTTAAACTTTAGGCTAATAACAATTACGGGTAACTTCTTTTATATGGATATCAAAGCGCAAATTCAAATCGATAAACAATGCAAAATGACGTGCCACATGAGTATATACAATGCTTTCCATTTATTATCTGAGGATTTATGGATTTTGTAAAATTTCATAATTATCTCCGATGAACATGAACTTTATCTTCATATGATTTATCGTGAGTGTGGGATGCTTATTCTATCTCGGGCCTCCGGTCCCCTAAAATACCCATACGAAACACGTCAGCTGCTGCTTATTGAGGCTGGTATTCTCTTAGGGCGTGTTCTTTTCTCGGTGGAGGCCATTTATTTATGCTATAGCTAGAAAGTAGAAGCAGTGATGGAGACCGTAGCTTATACAATAGACCAGTAGTTTGTCCACGTCTCAGTTACTTAACTCGTAATGAAAACCTTTTTTAATATATAATTAAAGGATATTCGACGATATTGAATGTTACACTACTATAGAGATGAATTGAATTCTGCGGGTCTTCTCTTAGTCTAAATTGGATTTTGTACGGACTATTTATCCTAGATACTCCTATATATTTATCGAAAGCTTCAAGTACTTTACCGCAACTAGTATTGCACAATATGCATGTTTGACGGTATTAATTTCCTATGGTCATCTTAAGACGTTCAGTTTATTAAAGCTATAAAGCATAATGTTATTCATTGATTTTGTAATAACGCACATGCAACACACATTCAATACAACATACAAATATAGTTTATATTAAAACCCAAAGAAAAGATTCTTCTGCGTAGATCGGACTAAAAATTGACAATTGCCCGGGTTAACTACTCGTATCACATCGCGACGTACATATTATATCGTAAGATAGTTTACTTAATTATTAAGATATTAATTTATTATGTAGAATGGACATTTATTATCAATCTGTGCTTGATTTTATATTGTCGAAATAATTAAAAATAGAATATTTAAACTATAACTTGTTAACTTATTACAAATAGGCGCTGAGAAAACACTAACAATTTCAAACGTGTTGTAAGTTAACAGATATTAATATTTCTAAAGAATTATTGACGAAAAATTCAACGGAACCCAAAACCTAAGGCTAGCAATGCTTAAATATTACTCGTTAATATTAAGCGTCTGCCTCTATAGCTCAGCCTCATGGTTCAAGGTACGGCTGGTGAAACTTAAGGTTATAGGTTCGGATTTGCAACTATTGTCTTGAATCATTGCCTAGCTAGGTTTTTCAGGCAAAAATAATTTATATGAGCACGAAGAAATTATAAACTTATCTTATAATCAAAGAGCAAAATTTATTATCTTTACTTGTATTGAATATAATGTAGCTAAACGTATGTTACAGGAAGCAACAGATTAAAACGTTTCTTTATAACCTTTATCAACATCGTAGATCTCTAGTTTCATAATTCATATTAATTCAATATTATTCACCGCACTTTATCTTTAATCAAAATGCATATCTGGACTGGTCTAGTGAACAGCACGATATATTTAATTCAGATGTTATACAAACTAATATTCAAAACTGATATTATATTATTAAATAAAATATAAAACTAATTTTACAACATGTGAAAACCTGCATACTTACTTAAGTTTTATAGTGCTAGATCACTAAACTTATAATTTATGTTATAGAGACAATAGTATTACTGGCCCGCAAAATGTAGAAATCAGTGGTGGATCCAGAAATGAAATACGAGCAATCAGAGCACTTCATAGGGCATGTTAAACTGCATATAGTCTTTGAATTACCAGAGGAAGCCATCGAGTTTGAGAGTGCAACCACGACACCGCTCAGGGCCGATAGTTGCGCGGTTAAAACATCGCCGTGATAAGGGACAGATTTAATTCTTTATAAAGAAAATAAATGTCGAGAGTTTACCACAGGAGACATCGGTATTGGTGGAGAAAAGAAGCGTATTTTACAACAAACATCTAATGGCAGCCAATAAAAATCTGCTAAAAGCATCTAAAGAGAGGGCCAGACAGTTGGACTACGATTTCGCATAGACAAAAACTGCCGCGTTTATGTTCAGAAAAACGAGAAATGCCCTACAGTTTTAATTTCGTCGGAAGCAGAACATACAGAAAATTATCGTGACTTTTTTTATTACTTATTAATTAGTTTCATTTCATATTTAAAATAATTTTGAAATTAAATTGAACCTGGAGAAAGTTATAGTACTCAAGTTATGTTCTAAAACTAACAAAACATGCACACACATGCATCACCACTTACAGAGGAGTAGCAGTCATGTTAGATTTCGATTTCTTAATTCTAAAGATATGTTAGGTAATTTATACAAACCTATTTACATTTGTTCAAAATATTTGTGTGGCATTAGTTTTAATATAAGTTAGTTATAACAGATAAAAGACTTCGACGCATTTTATCAATAAAATATGTCAGTTTTTTATTTACAGAAGGGCTATGTGAATAGGCATTGGACTCCAAACTCGTTGATACTAACTATTAACTATTATGACATCTTAAGTGATCGCGGCTCTAAATCCTTAATAAAAATGGGTATGGAATGTGGCGGTTGATGTGATCTACACAAATTTAGAAAATGCATTCCATCGTGTTGATCATATCATCCTGATTCAGTACCTTTATGCTCTTGGAATTCACGGTAGCCTTGCATTGGTTTAAATCATACATAAGTTATAAAAGCTAAATTGTAAAGATAGGCAACTATATTAAAAAAAGTTCCTCAAGATTCTCTTTTAGGCCTTTACTTTATGTAGTATTGTATATATATAGTCTATGTAAGCAAAATCTTTAAGCATGTTCGATTTGCTCTGTATGCGGGTGACAAAAAGACCGAAAAGATCCTATAAAGTTATTATAACAGACTGCCGTCGCCTGCAGTTGGATGTTGATATTTTAGCTATATATTATGATTCCAACAGGATTTCATTAATTAATGTCATTAGCTATGCAAGACGAAAAACCTAATATGTATGATTATAAAATGAAACGACTACGTTACAATCACGATGTAGGTCGTGATTACCTACACAGTATGAGACTCAAAATTGACATTTCATAATCAAATTCAATTTATATCCGATAAAGCTTACAGAAATTTAGGTTTCGTCATCAGACAGCCAATTTTCGAGCCAAAAGTCGATGACTATCAACCATCTTGTTCACTTCATAATCCATTACGTCTTGAGAACATATGTTCTCTTCTTGATGCTTAAATACTTCATGGTTTATGCTATAATAATATAGATTCCTTATCTTGTCTCATCTTTAGTAAATTTCAGCTCTCTTTGTCATCCCTTTTACTAACACTTAATATGCGCGTAAGTGCGTAATTTGATGTTTTTGACATACATATAACCAAAACCATATACTGCTTTCCTTACGCCAATCATTCCCTAACACTAACGCATAAATATATATCCTGTCTGACACACTCACAATTACTGACATGCACGCACACATACGAGTACACAAACGCATGTGATATAAGCACGTTAACAGAAAAATATTTTATTAATGAATTATAATGGAAACTAGATACTTAAGTTAAATTTGTATAATATAAGTACATTAATCGCTTAAGATCTAATTATATAAAGGTGGTTCATGTAAGATTAATGTAACATGCTGTGAACTTTGTTGAAATAAATAAATAAATAGACATATTCGTCTAAGTAGTACTTACAAGTTTTGCTTCCCATAATGGACTACCGTTCTAGATGATAAAAAGTGGAAAAGGTATTAAATATGAAAAAATATAATATTTTAATTATTTTATGAACGTTTCTGTCAACAACGCATAAAATAACATTAGTTGTAATTATTGAGTTGTATGCTTATAACCAAATGTTTTATGCTTTTTCTTATTTCAATAATCATTCATCCACTTCCAAATACGAGTACGTTAGTGACTTTCTTATGTTTATCATGAGTCGGTTCGCTTGTAATCGCTTGGCGTTATATCAACATATCAACTCGTGTCTACGTAACCAAGATACGACAGAGTGACGGAGGGGAAACGGGATTAAAAATTAATTTAGGTGCTTTCATGTGTGCCGATAATCCCGACTTTATCTAGATATCAATTCGAGAGGATTAAACCGGTCTAGTTAAATAGAATGGATGCGATAACAACTAATTATCAACCGTTTATTACTTATCTATGTACTTACCAATGTTGTTTCATAAAATTGAACGAAACTTTCAATCATTCCTACTCAATGTAAATTAAAAAGAAACAAATATTTGTATACTAGTATGAGTATATATTTTTTTAAATGGATAGAATCAACTTCAAGAAATCAAAAGTTTAACAATGTTATGGATGTATTAGTGCATAAGTTACATATTTTTTTTATTTGACTAATATTTTTGAATATATTATTTTTTCATTCATTGTTCTATTCGTTCAGCATGTTCAACAATTATTACTGAATGTACAGTTTCTTTTTCATATGTGACCACAGGAGTAATTAAGGTCTATATGCAAACACTTACACCTATATTCCCAATGCAAGACAAGCAGAGAATCAAGGGCTGAAAAAGATACTTGATAACATCACTTACTCTACTCCAATATTCTAATATTGCAAAATCCGCAATTCCCGTTATTTCTTTCATAGTATTGCGAAAATAATAATCTTGAATATGTCTGAAATAAAGTATTCAGACCAATAATTGGGGAATAAATCTAAGAGGTAGTTTGACGAATATATTGTTTAACAGATATATAATTTTTTAATACCTGTTGGTAATTTGGGTAAAAGATCTATTTGTTTTTAGCTCCTAAATATAATCTTATAATATAATACTAAATTTGTTTCGTAGGAAGTTTTTTTTTTGTGCTGGAAGGACTGGGTAAGATTATCATGGTAGATACGTGTCGAAGCTACTTCCTAGTTGTAGCACATATAGGTCAGCTCTACCGGAAAAAGACCATTTCGCTTCCACAGAATTACAACAAAAAATAGCTTAGCTAAGCTCTAGTGTCTTTCGCAATAATTTGTAATCTAAGACTATCACTTGTCATCAGAAGAACTGTTCTTTGGTTACGCCCCAATATCATTCAAAAATTGCGAATTATTTTAAATATACTCTTGTTACATTCAGAATTTAAACACAAAAATACATCGACTGAAAGAATTAATTACTCACACAAATATGACATTCTGATCGAAATCAACCATGGTTACTTCTTTCGGATGTTGCCAGCTTATGTCAACTGCACAGGATAAATAAGTGCAGAATAAAACATTTTTTATTCAGATTTTACACGTTTTACTTTAAGCTAATTTCTTCAGGTGCTTCAAAGTACTAGGAGCTGCCTAGAGTATTATAATAGACTGCAGACTTCTTATAGAGAGTGTCAATGACACAAGATAATCACAAACAGCTAACAGTAACAAATTTGTCTTGTACAAATATTGTGCTCAGTTATGACTTGCATCCGAGACCCGCTACCCACCATGTTGGTATTTTAAATACTAGGGCAACTACCGCATGCAAAACTGTTGTAAAAAAAGTTAATTTTAAGATATTGTCTGATTCCCACTATCACAGCATCAGAGAGCAAACATTATATCCGGTGCACTCATCGTTCTATTGTTTCATCATTTCTTGTTACATCTGACTAATGACTCGTCTAATGATTTAATTATAAAGGTTACCGTGGCGGCCATGTTGACATTGTCCTCCAGTTAGGCGTGACGTGTTAACGACCTGTGAGACTTCTGTCAAACAGCAAACAGAGTAAGGGAAGGGTAAACAGAGGGCTTGTTTACGCGAGCCGGTCCTCTGTGTGATTGTCGGAGAGCGACGTGGTGGTCGCGCTATGTGTGACGTCTCTTATTAACTTTTGTGCCTGATAATGTTAAAACAATCTTTCTTATTCATGCGATAAAGAACACATTTCACTCGTGTTGCTTTTTACTACGATGACGTTCTGTAAGCTTTTATTTACGACCATAATGTGTAGGATATATTAAATAAATAGATTAGTTTCACAACAAAAGACTACATTATGGCATTTTTAATTAATATCAATTAACATGATATTAAAGGTATAATTTTTATTAGGAAAATCAAGTTCGTAAAATTTTGCTCCTGAAAGCTTTCTCATTTGTAATAAAGTAGGCTAATGTAGCTTATATTCGAAGGATATTAATATTATATATTTAAGATTCTATTAGTCCATATAAATCTAGTGTTCTAAGGTTAATAGTTAAAGTACAGTCATCACGTTTTTTGTTTCTTTTTTGGGGCCGAGGGCCACTGTTTGCCCTAGGACTTTTACAGCTTCACCGGCTTGAAAGGTGGTTTAGCACTAAAGGCACTCAGCAGAGACCTTTATTAGCGGGTAACCAGCTCAAGGGTTCCCGAGAGATAGCCTCGGCTTGGACCGTTACTCTGTGCACGAAAGCGACTAATTCGAGGGTGTCCGAGAGCCGAATTACGGCTTGGTCAGTTGCTTCTAACGGATTATGGTCATCACCCATAGAAACATCACATAATCATAGCTTGCTTTGACTCTGGGTTCTGGTTCATAAGGCTAGCAATATTTCTGCATTCTCAAAGTCGCCCCAAAAATGGAGCGGTGACCAATGCAAGTTTACAGAAAGTTAAGAGATCAAGATGGCTCGAGATCGTAATCGTAACATTCAATGGGGTATGTCTGTGTTAAGCAATAGGTTAATGGTGAGACGGTGATGATAAAATCGAATTTATACGTATTTTTGAAACAAATAATTACTGTTTAATAGACGGTTGTTAAGAAAAATAAAAAATAATATTTGTACAAAAGATACATCTCCCTGAACAATTATAAATGCAGTTTATAGTGCCGCATTTGCAAAAATACGAAGATACCTATTTGGCTTCGTTGTTTCTGTAGAATATGGTTGCGACACGGAACGATTACAATATTAAGTTTTATTTCCGATGAATCACTTTGTTGTATCAATCAGTTGCAATGTAATTATATTCATTATTTTTATGTTGATGCATGTTTTAAAATAATATTGATATTAAGATCAATAATACCTTCGTCCATCCGCTATGTAGCAGCATGGCGAGTCCTTCAGTACTAGACCTTTTTTTTATTCGTTGATTATGCATACCCGTAGGATGCACATTCGTTGTTACCGATGAGGACTGAGATGGAATGTTCGTGATTGAATTCCTGGATCCTTAAACTCACCGTATGAAAGACAGCAGCTTTATGCTGCTATTTCACGATGATATTATGAGAAGGAATGATCATTCAGTAACGAGCTGCAGCGCGCTGACTACTATTAACTATTCTCTCTCCCTTTCTCTACTCTCACATTTATTGTGTATAACATCCGCGCATCTTACTTGTAAACTTTAACATCAAAACAATCGAATGAATGATGATACGTTTATTTTTAATACTAGTAATATCTTCTTTAAATCCACAGATTGAAGAATAAAAGTCAAAATTGGCTACGCTGTTTATGTCCAGAATCTACTTCTTCTCAATATCAACAAGCCCAACGAATTCTTGATTGCAGATAAAATAACTCAATGGTAAAAAAAAACTAATAAATAATAACTAAGTGGCTATCCCCAACCGGCTGGCTAGACGGGGTTATTAAAATAGTTAGATAATTACAGAGAAACGTATGTAGAACGTGCATTTTATGCATACATTATTCTATAATTTTGTTTTTGCGACCTTTTGCCAGTCATGGTTCGTTTCATTTTTTTTAGAAGAGGGGGGTAAGGAACAATCAGCTCAGCTGATCTGATGGTAATTGATCTAAGGATCAGAGGGGTAGCAAGTGGTTTATCGGCCTTTGACAAATCAGTAGGTTCTTTTCTTGACTATCGCAATGTCGTATCCGTCCGAAAATACCCTTGTCGACAACTGATAACTTGTCCGTTGTTGTTACTACTTCCTACTTAACTACTTCCTGTCAAAAATTAATACATGTAAGTGTACGTATGTTTATCATTATGAATTTACATTACCCTTGATCATTTACATCTTATACTAAATGCACAATCAAACTGTATCCAAATATAAAAATACCACAAAACGTTTCAACTACCTTATGTATTACAATCTACACATAGATCTTGAGCTGCCGACCATAGCTCAGTACCTGAAGCAGGTATCTCGCCTATATTTCGACTCTCTTACAATCCCATCGTGTATCATAGATTCACCCGCGTTCGAAGGAGACCGAGGCACGCCCTCGACGACCCCGACGACACGACCACCAGGGCCCAAGCTCTTCATAAAACACTACACACGTACATTGCACCCTCATACCACCCCCGCCGACGGCGAGGGAGTCGCAAACAAGGTTATTCGCGATACCGCCATGTCACAGGCCGGTTCTCTCCAGTCAATACAGTTAGAAGCGTCGCTGGAGTTTCTTGCGCCACTTCTTCTCCAGCGCCCACGCATTCCGAAGTGGTAGTACATATAGCCAAAAGTAATAATAGAGATATTAATATAGATAATTCTTAGTCAGAAGCAACTGACCGAGCCGAGGTTCGGCCCTCTCGGGCACCCTCGAGTCAGACGCTCTCGCGGAACAGGGTAACGGTCCAAGCCGAGCCTCCCTCTCGGGAGCCCGTGTGCTGGTTACCCACTAATAGAGGCCTCGACTGAGCGGCATAAGCGCTCGGTCACCTCTCAACCCGGCGAAACTGTAAAAGCCCTCGGGCTAACAACGGCCATCAGCCCGAAAATAAAAATATGTATTACATTTAGCCGTAATGTACGTACACAGAATTTGGGAAAGGATAACGGATTAAAAATGGCTTTACGTAAATGTATTGCGTTAAATGATAATTTTATTAAGTTAAATCACTTTAATATTTTTTTTACGGAAGTAAAAGTGACAACAGTGTAATGTTAGATATCTTATGGAAAATAATCCGTATCACGTATGACATCGACATCCATCCTATTTAAGGAATCAAGATGAAAATGCGTTGTTAATTTTAATCGTTACAGGTGTTCTGCAAACGCCCGCTATAGTCGAGCCTACGCATCCGTACTAAAGATACATAGACGGACATAAATTTTAGCTGCCGCGTGGTTCTACCATGTAGAAGTCACCTTATTCTGGTAGGATTTCAAAATAGATTATGGAGACCACATCCTAAACAACCAGCCATTAGTAAATCGTTTAGTTACCAATTGTCAATTTGATGTAAGGCTTTAATTTGAATTTGACGTTAGGCTAGCAAACTTATTTATAAATGTTGTTTGCGTCAAAAATATTTAAAACTATGTACTCTTTGAATATGATGCCTAGACGTCGTCATAAGTCCCGACGTTGCACGTTGTAGGCATTTGCAGGGAAAAGTTCTTGGAGCTAAGCTCATGGGCTTTGATAGGTTGCTTTACTTATTTATTAGGTCTATCTACTAAGTATATATGGGATCACTTAAGCTACATTTTATTGTAACAACTGTCAATATATATATATATATATATATATATATAAATGTGTGTGTATATACACTTAAGTTACTTGTTGGATAACAGCGCTTAATGATATTAAACAAACAATTAAAAAATATTTATAGTATCAAGAATTGACATAAAAATAACAATAAGTACTGAAATAAAAAACTAAAACTGTACAATTTTATTGAAATTGTGTTGGACTATTAGCATAATTCCTGTTGTAATTTAACAATATTTTTCTTAAATTCACATAGCCTGTCGGAAATAATATCTCTATGATTGTTGACTTTTATTAATAATTGATTATATTACGATTTGGCATGCGATATGGGGATATTTTTTCCATAATTGTATTTTCTTTTTTTTAGAAATAATGGTACGTAGGTATGTAAACGTGATGGTCTAGTGGTTCTTGCTCCAACCGGGTAGAGTAATTCAAAACAATTAATATAATTTTTCAGAGGTTAATGAATGAAAACCATGGATGCTCGTTGAATCAGTGTGCTATCGCAACATTTGTAGAGAGAAATGATCGAGTCTCTCCTTATAACCTTTAATTGAATAACGGACATCAGCGTATGAATGACTACGAATGAACTTTTTTCGGATGGCTATTAGGCTTTGAATATTTTTTATTATTTATGGTTACAAAATATTCCATCAATATTTTATTTTACATAGAACACATCAAAAGTAGTCTTTTATACAGTGATAGACTTAAATTCTTTAGTGTTTCGTAGCATGAATGTATACATTTTTAGACTTTTGCGCATAACGGCATTCATACCAAAAATCATTTTCGAGGCGTCCTTCACAAAAACCACAACCACTCTTTGAAGTGCTTGATTTGCAATGTGATAGTTTGAAATTTGTTGTGTTCGGGGATTATTAGATGTGATAGGTTGTTCAACTCCATTCTATTATTCTCGCACCTTTTGTAAATTCTGTCCATATATCTGTAAATCTCTCCGCTCCATTTTTGCTTTAAAAATTTCTGATATTTTGAGTCTCAAACTGAAGTTCAGTATTAAGTACTTAATGTCATCTATAAAGATAGCAAGGAGAACGGATCGAGCATGGAACCTTATGTCACCTGTTTCTTTAAGCTGTGTCCAACTGTTTGTTTAAGCTTGTGCACAAGAATAAAATGATCCACTTCGTCAAATGCTTTACTGAAGTTACAATAGATAACATCGACTTCATCACCATTACTCATTTTTTTTTCATTCTTTATTCATTTATTTATTGATCCAAGGATAGTTCATATAGTAGAATTATTTAAAAGGATGCTATTATTAATTAGGACCAACTTCTACGTGTAAGTTAAGCGGCACATACCAAAAAACCAACACTATGAGAACCTTAGTAATAGAACTTATACTATTTTATATAGATTATCAATGTGTTATAACAGTTACTGGTGTATCTACGTCCTTTTTTTAAAAAAAACCGTTCCGTTGCGACGCCAAACAAACTTATATTTTCTCTCTTTGGCCTTGATCTTGACGGCGGCATGTAATCGTTTATTCGCTTACGTAACACATAGGGGCGACTCATTGTCGCCAAAGTCAAGTACATTGGTATTAAACATATCTTTTGGTTTCAACTTATTGTATCCGTACTGCAACAACTGCGAGCACCTTGCCTCTAATAATCTTGCTTGGCAATTAACAAATAACTATTACAATAATTCTCGATTTTTTTCGATGTAAGGTTCAACTTCTTAACTCGGGTACAGGTTAAAATATCGTACTCAGATATAGAATAGGAGACGACTTTTGCTAAGAGTATAACGATTTTGATTGCATTTTCATTTCTGTGTTCAGGCTAACAATTTTTTTTTTAATTTAATTGAAAATAACAAACGAGCGCACAAATCACCTGATGGTAAATGGTAAGCCCATGACATCTGCATTCATCTTTGACAAGGAATCATAACGCAGATGCTTTGTAACCCTTGAGGACTGAGATGGAATGCTTCGTCGCCAGTAATAAAGGTCTCCGGATCCCTTCACACACCAGACGAAACACAGCAGCAATATGCAGCTATTTTACGCTGGTTTTCTGTGAGGCGTGGTCCTACCCCAGTTGAGCTGACCCACTCAATCTGCAGCTAGAAACAAACTACAGCGTAGCTCTACCACTTGGTTACTTCACTAAATTTAACTTTGCTACTACTAACTAACATAGTTTGGCGGCTTTCTTGTTCTAGTTGTGACAGTCTTGATTCCACGTCTTGGAGTTTACCTTTGAGAAGAATATTATGTGCACGAAGGTGTTTGTTGCTTATGACTTAACTGCATTTACTTATAGTTCGTATTGAGTGCAGTTAAACTTTATGATATCTTCGAATGATTTGAGTTGTTGGAAATCTCGATACAAAGTTTCTCGAATCGCTGCCCGTATTTCATCGCGAATTATATACCGTGCTGAACACAAAGTTTCAGTACTAGATTTTACAGACTCTAATCAATAACCAGCAAAAACCTCATATACCAAACGGGAATGTACATCGCGTGGTAATGAGGTAGGTTTGATGAAAATTATTCTATAATCACTCCCACTACCACTCACTTATGTATATACCTACAACTTATTCATAATTTTAAGTTTCTAATAGTTAACTATAAACAACATGTAATCCATTTGTCCACAAATTTTCCTGTTTTTACATCACATACAATTTTAATCACAAAACACAATAGTATCATAACAATGTAAGTTTTTAAAACTGCGTTATACATGTGAATGTATGTGTATGTGAATTGAAAGATAAAAATAATAATAAATGAGAAGTGAAAATAAAGATGAGTGTATGAAGTAGATGCACCTTGCATTTAAGCTTTAGAAGGTTTACTTGTAAAAGCCGTCACTTTAGGGAAATCAAAAAGATAACTAACATTATTTTGTATGAGAACTTAAACTATTTCACCGCTATTTATTACAAAAACTAACCTCTACAATTCATATCAAACTTTACCAGTTAAAGAAGGAACAGCCCAAGGTTCTGTCCTTGGTCCACTTCACTTTATTACTTGTCATTGATATGAATGGTGTGCTTCGCTGGTCCACTTCTAACCAATACGCGGATGACACTTGTCCGCTCATTGCTGATGATTATGTTGATATTGCTCTTGCCAAAATGCAAGCAGACTTCGATAACATTAATAAGTTGTGTCATGATAATGGACTAGTGCTAAATGCTAAAAAGACGAAACTCGTCCATATTCACTCGCCCTACAACAAGGGTCAACTTAACTCTGACGCATACCTTGTAGCTCATGAACATCAATGCATGGATGCAAAAAGGGGATCCTGTCAATGCCCTAAAATTGTTTACGTTGATAAGCACACGTATCTGGGAATAGCTATTGATAATAAGTTTAACTGGTTACATCAAATCACTAATGTATGCCAAAAACTTAGAGCTTTCTTAAGCGTACTATATATTATTAAAGATAGAATACCCTTTAAAGTCAGACTCATGTTATATAACGCTCTAGTTGACTCTGTTATTGGCTACGGTATAACTAGCTATGGTAGAACTTTTAAAACATATCTCAACTCTATACTTAACTTGCAAATTAGTATTTTAAAAATGATTGTCCCAGCTAAAGTAAAAGAACAATTTAAACATAACGATGAGTCGGCATTATTCAGATATTGCAAGGTACTTCCTGTTCACACTAAAGCCACCTACAGCATCATAAAAGAACAATTCTTTAATAAGAGTATACAAAACAAAATAACTCATCATTTCCAAACACGGCACAAAACTAAAGGAAAATTGGTCACTATCGCAGCAACTAATATTTATGGTGAAAAAACCACTCCGTACCTCATTCTTAATGATTTGGATCTTTCATTCAATGCATCACAGTTAAAAACGTAAAGCAAAAATTAAAATCTCATTTCTTGAACAACCTGTACATGCATTGAATGCATCGGTGCTCTTTCTACCCACCTTTACTTCTGTGTGTGTAAATTAAGATCTTCTGTGTATTATATTTTAAGTTATTAATGTAGGTACTTGCATGTATTGCTCAACATTTTTATTGAAAATATTATTGTCAAGTAACATTCTCGACAAACCTGTGGTTTTCTGAATGTTATTTTTTGTAATTAAAATGTTATGTACTCTTATAATAAATAAAATAAAATAAATAATTGAAAATTATTCAATATAACACAAATTAGAAAATATATATTTTAATACATTCTACATATGTACATATGATATATACAGTCTTATTATAAATATTATTGTATATCCATATAAACTATTGACTATGATTATGTATAAGTAGACAGGTTAGGATACCTAGACTTAATATTATAATAGTGCAGATGCTTAAAAGTAAAATATAAGAAATTATTAGTTGGTCAAGTTTTAACGTAAGGACTAATTATTGCTAAGGAACGAAAAAACATTAATATTTTATTGCAAGATATTAAATAAACGTTCCTTGCCTTTTTCTTGATTAAAGTTTGCGCACTGAAATTAGTAAATTTATTTTAAAATAGGTGAATTAAATCCCTATAAAGTTACGTAAATAATAAACTAATATATTCTTAAAATAAAATCAAATTTACAAAAATAAGGAGTTAAGATAATATATTTAACTTAATTAGACGGACAATTTTACTAAACTTTTTTACTATTCATAAATATTTGAAACATCTCAAATATTATTTAGTACGTATGTACGTACATAGGTCAAAACAGTATTCATAATATTTACAATAATCTATAGAAAAAAGTAAAGTAACATGCCTATGTAGTATATAGATCCCATTGATGGACATAGGCTCCCTATTTCCACCAATGGGATATTAAGGCATAATGTGGCTCAAGGCAGATTAACGGACCCCACATGTCTTCATATATTATTTTTTAATTTTCTCTAAGAAAAACCTGCATGGTTTTTTCACGATGTTTTCCTTGATCTCCGAGCATGGAGTAATTCAGGACTTAAAATTTTAAGTAACAATCAAATTGGTGCCGGTAACGGGGCTCGATGTCTGTTTGCTCGCGTACCGCGAAATAAAAAACGAGTGCTTAGTGACTGAGATACAACAGCACATTACAATAGATACGTACTCGTACAATGTAAGAGCTACTATAACATAAAAACAAAAATGATTACAAAGCTCTATCCCCCGTTGCAATGTACAAAGATAGCTGGCTGAATTTAATAGATAAATATATAACACTCAACCTTATACTAGAAAAGAAACACGAGCCCTATTGCCTCTGAAGACTGTTGTAATCAGAGGCAATAGTCATGGCTTTAGTTCTTTTGAAAACCTTAACGGCCGAGATCCCTTGCTCAGCGGGCCTCCCGCTCGCGAGTCTAGTTAGATAAAGCTGTAGAGGTGTCTGCACCAACAGCAATACTCATACACCAAAAAAAAAAGAGAACGACCGGACCCATATGTATAAATATATTTATTACTATTATTCATATTACATACATTTTCTCATTTATTTGATATAATTAACTCTAATGCTGATAAGGACGGACTATATTCAGAAGAAGTGACAAGCTAAATATGAAGCTTATGATATTTAGTTATTTATTATTAAATCACCAACTGAATGTACGAATACACCGATTGAGGCTCATTGAATAGAGCACAGGCAAAGAAAGAACAACAACATCTCACGATTACATTGGCCGGCTGGCCCGCCAGACTTAAACCCCGATCGAACACGACATGGGTGCTTCTAAGCGAGATGTTTGGAATCTCTAGCCCCCACAGACCTGTCAGAGATCAGAGAAGACGCCATTAAAGAATGGGGCAGTCTACCGCAAGAGTTACTAGATAACTTTATATTCAACATTCCCATCCTCGAGCTAGAGGAAGAGTTATGTTGTATTATTTTTAATGAATAAAATGTTATATTTTAGTTAAACATTCCTTTTTTTATCATTGTTTCATAGAATTGTTAGACTTCATTTTATTTAAAATACAAAATAATATTAATTTATTTTGCACAAATGGTACTTGGACATAAACAAGATAGCATTTTTAAAAAGCTTTTTTTTTAAAAAAAATAAGATAACCATAAAACTTTACTTTTCCAAGTGAACGCAAACTTCTTTGTGAACGCAATTTTTTTTTTTACTTCGGATTATGATTTATTTAAGTCGTACATTGTTTTTATTAGCCTGTTAACAGTTGACGATGTTGCATACAACCGGCACCAAGCCATGTCTATTAAAATACTTAAATTACTAAAATATAAGAATTTTATTTAACAAAATAAAATTCTATTCTTCATTATTATATTCACGTGTCTCTTTTTCTTTTTCCTATATATTTTTATTATAATTATACATTTCGAAGAGTACGCGGCCCTTTTGATGCAGCCCCCAAAATGCCCTCAATGAGCATCGGTTTACTCAACACTTAGCGGCATTCCTACTCGCGCCTTTCTACTACTCAATAAAGGCTTACACAGAACGCTGTTAAAAAATCTGTATATATTTCTAAAATATACATAAAGAAAATTGTGAAAAAAAAAATTTTTCTCGTTTTTCCCCATATCGATCAAATAATTATTTCATATCTTGAAGAAGAAAAAAAAATACTTTCTTTCAAGACGTCTTCCTTTTATATTATTAACTAAATTTTAATCTTTATCAATTTTTTGGTCCTTAATATTCTAGATATTTGAATTCAGAAATATACGACGAGAGATATCCTAATAACCCGATAGTAAACAAACAAAAAAAAAATAAACCAATAAAGTGTGAAACAGTCCAGCTGATTGGTAGCGATTAAAAATTATTAAATTCTTCATATAGCTTTTACATTTATTTAAGCAACGCTGCAACTTCTTATAAACAAAACCCAAACATCGGACTAAAGTGCTAAAATCGTATTCATTGGACTACTATATTCCAACGATAATGAGATAGATAAGCATCATTATAAATATAATACCTAGTATGGTTTATTATGGTTATATGTGTATCGAACCGTAAGGTAGCGATAACTAATTGAACCCTTAAATTATGCAAAAATAGAATAAACAATCCAAGCGATTAAGAAACATTGTCTTGAAACAGCGACATCTTGTCTTATTTCTCCTGTAGTTTTGCATCAGCCAATCGATCATGACGATTACTAACATATCACTTAAAACATTTAATTGGTTATAAAGTAATAATGTGTAATCTCCTAGTTAACTTTATAACATAACTAATAACATAACCTCTGATTTCAAAATAAATTATAATTGCTTTCCTGTTATTTCTTAACTTTAATTTAAAATATGGATACTAAAGTGGAAGGTACGTAAGTAGTTTTTCATTTATAATATAGTATAGTATAATAATTTTTAGTTTTTAAAATTATAGTAATTTTTTAAAAATATCAAACAACGCATTGCTAATTTTTTTGACTAATTATAAAGGAATTTTAGTCTTATATATTTTATTAAAAAAAAATAGAGCACTAAATTATTTGAAGTAAAAAATAAAACAAAACATGTAATTTCAATTGGTTCCAGCCATGTGCACACAGCCTTATTCAATTGTAAAGTGCAAACAAAACGTAAAACATGTAGTATTGGTTCATTAATAGTATATATACCTTGACTCAGATAATGTTCGATTATATTACTGTAATAACTTTTTGTTTATCATAGTTAAGCAAACAATTATGCGCTCTCAAATCCTTCACGTGTAGTCTGTTATTCTGCCTAAACTATTAAAACTTTTAAACATAAATAATGTAACTTGTAATTTAAAAAGGTCTTTTTTAAATTTGTACTGGTTTCCTAATTAGAATGCATTTATTATGGAATATACTTCGGTCGATTTATCTCCATTTCATATATATATGGAAAAAGTAAAAAACTATTCTTTTAATGAAATTATATGTAACTGGTCTGACCATAAACACTGTTACATAAAAACTTTTCTTTTTTCATCTTTTTAATTATGTGAAATTTAGAACACGTATATTATTATAAAAAACTTATTTCGGTTTTGCGACATTTCACATATTTTTTCGTGTTCATTATCAAATTACAATATGGAATGGGGTGTTAAATAAAATAGGATTGCAATGATCGCCTTGCACAAAGTGGGTATGGAGCCGTCGGTCATATTCCAGACACTTCAAAAGCTTGGTATCAGCCGTATGTTCGTATATCGTTCTATGAACAGATACAACAACACTTTCTCTGTCGAAGACCAGAAAAATCTTAATTCGCGAGAAATGAAGACTAGGACTCTGTCGCGTATTATAGAACAAGACCTGAAGCTCGGTGCTTATCATCGATATACAGGATATGCCCTAAATCAATCTTTACAATTAAAGAGAGTGGATCGATCAAAACGCCTTCTGCGCGATACGGCGGTGAAGAAATATCCTCTTTACCGATGAAAAAAATTCACGATTGAAGAACACTACAATAAGCAAAATGATAAAGTATACGCTCACAGTTCTAAAGAAGCTGCTCAAGTGGTCGGAAAGGTACAACGTGGTAATCATCCTGCGTCAGTGATGGTTTGGTGGGGCGTGTCTTATCAAGGAGTCACAAAACTACATTTATGTGAAAAAGGAGTGAAAACTTCAGCCAAAGTGTATCAAGATACAATCTTGGATCATGTTGTGAAACCTCTCAGAAATACAATTTTTGAAAATATAGCGAGGACTTTCAAACAGGACTCTGCACCAGGTCACAAGGTACGAACTACCCAAGCCTGGCTTAAAACCAACGTTCCGGACTTTATAAGAGCTGAAGACTGACCCTCATCTAGCCTAGACCTCAACCCTTTAGACTTCAAATTATGGTCAGTTTTAGAGGACATGGCCTGCTCTAAACGACACGGCGACATTGAGTGTCTTAAACAATCTTTGGAGTAAGTTCTAGACTAGGTATATTTAAACAATCGAAGTATGTACCGTTATTATATATTCTTTTTCGCGATTTTACAGGTAATTCATTGATTCCATTGTTGAAAAAAAATTTGGGAACGAGAATCAATAAAATCTTTAAAAGCGGTTTGGACTGCCTCATCGGAATTAAATTTTCCTTGCAAGAAATTGTCCAAATCCCGAAAAAATGGTAACCTGTTGGATTAAGGACCGGGGAGTATGGTGGATGTAAGAGACATTCCAATCGCAGCTCCTCTAATTTAGCAATCGTTTGTTTGAAGAATGGGGTCTAGCGTTGTCATTAAGCAGCAGCAGGCTAGAGCTTTTCAGTTTTCATTTTGATAAAAATTGTTTTTAATTAATCGCTAAGATTTCGATTAACATGTAAATGGACAAGGGCCCGGTGTACAAGAATTTATTTAGAATTATAATTATCTCGATACTTATTCCAATAAAGAAATAAAACACCATATCAATCAAATCAATAATAGTACATATAGTATGTGAGTTTATGACCTAGAATATAAAATTTTATTTTTAAGTCCGCTGCGTTACGAAAAGTTACAGATTAACGTATTTATTTTTAAACACTATATTGTTTACGTTTTATTTTTAAACACTATATTGTTTTTAAGAATCGTTAATCTATTATTTATTTCTTCTCTTAGAGTACGAGTAGAACAGCAACCTGGAGGACTGGCAATCGCTGTGTAGGACGAACAATACTGGACCACTATAGTGGACGCATTTTAAACTGAGTCGTCGGGCAACAAATGACACTGACAGTAGGAATGTGCACACAATGCAACCCGTTATCGATACTTAGCTACCTGCGGGATCGATGCGTCATCGTGACCTTCATTAGCACTCTCACTCCTGATTGGTCGTACGAGTAAGGGATGTTGTTTTTCTATAAATATAAGATTTTTTGTTATGACAGTATTATATACAGTTTCTCTATGATTACGTCGAAACAAACATTTTTTCTTACAAATTAAAAACTTTTATTTTCAGATAGAGAAAAATTATTCCTATTAATACTTAACATAATATAGCACATCGATCGTACCTATCCCTTTATCGATATGCACCTCTACAATTCTTACGCCCATCACTACACCTCTCCATGAGACCTGTAAGTGCGAGCGAGACAGACAGATAAATATGATTTATGACCCGAAGTCTCAGTTCATAATGCGTCGACTATAGGTACAGTAAAGACCTATGCAAGTTTTAAGAGAAGGTGATGGAAGCATTTAGCTATGATCTTGCTTTACGAGGCAACTATTTTGTACAGTGGACTATGGATAGGTTGTATGCGTAAATTACCTTAGGTCAATTCTTCATCATAGTCCCATATCCATCATTACTAGAGACTAGGCATTACATCTCAGTCCTCAAGGGTGACAACGCATCTGCATTATGATTTCTTGTCAAGGATGAATGTAGATGTCATGGGCCGCAGGAATCACTTAACATCAGGTAGACTGTGCACTCGTTTGTTACTCTTATGTAATAAAAATATATATGTATATATCATTTTCCTTTTTTTTTACATTTATATTTCTAACCGACGAATTGAGTCTTTTGTTGTTGTATAATGCATAATACTATGTTAGGTAGTTGTTGAAATAAATGAACAAATTTTCTAATTTTTTATATATTATCCAAAGAATATAAGTCCATTGGTCCAAAGGTATAGAAATAAATTTGTCCTCGTATAACTCTTGGAACTACCAATTACTGCTTGGTTAATCTTATTGGTTTCAGTATCTTTAAAGTTCTGGGGTTGTGCAAGTTACAAAGTTGCAGTATTGTAAAGATACAGTCATATCTTTTTCCAACTTTTCTAAGCGAACAGAATCTTAACTTCTCAACGCTCAACACCATATACGTATTAAATAATACTTTTAAAGGTATAACGCATAAATAATACGACGATTGGAAATGGATTAACATGGATTTATTTAGTTTATCAAATGTGTTTCGTGATAAGTGCTCCATACATACTAACAAATCGGTGTTCACAAACGTTTCTCAAACATCAACACAACGGTTCTATTTAATTACAACAAGCGCAAACAAGATTTTATACAATACCTTAATATAATACAGAATCCGCCTTTCCGAGGTAGAGCAAATACAAAACAAGACGTTAGCACCATTTCAGACATCGCTGGTATCACAAAACAATACGATAAACAAACTTAACTATTCCTTTTAATTACAATAAATAAAATGGAACACTGTCACACGTGTCAAAAATATAATTAACTACGACAAATCGTCTCCATACTCAGACCATCTTATTTTGAAGATACATACAAAATATTGAAGCTAACAAAACTACAGATTTACTTCTAATACACATTATCGTATCGCTGATAAGCAATTCCGACAAAGGCAATTGTGATCGCATGTACGAATACTCGTATATGTGTATAACGCGTCTTCAATATTTTGTCAGCGATGCCTCGTTTTTTATATTATTTGGTCAGAGGTCCCATTTACAAACTCACTTTCAGAATCAATATTATCGATTAGGTTAATATGGTGTGAAAGATTTTTAATGTTATTCTGATAATGAAACTGAGATAATAATTAAATCTACTTTTAAGCTATTATGTACAGAACATTTTACGTACTAGAAATAATCTCATTCAACGTGGAAATAAATATTAATTATTTCTCAAACCTATGACTATATACGCGTGGTGTAAAATAATTTCACTGGGGATTGGGAGAAAATTATAATGAGATTCTTAAATAAAATTTATTTAAATTATTATTGGAAAATAAATTAAGTTTTCATTATAAATTTGCTAACAATACATTTTTTTTAATATCAACTTTTATAAATGATCATAAAGAATTGTGTTTGAATTAATAATAAAATAACCACAAAAAATTCTTTACTATCATTAATTTGCTTATATGCAGCCAGGGATTTGAGAAACATTAATTAACTAAAAATAAAATCAAATTTAAAAATACCTATGTATTATAATAATATAAAAATATAGTTATCTATATTTACAGTGAAAAAATCATTTATATTATTGTATAAACCGGCGCAAAAAAAATCAACTAAGCCGTAAAAAAAGACTTACTGGGACAAAAAAGGAATTAGAATATTTAAATAGTCCAAGGCCCTTATTCTAGGACTTTATCCGCTAAGATCGTTTCATAATAGTCTATAATTCATAACAAGTTTGTCATTAGTAAATAAAGCCAAAGAACTAAAGGCGTCATGTCACCATTACATTATTTAGTATGAGTAGCCGCGTTAACATCGTTGTTTTACTAATATGGACGTACTAAACGTAAGTTGACGTCAACACATATATTCCCGCAAGAATATTGAAGTACATTTATCACATATGTAAAGATCCAATCGATTAAATGTAGTGTAGGAGTCAAAGAGGAAAGTTCACACGCACGGTTTTAATAGTCACTAAATCACTATCCGTAGGTGTCACTATGGCCACAATAGTCCTGTTGTTGTGGTCACAGCAGCGGTACTGGTGGCACTCCTGGGACTAGCGGCTCTGGGACCCCTTGTAATACGCCTTGGTGATAGTGGTGGTGATGCATCATACCATTCATCATTTGCTGATGATGAAGCATAGTGGCATGGTGAAGTTGCGCGTGCTGAAGCGATGCGTGGTCGCCTTTCTCCTTCATCACGACTTCTTCGCGTTTTTTCACCTGTTTACGTTCCTTGGCACGCCGATTTTGGAACCATATCTTTACCTGCAACAAGATTATTATTTTTAGTTGTGTAATTTAGTATAATTAAGTAATTCAATGAGTTAGTTAATTCATTTAAACATTTTTAGTCAAAACGAGAAGTCAATGTTATTTTAAGATTAAACATTATTAATATTATATATTTATGTAAATTAAAAATATTATAAGTGCAAGAATTGCAAGTGGATATTTTAAAATAGAATAATTGAGAAAATTTTATTAGCAATGTAATTCAAGGTTCAACAGGAATATTCAAATTGCTATTACGATTCTAAATGTATACATTATTTCAACACATACAGGAACATTCATTAAAGTAAATATTAATTTATTAAACATTATATTTATGAAAGAGTGTTATATTTATATACATATTCTGGAATATATCTTAAAAAACTAAATTGACACATGTGTCGAGAGAGTAGAGGCTACTTTTAAGACATTACCTGTCGCTCAGAAAGTCCAAGACTTGCTGCCAGCTCAGCTTTACGTCGGATAGTTATGTACCGACTGTAGTGGAACTCCTTTTCCAACTCCAGCCGCTGGTGATCACTGTACACGACCCGGTATTTGTCCTTTGTCCGTGTTTTACCTTCAACAATGATTAAGTATAAGTGTTTTGGAAAAAAAAATTAATAAACAAAATAGATATTTGTATCAACAAATTTAGGAAAAACTGACGGTCGGTTAAATAAATTGAGCAGACGATCAGGGGGTGACATCAGGAAACATATAAAAGCTTTTGAGATGTGGGCATATATATACGTATGATTCCAATTAGCTGGATTCACAAAATTTCGAACCAGGAAGTGATGCGACGAGCAATCAGGAACGAGAGCTTTTACATGTCGTTAAGTTGAGAAATGTTGCATATCTTGAACACGTGCTCAGATGAACTGCTGCAACTCATACATTGGTATAAGGATCAGCAAATCCTTAGATAATTATCATTATTATGGGGAAAGTTGCCGGAACAAGGGGGCGTCAACCGGAGAATGAAATCATAGCTACGCAATAACAGGGCGTGGACGGGAATCGCAACTGTTTCGCCTAGCGAGGAATAGGGAGGATCATACAGAACTGACTGCCCACCTTCGCTAGTCGTAGAAGCTGCCAGAGAAAAAGTTTTATTATGAAACTTTCGTTATCTACGGTTGGTAATATCGCCTAAAACCACATTGGTATATTTAAAGAAAGTAATAAAATCTACTAAGCATAAATCAAATATAATTATTATGGAATTCTTCCGTGATGTTTCGAGCTTTTCGAGGATTTCAGTAAAGTCAATTTTGTGAGAAGTCAATGGTTTTGGGGTGAAACTTATTGTCTATGTTTTTGTAGTACATTCAAATAGTATACGATACTGACAATTTTGGTATTGTCTATTTAGCATTGAATCTTGGCATTGTGGCTTAATTTAGCATTACCTCATTATTAAGCAAAAATAAAATAATCCATATGCCGTCGACATTCTTTTAATGACATTAAGGCAATAAATGGGTAAACAGTTCGCATTGATGTAAAAGTTAAAAGTGATTGTAAAAGATTACTACGGCCCTTTGAAATAATTTTTTTTTGTCATTATATAATCAACCTCTTACTGCATAGGCACACTACTAAAATGGGATATGGCATCATACAAAATAGTAATAATACCTAATGTCCTGGGATAAGTTTTTTTATTACATGGAGAGTAATGGCAAGCGATTCCTGTAGCCCATGACATCTACATTCATCCTTCACAAGGAATCATAATGCAGATGCACCCTTGACGATAGAGAAGGAACACCTCATCGCCAGTAATAAAAATCTCCGGATCCCTACACAAACCGGACGAAACACAGCAGCACAGGTATTCTCTGACGGGATGCATAAAAACAAACTACAGTTTAGCTCCTCAACGTCAATACGTTCTATGCTCTATTCCCGGCCGTCGTACTACTTTGATCACTTCTTAACTATGGAGTAGCTCTATCACTTGTTTATAAAAAATGTCTAAAAAGTGCTTAAGGTTATCACCAGGTTCCATCCTCAACATAGATTCAAAATATCCATGCCCAGTCACCCCTTAGGGCTGAGATGGAATACTTTGTCACCAGTAATGGTGTCTCTGGATCTTTATACTCACGAACCATAACACAGTTAAACGTTAACACTGAAACGTTACGCTGCTATTTCTCGTTGGCATTCTATAAGAGCGTGGAATGGACCATACCCGGTTAAGCCACCTCCGACTTATATTGCATCATAAAACTATATAACAATTCATTTATTATTATTGTCCAAAAAAATTATCTTTAATAATTTTGACGGCTTTTTCTTTTGGTTCATCTACTTCTAAGCAAACCTCAGCACCCGCACATACACAAATGCATAGTGAACATAAAATTTTCTTGTATAAATTCAAACAATGGGAGTGCGTTGCTTGACTTTAATATTTATTCAAGACTAGCGTTCGCATATAATCAATATTATATATACTAGATATAAGTGGAAACAATTGAAGAAGATTGTAAATTATTTTCTCTGGCTCACTTGAAATGATGATAAAGTTGACGATATGGTTATTACGAGGTTTTTGATACTCGTATTTGTTTGGATATTTCTTGAAAGGGGAATAAAGTCCCGAGGGATAAGGGAGATCCAGAGACGGGTAGAACTGAAGCGCCGCACAAGTAGGCTTAGCGCGGGGATTAAGTCGAGACCACACCGCGAGTTGACTCCGTTCTGTCTATATTTTATTAATATAAAAAATATTTAATCTCAATGTATAAATCTTACTGAAATACTATTTTGTAGACTTTCTATTACTTAAGAGAAGTTTTTAAAATCTTATATTTGCCTTTTAAAGATTTTTTTGAATTTATTCTCTTTGATGCAACCCATTCCATGGTCGCCGCCCATTATTATAAGAATAGACTACTTTTGCATTCACCGTTGTATTAAAGCCATTCAATTTTCGAATTTCCTCTGGTTGTGTCCGGAAAACATAATCAACTCTGGTCCAAATAATTATAATACGTTCGCTAAAACGGACTAACTCCGAATAGTATGGTAGAACTGACTAACTTAGAAAACATTTAAACTCGAACTTTTTTTAAATGTGATCATAATTTATGCATCGCTCAACCCTCCGTTTACGACCCATAATTCAACACGCATTAGTTCACAAACAAAGGAAAATACATGGGATTTTTTTACATTTCTAAATGTGTCGAAAAATGGTAATTTTTATTTACAATTTTTATCTGCGTTGTAGATTTCTCAACGAGTAAAATTACCAAGATACGTAGATCTGTGTACATAACACTAAGACACAGCTGAGGTGTCGCCTTGTGTACTTGGAGTGTGTAAATATTCCTTATCTCAGTATTAAGAACTTCATAAATTATGTTTGTCACATGGGAGAGAATCGGCGTGGAATTAGAGGAGTTACGTAAACTATGTCGTGTAGGCATTTCAATGATTACGTAGCCAAAATCAAATAGAAGCAAGTATAGTTTACAACGGGTAATTTTTTCCTTTACGGTTAGATTATCCATCCATCCAACAATTATAGGATCTTAGTTCTACGTTAATCTATGTTCTCATTCTACATTTCATAACCGTATTTATCGTTTTTATATGCATTTAGTGACGTATAAGTTCTATAATATTTAATGTTTTAAAGTATACTGTAGAACATATTTACTGTTCGTAAATAATTTATATTTGTGTTATTTTAAAATAAAAATTCTCAAATAACAGAAATTTAATGTTATATGTTAACAATATTTTAACACTGTATATTAAGAAAAAGATTTTTTTGTAGGACATATATCGAGGACCCTATCCGCATATGTACACACACAGACACATATATATATATATATATATATATATGTGTCTTTGTGTGTCAATATTGTGTATGTGATGTGTACCCACATAACAATATTATATTTCATTTTATTTTTCTATGGGTTATTTGAATTTTGATATTCCTCTAATACAAAAACTTCCTTATCAATCAAATATGTAATTATTATGTACAAATCAAATATAATATGACATTTTTAAGTTTTTTTTTAATATAAAAATGTGCAAAACCGATGTTGGTCTGACATTATAATGAAGTTTATGATTTACAATGAAAACGTAGATTCCAGATCCTGCAGCGTCGATGGTGTAAAAATAAAGCTATGACTTGCACTATGTCTTTGCGCTTACCAAAATATGATAAAACATCTTATTCTATCGAGCATAGTATATATTTGTTGCATAATATATAACCGTTACATATATATCATAGACAATAAACATTGTGTTTTGATTTCTTATCAGAAATAAATATTCGTATATTATTAGACGTATATGATACAACATTTTATATTAACCCATCGTCCTCACTACAAGCGCTTGAAAACCAACACGATGACATGTTTTCATAAGCGACTTCGGCCATTGTTTAAATGAAGGAACCGACGTACCCGTATATCTATTAGTAGATAAACTCTTTGGGAGTGCACGAATGACAGAAAATTATAACTTAAATAAATTTCCTGTTAGGAGAGCAAACAAAAAGCGAACTAGAAACGCAAACAAAATATGCTCTATCTATAGGCAATGCAGTGTTTGATAGTAGGTGTTAATTTTCGTGGTAAACGTGGCCGAGGATGGTCCGGCCGCTTGGCCCTCACATGTGCGTTGTGTACTTTTTATTTACTTTTTTAAAATATTTAGTTGAGAATATTTTATTTTATTGAATATATATTATACATGGAGTTGCCAAATTTGATGATACAATGAATACACTACTGCATCTGAAATTTCCTCCGATATATTTAGTCCTGTGAGTGCCGTTGTGTCAGTGTACCTTACCAGTATATCACAGTTGATATCGTCGGATAATTATTAGAAGATATCGCCGTTTAATATATTTATCCATCAGCATCATATATATGTAATACGTTCGTACAACCCAATAGGCTGAATGACAAGAATCACAACTGTTACCGTGGTGGTAAGTTTTATAGGAAAAAATTGAAAGTTTACATTTGACAAACAGCGCGGGCGGGCGAGTTAGGGTGAGGCGGGTAAGACTTTTTAGTCAACGGTTATCGTTGACAAATACACTATCTGATAAAAAGGATACGAACAGGGTGCTTACACCCGTCATGATTCTTTTCGCTTCATGATTTTGCACCAGCTACAAAATTCACACAAATCCTGACTATTATACTGAATACAGGAACTTATTAGTTTGTATTACCACCATATTGTATTTATTATAAGTGTCGGAAGGGAGGGTTTAAAATCTATGGTTTTCAATAGAAGTTGGAACCATCAAACACAGATCAAAGTATCTATGGTTTAAGGTATTTTTAGTGTGAGCAACTTATCAGCTTAGGTGGATGTTGCTGTTCAAATTTAAGCGAGGCCCATTTAAGATTCCAGAAATAAAATCATTGTTTAAAATACATTCATACATTTAAATTGATGCATTGAAAAACAAATGGTTTGTTATGCTCACAGTTATTGCAGTAATAAAACACTGTTAAATTAATGTTAAATTCACAAGATTACTTTCAGATGCCTAGTGCCCACGATTACAGAAAAGGAATCCAATGCTCATTGGCGTATTTATTTCAATCCAAGCCATAAATGGAAATATCGGACATCATGCAGTGAAACGAAGATTTCAATGCGGACTTTGTTAAATACTCAAAACCACTGGGATCCTTGGCCCATTTTATAACAGTTATAGCCGTAAAAGTAACCGCTTCAATAAAACACAATAAACTACTAACTGACATATAAACTATGCGTCCTAGTACACTCGATCTTGAACTTTACTTCTTTGATAAATTGTTTTTTTTTTTTATATCTTTGATTAATATAACGTACCAATATTAATAATGGAATTAGCGGGAATTCGCTAACAGAATTCGAAATATTTCAATAACATAAGCGAAAGGCTTAATTACCAATTACTCATTTACAATGATACCATATAAAATATGTTATTTATCTCTTAAAATATATTTTAAGTTTTATCATTTGTAAAAACGACGTTTTAAAAAACAAATTTATAATTATTCGTTTAATTTTGTACCCAGTTTTATTTAGATTAAATCATTAGGATTGTATCTTTTGCAAGTTTTATTTTATCCAGTCAAGTCCCCTGTATATTAAAACGTCGATTATCGAGTATGGTACGACGCTGCATCAATTTCTTGAATCTCTAAATTTTCTAAAAGTTTTAGCAATTTCGCATTTCTGCAAAAATGTGACATGACCTTTGATTGACGAGATTGGCGATTGACTACGTTCATATAAGAAGGAATCAATATAAGTCCAAATTGCCGAAAGCGAAAAATTATAAATTGTATATATCTAATACTGCAATGTGTGACCCTCTTAGTTTCTGTCCAATAATCTTTACAACGAATAATACTCTAACTCGACACAGTGGTAAAACTAAGTTCCAATTGTTAACTAAACTAAAAAAAAGTAAATATTTTCTAAGTCTTAAATATAGATTTATACGATTTATATTTATATAAAATGTGTGTTAATAAATACTTATTATTTACTGACTAAAGGAAAACGTACCTATTAATAATATGTGGAAACGTTTATAATAAATTTGGAACATTAAATATTATTATATAATTTTAAAGCAAAACTGTATAACAAATATGTATTAGTAACATTAGGTTGCAACAGAAAACTTTATGTGCGGATCTCGGAAAGTTAAAAGTAAAAAGTAGTTAAAAGTAAAAGTAATTTTTTTATCATGCACTTCTTCCATGGCATGCTAGGTCAGGCATAGTAGTCTACTTCCAACGAGAACTTAATATATTTTTTTTATTCAAGGAAATAATAGGGAGTTGCACGGTAGCTATTCTGAGCTGTGAGGTGTTACGGATAAGTTTGGCCGGTGTTGTAGTTAATACCTTGTTTAACCATCCCGTGTATGTGCATGTATATATAATATACGTAAACATACTTTTACGCTTTAACACCTTTAACATAAATTTCCTATTCCGCCCCAATTTTTTTTTATTGCTAGTACATTTTCGGTGTCAAAGCTCATCAATCACGCACGTCGATCACGCAATTTTATCCATTACATTCTTCAGTTATTTCATTTTTCTTTCCTTTCGATTTCGAAAATTCTAGAAAGATTATCGTACAAAACGCAGGTTAAGTTTCGCAAACGCAGGTGAAATTGAATTTACTAATAACTTGAAATAATATTAGACAAATAAGTAGATATATATATATGTATATATATATATATATATGAATTTAAATAATAAACATATATATGAGTTTATCTATTCAAAACAACGAATGAACTATTTTGTCCTTGTACGTATTTACGCGAGTCTGTTATTGTAAAATAATAAACATCACATATGCTCCTCTACTTATACAGCTCAATTATACAGCTAGGAATTGGAATATAATGGACATCGCTAGCGTCATATCTAGCTTGGTATCAGCTATGATTACACGTGTACCGTCTATCAGTACAAAGCGGATGGCTTGTTAAACATGTTGAACGCGATTTGTGAAAGGAAAACAATTAATCGGCAGTTATCGGTTACGCTGTCCGCTTTGTCGGCCTGCCGAAATCCCGCTTTCAGTAATACGCGATTATCGCGCTCGGTTAAAGATAGCGGCGCCTTTGAACGTGTTGATAAAACGCCTCATATCACCATGTTACCTTCTTGTAAGCTTGTAATGCGTTTTTGATGGACGAGGGCGCGGCTGCTATCTAATGACGATAACGTAGCAAGAATCACGATCGTGATATTTCGAACGTGAAGCGATCCCAAAGATTTCAGATTGCATCGAGTGACTTGAATCGAGATATATGTAGTAGGTACTCCAACGGTAGCACTCCCCTGGGAGGGTCTCCGCGGCGGAGGGTTCGAGTGAGGCGGGTTATAAAGCGATGGCGCGACTTTATGTACTGTTTTACGTCTATTTAGAGCTCCGGGACATCTTGATGATACCAGGCCGGTATAACACATACCACAAGTGACATACTTACAACAAAAGGATCCTGTAACCGTTTAACTAAATGAAATACTTAAAGCATAAAAAGTCTTTAATCTAATAAATGTAAGTACTACATTTATTAGATTATATATTTAATCAATCGAAGTATGTAGCATTATTATCTATGCACTTTCGCCATTTTACAGATAGTTCATTGATTCCATTGATTAAAAAATTTGGGAGCGAGAATCAATAAAATCATTGAAAACGGTTTGGACTGCCTCGTCGGAATTGAATTTTTTTCCGTGTTAGAAATAGTCCAAATTCCGAAAAAAGTGGTGATCTGTTGGAGCAAGACCCGGGGGGAGTATGGTGAGTGTCGAAGCATTCCAATCATTGCTCCTATAATTTAGCGACCGTCTGTCGTGAAGTATAGGGTCGAGCGTTGTCATGAAGCAGCAGTGGGCTAGAGCAATTGACCAGTCTCGATTGTTTAACGTCTAGCTTTACCAATGTATCAATATTCAGTATAATTAATAAAAGTAATAGAATTTGGTGAAATATTTGGAAGTTATTTGGTAAATTTGGTTAAAATTTCATACGATATCTTATTACCGGACGCTATCAAAATTAGGTATTGTTGGCAAATCATTTTTAACAACTGATGATGATATACTGCTGATCGATTTCGACTTCCGATAATCCGGTAATTTTATGATAACATCAATTGTCTACGATAAAGTAAAATGTGAGAAACATTGACGTATTTGCGTCTCACTTAAATTATTGTCCGTCGCTTTCCTAGTCCTTGGTATACATGTGCATTAAGATCGGAAGAGGATTTAGATACAGTGTCATGGGCACGGGGCATACAAACAACACAACCCCAGATGAGAACACCAACAATTGTGATGCAAGAATATTGTTCCACGGGCTAGGACAATAATACAGGATTTCAGTTACATAGACTTTTTAAGGCAGTTATAAGATATCGAGGTCTCAAACTGAACCCAATTAACTAACAAACGATAACGTGAATAAGAGAATCACAAATAACAAGCTCATGGATCCCTGTTCCGTGAGCCCTGAAACAGATGAAGCTGTAAGAGCCGCATAGACTAATAGCATACATATTAACAGAATTTAGAAGAAAACCTAAGCCCAACAGGATTTTGACATTAATAGAGCCACACCGCAGCTTGTTTCTAGCTACAAAAGGAATGGGTCGGCTTGAATGAATGGAGGATGGATGTGCGATGTTATGGGCCGTAGTCAATACTTATCAGATGAACTGTGTGCTCATTTGTCACCTCTTATATTATAAAAAAATGTAAATATGTATAACATAGACATACAGTTCTATAATTCTTATTTCAATTACCATAGAACTTAATCAAACACTAGTTTAGTTTTATTGATAGTTGAAAAAAGTTTACAAGTTAGTTTAAAAGTGCAGAAATCAGGCAATAACACGAAAGCCAACAAAAAGTAATCAAGATAGTATTGATGTCATAAAATTAACATCGATACAATATACATAAAATGACGTATTATAAAAAACCTACAATCACACAAAATCCATTTAAAACTTTAAATATTAATTATTTGCTCCACTTCCACCGTAAGTACATTGGTGGCCATTAATAACTTTGTGAAGTGATTTTAGAAATTTTAGAATTTCAGAATTTTGCCAGTCCGTACTATAAACCTTTAGGCTATTGTAACTTAAGAATTGTGGAGGACCAACATGTCACACTTCCTTTTTGCCACGTGTGCTATTATAGCTTGATGTTGTGTCGAAATAAATAAATTTAATATTATAACACTTTATCTAACAAACAATGCTACGCCAATGAATGAGAAAACAAAAATTAAAAACAAAACAATACAATTTTTTAATTGTCAACGTTATTTTGGGCCACGGTGTACATATTTAAAGATAAATTATTATCGAATCAATAACACCATTTGCGTGTATGATCAGCGTTCATTGTTCAAACATAGGACTATTAAACCCAATTGACAACTCATGTGTTGTCACAATTGACAGCACACCGAGAGCACGGTCAAACATCTATTAGTTACGATCGCAAACAATAATAAACAATTATCGCTTCCTACTGTTCGTTTCTTCATTTTTTTGTTACCCAGACTCCCTGGGGGCAAAACCACAATAAGAAAGAACTTTCAACACTCTTCGGCCATTTTTCTTCAGTCCCCATTCATCCCAATATGTCGATAGGCCCAGACACAACAATAGACGAACACATAAGGCGTCCATTTCATTGAGCTAAATGTAACGCTCGAACCGTGACTGATTGGGGAACGAATCGAGAATTATTTCTATGAACAACATCTTTATATAAACACGACTTGATAAACACAGACAGAAAGGTTTGTATACACAGTGCCGGCTAGGTAGGTACGATGTGGATACAACACTATGCAAATATAAGAGTAAACACTACGCTAGATACCCCCTATTGATATAACATAATGCTTTGTGTTTAGATGATGTATTTGAAAATATGATCAAGCTTAGTGCTAATTTTATCGACAATATTCCTTTTATTCGAAGCATCGAGTCTTAATTGGGAAATATGTTTTTTCCTATAACTTATGTAGAACTACGCGAACGAACTAGTATGCGATTTATATTCAACCAAGTCTAACGGGAACAGCATTAAAAGTTTCGCTTCTGTCGTTCGAAAGTTTGTGGACGTGGAATATAGCCGCGATGCACTAAATAAAGACAATGGCTTGGCACAAATACATTTCTAGGCGACCGCGCAAAGTTGCCGAAGATTTAACTTGTTCGCCGAGTCCCCGGGGCGCCGTTGGCGGTGATTGTCGCAGGGAGTATCCCCCGTACTCTACTCGGATTAATTGCTCACACCATGCACTCGATCCCAGGGTACGTGTTACAGTATTGTTGAACAAAATAACAGCGGTGTAAATAATGATAATTGTATTGTATAAAAAAAATTTGACGGTTGACATAAATACACAGAGATATTCACGGCTCATAACGAGTTATTTTCTTCGTATATGTTTATATAAATTTAAGTTTGTGACCGTTGCAATAAGTGGCTATTGCAGAATAAATCAAATCTGAGGCCGTACACGTACAGGATATCTTATAGGAGGGTGGCAACATTTATAATGACTAAAAACTGTAGTCTATCGACCGCAATGATGATTCCACAAGTGTTGTGAATTGTGCTTTTGTTTATCGTTGAAATTCCGATTTAAAAATATGTTGTACGATATGTGAAACGAATTGTACACCTACGTGGATAAATGTAATAAAAAGTTATTAAATGTGACGACAATCTGACTGTAAAACGGGATGACATCACATGGGGCGTTCCTTCATTGTTCAAAGATAATATGGCTTGGGCTTAAGACATATGTTATATGATATTTATTAATTGTTTACGCTACGGCTATTGACTTTCAATACTCTGTAGAAAGTTTACATTGTGACAATAAATAATCGTTGTGCGACGGTTCTTTTAATTATAAAATTAAATGCTAAAATGCGTTTAAATGGAGCCGTGGTAAATCAGTGTCCAAGTTCAATCACTTGTCCTCAATCTTCAATCACATGCTAGACGATAAAGATCAAACATCGTGAATCAGTGAAGTCCACGAATCTGAAATGCAGCTGCATCGTGGATGATGCTGCAACACCCTCTCTAGAAGGGAGACCTATGCCCAACAGTGGAAATTATATATGAGCCTTAATTATCAAAGTATCATCATCGTTATGTTTCTACCACCGGATATGTAATAATATAAAAGCAGTAGTTTAGCCACAAATTGATATAGATGAGCATTACACATGAAATATTGTATTTAAAATTGATTAGGACTATTCGTTTGTACGTTTGAAAAACGGAAATATTTCCATATGGAGGCGTTAAAAGTAACAGAAGTACTGACAGTCCTTAAATTCTCTGTCAAGAAGGTATATATAATTATATTGATTCACAGCCTCATTGCTTCTAACCTTCAGGATGATGTTTCATTACTATTTGCTCGTTTGCAACTCTAAATGTAAAAAAAAAATATTAAAACAATTTGAATTGTCAATTAAATTCAAGAGCAATCGCTCTGCCCAATGTATATAATGTCATGAATATCAAGCTACCTATTTTTTCTTATTGTTGTTAGAAAGCGGTGGATTGGCTCTAGCAGTTCAATGGATAGTGACCCATTGTGTACACGAGACTTTATTCTTAATCCTTAAAGTTAATCTTACTATTTGACAAAGGAATGACAAACGGGGAACCGCCTCGCGATGGTAAGAGCTATGGAAACAAAAACAAGTAAAATTTACAATGATGTAAGTAAATAGATTTAAAATTAAAATACATTTTACTTCCTTTCAGTAATCAGGCGATCCATGAAACGTAATTAGAAATGGCTTTTAATTCAGAATTTTCATTATATACGAGTAGGTTCTAATGTTATAAACCTTTTAATGATCTTATATTACACATTAAGAACAATAAAAATATCCCATGAAGCTATTATTTTGGAGGTGACGGAATAAATCCGGTTCTTTAAATTTATAGTGGCATAAAAACTTTCAGTTAATGAGTTGTACGAACACACTATTAAAGCACTATTAACTAAATTTGTAATTAAATTATATCAACAAGGAATGTACTTTACTGACACGCGATCAATTCGTAGTTTTCTTTTTTAATGTCTTTATGATATAAGTCGCGTTTACATACAGATAAAAATTTATTGATCAGGTCAGATCTACAGATAATAAATAAAGATTTTATAAAAAGAACAATTGTCGAGTTTCCATATAGATGTTTTTAGCTGCGACATCAAACAAGGTCGGCTCAACCAGATACGCCTCACAGAGTACCGGCGTAAAGGAGTAGTATAAATTACTAAATTACTCTTGTCATTGTTTGCTATATGTTTAATTATGTTCATTATGTATTGCTATATATATGTTAATATATTTATATGGTAGTGTATATATATATTTTAAATTTTAAGTTTAATAAGATTTTATTTCATCTTATTTACAATGTAGGCACTACATCTACCACAATGTCTCTCCACGCCACGGCCACAAAATCCACCCTTTGTATCCCTTTAAGAAAGGTGTGACCAATAAAGTTTAAATAAATAAATAAAAATAAAATATAACGCTGCTGCGGGCTTTATGAGGAGTGTATGAAACTGGAGACACAATTCTAAGAAACAAGACATACCATCTTAGTCCAACTAGTCGCATGTGCAACTTAAATTTTTAAGTTGCTATAGGAGTTAATAGGCCGCAGTCACTTACCAACAGTAGAATCGTTTCTTTTTTATTGAATAGGTGGCTAACCAGCAAGTAGCTCATCTGGTGGTAAGTTATCACAGCCACCCTTAACTTCCGACACATTTTTAAGAAAGATGTTCTTTTCTATAAAGTCCCTAAGTCGTATCGGATCGGAAATGCGTGAAAGCAAAACTCCGCGTAAAAAAAATCTAATTCAAATATCTTTAATTACGAATTTTATTATATCTGCATGCAAAATCTAATTATAGTAGTGACTCTTCTCTTTATATATATTAATATATAATATATCACTAAGGTGAATTTGGCACTATTAACTGCAGCAAAAATGAACTGACTCGACCGCGAAATCAACACGCTCCGACAGAAAACAAGCGTAAGTTAGCAGTATAACACTGCCGTTTTGTATGATGAATGTAAGAAAACGGAGACCCAATTTAACAGGTAACGACGATGAAAGCTCTTACGGCACTCAGCCGAGACCATAATTTATGGGTAACCAGTACAAGGGTCCAGAGAGATCAAGCCTCGGCTTGGACCGTTGCCAAAGTGACTGACTCGAAGGTCGAGTGGGTTAAATCTCGTCTTGGCCAGTTACTTCTAACGGATTTAAGTAACGAGGTATTCAATCTCAGTCCTTCGATTTAACAACGCATGTGCAAATTAAATCTTTGTTGTATGTTTATGTGCCCCAAAATTCAACTTAGATACAATTACTACCATTATTAGTCCTGACATTATTACATATTAGAACTGGCTCTAACAACGTAAGGCGATTTTTCGCCGAAGAATAAGCCGATGATCAAAAATGTTTAGGGGAAGGTGCTAGTTTGCCGGGCTGGTTTCTATAAAAAAGTTTTATGAAAAAAAGAATGACAAAGACGCATTTAAGACGGTACGACAGTGTTAGGAGGAATATAGTCATTTCCAAATTCCAACCACAACTTCACATGGTGCTTAATTAATATTCGACGCTCTGAAGATAAATTAACGTAAAATCTATTGAAATATGCCAAACCCCCAAACCCAAATAAATGGTGTTCAAAAAAAAACATGTAAAACTATTAGCACGAGTCCAAATGACCCTCTACTGAGGCATTGGTAGAAAGGTCCGAAATGGACTAATGGACATAATAGATTGAGGAATATATGTCGGTTAAACGTTTTATAAATAGCTTAGTCACTCGTACAGTTAGATGATCAACGTTTATATACATTAATTTATGAATTACTAATAGAAAAATAATATATATTATATTATTGAGCATTAGTGCCTCACCTAAATATGCTCAAAAAGACTCGATGGGTTACTGTTAAAATATAATATATATACATGTACAATATAATATAACATAATGTGTAAATGTTTGTATATTAGGAAAACGCATTAGTTAGAAATTTCTTATAAGTTATAAGAAATTTCTTAACAATCATTTAGATTGAGATAAATCTAATGTAATAAATTAAATAAAGAAAATGTATACTACATGAAGAAAGTTTAGATAAAAGCGTTTACTTAGAAATAAACTGCGGCGAGCCTCTACCACTGTCGGTTAAGGATATCAGACGTTAAACCAAGCCTTCCAGCGGTCTATAAAATTTCGACACCAGGTCTAACCACCTGTGATAAGATAAGAAGCTATATTCCCTCTAACATTAAAGTGGGCTGGTTTTAAGTAGATTTCATCCAAGGTGACAAGGATGGAGTTGATCATAAACCGCCGAAACAGAGCCTTCGGAGAAAAGGAGAATAAATTTAGAAAATATATATAATTAGGTGTATAAAATAGAAAGCTTAGTGTAAATTACCTCACATTCCTAAAGCATCACTCAACTCACGGTGATGGTAACAGTATACATGCTATACGATACGTATACATTTAAAGGAATTAAGTGCTTGGCAGAAGTAGGTATAATATACCTACTTATATATACATATATATATATTATAAGTATGTAGGTAGAATGTTTTTAATTTTATGCGGAAGAAACCTTAATATTTATTTTACTTTTTATATATAAGGAACGCCTGATTCTATTAGTTAAAATAATTTCGTAAAAAGCATGGCCCACCTTCAAATCAAGTGATATTTATAGGAAAACAATAAGATATCTACTCTCGAAGTTGCTGCTGAAAACTTTTATATATTTTGTTTCATTAGGATTTAGTACTATTTAATCCGTTATTTTTCAACGAATATATTTTTAAGAACTTCGTTCGTTATATAAAGATTAAGTAATAATATGCTTATTAGCATCATTGCTACCCACTGCGATTTATATAAAACAACTATATAAATAAATAATCAAATATATTAAATGTTCCATTAATGCTAAAGTAATATTCAACATGCAATTCACGTTTCGTGTTTGAGGTAAACGCAATCATTTCGACCATAAATCGAACATAAGATCAAAATATATTGATGATATTCCAACAAATAATAAGCAATTATATATAAATCTGCAGCACACATTTTACCGATTGGTTTCGCATTAAATCATGATTTTGGTATTTCGACCTTCCTAAAACCTGACTGTTTCACTGATTTATTTTTAACAAACACGAATATTTATTATGCAGATTTATAAAACAATAAAAAAAAACAAAAGGATGTTGAAGACCAGGAGGTAAGTATGCGCCATTGAAAATTTTAAATATATAGATAGTAGGCAATTAGTGTTTTACTTTTTGCCTGAGTTTTGACCTCATTATGCGCTACCTTTACGAAACTCACGATATAATGATCATATTTTTTTATCAAAGATCACTGGCAACAGAGCCGAGAGCCTGGGGTTAATTGATGTAATGGGTATTATCTTGCAACATGGAATTAACAAAGACCTTAACGAACAAGAGTATGTTTTAGGAAAACTTACAAAACAGTTAAATACATCAAGAACAGTTCGATGGAGATATGATATAGCAAAGAGAACACAAGCAGAGTGGAACACAGAACAGCAATTATTTCATCGACGTACAGTTCAGTATATATTGGAGAGTGTCCTACAAAAGACTTCTTAGAACACAGTAAACGTTGCCAAGGCCGGTGTTAACGGTCTCTGAAGCAATCAAAATCTATTGCGAGCGTCGTCTAAGACTAATACATAATAACTTCACCGTAATATAGTTAATTCATAGGTTCGTAACTCATAGTAAATTATATTAGGCATTTTCGTTAGCAAATTAGGTAAACAGATTATTAATATTTGTTAGTAAAAACAAAACTAAATCAACCCGTGTCGCGATTGGACTGGAATCGTAAACCTTGGAACGACAATATGAATGTGTCTTCAAGATAAACGTACTTATAAAATCAAAATACAGTAGGCAGTCAACATAATATAAATGTATTATTAATAAATAATTGATATTGGAATCAGTCTATATTTTGATGGAAACTTGAATTAAATCTGTTCTATATATAACCTAGGTTCTGTTGATGTTGTTAGCCTATGCGGCTCTTACAGCTTCATTGGACACAGGGCTCACGGAACTGATGGGTCCGTGAGCTGGTTAAAGGTGCGTGAACTGGTTAATTTTGAGATATGCGCGTACAGCCCGTCTATAGAGCCATCGGAGTGATTATGTTTTTAACTTCAAAATAGGGGTTCTGAATTTGATCCTTGTGGGTATGACATTGTTGAAAATGGGTTACGTTCATATACAGTGCAGTCTATTATCATCATCCAAGCCTAGCATAGGTATATGGAAATTAAAAAACCAAGAAACTAATCATTGTTCCATATACGGAGGGTATATTGCAAGGTTCATTGGCGGAACGTTTGATTAATACTTAATGCAGCCTGTTTGATTTCTTCGTAGTTATTAAATCTTTTTCCTTTTAGATCTCTTTTTAATTTCCAGAAACTAAAATTAGTCTAAAGGGTCAGATCGCGACTATAAAAGGCACAATAAATCCATATTTCTTTTCAGGTTCTCGCGGCAAAACTACTACACTACAATAATCAACTCGTTGACACTTTTGATCTGAACTAAGAATATGCTGTACCCATCATGCATTTATTATTGTCTAGTTAGATATTAAATGTTTACGAAGGATTCTAAGAGATCTTGATTTTGTAAATCCGAACTGGACTAACTGTTAGTAACGTAAAATACATTAGTAACGTAAAAAAATATCTTCCACATAATTCACATTATCTTGTGACACTCCATCATGTGATTTATTTATTTTCCAATGATTCCTTTCTCCTATGCAACAGCTAAGATCTCGCCAGTCCGGAACTGCGGCCGTAAACGACAGTTATAAATAAAGATTTAATTAACATTAATGTTAGACCTTACTTTAGTTAAATTCTTTATTACAGCACAGATTTCTATCTTAGACATTTTACTGTTGCATATAAGGTGATGTCTGTATCTGTTTGATCTGACTTCTGACCCTCCTCTATATACATAGGTACCTAATAATACTATAACGATAAATTTGTTAAATGAAAACAACACATTTTATTAAAGTCGGCATTTTATAAAATTCTATCAGAATCTACGTGTCTTGTTTCCGCGTCGACTTTAATGAATGAATGAATAATGACGATGGTATTCTGCGAATATAAATTAAAAATGATGACAGGGCCCTCCTTAACGATTCAAATGCAAATCGTTTCTAGTTCCATGTGAAAATAAATATAATACAACACAGCTATTGCTGGCTTAAATAAATTATTAAATAAATTGTCAAATAAATGATTAAATCTAAGAATAGATAACAAGTTATTAATTACTTGAGCCATTTTTAAAATCTATTCCGATAATAAAAATAAGAAGTAAAAATTTAAAAGCTTATTTGAATTTAATTTTATATGGTTTTTATTTTAAAAAAAATTAATGAACATAAAACAATAATCCAAAAATTAATGTCAAAAAAGAAAAATGGTTTGTAAATTAGTTGATTGTAAAGATTCACATCAATTTAATTGAAATTAATTTAGAAATTAACACAATTTAAATAAATAATACAAAGTTTAAAATAACATTTTTAAGTAATAAACCTATCGTATATGGTGGGGATAAATAAATATAAATATTTTATGATGTATCTATTTACGGATATTAGCATTTATTATGTACCGTTAAAAAACATTTACAACTTATTTACTAATTATTCTATAAGTAATAAAAAAAAGATAGTTGTGGATATGAGTGGAATGTGAAATATGTTTATTTAACGATAATGAATTTGATATTATTTTGTTTAATGACATTAACTATAATATTGGTCCATCGATTGAAGTAATGAATGAAAAATATTTTTAAAAAAGTAATACCTAAGTGGACTTTAATAAAATAAAATGACACATGAAGGTATTTATAAAATTCATTAGCAACATTGCAGGTTATTTTGCGAAGAAGTAATAATTTTCTGATATAAAATATAGTTAGGAAATGTTGCAATTATAATGAATAAAAATAATTAAATAATTGTAGGTACTTGTAAAATAAAAACCTGGATTAGGTTGTGTCTGGTAGTTCGGCTTTTTCATCCACTCGTAGGGTGAACGGGGCGGCGCCGGCGGGTGAGCGGGCTGCGAAGGTCTGGACCCCGGTGAGCCTTCCCCAGGGCTTGCCAGGTCACCCCGTGCCGGCGAAGGCATTTCCCCAACCTCTCGTTCCCCCGGCTCACGTTTCGGAAAGTGATGTGGTTCCGACGGCCATTCCCCGCCCGGGGCTCCGTTCCACGCGCACCATTGTTGCTCCTCAAAGTTCTGATGCTGCCAGCCATACCAGCCCCCTGCTCCGTACTGACCGCCCTTGCCTTGGTACATGGCGAGCGGATTGACGTAATTCACCATGCTTCGTTCACCGTCCGAGCATCGCACACACACACGCCGTCACAACACTAGCTTATCGGTCAGATTCAGTTCGTTCACGTTCGTGTATGCACCGCGCGGGACGTAGCGATCGCGACTGATTCCGGTTGACGCGAAGCGTACGCAACGCTGCCACGGGAGGGGCGACGCTTTAGGAGGTGGTAGTCCACAGCCAATGGCTGGCTGTTGCCTCGGTCCGCCCCGGCGTCGAGCAAGGCGCCTCGCCCCACGTTATCGGTTAATTTGCCTAATTACGATGAAAATAATGGACACCGCCGTAATGAACTCTACCTAAACCCGCCTGAAAATATTATAAACAGCTTGATAACATTACGGTTCCATTTGGAAATGATTTTTACAGTGTTGAACAGAAATATTTAAATGATCTAGACTTATTACAGTTTTTTTCTTATGTGATTGTTTTCACTTTTGGGGTGTAAATAATTAATGTTACTTTATTTTAATATCTTTTTTCCGTTATGCATACTTTATACTAGTATACATATTAAAAATAGATAGAATACACTACGTACATTTCGGTCGTGAAATGTAGTTGCAATACCATTTTAATTATACTTGAAAGTATTACGAAGATAAGTGTACGTAAATGTTGATATTACGTATCATCTTAATAATTTCCGTAGTCATTATTTTTTTGTTAATTTTTGATATTTGTTTACATTCAAATATATGTAGGTATGATTATAGAACTGATAATGAAGTTAAATCACAATTACAATTATACTCGAAATCGGTACAAAGATTTATTTTGTTTATTAGATTATTTTTTTCTTATAAGGATCTAGAATTTTTAATTATTTTATTTTTTCATATAATTTACCACTTGCAGTAAGTAAATAACGTTTTTCTATTCTATTTTTAAATAATTATTCATATCAATGAATTATTCTTTTACATAGTTATATTACTAATATGGAATTGGAGCCTAATGGTTTAGGATACTGTGTGCTAAACAAAAAAAGTCGTAAGTTCGAATCCGCCGTTTGACAATTGTCGTGTGTGTCGTCGTATCTCGTAGCACAAGCATTTAAATTTCGTTGGAGTGGTTAACGAGATTGCTATAATAGTAAGTAGAATTCACTTAAAAGAAAAAAATATAGACGAAATCAATGCAATGTGATGTGTTATTAATCAAACTAACTAGTTTATCATATTAGCTATATTTATGCAATAAGTATTTAACAATAGTACTACGATCTTTCAAACGAAATTCATTACTTTTTATAGCACTAAAATCTTTAGTATTATTTAGCAATGAATGATACATACATAATAATAGGTTATATTTAGTTATCTTCAAATTTAGGTTAAGGGAAAATACATTTAATATTAGGCAAGACATTACGTTAGCTATATGCTTTTTTTTGTATAATACTTTTTTACTAAATTAATACAAATTAATTTCTTAATATATTTTTATTCAGTTATCTCTTAAATTTAAACTAAAAACCTTAGGTTATTCAATAGGCTAATATAAAAATCGCTCAAATGCTAATTGTTGTATAATGATACAAATGAGTATGTATTTTTCTATTATAAATAAATGTTATATGTAATTGAACACAAAATAGAGAGTTATACATTTATAATATCGCGTTTCAAAAGTTTCTAATTGACACGCCATACAAATCCTCTAAAGCGTTTTCCAGATGAAGAAACTAACGCAGCAACTGGCAGTTTACGTTTACATATATCTCAATCGAACAGCGCACACGTAGCAACTCGAGTTGCTAGTTCCGGCGATCGAAGTTTTCAGTTGCTGCAATCGTAACTAAATAGTTTCCAATTGCAGCGAATAGCAACTGTGGAATTTGCCGACGATTGCTGCGAATTGTCGTTGTGGACGTAATAAAATTAGAACAAGTGCCGCTTCTTCGATATCCATTACCACACTGTACGCTGTACGTAGATTGTGCAACTCAGCTATCAAAATTGCTCACAGATTGCCATAAAATTGCGACAACCATAAACCGGGCTATATGGTTTTAGGTACTGGCAATTTTTAAAAATTTGATAGTTACCTCAACTGAAGTTGCTCCATCTGCAAAGCGCCTTAGACAAAAGATGGACTTATGGACATCACACTCAGATAAAACGAAAGATAGATAGACGCCGTGGCGATCAATTAGTTTTCCTATTACCTAAAACGGAACACTTAAAAGATTAAGGTTAAGCCGAAATAAAAATAGTATCAGACCGATAGGATACCTTCACTTTAACCTTACTGTTACTTTTTATAGCAAATAACACAAAATATCAAAGTAACCGCCGAGTTACCATTCATTCTTAAGACTTTGTTTACTTACCTGGAATTGTTTTAGTGTGATATTTAAAACACAAAATACTTTGTAACTATTTTTATGATCATCTGCTTATCCCGGTTTTGAAGCCGACAAAGGTTTAACCTATTGTTTTATGAAATAATATTTTATTGCCCGTGTTTAATGAGATTTTATTATCTTTAAGTGAGACAAACAACAAAAAAATCTTTTTGAAACATCATTATGATTATTTTTACACGCCGCAAAAACAGAACATTTACAAGTATATTTTAGAGATTTGAGGATAATCCTATGAATGCTGGAGCCTTGCTGCAACATGAATTGTTTAGTTTAAACGGGTAAGGACGGACGGAAGAAATGTCACTGCTGGTATGCAGGTAAAATAGCAACGCAACGCCGCTCTGTTTCGTATGGTGAGTGTAGGGCTTCCGTGGACCAATTACAGGTTACCTGGCATTCCATCTCAGTTCTCAGGTGTGAATCGCACGGATCTAGATGCCATATTCCCCAACCATCACTTATCATCCGGGTAATTGTGTGCTTATTTGTCACCCCTAATGTTATTTTAAAAATGCTGTCCTCGATCGATTTCGGCTAAGGTTATATCTTTCGGTAATCACCACCTACACAGGTTATACACGTACTCGTACTATAGTAGCGTAACCATTTTATTTTTATTTTATTTTTTTATTTATTTATTTCTAACATGTTATATACAATATCATCTTATACTACAGGTTCTTAAACCTTTTGGTTTGTGAGAACCCTGCACATTCTCGCTGGGTAGTTTACATTTTTTTTGTTTACACAAGCGCTTTCTTGCGGAGGGCATGCAACGAATATGCAATCAGATTGGAACATGTTTTATATGCTGCATCAAGATCGCCCTCTCGGGCACTATCGTATAAGCTTACTTGCGCGATCCAGGTAACAGTCCAAGCCTAGACTCTCTATCGGGATCTCCTGTGCTAGTTATTCTAAAAGAAAGATCTCGGCTGAGCATATTAAGCGCTCGGTCACCTTTAAATCCTATTTAGGTGTAAAAGCCTTCGGGTTAACAAAATTATTCATCTGTAACAAAAAAAAATTATCACAGGACTTATGTACAACACACCCAAAGTTTACCCTAGCAATGTTTCTTATTAAGTACCAACTTAATACGGTTGATACTTGCGTTACCTACGTATTATGCATTATATCTTTGCCATCTGTCAAGATGCTGAAATGTACAAGTTTAGTGTTTGCAAAAGTGGTCTATCTTACATAAGGCAAACAAAGAGACCGATTAAGACGCGAAAAGAAAAGAACATATAGCTGACTTGAAAGATCGATGCTTTAGGAAGTTTGTAGCCTGAAACCATAAATCGGCCCCACTATTACATCAATTTTAATAAACCAAACATCCATCAAGGACGATTCAAGATGCTATTTAAATTAAAAAACATACTAATTACAATAGAGAAAATGGCTGGGCGCTACCATCGGCTTGGAATCCTATCATTAATAAGATTAAATCATAAACCAGACATACACTGCAAAACCTTAAAGTACTGTGAGTTCCATATGCTTAGATTGAACAAAAATGACGCTTGTTCTTGTTAACTATGACAGCACGGCCTCAAACATTTTAGTTCTCCCCGTGACCACGTAAATATTGTAAAGGACTCGAAACATTAGGTTAGATCCCCATCATCTCGATGGTTGACAATCCACCGCTATGCGCTTCACGCGAAATTTCCTGGCACGCACAACTACTTTGTATAATCAGCTGTCGCTAGCGGTGTTTCCGAACCGATACGGCTTAGGGACCTTCAAGAAAAGAACCTACACCTTCCTTAAAGGCCGGCAACGCATTCGCGACTCCTCTGGTGTTGCGGATGTTCATGGGCGGCGGTGAACACTTACCGTGAGATGAGCTGCTTGCTCGTTTGCCATATAATCTATAAAAAAGCGCGATATAATCCATATGAATTTAAAAACTAAATTTATTTAAAAAAAAATAATGATACGATTCAATTGCCAGTTGTGTCATTATTTCGATCTATTTAATATTTTTTTATTTTTTTTTAAATAATATATAAAATTCCGTGCATTTTCTCAAAGAGTTTATTCCATTACATTAACTTACAATAATAAAATATTGCTGTATACATATGATATTGAATGTAGACTTATAAAGATTGTTTGAGAAACTAAAAGAGTGAATTATATTCAAGGTGGCGCAGACGGGTGAAACAGAGAATATATCTCTTACGCCCCGGTTTTATAATCGAGTAAAAATTGGCGCGAACGTCTGCCGGGAATCCAAAGAAATATGAATGCGATGGTTATTATGTTAATAATAATATGACCATTTCTTGAGTCTATTAATATTTTTTTTTTAAATGTTTTTTTTTAATAATATTAGGGGTGACAAAGGCGTTTTATTGGTAAGTGATTCTTGCGCATCATGAGATGCACATTTATCTTTAGTTAGGAATCATAATGATCAGATGCGTTGTCACCGCTGAGGACTGAGATGCAATGCCTCTCCACAAAAGATCTCCATTTTCTTTCCTTCGCAATATGATATACAGATGAGCTGGCCTATTACGTACTGCCACTATACACTATCCTACATCGGTTTTCCAGAAATCATACGCATACTCTGTTCGAGCAAACCTATGTAACAAATAAGCAACAGCACTTATAAACTTGCTGAAAAACAACTGTTAGACAGTGGTAGGGCGACACTGCAGTTTGTTACTAGCTACAGAATGAATGGGTCATATCGAGCGGGGTAGGACCACGCCCTCGCAGAATACCAGTGTAAAAAAGCAGCATATATAGCTGTATTTCGTCTGGCAAGTGTAGGGATCCGGAGACCTTAATGACTGGTAACGAGGCATTCCATCTTAGTCCTCAAGGGTAACAACGCATCTGAATAAGGATTCAAGGATGGATGTAGATGTAATGGGCCGCAGGAATCACTTGCCATCAGGCGGATTGCGTGCGTTTGTTACTCTCAATGCAATAATAAAAAAAAGCATAATAACAGCTAGTCTAAAACTGCGACGTGTCTCTTCCACGTTATGGTAACGTTTATGTCTTAAGTGTTAGGACATTTAAACAGTACCAAAACTTGGACATCGCAGTCATGTTATTTACGTCACGACATTTCGCAAAGATACCGAAAATTTTGTGTTAAAATGACTGAAGCCAATGCAGCTACTAGCAACTTCAGTTCTCCAACAAATAGGTGACCATGAGTTATCTAAGTCTAAGGACTAAGAGCGATGAACTAATGCCTCGTTAAGTATAACTGGCTCTCGGGATTTAGGGATCCGGCCCATTCATACTGTAGCTAAAAACTAGTTACAGCATGTCTCTGACACTGTAACGAATGGTGCTGCTGGACGTTGCTGCCTGTGACTACGTGGATTGTTAGAAAATGATAAGGCAAGCGATGAATAAAGTGCATATCAACGGACGTCAAACCTCGTGTTTCCTAATAGAGGTCTCGACTAATAGAAGTCTGAACTGAAAACTGTTAAAGCCCTCGGGCTGACAGCGGCCATTAGCCCAAAAAAAAGTTAAGTGTTGTCTGATGTGTACTGAAGTGATAGAAATGGAAATTGTTAAATATTTTTAAAATATTGTTTGTTTCTATATATATATATATATATGTGTATATTATATATATATATATATATATATATATATATATATATATATGTGTATATTATATATATATGTTTTTATTGTTTTAAGTAATTCCATAGTCCAACCACATTCACGTTTTAATGGATTATTTTCAACAAGTTCGTGAGGATTCATTGCATATTAAATAAAAAATTAGTTGAATTTCCATCGTGAAGGAGACAAAGGGCATTATTTGAAAGTAGGGGGGAATAAGCTATTCGTACATATATACGTATATATATATATATATATATATATATATAATAAGGTTAAATATATGTTACGTTTTATTAAAGATTGATATAGGGGAAACGAAATATATGATTAGGATTATAATCTAATGCATATTTTAGTGTTCGGAGTACAGTAAGTCTACAAGTAAGGATAAATATAGACGTTTATAAAGTATTAAGATAAGAAGATTACTACAACTTGAGTCTTTCGACTTTATTACGGTCATGAATGGCAATGAAATTAATAAAACGACTAAGCAATTATTGGATCTTATGTACGAAATGATATTAAGAGATTTTATTTGTGGAGCTATAATTAAGCCGTTTAATGGTAAAATTCCTGTGACAATATTAAATACCAGAGATGAATATGTTACTTTAGATACAATTCGAGTAGAAGTAAAAAGTTTAGATCAATATACAGAATGAAATATGAAATAAATACATTTGCAGAAAGAGTCGAATAACAGTTATCCTTATTACCACAACGATAGCGTAGATCCGTTACATTCTTGTAATTTAATATATGCGTACTTTAACATTGCAGTATGAACTCAATAAGTTTTAGTATCATGTCCAATTAAAAGAAGTAAAGATGAAAATTTTACTTCATCATATAGAATCCTAAAGATATTTCTTGGACCAGAGACCCGTAGTTGTAAATGCAATGTTTAAGCAAATTTGTTTTGGATTTAAATATTTCACACTCAAAATCTACGGCGTATTATCATGAAAACAAACTCGACAAAATACTCATAAATATTTAGGAGCATACTTACGAATATAAATTTAAAATAATCCTTACACACGGATTGGTTACCGTTTTGGTCATTTATCCTGAACTCATTTTTGGTTATATAAAAAAGGTAAAGATATCTAGTATTTAAATTTAATTAAAATTTTAGTTTTTTAAAGTTGTGGACGAAAATAACTATGTATCACCAGTAGATGACCGTGATCAGAATTCAATAGAATTAAGATTAAGATTACATAGAGTGTTGAAAAAAATACGTGTAGACAGTAACCAAATAATATAAAGGTCCAAAACCAATACTAAAAAAAAGATATTAAAGCTATAATATTTCGAGAAAGCATAGCTAAGTCTTATGATACCAATGATTTGATACTGTTTTATAATTAAATTAGAATGAATTATAATGGTATAGTAAATAAATTATTTAAGTTTCCAAGGGCGACGTATGTCTATGTAATATGTTGGCATAATCACATTCGGACAGTAATAAACTATATATTTATATATAGGGTGTCCCAGAACTCAACGTCAAGCCGAAACGGGGTGACAGGATTGATCGTAACCCCATCTTGAGAAAAATCGGAAATCTATCCCATGCAGTTTGAAAATTATGGGCATTTTAAGGAAAACCTAGAAATTTGGTCAAACTGTAACCCTTTTTCGGTTATTGTGGTTAATTTTTATTATTTTAGTTCATTTAAACTTTGGAACCATAACCCTAATTAACATATCTGAATGACAGTCAAAAATAATGACACAATTGCCCCAAGTTTCCTAGAATTAAGACTAATTTGTTAAACTATGAATTTAAAATTTTCAAAATTAGTCGACTTTGAAAGGCCCTCCTTAAAAAAAATGTACTAGAGTGCCTTGGCAAGTGTCATTAAAAGTTGGCGCATTTAATCAGGATTCTAACATGGGACAATACTTGTTAGTTTCATACTAAAAAAACGAGTAAAAAAATAAAAACCTTAAGTTACCCGATTTTTGCTAACCCATTTTACTCAGTTAAAATGTTTTTATTCACACAAGTTCTTACATTTTGCCGTAAAATTAAGAACCTACACACCTTAAAGATAAAATTCACTCAATGGGATGACACTGCATTTTAATATTAATTCTTTGTTTAGAAAATGTACAGTAATAATCCATGTTCAATCAACCATATCATCGTTACACGGTGAACTGTGTTTGTTCGTTACGCTTTAATACTTACATAAATACTCCAAGTAGAAAAAAAGCGAAGTAAGAGCCTACACATTATAAATACAGTGGTAGTGACATAATTAAAGCCACCTACTATTTAACTACGTACAACTCAATAGTCAAGATAAGTATTTTTTTTAATTACTATTATAAACTTTAATTACTATTACATTAGTAATTATATTAACGCCATATTATTCAAATGATATAAAGACTTGTATTTAGCAATAGTTGAGACATTATACGTTTTTTAAATAAATCACAAACTTTTTTAATATGCTTGATGCTTGCCTTATTAAAAAATGGTTTAACGTTTCGTGTTCTAATTTTAAATTTAATAAATACAACTCTCTTATTTTTTTCAATTTCCCGGGCATTTTTAAGAAACGCACATAAAATAGCTTAAGTCAATGTTAATATCATGTTGCTAATTTTCAACCGAGCCAATATGAAAAAAAAAAACAAAAGTTGCGATTTGTCTACAAGGAAAATCATTCTGATTTTTTTATGGCAAAGCTTGGTCATATAGGAAATTTGCGAATCGGTTGCAATGCTCTAAATATATGGTAATTCATGCTATCAAGCATTTTAAAAAGTTTAAAACAACGGAAACCGAGACCTAGAAAAACAACCCTACGTTAAGACTTAAAAAGAACCGTTCAAAAGATCAGATGTTATTAATTTGGACGTATTTGATGCTGGAGGGTTGAGAGGAGTGTCATCAAGAACAATTAGATGGTGATTATGAGGCACACTTATTTAAAAGAATACCTCGAATGGTTTACCACATTTACAGAAAGCCAATATTAAAGCTGGCTTAGAGTTTGCAAGAATATGTTCAACATTGGACTGAATGTGAGTCGAAAAATTTATTATTTTCGAATGACAAAAATATATAATAATACGATTAATTCTGACGGGAAACATTACGTGAGACGTCCTCCGAATAAAGAAATGGATCTAAAATATTATAATTTTTAAATTAAATTGTAAGAAATTAGTAAAACATGGCGAACGGAATATCAACCGACCCTAATGTACATATAGTGATGCCATGTGAGAAAAAATTGTACCGTATAATGATTGGCGAATAATGTCTTTTATTAAATGTCTACAATTAATTAAAATTAACTTGATTTCAATATTTATTACATTTATCTTTTCGTAGTTTCTTAGTGTGTCTTTAATTAATTGGCCATACCTTTGTTCTATTCATACAGCTTGAAGCTAATTAAACCGAATAAAAATGTAGGACTTCTCAACTTTATTAAAAATATTTCTAATATTTATCACACAATGCCTACACAAATGATTAAAATAAATAAAAGTTCCTGCTGTAATAAAAATTAATATTAAATAATCAAAAATTTCAGTTAACATAATATTCCTTGAGTGTGTTTAGTTATGTGACCACTACTCGATGCCGGTTCGAATTCGATTTTCCCGCTTACCGTGAATAAAAAAGCGAACGACTGCTACCACGGTTCCCGTAAATATTTAAAAGTAATGAACGTCCCCGCCTCTTTAATAATAATAAAATACGTCAATATGTATATATATATGGTCGATGGTCGGCATGAGAAGACGCTATGTTTGAAATCGACCGACAGGAAATGTACAGTTTACGCTAGTAGAATAATTCTTTTTATTTTCCACGTAATTTGTGCGTTTAAGCAAAGTAATTAATAGATTTAGGGTAAAAGTGGAATATAGTTACTTCACATTTTGTAATTGATTATTTGAGATTATTATGATGAAAAACATATCTATTAGTTACTACGTGATTAAAAGAGAATGGATAAAATTATAAAATATACTTTCAATAACTGTGAGGATAGATGCCTAGTATAAATTGATGAGCCCCGATGCATTTATAACTATGACGATAATTGCCTTTTAAGATTAATCAAAGAGAATTTATAATAAATGCAATTTAAATTGTATAATACATCCACGACCCACCTATTAAGATTTTTAACCTTGCCAATTTGTCGCAAATGGAGCAATATTGTTTTGATGTTAAAAAAAAAAGCTGCTGCTTGCCCGGCTGTAGATTGAGTATTATTAGCTCCCACAATCGCCTTTAATTCATAAATGTTTACCAATGTGTCCGGACGACCACAAAGTTCATTTTGCAAAACAAAGTTTCCAGAACAGAACCGAGCAAACCAATAACGGGTTGTGCGTTCGTAAACGTTGTTGATGTTACGTGCCGTTTGTGCCGCGTTGATGCCACGATGGAACTCATATTTCATAATTACACGAATTTTTAAAGTATCCATTATGACGAAAAATGTTCAAACGTAATGAAAATACAAAGCTAATCAGTAAACAAAAGGCTGACTTTGTAAAAAGAATGTCATGTTTTTAAAACAAAATTAATTTGAATTTAGAATTCACAGCCAATCAAACCTTTTTTTGGTTTGAAATGGACAATACTGAAGAACGGCAATTTCATAGGCCTATTATTATATAATTTGATTTTAGTTTTATTTTTAATTATAATATTATAATATCTTTGGTTATTTAAAAAAATCATAATAATTTATGCTACTTCATTTGTTGCAATAGTTACCATTGTTTTTACCACATTATATACTCCTTAATTTTACCGACTCTCATATCTACGATAATTTTAAAAAGGTATTAACATACGTATATATGTCTTTTAAAGCGCCCGTGAAAGCTATAAGCGTCCATTCAAAATATAATAAGTATAGGGGTATGCTCAAATTGCCGCAGTGGGCATTGCTAATAAGAGTAGCCGGTCGCTGCCTCAGTCACACGCATAGAGTGCATAAATAATTCTACAAATCATAAAGACAATGCGATTTTATTATATGTGTACATTGAAATAATTGCTAAAATTTCAAAGAAATTTCATGGTTGGTTAGTAATGGTGATAAGCAACTATAATTATCAATAAAAATATAAATTATTTTGAATTCTTACGAGAATAAAAAAAAAGACATTAATTCTCTTTAATGTCGACATGTGCGTTTCGTCTAATTGCTTATCTTAATTAAGCAAAAACGTAAAGAGGTAACGTAAGTTTAATCGTAAAAGTAGTTTTATTTCTATTCGATTCTAAATTGTCAACAGGTAGAATTCAAATTACACTGATTAATAATTTCCTATAAAATAGATATAAATAAGTTTACTTGCAAAAGTCTAGAAAGAAAAAGGAAATTCGAAACGTAGAAACTCAGCATAACCCAAATAGAAACACAAAGTTTTAGTTTGAACTCATTTTATCTATCTGGATGACTTAAAATTTAAAAATTAATAAAAATTCTGACATAATAGTTATATGAAAACGAAACTGAATAATGATTAGGGATGTCAAATAATACATCAATACATATATTAGGTCTTTACCTATGAAATTGTCGTTCTTCAGTATTGGCCATTTCAAACCAAAAAAAAGTTTTGATTGGCTGTGAATTCTAAATTCAAATTAATTTTGTTTTAAAAACATGACATTCTTTTTACAAAGTCAGTCTTTTTTTTATTGATTAGCTTTGTATTTTCATTACTTTTGAACATTTTTCGTCGTAATGGATACTTTAAAATTTGTGTAATTATGGAATATGAGTTCCGTCGTGGCATCAACGCGGCACAAACGGCACGTAACATCCACAACGTTTACGGAGAGAACTTTACAATTGAACGCACAACCCGTTATGGGTTTGCCCGGTCCCTTTCTGGAAATTTTGAATTGAAAATGAACCTCATGGTCGTCCGGACACTTTGGTCAACAATGATGAATTAAAGGCGATTTTGGAATCAATCTAACGCCGAGCTAGCTGCAGCTTTTGATGTTTGATCAAAACAATATTGGTCCATTTGCGACAAATTGGCAAGGTAAAAAAGCTTAAAAGATAGGTGCCCCACGAACTTAACGATCGCCAGCGCAACGTACGCGTTGAGACCTGCCTCGCGCTGCTCAACAGGCACAGAAATGAATGAATTTTTAACCGAATTGTTACGTGCTACGAAAAGTGGATTCTGGTCGACAATCGAAAGCGCTCAGCAAGTTGACTAGATTCTGGTTCTGCACCAAAGCAATGCCCAAAACGAAAAATGACCTCTAGAAAGTTGATGGTCACTGTTTGGTGGCCTATGGCGGTGTGACTCATCACATTTTTTTACGAAAAGGCATGAGCATTACTGCAGATGTGTACTATGAAGAACTAAAGACAATGATGGAGAAGCTCACACATCTGCAACCAGCATTGGTCAATCGATCGTCCCCGCAGCTCCGACACGACAACGCGCGACCGCATACTGTACAAAAGACAGTCTCCAAGCTGCAAGAGTTGGGGTTGGAAGCTCTCCCTCATGCACCGTACTCACGAGTGAGTACGCTGCATGTGGGAGAGCTCATTTGTAAAATCCAATTCCCGAGAGACAGTACAAAATGCCTTTGAAGAGTTCGTTGCCTCCCGTCCAGCTAATTTTTACAAGTAGGGCATTAATAATAGTTTATTACGCAGTGGTGGTCTGCGTTGGCAAAGCAAACGGGTGGTAATTTTAACAAAAGCAAAATTATATGGGTGATTACTTTGAATAACAGAAATAAAAAGTTTTGATTGGCTGTGAATTCTAAATTCAAATTAAATTTGTTTTAAAAACATGACATTCTTTTTACAAAGTCAGTCTTTTTTTTATTGATTAGCTTTGTATTTTCATTACTTTTGAACATTTTTCGTCGTAATGGATACTTTAAAATTTGTGTAATTATGGAATATGAGTTCCGTCGTGGCATCAACGCGGCACAAACGGCACGTAACATCAACAACGTTTACGGAGAGAACTTTACAATTGAACGCACAACTCGTTATGGGTTTGCCCGGTCCCTTTCTGGAAATTTTGAATTGAAAATGAACCTCATGGTCGTCCGGACACTTTGGTCAACAATGATGAATTAAAGGCGATTGTGGAATCAATCTAACGCCGAGCTAGCTGCAGCTTTTGATGTTTGATCAAAACAATATTGGTCCATTTGCGACAAATTGGCAAGGTAAAAAAGCTTAAAAGATAGGTGCCCCACGAACTTAACGATCGCCAGCGCAACGTACGCGTTGAGACCTGCCTCGCGCTGCTCAACAGGCACAGAAATGAATGAATTTTTAACCGAATTGTTACGTACTACGAAAAGTGGATTCTGGTCGACAATCGAAAGCGCTCAGCAAGTTGGCTAGATTCTGGTTCTGCACCAAAGCAATGCCCAAAACGAAAAATGACCTCTAGAAAGTTGATGGTCACTGTTTGGTGGCCTATGGCGGTGTGACTCATCACATTTTTTTACGAAAAGGCATGAGCATTACTGCAGATGTGTACTATGAAGAACTAAAGACAATGATGGAGAAGCTCACACATCTGCAACCAGCATTGGTCAATCGATCGTCCCCGCAGCTCCGACACGACAACGCGCGACCCCATACTGTACAAAAGACAGTCTCCAAGCTGCAAGAGTTGGGGTTGGAAGCTCTCCCTCATGCACCGTACTCACGAGTGAGTACGCTGCATGTGGGAGAGCTCATTTGTAAAATCCAATTCCCGAGAGACAGTACAAAATGCCTTTGAAGAGTTCGTTGCCTCCCGTCCAGCTAATTTTTACAAGTAGGGCATTAATAATAGTTTATTACGCAGTGGTAGTCTGCGTTGGCAAAGCAAACGGGTGGTAATTTTAACAAAAGCAAAATTATATGGGTGATTACTTTGAATAACAGAAATAAAAAAGTTTTAAAAAAAGTACTTAAACTTATTTCATACTAAACGGCAATTTCATAGACCTATTATTTACAATATCAAAGTTATAAAATTTTATCTTAGTAGCTGTAAAACAAACGCAAAAGTCAGCTTAGTAAATTCAAATTTTCTACTGATCCTTCGTACTACGTCGTATATACATTTATTTCAATGTAATTAAATCGGAAAGAAAAATTATAACTCGAAAGTGTACATACAATTCCATTTTTAAATAATTTAATGATTATTCTACTATGATCATCCCGTCAAAAATGTTGAAACCTTAACCTTGGAAATAACAATTATCTATAACCACTAACATAATATTGTATTGAATTTTTTCGTATTCTTTCATGAATTAACCATAGAGTCCTGTATCTCCATTAAGTAGCGTAATTACTTCACGTACTTATTAAATAAATAAAAATAGCTAAAAAGAAATTAATGTTCAGAGTTTTTTTGTCTGCCTCTCAATACGTGTTGTTAATTTCTTGGTAATTTTACGAAATGTGAAAGTCTGCACGATATGTGATACTTTACAGGTGGAATAAAATAATTTATTCGATTTTTTATAAAATACTTGAGTAAAATTATAATTTGTGATTGATAGCACTAACTACATTGAAATAAATTAAAGAAAAAAAAAACCGAGCAAAAATATAATTATATAATTTCAATTAACCATAGAGTAATTTGTCTTTGGTAAAAGATGACATTCTTTGTCTTTCGTTTTGTGGAAAAGGTGTGCGCGTCTGGATCTATAATGTTTATATTTTTTTATTAATTGTATTCGTGTGGTTTCAAATTGTCATTATACTTCCATCCATTATCAAAGCGTGATTTATAGTAATCAAAACAAATCCAATAAAATGTCATCGGATAGTATTGAAAAACTGTACCAGAACTATGGAATTCTAGCGGACGCTAAAGATGAGATATGCAAGGTGGGTACATGAACAGAAACAGACTTCAGTAGTTATAGTGTTAAGTTATGGTGTAACTTGATAATATAATACTTTGCCATTTTAGCACGAGAAAGAGTACTTAGAGATTTTGGCTGCAGTCAAAGGAACCGACAAAGAAAAACGTTTGGCGTCTCAGTTCATTGCAAAATTTTTTAATAGCTTTCCTAATCTTGCTGAACAAGCTATAGAAGCTCAATTTGATTTATGTGAGGATGATGATGTTGCTGTAAGTATATAAACCTTAAATTTTTTGTAGGAAATTTCAAACGGATATTAACAAATTTTTAGGTTATTTTGAAATAGATTATTGTTAATACGTCAAAAATAAATCCACCGTCAATATTGTTGTTTGTGGCCAGTGATAATATTCAGTTTCAAAATATCATTTATATTCCATATAACCAAATACAGTTCATTACAATGTGATAGCATATTTTACCGAAAAATAGAAAGTAAAATATATTTCTAGTATTTTATATTAATAAATTATATTATCTATACCATCATTTTTTTCTTTAATGGCTTCCTATAACAACTGCTCTAGAATTGATGCTTAGTATTCTTTAGTTAAAGAGACACCTTTATCTTTTTAATTGATTAATATTTGAGGTCCCAAAAACGGTTTCCATGGGTTTTCTGACAAACTGTGACATATTAAATTTCTTGAATGATGGTGCACTATTTATGCAACTTCCTCAAGCAAGTCTTGCTTGACTTGGGTTCATATTGATGAACCCAAATTTCATCTCCATCATCAATTTAACCCATTTTTGTCTTTATTGCAAAGGTCCAATGATGCGTGGGAACATTTTACACACTGTTATTTTAGCAGCATACTTGAGCATTCTCGGCACCCATCTTCACCCGACTAAGCTGACCTTAGTCATGCTAAGATGGTCATAAAGAATTATATATATTGTTGTATCAGATACTCTAACCATTTCTCTGAGATGTTTCTTCATTAGCTGAGCATCTTTCATTATTAATTTCTCGACTTATTCAAGAATTTCTGGAATAGTTACTTTAATGATCCGCCCTGGTCGTCTTCAAGTGATTCCCTGCCTTGCTTACAGAGATTTTGCCATTTGTAAACCATGGCAACCATTTTTCAAAATTTAATAATGGCACAATACGTAGGTAGCTGGGTCGATTATCATTCAAAGACTAATGACACAATTATGATAAAACTTCATGCTGAACATGTTACAATCTAAAAAAATATATCTCATCACTCTCCAACCCCACCATTCATTGAACTTAAAAATGATATAATAAATTAATCTTCCAGATTCGTAAACAAGCAATAAAAGATTTGCCAACTATGTGCAAAACAAATAAGGAGCATACTCAAAGGATTGCTGACATTTTAGCACAACTTTTACAATCTGAAGATGCTACTGAAATAAATGTAGTCACAAATTCATTAGTGACAATAATAAAGGGTGACCCAAAAGGAGCATTAACTGGGTTATTCTCACAAATACATCAAAGTACAGACAATGAAGTTACAAATGAAATTGTGAGAGAGAGATGCATCAAGTTTTTGGCTACAAAAGTAAAGCAACTTGGAAGAGAGGTAATCAACAAAGAAGCAGAGGAACTTATAATTGTTGAATGCAAGAAAATCTTAGAGGTACCTATTAATTTAAGATATTTCATCATATACATCAATCATGCACTTTGTGAAATGGTCTATTGGCAATAAAATATACCTTATTATATTTATTTAGCAAAAATTAGGGATGTAGAATACTTGTAATTGTATTGATACCTTGGATAATATCAAAACTTATATTTACTATTTCAAATCAATTCTATTCCAGGATGTTGTTGCTGAAGAATTTGAACATATTATGGAATTGCTAACATGGTCCCGGCTTGGTAAATCGCCTGCAGGAAAAAAGGAATTAGCACAACTTGTTGCAGCTTTGGCATTTTCACCAGATGACTGGCATCCTGAGGATCCAGAATATGTGGACAGGATTATACAATGCTCACAGCATGCTGTGCCTTTATTTTCCGTAAGTTTTAGTTTTGCCTCATTTTTTTAATAATAATATGATACTATCATTGAACCAGCCTGTAATAAGTAAAAACAATTAACTATAAAAAATGTTAATTTAATATAAAAAAAATTAATTTAATTAATGCATATACCATGTAATCTACAGCAAATGTGGTGCTGCATATGCTTATGAGACTATATGAAATCAAGGGAATTGGTGTCAAAACCTAGTGAATAACTTACCTTTCAGCTCCTGTTATAAGAAGTGTACTTATTCTTATGCCATAACTTTGAACTACATTGTAAATTGCAAATTATTATACCAATTCCCATTCTTAAATATTTAAATTAATTGCAAAGCCATAGCATGATGCCAAGCAGGTGTTATTTTATATGCAATTTTTTTTAATCAACAGGCACAAGTTGATTCCACTCAATTTGTCAATTTCTTTTGTGAATATGTCATGAAGAGATGGAATGATATAGCTACATCGGAAGGAACTGACTCAAAGCTGGAGTTGTTGAAAATATTCGCGGAAATCACTGAGTTTTGTGGGGACTTGGAAAACTTGCAGACAAAAGTTGACACGGTCTATGACATATTAATGGTAAACAATAATTTGCATTATTAATATTGTGAAAGAAGGATTATCTCATCTTTATGATTAATGGCAGTTCTATTAATTTCAATAACAGGTTCAGATAACAGTAAAGAGAATTTATGAGGGTGCATCAACCTGATCCTTAAAAAGTTCTCCAAAATAATGGAATCCATTGTAAACTGCCAGGTCATGAGTTAGCTCTAAAGAACACAAACTGATTAGTGATTACCAGGATGGCCTCGTTCAGGTTGCGAGTCGGGGGAGGCAGTCGAGTCCAAGGGAGGGAGTCCTTGGTGGTTAGTCTGGACGTAGCGAAAATACCATGGGGAGTGTTCTGAAGAGTTGTTCGTATTAATTCCAGCCGCTGAGTGTAAACATTGTGTATCAATAGAATTTAAAATGTCATGCTAATCATTTAGATGGTTGCCAAACTACCACTGTGCGCTTTACCCGAAATTTCCTACCACCCACCTACTCTGTGAAATCATCTGTCACTAGCGATCTTTGTAGATTGAGGCGCATAGTTAATATTGTCTTAGGTCTCTTTCCTATTAGAATTCTTTTGAGTTGATTCCGAAGGTAGAGAATAAAGGAAAACAGCAAATTATTATTGAGTAACACTAATAACTTCTAGTTAATAACAGCATCAAAGTTTATCTCATTTTGTTACATTGATAATATAACGTATGTTTAAATAAGAATAGTTTTTGTGACATTAGGCAGTCCAAGATAAGGTTTTAAATTTAAATTAAATTTTATATTATAAACTAAATAATATGAAATTATTTGATGAATAGCTTTAGTCTGGAATTTACAGTATCACCATGAGATAGATAAGGAAAAACCATTCTTCCACATTAATGCTTTTATATTTCCAACAGCTCTATTTACCTGAAGCACCAGTTGAAGGGGAGAGTGAAATCGAAAAATCTAAAATTGAAGAAGGCAAGACGGAAGAGACTAAAGTTAATACAGAGCCATCTCTACAATTTTCGCACGTTGAATGCGCCCTTTTTGCTTTGCATTCTCTATGCCGGAAATCACCTGAAGTACTCAGTGCTGACTCAGCTAGACTCAAGACTCTTCGTTTAAGACTTCAATACACAGCAAGATTAACACAGGGATACATCAAAAAGTTGAAGGAAGTAACAGAAGTAAGATATTCATTTTAAATGATTTCTAGGGATTTAAACAAAATATTTCATTAATATTCTTAAATATTTACTTTTAAACAATTCTGTGCCATGTAGTTCAGAAGTAAAAATAGCAAGTATTTATTAATTTGCATCCTGTTGCAACAATCACAACTCATATACAATAGTCAAATATTATAGTTTTCAAATTTATGTTATTGATCCTGCTATCTATCTAGCCTGTTATTTTTCTCTTGCATTTAATCTATCCTGCCTCTTTCATAATTATCCAAATATCCTTATCCTGAGTATTAATTTGGATGTTTTTCAGTATATGTCATATCTGGTTAATGAATGAAGTATTTCATAATTCATATAGTCTATCGTTTATGGTACCCACTTTTTCGTTATGTTATGGGGACAAATGAAAACACATATCATCTGATGATAATGCAGCCCATGACATGTACATCCACAAAAAAGATTCATTTTTGCCCATTAGCAGCTGCATTATGTTGCTGTTTCAGGCTGGTATTTTGTGAAAGTGTGGTTATTTCTTGTCAATCTGACCCATTTCGTATTGCAGCTATAAACTAGGTGATGTGTGCTTCTGCCACTATTTAAAACTTTGCCACTCACCCCATCATAAATTTTTCTTTCATTTTTTCTGGAATATTCTGAGTGGCCAAAATATTATGGCCCCCATTCACTCTTTGTTATATATCTGTACCATATCTACCATTCACAGACCAATTATACAAATTTAAACTACTTGCTGCAATTTCATAACTTTTGTCCATAACTACAACTAAAAAGGTGTTTTAAACTTACCATAGACCAAAACTGGCTCAAACTGGCTCAAAGCCAATATTGCTACCAGTATAATAATTATGGTGAATAATAATAATAATTCATACTTGCTTGTAGGTAACAAAAGTAAAACTTGTTATTTTTGCTTTGTTTATCTTATTTCAATTACACATGCATTTGATTTAAGAAATGTTTATGCTTAGACTTATAGTATTTTAAAATATTCTCTCTGGGCTTTTGTTGGCTAAGCAGATATTGCTGCAGCTGAGATGCAGCCTAAAATAAATAAAAAATTATATATTAACCATAAAACTCGGTTGAATAATTTAAGTTTAATTTTCCTTAATTTACAGGGTAAAAAAACTACAAATGATAATTCGGAAGAAAACAAAATAAAAATTACGGCATTGAATACAACTTCTAATATCAATACTCTTATTCGTGATATATTCCGAACACCACCCAGCTTTAAGAGTAAGGTTCAGTTGTCATTCCAGTCTAAAAAGACTGCAAAAGAGGTTTGTTCAATGATTACTATTAAATCTTTAAAATTTTATATGTAAATAAGTTCTGATATTAATTTATAATTTATTTTTCATTTTAGGATATATCTGTTCCAACAAGTGAACCAGACATTGAATCCACCGGTCAAAAGCGCCACCGACCAATAACCTTTGACAATGGAGAGAAAAAAGAATCTCCTGAAAAAAAATCACGGAGTGGTGACGGGAATCTAAAAATGTATACACCACCATCTGGCAAATATAGTTCAAGATTGAATAATAGTGGCCGATTTACTGGGAATTATTCCGGAAGGGGAAGAGGGGGTTATGGTAGAAGGGACTTCCGCAACAATGGCGTCCCATTTAGAAAGCGCAACAACTATTAAATGCAAAATGAAACATTGATGCAATATATGACAACATGAAATAATAATGAAAACTGTCATTAAAGAATTGACATGTTTTCATAAAATAATAATCATTGCAATATTAAACAGTTCAATTGTTTATCTAAAACAAATAGTATACATTATCGCAAGAATAATGTATTACAAGATTTAAATAGGATGACAATCTTAGAATTTTGTTGGTCTTCAGTTTTGTCCGGGTTGTTTGGGATCACTTTCAGTATCTTCGTAGTAGCAGCATACAAACGAGATATTCCTTTCTTCAGATATCTGGAGCTGTTGGCCGATTTGTGACCACCAGTCTTACAACTGTAAATATTAGTTCTGGTCAAACTCCACATTGTAAGTATCATTTGCTTAGGGTTTTAAAGGTAGAATAGGTACCGGCTGGGAGCTTCAATAGGAATGCAAACGAGATTTCATCTTTTCAACGTCTATGTAAGTATTTAATGTAGGTTTTAAGATGTTCTCCACAAGTAATGTAACCGGCCTGCAACTTGACTGCTGCTGTATAGCTGATATAAATGCCTTGTAGTACTGAACTCAAGTAAGTATTGTCTGGTCTTTATTTATCTAATGTTTGTTTTATTTCATAGCTTTTAAAATCTACTGTTGGTTTAGCTACAGATGGGCGCTACACGTTGGAGTAATATTTTTTTTCGTCATTTGATTTTAATTTCAGATTACTTTTGTAGCCTTCTTGTCATTGCTAAGAGGAACTCCCATAAGGATTATATTTTACGTCATAAGATTTTAATAAAAGTCATTCATATATCATTGTTTTATTCTCAGAATTAGCGTAATGTGCGTGTTTGATTTTATTAAATTGATTCAAAAGTAAGTTGGATTACTGAGTTCATTAAGCCATACATCAGAGGCGTTTAAGCATTAACAATTCTTGGTTTTGCATTTGTGATAACTGTAATAAGATAACTCAATTGAACAAATATCCTGCAAATATCACCAAGAACATTAAAAAAGTTTGACTAGATCTTAGTCTTTCTATAATTTGGTTATAAATATTCATCCAAACTGAATTTTCAGACACAATTATTATGTTATATCTGTTCTAAAATATTTTGTTCATGTCCAATTTCAAATTTGTGTCAATCCATATAATTAGAAGTGAGTGTGTGATATACTTAAATTATAGAAGGCATGTCTCTTGCGAAGATGATATTGAAGGGTGCTAGGCTGAACCTCTGCTCCTGCTGACTGCTTTCTGGTCAAATTCCCACAGACGAAAAAAAATATATGCCCCACGAGTTGTTGGTTTTTGGGGTCCGAGTGAAGCGTGGAGTATTCGTGATTCTGCGACTTAACATTCATTCGATCGCGCGAATACTTCGGCATTTAAATACTTGTATTGCACAGTTGATATCTTAATAAATAACCATACCTACATAATAAATTTTGTTGTGAACATCCCTCAAACCCGAACGAAGCGCTTTGCTTCGTCTTTCATTATTCGTACAGCAAAAGACTGGAACAGTTTGCCCGCGTCTCTTTCCCTACGATTACAATGTGGGTGTTTTCAAGAGTAAAGTGAATAGGTATTTACTGAGCTAGTGTGCCTTACCATCCAGGACTTCATTTCCGCTTAACACCAGATAGGATCGTGTTCAAGCACTTGCTTAGAAAGTTAAAAAAATCAGAAATATAACAGGCGTAATAGAAGTCGACTCGGACATTTGATTTCATAGTACGTGATCTACATGAGTTTGATGCAACAAGCAATTGTTAGTTCAAAATTGCAATTACGAGTACAAGTAGTAACAATCGTAAAATCATAATTAAATATCATAAATGCGAAAGATTGTTCGTCCTTCGTTTACATAAAAAGATGGCTTCACTGCAAGTCTTGTCTTGACTGCCTTAGTCAACTCGATTTTGGATGTATGATATACGGCCTATTGAGACTTTTCATTCTATTGAGAATCTTTCAGAATAGACATTTATTGTAAAGTAAAGTCTGAGATATAGGAACCCTCATTTGATTATGATAGAATCAGCTTAAATAATATAAGACAAAAGAAAGGGTGTTAAATATGGATAAAAACTATGGAGATATCGAACACATAAGTAGCCATAAAGTTAAAATAAGAAACGAGAAGCCAATGCTATCTGGGAAGATAATTGTTCTAGTAATAAAAGTTGCAAGCATCCTCTCTACGCCTTCACATCTAAAGTCAACTATTGAGATGGTTAACTAAAAAAATAAACTATTGAAGATGGTTTAACTTTTTAATTAAGAATGTTTCCTGTTAACAGGTAATTTTACTGCAGGAGACTAACTCCTCCTCCTTTACATTCGAGACAAAGAAGGAAAATTACGGTTTTTTTGTATGACAGTGCCCGAGCTTTTACAGTTTCACCGTGCTGAGACTTGACCGAGCGCTTATGGCGCTCAGTCGAGACCTATTTATGGGTAAGCAGCACACGGGCTCCCTAGAGGGAGCCTCAGCTTGAACCGTTACCCTGTTTCGCAAGTCTGACTCGAGAGGGCCGAGTGATCGAGTGAAGTGTTACTTCTGCAAAGAAGCCTGGTTGAAGCTACGTTTTATGGGATGTATTCTTCAAACATCACTTATTGAATACTGATATGTGGTATTCGCTCGTTTTTATTGTGATATTTGAACCTGAACACAAAAGCACGTGTACACAACGATAGCAGCCAGGTTTTGTTCTCGGTCTAAGCGTCAAAACAGCCGAAAACACTTGTTAAATTGTAGTGGGCATCTGGATTATTTTAACAAGCACAGAATTTATGAAATAACTATTTTTTTAAGAAGCTTTTGACCTTAAATGTTGACATGTAACTATTGGAGTTCGTACCCAGTCATCTGTTAAGCGTAGCTTTAATTTCTTGATATACATTAATGTTGTAGTCAATAGGCTAAACTGGCACCCCTGTAGACTAATTCTCGGATACATTTTTTAATAATTCCTATCTCGACTTCTCGCGCCAATAGAAGTCTCGGCATACGGGCAATCAAATTGTTAATGGTGTCTTGTGATATATTGTTCCAAATTACGCATGAAGCATTGCACATTTCTTCTCGCGACGATAGCCCACGATTATGGACGTTCCTATCAAGCCCTTCCTACAAAAGTTCAATGGGATTGAGATCCGGGCTCTGAGGAGGCCAAACCATGTTTTTTAACACCCCTTGTGCCTCTTTCTCTTCTAAATACCCTCGACAAAATGTTGAGCTATGCTTTGGATCATTATCTTGTTGGAAAACGAATCCATCTCCAATTGATCGCAACCTGGAAGAAGCGGCAGTTTGTTCTAAAATATTTTTGTACTGTTCCTTTTTCAAAATTCCTTCAATTTAAATAAAATCGCCAATTCTTTGGCTAGAGAAGCAACCCCAAACCATAATTTAGCTACCACCATGCTTGATAGTTGGGACTACACAATCTGACATCATCTTTTCTTTGGCACTGCGTCGAACGTTAATTCTTGGTTTTGAACCGAATAGTTCAAACTTGGATTCATCAGTCCAAAGCACTTTTTTAAAATCTTCTTCAGTTCAATCTCGATGGGCAAGAGCCCACTGCATCCGTTTTTTCTTGTTTTGCGGCCGTAGCAGAGGTCTTCGCATCTCTCAGTCGCCATTTTACTGTAGTCAATGATAAAGGTTTAACTCGGGTTATGTTTACTTTAACGCGGATTTCTGGTGCTGTTAACCGTCTATTTCGCTTGCTGGTAACAACAATGAAATTATCTTCACTAGACGTGGTAGCTCTCGGTCTTCCCGAGCGCGGACGATCTTGAAAACTGCCCGTCTCCCTGTATCCAGTTATTGTGCCATGAACACAAGTCTTCGATAACTTCAGTTGTGAAGCAATCTCACGTTCGGATTTGTCTTCATTAAGTAAAACAACGATGGCAGAACTCAATTCACTGCTAATTTCTCGAGCTTTTCCCATTTTATGACGTCTTCACTGTAGAAACCACAAGTTTAGACTAATTGAGATTGTTTGTGAACAAACCCAAGTTAACTCGGGTATATATATAAAATAAGTCAGAAGCTCGTGTTTTCAGGAACTTAATAATCCTAATTATTGACCAATACGTAACAAAAGCAAAGTAATTAGTAATGAGGATATTATAAAAATATTATTACGACTTACGCGCAGCATTTGTCGGTGTTTGAAAACTAAATAGATGTTTATTGTCCAATAACTTGAAAGTAAACAAAAGAATGAATGAATGAAAAATATTCGATACTAACAATAGAATATACAGATGTGCAATTATTTTATTTATCCTAAGGGATTTTATAACAATTTATGGATAATTATGTTTTTAACATTGAGACAACTATAATGTTTGTTCTTTAATTATATGTTATTTATTAATAAATTCATATTCATTAATTATATGTTAATCACAAATCATGTAAAAAAACAATTTAATGAATGCATGAGATCATTGAATTTGAGTGTTAAATGTACTCCGAGTGCAAGCTAGAGTATTTAATGGCTGTGCAACTGCCATTTTTATTCAATTTCCGTAAATAAATGTTGGTGTCAATGCCATAATCATTTTTTTGAGATTGTATTTAAAACCCATTAAAAACTTTGACTGTTATAACTTAATTTCTTAAAATAAAAGTACAAAAATAAAACATATTTTATCTATTTGTTATAATAATTTTAATAATGAAGTATTTACTCTTTATTGAAATGAACTTAGTGACAGACAATTGAGAATTGTTGAAATTGATATAAATAAATAAATAAATATATATATATAAATAATATCATGTGTTGCCATAGGATATAATGAAAAGTTTTATATAATATTATTATTTAACATACATACATAAAACAAAATACTTATCCATATGTTATCAGAATTCCACTCTAAATAATAAAAAATAATTCTTTTATCTCAAAACTATCATAAATGTTTTTACATCTATCTCATATTATCAATAACATTGCACATTATTCTGTCAAGTTCATAGCAGGAATCTGCATAAGAACTATCACTAGGACTGCAATCCATTTGTTCCAGTATCTCAGTAGGTACCTTGAAGTTTGATTCAATTTCATTTTGATCTGGTAAACTTTGAAGTGCATTTTGTAATATGTCTTGAACCTTGTCCAAGTGTTTCTGGAATCTGAAAGTGTGTGACAGAATTTAAGTTAGCAGTTAAATTTCAAGTAATAGTAAAAGTATACAATCATAATAGTAAGTTTTTAGATGAGTATAGCACCTTCTTAAATCACAATTAAAATTAACAACTGTCATAACCAATGGTAACTGGATATTGCATGGGTTAATGTAATCCCTTGCTAACACATCAACAAAATTTTTGGGTCCACAGGATGACAGTGGTAGGGCTACACTGCAGTTTGTTTCTAGCTACAGAATGAATGAGTCAGCTTGACTGGGGACTACACCCTCACAGATTACCAGTGTAAAATAGCAGTATAATATTGCTGTTACGTCTCATGGATGCAGATATATCACTGATGATGAGGCATTCCATCTCAGTCATCAAGGGTCATAATGAATCTGCTTTATGATTCCTTGTCAAGGATGAATGTAAAATAAACATGGGCCGCAGGAATCAATTACCATCAGGTGAATAATGTGCGCATTTATTATGTGCATGTTATGTTTATAATAGGGACTTATGTTGAGGATAGATATGATGGAAACCCTTGTCAAGGGTTGTAATTTTAGCACTTTATATATATTTATAAAGTACCCTCTAATGTGCTACTTAAATAGGAGTAATATTAGTAAAAGTCACAGTTCAAATGATTGTGGAAATGTAACCATATTGCTTATTAATTAAAAAAATAAATTACCGCATAGCTGTTTCTATACGTTGCCGCTTTTGTAATTCCATCATCACCCTTAGTGTCTCTCTAGCTTGATGCGGTCTGAATTCATTTAGTAAATGGTGAATATGGATGAACAATAAACTTAGGTCTTCAACCTTTTCAGCTCGTTTCGGTGAATCTGGGCAGTGAACTAATAAATCTAACAGATCTAAAAAATTTACTAGTAAAGAGTGATTTAATTTCTTTAATTCTCTGCGCCGCTCAAAATGCATAGGATAGAGCCGACGAAAACCCTGAAAATAACTTTAGCTTAGTGTACAAAAGTATACGAAATAAAAACAATTCCAATTTAAAAGTAGTTATTCTATTTTCAAAACTTAAGGTAATTACAGATTCCTACAGAACAATCGGATCTTATGGTAACGAAAAATTTATATAAAATGTTCCGAGCTTTAACATATTTATTGTAAAGATTTCAATTGGCATAAAACTTTGTTGTATACTTACTTGACTTTCTAAAGATCTTATTATTGTATCATCAGCGTTAAATGCATGTCCGAACATTGAATAAGAATCATGTATAGGACGTGGTGGTAGAGGTGCCCTGTTTCTTCGTACATTTTCATCGGTGTAAAAGTTTATATATTGCATTGGTGGTAACGGTAAGGAACTAACTTGAGCGGTATCAGAAGACATTTTATATTAGATAATATTAACAAATATTTCAGAAATGTATCAATGAAGAATCATTACAATTAGGACTCAATTGCTCAATACAAAAATATTAAAATTGACATTCACGAACAGTTTTTTTTGTTAAGTTTACCCTTTCACGAAAGGCTAAGGTACCAAGTTGTACAGCCTGAACAGAGTAAACGTAGTCAATAACATGTTACAGCAGTGTACATGTATTATATAATATACTATTTGTAGGAATGTAATAAACTTTATGTAAAACTCGCTTCAGTAATGTTTGGGAAACCGTACCACATCTTAATGTCCTCTAATTTTTAGAAATAAAAGTTGTCAGTATTTACTATTAAGTAACAAAACAAGATATTGTGAAGGTTTTGCTATGCTTAAAAAGCACGAGCTAGTACGGGCCTAGAGTAGACGTTCCCATTACCCAGACATTAACACTAGAGGTTAATGTCCGGGTAAACGCTGTGTGACAAGTGCGGTGGTCTTGCCAACATTGAATGCCATCCGCCGTTTGTCTAACCACTCAGATGGATGATTTGCCTAGGCGACGCAAAGTAAGCACTGTAATCTACATACAGTGCCAGCTTTACATAATCTCTATTCAACTCCTAGACGCGACCGTCCAGAGTAGGTCGTTTGTGTATACATGTACGCATATAAATGCGTTGATCAGCAGCTTCCTTGAGGGACTCCGGCTTCAATTCCAAGCACTATCGAATCGAATTCCTCGCCGGTGATAAAGAAGCTTCTTTATCTCCGGTCGTCAAAGAATCAAGCCACTTAGCCGTACGAGCACAGAATTCTTCTGTGCTCGTAGACGTACGAATTTAAGGAATTCGCTCAATGAGTTTCACTACGTGTGAAAGTAGCGTTATTGGTTGGTAGTTTTCTGGAAACCATAGGTCTATACCTGTTTTCGGCAGTAGTATAATTTTTCCCTGCTTCCATATACTGGGGAAATGGCAGGTTCATAGTATATAACATAGCACTATTACAAAACCCCTAATAAGTAATATGAGAAAACCGAGACGCTAAATTTTACTATTGACTTTATAGGAACTAGCCGACGCATAGGCCTATCTCATATAAAAATGAAAGGTTCTTGTTTAGCAATAAGCGTGATTGGTAGAAAGTCATCCATCACACTGATTTTTTTATTTTTACCATTACATATCGATTTCAATAAATAATTCTCTCCTTATGTGATTTTACTTAATTTGTATTAATAATTATTAATTACATTTGATTGATATTTATAAGACTTTATGTCTATTTATTTTGTTAAATTTTGATCAGAAAATGATGTAAAATTTACTTATTTATGACAACCACAAAGTTTTTAAATTCGTAAATATTTTGTATCAATAGGAAAAAAGTGATTTGGGAAGATTTGAAATTAAGGCACTATGCAATGACTGACTGTTCTAATACATCGAAAAATTAAATTATTTTTAGAATATAAAAATATCTTTATCATTTCATTCAAAACAACTACTATGGTGAAACTGAAAATTTCTACTCGTTACTAGGTGCTTTGACCAGAAATCCTTTGCTCGCATTTACTAAAAAATAAACAAAAAAGTCTATAGTCTTTGGGTTGTGTGTATATACTGTACTTCTCTATTACTACTATATATTCCTATTCTAATCTTTATTGTTATGGTGATTGTGTTTGTTGTTTTGTGTTTTCGGGTGACTAATTCATGCAATTTTTGATAAGACATTTCTTAATAATTGACTTAAAATAAATTATAATGCTCAAGTATTAATTGTTAGAGGTAATGTTTTTAAAATTAATGCCTTTTCGTATTTATGATAGCCGGTCTCCGTGTGGCCGGTAGTTTCATGTTCTTTCCTGATCTAACATACTTTGGGTGTATGCAATTTTAATTGTATCTATATACAAGTGGTTCTACGGGAAGAATTAATTATATTATTTCATATAATCATTCCTTTAATTACTTGCAAAAGTTTTATAGTACACTTCTGCTAATTTGTATAGAATATTTTCGAGCGACAATTTATTTTCATGGAAATTTCCTTTATACTCTACTATATAATACATTCTAAATTATATTTCCATGATAAAAGTACGCTTTTCTCCAGGTACAAGTAAAGAAACTTACAAAAATAAATTTCTTTCCTGATAGTGTATTTATTATTTGTAGCTATGCATTTTACTGTTTAGTTTATCACCAAAAAAATAAGTGTTATTTCTAATTGTAAGTGTGACAATTAATTTTTAACCAAAGATTATAATTGTTCCAGTTAAAAATGTCTATTAAAGAAGAAGATGAGGTGATATGCCAAACATTCATGGTAAAAAGATCTCAGAACAAGAAACTGTTTACTCCAGTTAATTACAGAAAAAGATTCTTAGTCCTAACCAAGAAGGCCCTTATATATTATGATTCTGACAACCAGGTAAGTGATTTTTATAGTTTGAACATTTTTTTATAATTATAAACAACAAATATGCTTATAAATATGGTTCTTCTAACACTTAATAAACTTACTTGATAATTGTTCACTTCATAATTTATTAATTTTTCATGCTATCCAGGACTATCAATAAATCTTAAGGTATGTTTTTATTGTTGATAAATAATTGTTTTTTACTTTTTAAAGGCGGAGAACTACAAAGATTTTTGTATTTTAAAGTTAAAGTTTTTCTATTATGAGCTTGTGTTGTACCATTTACTGTTTTAAAGAAATTTTATAAAATAAGTAATAGTTCATTCCAGATGTATCTTACATAAAAGTATTCTTTGTGGACAATTTTTTCATAATTATGTTATTTCTTATTCATGCCAACATTAAAAAAATATATTAAACAAGTTTGTCTTGTGTATGTTTCGTTAATACCTCAGGCAACTGGAAGAGCTTTAAAAGAGTTTCATTATTCAAGTTCATTGTTCAGTGTTCATTATTTGGTGGTCAAAGGCTTTTAATGTATAATAAGTTAAATTGAAAGATGTTTTTAATATTCGGACAAGATGCATAATAGAATTCTAGCATTATAGACATTTTGACTATTTCTGAAACTTCCATATTGAGTATCTTTAATAATACTATAGTTTTAATTTAAATAATTTTATAATTTGGCCTTGTTATGGGGTTTGTGCCTGTTCTAGTACTAATTAGATGTATGTGTAGAAATTAGTTACTAAGATAGCAACAATGTACACAATTTTAGAGTGTCAAAAGTAATTATATATTATGTCAAATATGACAATAAAGATACTGGTGATTGATACATACTTACATACACTATTGACTCATTAACCCACGTGGATTTTGGACCATTTTGTGCCTCTTCCAAGGATTAAGTTTATGCAAGGCAAAACAGGCAACTGTTACAACTTTATCTTTCCAGTGGCATTTTAGTTGCTTGCAAGATAATTATTAATTATTAATCAAACTAATGCATTCTACTAGTTCAGGTTTCCAAGAGGAAATTGCACTAACATACAGCAATACACATTTATGGACATAGTGAAGGTTTTTGACTCCATTGAAATTTGGGCTATTCTAGATTTTTTATAATGGTGCCAAATTAACTGACAATACATTGAAGAAACACAGTGTAATTACAATAAAATATAAATACATAACTGATCAATTGCGGTTGGATCACAAATACTTTGAGGAAGTTGTCGACTGGGTGATCCTTTTGGGTTGGACAGATTTTTATGATATGAGAGATATTAATATCTGAATCAATATATCTATTTCTTTATTTATTTTAAACTTTATTGGTCACTTTACAAAAAGGGTTACAAAAGGCGGATTTAATGCCGTAAAGCATTCTCTACATATACATTAAAATAACATTAGAAAGAGTAGAATTAGATGTATTTGTCATTTAATCCCTTTTACTTTATTACCCAGTACTAGTGAACTTCATGTTTTCCTGTATCATTTGGCATACGGTAAAATTAACTTCACCACTCCTTCTTCACCTCGCGAATTGTATAGTTTTTATAATTACCCAAATAAGGCAATATGTGGTAACAGTGCCAATGTGCAGGCTAATTGGCTTAGTGCCGGTAAATGTATCAGAACTTGCATCTATAAAGGTGTTCAGTGATGAACTAAATGCAATGCAAAATAACATTGTATTTGATTTTATCTCTCGTAATTCTTAGAAATTTTCATTTTAATAATTTAATAGCTTTTAGGCATTCTCTGTAGTTGCAACATAATTTAAGGTAACATAATTAGAAAAAAAAAAATTACTTAAATTAATATTTTTCGTCTATGGACTTATATATTATTTTTTATTTCATATTTTTATGATATTTTGATTTATTATCTGATCTTAGTGTTTCTTTTTAAATATCGTAAATATACAGATATGGCACATGTACATTTACAGTTTGATAATTGTATAAAATACATGAGATATTATTTTTAAAGCGATAACGTATTACCAATTAATATTTCACGCACCTATTAGTATGAAGTAAAATACATTGTTATTTTTTGTGTCACAAGTTCCGAGATTCCATTTGTTCGACGTACCTTTTTACTTGTCGATGTGACTCATGCTCGTTCCCGAGGTAGCTCGTAATTATTGACTGGTCACTTTTGTACGCCTAGGTCATGGAGGTATAGATGTATAATTTTTTGCCCATTCAAAATATATTCAAAACGTTCAAATCTATTTTATTCAGCTTTTGTTTGTTATTTAAGAATCATGAATATTTATGATTTTGAGATTATGACCAGTCTGCACTTGCCTATGCAATAAGATATGTTGCATTTCTTCATCTTCTATTGCATTCACCACGGGTAGTGTTGTTAGAAGTTGTTTGGATTAATTCCAGCCGCAGAACTTAATCAATTTACGTGGACGTTGGGTGCGTTTTTAAGTACGCTGAATGGTCTTTCTTTTCGATAGCGGTCCGAGTCGAGGTTCTAACCTCCTTATGAGGGCCCCTCGGGTCGTATATCGCCCCCCCCTCTGTTGTCGTTGACGTTCTTAATCGCAGGGGTCGGAGCGCAGCGGTGCTGCAGCAGCATTCTACGTCCCAGCATCGTCAATGCCTCATTACTCAGAGGTGCCGCCGCTCGCGAATCTGTTCCGAAAAAGCTGTAGAGGTCACTAGACCAACAGCATCACATATACTCAAAAGCCGGCATGTTGAGGTTGGAGGAGTATGGGATATCTCTTAGGTCGTAACGTGTTCAGCGACTCTTAATTAGTATAAATATGAAGTTTTATCATACTTCTGGTCGATCTATTTGCTCAAAGCTAAGCAGGTCATTTGGCACGCCAATCCACTGAGTCCAAACTTGCAAGTTGGTTATTTTGCTCTGTAGTGCCTGTCCAAATGTGACAAAACTACTCCACACACAACCGAACTGTTGTGGTGTGAAGTGCCCACTACCTGGACTCCCATGATAGCATATCTAGTCCAGTTAGTCCCAGACGTATTGCTTTCTTGTTGTTACAGATTTTGCTTTGTTATTGTTATGAAGTGAGCTTCCATATTGTACTTAGTCCTTACAAATTCCATGACCACATAGGGTGTAGCGTCTTAATAATAAAATCTTGAAAAGCTTTTGACATTTGTAGTTGGGAGACTCAGAGCCATTGACCGACAAGTGTTATATATATTTATAATAACTTAATAATAGTTATTATAATGTTATTAAGTAATTATTAGTTATTATTTAGCATTTAAAATTAGAAGATTATTTCTACAATTTTTATGTAATAACACATAGCACGATATAACACAATTGATCCATTATTAAATAGATGATATATTTCTTAGAGTTTACTTAGTGATAATCATAATTATTAATTTATAAAGTATTAGAAGAAATGCCAAAAAACTAACATTTTATATTCGTTAGGGCTGGCGTAATCTTTTACTGTTAAAAAACTTTTATTGAAATGTAGTCGGTATAAAATGTATGTCCTCTAAACATGTTCCTAGCCGTCGAGTTCGCGGAAACACAGAATTTTCATATTCCTATCCGCGTTTTGTTTTCATTTGTTCGTATACGTTGATATTAGGTAGAGCGATGGGCCCCTGTTGCTGGAGCATTAAAACTTAAAAATACTATAATCTTCTTACATAGTATTAATTAGCTTTTCTTTTTTATAGTATATATATGTATAGGCGGCAAACGAGAAAGCAGCCCAGCTGATGGTAAGTGATCACCGCCGCGCATGAACATCCGCAACACCATAGGAGTCGCAAATGCGTTGGCGGCCTTTAAGGAAGGTGTAGGCTCTTTTATTGAAGGTCCCTAAGTCGTATTGGTTCGGAAACACCGCAAGCTGATTCCACAAAGTAGTTGTGCGTGCCAGAAAATTTCGCGAGAAGCGCACAGTAATGGATTGCCAACCATCGAGATGATGAGAGTAAAATTTTAATTCTGTCGTGATGTACGATATTTAAACTCAGCGGCTGAAATTAAAACGAACTGTACATACTAAAGTTAAGCAAATGTAAAATATTATTTTAAGAGAAACATTTTATTGTTTGTCAAAATTCCTCGTGCAGTTATTAAGGTCGGGAAGTCAAAGTGTGCACTAGGTTTCCGCGATGCGCATGTGCGAATTGGGCGTGACTGCCGATTGTGGCGGCGGCTCCTGACGGCAGTTCCGCACCGGCATCGGCGCTCGTTCCTTGATTCCCTTCAGCTGTCCCGATATCCTGGTAATTATCATTCATTTTAACTTTACATATGTGACATGTATTAAAACTATTTAAAGGTATAGAACTTAAATAGGTCTCCATTTTGTTCATTTTATATATAACATCAACGAACCGATTGATAACATTACGCGCTTCCCGTTTCTTAATCATGCAAAACAATTATAGTAAAAAAAAAACTAAATAGGTGCGGTTTGTTCATTAATTGATATTTTTTGTATTTTTTAAATTATTAAACGTAACTATTACTTTAATAGGTGTGCTTCTGTGTTTCACTTTATTGATTCTAATAACGCAATTGAAAACCGGCTTTTGTCACATGACGATTTTAAAAATCTATATGTATTTTTACTGATATAATTTGGTTTATATGTAGTTATGTTATATGTTATAATTAAATTAAAACTATTTATTGCGTTTTATGTTACTCAGACAGAATGCATCCTGTATGGTATCAACGTGTTATAGTGGATAAATAGCTTAATTCGTCATGTTTATTGTGACATATTTTTCTTTTAACCAGAAGTTTAACTAATGCTTGATTCATTATCATAATATAAACGTATGTATTTCTAGATATAATATATATAAAAAGTTTTGTTAGGTATATCTTAAGTTACACATATATATTATATATATTTATATTTTTGTATCTGTTGTACGTTTTATAAATAAATATTTTTTTTTATACTTATGACATTATATTAATTTCTTTTGAGGTTCGTTTTATTTTATAATTCATATCATATGTTGATATAAACATTTAGAACAAACCGATGACTTATATTTTTAAATTTAAGGTTTGTTTAATTATTTTTATTTTTATGGCAAGAAATTTAGTTTTTCACAAATATAAAAATCAGTATATGGTTATATCAGTAGTTGTTATATAAACACAAAGGAATACAAAATAACATGTCGTGATTTTTTTAGTTATATTACACTTTCTTATGTCTTACGTTGATTTATACGAAATGTATTATTTCGTGTAAAACAAATAGGTATATATAATATTTAGCCAAATCGTTTTTTCATATACTTGGCGAAGAAAAGAAATTGTATTTTTTAAAACTTGCTTGTTACGGCAGTATAAAAATTGATGAAATCCATTATTATTATTTATATAGAAAATTTAGATGGTCATATTGGAATCACTCCTCATAATAAGTGAAGGGAGCGACCCTCCGCACTAATGTATGTACATACCGGCAGGTCGTGGTTTCTATGCGTCCCGCGTTGCGTAGGTATACCATCTGTTTGAAACTTTTAAGACAGAAGAACTTAAAAATAAAAGCTTAGTTTCTGATTAATTTAGAATAACGACTAAACCTCTGTGAAAACAAACTTGTGAACTTTTCGCAATAATTTGTAAATAAAAAATAAATAAAAGAAAGAAGAATAATGTTTAGAAAAAAATAAATGTAAGACGGGCGGAACTCAATTTTTTCTTATTTTCTGGCCTTTCGTTGATCTTGTAATGTTATTAAATCTATTAAATTCGGGTTTTAAAACGGACCTTACTTTTTTCCTTACGTCCGAGACTAAGAATATTCGTGGCTTGTTAGTATAATACTCGTATAATTGGGAAGGAGTATAGTATCGTTTAATGTTTACTCTACGACTACGACGTCTATCACTATATCAATACTATTATAAAATTAACAGAACTATGTCTGCTGTACATTGATGAAGTTATTCTCAAAACTTAGCGATAACGACCACTTAAAGTATATTAAAATGTTCATATTATTGAATTTTCACTATTTTTGTTTGTTACCTTTATTACATTAAATAGTTGAATGGGGAATGAAGCTATTCCAAAAATATGCTTTTGGGGAATAAATTTTAGGGAAGTAATCCAATCCCTATTAAGGGTTTCCAGATCTGATCACACAAAGCTTTGACCTTAAATTGGTATTAATCAGCAAGTTTTTGAACCAAGTCCGCATAATGAATGCTTTGCTAGCGCTTACTCCAATAAACAGAATTAAATTTAATTCTTTTCAATTTTAAATTCAATCTGTTTTTTCATTAGTTATTATTTTAATAGGATTTTCTTATATCATTTGTGCAAATCCTGTATATAACACAGGCCCTTCATGTTTTGGCTGGTAGCCCTAGAAACGAACGAATTCTAACTAAAATCTACATTCTTTCTTATTTATTATATATAATTATATGTAACACTATATATTTTTTATATAATTAAATGATGGAGTGTGTTGGGTATGGTCCCGATACATCCCGTTTTTATGGTGAGAATAGTAATATGAGCAATTTTTACGGAGTGCCCTTAGCGAGGCGTTCTGATTGTTCGTGAAGGGGTCTTTTGTATCGTCTCTTACTTTAAATTTTGTCCTTTTTGTATTTTACGACTGCATTTGTCAGTTCAACCTGTAATTATAAATTGTATGTGGTTTTCTCTAGAAAATGTCCTACTACGTATACTTTCTGCCGCAACGCAATTTTGAGCATGTCTCCTTGATATAATTTTTCTCATGATCTGCAATATCATACAATGCTCAGCAAGCGTTTCTTCACCTGTGGCTGCTGAGGCCCTTCATCGTACGCAACAGTATTCAGTTATAAATAAAATGTGTAAGCATGTTTAAAATTTATATAAACATAATATATAATAAGTTATATATATGATGAGATGAGTTCCAAATAATATGCGAGTTCTACGTGAAAGGTAATTATAACCAGGAAGAACATCAAAAAGTAATAAAATTTTCACGGTTTCAATGATAACCCTTAAAATCGTACTTTACAATTTCCGCCTGAAGCAAATTAGCCAAGTACGCTGATTAAATATTTTTAAATTACAATTTCTTATATATCTAATTCGCATCTATATATTAACATTCGCATATATATTGGGTCTTTACATATGAAATTGGTGTTTGTTTAGGAATTTCAAATTTATTTATATTTTTTGTATTTGTGTTTCGAATTTAGTGATTCATTTGTTTTCGGGCCATTTGTTTTTCTTTGATATCGTTCTGTTAACAAAATGGAAAACTTTTAATATCGCGTTATTTACGAATATGAGTTCTACCGTGGCACCGGCGCTGTAGATACAGCTCAAAGGATTAATAATGTGTATGGGGAAGCTACTGTAAAAGAAAGCATGCTAAGTTTTTGGTTGCAACGTTTTCATTCTGGAGATTTTGACCTCCAAATCAAACCCCGCGGCAGGCCAGAGACCTAAGTTGACAATGAAGAATTATAGTTGATCGTGGAAGCGGATTTATTGCAAACTAGGTCATAATTAGCGGCAGGCTTCGGTGTGAGTGACAAAAAATTTTTAATTCACTTGAAAGATATCACTGATACCTTAGACCTTGAAGTTTGAATTTTTTCCCGAAAAAGATTTCAAAATATCTTGTATTACTCAATGACCTTCTAATATAATAAGATGACCATTGTACAAAGCAATCTCTACGGATTTTAAAGATGCAAGACCGATAAATAAAGACGCCAACCTCCATCGACACACAAAGTTGTATCTAAATTTAGGTATCACAATGTTGTAAAGATAAAGATAAAGATTTTTTAAATTGAGTTTTGATAAAAGAGCAATATTTCTGAAAAATTCTTAGTAATAACAGCAGCAGTCCATTTCACATAATTAAAACGCAAAACTTTTTGAACCGTTGCTTCCCAAATCGGCACATCGTTCTGATCAATCGGGATCATTACATTCCAGAAGACTGAAATCTGATACGATATTAGCTATCAAGAGAAGTACTACAGCTATTTCGTGAGTATCTCTATGAGACTAGTCGCACGTATTTTAGGTATTTCGCAGTGGAGTGTTTAGTCTTCAATGCTTAAGCGGAGCAAAACTCTTGGATGAGAAGAAAAAAGAAGAAAAAAGCTTTTGGATGACAGGGTGATCTGCTAATGACAATTTTCTCAAAACACCTTGTATACGGATGATTCCAAATTGGGACACGAAGGTATTTTAAACCAAACTCAAGAAGTCCAAAACGCAAGCGAATCCGAACCATATTTCCTCACAGCTGTATCGAACAGAGAAAATAATGACGCGTTTCTGAGTTAAGAACTACCTCTCCTATGAGAAGATGTTAACTTACAAACACGATATGATTGTACAGCAGTTGAGAGTTGCTGCGTACACTAAAGGAGGTCTGTCCGCGATTTTCCCGATGATAGTTTGTGGGAACAGTTTGATTGGATGGGAAGGACCGATTTCTATTTGACACTAGTTCATTTTTACGGGGCATATGAAAGACCTAGACTCGCTACTAAAACTCCCTTAGTATCAGTTGAGCAACTTCGTCAAAGAATTGTGAAAGTAATTGCTATAATGCATAGGCAACTGAAAAGACTTCGAAGATAACCGAAGCTGAAATACGGAAAAACAAAATATTTTGAATATTTGTGAATAATTATAGATATTTTGTAGAAGACCAATAAATATATAAACGAAATAAGTTTAGAAGAACACGACGCAACGTTATGCGGTCCACCAATGGCTGACCCTGTAAATTAAATCCAACTACTCAGTAATAGGCCTTCCCTATAGAGAGGGCATTGAGGCATAGTTTGCCATGCGACTCCACTCCGGATTGACAGACTTCACGTCTTCTAGATGTGCAGGTTCCGGGTATCCTACTCTGTTTTCTTGCATACCGTGATAAAAGTCCAAAAAAGGAAAACACACTGGTAAAAGCCAGCTAGGATTTTGACGTCTCGTACAGTGGACAACCCATACATACACTTAATGTTATAACTATTTAGTGAGCATTTAGCTATACATCCAATAACTATTTAATCACCTCATGGTTAAAATTATTTGCTAAAAATAAATATTGCTTAAATTATCAAGCTTTCCGTTACTAAAGCCATTCATTTAATATGATTAGTGCTGAGTAATCCGATACTAAATGTTCATTTCCCGGGCACAGGAAATAACTTTACCGGTGGCAGGTAGGGCTGTACACGAAATGGTTGCATATGTCATTCTCACTAGCTGAATTATATATTAACATGGAAACTTATGTACTGTTAAATAAGTTCTGTTTATATTCAAATATGGTACATATCATGATGATGTCTTTTTGATAGATTTCACCCACGGATCTTCTGATAATTTCTCACTGCGAAAGATATACATATTATCTTATCGTAAGTGTTTGCGTAAACACAGCGACTCATATGTCATCACCTTCCTTGGTTTGATGTAATGTATGTCAATGTAAATCAGAAGAATGTTCAGATGTTCAGGTAAGTGTCGAGGACACGGGAATTACATACTACGATCCCAAAAATTTACAATTTGTGGTACACAAATATTGTTCTTTTCGTTCTTCTTGTGTATAAAATAATATTTTGAGTTTATTCCAAATTAAAATAGTGCATTGCAGGACGCCTTACCAAGAAAGTTCCAGCAAAGTTTAAAACTGCTCTGAATAGTTTGCTTATCACACAGAGCAGGCGGGTCGGTGAGTGCAGTGTAGATTTTTTTTGTTACCTATATTTTTTATTATATTTTGAGATAATTACTACTGCCCGTCACAACCACATTCATCCTTGATATCATAATCAAGATGCGCGGACTGAGGACCTGAGAACTAAGTTGGAACGCCTCGTCAACAGTAATGACGTCTCCCGTTTCTTTCTTTCACCAGACGAAATTCAGTAGCGATTAACTATCATTTTAGGTTGTAAAGAGTGATTCACGTCGTCGAGTTGACCTATTGGTACTACAGCTAACATGCGTCTGGCATAACTCTAACACGTAAACTATCTATATACACATATGTATAAATTCATATATATATACCTGCCAGTGAGCTTTTGAATTCTAGTTTGAGTCGATTGATCACAATCCTCAGAGTCTTCGGAGGTGAAGTTTGGCGAAAAGCTTGGTATATTTTTCTTCATGCCTGAAATAGATTACTTCAAAATATAAAAAGTAAAACCTATTTAAAATAAAATGTTTTAAATCACTTCAATGGCTTCAAACTCTCTCATATAAATGAGATACTTACCGTTCTCATAAATTGATATGAAAAATGATTTTAAAAATATAGTATAAGGTATAATTGAAAAAAATTCTATTAAAAGCTCGAATGCGGGAGAGCTGTGTATTGTATTATACGTATTTAACTCGTATGGAGGTGCCCACATGACCTAGTGGAATTTACACATTCCGATTTTTGTTTCCGCTGCAACGAACCCAATTAGCGGTAACTGTAGCGTGAACTTTCGCATTGTCATTTTTTTTTCACGAAACTAACATGTAATTTATTGCAGCGTTAAAATATATCCAACATTTTATTTTTACGTGAGAACTTTTCTTTTATGTCGTATGTCAATGTCGAATGCATTGTTTGTAGAAAGACATGCTTATAACGGTCATAGAGTGTAGGTATGAGTCAAGCCTATTTTGAATCGACTTAGTGGGTGGTTTTAATGGTGTCGAGTCTGTCTAGTGAATAGTAAGTTGATTTAATTCAAAGTTGGTGTTATTTATTAAGGTAATAGAAACAAAAACTATATTGACATTATGACTCCGGGTCGTTGTTTAACCTGGTTCATTATCGTTTTAATATCAGACTGCACGATACCGTGCTTCTGCTTGGTTGTTTTTGTGGTGATTCCTTACCATGGAACCATTCATCATCATCATTATCAGTAATAAAGGAGCGCTGCTTTGCCGTCTATATACTATCTTATGCTGATATTTCGTGAAAGCTTAGTCCTTCCCCGCTCGAACCGACCTATTCTTACCGATAGTTAATAACTTCGGCCTTAGTAAATATTATTGATTTATACTTGGTGCATTGTTATCGTCACCTTATCTCTGACGACGGAACCCTTATTTAGATCTTATCGCATTCGTACCGCATATGGAAGGACGACGAGTGAATGCCGTGAATATTTAATGTCTTGTTTTACGGAGCGTTATAATATATTCTGCTTTCAAGACAACTTTTGACTGTAGATAGAGCAGAAACACTAAGACTAGGGCTCTGTTCTAAAGCTTTTAAAGTCAATCGCGTGAATAATACCATATAATTTCAAGATAGAGATAAAGCTAGCTAGGCTCTAATGACAAGTTACTAACAGCTAAAAAGAGTCGCGTGTTTAATATTAGTTAATATTATGGTAATAACGAATGAATCAACAAACACGCATTGTTGATACAATAGATGAACGGAAATACTATACTTAAGAATAGATAGAGTACAATCTATAAACAAGGGAAATTATTAATTAAAGTGATTTTTACCAGCATAATCTATAATTCAAAATATAATTTATAAAAAAATATCATGATACAAATACAAAAATAAATACAAAGTATAATTAGAAAAGATAAACAATCAAGGTTTATACTTAGGTGTACTGTAGGTAATTATGGATAAGTTCTAAAAAAATGGTACGTTTTTTATCTATAATCTTAAATATTAGATAAGATTATTCTCAGACGTTTTGGAGATGTCGTAATATATACTCTGAAGTACGCGACTTTAAGAAAAGAGAACACTGCCCGTGTTCAGGTAAAATGAGGACGGTAGCATTATTGTGAAGTCAGAATTCTAGCTCAATGACAATTTTCTTTTAAAGTATCTCTACGTCGCGTTTGCTAGTGGTTTTATTCAAGCATTTACATTTCAAAAGATTGTTTTGTTTTGAATTTTACTCATTTGTATTTTGTTTTATATAATATTATCTAACATGTGCTTATCACAATCAAAAAAATTGAAATTCAACGCAAATAAATGTACACTGATGTCGTTTTGAAAACATAATGAGAATTAATTTTTTCCAATTTGTTTATTTGTTACCTTTTTTAAGAGCCTGTACGATACTTCACTAAATATTTGTTTGACTTCTCATTCGCCGTAATAAAGCAGTCCAGAGGTCAATATTTTTAAAGATAAGGGTAAAATGGTAATTTTAGCGTAATGTTAGTTAATCAATTACCATGGGTAGCTGCAGCGTGGTACAGCCTTCAACTGCATGAATAGGGTCACTTGACTGAGGAGGGCGACATAACATTGCTGTGTTTCGTCTGGCGAGTGTAGGGAATTACTAGAAATAAGGCATTTCATCACTGTCCTGACACTGACAACGTGTATCTTCAATCCATGTTGAGGATAGACGGCCTACAGTTATCACTTACCGGCAGGTGATCTGTGTGCTCGTTTCACACACTTAGTTTCTTAAAAAATCACAAATCACAATTCACGAAACACAAATTGTTAATTAATAATATTATTTACAGATCCAAACGATTCTTATAGGAAGTAAATATATTCTTGAAAATTTCTGTGTAATATGTCGTTTATGTATGTATTTGTCTTCTCTTTGAGAGCATAGGATAATTAGGTTATAGAGCTTTGAACTGCTAAGTGTCTATTTTGCGGCTTCTGTACACCACCTCCAGGAAGAAGAATAGTTATGGGTAAGCACATATCAACTGTAAATATAAACTCTAATCTTGAGTATGTTTTACTTATGATAATTGGGTAACGTAGATATTGTCTCAATATCATTTATATTATACATGTATAATTTTTATTTGTTTTAAAATTATATACTTGATCTATGTGACTGACACTATGTCACCTGCACTATAAACTTTGCGTAGAGTCCGTCAATCCGTAATGAAAACTGTTTATTAAGTTCTTATTGGTGACAGAATAGATAGTGGATCCGGGGAATGGCCTCGCCCTCGCAAAATTTCAGCGTGATATAGTAGCATATAATACCCAAAATAGCAATAGTGGCACGACTCCTGTTTTTGGTATGGTGAGGGTAGGAGACCGGGGATCCAAGTACTGGTAACCGGATATTCAGTGTTTAAGGGTGACATGTGCATGTTGAATCATTGTTGAGGATGGTTGTATGTGTTTATGGGCCTCTCATCACTTACCATTAGGAGAACTGTGTTAGTTTGATACCCTCAGTATTATGAAATAAGCTGATATTGAAAATGTGAGCATTGCTTATGAAATTCAACCCGTGAAAAAAGGAGGGATAGCTTATCACCTGATGGTTTTGGTTGGTGATGATTCTTGCGGCCGACGATTCTCGATATAAAATCATAATGCAGATTAAGGCCACCATGAATGACTAAGGTATAAATAATGCCATGGTACCAGTATTTTTTTTATATTTTCAATGTCCGGGCTTATTGCATAGTACGCGAGTAAATTTCAGTTCAATTCTCGGTGGCATAAATTAAAATGTTAATTGTAATTAAGTGCTGATTTTTCATGTAAAAGGAAAACATCGAGAGGAAATTTGCATGACTGATATATAAAATACTAAATATATAAAAACTGAATAATAAAAAATAAATCAAAAGTGCACCAATCAAGTGGTGGACTATGCTCACCCTTTCTAGAGAAGCCCAGCCCATATCGCTATGCCCAGCAGTGCGATTTGTTATTTATTAACAGATTGTATTGCTGTTACTTTTAACTTTTATATTAATTAAGGTCTCTGGATTTTTTCATTCACTATACACGTTGATATTTTGGGTAGAGGTGTTCTATGCCCAGTTTAATTAACCTGCCTTCAACATCGCTCTACCGTGTATGAAATATTATGTCAAAGTTCAGTAAAAAACGCAGTGAAACCGCGCATAGGCGTTGACTCATTCTCCTCTTGTAATTATTAAGAATCGTAGATTCTCACACTAAAGCTTGACATTTCATATAAATATATTATTAACTTTAGTCAACCTCGCCTATGTGGATTTGTAAAGAAACTGGAACACTTTTGACTCTCTTCTAATCGCAAATGAGATTTAATTCGAAACATAATATGCAAATGTATGTTTTAGGGTGACCCATCAGTTTTCTCCGCGCCACGCTGTGAATGACTACCTGGCTGTGTAAAATATGTAAGGTTATCTCTGGATCGTTTTAAGGTATCGGTTTCTGTGGCCACGTTGACAAAGTATATAAGTGTAATTATATATATATATATGTATATATATCTATATGTATCTATATATATGTATATATATATATATATATATATATATAAATATATATATATATATATAAATGTATATATATTTACATACACACCTTATGACGAAAACAGGCTTTAAGCACTTCTTTCTCCAGGGACATGAATAAAACCCTTTTTCATAATAATTTCAAAATAATCTCAAGCATGTCATAGACGGACGAGACTTGACACTAAAATGTTCATCGAAATCGCACTTGGTCTAAGGAAAATAGACCTTCAATTGTTGCGAAGCCGTGACTTCATTGAAGATAGTTCTTGTGTGCATTTTGTGGTAATGGAAACTTTTGGTTTTGCGGACTGGTCTGCTATGATCTTTTTCCTCAAGGTAAAACGATCAATTCAGCCAAATATTTAATTTAAATTTGAAGCCGTTATAGCAGAAAAACTGCTAAAATTGGCGAACTGACGTGGCGTATTTTTTTTATCACAACAACGCAAAACCGCATATTGCATTGGTAGAAAGTTAAGAACTACTGTAGTGTTATTGGGTCGTTCTATCTACTCTGCCATGCTCCATCCGATTATTCTTGACTTGTTCCTCTCGTCAAAAAAAAACTTCGTGATAAACTTTTCAAATCAGTAAGCGAAATAAAAACGCACCCTGAAGAATATTTTAAAAATAAAGTCCTAAAGTTGTAAAAGTAAAAACCTATTCATCTTTTATAAAGTAAAATACGTGGGGCAACTGAAAGTGGAACTGATCATGAATGAAAGTCTCTAGAAATATATTATTTTTTAATTTGCGACACTCATTTTTTTTTCATTGTGGCGTCCTTTAGTGTAGTGTTTGTTATTATAATAAATTTAACCAACGAATACTTCTTACCATTATTTTATAGCAATTGGCAGCGGTATGTTAGTTATTTATTCATTGGAAACATTTACGAAAATATGCTTTAGAGTCGCATGCCGGTTTGTACGGTACAAGTGCACGGAATAGAGAAGAACGGAAGACAGATGTTGCATACTTTTAAATTTTAAAGTCACAGATGTAAAATTTAAATTCAGGTATTGATTGTCCAGAATAATAACTCCAGTATTATGCTAATGCTATTATTCAGTTTTGTCTATTTGCTTTAATGGTTCGTACACAATAAACGGAACACTTATGGTATCATCTTGGTGTCTGGTCTGTCTGCTACAATCGTTTTTCTCACAAACTATTTCACGTTTGTGATTGAACCTTGGAGTAAATATAATAAGTAATAAGCAGTTACCTAAATATTAGTTAAGGTTCAAAAGTTTAATTGTTGGTATTCAATATTTTTAAAGCACGATTTCAACAATGTATAATTCATGAACAATTTATTGTACGGAACACTGATTGTGCAATAACAACTAATACTTGTACAAGTCCCGTTGTTTGTTTGTGGGACTCGATTGTTGTTTATTGAAATACATATATATTTATTGTATTGCGAGGAACTTTACTGTGTATCAAAAATTTGTTGGTTTTTAAGTTTGGGCGTGTTGTTTGTCTATCCCAGTTATATTCCGTATCCTTGACACGAAGGTTGTGGTCCGATTTTATTGCAGGTGCATTAAATTGACTAGTATGGGGACGTCGAATGAGTGCCTCTGTGTTTGCGCAAACGTTTACGGCGCTATATAACATATATCTTTAGATGTCTGAATATAGCCAGAAGATATCGCCGTGGTTAAAATCGACCAGAACGATATATTTACACATTATTATATAGATAAGGGAAGGCTACACTTTGCTGACATTTAAATTATCTACATACTATTAATGTAACTTAAAGTTATATCTATTCCTTGATTTATTCAAACCTCATTTAGGTCAGTTAGGATAAAGCGAGCGGAGGGCCGCGAGTGATGGCCTGTTAAAAGGTACATTCAATATTCGTGTATATGTATGTATAATCGGCAGATGTCATGAACGTTGTTGTGATAAAGGATAATATTGTTATGTCACAGTTCATGTTAGCTATTATATGTGTGTATTTGTCGAAAGCAAAGTTGGAAAGTTGTACGTCCTATTTCCTTGGCCTTTGCTGGCATCGTGCCATGATACGGTGTACTGCGCCTTGTTCAATTTATTTCATTCACTTCCAACATTTGTAAGGTTCATACGAGTATATTATATTTTATTACATAGTAGCTTTAATGCGGTGGAATTGAAGTTTTATATTTATTGGTAACGTTGTAAAAAGATACATAATACGAATTGATATCAATTTAATATTTTATTCAGTACACCGTGATTATATACCTAGTTGTGTGTTGTTATAAAGGGCTCGGTTGTCGACATAAGTTGCATTTCTATTGAAATCATTTGTTTATATGGTTTTCAAATGCGACGGTCGTATAGATGCTGCACAGATTCCACACCTACAAATTATTTTAATCAGGCACTAAAACTGAATTTTGGTGTTTAAAACCAAAACTTGTACCTAAACCCTGTTTGTATTTACTTTGAATATTTTTGTATGCATAAAATTCGTATGAAACTTACTCTTGTTATAAAATTAGATCATGTTACTTATATATACATTGACGGAGATTATCATGGGATAAGACGGAGTTATTAGGCCACTCTCTGATTCCTAAACGTGTAATAAATTCAATAGAAACCATAAGATAACGCTGTAGTATCTGACTACACGTGAGACAGCAACGATAACATGTTAATTTTAACCGGAACACAGCTTTAATTTTAATCGGAGAATACATATAGACAATGGTATCCACTTTTCACTTGAAGATTTTCCCAGTCGTTGATAGGAAAAAGCCATCACCGCTGTTCAGAATGCTATCACCTCGTTGTAATCAAATATCAAGTCCCATTTGGCACTCCATGGGTGACGATTCCGTGTTAGTTACAGTTGTTAATATTAGAGAAACTTGCTAAAACAGCTGTTCCATACAGAAGACTGAGCAGATGACCATCTCGTTACTATTCAATAGACTGGACAAGCACACATGCACTCAAGTCTAAGTTTTTCTGCAGTACTCAGTACTGCAACGGCATTTAATTCTTCTCAGCCCCTTTGTTAATCACGTTATAGGAGTATTATACAATAATAATACTCGATTGTCAGGCCTATCTATCACTTACAATCTACCGCCGTTGTAATGTTATTACATGGCCTTTCATCTTCCTTAGTGGTGATTTTTATCAGGGATGGATGTGCTCAAGAAGCCACCATCAGGTGAACGGCGCTCGTTTGTCACGTTCTAATTTCGTCAAAAAAATATATTCACGAGATATTTATTGATTTTTACTTAATAAAAAAAATGAGCCATCACACTTTGTTTCTCTTTGTCGATGTGGAATTTATGTATTATTCAATCATTTTTGAATAATGGGCTGAATGTTTTTGACCCACGTAACATTAATTTATTCCTCTTTTTTTCTAGAGGCGGAAGGAACGCGGGCGCATTCCGACGGGTACCATTCATACGGTTGAGCAGGCGCAGTTGGGCGAGCTTAGCAAACAGATCCCAGACGAGGAGGGGGAAAAGAGTCCGTCGTATAGATACCCTTTTCAGGTATGTTTATTGTAAGGAAATATTGCTTTAAATTTGTCGTTATATTAGGTCGTTTTACTTACGTAAAATATAATTTAAAAAAATTTCACCTTTAATATGTTTGTCCTATATTACTACTCGTGACGGGCATCAGCGTTTAAGGTGGATGAAGAACCAACTGTCGTCTACAAAAGTGTCATAACTAGCACTTTAATAGAAATACTAATAAAATTTTAAATTATCATTTACTACTTAAATGTAAATATCAAATTGCACTAAAGTAAATTTCCCTGATTTACCATATGTTCATCGTAGGAACGGGGATATGCAAGTGTCCCGATAATAATAACTTTTAGCTGCTGGTTGGGCATTCCTATTCATAGTAATTAGAAAATGCACTTTTGTTACAATAGTTTATTTTGGTCAAGACGTAAGTTTTTTGTTTAAATTTACCGTAAATTTCTTTTCATTATAAAAAAATTATAACTATTTATACATCACATGCCACTTTTTGTATTGTAATGAAATAATTGATCAATTTAAGAGAATTGCTAAAAGATTTTACGTTAAATAAAAACACTTTTGGTACTTTATTTCGGAATGTGCATAAAATATAAGTTTTTTTAGGATGGTCAAAGTTATTATTTAAAAAATAAACTTTGGCCACTCCAAAAGAGGTTTCTGTTACCTTGACTATCCGAGAATATTACGGAATTAAAATTTAAATAACAAGTTAATTTGTTGTTGTGGCGCTACCGAATTAGTACCCAAGAATGTGATTTGTTGAGGTGAAAACGTCTTAAACTTTCTACTCTAACAAATGTACATTTTCTGGTTGGTCCTAGAATAGCCAGCCAGTAGCTGATTGTAATTTCATTATTTACGGAATACCTTTGCATAAAATATCTTAAATATTGCATTTTGATATACATATGTACATACATACACGTAACAGTGGTAGAGCTACGCTGCAGTTTGTTTCTAGCCGTCCAATTAATGGATCAGTTCGACCGGGGATGGACTATGTCCTTACAGAATACCAGCTTGAAATGGCAACATAATGCTACCGTGTTTCGTCTGTTTAGTGTAGGGATCCGGAGACCCTTATTACTGGTGTCGACGAGGCATTCCATCTCAGTCCTCAAGGATGACAACGCGTCTACATTATGATTCATTGTTAAGGATGAATCAGGTGAACTGTGTGCTCGTTTGTTACTATCAATGTAATAAATAAATAAAAAAAATGTATCTATTATTCTGTAATTTGTTTTATAATATAAGGGATAGTAAGTGATGCCTACGGTCCATGACATTCACATCCATCCTCCACTTAGTTTCTAGATGCACATGCGTTGTCACCCGTAAGGACTGAGATGAAATGCCCCAATACCTTTATTAGTGGCCCCTAATCCCTACAATGCATACGAAACATGTAGCAATGTTATGATGCTACTTCTCGCTGGCATTATGTGAGGACTAAACGTCGACGTCCTAAACCAGGCGAGTGACCTGAATATGTGCTTCTGTTAGATATTATCTGCAGCATACTGCCAAGTAAATAGCGACCGTTATTGCTATCAAATTAAATTGTCTGTTTTTTTTCGAATAAGGTTATTAATAATTTAGTAATATTTTTTAATATTCAAGTTTTAACTAAACATTAATCTCTGTGTGTGTGTGCAGGTTTCCTACTCGGAGAATAACTCTGATTACACCCTATATCTTGTTGCCGGTGATCACAGCGAGCGATTGCGTTGGATTCACTCCATAAGAACTGGTATGAATAGAACTATTTTTATAGTATATGCCTCGTTTACATTATCGTCGATGGTTCGTGTTATCTTTGCAAGTGTGCACAAATCGTTCGTAATTGTTTTCTTTCGCCGCGGAACCTTAGCGCAAATTGTCGCGAAGTTTCCGTATAATGAGGTAACTAAAGTCGAGTTTTTAGTCAACGTAGCATTGCACGAACTATCGCTCGATAATGCAGACGGGGCACACTAAATTATGTAGAAGTATTGGAAACTTGGTACCGCACAGGCATTGGCTAGTAGAGACTCCAGACATACCTAAAATTTCTAACTTTGTTAAAACGTAAATAGTCAACATAGCTAAAATGGTGGTGAGTTTAGCTTAGTTATATATCTATAATCCTATAAATATTATCCATATGCAAGGCAACCGTTTACGGCATTCTGATAAGTATAACGTGGTAATTAGCCGGCAATTAGTGGGAATTAACGAAGTAGCTCATTCCTCGCATCAACTAATGGTTACCGTCACCCATCCCGCGGTGTGAATTTTCCATGCTGGCGACCTAATCGTGAAACTGGTACACAAATAAACAAATTTTAGTTTGAATCTGACAAAGCCATAAAACCCATTGTAACATTGGGGACAATTCCTTTCAAATATCGTCTAAAGTTGAAATCTCAGGCGTGGTTAGCATATCCATTTTTGCTCCATGTTGCGATCCTTAGGAAACAAAGGTAAATTGGTTCAATCCAGACCATCGCCTTCAACTTAAAACCACAAGTTTGGCTGCATATGGAATATTCTGTCGTCTCTCCTGAACGTTAATAGCAACCTCTTTCACATGGCTGTCTTCAACGTGGAGCAACTGCTATGAGCAGTTCAATATGTTCCTCTGTTTATCTCAACACAGTACCGCCATGAAACAAAAAACCATCAGCGTCATCTAGATGGTTGAGTGGTCCACCGCAATGCGTTATGAGTTCCACTTTATATCAATAACGACACCATTGTGAAAAAAATCTCCAGCAGCGGTGTTTCTATCTAGCTACGATGGTGGATTATTCTTGAGAAAACTTTCATATAAAACTAGATATGCTTTGGCGACATCCTTGTTGATGCAGAAATACATATTGCCCCCCTTTGTTATATGAAAAACTGTTGTATCTATAAATAATTCATTCTAACATATCATCAATATTTGTAGTGGCGCCAAGCTACAAGTACAGTATGCGTTAATAACTTGACAAGGAGAAGGATCACCTTTTTACCAAAAAACGACAACGCGCAACGTAGATGGCTTTTGTGTTTTGTTTGGTCAGTACATTAATACCGGAGACTTAACTATTGAACTTAGGCAAACTATTCCAGGCTTTAGTGGTGTTAACGCATCTGTATCTTGATTTATTATCCTGAATGGATGTAGGGATTTATGGCCTGTAAAGATAACTTACTATCAGCTGTATAGCGTGCTCCTTTTTCATCCTGATTCTATATATTTCCATCCGTCTGATTCACGGGATCTCTAAAATTAAAGTTTTCAAACTCCTTTATTTGAGTCTGTTCATGACAAATTTACGCAGCAAGCAAAGCTCGATGACTCGTTCTCTTTGTGAGCTAATTTTACGCTGTTCGAACTCTAGTACGTACCCCAATATGCATTTGAATCTTCATATAAGGCGATAAGGTATACACAATTTAACATCGCTTGAATCGCGGAATCGCTTGGTTTCCTAGTTTAGTTTTATTATATTATTATATATAGTATCATTATAATTTTAGAAAGTGGGTTAATCTAAAAATCCTTATTATTTCTATATTAAAGGTTTGTATTTTTAATTATTAAGACAATACATGAACTGAGCCTTAGAAAGACACATTGTTAGGATAAGAAAACACCTCGGAGCACCTTAATCGACAAAGCATCGTATGAAAGAAGACGAGGAGACAAAAAGAATAACGTAGTATCATGCACACCTTTGTTTCTCACTTGTGAAACGTTTTGTACGTTTTTGTCTAACTGGCAAAAGTTTTAATTTGAAATGGGGTCATGAGGAATTTAAGTATATGTTCATTTTTCTACTTATGACGGCTTCGTAGCCTAGTTCCCAGAATAGATGTATTTTGTTTGCCCTATTTAGCTATTTATGGATATTATATCCATTCCAATATAATATACACCAGCATATCAAATCCTTATATATTTTTAAAATGATTGCAGTATCATGAAGGTCCTTCATTATATTCAGCTATAAATGTTCATTTGGCAGCATCGATATTGTTATAAAAAAATTCAAGTGAATGATCAAGTTGGGTTAAAAGCACTAAATGATATAAAATACTTAGGTTTTAAGGGGTCACGGTGAATTAGCAAATTGATTTTTTAATTTAAGTAAAGAGACGTTGGAACGCGCGAGTAAATTATCACTTTGCCATTCCGTTTTCTTCACAATTTTTTTTAATTCAATATATTATTTAGTTATTTAAGATATAATGCAGTACTCAGGCCATTGGCTCAATTTAGATGGTTAAGTTTATTGTCAAATTCTTTTACTTATGTTAAAATTTATGGTAGTGTTATTTCAAAACTAACTCAATTACCATATTATATATGGTTTAAACAAAGTTTCACTCTTTACTATGTACTACGTACTTCCTGCAAAATATGTTTAGGGGAATGGGTGGAACACTAAACTTGACATTTTTCTCTTGCATTTAAAATTATATGAAGGGTGCTGATAGTAATCGACTTTGGGCAGTTTGTTGGGGTACTCACCCTAGGTCTATTAAGGGCTAGGGGTCTTTGCGTGTTAAAGTTTTTTATGTGTATATTATATATTATACTAGTGGAATAAATCTATGTTGTACGCTGCATCATGATATTTTTAAATCATAATAGGTCTGACAAATTAGCACCCAGTTAAATTTGCATTAAATTAGCATCTGTTGGTTGGCTGGGTTGTCATTCAGAACTAAGACTAAATATCTTTCGTCAGGTGGCCCGTTCTATTTGTGCTACAGGTTTGGTGCTATCACCTAAAATGATAGATCGAAGTAGAGTCATATGTACAAAATTCCAGAATACAATAACACCCTAGGGTTGTTGTTTCTTCTGCTGATTGTAAGAAAGCGGAAAATTAATTACTGGTTACGGCATTCTTTCTCAGTCTTTAGAGGTGACAAAGCATCTGCATTGCATGTTTTCGTTATAATTGTGCGTGTTAATGGGATGTTAGGCGAATAGACGAATAAACATATTTTAATGCCAAATATAAACCAAAAATTATTTAGCTTAAATCCTCTATCTATTGTATTTTTTGTGGCCAAAACGTTATGAGAAGCGGTAAAGTATATTACTACAATATTGTAGCTACAGAAGCTTGTATCTGTTCATGTTAATGAACTTTATAAATTCAGTATTCGGCTAGGCCGCTTAAATGCGTTTAAACGCCCCCTCCAATTTAACACTAGGTCCTTTTTTCGGAGAAATTGTCTGTATAGAAGGGTGATTTATCTCCCCTAAATTTGGAACGACTTGAACTAAACTCGAATGCTTCGTTGATTCGACGGATAAAACTGTACACATTCCCTTCCTAAATTCTCCAAGAAAACACGCGTATTGAAAGTCATTAGAATATCAGTGGAAGAACAATTATTCAGTAGACTGGAAAATTTTCTAATTGCTCAAGTCAGATATTATTACAGTAGAGAAAACATAAAGATGAATGTCTCAGATATGTTTTGTGGTTATCGAGAGAAAATTAACTTCAGTCTTAAATAACTTAAATCTCAGTTATAATTTGTTTGTTATATAACATTTATCTTTTATATGGTAAAAGAGAGTTGTCGAATATAACGGTGACGGGCAGTGATAACCGGGGCCTTGCGGTCGTGGATTCCTTTTTTGAAACCATCGAGCACAGTTTACCTAATGGCATCTGATTGCTTCGGCCTATGAAACCCACATTCATTCCCCGATCATATGAAATCATAATGAAGATACGTAGTCACCCCCCAAGCACTAAAATAGAATGTTTCGTAGGCAAGTAATAAGGTCTCCGGTTTCTTTCAATCAACAACGAAACCCAGCATCTTTAAGCTACTGTTGTGCTTTGGTATTTCGTAACATAATAGTACTTCTTTGATAGAGCCGATCTATTTGGGGTTTGAATCCTGTTAACCGTCATTAGGTAGGGAATCTCAAAATGCATTTATTTTGTTTATGGTTGAAACTATAAATATCAAATACTCTAACCGCGGCATCAATGCGTCTAACCATTGTTATTAACTATTTAATTTGTTTCACGCACACTGCAATCTAAATATGTTTTATTAATTTTGTATTAATATGTAGTGTGTCTCTTAATAGTTCGTTGATGTTTTATGGGACAATAAAACAAAACAAAACTTCTCCAGGTGTAAACATAATGTGTGTAATATATAGATAGAATATATACATTTTTAACATGCTGTTCAGTACTTACGAGATAAAAACAACAGCTGCTAAATGTGAATGACATTTACCACCTGCCATCTGCGTAATGATTTCACGCAAAAACACACAAATAGTCGCTACACATCTGGTTTGCTGGAACCGATAATCCCTATTTTGTAAAACTAAGAAAAGGATAAATGAGCGCTCATTTTAGCCGACGGGAATCCCGTGGCCGATGAGACCCACATGCATCACCGAGAACAAATTATGATGCAAATGCGTTTTCATCTCTCAGGACTTCTGAAATGTATCATTAGCCTTATCAGGTCCCACTAATACCTGGAGTTGGGGCTGATATGTCAATTGTTTCCATTTATTTCTTAAGTCAGCCAGGCCATATCCACTCCTGCTACTTTCCGACGACGAGGGCGACGCAAACAAGTATCCGCAATACCGCCATGTCACAGGCCGGTTCTCACCAGACATTAATAATAAATGCGTCCGTGGAGTATTTTGCGCCATTTCACGCATTGTGAACTGATGGTATAGATAGCTAATAATAATAGCGTTATTAATTTAGATAATCCTTAGTCAGAAGCAACTGTCGAGGAGAAGAACAAGTCGAGGTTCGGCACTCTAGAGATAGACGCTCTCGCGAAACAGGGAAACGATCCAATTCGAGGCCCCCTCTCGAGAGCCCTTGTGCTGGTTACCCACTAATAGAGGTCTTGACTGAGCGCCATAAGTGCTCGGTCACCTCTCAAGCTGTGAAAGCCCTCGGGCTAACATCGGCCATCAGCCAGAATAAAAAAAATGCTGCTTTCGTATCTCTGTTCCATCAAAATTTTATAGTTAAAATTGAATTTTAATAACATTTAAAATATTTATTCAGTAAAAATGGATACCTTGGGAGAACCAACCTATTAACGCTACCAGTAAAAATACATCCAATAGTTAGTCAGCCATCGCGGAAGAATGAATGTAATGTGAAGCGTCTGCAGCCGCCCTACATTGCACGCCTCGAAATCGCCATTTAACTTGTAATTTTGTACCTCTTATTTGGCAACCCATAAGGCAAGAATGGATTATGCTGAACCGACTGGATCTGAATGATGTTCTTAACACCACTTAGTGGCGTGGTGCAACTCTGGCAGTTATAGAGAGAAGGGAGAGTGGCAGAATAATATAAATATCATCATTCCTCTTCCCTTACGAGCTAGTTCGACCCCAATGCATCCATTGGCCTAAACCCGTTCCACAAACAGCGAATAACTAGGAATTTCGTTAGTAAGCTAAAGTAACTGTAAAAAAATAATTGTCGTAGTGTGCGTGGCAAACTCGCGACGCGCGCGCTACCACCCTGCGGCGTGGTGTGCGCGACGCTGGGGCTGCTGCCAGGACGAGCGGCGCTCTGCCCCCGGCTGCTCACTCGCCACCTTCTGGCCTCTGCCCGACCCTGACCTCGAGCTTATACTACCATCCAACGACGCATCGCGTATGTATGATGTTGATATTGCTTTTATTTTTTTCTGCTTTTGTTATTGCTTAACGTTAGCCTAGCATTAGCATCTATACATGAAAGGACAAATGTGCCGACCGACTGACTGAATCAATCAGTTGCCATCATCGCGGCGACTGAAGTACTGAAGCTAGAAACACGAAATTTGGACAGTAGTGTCTTTTCGTAACGTAAACACCCTATGAAAGAATTGTTGCGACATTTTAATCCCCTTCGGGTAAAATAGGGAATGAAAGTTTGTATGCAATGTTGCCCATTTTTGAAATTTTTAGTTATTTTAGGTTCTAGTTTTTTTAAATTCTAACTTTAAGGAGATATAACAAGAGAGCTGTATTTTACTTTTGTTGTACGAAATTAAGAAATACCCGTTTTAATTTAATTTTGATAATTTACTCGTCTTAAGATCAATATAGACAAGACGAAGATGATGTCTCTATGTCACTTCTACACTGTTTGGGGGGGAGGACTATGATCCAAGTTGTTTACGAGTATGATGATCTATAGCAAATAGTCCGGTTAAGTAAGTCAAACTTCGACCCAGAAGACAATCGACAGATTCAATTCGGGTGGGGAGCGTTCGGGAGTCTGCGGCATTCTCGTCGATCATACCTCAATTCTTAAAGACCTCAACGACAAAGTCTTTAACGTTGCGAGTTCGTCGCTTACGTTTCTGAAATGTGGTTCTACACTGGTATGAGAAAGGTGGAAGTCTCTCAACGAGCTATGGAGAGGGCTTTGCATGGCGTTCCTCTGCATGATCGAGTAAAAAACGTCGATATCCGCAGAAGAACTAAGATCATAGGACGACCCTTCACTAGGTGGATTGACAACCAAGTCAGCGGGAAGTCGATGGATGCAGGTGGCTCTGGATTGTAATCTGTGGTAGTCTGAGGTAGGCCTAGGTTCAGCAATGGACTAGTGATGAGCTGAAATGGTGATGATGAATCTACTCTTAAAGGGGTTGGGTAATAGCTGATCTCAATAGCTGAGTCAGGAGGTAAAATGAGAGGAGCTGTATTGCCAAATGACCACGCTTTTATGGAATACCAGCCTAAAATATTTGGTTAACTCTTTTTTTTCTTTCTTTTCTTCTTTTTTTTCTGGCGTGTGAAAGATGTTGCAAACCTTGTTACTAGCGTTTCATCTTAGTTTGGGGTGTCCATTTTACACCTACTGGTGATAATCTACAACGCGGCCATATCCAAAGGCACCTTCCCGAATACCTGGAAGGAAGCCGACGTCATAGGGATTCTCAAGCCCTCGTATCATCCAACCGATCAGCCTTATCAGCCTACCGGCCCATCAGTCTACTCAAGTCTTGGGTAAGGTATATGAAAGGCTCATCATCGCCCGCTTAAAGGACTTCATGCTGTCCCGAGAGGTACCAATCAATGAGCAGTTTGGGTTTCGCAACGAACACTCATGCACACATCAAGTGCACCGCACACATGGAACATGGAACACATTCTCAGCTAATTTCTTCAGAGCTACCAAACTGGGCCACTTTCCTCGACGTGACGAAAGCTTTCGACTAGGTCTCACAACGGGCTCATATACAAACTATATGAGCTCGGTGTGCCAGATCGACTCGTATTTATCGTACGAGATTTTCTCCGAAATCGAACCTTTCGTTACCGCGTCGAGGGAGCGCATTCCGAGGTTCACCCCATTTGTGCCGGAGTACCACAAGGCTCCGTCCTAGGTCCTTTTTTACACACTACACCAACTAAATACTGCGCACTCGCGGTGTAGAGCTAGCTAGCTCTTTTCGCCCATGACACCGGCCTCTTCGTGTCTGGACGCTATTTGTAAACGCCTCCAATCTGCAGCCAACACCTTAGGGAAATGGTTTCGAAAATGGAGGATCGAGGTTTACCGCAACAAAAGTGCAGCTATGTACTTCTCTCGGCGCAACAAAAAGCCGCATCTTCTAACTATAGATTTATATGATTGTCCAATCCCCGGGGAAAAGACAGTCAAATACTTAGGCGTCACATTAGATGAAAGACTCATCTTCGGTCCGCATATCAACCGCGTACGAAATCAAGCAGCGTTCGTCCTGGGTCGTTTGCATCCGTTACTAAATAAAAATAGTAAAATGTTCCTGTGTAATAAAATAACACTTTACAAAGCGTACATCCGACCCATAATGACATACGCAAGCCTCGTCTTTGCGCATGCCTCCCCGCGTCATATTCACCGACTTCAGGTAATACAAAATCGTTTCATGCGCAAGGCCACCGGTGCGCCGTGGTTCTTGCGTAACTATCTAATCTACACATAGATCTTGAGCTGCAGACCATTGCTCAGTACCTGAAGCAGGCTTCCCGCCGATATTTCGACTCTGCCGTCGCACTAACCCCTTGATTGTAACCACTTACAATCCCATCGCGAATCACAGATTCGCCCGCGTCCGAAGGAAACCGAGGCACGTCCTGGACGACCCTGATGACCCAGGGCCTAAGCCCTTCATAAAACACAACACACGTACATTGCACCCTCACATCGTCCCCGCCGACGCCAAGGGCGTCGCAAACAAAGTTATTCGCGATACCGCCATGTCACTGGCCGGTTCTCTCCAGTCCAAACAGATAGAAGCTTCGCTGGAGTTTCTTGCTCTACTTCTTCTCCAGCGCCCACGCATTCCGAAGTGGTTGCACAGATAGCTAATAATAGCTCTGTCAGAAGCAACTGACCGAGCCGAGGTTCCACCCTCGAGGCCGACGCTGTCGCGAAACAGGGCAGCGGTCCAAGCCGAGGCTCCCTCTCAGGAGACCTTGTGCTGGTTACCCATATATAGAAGTCTCGACTGAGATCCATAAGCGCTCAGTCACCTCTCAACCCGGTGAAACTGTAAATGCCCTCGGGCTAACAGAGGCCATCGGCACGAAAAAAAAAATTTGGGGTGACAACGCATTAAGAGTTACCTAACACCAGGTGAACTGTGGTACCCTATTATCATTTTTTGAACGCTATTCCATATAACAAATAAAATATTTCTATTATAAGATCTAAAACAAATAAAATTAAGCACTTGTTATTGCGGTAGGTTCTCTAAACGTGACGGCTTGATGCTTTTATGTTATTAGTTATGATAAATTAGCAGTTATTTCGACGGCCCATCCACCTACATACATCCTCGAAAAAGAATTATAATGCAGTTCTCACTTAAATTTTGATATTAAATGTCGAGTAAAGAGTTATAAGGTCTCCTCTTTGTTCATAAACGCACCATTTGAAATACAGCAGCATTAAACTATTGTTTTTCGTCGGCATTCCGGAAAGCATGGACCTACCCCAGTCGAAGCATAACCGATTCGTGCTATAGCCAAAAGATAACTGCGGCGTTACCCAACCCTATAAGCCTATTGGCGTATACTGGGCACAAATGAAGGTGATAGTGATTAGTTTGAGTAAGAATAAAGGAAACAAATTCGTACAACTGAGATTTGAACCCACGACCGACCGGTCGAGAGAACGACGAACGTCAATCCATGTTATTTTCTTATTTATTTATACATTCTTCTATTTCTACTTTAACTATTAAATCGCGTAGGAGTATTATATGCTCTCCTTGACATACTTAATGTACATTTTCGTTAAACTTAAAAATAACTGTTACACAGCTTTATTTTATGTTTTTTGCTTGACATTTTATAGAGAACGAGTTGCGACTGCAACTTTCATCACGTTGACTTACAATTTATGTAATTCTATAGTCAATTGGGATTTTGCGATTGCAATAGCGCAATCACTTATCTTGACTTAAGCTAGTTCTTAAGTATGCATTTTTTTTAGTAATATATATAATAATGAATAAAAAGAAAATATTTTTTACATACGATATATAAAATAATAAGTTTTCTTCAAAATTTTAGCAAAATTTATTTAGATTATTTCTTTCATCGTTAAGTTCGTAGTAAATGAACTCTTAAAATTGCAATTAATAAAAATGTACATTAGTGGATTCCGGTGAACAAACTCGGTTATGTCACGTATCGTGGAATTAAAAGTGAGCGCCCGGTGCTCTTACTTTTATTAACACTAACAGTGTGATAATGTGTATTCATTATTAGTGGTTTTTATTTTTATTGATTGCTGGGACCCTTTTTTTTTCCCAAATTAAGGTTGGACGCGTACTTCTTCTAATCTAACAAGAATGCTCGGGCACTGACTTCCAGGTTCTATCCTAGTAGTGTCGTATTAATTATATTTTTATTGATCTTTACATTTTTATTGCAAGCACTAAACTTGTGTTAAGCGATGTCTTACGTTACACATTATGTCGGCTATAAAAATTAACTGCTGATGATAACCCGCTAATTAAAAAACGTTATAATTTTAGCTTTTTGAGGTATCTCATAAGCTTTCCCCTTTTCTTGTTTTATTCATAAGATCTTTTTTATTACGCCTGTCGTCATAGTTTATTGCTGAACTGCTACTCATAAGTTTGAAGTAATTACCATATAATGCTCGATGAATCGATGGTCGTATCAGCTGACTTCAAAGATGATGGTTCGTCAATGTTTATGAAAGAATGGAGTGACAAACAATCATACAGAACATCTTATAGTAACACCTGCGGCATTATGACACGCACATTTACCGTAAATAAGATTTTACAGCCTTAATATTAAAAAAAAAATTATCATGTGATTGGTGGTGAACAAAAACATCACGAGGGGAACCTGCATCTTTAAGAAATTTTGTAGGATATTTGCTCTTATGCAAATAAAGAATAAATAAATAAATATTTAAAAATATATCTAAGACGCAAAGTCTGTCACTCCGCAGTGGCACTACCTGGTGGTTGACGTTTCGAAAGTGGAGCTTATTTGAGCCTTTTACTTTTTTTTTTTTTTTATATTTTACGCCGTCTTCTAAGCTCCCCGGATTAAAAGCCAAGTGCTCTGACCACACCCAGGCGACTGTTAATGTGATTGTAAAAACGCCGAAACAATTTACGTGATTTTTGTTAAAGTTTTATTAGCTAATTTTAGCTCGTTCTAGTTTGGCCCGACACGGCTAGTAGTAGGCGATTAGATTTTTATATTTCGTGCAAGCACAAATATTTATTGCTATAGGTCGTGATTGATTACCTTGGCGATTGTTAAATGTTGTATATCTATCTGTATAATTAAGTGATTATGAAGAACGAAATAGTATCAGATTCTAGTTTAAAAGGCAATATCTGTTCGTGTTTATGTCATTATTTTTCTATCAGTATCAGGTCTTTCTAATAAATCATGTTATATCTATGAATGTACTTGCGTATTGACCATTGCGACTGATGAAGTTTGTAGCAGAAGGTTAAAACCCAAATTCAAAGAGACGGATTTACTTTCACTGATTTCTTGTAAAAAGTGAATTTAATGTGTCTTCCAACTTACCATTGTAACAGATGCATATTAATAAATCTTTTATTATTTAATGTCTGTGTATCATCAATCTAAATTCATTCATCACTTTCCTGTACCAAACAGACCTTTATTTGTATTGTCATACGCCTCTACTTAAAAATGGCAAGGCCTTCTTGATGTCAGACGCATGATGACGTAAAACTTTCATCTTTCTCGCACTTGTGGCAATTTGCATTGATGAAGTGAGAGGTACTATCCGCTTACGCGTAAGCATCGAACGGTGAATGTAGGCCGCGTGCGACCATCTTTGATGCACTACGTCGTCTCTGTAAACGTAAAGCCTCGTCCTCCATGTTTATTTCTTTAAATGTTTGTTACAATTTTAAAGCTATAATGTTTAAATCTGAATTACTTGCGAATACTCCGGTGCGGATGTTCATGGGCGGCGGTGATGACTTACCATCGGGTGGGCTGTTTGTTCGATTGCCACTTATTCTATATAAAACCAAAAAGCATTTATTTAGATATGGTCGAAACACGTCTCTCGCTCTGAACACCCGGTTGAGAGAGCCCACTAAGTCAGACATTCTTGAAAACGTCGAAAAAATGTAGGGAAAAATATCTATTTGAAAAAGAAACATACTATATCTGCATTAGCATGAAAAAAGTTAGCAAGATGTCCCAGAATGGACACGTCCCTTCAAACATATAACGAATCGAAGCTTCTAAAAACTTTTTAGAGCTGGATGGTGAAACTGCGCCGATTTTGAAGCGGATTGTGACCGAAGATGAAACATGAGTTCATCACTTCGAGCTGGAATCGAAACAGGAGTCAAAGATTTATTAATATATGGGATTGTGAGGGCATTTTATTAATTGATTTTAAGAAAGGGTTACTATAGTTTCTGGAGAATACTATGCTTCAATATTAGGGGAAAAAAATGATTGGCCTCTCCTCGATCCCTACGTTTATTAAATATAAAAAAATAAGATGCATTATTTAGATAAGACAAATTATAACTTATTGAGTGCCAAGGAAAATATATCCTTTAACTTATGTTTGTTTTTTTCTCTTGAAAATTGGTAAGAAACATTTCGGTTTTATCGTTTGGTTTATATTACAAATAATTTTTAGTCAGTTTTGTAAACAAGTATTTGAAAAATTTTATAGATAGTTCATTTTTAATAGGGAAACTAATAGAAATAAATGTATAGTACTATTGTTTATACACGAATATATAAAAAGCTATATAGACGCATTATGTAGAGCGCCTTACCATCGTAACGGTACATTGACACGTTGTTCGGCAGTCGACGGTGCCGTGTCGTGACGGTCGTCCGTTTACCTGTCAGTTCCCATGTTGCAGAACAAATTCGAAGAGACGATGGTCACCAAGAAGAAATCGAAGATACCATGCCTCTCTTTATCCTCACTCCTACCGGCACTAGAGGGTACGATATAATTCGGCTGACCTTTTTTTACCAATGGCCTCGTCGTCGCCACCGGTTGCGTTCACTCGTTTCGTTGCACTCACTTTCTTGTCTCGATCAGGTGTATGCAATGCAATCAGTTTGTGTTAAGTGATACGGTGTTTGTGTTTTAAAAAGTGCTTCTGATATTGTGGTTTTGGTAAATTGCGTCATATTTACGACATTCAATCTGTCGTTGTCGCCGACTTTATCTCGTGATCATTAATATGTTCCTGCAGTGTGAGCTATTATTTGTGATTATTTCTGGTTTTTCTTTTTAAAATAAATTTTATACTTTTTTGATCAGAATCACACACCCATTTCTAACAGTCTAATTATTCTTCCTGAAAAAATCTTATATATTTTTCTTTTCAAATATTTATTATAAACGTAGTTATGTTGTTCACATAACACATGCTGTATATTTCAATTATTTACTATTTCTTAAGTGGTTTTTAAATTAATAGATTGACTTCAGATTTCCCGTTTCTGGATGATGATTTATTTGGATAAAACATAATTAATATTGAATAGGGCATTTTATAATGATTATGTATGATTTTTAGTTACATTTTAAAAATATTTTTATGATAATCATAGGATATTGCCTTATAAAGAATTTATAAGGTATCTGAGTAAAGATATTTTCGCGAATACAGACGCCGTTGCAAGGATAACCTCTTCTTAACTTGATTACATACGTGTGTTTTCGCTTTTTTATGTAATTTTTACCTTCTTCGATATGTATGTGTATGCATATGTTTGAATATATTTGGCTCTAAATCGGTAATGTCTTATTTTTAAACTTATACTGTGGGGTCTTCACTTTAAACTTATATCAGGTAATTTTACGATTATATAAGAAGTTACTGAAAGCTAAAATTTATTACCCATACTTTAATAAAATAACATATGTATATTTATGCCGTGGTTGTCATAAAAGTCGACTAAGGGAAGATTTGGCCAAATTGGGTACTAGTATATTTTTGTAATGATTTCTAATATACGAATACTACACATTAAATTAAACTAATCTAACGGATTCCATCGTGTCTAATTGAAGCTTTTGATTTCTCTACATTACGGATACTTTACACGACTCATGGTCATGGGGAACTGAGGTTTTGGACGTGATATTATTATCACAGCCCGGCGGAAAACATGCAGAAAGCTCTTTGGGTCACAATCAGTATGTCGCCGGGGCTGAAATCGAACATCGTCTTATGGACTTTTTAACGATGACAGCTATTGAAGCCAACCTATAGCAAACAAGATAAATATTCGGTGAAGTGTCTCTCACCACTTCTTCACAGAAGCATACTTTTATAGTTGTAAAATCTATAGATTTGGTTTGACTGAGGAATTACGTCATTTCTACCGAACATCAACGTAATATAGCGCTGCAGCGCTAATCTACAATTTTTCTCACTAGATGTAACAGTGCAGTGTTGCACTCTTACATCTAGCGAGTGAAAGAAACCGCAAATATAATTACTGGTAACGGGGTATTCAATCTTAGTCCTCAGGGGTGACAACGCTACAGATTGGTTTATTTTCGATATCACCACATTTCTTTTGGATGTTAAGACTGACGTCGTACACATCGGCATCTGCTAGTATATCTGATAGTAGTGGCCGATGGCTGGCCCATGAATACTTACGTGCATCCCAAAGATTCAAGAGGCACATGCGTTTTGCACCCCAGAGAACTGGAATGTCACTAGGTCAAGTTTGTACTCGCTTATCATCATTATTTCATGTATTTGATAATAAATATAACGCTGAGTGTAAGATTAGTTCTTTAACGTTTTTAAACAATTACTTTATAAAAAAAGTGTAATAAAATACTAAATGAAAGAAACTAATAGAAGAAAAGGAACCCTAATAATTTGACAACTCACTATTTATGAAAGATGGTATCGTGACTGTCATAAAAACTTTCTGAATTTCCTTTCCATCTTATCTCATAGATGTGACATTATTGCCTCGATATAAGTTGGTGATAGTCTAGCATTTTTATGTATTCTGCGCTGTCGAATTTTTTTTTTATAATCAATAGCCCAGAATTTTGTTAAAATCATAATAATTTTCGGCGTGCAGCGGTCACGGCAGCAGTCACGATGCCAGGGGGAGGCGCTCCTCCGCCCGGCACACCGTCTACAAAACCAAAGGTGAGCATTAACATTACAAATCACATTACGCGGTAGAGCTTTTGACACCACTTGTAGATTTACGCTGTATCTGCAATATGAATAAATCAAGGCACACACCCTATTACTGGTGGCGAGGTCTTCAATCTCAGTCCTCAGGGTGTGAAAACATGTGCAAACGTATTATTAACTTCATAACCTGATGTATGTAGTTCTTTACAGGCTATCTTCATCACTGAACGTGAACTGTGTGCTCGTTTGTACAACTTACTTATATAAAAAAAAGCCACGCTGCAATTAAAAAATTAGCAACAACATTATTAGTTTGATTTAATAGGTGAAGGATCACGTTTTCACAGAATATTAGCGTCAAATAACTTAAATACACATTTTATATAAGAAAAATTTAACTACGTATCAGGGCTTACTAATTTCAAAGTTTAACAGATGAAGTCAAACTTAACACGGAGATAAACTTTGTTTATCATTTCTAATGTAGAAATGCTAAGCTATCTTTTCCATACTAAATACGTTATACTATTTAATATGAATGTAATTACTAGAATACGATCGATAAACATGTTGTTATCCACTAATCACTATTTTTGCGTCGGTTTACAATAGCGCTAATTAGGGTTTGTCATGTCCTATAAAAGATAATTTACCTGACCTGCCCTTATAAGTTAGTCGTCAAACGTCAACCACATTTCACAAGAGAAGTGGTCGGATGTTCTCTTATCAGATAAAATCAGAATTTGTCTCCACGGCAGCGATAGATCACAACGAATCCACAGAAGACCCGGAGAGCGATTAGCCCAGTGCTGCATAAGTGGACATGTGGCATTTGGAGGAGGTTCTTGTATGGCATTTCAATGGAGGCAAAAACCTAGTTGGTTTTCATCGAAACTATCGGTAGATTTTGAGGTTTGGCGGTGATATATTAAAGGAATATTAGGGATCATGTCATTCCTTACGCAGGCTTCATCGAGGAAAACTTTGTGCTAATGCAAGACCATTGTCACATACTGCAGCTTCTGTTCGGCGGTACTTACAGAAGGTGACTTAGAGAAATTGAGTGCATGCATGGATCGGCCAGCACATAGACCGGACATTAAATCCTATTGAGCATTTATGGGATGAGCGTAAAAGAAAAGTTCGGTCTAGAAATCCTGCGCTAGTTACGAGATCGGAGCTTCAAGCCAAAGCTCGCTGATCCCATTGATAGCGTTTCTCAAGAAACAGTGAATGAACTTATCCGGTCTATGAAGAACTGATTAGGAGCTGAGGGGTAACATTATATATTGATTTTTTTAAAGTTATGATTTCATGATTTTATAGTTTAAGACGAATCTTGTATAAATATTTTTTTATTAATTAAAAACAGTTTATCAATATGAATGTCATCTCACTTATTCTTGTTTAAGCTAAAACTTTCACATGTAATCAACTATAGTCATAAAATAAATCTAATCAGACAGAGAAATCAGAGAATCAAACAGATTTTTACGAGCTTTTTTTTGCTTTTTTGACCTTTTTAACCTAAAATTTTGGATTAAAGTACATTTTACCCTGTAGTTGTTTATAGCGTAAGTAATAGAACAGATAACTACAAATATGTATTTCAGTTTTAACGGGGGTTTAATATAATCATAATATTTCCATACATTGCGTGGAATATCTATCTTATAAAATGTAACTAAACCCACGCTATAGCTGTTATTAATGAGAGAATCATTGACTAATTTGGTGATATATCCTTCAATTGGTGTTGCTAGTATTTTATACCTCTAAATATAGTTGTAGGAGTACCTATGTGATATTTATACGGGAAACTAAATTTATTTGCCACTAAAATAAAAAGAAACTGAAAAAGTTTTCCATTTCATTTGTTTTATGTTAGATAATCATAATGACATTATTTTGTAAAATATGACGTTAGTAAAGAAACTAACTAAAAAGTATATTTTATAAAAGAAAAAGTAACATTTGTAATACGTATATAGGTATTTTTAGGGTTCCGGTCATCCGATGAAAAAACGGAAACTTTATAAGTTCAGGTCAGTAGTTGGTAGTTGTAGGTCATTATCATGTCTATCTTTCCATCTATCGGTCACGCTTCTCTCAGAACTACTGGACAAAAAAAAGAAATTGGATTTTCGTATATATAAAGTAAAATTACTTAATCACGAATGGCTTAAATAAACTAATTTCGGGCACGATGTGATATTAATGAAACGACCTGTAATGAAAAATATATATATTATTTTCAAATAAATAGTTAAAAAAATATCAAATCTTAATTCGAGCAACTTTAAAGTTGGCGTGGAAATTAGAATGGTATAACACTCTCTTGGTATCCTAATATCCTGATATTTTTTAACATTACATAACGTTTTAAGATAATAATAATAATAATAAATTTCAGGAGAAACAAAAAGGCAAAGTGGTGGTAGCATTGTATCCGTTCAAAGCTATCGAAAGCGGGGACCTTTCACTTGAAAAGGTATGTACAAATAAGGACCTTATTACTTTCGCAACAGATTAGTAAATTGATTTTATTGCAATTGCTATTGAAGGCCATTCTGTTTTAGGGCGCAGAGTACGAAGTGGTCGATGACTCCCAAGAGCATTGGTGGAAAGTCAAAGATGAACACGGGTTAGTTAATCACGTTTATTTTTATCTGTGATGACGTCGTTCTGGACGATTTCGCTAACGACGCTGAAGTCAGGTTATTACCAGACAACACCAACCTCAAATTTCAGGATAAATTATAGTGCCGTAGGCATTCCCACATATATTAAGACACTCACTCATCGTAACCTTCCCTATTCCGATGTAACGTATGTAAGTACAATAGGATCGAAGGAAGGATCAGATAATGTTTAGTGACATGGGACACACACAGTATATCCTCTTGACTCCAAACAACCAAGTTTAATGCACAAATATTGTATCGAACCCATGGCCCGTGGGCGTAGCAGTAAGGTACTATGTAACTAAAAACTTATATATTTATTTCGGTTAACCTGTAGTATCTACATAAGGGCCAACAGCACTATATTTATATTAAAAGAAATGTGTTTTTGTTTGTTGTTGCTTGCAAGTAAACAACAAAAGAAATTCTATAAGTGCATATATGTATATGCAAATATATATAAATAAATGTATCTTTTGACTTGGACACAATAACTGCAAATCAAAAGAAATAGATTACACAAACGATTCACGGATGAAGTTTATTATTATGACACAATCAGAAAATTCAAATTATTACCTACGTTCACTAATAAAATGCTTAAATTGGTAATTAATAAATACCAAAGCCCACTTTGCCACCACTCGAAGATTTACATACAATTTTGGGGCTAGTGATATGCAAGGAAAATAATTAATGGACAGTCGGCAATTAAATAGCAATGATGTCATCAGCTAACTCTTTTTTTATTGTCACTTTGTTTCTATGGTGACAACATTTTCGAAATGGCTTTATAAGGTACTAAACAAACATGGTAGTCACGTTTTACCTGGTCTACTTGGTTGTTGTTCGACTTTGAAAGATAACATTTTTAAGTGAATATCAGCATAAGAGCCTACGTAGATAAGGGACGTATGCGCAGGACACGTCCGTGAAAAAAAAATCCGCCGGCCCTTGACCCTCAACGGCGTACGGGGGACAAAAATGTACACCGAAAACTTCTCTCGTCTGCGTAGCCCATAAAACTGTAGTTTAGAACTCCTATGTTTAGTAAGGTGAGTGGAGAAAAGGGATCGAATAATTCGTATCGATGCATTCCATGTTAGATGATTTCTCGCGAAACCTTAGTCTCTTATAACTCTATAATATATATCTTACGTTTAGTGTCTCTTTCTGTTCGTGTAAAATCCGCTAAATTTTAAAACAGATGTAATTTTTAAAATAAAGAGAATAAATAAAAAGCCTAATAGAGAAAAATTTTAATTTATAATTTTTTCCAAATGGGTTTAAATATGAACTAAACTACAATTATATTTAATTATTATTACATTTGTATGTGTTATTGTCTTTCTTAATTATTTTATTACAGGTCCGTAGGGTACATTCCCAGTAATTACGTCAAGGAGAAAGAAACAATAGGTTTACAGAAATATGAGTAAGTCATAACTTTTCTTGATAATTTTCAAATTGCTGATTTGAAATTAATGATTTTGTTCTTATTTTCCTTATTTCTTAATACTTTTGAAGATTTGTCGATCAGGTGGAATGTTTGATAGGTAGACCAGGGTGAAATAACAGAATGACGTTAATGTTGTTCGTATAAGTGATAAAAAACTAAGACCAGAGAAGGTTACGAATGCACTGTTGCACTTTCAATTGAGTTATACATTATCTTATTTTTTGTACTCAGGGCTTATAACGCATCAACATTTTGATTTATTATCCAGGATGTGAATGTCTGTACTCCTCAGAGGGCACTCCCCGTCAGGTGGAATGTTCTTTTGCAATCTAAACTTACGTAATATATAATTTATTTTACATTAATTGCATTAACATATCATTAAGTCGTGGTTGCTTAGGTTCCTCACGTATATTTTGTATTTTTATTATATTATTTACATTGTAACCGAATAACAAGAGTCCGCTCCCGGTGGCATCAATGAAATTATTTATTGAAATATTGAGTTCTACGTTCTCTCTTGACTACGCACGCCCTCTATCTAAATATAAAGATATGTCGATCCACGTACAATGTTTGTCGTTAGTAGACAAGTTGTAATATCAGAATGGAGTTATTGTGGTTCGTATAAGTGATAAAGTCTGAGTAAAGGTAACGAATGCATTGTTATCTTTAATTGGGTAATTTGTCGTGTCATTCTTTGTATTGCTCGGAGGTGATAAAGCTTCACTATTTTTTGTTTTATGATCTTTTGCCCACAACGGACACATCGAAATAATCACACCGTTAAGTGGAATGCGAGCTCATTTTATCATCGGAACTTACACCATGTTTAAATGATATCACATTGTTTGCTTTAAAATATTATATTCGAGTAAAGAGTCATGGTAGGCTCAATGTCCGGAAGCACACGTTAAATTTCATTGTACTGAATATCTTGAGATTCTGAACTCTACGTGCCAGTAATCATATTATTAATTGGAATATTGCGTTCTATGTGTTTAACTATGAAGAATAACATAAAGCAGGAACCATCTCAATTTGTTTTAAAAATAATTTTGAAGATTTATGCAGTTCCATTAGGCATTGGAGACACATGGCGGACTGTGCTTCTCAAGATTTTTGTACCAGATCTAGATAGAGAGGGAGGCCTGCTGAATTTACGTAGGCCTTAATTTTTTTTCATATTGCAATGGATAAGCTTTGGAAAATACTATTTATTTTGTTAGTACAATTTATAATAAATAATTAAACATTGTTCAAATGCACGATCAGTTTTTACAAAAGGATTTTTCTAATCTATGTTATTTTTAATCACTTGGAAATTAAGGATGTGTAAGTTTTAATGGTGTTTTATTAATTTCAGATGGTACGTGGGCGAAATGTCGCGACAGCACGCCGAGTCGTTGCTCAAGCAAGAGGACAAGGAGGGATGTTTCGTTGTACGCAATTCCTCCACCAAAGGAATGTACACGTTATCGCTTTATACCAAAGTGTGAGTATTTTTTGTATATAATTTTTAATTAAAACTATATGAACTCATGTCGACAGGAGGGGTATTATGTCGGGATTAAGATATAAAAAATATATATCAAACATTCCGTAGGTGAAGTCGAAGGCTACTTATAGAGACTAGTCATAGTTTCAAAAATTAAAATCACCATAGTCGCTTCATAATTATTTATTTACGCTGTCGATATATCGATATAGAGTGCATACCACAAAAAAATTAACCGGCATATTTGTATTGATATATATTTTTTTGATAACGGCAGATAGTATATTAATTTTTAATAGAAATTAGGTTATTGCTGAATATTTATTTTAATATTTTTTATGAATATATTATACGTGCGGTAATAGCACAGTGAGTAGGTCATCGAACTTGTGATCCTAACAGTATTTCTCTTTGTCTTTCATACAAAAAAAAACACTATGTACCGATATGATTTTTTTTGTTGTTATTTCTGACCAGCTAGATTATAACGAAGTACCTAAGAATTTGTTTATGATTCCAGCATCCATCCACAAACGAAGCACTACCATATAAAGCAGAAGGAAAGCGGCGAGTATTATCTCTCAGACAAGCACTGTTGCCCAAGTATACCAGAATTGATCAACTACCACAAGCATAACAGCGGAGGACTCTGTTCACGGCTCAAAGCCACTCCTTGTGACCGTCCACCGGCCACTGCGGGGCTGTCACACGGTAAAATATATTTAATATTATCCGTATACAACTCGTTAAATAACTCTTAACACAATACACTAGGCTACAATATGAATATGTTCTAGGTAAGAGTGAATAAGAATTTACTTAGCTAAATTAATAGCGGAAGAGCTACGCTACGGCTTCTTTTTAACTGCAGCTTGAATTGCTCGAGCCATGAGTCCCTCACGGGATACATGGGTGAAACAGCAGCATAACGGTGCCTTTTCTTTTGGTGGGTGTAGGCTTCTGGAATCCCGGTTACTGGTATCTCAGTAGTCAGGACTGATAATGCATGTGCATATTGAATATCCGTCGAGGATGGATGAAATAAGTGGTTATACCATCAGCTGAATTGTGGGGACGTTTGTCACAATATTTATAAAAATAATTGTTATATAGTGTACTTTACCAAAGATAACCCATGGCCAATTAACAGTGGGCAGTATTCTAATTAAGTAAGTTTATGTTTATTATTCCACGATCGGACATCACGACGCACCGTTGCATTTTATCATTTTGTTGTGAACATCCCTCAAATACGAACGAAGCGTTTGCTTCGTCTTTCATTATTCGTACAGCAAAGGACTGGAATAGTTTGCCCGCGTCTCTTTCACTACGATTACAATGTGGGTGTTTTCAAGAGTAGAGTGAATAGGCATTTACTGAGCTAGTGCGCCTTAACATCCAGGACAGCGTTTCCGCTTAACATCAGGTGGGATCGTGGTCAAGCACTTTAGTTTAGTGTTCTTGAATATATGTGGCAATCCACTTTTTTATGTATGTGTGATGCTGTTGGTCCAGACTTTTACAGCTTTATCTAAGAAGAGCGGAAGGGCGCTGAGTAGGGATGGCAACTAAATATGCTCTCAACTATCAACCTTACACATCAGCATAAGTCTGTGCTCATTCGTAGGGTGAGTTCCATGAACAACAGATCCTTGTATTAACAAGTAGGCATAGCATATAAATCTTCAACAAAAGATGTCAATTTTTCATCTTGATCGTCTAGTTCCTTGATTAATTTAAGATTTAGAGTGCCTCCAATTAAAATTTTAAAATTTTGGTCGCCTAACTAAAGCTTAGTATTAAGTAATCTTTAATAGGTTATTAATCGAAAATAAATTACAGACAAATGGGAGATAGACCCTAACGAACTAGTACTACACGAAGAGTTGGGTGCTGGTCAGTTCGGTGTAGTGCGTAGGGGGAAACTTTACGGCACGAGGGACGCCGCGGTCAAGATGATGAAGGAAGGCACTATGTCAGAGGATGATTTCATCGAAGAGGCCAAGGTTATGACGTAAGTATTTCCTCATCACGTATCATCAGCCGATTATTATGATGACTTATTTAATTGACCGAGTTTGTGGCAAAATAGTGGCAGCGGGAACCTGTTACCTTACCTGTTACTTTCTTAAGCAGATCGATATTCTTCGTTGTTAAGATTTCGACTACAGGAATATCTTCTGGATATTTTTTTACTTTTTAGAGGGTGACAAACGATCATACAGTTAATCTGATTTTAAGGGAATCCTGGGGCCCGTGACACCCTCATTCATCCTCAGTAAAGAATCATAATGCAGATGTGTTGTCACCCCTTGGGATTGAATTGAGAGGTCGTGTCGACGCTAACTAATAAGGGTCTCCGGGGTCCAAGCCCTCACAGAATACAACCGCAAAATTAATCTTCACAAAAGTTTAACTTTTTTTTATTACATTGATAATTACAAACGAGCACACAGTTCACCTGATGTTTAGTAATTACTGCGGTCCATGACATCTACATTCATCCTTGACAAGGAATCATAATGCAGATGCGTTGTCACCCGTCTGGACTGAGATGGAATGCCTCGTCACCACTAATAAAGGTCTCCCGGCTTCTACACTCACCGGAAGAAACACAGCAGCGTTATTCTGCTATTTTACTCTGATATTCTGTGAGGGCGTGGTCCTACCTCGGTTGAGCAGACCCATTCATTCTACAGCTAGAAACTAAAAAAAAGCAAAGAAAGATCACCTTTTTCTCCTAATAATTATATTTTGAATTGCAGTTTGTAATGTGTCTATTTTAATTAAATATAAAATCTGATATACATGAGATTATTTTGCATAAATAAACATTGTGTCTGAATAAAGATTAATAATATTATTTAATGCAATTTTTAATGTTGTACTACCGCATACTTGTTGATGCATGTTTGAGAAATAAGCTAAGGGGGACATATTTCAACGACACCCAATCCGCAGTGTGTCCAGCATTGGGAATTTTGTGTGTATTTAGTGAATTATAAATATGTGTATATTTCAGAAAACTACAGCACGATAATCTCGTGCAACTGTATGGCGTGTGTTCAAAACGTCGACCTATTTACATAGTGACGGAATACATGTGCAACGGCTCTCTATTTAATTACCTACGGCGAACCTCGCCTGAACAGCTTGGACCCGCGGTCTTGTTAGACATGTGTTTACAGGTAATATATACGCAATACCATCAAATACTCACAACACTAACATTAGGTGATACGATACGATAATTCTAAACCTGGCCACGAACATGTTTCCATAATGTGCGACATGAGTCTGGCCACTACCTAGACTAGACCACAAAAATTCAACTGTAAACGAAAAAATATTAGACGTGGCTAAATCTTGCTGCAGGTAAGATTGGACATAATAACAAATGGAGTTACTACCGGTCGCAAAGAATTCCATCATTATTTTCCAATTCCGTGTTAGCATTATGTTATGCACTACACCCTTTTTATAATATTAGGTCCAACAACCACGCATGAGTATAATCCTTCAGAAGCAACTGGTCGAGCCGAGGTTCGGCCCTCTCGGCCACTCTCGAGTAAGTCGCGTACGCGCACGGGGTGACAGTCCTTGGGCTGGTTACCAATTAGTAAATGTCTCGGCTCAGTTCATTATTAATAAGTAAAATTATTAAGAATATAAGAATTCTTTGACAGAAGATTTATATGTTTAAATTTTTTAAATGATATCTTACAAACTTAGTTTTAGATAATCATGCTTATCCAGTTATCACATTATTTTAGTAAATTTCTTGTCACCTCATGGAACGTAGGAGTAATTTACCATCAGATGGACAGTGCACTGGTTTATCATCTCATCATAAAAAAATATTATAACTCTTGGAATATTGAGTGCTTTGAATTATTAAACAATACATAAAGACCATTAAGATATTCTTTTTTACATTTTTTGACGACGCACTGCTGGATTTCATCCTTTTGTTGTGAACATCCCTCAAACCAGAACGAAATGCTTTGCTTCGTCTTTCATTATTCGTACAGCAAAGGACTGGAACAGTTTGCCCGCGTCTGTCTTTCCCTCCGATTACAATGTGGGTGTTTTCAAGAGTAGAGTGAATAGGCATTTACTGAGCTAGCGCGCCTTAACATCCAGGACTGCGTTTCCGCTTAACACCAGGTGGGATCGTGGTCAAGCACTTGCTTAGAAAGTTAAAAAGAAAATCTTATTATTTACAGAAATTAGTAAATATAGTGTTTATTCATACACTTTCAGGTTTGCAAAGGAATGGCATATTTAGAAAGGCATAACTACATCCATCGAGATTTAGCTGCAAGAAATTGTTTAGTTGGTGAAGCTAATGTTGTCAAGGTCAGTAAACAAGTCTTCGACTCTGATTACATTATAGAACACGTATGATGACGAGACATTGCACCTTAGTATTTAACGATGATGACGTGTATACATAATGCTTCCTCATCGAAGGCGAATCGTGGCTGTCATGGGCCGCAGGATTTATTTACCACCAGTACTTAGTACATGGCCTGCTTCGTCCATAATATAGTAAAATACTAGGAGATTACATTATATTGACCGATGTAAAGTTACATCAAAAGTGTAACACGGCAAATTGAATATTGATAATTTTAATAATGTCTAAAATGTTACTGTTCGTTCTAGTGATCGTTCGAACTCTACTGGCGTAATGGATATTTAATGTTGTATATATATATATAAGTTTGTCTATATAGTTTGTTTATATATATTTATATAAATAATGTTACAAAGAGTTTACTCTGTATATTTTATATTTTACAGGTTGCCGATTTCGGTTTAGCGCGTTACGTATTGGACGACCAATACACGAGTTCTGGAGGCACCAAGTTCCCAATAAAATGGGCCCCACCTGAAGTCCTTAACTACACGCGATTCTCATCTAAATCTGATGTTTGGGCCTTCGGTAGGTCAATGTCCTGTAATTACACTGTTGTTTTTGTTAAATAAATGGCACACTCAAAATATGTAATCTTGAATTTGGCACGAAGAATTATTGAATTTTAACTTTGTACTATTCTAATTCCATTATAAAGGGTTATTGGTTATTCGACGTATTCCCGTTAGAATGTGATAGGGGCCACTATTTTACGATAATTTTAACCCCCATGTGCATTATGTAAAAGTGAACCATTTTTGAGTTATCATATTTCTTTAGCATTTTTTCAAAAGAAGCAAAAATGCAGCAAATTCAAAAACGCGATACCAAAAACGATATTTTCGAGATTTTTTTCCACTAAATGCCTTAAAAAAAAAACGTTTTGAAACTTGGATTGCAGATTATTTTAAAGGCAACCGTTTTCTTAGCTCTCCGACAATGCATAACAACTAGGAACTTATTTCAAAGAAACTGACAAAACAATGATCACAAAGGAAGCAGGCGTAAATTAGTACTGTATATACTGATTCCAGGAGGTATTTCAGCTAATTAGCCATAACTATCTATGTCATTTATTTTTTTTCAGGTGTTTTAATGTGGGAAGTATTTACCTGTGGAAAAGTGCCCTATGGTCGAATGAAAAACAATGACGTTGTAGAAATGGTTCAAAGGGGACAAGTGCTGGAGAGGCCCAAGGGATGCTTAATTGAAATTTATAATGTGAGTATTATTCAACTGATTGAATGTGGCACGTTGTTTGCACTCGAAAAAACAATAGAATTGTCTATTGTTTTTTAAATTTATTACATTGTGAGTAACAAACGAGCACACAGTTCACCTGACGGTAAGTGATTCTTGCGGGCCGTGACATCTGACTTCATCCTCGAAGGAATCATAATGCATATGCATTGTCACCCTTGAGGACTGAGATAGAATGCCACGTCACCGGTAGTAAAAGTCTCCGGGTCTCCTACACTCGACAGACGAAACAGCAATATTATACTGTTATTTTACGCTGGTGTTCTGTGAGGGCGTGGTCCTACCCCGATGCGAGCCGACCCATTCATTCTGCAGCTAGAAACAAATTAATAAAGTTATAAATGTATTGAATACACAGTTCAAGTATTTTATGTTACATTGTTTCTTATATCAATGATGGCTGATATTGGCCACACAATAGCACACAAACATGCTCGTCTATTTTTTTTTAATCTAATGAAAAGTTTATGCGATAGTGTCGAAGCAACTTAGTTATGTTAGGATATCCGGTTTGATTTTTTAACACGGATGTATGTGTCATGGAACAGAATGAGTGCATACTGTTTAGATAGATTACAAGCCGATATCTAATTACTTTTAAATGCGCAAACGTAATCTCATACACCGCTTTAAAAAAGAAAAATAGAAAATAATATAGAAATAAATTATTGTCCAAATATTGACCTCGTCTCAAATTATATGTATGCTTTAACCTGAGCCTGGATTTACCAGGATTAATATCTAATTCTTTTTCTTTTTATATATATAGAGAATTTTAGCAATGCTATTAACATTACTAATATTCCGGTTAACCACTTCACCTAAGCTGTAAATGCTTGTGCCAGGAGATGGTTCACGACAACATTCTAACGGTGTATTCGAACCTACGACCATCGCACGACGATTTTCGCAGACCGTATCCTATAAACAAATAGTACCTATTGACGCTTAAAATTTTTCAATTCTGCAGGTAATGCGCGCATGCTGGCGTCAATCACCCGACGAACGGCCGTCGTTCCGCGTGCTCAAAGAGGAACTCAGCGCGATGCTCCGCGATTGACTGCGCCTTTTGCTGTCGCTGCTGCGGCCCCACGTGCCCACCCACCACACACATCCTACACCCTCCGTGCCCCCTAAGGCACCCTCGCAAGCTCCCCATGTCCCCCACGTCCGCCCCTCCGCCTCCCTACCGCGCAGCCGACGGTTACATGCTCCGCCCGTTTGATGCGGTGTAATACATGTGTTTAAAACAATCAAAACAATTAACTTTTTATAGTGCTAACGCCCCTCACGATTCTGTTACAAGGGGCACACATTCGTAACAAAATCAAAATATACTCTGTTATATTTTAAATATTTAATTTTCATTCGTGGTTCACCCATCTGGGGGTATGTTTTCGCACCACTTAAACTTCGTAAATTTTATACTGTCATCAAATTTTTGAGTTTTCGGGAAATTTAATAAGTTACAAGCACTTAATTTAGAACAGGTAACTGTTTCGTGCAAGAGGATGCGACTATTCGGTCGCCGTCGCGAACTTTTTGTAGCACACTTGCACGAAAAATGTTCGTGTAGCACTCTTGCTCAAAAATCTTGTGTTTCAAATTAGACTTGCGAAGAAAGAAAAACATGGTCTCTCTAAAATCTCTGTGCTAAATTCATATCAGTACGAAAAGTTAAATTAGAATAGACACAAAAAATATTGACAAGCATTTCCCGACAAAAACTGATGCATTCTATACATGCATATAATTGTTTTTTTTTAAAAAAAAAAACATTTACGCGTATCATATGTAAATGCAGAAGCGCAATACTTTAGAGTGCAAATCCTATAACAGTTGCAACCCCACGGTTGCTTCTGTGGTCAATCCACACATCCTCCACTTCTTCAATGCCACACGCTCAATATCCAATACTCCTTGTAAACCCTCTACGTTAGTCGCCCACTCTCGCATGTTATATAACTTTGAAACTCATGTGGGTTTGGTCATGGGGAACAGTTTTATTTGTATGGCACTTTCGTTCTTCTGAAGGTAATTTTTAGTTAAATATACAAGCTATATCTGACCATCTCATACTGACTAACCATACAGGCATTGGCTTCATTTCTTACACATTTATTTATATATAATAACATATATCGAAGCTTGAAGAACTAGTAGAGTGTGTCATTGTTTGACCATTTAACACTAAGGTATATGTTATAAACTGCCTTATCTATTTATTGTAATATCGTTGGAGAAATTAATGTAATAGCAACTTCATACAAACAACATGCCATTGTTTTACATGTATATTAAAACATATACGAAAGCGCCTGATATGACAAATAATTATTTGGGCAATAAAAAACCACACGCTCATAATAAAAACATTTAAATTTGTGAAACTATTTTTACTATGCTATACAAATTTTATTATGCTAAAACTTTTGGGTTAAACAATTCAAATACCAGTTTGTCCGTTGCAAATATGGCAATTAATACCAACGAAATATAATCAAGCTTAGAAATACTATTAAAATACATCAATCATATTTAAATATTCACACACATTGCAGATTATCTATGTAAAGGTGGATTTAGACCAAACGGACAACGAAACAAGAACGAAGCTAGAACAAAAGCATCCTTTTGTTCGTATTCTTTATGATCGGCGTCGGCAATAGTAGGCCGGTCTAAACACTAATTGAGTTTGAGAGCGATATTGACAAATTTCATTCATTCTCGGTGACCACGATGATAGATATGAAATAACAAGGTGAAAGTAGTGCGAAAAGAGTGTACCTTATTATCTCTAATTAAGAATACGATTAATACATTAAATACTTGGTAGGTAGTCTTTCGCAGTTCGGAAGTTCGTGAAATCAGAGCCGAGGAGTGAAAATAAAAAACCAAAATTATTTTTCCGTTTTCAATATACACCTGAAAGACGAATATATTTTTCAGATCTTTCAATTTGCTTATGTATATTGGTTACTACTATAGTCGACGCATTATGAAATGAGGCTTCGCGTCATAAATCGTATTTATCTGTCTGTCGTATTTATCGCTCGCACTTACAGGTCTTATGGAGTGATCTGCGTAAAAATTGTAGAGGTGCATATCGATAACGGCATAGGTACGATAGATATGCTAAATTATGTTAAATATTAATAGGAATAAGTTGTCGCTATCTGAAAATAAAAGTTTTTAATTTGTAAGATAAAATGTTTGTTTCGACGTAATCATAGAGAAACTGTATAGATCGTAATGTGGCCCTGAAAAGGCCGTTTTTATCTTTTCTAGGTATATTTCTTAGTTCTTCAAAAATCCTCATTATATCCACCACGTTAGAAAATAAATTCTCCATTGTGCGTATTGCGTAACGAAGCGTTAGTAATATAATGAGTGTCATAACAAAAAATCTTATATATATAGAAAAACAACAACCCTTACTCGTAACGACCAATCAGGAGTCAGAGTGGTAATGAAGGTCACGATGACGCATCGACCCCGCGTGCGCAGGTAGCTAAGTATCGATGACGGGTTGCATTGCGTGCACATTCCTACTGTCAGTCACATTTATTGCCCGACGACTCAGTTTGAAATGCGTCGACTATAACAGTTAATTTGAAAATTTCGAAGCCCGTTTTATGCAGGTTAGCCAGCGCAACGCGACTTGTGGACAGGAGTATTGTCGTGTAGAAGCAAGACACCCTTCGCTCGGCTTTCTGTTTTTTTTTCTTTAATGGCTTCCTTTAACTGCTACAGAATTGATGCGTAGTATTCTCCGGTTATAGAAACAGCTTTATCTTTGTTATCGAGTCACTTAGATTGATTTAGAGACTGCACTTTAATTTCTGATTTTGACACATACGAAGCAATTCGCGATTACGCTTACATAAGTATATCCTATTAATGCGCATTGAAAAATAAATTATACTCATACTATTTTAAGAATTTTAATGAAAAACATTTAGTGCAGGAAATTTGTTCAAAGTTCTAATTTTAAAATTTATATTATCCTCTTAACTTTCTTCCATTACTGTATTGTCACAAGAAACACTGATGCTAAGAAATAGTTAATGGTCGGCCTGTGTTTATATTAGATTAAAACTTTTCACTTTCTGAACATCTGATATTTTGTGAACTGTTTGCCAATACTATTTAATCTGGTTTTACGAAATGTTTGCTTGTTGAATTCTATATGAATGTACTTCGTGAACTGTCCGAATATTAATTTAAATTTAAATTAAAGACATTGCGTATATTTATATGATTCTTTAGTACGGTTGCAGTTTTGACGATATTATATAGTAATATGGTTTTTTCCTGTATCTTTGATTTTATAAAATTATACTGTGTGCTTCGGATACAAGAGGGTCATGGTAAATTGGTTTACCGCGTTATTAGATCTTTGGGAAGCAATTTTCACTTCTAGGGAAGGTCATTTTGTAGGTTGCGAATGTTTTTAGGCCACGCCCATTTGCTTCTTTTGAGTTTCGTTATTTTTACTACTACAAGGCTTACTAGTACTTCTATGTTTATTATATTACAATAATTAAAACATTCCAAATAATAAAAAAAGTTATTGACATTTAGAGAAAATAATAAAATTGGTAAAATATATTACTAGAGAGTCTAGATGTCGCAAATGCAGCGATGAAGTTTTCAAGCATACATTAAATTATTGGATATTTCAATAGTGATATCGATTAGATAGAATGGTAAAATAATTTAGATTATTTGCGCGTAATGACATGTTGGTAATGTAAAACGACCAGAGTCCGTGATTCCGTCTGATTTAGATTAGTTTTAAGGTTTTCGGACACTGCTCAGTCCATTGTGACCTGTTGTGATAATTAAGCCCTTAGGACATTCTTAGATATAACACACCACATTACCGGATACAAATGCAAAATTATCTTTGTTTAATAGCGAATCTTAAAAAATCGTCTGTCCGTGTGAATATTATTAACGTCACAGAGAATTTTTGTTATTTTAGGTCGTGATTAACAGAATTTGAGCGTGCTTGTGTAATTTTTATTTGTTTACTATCTGAAAAAATAATCACTTTAAACAACAAACAAAGTGTATATATTTTTTGCAAAAAAAGAGAGATATAAATGTAGCGATAAACTACTTTTGCCTATTTCTAATAATCTCAAACTATTATCTTAAAAAGTAGTTATTTGACACGATGAATAAAGGTTTTTTATTGCATTCTACTGAAAGTTTATTGTTGTTTATGTTGTATTTGAATTAGGTAAAAATTTAAATTTCTCGACAATTTGTAAAAGCAAATATATTTTAATAATAGTATAAAATACAGTTTTTTTGTAATTATTAGGGGCTACGCTACAAATTAAACTTTTTTTTACTGATTTTACTTAATGATTTCCATTTTATTTGGACGCAACGTAATCTCAGAATATTCGTGAAACTTATGGTGAACAAATAATCGTATATCGTGTAGGTTGCGCGTAAGTAGCAAGTGTCGGTGGATATTTTTGCCGCGCTTCCAAAATTCCCTGATCAACTCACGCGCTTCTTTCTTTCGTTGGTCGTATTTTCGTCTTCGTAGACATATCAAGATTTATTTTTATTTGTGTTGCTACGTTGTATATTGAAATGATTTTGAGTCGAGATTAACTTTTATCAAGTTACCTAAATAAAAAGGACAAGTAATCAATAAAAATATTTTGTAATGACAATACTTATACCCTTACCTACCACACAACGAAGTAAAGATTTACTTAGTACATGATCGTTTAAGGATTATCTTTCAGTGATGTCGTTTTTCATAAACTATAAAGACAATACGTTGATAGTCCAACCACTTTAAGTGAAGGAAATCAATTGTATTAAATTAGCGCGAGTTTGACATTGATACCAACGTAACTGAAATAAAGTATATATATACACGAAAAAAGTAAAAGTTAATATAGTAACTACTTACTAGATATGGAACAGATAATAATTAGGGCAGATACCGAACATCCGGTAAGACTTTACGGCCGAAATGCCAAATGTTCGGCCACAGGTTTTTTGATAAAAAATGTTTCAAAAGGCAGTGGATAATATAAATATATATATATATATATTCCATTGAATATTAGAATACTGTTTATTAAGTATCCTACCCGATTCAACGATGTTATGTGGTTTCCAAAAAGCAGATCCGCATCAGTACACATTTCATCACTTTTAAAATACAAACTTTACAAAAAGGTCTAAATACAATTAATTATATAAAACTGTAGTTGAAATATGCTAAGCCATATACTTTTACTAAATTATTTATCTTTTATTATATTTAAAAATTATACACACATGTACGACGAAAATGAAGACACTATTATTTATAGTGTTTCATTAAAAAGGTTTTAGGTAGTGTACTCACGATTGCCTTCGCCTTTACTAGAATAAATAATAGCCAGTATTAACCGTAGTAATCTGTAACGATATGTGATGTATGAAAAATTTATATGTAAGTGGCTATTCATCTTTACATATCAGCTTCTAAGTTCACGAAATTATGTGCACGCGGGAAATGAAACGAACACGACGTATATTTGAATTTTAGGTAGTAATTTAATCATATCAATATTTTGTCCGATTCATCCGTATATATAATCTTACGTACACTAGGGTTTATTGTACATATATTCCTTAATCTATTATACAATATCTATTCCATTGGCTTACAGCAAACATATTATTAGAATGTAGTTTGTAAAGTTTACATGAATATACTTTGTAATATTTTGTTCTGTGCATGAAAAATTAAATCTAATTACCTTTCGTTTTAGAATCTTTATTTCAATAAGTTACCGTGTACTCTTTTATGAGGTCCCAAAAATCAATTTAGTTTATTGAAGTCTACTTGCAACTAACTCTATTACGTTAATGGATATTTATTTAGAAAACTACTCTATTTCTATAATTGATTTGATTCAAAGCATATTTTAACTAGGTCCGTACCTAGTTAAAACATGTATTGAAACTATTTAGTATTGTCACAAAGGCATCCAAAATAAGTAATGTAACGGTATAAATACACTTTTACACATATTTTGTTTTAATCGAAACAAGGAAAACAATCGTGCTTTGCATCTTGAAAGATATAAATACCTACACTGTAATAATTATGTTTCCCCAAATCGCTTTTGTTTAAATTGATAAGCTTGTGATAGAGGATTTTTTATTCATTTTTTTTTTTTTCGAATGCGAATTTTAAGTAATCATTGGTGGCGTTCTAAGCTAACAGATCTTCAGACACAAATGTGCCAATAAATATACGATGAGTACTTTTGATGGAATTTATGTAGATATTATTTTTAAGTATAACTCTAGACTGAATAATGTAACATTCACAGTGTATGTACACGACTTTTTTTTTTTAGTTTCGTTAGGTAGTCTTATTTATGAGGAAGTCTTTAACCGTATTTAGCTCGTAGGTATGGTTTAAGTTTTAATAAGGTTTTTTGTGATCTTCAAATGCTTAGTGATATGATAGTATTTATCATGATTTATATACAAATACTTTAGTTTTAAACTTCGTCACGTAATGATATGTAACCAACCCTATAAATATGTATTATTCATAGGCCCTTTGTCAGTACAATGTGTAATTTGCTTTGGAATTGTACAGCAATTTATTTGTATGACAGGTTTTTTAACTATAAAGTCAAGTAAATAAATGCAGTTAATATTGTAGTTTTATTTATTGCATATTTTAAACTTACTGTTTTTTGTCTAGAACTGCATGCCATATATGATGATATTTACGTGTTCACTTTGGCACATGTTTTTTTTGGAATACGACAAAATTGTGTATTAAATTACATTTGGAATAGCATATCGTCCAGTAGATGGCCATTTAATGCAGTAGCTTTTGTTTTTAAACACTGATTGACAACACAGAGTTGTCAATCGGTCTATGCACTGGGTGAAGGTGTTTTGCGATAAATTAAACTCCAATTTATTAAGATCAATCAACAGATAACTCCAGTTTCAAAAATTCAAGAAGAAAAATTTTTTCAAAAAAATTAATAAAAAATCTAGTAGATGGCCACTTGAGATAAATGAAAAATCAGTAGATGGCCACTTTTTTTACTAGTAGTTGCCCACGCATTTTCAATGCTTTATTCTGTGTTCTAACTAAAAATAAGTCTTAAAGAATGCTTCATAAGATATTTATTTATTTATTTAAATAAGACTCAGTCTTGAAAGTGTTTCATTTCAGGCACATTAAAGAGTTCTCGCGTTTTGCTTGTTTTCTGGGGCTCCTTTATGCTAGTGACGACGTTTTCCCACTCGTATTCACAAACGTCTGGCCGAACTGGCCATTTCCATAGCCTCCCTACTCTTGCCATGGCAGAAATTGCAGCCACCAATGGAAGCGCCGTAACAACTACGCCGGGATAGAACCTGCCGTCATACCGAACGATGACGAATTCGCCGTTCACTTTTTTCGGAGGGATAAGTTTGCTGTCACTATCATCCTCATCCGTTTCTTCATCGTTAGTGTCGCTATCTGCCGATGGGACTTTAACACTTGAGTCAGAAGAATCAGAAGAATAACACAACTTTCTTCTGATTTTTTTGGCTTGGGTGTCTTGAGACTTGCGGCACTTTCGATCTTCTCTTTCCAATTTCTTCTTTTTTATCAGTGCATCTTTTTCGGCCTTCTTCCGTTTTCTTTCGTTGGCTCGATCTAACTTCAGCTTTGCGAGATTCTCCTTCTTTTCCATTTTCCGTTTCAAGTAGGTCACTTAATCTTCTCCAAAACCTACGGTGGGCAACTTTTCCTTTGGCTTCCTTTTAGTATCCTTGCTCACTTCGGTCGGTACATAAAAAAAGTGCTTTTTAAAGGGACTAGCCACAGTGCTAGTAGGTGATGGTCCTGGTAGTTCATTTACAAGTTCCATGTCCACAGTGGCTAAGTCGGAAATCGGTGCTGGAAAGTCGAAGTCAGCTGTGCTAGTAGATGATGGTCCTGGTAGTTCATTTACAAGTTCTATGTCCACAGTGGCTAAGTCGGAAATCGGTGCTGGAAAGTTGAAGTCAGCTGTGCTAGTAGATGATGGTCCTGGTAGTTCATGTACAAGTTCCATGTCCGCAGTGGCTAAGTCGGGAATCGGTGCTTGAAAGTTGGAATTAGCTGTCCGATCCTCGTGTTAGATCACTATCTTCTTTTTGGAGGGTTTCTACTTCAGTTTTGGTACTGTTCCATAAGTTGAATAATGACTTATCAGTGGTGTCACCGGACCAATCACCAATAATTGTAGATTGAAATGCAATCAAGGTGTCAGCAGGTATTGATTCATTTAGAAAATGTAAGCCTCTCTTTAAGAACAAAATTCGTTCAGTGTTTTGCTTCTTCTCAATAGCTTTCCCAGGGATGGTGACTGCTTCGGGGTTCCAGGGTACAAGGCCACATTTGCGGAAACCATTCACTAGTATCGAAGGGGTTAAGCTTTCTTCCATCACCTCCTTAAGTAATTTCGCGAAGTCTTTCTTTTTTAAAGTGTGCCCCTCCTCGCTTTGATTTTTTTCAATCCGCCACCTGTGCACTCGCTTCCTCCAAGCCACCTTTAAAGGTTTAAAAACGGCGACGTCAAGTGGTTGCAGCAAATGAGTAGCATTGGGAAAGAGTGGTATAAGTATGATGCCTTTCTCATCACAGAACTGGCTGCATTGGTAAGACAAATGCGATTTGTGTCCATCTACAAAGAGTATGACGGGCAACATGAGGGTTTGAGAGGATAACCAAGGGAAGAATATATCAGCTATGAACTCAAAAAGCTTCGCAAGTCATCCAACCCGAGTCGGTTTTTCCCAGTCCCCACTCTGATGGAAAATTGTCGGAAATTTCAGCTGGAATTCGCTTGTAAGGGTATATAATTGTCGTAGGAGCATAGGTGCCGGCAGCGTTTCCTGTAACGAGTACTGTGACACACTCTTTGTCGTCAGCATTAACTTGTTGGTAGACGTTTTTGTCTCCTTTTTTTGCGAAATATTTTGTTTTTACAAGTTTAATTTTTGATTCCCTTCCTTAGTAGTAGATATATGTTTATCTCCTAAGTAAAAGTAGGTACCTATCTATCTAGAGATGTATGTAATGACATACATATAATAGTTTTATGTCAATAAATATAAAATATATTTGTAACTACTGAAAAAATTGAACCTGATATCGTAACAACTATACTATGGTATCGATCACATGCTTTCACTTACACAGTCCCCGTTCGCCGCCAAAGTTGCAGCTCATGCAGTTACAATGTCTTCAATTGACAATATCTTGACATAACAATAGATTTTAAAGAAAATTAGTAGTATTTACCAATTACTTAGGAACTTTGCACAAGTTATGCGCTAGTTTCAATAAAAAATATTTTATCTATTTGCTTTACAGCAAATTTTAATGTTCAAGGTTCTTCTGCCTCAGATGCGAGTGACATTTATAACCATCAGTATGGGTGCTGTTAGTGATAAAATAAATGTAGAAGTATGGTCTGAAAGTAACATATAGTATAAAAGAAAGTCATTTTATAATAGATAATATATAATAATCGATTTTTTTCAGATTTCACCAAGAGATAATTTTCAAAGGAAGTTTGTATGCATAATTTTTAAGTTAAGACAAGACAAATGTATTAATCCATTTGCGTATAGGTTAAATATATCACATTGCAAAATAAATTAAGTAAATCACAATCCAGCGAAAGTAAGTTGGGGCATGTAAGTTAAAACAAAGAATAAGGTAAAAGGTGTTGAAATAAGAAAAAAGTAAGTGTAATATAAAATTTTAAAATGACAAAATACTAGACAAGCGCTCTATTAACTAATATATTTTAACACAATAAAAACAAGTATACCCTGTTATCACATCAGGTTAAAAAAAAATTGTTTTGGAAAATTTTATTTCTGATCACATTCAATTACTTTTGTACTTATCAATATAGTAATATAGTACGATACTATGGCTAAATTTTTATATATAATATTTTTTTAATATCTTATGGAAATAGTATGCAACATTTCAATGTTTGTACTCATTATGTTAGATATTAAAAGCTAGTTAAACTAGCATTGAAGTCTTATCTTATCTAGGATTATCTAATACAACATCTATTTAAACGCTTCAGTTTGTTTCGATGTCTACGTGGCACAATTGTCATGGCAACAAATTATTTATGAGTGGTGGAGTCTTACTTTAATAACACATTAATTAATTGTGAGGTATCTTGCAAATTATCGAAGATGTATTAAGTTTAGTCTCTCGTCTTTGAGTTCAAATGAAAATGTCTATTACCAAACATGGAATATTTCAATATTTATCCACGAGTATATATTTGTTAGTTAAAATTGCTATGACAGGTAACAGATATATTTGTTTGATTAGCTTGTAGATCTTTTCTTAACGGGTTTTCTACAATTATATTGTATAATAATCTCATTTCACTTTTTTTATATATTAGTTATATTTTTTGCTGATCTCATCATAAATCATGTAAATTATTAATTATAGATGATGATAGAATATATGTTATAGATTTGCAGTACCAACGTACTTATGTATGTGTGCATGCAAATGTATAAGTAATTTCTCAAGTCAATTTAATATGATAAAATCTTTTAACCCAATTTTAATATGGTCAACAAAATCCAATCCATTACATATTCAAAATAATCCATTTTCCAATTCTACATAACATTCTAACATTATAAATTATAACCATAGTTAACAAAAGTACTTTCAGTTAAAAATAATTCTGGGGCTAATTGCTGACTTAACTGGGTTGTCATCCGATTTAACCTATGTAAGATGCTAAAAACTTGTAACATCAGCGCCACTCAAGAAAATAGTTCTCGTGTTTATTTACAAGTGAATTATTTTTATGTAATTACCTAACACATATAATTAAATTTTATATATTTTTATTTATGTTAATATTGATGGTACGATGGAGTGTTCTTAAGTTCGCGGAATTCCGCACAAGGAGGGAAATTTAAAAAGAAAAATATTTTTCCTTTTCAATATTTCCCTGGAAGAGGAATACATGTTTTAGGACCTATATAGCATATACCTTCATAAATAAAGTATTTTGTTCAACTTCATCATCGCTAGTAAATTTCTTCCCACGCAGTTCTTATTTATTTTTTGTAACAGGTATTAATCATTGGGAGCCAGGTCTGGACTATAAGGTGGGTGATTCAAAATATCGAAACACACCTTATCCAGGGTAGCCAGCGCAACACGACTCTTGTTGATGGGAGCATGGTCGTGCGGTAGCATGACAACTTTCGGTAGCTTTACCATTCCTTTTTCTTTAACGGCTTCTTTTATGCTCCAGAATTGATGCGAAGTATTCTCCGGTTAAGAAACAGATTTATCTTTGTAATCGATTTATAGGATTCCTTCTGAGTCCCAAAAGACTGTTGCCGTAGTTTTCCGGCCGACTGTGACACCTTAAACTTCTATGGTGGTCGTGCATCTTTTTTATGCCACTGCATTGTGTCTTGCTTGGTCTCGGGTTCGTAGTCGTTCAAGATTCATCTCAGATAACAATTAGACCCTTGTCTTCATTACAAACGTTCAAAAACGCTCCCGTACATTCCACGCGCTGGTTTTGGTGATTGCTGGAATGGAATGATATCAATAAGCCGCCCCGAACATGGGTCACCTTCAAGTGATTCCTTGCTTATCGATATTTTTCCACTGGTAAACTATAGTTTTTGACTGGCAAGAGCCCCTATAAACCGATTACATACATTATGGTTTGAACACATGCCTTGTTTGGTAAAGAACTTGATTACGGCGCGATAAGCATGTATAAAATATTTTTCTATATTTATTTTTTTACCTTTTCTTTCCGATTGGGTTGTTTGATCGACGATAGTTCAAGGACATATCATGAACGTATTTATAAAAATAATTATAAACACTTACGACCTAAAAGAGATCATCCCCCTTCAACCCTACTATTTCGCGAACATAAAAACGCACCATTGTATTACACTTAGTTAATATATGTTACAAAAAGATTGTTAATAAATCCAATCAAAAGAATTAATTTCAATTAATATATCTATAACTATCACTCAACCAACATAACTAGACTAATGAATGAAATGCAGTTGCTGTCCCAAACTTATTTCTTATATTGCCATTTCCTTATAAAATGTTTAAAATAAAATTGCTTGAATAAGTTTCGTTTAATAAGAAATATTTTATGCACAATGGTGGTTGTCTCTTATGTTGGCCAAGTAATAGTGGCTTTTGGCTCTTACAATTATATAAATATTATATTTTTGAATAATTTTAAATTCTAATTCCGATGTTATACAAAACTGTTGTATTATTTATTGTACTTGTACTTGTTGTGTATTATGAATTATTTCAGTAAGCATTGGTGCATAACTCTGTAATTAACACCTTTATTTTTTGTCATCAGAACAGAATAATGCATTTTATTTTTGGTTCTAGATTAGATTGTGACTAGTCATTCAAATTACATATCTGTTGGTAAGATATCAGGGATAAGATATTGGCAAAGATCCATTTCAGAATTGACAAACGTTACTTTTCCAGCTGTGTTTTCATCTAACCTAAAAATTATAAATATTTCATATAATTTATATATAAGAAAATAATAATAATTTGGCTATGCAATGCCTAGAAAGTATTTTAATAAATAAAGCAATGTGTTAATTAGCTTATGAACTGAATCTAAATGTAATGTACTTATAACATATTTTAAAATGACAATGCATTTACAATTACCATCTACCATCTTGAAATCAACTGATGTATGATCTATAATCTATGATTTTGGTCAATGTATAGTACAAAATAGGCCTTGTTTGTCATATATCCAGTTAAGCTTAGAAACTATTTGACTTTGATGTGGTTTTCATCATCATTCAGATCACTACTCAAAAAATATTTAGAACTTAGAGTATAGATATCTAATACATTGATAGGTGATAGTGATGTTTCATAATTAATACATTTTCTTAATATATATAAATGGTTTAGAACTTGTAATGGCAACACATTAATTGGACATATTTTAGCAGAAAGAATTTAGCCCACACAAAGTTACTTTTGAGTTATTGACTTTCAAGATCAGAGTAGTATTCTTATTTTTGTTTCTTTGATATCCAATTTATCAAAAATTACCTACACAGTTTGAGTTCTATAAATTGAATTTATCCAAAATGAAAAAAGCCTATTGAGTCACTATATAAAATTCAAAGAAAATATTTATCTATATGATTTGCTTCCCGGTCACAAAAATGTTCCTTTAATTATATATAATTCAATAGTTTTTGGTGAATAAACCCTACCATTTTGCTACCAAAAGCTTATTTTTTAATATTTTGTGGATTCTGTTCATTGTGCTAATCAATATCCAAATTAAAAAAAAACTCAATAAGGATAGAAAATTCAAGTTTTAGGTAACTTACCATCCTTTAATAATAGCCCAGCAGCTGGAGAAGAAGACTGGTGCATTAATAATTAGACACACGCCGAGTCTCTCTGGGTAATGTCTACTGAGTAGCCATACAAGGTTTTTAAGTACCTGATAATCCATACATGACAGTGTAAAGTTGTTTAAGTCAAACACAATACATAAGTTGTCCACTACCTCTTCAAAACAGTGTTTACTTGCATCTTCCTGAAAGTACAAGAGATAATATTTGCTTGTGCGGCAGGCAAACAAGACAGTTATTTAGCACCACCGTTGACAATGTTAGAAGGCCCAGAGACAGGGAGAGGCCAGTGTTCTTGGGTTTTTGTATCCCAGTCAAAGCCAATGCTTATCCAACACAAAAAATTGTGATTGTTGAATCTGTTTGTGATTATCCACTGTCATTGAGACTGCATCATGAGAAGACAATTATGATTATGTGCAATGATGTCTAGTTTGGTAAGGGTAGGTGTGTATGGTTAGAATGGCTAGGATTGCATTTTTGTTATTATTATTTCTATTAAAAACACTACTTACCAGACAATAGACAATAAATTTAGTGAGCTCATCAATATTTCTATCACTTGAATTATGATTTTTAGCTGGAATATAAACAATTGGACGGCCAACAATATCTCTATGTCTTAGTACCCTAGCTTTGTCACTATATTTCTCTAGAAGTTCATTATTTGTATGCAAATTAGCTACACCATACTCAGCTCTCCATTTGTTTGTCTTTATGATGGCCTAAAAAAGTTTAGATTATTATTATTATTTTATATAAGAAATAATTCATAGAGTATTTCAAATTGAAAATGAAGCGTTTTTAGTAAAATTATACTGTCTAAAATTTAGTAAAGTTAAATTATTTACCAAGTTAATTCAGTTTTACGTTATCAGCTAGAATCACAAGAATTGGCGAACAAACATGTCTGATAATAAATAATTACAGTAAAAACCTTATAATTATTTTTACCTGAAATGAATTATCCACGGTTTTAAAAGCTCTTAAATATCTTTTTAAGGAAAATTCATTATGATACTGTGCGGGATCTGCACTCGCAATTAAATGCATTCTCTCTTTGAGTAGCTTTAAATCTTCCTCATTCACAGATTTAGATTCATCTGCCATTGTAATTTACTAAATAAGATATCTCCCTAAAATATAATTATGTATACACATATATTCAAAAAATATGTATCTTATAGTATAAATGCAAAATTAGGCCGGACCTCTTTTGGAAATATGAATATTTTTAACTATAATTCATATGTATTAGCTATTGACAGATATAATAAATAGATAAAATATACGTACGTCATAAGTGGATGTTAGTGATGCCCAAAACACAAAATGTCATAAATAAAAGATCGATATTTCATTGAAGAACGTGGCTATAAAATATACATAAAATCAATATTGCATTTTTTCCCAACCACACGATGATTTCAACAAAATATAAACAAGGTTATTATTTAAAATTAAAATTAAAAACCTATTTTTAAATAATAGCCTTTATGTTTTCACATTGTTCTATGTATATCATTGGATTTTCCGGTATAATGGTCAGCGTGTCCAGTGACACATAGCTTTCAGCTGCTTCCATTCTTTTGTATTGTTCGTATTTCTTGATGTTCTATACAAAAACTTACATAATAAAAAGTTACCTGATATATCAAACGTTAAAATTAGGGATTTCTTTTTTAGTTTATAGATGAACAAATAATTTTGTGGCCAACTGAAATTTTATTTAATTTAACCTTATGTAAATTTATCTTACAGAAAATAATGAGTCAGGGATTAAGTTTTTTCGTATTTTATACACACATTATAGATATTTTTGTCATAGTTTATTTACATTTTATTATAATATATATATGCCATTTTGTTCGATAACTTTTCATTTTGTTGGTAGTGACATAATCCAACTGCTGTAATTTTAGGATTTCTGATTAAAAAACTGCGACAAGTAGTTTTGATAGTCCTCGCTTTATTTTTTTTGAAGCTGGCGCAGAGACTGCTGCTGCACTACCGCTGCACTCCGACCCCTGTGGACGAAGAACGTCGACGACAAGAGAGGGAGCGATAATACGATCCGAGGGCCCCTCATAAGGAGGTAGGAAAACTCGACTCGGATCGCTGTCTAAAGGGAGGACAGGTTGAATTTAGAAGCGGCCTAGAACACGATTAAATCGCGTGTAAGTCGCTGTGCGAGGAAGACGACGCCGCGCTCGCCGCTCGGCTGGCCGGCCGGTTTGCGCGTCAGTGACGTTGGTCGGTCCGCGGTTAAGCCCCTGCCGCTCGGTAGGGACGGGACTGTGACAGTGTCAAAATTAATGTTTGCCGTCAGCTTATCATCAGGCGTTATAGTAGCGTACTTCCAAAATATATACGTCTCTATTTGTAGGGATATCCCTCTTTTGATGTTATCGTAACACTACCTAAAGAATTCTGAAGAGATCGAAACAAGTGAAAATCTGAGGGTGCCGAGTCAGGGCTATATGGTAGATATATTAACACTTTACAACCAAGCTCTTTTAATATTTACCGAGTGACTAAAGATTGGTGTGGTCTGGCGTTATCATGATGAAAAACCACACCCTTTCTGTTGATCAATTCCGGGTGAAAAATTCTCTATTTCTTGTTTGAGTCTCATCAGTTGTTTGCAGTAGAGATCCGAACCGATGTTTTGCCCGGCGGTGAAAGCTCATAATAAACGATGCCCTACGAATTCTACCATTCATTTTCGTTGTAGTCTCTGGAGCTTGACTGCTATGTGACCATGATCTTTTTCGCACGTTCTTTTCTTAAGTAATCTCAATTTCATCACCCGCGATCAATCTACATTAGGTTTCAATAGAGAATCGCAAATGAGCACACAATTCATTAGATTTATTTCAGTGAGGTCGTGTGTCACCTAAATATCGAGCTTTTTGTATATCTACCTTTTTCAAATGGGTCAAAACTATTTTTTTTGTGGGCAACCCTTAGCTCTTTAGCTATGTCTTTACCAGTAATTTACCGATAAAGCTCCACTTTTTCAAAAATGACACAGACTTTATCTGTAACAGGTCGAACAGACCGAGTTTCATATTTGATATCAAAATTTCCGGAATCGGACGTTTGAATAAATTCTGTGCAATATTGATACTGCGTACAAAAAAAATTGTGTTAATGGACTTACTATAAACGTTACAAATATTTTTTCGTGGCTATAGGAAACAACTTAATGGATTCAGCTGAGTGCGCAAAAACGGCCGAATCAAGGGGTTAGAGTTTGTGATGGCAGAGTCGAAGTATCGGCGGGAAGCCAGCTTCAGGTACTCAGCTATGGTCGATAGCTCAAGATCTATGTATAGATTTTCGTTACGCAAGAACCACGGCGCACCGGTGGCCTTGTGCATGAAACGATTTTGAATTACCTGAAGTCGATGAATGTGACGCGAGGAGGTATGCGCAAAGTCGGGGCTGGAATAGGTAGGGTTAACTTCGATCCTCGATAGGCTGATGGATCGGTTGGGTGTTTCGAGGGCTTGAGAATCCCTATGACGTCGGCTTCCTTCCAGGTGTTCGGGAAGGTGCCTTTGGATATAGCTGCGTTGTAGATTATCACCAATAGGTATAAAATGCATATGGGAAGGAGGTTCATCACTTTATTGGTGATGTCGTCGGGGCCGGGGACCTTGCGTGCTCGCAGGTTTTTAATTATGTACCCAACTTCGGTGCATGTAACTTGAGTAACGGTAGGCATCATGGACTAGTGTTTAAATTTATCGGTATAAATGAAGTAATTTCAACCCAAAGAGCAACCCAATCTGATTTTTCAAAACCAGGGGAAATAAAAAACAATATTATTATCATAAACATATTTATAATATTTATGAAAGTAGACCGTTCACTGTGAACGCAGGTAGATGAGGTACAAATCTTCTAAAATCAGCTACCGTACAGCAGAAGCTGTAGCCAATGTCGACGCGGTCGGGTTGCCAACCGATCCAGTTGAAGGCAGCGTTATTCCGACAGCGGTCTGTGCAGAATTGAAGAGCTCGAGCCTCAGCCAATGTGTAGTGTGGGTTATTGATGCTTATGAATGCAGTGCCGATACGGCGTGATGCATCGTACGCCACCTGTGATTAGAAATTTGTAACAAATAGTAAAAAGTAAATTTGTCTTTTGTGTTTAGGCGATAAACAAGCGCTAATGAAGTTTAAAAGTATTAAATCCAAAGGAACACCCACTTTATAAGGCGTGTACGTTGTTAATAGCTAAAAAGAAATGCCTCACTTGTAGTTATAGATTTTAATTACTTATCATTAAGGATACAAAAATGATGATATCTTCCACAAATTCCTGGGCCTTACTTAATATAGCTGACCGATTTGTATTACCCTCAGTTTTAACCTGGTTCAATCACATATGTGATTAAGTAGTAATTTATAACGAATAAAATATGATCAATTAAGTTATTCAAATAAAATAAATACATTACCTTGTAGAAATACTGAGGTACAGGTACTTGCCGATTGTTATGTAGATAGATGTCGACAAAACGATTATTAGCATTTCGTAGTTGAGTTACTCCATAAGTTCCGGAATACACTATGGTATTGTAGCCAGCTTGGCCGATTCGTCTGCGAAGGTTCTGAAAATTTTTAATAATTCTTCTCATACATGTTTTTCTCCAAATAATTCATCAACACGGTTTATGTATAGCTGTTTATGTATATATATTTGATTACACAGGCTCGTATCAATTTTCTATGGCTCTATCTTATTTGGCCGAATTTAGGGACGACAAAACATTTTTTTCAATTTCTTTTTAAGAATATAAGTTAGTATTCGAAAAATATTAAAATATGTGTGTGTAATATACTCTGTGAAGTTACGAAAACTCTCAATTAGTTCTATCTTTCTAGTATTATTAGTTTTTGAGACATGTTATTTTGTACAATCTGTGTGCTCTAAATTTTTAACCCATATCTGTAAGGCAAAGCTGAGTCCAATATATATATATTTAGTATATAAATTGTTTTTATAAGCTGATATTTATGCATATCATTCGATATAGATCGCCATTTGGAGCCGATCCGCCGTTCTTATTCAGTTGAACTCTTAACGTGTAGAAATATCATACCACGACACACGACAATCGCAATATGAATAACTTGAATGTTTGTGGATATTTCTGTTTTTAGATTTTTTAATCATCACTAACCAAATCCTAAAGGGGTCCTATCATTCCCAGCATACGATAAAACAGTTTAAAGTCAATATTTTTTAAAAGACCCACCTGCTCAAGCCAGTTCCAGTTGCCGGCGTTAAACGGCTGCCATTGGGGAGCACAATTAATGAAATAGAAAGAAGCACGTTGTCCAGTAGCGTAAATAAAATCAGTTTTGGCAGCGAGGTGACCGCGAGCCAAGAACTGCGTGCTCGTCACGTACCTATCTGCTAATGCATTGCCCACAACACCGGCAATGGCGATTTTCTGTTGCACTTGGGTGTATCGGTTATTGATGTCTACACCAGGGAAGAAACTACCGGCTATAATTAGAAACCAATTTAGTTAGCTAAGAAGACCTTAAAAAATATTAAAATTTTGTTTATTATTACACTTTTCGTACCTAACCAGCTTGGTCGATCAACGCTTGTTTGGTGTACTGCATTTGGAGGATTCTGATTATACCACACATATAACACTTCCAAACGGTTTTGGTCGAAGCAAGACCAATAAAGAGGATAGAAGATGTTGTTGACGATAAAACCCACGCTGTAATAAATTTTGAAAGGTATTGTTGGGGCTATTTAGGTTACAATTAAATAATATTATATTTCTACAATTAATAAATATTTTACCGAATAACCAGGTTGTTATTAAAGCATCTGTCGGATGTCGATACGGCGTTATGGTAAGCGTGAGAAGAGCAAGTGAGACCACCGAAAGCACCGTTTCCGTTCAACCAACCAGCACCGGAGATAAGAGCATTGTTAACACAACTAGCAGTCTGAAAAAAAAAATACAATTTTATTGTTTTCCTTTGAAATATTTTTATGAATATTTATTTACTGTAGATAAATATAAGATGTACGATAACTTACGGCAGTGTTAACTGTTGAGGCAATATTTGGATGTCTAATAGTACGTCCGGAACCAGTGCACGCAATTATTACTTGTTCGCCGGAGCTGAGGTGAATTTGGCCGGTATTACCAGTTGGATTAAGGTAATTGTTTCTGTTAATGTAGACTGGTTGAGGTTGGCCAAGGTCACCATTTACCCTTATGGTGCAACCTGAGTTAAAAAAAATACCTTTGAACCTTAACTAGCCTTGCACCATTAATTACAATATTATTCAAGTAAGATCAACTTAACTTTTCAAGAATCTTTGTAGCCACTGCAAAGAGCTTAATATTTTGTATAGCAATGTAGAAGTAGCCATGGATACAATATAAAATAGAATATTAAAAAAAAAATACCGCTTCTAGAGTTGGTCTGGGAAACGTTGCCATATTTGCGTTGTTCCAATTCGAGCCATGTGTCGAGGTAATCTTCAAAGTCGTCCTCGTTTAGGACCAGAGCCAGTTCACCAGGTTCCGGTATTTCTACAGGAATAGTTGACACAGCTGCCACTAAAACTGCGAGAACAATAAACAATCGCATATTGATTGTATCCTAAATTAATTACAACGCTAAAACAGATCCTTAAGGATCTGTGGTTCTTATAGCGTTCCGTGGATCTGTGCAAGTGGTATTCAAGATCTTTTTCTATTTATACGTGGGCATATCTTGTTTTATGAAAGAGAACAAATCAGCATTAGATATTAAGAGACGATAAGGTGTTTTACATCATAATCGCGGTACTAAATTGTTGTTTCGGTTGAGATTGGCTTTAATTCTTATCTCGACCATTGATTAATAATGGATAAGAGTATTCTGATTCAGAATCTTCAGTCTTGAAAGACTTAGCTTACAAAGCAGATATGTTTATTCTTATAAAAGCAAATTATTTTTATATAAAGTGCAAGGTATATTTCATATTTGATATAGTGCAAGAGTAAAACTCGCTCTGGGGATTGAAATAAATAACTTGATCGCCAGTTCGATCGCCTAATCATTAGAGTATTACCGGTTATTTTATAAGTAGCAGTTTAGGCCAGTTTAATAGTAAAAGAATAAGCCTCCTCCTTGGATAGGATGTTGTTGCCCACCACGCGACTCTATTACGGATTAGCGGACTTCACATCTTTAAAATACTTTTTTTATTTATTTCTTAGACATGCAGGGTTTCCCACGATGTTACCTTTACAGTGCATGGTACCAATTTCATTGGACACAGAGCTACAACAGCTCTTTAGTTTCGAGTTTTCAATTTTCATAACTTGTATAACTCATTTGTTGACGCCTTTACTTCCTTGCGAGAGTGACGTATTTACATATGTATGTATAAGCCGCAAGAGTACCTTACCACTTAGTGTAACAAAGTACAATATTATTGCTGTGGACAAAATTTTCGTCCTGCTTTACATGACTAGGTTACAAAACGTAGGGGCGCGCTAAAATAGTCGGACGCATGTCGCTGTGAAGTCGCATTGTGCCTACAACTGAATTATTTTCTATAATAATTAAAAGCTAAGGCTGTTACAGCACCCCTCGTTTGTACGAAAAGATTTTTTCCTTTTATTTTTTCTTAATTATTATATCAGGCGAGTTTCCACTTTTATTTATTACTTTTATATTCTATTAATACCAAATAAAATGGAAAGAAAATATATGCTATCATATCTCATACGCACTTCTTTGACGAATATCGTTGTCTAATTATAGTACATATGATAGAACATATTTCTAATAATACATCAATAGCCTTCTTGCGAATCATATATCAAAAATTTTAACAAAATTCCATTTAATAATTTTCGAGATTAGGTTACAGATCGACGTGGTCCGCTATAGTTAAAACAATCTTTTTTGCCCTTTAATGATGATTTCCTATTCCGTAAAGGACGGTATAAGTTATGTGCAAGTTACTACAACTATTTTTACAACATTTATAATGTAGAAAATATTTATAAAGTTTTGCCGAATATAATTTTGTAGTAAAAGTTCTAGTAGAAGTTGAACTTTACTGTTTTTACGTAGGCTCCGTGCCTATGTTGGGAATTGAAGCTGCGTGGATTCTGAACTACCAGTTAGGTTACCATGCTGCTGTGTCGTGAGTTATAGGTTGGATACCTAGCCAGGAGAAAATATGTGTCCATTACAAATTCTTGGTTTTCGAGCCTGGGTGTGTTATATCAATGTCCTGTGGTCTTTGTCTCTGCGTCTATATGATATCATACTTTGACCTTGTTGCACATTCATTATGTTGTAATAGAGAGCTAACACGAGAGAGAGATTTTTTGAATGCTAACAGCACTACTAAAAATAAAATATTGTGTATTGTACAAGATATCGGTGGTCTAGATGGTCTGATTTTTTTATTGCAATGTAGCGAGTTACAAACGAGCTCACAGTTCACCTGATGTTAAGTGATTCCTGCGGCCCATGACATCTACATTCACCCTTGACAAGGAATCATAATGCAGATGCGTTGTCACCCTTGGGGACTGAGATGGAATGCCTCGTCACCAGTAATAAAGCTCTCCGGACTTCTACACACACCAGACGAAACACGGCAGCATTATGCTGGCTATTTCACGCTGGTATTATGTGAAGGCGTGGTCCTACCCCGGTCGTGCTGACCCATTTATACTGCAGTTGGAAACAAACTGCAGTGTAGCTCTACTACTGTTAATAGACCTAACTACCATCACGCTAACGTTGATTATTATTTGCTAATCTTACTAGATGTCCAATCGTCTGTCATCCAATAGTGTGTGAACTTATGTTAATAGGTTAAAAACTATTGCCATAATAGTAAAATTAAAACATTAAGTTTATAACATATTAATGTTTAGCAACATATATTGAAGGGCAAATACAAAGATATATTCGAACGTGCACCTTTTACACTTTTTTTTTTTAATTATCGTATAAATGCAAAGGATATTTGGACATTGAAACGCCAAGAACGTAAGCCCTAAAATATATAATTTTTTTTTATATGTTACCAGCAATGTAGGAAAAGCCGGCCTTCTATAGAATGCCTAGGCATTATTTAACTAACCTAAACCTAAATTTAACCTAAATGTTTGAAACAAAATTATATTAAACTTAGAACTTTGTTTTTCTTCAATTAATTATTTATGTACTAGTGTTTGGTTTTTTTACTAAATAATTTGGTTTGTTAAAGGATGTGAAAGAGTATTATTGAAAAAAAAAATATATTTAACTTTCGATCTTAATTTTTAAATAGCCTTATCAGGACCTTTTATCATACTTTGCTTAAATAGCATTTTACATTGTCGGTATCATATAAATTTTGTATCGAATATTATTTGTACACCAACTTAATAAGCGAAGCTGAGACCATCTAAGAAATTGATACACATGTGGTGTTCACATTACTAGAACATGCAAAAAGCATTAATGTGTTGTTTACCACTAGAACTGCGTAGCGAGATGATGTATCGACTCGGTTATATCGCAATGCACGGATGATCGATGTATTTTTTCGATACTCTTAAATATAACAAAACCATCTTTTGTGTTTATATTAAATATTCTTTAAGAAAAGAAAAATACGATTTTCTTTGACTGCAGTCTTAGAAATAATGTGAAAATATTTCGTATATATATAGTATATATTATATAGCCTAATGTAGGAGACTTTAGAAAAAAGCATCCCCTCTAGAGCATAGTCCCTGCGGATTGACGGACTTCACATGTCTTGACATATCCTTTTTAATTTAATTGTTAGACATATAGATTTCCTCAAGATGTTTCCGTTCACCGCCGAGCACGTGAACCAAAACTTAATATATAATACCAGCACTTAAAATTGCGATTAACAATTTGTGATCGACGGCATCAGACGTCGATCTCAGCTGTCGAGATATTTTAAAAGCGATCACCCTGGCAGCTAACACGGCCTTCATTACCGTGACATTAAAAGGATGCTTGGACACTAAGTTGCCCCGGCTCTTTTATTTTAATTTTTTTTTAGGGTATTCCATAGTAAAGAACACAACCTTTCTTGCGACAGCTACAATGGAAGTAAAACTAAATATAAAGCTTTTATTATTTTCATTTATATAAGTTTCCTAGAACAAATCAATACATATACTTTATACATACGAGTATATAAATACATATGATTAATGATACAAACGTAAATTAATATTTATATATCTAGAATTCTACTTGTTCTTTACGCCACCACCTTCATATGTCAAAGATAAATTCCAATATCTCTCTTTATCTCATTAAAAACTGCTTCGACCTTCATCTAATAATGAGATCTGTATTCCAATTCACTTTACCAGTTTTCTTGCGAATTCATACACGATCCGAGTTACTACACTGGAATGCCTTGTACGATGACACCAAAAAGACTAACAAAATATATTTTCAGAGTTTGATTCATATCTACTTTTAAAATTATATATTCTGAAAATAGAAACGTTCCTTCCTTTAACCGTTTCCCCCTTTATTTTTTATTGATGATTTATTTTGTGGACTTTCATTATCAGGTACGTATGTACGTACCATGAATTAGAGGCGTGTTGAACTTGAAACCTGCATTGAAATCATTATATACCAGTATGTCGTATACATGTATATCAAATTGATAACATGTTTTGTTATTAACATTCTGTTTCAGACGCGTGCGATAATAACGTAATTAATGTAATTATTTAATTTATCTTAGCTCTTTAAATAATCACTGAATGAACCTTAAGTAATAAAACTTTAGATCCGAAACACTTCGTCAACTGTGTTGGTGTATTGTTTGTTCTTCATGTTGCATTGATCATTGGCATTAGAAAACCACAGAACTAATGCTTGCGGAAGAAACGAGCGCACACACACACATATATATATATATATATATATATATATATATATATCGAAAAAGGAAGTTATATGGATAATTTACTAAAAACGTCTGCACACCTAAAGTGACAATCTATATAAATAAATACACTCAGATACAATATGAATGTTTTTTAGGTGGGAGGGAATAGGCATTTACTTAACTAAATGAGCAGTGGAAGAGTTAGGCTTCAATTTGTTCCTATCTGTAGCAGGAATGGGTCTGCTTAACCGGGGAAGGACTGCACTCGCACAGAATACCCATGTGAAATACATGCAAAAGGCTGCTGTGTTTTGTATTGTGAGTGTAGGAATCTGACGGCTCAGTAACTGGTAGTGAAGCGTTCCATCTCAGTACTCATAGGTTTCAAAAATTTATAAAAAAAAAATTATATCTCTATTATAAAATCGAGATGTAGTCTTTGAAACCTAAGCATAAGCATAAACTAAGAATTAATGTAGGTGTTTATGGACTACAGTTATCACTTATCATTGTGTAAACAACTCGTTTGCCTTAGCATAATCAAAATATGTACTGTCAAACAAAAAATGTATGTACAAAAAATTTCAACCTCTATCGGAGGTTGTTGTACCAAGTCCCAAACACAGATTACAGATTTCTGGACTTCATATGTCTTCCAATTATTACTTAATTAATTTCTTCAATTAATCATTTTATTGATAAAGGCACCAGTGAATTATGATTCCATGCGTATCATGATATTATAAGCGAGCGCCGGAACCACCAAGATCAGTAAGTAAGTGCGTGCAGGAGGAATATGCACAAAAGATTTGTTGAAGTCGAAGTGGTATCGGCCAGCAACACACCAACCCAGCCCCCACAAACAAGATAAGATAAGATATTAGCGCCTGTACACTAAGCTATTTGTGCTTAATTTATTATTTAGTCCACAGTAGTGTAAATCAATTGGTTTTATGCTCTCTTTTTACATTCGACTTGAATTTCGATGACAGGAGGAACCACCGCCAACCATCTCGCGATGTGAGAGCTTCATTGGATATATGTTTTCTGTAGAGCTCAGTGTGCAAAGCATTTTTCTCTTCGGACATCCACAAGTTGAGTGAGTCTAATGGAAATGTATGGGTGTGCATTCGAAATACGGGGCCATATCCAAAGGCACCGTCCCGAATACATAGAAGGAAGGCGACGTCTTAAGGATTCTAAACTAAATACGTTCCAAGGTTCACCCCATTTATGCCGGAGTACCACAAGGCTCCGTCCTAGGTCCTATTTTATACACACTCTACACCAACGACATAACGCGCACTCGCGGTGTAGAGCTAGCCCTTTTCGCCGATGACACCAGCCTCTACGTGTCTGGACGCTATTTGTAAACACCTCCAATCTGCAGCCAACACCTTAGGGAAATGGTTTCGGAAATGGAGGATCGAGGTTAACCCCACCAAAAGTGCAGCCATGTGCTTCTCTCAGCGAAAAATACAAAATGTACCTGCGTAATAAAATTACAGAAGGCGGTTTCCCGCCGATATTTCGACTCTGCCGTCACACACTCTAACCCCTTGATTATAAGTACCGCCACTTGCGATCCCATCGCGAATTACAGATTTACCCACGTCCAAAAGGAGACCAAGGCACGCCCTCGAAGACGTGACCACCAGGGCCTAAGCCCTTCATAAAACACAACACACTTACATTGCACCCTCATATCGCCCCCGCCGACGACGAGGGCGTCGCATACAAGGTTATTCGCGATACCGCCATGTCACTGGCCGGTTCTCTCCAGTCCATACAGATAGAAGCGACGCTGGAGTTTCTTGCTCTACTTCTTCTCCACAATAATAGCGATATTAATTTAGATAATCCTCTGTCAGAAGCAACTGAACGAGCCGACCTTCGAGTCAGGCGCTCTCGCGAAACAGGGTGACGGTTCAAGCCAAGGCCACCTCTGAAACTGTAAAAACCCTCAGGCTAACAGCGCCTATCAGCCCGAAAAAAAAACCATTAGAAATAAATCTCTCGTTTATAAAATACGCGCTTATTCTTTAGGGGCAATTCAATAGTTATAAAATGTTCATCTGCGCAGATAAACATCCGGTAGCAGAACACCCCAGGAAGTATAACATCTCCATCACAGGTAAAGGTGTAGGTGCAGTAGATTTAGTGATAGATCAAGTTATCGGAAGTGCGATAAGCGTAACATCGCATTTTGCATTGTTAATGTTTGCCTATAACATATATATCAAACGTACGATTCTCTGTCTTGTCATGGCAAAAACAGATACAATTTTGGACTCTAATATGTCAGTTCAATTAGTAACAAAGTTTTTAAAAAAGAACAAGTATAAAATTTTGTGAATAGATACCGCAGTTAAGGCAACATTCTACCTATTTGCGATGATCTCGAGGTAAATTTTTATGTTATATGATGACATCATTATCAATATTCTTGAATATTTCAAGTTCTTGTTAACCTCAAAGTATGTAACGGCGTGGAATTCCATAAATATGTATATATAAATTGACATATTTTATAATTACAATGACCAGGCCATGAAAGCGCTTACAAGCTTCAATAGTCTAATGGCTTAGGGTACGGTTTGCGAAACTTAAGGTTGTGAACCATCTCCTAGCATAAGCATTTTCAGCTTATTGGGAGTGGTTAACCGGAATAATAGCAATGTTAATAGGATTGCTAAAATTAAAAAGAAAAAAAAATCAACCAAGAGGTTTCAATCTAAATGGGTGTACAAGCACTCCGAGGCGTTTTAGCGCATTTTGAGATTCCCTGTTCATGAAAGATATCCCACGATGATTCAGCTTGACGTTCACCTTGAAAGAAGGCCACGGGTGTACTTCAACTCTGAAAATTTGACAGATAACTTGCTGGAATTCTTTAGACTCAATTATATTATTTTGCTAAGCATTATTAAAAATTATGAAATTGTATTACGAGTAACATGTTGTTTTGTCTCGTAGACTTAGCTGCCGTCATTTGGGATATTTGTTATTTAATACAAAAACATAAATAACACACTTATTTTTTAATCTTGTATTGAACCTTTTTATTATTATATTTTCTACCCCAGAAGTAAACAATAAGTAGTATATTGAAAGATAGGATTTTATATTTAAAAATATTTTTGAGGATTCACTTCGGGTTGTCCTATTAATCATACTGCATCGCATTACATAGTAACAATGAGATAAAATGAAACAAACAAATAATCGATAATTGTATAATATGAATTTCTTCTACCGCTTACGTCAAGAGACCGTTAACAGTGAAAGACGGCAGATGTGGTACGACCCTTCTGAAGTCAGCAATATTACAACAGAAACTGTAGCCCATATCCACGCGATCAGGTTGCCATCGGAGCCAGCTGAAGGCATTGTTGTTACGGCAACGGTCAGTACAGAACTGGAGATTTCGGGCTTCAGCTAAGGTGTAGTGAGGGTTATTGATGCCTATGAATGCAGTGCCAAGGCGTCTCGATTGATCATACGCCACCTATTAAAATTATAATAAAACAATAGCATATATTTCTTTCTCTGAGGTTAGAGGGGAAACAAACGTGTATATACTTCATCAAATGGTAAGTGATTCCTGCGTCCTATGACATCTACATTCGTCGTAATAAGGAATTATTATAATAATATATCAGACTCTTCTTATCTCTTATTATCTTCTATTAATATTTTAGATATGTATTCTGCTAAAGCAGGTTACTCAGTCGAGTCAACCTATCTGTGCTACAGCTATAAATGCAGCGTGACTCTGCCAAGTAAAAATTTTGTAAAGTGTAGTTGCTTATATGTACTACTTGTTAGATCTCTAATATCCATACTTATAATGTAATTTATGTACAGAAACAGGATATATATGTAACAGTTTGAACTATGTACTTTTTAATTCTTACCTTATAGAAGTACAGAGGAACAGGGATTTGTTCGTTGTTGTTGTTATCACGGTGAAGGTATATATCAACGAAGCGGTTATTGGCATTACGCAATTGTGTCACTCTAAATGTGCCTGTGTAGACAATTGTATTGTAACCAGCTTGTCCGATGCGGGTACGTAGATTCTGAAGAAGTTAATTGCATATTTATATTTGGGTCCCAAATTCTAATTAAAATATGAGACGCAGAAAAAAACTCATCTGAATAACCCAATCTAATTTAAGTGAAATGTATACAATCAATATAACACACAATAGGGAATGCAAAAGGGAATAATGGAGTTAAAGATAAAGACAAATTTGGTTGTTCCAAGACGCAATTTGACACGAGAGAAATATCAACGTATATATAAGTAAATAAGAGAAAGTTCTCCAAGCATAAATATATACAAACACTGCAGATACTTGGCAAAACCACTAAAAGTCAACATATTTACAATCTGAGTTACAGTCAAGCGGTACTTAGTTCCTAGACTTGTTTGAAGTATAATTGGGACTAGTGCTTAACTGTATCCGGATTCCGAAAAAAATTGGGATGTCATCTTAGAGTACAACCCGTACGGGTGTTTGGACATGTAGGAATTGCATGTATCGAAGTAGTAAAGTAGAGGCAAATCTAGGTTTAGAGGTGCCCATGATTAGTCCAGAAGCTCATCTAGGGTATCTATGCTGCCATTTCCAAACCATGGTATCAGCAAGCACAATGGAATTTTAAAACCGGACACGAACGGAAATTATTAAAGGCATAGACTGAGGAATGCTACTCGAAACCAGAATATTATACGAACTTATCATCAAGATGCATCGGTACACGAGTGAGTCCGACGGAAAGGGCGTACAAGAGGATGCATGCGTATGCTGTATGCTCTTTCTTAATATATTTGTCAAAGTCGAAGTGTTGAAGGATACCAACATAGCCCCAGTCCACACAAATGATTTAAGATGAGGTGTGAAACTCAAAATTGTACCAGTCTTCGGTAATTCCATAAAAAATCCTAAAAATTTCACCTGCTTAGCGTAATTTCTAAAACTTTAACAAAGTCTACGCAAAGTTAAGGTACTTTAAGCTAAGCTTTATTACTACTTAATTTTTATTACAAGATAAATTTAATTTTAATGTATGGTTAAAATTCATTGTTAACCTGCTCAAGAGAGTTCCAGTTGCCAGCGTTAAACGGTTGCCACTGAGGAGCGCAGTTTATAAAGTAAAATGTAGCACGTTGACCAGTGGCAAATACGTAGTCACTTTTAGCAGCGAGATGGCCACGAGCTAAGAACTGAGAGCTCGTTACGTATCTGTCAGCAAGTGCATTACCAACATAGCGGGCAATGGATATTTTCTGTTGTACTTGTGTGTAACGGTTGTTGACATCAACGCCAGGGAAGAAACTGCCAGCTAAAATTAAAATTTATTATTTTATGAAAATTACCAGGCTAAAATCTAATGACCTGTGGTAATATTCTAGACGAATTTAGATATTGACTAAAATTTGAAATGACTAACCCATCCAGCTAGGCCTGTCCACGCCTGTTTGGTGGACTGAATTTGAAGCTTTTTGGTCATACCATACGTACAACACTTCCAAACGTCTCTGGTCGAAGCAAGACCAGTACAAAGGATAAAAGACGTTGTTTACAATAAAACCTACTCTGAAATGAATAAAGACAGATAATTAAATATATGTATTATTTTTTTTTAATAAACAAATATTTTTTTAATGATTTTAATACCTTATAACCAAGTTATTATTAAAACAGCGTTCGTTTGTTGATTGCGCTTCGTGGTGTGAATGAGCAGAACAAGTCAACTGACCAAAGGCGCCATTTCCATTCAGCCAACCAGATCCAGAAATTTGATTATTGTTAACACACGTCGCGGTCTGTAAATTAATATTATTAAAATATACTTTGTAAACAGTAAATTTAAATTCTTACATATTACACAAAAAAGTTCTTACGTAACACACATGAAACATCTCATTTAATGTAATGTGACTATAACCCGATAGATATAACGCTCTAAACAAATAAAATGATTTAAATTATTATTTTTACGACATACAATGATTTCTGATGAGAAGATGCTTTGAATATTACTAATAAACAATTATTTCTATCACTTTACTTACTCCGACATTTACGCTTCTAGCAACATTGGGATGCCGAATTGTGCGTCCCGATCCAGTGCAAGCTATAACGACTTGTTCTCCTGAGTTAAGGCGAATCTGACCGGAATTTCCATTTGGCGTAAGGTAATTATTGCGGTGAATATATACTGGTTGAGGCTGACCTAGATCTCCATTCACTCTGAATGTGCATCCTGGATTGAAAAAATGAATGGTTATTAAGTTGTTCACTGTTATTAAGCCATCGCAATCATTTATAAAATACAAAACATATTAAGTTTTTTTGGTTCCTTTTGTTTTGAAACTAATAAATAAACAGATGTTTTTGGCTATTAGCTGGGTGCCTTTTATAGCTTCATCAATTTCAGATTAAAGTTTGTTATTAATAGAATTGAAAAATGTTGTATTATCTTTTATTTACCACTACGAAGATCAGATTGAGAGTTGGATTCGTTGGTAAATCTCCGTTGTTCAATTTCAAGCCAAGAATCTAGGTAGTCCTCGAAATCGTCTTCGTTGAGTACTAGAGCAAGTTGACTAGGCTCAGGCAGGTTAGCTGGCAATGCTATAGCGGCAGCCGAAATAGCTGCAAGTACGAAGAGTGAACGCATTATTGCTTTTTGTTAGTGAAAAACGTATATTAAAAATGACCTACAAAGGCCATTCACTTATATGGAACAATGTCGAATAGTAGACAATGCCAATAGAATATATACATTGATACTATCGTATTACAAGCAGGGATAAAAACAGACATGATAATTTAGAAGGATAAGGTGATTACGGATTTATTTAACAGATAACAAGCACCGAGTGGGTAAAGCGTGTTCATCCGATGCACCTCATAATTGTCAAATATCCTTATTTTTTATATATTTTCTATATTATTTTATAGGATATATATATATATCTCTGTGTATATGTGTAATAGTCACAGTCGAATATAAGATAAATATTCTAACGCATCATTTAGTTTCGGCTATGTCGTAATAAAATAGTAAATTGTGACACATAATCTCGAATAAAATAATTTAAAGTATAGACGAAATAGATTAGACAAAAGCATAATATAACACATAATTTTAAATCATATACCTGACCATTCTTGATACGTGGATATTGTGGGTCGATGGTATCCAAAATAGAACCATTGTTTTAGTAACGGTAAAGGACAAAAAAATTGTCGTAAATGGGTCAAATGTAGAGTTACAATTGATCGATCATAGCATTTGCAGAATTAACACGGTTACGAAAGAAAAGGTTCTAAGTGTCTGCCGAGAACAGGCTTTCCAGTATATCACCGGAACCAGGTACCATTAATGTATATCATTAATACAATATACATTATTATATACATTATAATGATAATTAAAATTCTAAATATTTTGGGTCGAGTTATAATTATTTTTATCAATACATTATTCGTAACCATTTCTAAGTACATATAATATTTTGACTGTAATATATATAAATCTAAATCTCTTGTGATCTCTTTCATAAACAATATTTTTTAAGTGACCATTATGGTCCAAATGTGTCCATATTAATTAAGGAAATTTATTTTTGAACAGTTAAATGTAGGGTGGTTTGAATTACAAGGTTCAAAATAAGAATTATTTAGTTTTATAATTTATTGAATAAATATTTAAAGAATTTGGTTTCACAAGCTAAAGACAATGTCCTGACATCTTATTTATTTACTATCTGTAGTGTTTACAAAGTTATATTTATATCATATTCATGTTCTTACTTAAATCAGTAAACGACAGAAAGTTTCATTTGAATCTCGGTAGTATGGAGTGCTCTTTATGGTACGTTTTGAAATTCTATGAAGGCATAAAATTTGGTTCAAAGATAAGGTTAATTGGATTTACGAAGATAAGGAATTAGTTTTGGTTAGCAAGGTGTTCCATCTACAAATTAGTATGCACGTACAGAACTGTAACTTAATTTGGAAAATTCTTTACATAACTTTGAACATAATATAACTTTATTTTCACCTTGTATAGACTTTTCCTTTCACGATTTTTTCAATTCTTCCTGCTTGTTTATTTATGGTGCACAGTACAGTACAAGTATGTTATCACATTTTTTCTCATTGTTAATATAACCTAAATCTAAGGAAGCATGTATTCTGGATTTGCGTATCCAATCATCGTATTTGTGAGCAAGGCTGCAATTATTTGATTATATATTTTCAGTAATTTACCTAATCAATTATCTCTTTCCTCGGATATATACATGCAGAATTTTCTCTGTATAGGAAATTAATTTAAGTTCATATTGTTCTAATCTTACTTATTGATGGCGTTTTCCGTTTATTATCTCGATCTTTTTATTTCAATTCTTGCAAACTCAATTCACCTCAAGAATTAAATTTTGTTATATTCATAAGGTTAATCTAATATAGAGAGGTAGGAAAGAAATGGCTTTATCGGTAGTAGCTTCTTTTGTTTGCCTTCTTAACCACATCCAATCAACTTATTCATTCAAGTTCCGTCGTTGATATAATGGACGTTTCTGCATGGTCAGATAATTGTTCTTTGTTGGCATTTCGTTTCCGTACATAATTTAATACATAAGTTTTTAAAGAAATATAAATTATGATCTAAATAAGTAACGCACCAGCTTGGCTTATTTAAGTAATGAAGTCAATGTATTCTTAATTGCATTGAAAAAAGTATTTATTTGTCATTTCATAAAGTCGTTACAGTTTAGCCATAATAATTTATTAATTTATAATATACATTAATTCTATATGCATTAATTTAACAACGAAGACTGTTAAGTATGAAATATTTAGCGACCCTATAACTTGGAAGGTCCACTTTGAGATCTACGTAGGGATTAACGTTCACCAAAGATAACCTTAATTAAATTTTCTAAGCAATTGCTTGGAAACTTAGAAGTTACAATTTTCCGCCTGGGCATTCTCTTAATTAAAACGCAAGTGCTGAAATACAACTATATAGCGGAATACCCATTCTTGGCGTCGGAGGTAGGTATTCACACTAATTTTCGGATTAATAAAAAAAAGTATTGCTTATAATTTTTTTTTTTTTCTAATATTTTACTGTATCCGGATCAATTTTCGAGAACACAATATTTTTTTTTTTTTTTATTTACTTTTTTTTAAATTTAATATTTATTTATATTGGTCAATGTATGATATCAATATGGTTTTAAAAAGATTGCTGCGATGATTTTGGATTTAAAATTTGAAGGAAAGATAATGGTGTAATAAATATTGAAGACGATGACAAAGTGGCGTTTTAATCTTTCTCACGACATCCGAAGCAAGTCGGTGCTTTGCTAACGATCGCAGGCTCAAGTAGTGGAAAAGTTATCTTCAAAAGCCGAATCAACCAACTGCGAAAAATTCTGGGGTTACTAGACCATGGAAGCTAGTGACCGGATGAGGGGACAAGATATAGATATTTGGAGGAGTTTCCAGTTGTCTCTAGCCTGAGCTCAGCCTCCAATATCACGATAACACTAATTCACTATTTGAGTTTACTAAGTAACATCATATATCCTCCATCTTATTCGTTACTTTAACCTCACGAAAAGGAGTGCAAGAATAACAAGTATTTACAGTTTTACATCATCATTCTACGAGATATAAAACTTGTTCACCTCAGGAACATCCAAGATATGCGCTCTAATCTTTCGATATTCCATCACTATCGGAGATTAAGACGCAGATTCAATACCCGTTCGTTGATTGTGACTTACCTCTATTACCCTGATTATACACTAGAGCACACCTTCCTCCCTCGTTCTGCTGTCTGTGTACACATGCAACGACATTAGCTACCAGCGTCACCGCGTCCCTAAAGATCCTAGTTTCTCTTTGTTACAGAATTACGGTAGACACAGGTACTGCTGAGATCCGCTATGTCTCCGATGTATTCGCAGACAAAGCTCGCCCACGGCTTAGGACCTATTCTATGCAAGTCAAAAGGATAGGGGAGGTTGACGGTGGAAACAGAAAATCTCTAGATATCGCCTAATCCTGGCATGGTGGCCATGAGGACGTGGCGGAGCCCGATCTTATTAAAATAATAGTAAATTTTGCTATACCGACCAGCTTATTACTACTTTTAAACATAAGAACATAATGGCTACAAATTTTAAAAAACTATTCTACCCTATATATATATTACTATAATGCTGTCATCGCACGGTGCTTTGCAATTTTTGAATGAAAACCGGATGATATGGAGGTAAAGCGCAACAGGGTGAAATCATAGCTTCACTCCCAGTACCTACGTGGATAACTTTTATAAAAATAGTGGGACACGCCTTCGTGAATTGAATTATCTAGTCAGATTTGAGCGTAATAAAGTGCCTTTATAAAAATAAACCTGGTGGTGTAAAGATAGGGTTATACTCTGTAATTAATTAATTCTAAATGCGTTTAGACGATACTACATGTTGCCGAACAAATATATTTAATTAATTAATTAACTAATTCTAAATAGCTCTTTCTAAGAAGACTTGATTAAATTAATTCTTACAGTATCGTGTTCCCAATTATGCTGACGACTCTTTCTTAGAAGACTTAACGCGTAAGCAAAAATATACATTGTATGTATATATAGTCCACGTTTAGGGATACGTCTATTAGGATTTTTTAAATTTTTTTTACCTCGTTCTGTTTTGTTACCCAACATGTTTATCTATTAATCTCTGATAATTAAATTTGAAGAATGAATTATACGGATCATAACTAATCAAGATCTATGAATTTGACTAATTGCCAAAATTAATTTTAAGGCCTTGTTGTAATTTCAAGCTGCGGTAACCCACTCCGGGCGATCGTTTTTAATTTCACGGTACTCAAGAAAGTAGTGTTCAATCCTCTGAAATTGTTAACTACAGTTTTGAGGGTAGATTTGCCACGTGCTCGGCGGTGTAGGAAAACAGTGTGAGGAAACCTTTAAGTTCTTAAGTTATCAATCGAGTAGTAGACCGTACATATTCCCAGAGAAGAGGCTGTGGGTGCTACTGGTGACGGGGCATTCCATCTCAGTCGTCAAAAGTAACAACGCACCTGCTTTATGATTCCTTGTCAAGGATGAATGTAGATGTCATGGGCCGCAGGAATTACTTGCCATCAGGAGAACTGTGCGCTCGTTTGTTACTCTCAATGAAATAAACAAAATATATATACTTTATACTATCTATAATTATAATCTATAATTTAAGGAATAAGAAATATTTCAATTTACTAATCAAAAACTCCCTGTTTTGGTTAATAACAAATTTATATAAAATTTAAATATATAAAGTTTTATTGGAAAACCATTACTGTATTTACATGAAAAGTTAATATTAAGCTATTCATTTTTCACCTCTCATCTTTATGAAATAAATTGTAGTGAAAATTAAAATTTCTCGACAAAATAATTAATCTTATCATTGTTGTATGTGGGATCAGTACTTCAGCAGCACACCTATGATTGGGTGTACAATCAAAGTTAAAATAATCATCGTCATTATTATATCACGTCTCGATCACGAATACACTACACGTCATATAAGTAAATTTGGACACGTGTATTATAGAGATCTCAGCTTCCGAGAAGAGTGGCCAAATTCACTCAGGTATTCTGCAAGTCTATTTTTATTGATACATTTGAGCCCGATGTGATCCGGGCGCTTGTGAGTTTCACCGTAGACGAAATCAATTGTAAGGTTATAATATTAAGCTGGAAATTACATCTTTAGTTTGCATATACGAACCGTTTTATGTCAATAGAGTTCAGTAGTGGAACCTTATATGTACATGCTGCTACTCAACTTTTCCTGTGAAAACCCTAATCGGTATCTTTATCGCCTACATATATGTATAAAGCTGCTCTTAAGTTGTCCATTTGGGAACCCACCATATTTCATTAAGTAAAATTGTCGAATTTATGGTGAATTAACCGGGCGTAATCGCTATCTAGTTTCTTTACGTGTGAGACATCAAATCTGTCTACACTAAAATTACTAACTAGTATTCCGTTTCCAAATAATTTTTATAAATCGTAAATTGGTTCTAATAACTAATTGCATGTGCAAACATTAAGTAATAGTAAAATATAATTTCTGCAACAGAATACGTAGGCTTTATCGTTATAAAACTCTTAGAGAATTCTTAAATCAATTTTAAACGAAGACCTTTCCAACGGAGTTTCACGAATCAAGATGTAGAGGGAAGAAGAGATCATCCCAGCATAAATAACTCAAAGAAAGTTTACGAACTGAAGAATAAATGATATTAAGCGAAAAATCACGCTTGATAATAAATTAAAATTGTCATATCACATTAAGATTTGCGTAGCTTGACTTGGATTTAAAAGAGATTATTTTGATAATTATTAAAGTATTATCGGATCTATTCGGATATTGAAATACAAATTGATGTATTAACTTGTCAAGGTTTAACGATATATTATTATGAATACGTACGTAACCATAACTATATATTCAAATCCGAATCGCCTTTATATATTTGTTATGTTAGGTTCTAAAAGTTCTATCGAGATGTTGATGCACTTTGAAACGATATGATTACTTTAACAATAATATTAAAAGAAGACTGTATTGATATATAAGAATTTAATTGTAACTGTAGATATTTTTGGCCAAAGGGTATTAACTTGTACTATAATTAACATACTTTATAATAAATTAAATATGTATACGTAAGTACAGACGTATGGGTTAAGCTGCATGTGATACAGAAATAAACAATTTAAGTTCATGATCATTACTTATGTTGTTGATTTTCTAAATTTCCTATAAAGATGATCTGAAAGGTTAATTAATCAATCAATTTTTTCATTGATAGTTCAATTGTATATTATATATATTGCCCTGGTAATGTTTGTAGGAATAACAATCATGGTTTACCAAATTGAAATTGTCTATGAATTATACTAAATAATCATAGTTAATTTTAAGCTCTTGCAATAATTCCAAGTCGCGGTAGGAGAAAGGGAATTGTGACCGGGCGTTCGCTTTTAATTTCATGTATTGCAAGTAAATCATGTTTGATCACCGGCGCTGGTACGAGTGAAACTTTTAATTGTAGATTTATCACGTGCTCGACGGTGTCGGAAAAATTCGTGCGTTAATTTTCATCGTAAAGAAATTATTAAAAAAATAATATAGCGAAGATATGTGCTGACGGTCAATCCGTTGTGGGGCCGAGTGGCGGACTTAGCTTTTTTTTATTATATCTTCTGTACTTTAAGGCACAAGAAATATTTGAAATTATTATTAATCAAAAAACCTGTATATATAAACCTAGTAATATTTCTTAGGAAATAGATTGGAAAAATGGTTGGAGTAGATTGATAATAATATGAATAGTAATATATTTTAACAACAAAATTATATAAATTTGTGTGAAGTTTAAAATATTTTTATCGTTGCAATATGTGCGATCATAACACACCTAATTACTTGTCTAATCAAAGTTAAATTAATTATCGCCATTATTATATCACGTCCCAATCACGAATGCAAGCATATTTAAGGACTGCTGAATTACTGCTCACCCGAAATATGCGTGTACTTATCGAAATGTATATTGCCTTCCACTTTATCAGATACTCATTACATACAATACTATATCCTTATACTATTACCGAAACTATGTTATCACTCGAAAATCAAAAATAATATATCAACATTTTGTACATCTTAAGAGGTTTTTTTATGGTGTGATGTGTTAAAACTTTGATCAAACTCAAATTCATTTATTTCAGATAGACATTGACGCGTCAAATAATAACAAGCTCGGAATGAGGATATTTGTCAAAAACTCAGCAGTTGTTCTTTTCAATGCTTCATGTTATTATTCACACTTTTAATATAATTTTTTATCAATAATCAGAAATGAAACCGGAAGATATTTATTATTATTATATCGGTAGAACATACGCAGTTTAAATTATATAACAAAGTTGTAATACTGGGATATATTAGTTAGGAATAGATCAAATGGTGTTAAATTTTTGATTCATTTCTGTAACATGATGTAGGGATGTATTGATTTGGTTCATCATTGAACATTTTCATTGTGATCAAAATCAACTGTAAGGGTAATTTAACAATGCATGTTTTTACGTCTATAGAGTTTCATGACAATTAAGCTACCTAGTCATTTTCCACAGTAAAGTTTGTACCGTTTTCATACATATTTAACTGCTCACAACTTGATTGCTTGGGGCCAATCATTTAATATCAGGTGAAAATGATAGTTTTATGTTGAAAAAAAAAAATCTTAAAGCAGTGTAGGACGACCACCCTCTAGATGGAGTGGGGGATCGTCCTGTGAAGTTCATGTATGCGAGTGGATTAGGATTTGGTTTGTTAACAGTATACAGGGGAAGCTCTTATTGTTTAGTAGTCATGGATTGAAATGTCGACGATTGAGCTCTAAGGGTCGTCGAAAGAGCACGCTGTCCACCTTATGGTCAATTATTCCAGGGATTTTTATAATATTAGGAGAGACAAACGTGTCACAATCATAGTCCACTTGATATTATTTGATATCTGCTCCCCATAATATGGTTAAGACATTAAAATCACGACAGTTCGATGTCTTAACTACCAGGCTGTCACCGTTTCCGCTTTATTGCTATTGCTATGCAAATTTCAAATAAAAATAACTATCTTATAACTGAATATGGTATGAAAACGGTGAAAATTTATAGTCGGACCAATTTAAATTTCGAATATTGGTCAAAAATATTTCATTTTATTTTCAATAAGGAACTTTCGCGACTTCTTAATATAAAAAAATAATCGTGTAAAATTTTGTTGCAATTAAAAAATGACGTTGCGCGCCAACCAAGATAAACGATAAACTTCTGCAATATATACAAATAAATTTGAAGTTTGTTTAATATCAAACGATGCAGTGAAGTTTTGAGCTTCGAAGACCGTAACGACTAAGCACAGTTAGGTATACAAAATATGTTAGCCCTTCAGTTGGCTAGTTAGGGTAACCCCTGCTAACTGAAGGGCTAACAAAGCAGAAGGGCTTCAAAAGCAGAATTACGGTTAAACAAAAATAAAAATAAAAATGCTACACGAAGACTTAGGACTTGATCTTGGATAAGCTCGATCAATCGTCGATAAACATGTCATTTTCTTCATAAGCATATGAAAAAATTAAGGCTCGAGGGAATTTGCTACGAAATCATTTTTGGAGAAGAAAAATTTTAATGTTGAAGAAAGTTTTAACTAACATAAAGTGGGAATTTTCCCACAACAGGGAAAAAGCGACCAAGGAAATCCCAAGGATCCAGTGCGCATTATCCTTCATCTTTCATGGTTGGATTTGGAGTCTCAAGTACAGGCCTAGGTAATTCAGATGCTTTCCTTTGATAAAGATGTGAAATCTAGAGCTATTGTATATCAAAACACTGTCCTTAAAAACGTTGTGGAACCTCTTTCTCAAAGGATATTCGAAAACAAAAACTGGATATTCCAATAAGCTACAGAGCCTGCTCATCGGGCAGTAAGCACGCAAAACTTGCCCAGGCTTTGGAAACCACAAAATATGGAAACATTCGGAGGAGAAAGCCTGTGCTTAACAGAATTTGGAGTCTCTCAAAGCATCCCTAATTAAAGCTGCGATGGACGACGCTGTTTATGGCCTGAATTCAAAATCAGGCACTCCCTCAATAGCTTTAGTAAAATTTTAATGTACATTTAACTATCTTTGCTTTTATACATATTTTACACAAACATTAAATAAAATTTATTTTATGAAATATTTTATAAAATTTTATTTGATAGAACTTATGACCTGAATAGAAAAAAAAACATGCGCCTCGACGGGATATGAATTACTGGGTTAATGAAAATTGCGACAATTTGACGATATTATTTTGTGTATTATGCGTGAAATATTGTGTATGTTAGATTTAGAAATATGAATAAGAGTATCCTGTTTACCTTCGAAGGCCGCGTAACTTAATGTAACCATGCAATAAAAATTGTTCATTGTGTGGTCTGGGCGTGTTTGTGGAATGTCCCGTGTCATTGACACTGAATTCCAATCTTTCTTTAATCTTATCGCATGAATCGCATCGTTTTATCACATGCCTTTGTACTACTCCCTATAATTAATAATGTCGATGGTTGGCAATCCACTACTGTGCGCTTAACGCGTAAGTTCCTCCCACGCACAACTACTTTGTGAAATCAACTGTCGCCAGCGGCGTTTTCGAATCGATACGACTCAGGGTGCTTCAAGAAAAGAGTCTACAGCTTCATTAAAGGCCATCAACGCATTTGCCATTCCTCTGGTGTTGCGAATGTTCATGGGCGGCGGTAATCATTTACTATCGGGTGGACTGCTTGCTTCTTTGCCACCATTGTATAAAAATCAACAGACACGTATTATGGTGGACATAAACATCATAACATGCTATGAGCATACAACTCCAATTATATACTAAAAGAATTTTGTAAGAATTAAGATGACAAATGAAATCATAGATTATCTGATGGTAAATGGTCAAGACGACTTAAAAAAATCACCATTATCGGTGTAAAGTCTAAAATAATGGAAACAAAGTTGTTTTTTTATTACTAAGTGCTAATATGCTTTTTTATCAGTAGTTGATTGTTCGATTCTTCGATATACGGCAGCTTTAGCTTGCCATTTCATTAGAGCGATATTACTTTAAGGATTAAAAGTACTAAAAGTCAAAAGGACGTACTCCATTACAGCAAATTCACTTCGACTTGTTTTAAAAATCTGTTTAATTTAATTTAAAAATGAATAAATTCATTATGTCAAAATTATTCATAATTTTTAATGCAATTATATTTTTTTGCTATTTTAATATTTGTGTATCAATCTAATCTTTTTATTCTTCGTAATCTGACATTTAACGATATGAATTAGACCTGTAATCTATAAAGTAAAAAGAAATAATCTGTAATTATTGATGAAGGATTAGTATTAAACAAATGTTATATTTAAAAAGTCATCACTTATAGAGAATTATTTTGTAGCGTCTGTTCAATAAATATATGAATTTCCAAAAAATTCTACAGTGTTTTGTTATTAGGTCAACAAGCTTTGTATGAAAGATCACGTATGAACGTTCACGCTTTAACTGTTTATTTTGTAAATTATTGAAGTTAAATAAATAGGGGATTGTCTCTATTTGACATATAAAATATAAAATGTTAACATTAGCTTTCTGTGTTCTGTTTCTGACTTTAAAGTTTATAATATAGCACTTATTATAAGATAATTTATTATTGTAAACCGTTAAAATTAATTATAGTTAACTAAATGTTTGTAATAAAAACGGTTTTACTTAGTTGTCAATAAAAGAAATAGATTAATCATATCCCTCTGTGAGAGTGGATAAAGAAGTGAAGCGGTCTGTCATTCATCCATTCCTATGAATAGCTCCCCCTACCCCAGACTGCTGCAAATCATGATCACGAGTGCCAGGAGACTTGAATCCTTCGACATCGACAATAATCAAAATCGTTCAATTTGAATCGTGCTCTGATTGCTTTATTTTATTTAAAACATTTTTAATTTTCCTATTATAATGTGAAGTTACTGTCTTAAAAATAAAGATGGCGCAGTATTAATTATTACACTTTGAAAAGATTAAGATACGAAAACCCACTGAGATAATTATACCTCTACTTCAGTATTTTAAAAATTACTCTGTGATCGATCGTCACTCCATCTATAGTTGACCCAAATAGTGGATCAACTATAGATTTAGATTTTATTAAAATAATATTTTCTGTTTGACATTTGCGCCCAACAAACTTTGTATTTATTTTAAGTAATTTACATGGAAGTTGCATTCAAAATATTCATGAAAAAAAATCATACTATATTTTTACGGGCGACGTAATAGGTAATATAACTTAATATAAATGTCTGCAAATCATATAAAGCATAGACTATATACCATCGACACCACACGACCATAATAATTATCAAATAAATGTTATATTTTAAAGATTATTTATTATATAGTAATGATAAAAAGATAATAATCTACAGAGGATTGTGGTGATGATATATCGTAACTATCACTTATATAATATTATCTCATCTTCTTCTGATGAAGTAGACTCAGCTTTATTGTGTTGACCTATTTATCATTTATACTTAATATGAATTCGTGTTCACATAAATTATATATAACATTTTACTCCCTCCGGTACATTTGACCACTTAACCAATTTTCAGCAGTCTCCTGTGCACGTAAATACTTTAATAATAATAGTTTTACTTTGACGTAATTACAGTTTTGTTTCTGGCGGCGTGTCCTTTAATTTGTGACCATATTAGCTCGGTGGCATTGTAATGGCTGTGGTAAGAACGAACTCTGCTGCCTTTTTATACAATATACATATGTAAGTGTTGATGAAACGTCCAGATAATTTCCTGTTATTCTGTCTATTTAATTAGTCTGTTTCAGTTTTCATGAGGTCAGGACGACATGAGGCTTATTCGCATGATAATGGACCGACCGGCCATTCCGGCCAAAATTCCTAAGCTATCAATTTACTGTTTAAAGTCGTCATGTTGCATACAGGACTAGAAGATAAATAAAAAAAGGTAATAGCTTATATTCCCAGGTATATTGGAAAAGTCAGAAAAGACCTTTAATAGTGCCACATTGCAGTTAGGGAATACTACTCTCTGTGAAATATCAGAATTATGCTGCAGTGTTTCGTATGGTTAGTGTACGGAATCGGAGACTCATTAACTGTTAACGTTATTATTATAAACAATAATTTCGACGCAATATGTTCTATTCTATTTTTACCTACCTTTAGTCCAGAAAATCTAATAAAATCATTACATGGCTTCATTGTGGTTTAGGCTTACCGCTTTATGCAATCAGCAACACTTTGTAATAACTTATTTATTTACAGAGATTTATATAAACAGATGACCTTAATGACCTTAGTGTTTTACTTCATGATTATATTTAAAATCGAAATCAGTTTAACTATACACCATTAGTAAGCGTATCTAACATAAATGTAACAGTATTTGATATATTACAAGTAACTAAATACTTTATAATAAGATAAGTACGTTGTTTCGTATTTTGGTAAAACAATGTATAAAATACGTTCAAGAAAATCAATATGGTCGAAAAAACAATGTCAAATCATGATGACATGTTATAGGAAAGCAAATATTACTAATGAAAATGTAATGTATTACATCAAGTAACGCGGCTATGTTATGGTTAAAATACGTTCAAGAAAATCAATACGGTCGAAAAAACAATGTCAAGTCATGATGACATGTTATAGAAAAGCAAATATTACTAATGAAAATGTAATGTATTACATCAAGTAACGCAGCTATGTTATGCTTCACTTTGTTCACCTAATGGAACTTAATAGACGTGTTACACTTTCATAACAATGTAAGCTCTTTTCTTACTTAACAACTAGCTTTGTCTTTTGTGAACTTTTTCCTTATTTATTTACTGTATTCTTCTTTAGAGAGTACTTTTGCCATGCGGTTTAATTTATTACGCTTTAGTGTAGAAATGAAAAATAAAAGTAATACAAATACGGAAAATATATGTTTGTCATGAAAAAAATTGTAAAGCTACGGAGTGTAGTATGAGGAAATTGGGAAAGTGAGAGAAATAATACAAACATTTACAAAAATACGTGCACTGTACAAATATATATGTTTACATGTGATAAGATAATCTAAGAAATATGATAATAAGTGGTATAGCAGACGTGGACGCTAATTTTTCCATTATTATTCTTTTATTTTTAACTTACAGGATAACATAGACATTGCCGTGCTTACTTCCGGATGAAAAAAATATTGTATTAATTTTAAAATATATCTAACTTTAACCGTTTCACTACTCTATCGAGTGAGTGAGAATCTATGTGAGATTACACCTAAGAATCTCACCTCTGTAGACTACGATGGAATGCCTCGTAGCTAGTAGAACTTGACTCTAGCTTTTTTCTTAATGTAAAAGTATGGTATATAAATACCACTTATTTCTCAAATTTCAATGAGTTCTGGACCATTAATATATTCATCTTTCATCGTTTGTTGATTGTTCTTTAAGTGTTGTTTTTTTCTATACACTTGTCTATACACCTTTTCAACTGTGTATATAATTATTAGATGGAATGAATGAATATGTATTACGACAGAAAAAAAAGAATGATTTCATAAAGTTCTTTACCTTCTTTTCATAAAGTACTTTATCTTTCAAATGAATATAGACTAAGTTATGTAATATAATACAAAATTAAAGAATGTAAACGCATTTTCGAAACATTTTTTCTTAGCTATAATTTAAGTGAGGATTTTTTATGATATATGGTAACATAATATCTAAATTTACAAAATATTATACTTGGTGAATGTAAGGCTATCATAAACTGTATAATGCTTCTAGTATTCACGGGAAATTTCATTGTGATAACTGATATTGCGGAAGCTTATAACACAAAGCAAATGCGTCAGATGGAATGCCTTTGTATTACCCCCCAACATTATGTCCGGTGTCTATATAGCTATGGAATCTGTACTATTTGTAAACTTTAATAAACAACAACATTTTATATATAATTTAAGCTGTTTACTTTTATTCTGGATATAGTAAATTTTTTTTTATATAAAATTCTGGGTGACAAACGACGATACATTTTATCTGATAGTAAATCATTGCCATGACATCGGTCACTGTGATGAAGGCGTGGGATCCGAAGCATTTTCCATTTCGTCTTTACAGTGATCGAGTGAAGCTAGCCGAAGTAGTAAACACGTTAAAAAAAAGTATAATTTTTCTTATCATTTAAACGACGACGCGTGGCAACGAAAATCTATATGCAGGCCATTACCTTCTGCCGACTACAGAAATAAGAAGAGACAAAAATACATAAAATTAGACAAAACTAACTACAATTCTTTGTACGTGGGGCATGCTGAAAGTTTCTGGAATTGACTTCTCACAAAATAAAAAAGCAATTACGGAATTTCAAAATGGAACTCTATGGAAACATGCTAATTTTAATTTATTTATTTCATTTATTTTTCCATTGTGTCGACCTTTAAAAAATTGTGTGTTTTTATTACTTGAATTACAATGATTTTAAATCGTGAAATTTTAATTCAAATTTGTACTGTATTAAGGAAACATTTTGCATGTTGTTCGGAAGCTTTGCATTCGATGAATACCTCATGATTTCACGGAAGGCCAGAAACGACTCAGTGTCGAGTGGTGCCGTAAAACAATAAAAAAGTTTAATGGAGGACAGTCATTGGCCGTCTGATAGGTGGCGAAACCAGGGTTTATTTATTTGAACCGGAAAGATAAAACCAGGCAGCAGAATCGATCTTTCCTTTGAAGCTTTGTCGACGGTCAAATGGTCGGAGCACCAGTAAGAAAATAGCTTTCTTCAGAAAATCAGTAATGTAATGTACATTACAGTGTTGCTTCCCCAGAGTGTCAGAAAAATTTCGCGAAAAGCGTCCGCAATGTATTCAAAATTGTGTAAATAATGAGGGTATATACGTCGAAAAACAATAAATGAGTCATAAATATAATACTTTTTATCTAAATCCATAATCTAATAGTACGACCTGAGTTTAAGCGTACCCGTAACGCATTATGTGGCCAGAAGCATACAACATATAATGTCAAACCTGGCGTCTTGTAATATTTAATTTAGAAACTGGTTAACCGTCCTAAGAATCCTAAGGGAAGCTACTCGAGCAACTAAGTATACACAAACGGCCTTTTAACAAGGTCTTTGGCAAAATTATTTACACATGAGTGTTAAGGTCATTTCGTGAGTCACATATTATATTTATATAGTATATCACTATGTTTATGTACAATATTTAGCAAACAATATGGTTACAACTAATTAAAAAACGATACAAAATTGATGAACATAAACGAAATTAAACTACATTATTTTCATCAATTAATTATTTAGTCGTTACTAAATTTAAACTTAGTATAACTGCACTAAGAAACCAGAACAGATTGTAGATAAAATTATACAAAAGAGAAATGTCAACAAGAGTCAGGGATTTAACCACAATTCACTGTGTTATTATTTCATTAAAAAAGACGTTAGCAAGTTTTTAGGGGCTATTTCTACTGAAAACAACATCTTTGCTAAAATGATGTACAAAAATATGTAATGTACGAGTGATAGTTATGATGCCACTCAAGAACATTTACTCCTTTACGGTTCTTCGAGCTGAAGTTAAATGAAAGAAATATTAAGCGTCACTAACCCTATAAATAAATATGCAGCGGTGTAGAGATTTGAGTAAGGAATTTTTTTTTTAATAGTCAATGTGGGATGACATAAATATGGTTTAAGAAAATTAAGTAAAGGCACCATTCATGATAGTCTTAGGTGAAGTTATGTTGAAATATGAACAGTCGTTATTATATTATGATTGGCCTCTTGCTAGCGATGCCTATGACCTATAACAATCTGTTTGGACCTGACTAAGGGCTGAACGTGGTCTGCTCAGTAAAATAAAGAAATAAATTGTTAATGATGCAATGGTCATATATGGTATGGGTGGGGCTAGACCGAGATAGTCCTCCATTATTCCGGTAAATGCTCGTCTATCGTCACCCCTGGGGACTGAGATGGAATGCCAGGTCCCTGGGGTCTCGCGTACGCTGTTCGTTTTCGGATCTGAGCGTGTTATATATATGTCTCGTGAACCTGACGCTGCTTCTGAACCATGCATTACATCGGACTAGAGAGTGACACAAGTGGTTGTCTTTTTGTTTGCTCGAATGCTTACTTCTCTTTATTACCAGAAGATATCGCCGTGGTTTAAATTATGGTGCACTAAATATTTATCATCTTCCGATTGCTCGAATTAGTCCCAGATCCAAAAATCAATAAACTGTGTTACATTATTCTTTAGAATAACTTCGTTTCGAAACGAAAAACTCACTCTAAACTATCATATTTATATTCAAATTTAGTGGCGATACAAAAGCCAATATCAGATCAGTTGCGGTTTATGCTCCCTTCGCAGAACGTTTTGGAACCATCGTGACATTGCAATAGTTGTAAACACTGTGATATATAATTAATCATAATGCAGTTGGCTTTGTTTTTATCCAAGCTGGATGTAATATTATTAAATGGAATTAACTTTGATTGTACATAAATAGTTTCAAATCTTTGCCCAGAGATTTTTTTAGGCGTTTTGGTAATTAGCACTAGTAGACAAAGCGCCGAACGGACGCCACGTTATAACAACATGAGTAAAATTCAGTTTTGTATATTATATATCTTTTTGATTGTATTTATTAAATGTTTCTTTCTCTTTAAATTAGTTACGGTTCCGAAAAAGTATAGTTTATGTAAATATCGTTCACAATCAATACACATTTGTTTTAAACTTTATTTTCTTAAGTATATGCGTCCATGCGATACCCAACTGAATGTACATTTGTGATCCCTTAGTGATTTATACAATATGTACGAAGTATATAGTTTTTAGCGTTTTATGAGGGTTTTTGTTACATATATTTGTCACAGTAATGGGTTCAATGTGAGGTTCCTCGGGAATGTGAATGTCCCTTAGGATTCTCCTACCGTTTTGATCCATGTAAAAAATGTACCCCAGTCTTCAAGGGTGACAACGTATCCGCATTATAATTCCTTGTAGAGGATGAATGTATATATCATGGGCCGCAGGATTCACTTACCATGTGAACTGTGTGCCCAGTTTTTAATCTCAATGTAAAAAAAAAGTATCTGTGCTAGGATGCTCCACTCCTGCATAACTTACAAAGTATACTAAGGTCTAAATATTTATGTATATTTTTATCTGATATGGTTTTTTTTTAATTTTATCGATAAAAATTGCCGAAAATTGTATAAGTCCTTAATGAATATAGTATTACATTGCCTTCCTGAGCGGTAGAAATCATACTAGAGCTCCTTATTGATTTGTGAAATACGGTATGTTGCACTGAAGTCAGATCTGACAGTGTAACGAGTTGGCAAACACCCAGCTTCAAACGTACAAACGAGTTGTTTGTCTACTCTGAATGTATAACAGGTATATAGATGAACAGAAAGAAGTCATCTTTCTGTTTAATACATAGTAACAGTACAAACGCTTCGATGGAAAATATCTACTTCAAATTAAAAAATAACAATGTTAACATTTCATTTGTTTCATTTAACCATTGCTGCAATAATGGATTTAAGTTCAACTATTTTAGTAGTTGTATTTTCAGCAAAGGACAACATTTGTATAACACAATTTATTGATATTTGGTTCTGGATATTATTCGGCGAATCGAAGGATGGAGGACTATAAATACTTATTTCAAGCACGACGCTATCTTCTGATAATAAAGAGCAGTAAGCATTCGAGCTCACTGAAAGATACTTGTCGTGCCACTCTCAAGTCTGATGTAATGCATGGTTCAGATGCAGCATCAGGGTTACGAGACATCTTGTCGGCATCACTCTTGACAGAGTGGTCGTGGTCATCACTTCAGGTGTTGGTGGAAAGCTTCACAACACGCCGCCACTCTTATCTGATGGCCGCCTTCCTCGTGAAAACGAACAACTGATCCGAAGGCACAGGGACTTGGCATTCCATCTCAGTTCTCAGGAGTGACGATAGATGGACATTTACCGGAATAATGGAGGGCTATGTCTGTCGAGCCCAATTATATGTTATATTACCATTGTTTCCTTAACAATTTATTTCTTTATTCTACTGAGCAGACCATGTTAAGCCCTTACTTAGGTACAAAACAAATTGTAATAGGCATGGCCAGAAAGAGGGCAATCATGTAATAATGACTGTTCACATTTTAAAATAACTTCAACTAAAACTATCATGAATGGTGCCTTTACTTAATCCATATTTACGTCACTTTGGCAAAATTGAATAAATTTCTTTATCCAATCTGCTGGATATATGTTTATAGGGTTAATGTGGCTTAATATTTCTTTCATCTAACTTCAGCTTGTATAACCGATAACTGATTGGGAAGAATGGTTATTGAGTGGCAACCTTGGACTGGCCATAAAGTCACAGTGTAGCATGACCCCCCATTCTGATGAGATGGAGCGACGACCTATGCCATTTTGCGGGAAGTTGACGGATGCAGGTGGCTCAGTACCTTGCTTTGTGGCAATCTATGGGTTAGGCCTATGTGCTGCAGTGGTCTATGGATAGGCTATGATGATGATGTGATGAACTTTGATGAACGATCAACTTTCTTCCTTTATTTAATTTACAGCCTATAAAATACATCGTTAAGCCGAAAGACGTCAGAACACAAATTCCTACTGCTCGGCCGTTACTTGCTCCTGTATCGGTCTCATCAGATGCTCAAGTAAACGCTGTTGGTCCTGTCTTTGCTAATATTTTATAAGACGGTAAAAATACTGACAAAAAAACATAAAAAAAATGAACTATTAGATTACGACAAATTGCATAAATTCTCGCAAAGGATTTCGGTGATTAATGTATTTATGATTAATTTTAGGTTAATTAATTTTTTCAAGAAAAAAAGGAGTTCTGAATTTGACCCGCATGTAATTTAGTTGAAACAAAACAATATTCGTAACTAATATTTTATGTATGTGCCTCTAAGTACGTATGTTTGTTTGTTTAAGTATATCTTTCCAAATTTAAGTGCAGATGTGATTGTCATAATTGTTGTTAGTTTTTTTCTAATATTAGGTGCTGAATACGTTACAACATAATCGTGCTGGTGGATATAATAAGTAAGCACCACAATTTCCTCTAATAATTTAGTAGTCAATTTTTACAGTGGTCGACAGATATTAAATCAGGAAATTTCGCGTGCAGCGCATAGTGGTGGATTTCCAACCACCGAGATGATGAGGATGAAATTTTCAATTTTTTTATTTATTTAATATTTTTTCTAAGATACTATTAGCGAAAAAATAGAATAGAATACCGAAACCTGTTTTCACAATATCTTCCCATGTAATACGATGGCTATTAATGAAGTTGAATAGGGTTTAAATATTTATGGACACATCTTGACATACATATGTTGACACCGAGCTTGTTCATCATTCTTACACACCAAATATATACTTTTCCTCCCCTAGATAATCAGAGCGTAATAGTTTTCGCTAATTTTCTCTTTCATCTGACCGAGTTCTCTTGTCCCAACCTATTTACATTTCAGTCTTTTAACTTTCTGATTTTTCTCTAATTATACCGATACGATGTACAAGTGTTCGTAACGTGTTGTGAGTTTGTTATTTTATCGTTGGCAAAGATTTTATATCGACCGTAATTAATCCACAGTTCTCTAAACATGGTCTTAAGTTGCGTCAAGTTGCTCTATCTGCGGTGCTCTGTCTACACCGCAAAGGATTAAAGGCGATAAGTACGTATTTTGATTTAAATAATGTTTGTTCAGAACCTCCCCAACGCTATAACTTAATCTTTAGAGAATGATGTAGTAAAATGGTGTAAATCTATTCATTAAATAAAATCCATTTTTGTCTGTTTGTCAGTGGGCTTGTCCAATCTAATGCAACCTAATTACCATGCTGAATAAAGATGAAATGGCTGAATCAATGGATGTGGTATTCAGTGATGTACTGAGAGCTAGGTGGAGGAAATAAATACTAAATAGCTAAATATTAGCTGTTTAGTATTTATTATATACATATATAAAAAAAATTATGTCAATTTTGAAGTGCGTCTCGCATGTATAAAATCACGGACATAGCTTGTTTATAATAAAACGTAGTGTTACAAGTAATTATTGTTTTCGCAAAGAATAATAAAATATATATTATTATAAAGGATAAGGATTATTTAATGTTTTAAAAGTTGATTGCGAGTATAAATCGAATTTAGGGCTTCAATAAAACGAAATCCGTTTTGTCACCAATTGAATCAACGATTCGGAGCGGCTTATTGATTTCAGTCAATTATTAGCTGAAGCTTAATCAGTTTACACATATCGAATGCAATTGAAATATTTTTTTTTGTATATATTAAAGAAATGTATATTTTACGGAACTTTTATTTTAGAAAATTATATATTTTTTTTATAATAATTATGTTTTTCATAGAAAATATCAAGAACAAGAGTCGTGTATCTCGTGACTTTGACACTGCATTCTAATCTTCCTTATAGTTCATGAAGGGGTCCTCCATAGGGAAGACCGGTGGAAGCCGTGGAAAAGGCTATTAATTTATTTTTTATGCATATGAATGGCATGTTAAGTAGTTCGTACCAACAGAATTTTTAGGACTTTTGATGTCCACTTCTTATTCAAAGCAATGATTAGATCTATATAAACATTATCCTTTAGTATAGAGAAGTCAAAGAAAGAAAGATCTAACGAAAAGATTAGCTAATTCTGTGCAGCTGCATACATATAAAACTTACCTTAACAGAATCCAAGTTTGAGAATATTGCGGCCTGCGCAGCACGGTGGTTACTATTCCTATCGATTTGCGGTTCCACATTCAAAGTCAACTAGAGATTTGCGCAATTTGCAATGGCTTTTAGAGATTGAGATGAGAGATGATATTTATACCTTTTAACTAGTAATCACTTCTGAGAATATCCTAAATAATTTGAAACATACTTTACAGAGAAATACAATAAAAGGACAGTCTTTCCGAACTGAGGTGACATTTCTAAAGACACTTTCGAACTAGCTTGCCTTTGCCTCATAATAAATTCCAACCGGTAATAAACTATCATATTTATATAAATATATGTATGTACATATATAATGAGTCGGGGGAAAAAGTGTTTTTGTATTATACGTGAGTGGTACTGAAAGTTTTTAGAACCGGCCAGTTAGAGAAAATTCTTTTAAAATTTGTTTATAGAACACTTTGTTTACCTAATGTGATATCGATATCGCATTCAAATTTCATTTGTTTTTGTGAATTTACGGCAATTCCAAAGGTCCCTACCTCAAAATGAATTTAATGCGACTAAATTTCCATGATTTATTACTTTTGTTGTGGTCTTAATCAACAACAAAGCTATGATAGACTTCGATTTTGGCATTTAATTATGAAGTCCCATCTCACGCCACTGTTTACAATTGGTTAAATGAGTAATTGGTTAATTAGTAATGAGTGGTTGAGTTAGTGAGCGTGGGTGTAGACTGGTGTTGCGAAATGCTAGAAAAGTTCAACGGAAGTGACAACGAATGCTGTATTTAACATCGTCACAGGTGATGAAAGCTAGATATAAAAACTCCCGAAACCAAAAGACAATCTGCTCTGTGGGTGTTTCTTTTTGAGGATCGGTCAACTAAGGTAAAGAATGGAAGAACGCATGTAAAAAAAAAGTAATTGCTTCATTCTTTGGTCGGAAAGGTCATTTCGCGATCGTTGTGCTGGATGATGGAAGGACAGTTACTGTAGACTGGTATGTTAAAAATTGTTAGCCTGTTGTTTCGGAAAATTTTCGATAGCAGCTCCCTCGAAGCAGGATCCTCCTTAACCATGACAACGCATCAGCACACTCCACAAAACGAACAATTGTTTATTTAACTATGGCAGATGTCAAGATAATGAATGTGCCCACTGCTCTTCTTAGAGGTTCCATCGTATGCGAAGATGAACGGAGAGGAACGGAGATTGCTTCAAATAATATTAAAAGTATCGGCAACTTTTTACAGTGAGCCTTTATTTTCTAAAGACTTTCAGTGTGACCCGTGTATAAGTGAAAAAGTCGCAGTAAAATATCTTTGGTTTCTCTGTTTTATCTGGCTGGTTTTGATACCATTAAATACATGAAATTTAAAAACCAGAAAATAAAAAGAAAAACGGTTTCCCGTTATTTTTCTCCGCTTTGAATGTTATTACGAATAAAAATAATAACAGAAGATAACCCTGTCAGCAGCGAAACTTAATCTGCATTTTTTTAATTACGCCTAGTAAATAGAATGCTGGGTTTGTAAATGTAACGTTCTTTTATACACTTTTGTCTTTGAAATTATAAATAGTCTTCCAAAATTCTCCTTGGTTTCAATTCGCTTGAATATTTTATGCAATGCTCGATGTATTTACTAGTATTTTTAAAAGAGTCTTATGAATTTTTTACTTGAAAGAAAAATGACAACACTCAGGGTGGTTCCAAATTAATTTGATCAAAATCTGACGAAGAACTACGAAAATAGAAATGTATAGAAAAATTTGATAGTTTTTGCGATATATAAAAAAAATGTCTGTGTATTCGCGCGTCGTTACAAGTAAGTGCGTACATTCTTTTAAAATATTTTAATTCGATTAAAAGGTTTCCTCATATTTTAGGATAATATTAGCCTGTTAAACAGTAGTTCAATACTGAACATATTATAAGTTGCGCCGACATATTTCTAAAATACGAGTATACACTATTTTAAATATATTTTAACAAGTACTTACCCTGCGGGCCAAAAGATTAAGACCGCACGTAAACAACATAATTATCCATCAATTGTAATAAAATCCAAAATATTCTATTGTTTTTATCAAATATTTAAAGAAGTCATTCTTTGATTCTTTTGTTTACTTTCAAGTTATTGGACAATTATCATATATTGTTTTTAAACACTAACAAACGCTGCGCTAGAGCCAGGAGATAGAGTGTTAATTATATTTTATAATGCCCTCATTACTAATAACTTTGCGTTACGTATTGGTCAATAATTAGGATTATTTAGTTCCTGAAAACACGTGTTTCTGACTTATTATTACCCGAGTTTACTTGGGTTTGTTCACAAACATTCTCTATTAGTCTAAACTTGTTGTTTCTACAGTAAAGACTGGGAAAAGCTCGAGAAATTAGCAGTGAAGTGCGTTTTGCCATCGTTGTTTTACATAATCAAGGCAAATCCGAACGTGAGATTGCCTCACAACTGAAGTTATCGAACAATAACTCGATACAGAGAGACAGGCAGTTTTCAAGATCGTCCACGCTCGGGAAGGCCGAGAGCTACCACGTCTAGTGAAGATAATTTCATTGTTGTTACCAGCAAGCAAACTAGAAGCTAAATAGCACCAGAAATCCGCGTTGAAGTAAACAAAACCCGAGTTAAACCTTTAACATTGACTACAGTAAAACGGCGACTGAGAGATGCGAAGTTGTATGGTCGCGTTGCCGTTCGAAAACCTCTGCTAAGGCCGCAAAACAAGAAAAAATGGATGCAGTGGGCTCTTGCCCATCGAGATTGGACTGAAGAAGATTTTAAAAAAGAGCTTTGGACTGATGAATCCAAGTTTGAACACTTCGGTTCAAAACGTAGAATTTACTCTCGACGCAGTGCCCAAGAAAAGATGATGTCAGACTGAGTAGTCCCAATAATCAAGCATGGTGGTGGCTCAATTATGGTCTGGGGATTGCTCCAAGGATTGGGGAGTCAAGGCACTGGCGATTTGATTAAAATTGAACGAATTTTGAAAAAGGAACAGAACAAATACATTTTAGAACAAAATGCCGTTTCTTCCGGGTTGCGATTAATTGGAGATGGAATCATTTTCCAAGAAGATGATGATCATTCCAAAGCATAGCTCAAAATTATGTAGAGAATATTTAGAATAGAAAGAGGCACAAGGGGTGTTAAAAAACATGGTTTAGCCTCCTCAGAGCCCGGATCTCAATCCCATTGAACTTTTGTGGGAAGAGCTTGATAGGAACGTCCGTAATCGTGGTCCATCCTCGCGAGAAGAAATGTGGAATGTTTATGTGAAATTTTGAACACTCTAATACGGACCGATGGAGATACACAAATTGAAAACAATGGAGGGTGAGATAGAGTTGTAGTGGGACAGAAAACTCTAAATCTTCTATACTCATACGCGTGCGTTTTCTTGAACTCATAGGTTTTTTGATAACGCATAATGTCCATATAGTGATGTTATCGACGAATCATTATATAGAAATTGAAAACACTACATTATCTTTATCTCTGTATTATCTACGAGTAATAAACAAAAGGCTTTCTACATAGAAAATTTGTATATACAAATGAAAAAAGAAATGAGAACTTTTATAAAATATTGCTAATTAACAAATGAGTCTTACGATAAAACATTAACTACTTGTTATCTAACAGAAGTTATATTACAAAACATAACTGAAGTTTAAGAAGGATATCACGTAACTCGTAAAGTAGCAACAATTTGAATGCAAAGCTTAAAGCTTGTTATGTAAATTATCTTTGATTCACAATGTTGTTGACACTATTCAGCTTTCTGACACAACTTCAAAAGCTTGTTTGAAGTATTTAAGTTGAAATAATATGTTATAATTAATAGACAATCAGAAATCTAATAAGGTTTTATTATATGCCCTTGAATGGCAAGTGAACTCAGTATTAGACATTCAGGAGCTAGTTACTTTGACCGTATTATTATTATGTTAGTAATACTTAAACTATATCATTTAAATTTTTTAACTTATGTTATAATAAGTATACTAATAATACAACTCAAATTTAATACTTTATATATATATATATATATATATCACAGCTGCTATATTACGTTTGAGTGCCATCGTTATTTGGAATATGTATGGGTTTTTACTTATCATTTATTAACGGTATAATATTATTACCATCCAATATCAAAGGAACAGGGAGAAGTAGGAAACTTAAAGTGTAAATTATAAATTACCTCCTAAGGCGGAAGCAAGAATGGGATTTCTAAAGCCGGTAGAATAATTCTAATATAAATGTGAATAAATCTGACTTGTGGCAGAGATTTCTCGTAAAAGTTTCACGTTCTCGTTGCGTGGTGAATCAAATTTCTGTGCATTATATAATTTATTTTTATATCGAACAAATAATAAAAAATCTTATTTACTTTCTTACTATCGGAATTATAATAGCAATCAGTGGAAAAAGGTAAGTAATAATAATTAATAATAGAAATATCCTTTTGTATATACAAAGTGAGAATCTAAGCTGCGTAGTAAAAAAACATTTAAAAAGTACAAATGCTAATAAATAATGACCAAAGATTTTTCAAGTCAAGCTCCACAAACTATACCTGGATTAAATAGCATTAAGGTGATGTGTGGGACTGGAAGGGCATCGTTGATTATGGGCTTTTACCACCGGACAAAATCATAGATTTGGATCAAATAAGAGAATTCTCAATACAAGATCAAATATCATAAACGTAAATATAGTATATTACGGAACGTACAGAGTATTTTACAGATCTCTATTGCCAACAGCTGATCTGACAGCTTTTCTTTTAATTAGAATTTGTGAATTTATTTATTTATAAATTAATTGAAATACTCATGACTTTTAAGAAATTGCGCAGTTCAATTTATATGCAACCAATAATTCTTCAATAAAAATCTGAATTAAGTAGTAAAATTATTATACTTAGAGTACAACTTACTACATATCATATCAGGGCCTCAATGCTAACTGCTCTTATACACTTTAAATAAAAATTATACCAAAACTGGCTCTGTATTAGTTAACGACGCACGGCACCTATCGTCGTTCTATCGGCACACAGGCGCGCCATAACAAATACAACCTAAGTATGTTGCCACAAAAATCGTTTTCAGCGTATTTAAGGTGAGGCCCCAGTTTGATGTGAATATTCTAGTTAGTGCGTAAAAATTTCGTTTGGCCCCGATTTCCCTGTTATATTCAAGAAAAGCAAACTATACATATAGATATATTTATATATTTAATTTAATATAATTTACGGTTTATAGAGTAACTATCCAAAATGTTATAAATTTTGAGCAAAGATGAAAGTAAGATATTTCACATCATAGTTTGTATGTAATTCCTAAATCAATTGTTCTATTGTGAAGTAAAATTTCCAATGGTTTAATTATGGTAGGTTTTTCGTATTTAAACGATTGTAACGATATTCTATATAATACTAGAGGAGAATTATCAGGAAATGCATCTTTAGTAGTTTCATGAATATTATTCGTATAATTTAATTTAAGTATTAACATGTTTATTTATATAGAACTATTATACTCACAAATAAGTTTTGTCTATGAAACCATGATGATAAATGAGCACACAGTTCACTTAATGATAAATAGTTATTGCAGCCTATAACACCTATATCTATCCTCAATAACGAATCAGATGCAGATGCGATGTCACGTCCAAAGGAAAGAATAATTTAGTTTCCAGATTCTTTCACTTGTCATAAAAACACCTTACGTTAGTATTCTAGTGTCCACAATAGATTTGCATCTTCATCGTTGTTTCATTCTTCATGTATTTATACATCATAGCCTAAATTCCAAGGTTTGCTTTAGTCCATATTGTAGTCGTAGTGTGATTTTTTATAAAATGTTCGTATGAAAGACTTATTAGTCTTTCATTAAATTGTAACTCTGTGTGCAACTTACAATTACTGCATGTGACGGGTGATGTTCACCGGTTTTATTTAAGACAAAATACATTTGTGCAGATAAACAAACCGTTTTCGTCCTCTATGTGAGTTTTGGTTGAACAGTATTTATACCATGATGGTAACTCGAAACGTCGATGAAAGCAGATCTATTTCAAATTCAAATGCGATAAGAAAGGTTGTGCTGGTGCTACATCGGCTATTATGACCGCATATGTGTCAATAGTGATGATTTTAAATCAAGATCCTATAATTTTATATTTGCGCACTCAAATTTTATCTCTTCGGAGTGCATTAATGAATTACGGTAGGAAGTAATTTTTAATTCATTTACAATGCTCAATTTTCTTCTGTGTATAGTTCTACTTGGTTAATCAGGATCATACCTCGGCCGGGCCCATATAAGAACGAGATTTGGATTACGTAAAGAAGCTATAATGACAATGACCCCAAAACAAAGAGGTTACTGCCCTGAGGATAGAACTAATATTTTTGGTTTATTAAGTCTAAATTCACCTGATCATTCTGTGGTTTCTTTAATTGCTTCAGGGTTCACTTGACTGAGTCAATGTATATAATGTATAGTAATGTAATATGAGCTGTAAATACACACTATGTAACACTAGGTCGTGTTCTTCCAATTTTCTGTTTCCAGATAACTGTAACTAAACTTACTTCTTGTATACAGGAATACGCAAACCTTTATTGTTCCATTAACACGTGTTAACCGATTGACCGAACACAAAATACTTTTATAACGTCAAACTTTGCAAATTACAAATACCATAACAATGATACCCGGGATTCTGGGGAGTGAGTGTAATCAGTAGAAGACGTCGTTTGGTATATTTCCAATTGAGTCGGCTTTTATTTTATAATCACGAAACTTATGAAATAGAGTAAAAACTATACTTTAGATTAAACTAGGTATATGTAGAATAAGTAGGAGTTTTGAGTATTTTTAATAAAATAAGGAAACGTAGAATTTGTAAATTTTATCAACTTTAGTAGCAACTCAGGTAGCCTAGTTTCCAACGTTTGAAAAGAAAATTAAGCCTTTACATATTTACGCTGCAGAACTGAAAATGTCACAGTGTTATCTTAATTGTGAGCTTTGGTACTTTAACGTCCGGGTGCTCGTTTTTAATTTCACGGTATGCGAACACGCCGAGTACTATATCGGGTGCCAGCACAAATAAAATAGTTTCTTGTGATTTTAAATGCTGGCTTTTACGTACAGTGTGCTCGGCGGCGAGAAAAACCATCGTGAGGATACACGGAGGAAAGTCTCATCTCAAATTGTAAAAGATTCTTGCAACTTGATAAACATCAGGCTAACAGCATATCTAAAAAAAGCCTTCGTTGATATCACCGTTTCAAAATACCTCATCTTCCTCCTAGTAATAAAAGAATAAATGGATGTCCCTTACCCAACTTCCAAAGCGTAACTGCACGAGGATTTTATGATTACTGTGCCCCACTATTTAATAGTAAAATTATTATTGATTATATTACTAAAAATTATAATAACCATCAATTTAAAAAGACGTTATACAATAACCTCAAAACCTTAGATTCAAATCCACTGAAAAGGTTGAGAACGAGTTGAATAGAGACTTTCTTACACACACTCACACACAAACACACATTGAAGTTTATAGCAATAGTTTTCAATTTTCATTTTATTTAGTTTTTTTTTTCTTTTACTCTTTTTTAATTAATTATCTTACTAAAAGATATATACTTTGTAACTACTAACATTAATTGGGAAGACACTGAAGCTTGCAACACAATTTACACTAGCACAAACTTCAGAGTTACCACAAACTTGTACTCATATGTCATGTTACAAATAAAGATTATTATTATTATTACAAGTCTGAAGACTACGTTTACGCAAACTATGCTTCCATACTATCTGCAGAAAAGTCGCTCTCTTTATGTGCAGGCATTTTGAATCTACATATGTATGTTCGAGGATGCCTCGGATTGTTGGTGAAATCCGTGTTTTTAATGGGTTTGCTTAGAGCTGGTACGATGGTGGTATGATTTAAATAGTAGCAACAAACAATTATATAATATGATTTAATTTACAATACATTTATTATCCGTTATCTAAAACAATGCTTGTGGACCGTATAATTAATATCTAAGCGATACCAGTATTTTACACTAAATAAGTTTACTAATATAATTTATTATGGAATTTGTAAAAAGTCTTACACATTATTGCGATTCGAGGTGTTATAAATGTCCCAGTTCCACGGACACTTCCTCAGACTTTTTATCAATGTTACACACGTCGCAGATGTGTTATTTTGATATTATTAGGAAAGGTTACTCGTCAGCACCGCTGTGTTGGCGTTAATACTCGATACTATAATATATCATCTGTTAACATTTTACCATGGTCGATATCAAACAGCATAGTATCATAATTTAATGGTTATTATATGGAAAGGCTATTATCAGAGTACACAGTTTGCTGGTTCAGTTTAACGCTGAAGTTTTGCACAAACTCGTCTTTTCCTATCCGACTTTGTTTCCATAGCATATTATAATCTATTTATATACGCCACAATTAAACTATTTATAAAATCATATTTATTTATTAGTTTAAGAAGGAGAACGGAGACTTTTTTTACTGATCACGAGGGATTCCATTTAAACCCTCAAGGAAACAACGCATCGGTATTATGATTCCTTGTCAAGCATGAATGTAGATGTCATGAGCCGCAGGAATCACTTGCCATCAGATAAACTGCGCAGGAACACACCTACGTCGATGCTAGCGAAGCAACATACCGCCGCCACACCTAATGAACACGTCAGCACGACACATATCACAGCTAAGGCGAGGGTAGCACCATTGTAGCTGCTATCTATACCCCACCTGAAGCTACAAGCAGCTGTGCTGCAGCAATATCGATTCAAGCGTTATCGGTCCGGGAATTTTGATGTCAAAGATGAATCTCGCTCTGGTCTCACCAGTAAATCACTCTGTTTGTCGTTTCCTCCGTGGTGGAAGAAGAAGAAACAGTAGAAGAAGAAGCAGAAGAAGAAGCGGAAGAAGAAGCAGAAGAAGAAGCTTTAATTTGAGAGAAAAAACTTCAATAAAGTCGGCGAAATAATTTAAACATGTTAGCCTACTATTGAAAATACAAGAGAAAACATAAATGAAAATTTAATATATTACAGTGCGCGGGCAATATATAAATATACGTGCATTTTGTTCCACTAATGGAACTAAATAGATGGGTTATGAATTCGCAACAATGTAATCTCCTTCATTACATAACCACAAGTATCCTTTATCTGTAGTGAAAAGATGTATTAGGCAACACATTGTTTACTACTCGTATTTTACTTTCTGCATTTGTTTTCATTTACCAATTTTAAATGTAACAGAATTTATTATTATTAACTACTACTGCTATACCTGTATATAGACTTAGTGGCAATGAACACATATATGAATACATACATGTATAAGGACATATATACACTGATAGAAAGTGATCTCCACGAATATTTTTTTTTACTAAAGGTGACCAACGAGCATTATAACTCGCCACGAATCGTGTCTCTGAATTTTGCTGCAGATTTAGAGAGCGTATAACAAAAATGCAATAGGTTATTTATCTATCTAATCTATCTATTGTTATTTAGCGCCATATGCCCTTTTATCGTTGCCCATATCATTTTGACTGGCTAGAGATCTGGGTAATAGGGCGGCAATCGAAGTAAAGAGTATCCAACCTTTTTTTAAATGTTATCAATGATGTATTTTTTACTGAGTGAAATATAATAGCTTAAGCAGATTTTCAGCGAATTCGATTCGCTTGTTCATCAATGAAGCTCTCATTTCATTGTACTTATATTTAGATGTGGACGCTAAGTTTTGAATTTATTATGCTATGAAGGTTTATCGATAATGGTAACAAAATTTTTGGTCAGATATCGGGATAATTTGCATTTTCAACCATTTAGAATAATTATCATAATTCATGTCATCATTATAGGCTTTATATCCGCTTTAAACATTAGCACAGCACCTAGACCAAACCCACTCGCAGACTCTGAATGTACTACAATAACCACCCTCTGACCTTGGATATTGACTTCTTTACTACTTTATTCGATCACTTTGAGTACGCTTTTGGTTTTAAGTGTTTTTCGTGTACATAAGACTCTTCCGTGTAAATAATTTAATAACCTTCCTGGTGATATTTTATCGGGATATTCTGGAAATACTCGTAAAAATGAGCAGAACGCATGCATAGACGGAGAGCTACGACTTAAGGTCGTCGGCCGAGAAGAGCAATACCTCCCCCATACCCTGCCTGCAGCGAAAGACTTTTCACTTCTTACGACTGTTCTGATCTACTGTAATTTAACTCTGTATATCTGTGTGTGCTTTCAGTTATTGTAATTTATTGCTTCAGATTGAGATCCGTAGTGCGTATAATACATCCATCCACAAAAAGCATCCTAGATGTACATGTTGTATCACGTCTGAGAACTGTGATGGAATGTTTTAGTATCAGTGAGTCCCTCTCCGTGCTGCAGCTAAAAACAACTGTTTGTTTCTAACTGCTGTCAGCGTGGGCCTATCACTATAAAGGTGTGGCTCTACTATATCTATTATTGCTCAGGAATCAAGACGGAAATATGTTGTCTCCTATGTTTAAATTAAAATGAGCGTATACTCATCGTCTGAACACACAACAAGACTCAGTTTTTGAGCTGGTTTTCTGTAAAAGGGTAATGATTACTCAGTGGTGCTATTTCTTTTATCAAACAACTAGCGTTTGAATATTAGGGCCCACTTAAAATGTCAAATATTTCCAAATTATAATAACTCATAACTTTATTAATACTGTGTGTTCTGAACATAGTTTCGTCTTATAATAATTTGGTTTGTTTTCTTAAAATATTTAGTAATTTTGAAAACTTTAACATTTAAGGCAAGTCATAAGAATATAAGATAAGGGAATTCTGAGACTACCGGTGTCTACGAACGACGCCCCCTGGCATCCAGTTTTCAGTCATTCTTTTATTAATTTTCCATTTCATTGAAAAAAAATACATTATTGATTTAAATATATTGTAACGTTATAAAGTTAAAATCTTTGACATGCTACACGTACAACCCTTATAGTATGCCATCAAGTACCTAGTCGAAAATAATCAGGATATTCTAATAAAATAATATAATTAACCTTAGTAGCTTATTTTAATTCATATAAGAAAAACAAAAGTTCAGCATCAATACTGTTTATTATTAAGTAAAGAAAATTTAACGTTATTCAAGCAACGCAAAATAAATTAAGTATTCATACCAAATCTTATTTGCATTTAGTTAACGGGCTTAGTAAAGGTCTCATTACTAATGCAGTTACAATCCAGTGTTTTGTTCTCTTCAGGGTCCAAAGCATAATACGCATTGGCAATATTCAATTGTTGTAACTATTATTTTGAATTCGACTACGAGAATAAGATCTTCAATAATACATAATTGTATGTTTCACACAATTACTTGAGAGGATCAAAGCAAAACTGTAGTAGTAGCCGCTCTACAACTTTCATTTCATGATATAGAAAAACTTTATACGAAAAATTGCCACGGTGTGTAAGGCAGAATTTGAAACCATCAGACCATGAAATTGAGTAAACACACTTCTCTGTACCATTGAGCTTTTTGAGTGTATAAATGGGGAATTGTTGCCAAATTACAAATTGTAGTAAAGAAGTTTTCACGAGAGGGTTAATTTTGAAACCTTACATGCGTTGAATGCCGTCGTTATACTGATAAGCCCAACTCACGTCTCCATTAGTTATAATATTTATATTAAATATATTTTGTCCCGTTAAAATTTCCAAATTTCGCGAACCAAAGTTATCTGCGCGGTAAGTGAACTTTGGTTCGCGACCAACGAACGCAACCAAACTTTAACAATGCTCTCTGAGTAGAAATGCACGAGCTCTGCGTAAGTACCTCTATTTTCCATCTTAGGCTATATAGCGTCGTGCTAAGCTGGAATTTCTGAAATTCATATAACATATACATATTAAGATAAAAAAAACTATTGGTGATAGAAATATATTTAAACAAGACAACATTTTATTACATTAATACTATTTTTGAAAATTCGCTTACGGTGTGGTACTTGGTAGTAACAGACGGTAGTTAAAAACCGTAGGGAAAAGATCGCGCGTTCAGAAAATACCTCAGTGAATCTTAATTATATGAAGTTACTAATATACATAGGAGACGCAAGGACGCTGAAGTTTGTTATACAGTTTACTCTAACACAAGCTTTAAGGCTTTTACAAATTTGTGTACTTATGTAAAGAATTTAGTAGTACTAGTAAACTAATACTTAGTATTAGTATACAAAGAAAAAATATAATTATGTATTCTTATTATATTATATATTTATATTATATATTAAAATGTTATCGTTGTTATCTGTCGTACATTGAGGGAAATTTTGTAGACTAATGAAACAGATGTTCTCAGCTCTTAGGGGTGTCAATACATATATACATCTTGATTACATCAGCGGCTCATGTGCCAACCCGATGGTAGTATCTCTCTCGGAACTCTGTAATGTAGAAAGACGGCCCGTTTTTTAGTTTTAGTAACTGTTATACTGTTCTATATGTTATAATATTTTAGTGTTTACCTCATTTCTTATGATGGTACACAAATAATTGATATATAATAAGAGAATATATAATTGAGATATAATATGAAAATGTAACATACGTGTATTAAACGATAACACGAGTATTAAAATGTAAATCGTAAATTTAATAAGTAAGTATCGATTGTTTCGAGATAAACAGAAGAAACTCTGGAAAAGACTTCGGAGTCTTAGTTTCGCTCTATCTTTTTCTCAATACGATCTGTATCGAAGTGGGGTAAGTCTTACCTCATAGATTTGGAGATCTGCCATTTCAGTTTCTTAGGCTGACGTGTCGGTTGAAGACTGCATCTTCATCTCAAGGCTTCCATAAGGTTAAGAGTGTGAATGACGAACTTTAGGTTTTTACATTTTTGCGGTAGGTCTTGCTAAATTTGGCTTCCACGGCATGGACAGTTTCCACAAACATGCATGTATACGATATTATCGTATCCTACTTGTTAAATTATCCATTAATAACGTTTAATATTATTAAACTTTTCTGGAGAAAAAACCGTAACTCATAAGTTAAACTTGTACAACCTTCTAACTTCATTATTTTTCAGCACATTTTCGATTTACTTTCACATAAAGCAATAGTGAAAATTTTCTGTATTTGTTTGTGAGGCTTGGTTGGCGTGTTGGCAAATACAGAACCAGATCTCGCATTATAAACACAAAAACCTCGTCTGATAATCTGGATTATTTTGGTCTGCTATATTTGAAAAATGTTTTATTGGCATATGCTAGAATTCACTTCACCCAAGGGACGAGATCAGGTAACGGATACTTACTCCATACCTACCGCCGATGGATTAATACAGTTAGCTAAAATTCCGTCAGTCTTATCAAAGTAAACAACGCCCCATTTTAAGTTTATGGAGGAAATCAATCACAGTCAACGTAAGTGAGTTCTGAAGTTTAAGCGCGTTTTTCGGTAAATTCCTAGGCTCGAATCAAGTTGTCTGTTACCTTTTGTAATTTATATTACGAAATATAAAATTATGAAAAATGTGATATAAGCTTATATATATTTTTTAATACCATAATCATATAACATATATGGTAATTAAAAAAAACCATGCGTAAAATATGAGCTACAGAAAAGCCATGCTACAGGTAGAACTTACGACGTAAGTAGCGATATAGAATCGATTATACCATTTAAAAATCAGGCTCTCCCAGAAAAAAAATAGGTTCATATTATTGCTGTTTATTACGTTATTTATGGTATGGTACATTTTAACTCACTAATTATCGTCTTAATACAGGATGGGCCAGAAAGATGTACGATTTTAAAAATGGATGAATTGCTCAGTAAATTTCCTAGTGATTTAGGTTGTGGGTCAGGAAGTTTGAATTTACCGGTTCAAGTCGTAATCAAAAACCTGCAGGTCGCCCAAGGTAAATAATAATACAAAAATTAACGCCATACTTGTAATGCTCATTAGCTGTCCTCATGATGTGTTTTCCGGAAAATTCATATCGTGCAGAGGTAATATGGCCTGCCAGAAGTCAGTCATTAGATTTTCTTGATGTGTGGATACCAGAAAAGTCGGGTTTAATGAAGTATTCCATTTCTATTCCCATTCGGCAAAGAGTTCCAAGTGTGTTTGCAACTAGATAAATTGCATCTAGATGATGTTATTTGCCAAAAGTAATTTTCCCATATAGCTTTAAATTTAAAAATAAATTTGTTTATGCACCAAATTTAGTATTTTTTACGACTTTCTGGTCCATACAGTACTTAAACTTGACAATGGACTGCAGTAATAACATGGTAATAAGTGAGCTGTATGTAGTATATTATTAATAGATAATATTAAAATGTGCCTACTGTACTTATTACACACAATAATATATTTTTTAAAGCTTATAAAAGCTTAATGTATAATATACTTTTTCAATTAAAGGTGTGAATAAGGCTTATTTTAATTTGAAAAAAATATTTGAAATTTTGAAGAGAATGTTATATGCACACCGAACTGGTACGAACTGTATAACCTCCGAAAATCCATTAGCTGTCATTTTGCAATAAAATCTATCCTTATATATTATTAAATAGTATCCGAAAGTCGAAAGACTTGCTCATAATTAGTCAGGTTATGCTATTTCGCGGGTTCTGGCTTTGATTTACTGCCGAAAACCAAAATTTGTGGATCATAAATCGTTGTGTTCTGTGCATGACTCTGACACTGTGTTTATTTCACTAGAGAACGGGATGATGAAAAAGAACGAATACGTCACTTCACTCCTAATATCTTGCGCAGTTAATATCATCTTAATAATAATCAGAAAATGGCTGCTGATATTCGGCCGGCGCAGGTGAATTCACGAGCGTTCCCCGGTCCTGCCATAAGCGGTGAACACGGAACATTGTGGGGTTAGTCGTGACGAGTCCGACATAACCCACCCTTGCTCCCGCTAGGGAAGGTTTGCGTAAGGCATCTCCACACAAAAATGGGAAAAACTGATAAAACTAATAATGAGCCGTGTCATTATTTACCTAGGTACACTATAACGTCTATAAAATAGTTAGAATTTTGAAATTTACTACGGCTAACAAACTCCCACTATACGTCAATATAGAGCCTATCTTGACCCTCTCAACATTTTCAACAGGCGTAAAGTGTCATCGAAGTACTTACTGGCTCGCTTACTCCACGAGATAATATACAAGTTTTTTGTGTTTTAAAAAAGTTATTATAATATAAAATATTTCCATATAAAATATGTTTCCATAGATTAATCAGGATTTGTGTTCTTAATAATAAAGAGTTCTTATTGTCTCACTACAAATGACTTAATTAACAATTAACAATGGGACTTATTGAGAATACAATTTATATATCAGGCAAGTAATCCTTTGTCTCTCACAAACCTACTAGAGTCCAAATTAGGTAGGGTAGGGTAGGTTGACACAGCGGAATAAATTTTTATTATAAAAAATATAAATTATAAGTAGCTACTGAGAAAATTTAATTACATGTATCGTTAGTATGTGATAGCAATCTAGGGTAACAAGAACTGCTAGGTTCTTTATTTTGATCCAATCTACGCCACTTGGTCTGGCTATGGGTGATGGGTTACACCAATGAATTACCGTTACGTCGACTCATACATAAAAAAAAATCTTGCGCTAACATTTGTATCCACAATAGGATAATATAATATTAGGATAGACTTCGCATAAATTGTTAGCATGATATTAATAAAAAATGGTAAAGTGTCGAATAGTTACCGTTATTAGATATGTATTTTTTTTATTACTTTGATACTAACAAACGAGCACACAGTTCTCCAATTGATGGTGTTTCCTGCGGCCCATGATATCTACATTTACATACACCCTTGAGGACTGAAACCTAATGCCTCGTCACCAGTAATCAAGATAATGCGTTGTAGGAGTATCGCCAAAGGTATTTGCACAAACAAAAAAGAGATACTCACTCGTTGCCATGTTCCGAGATCCCATTTAAGCTTATAGACAGGGGGTTGCGGTTAATCCAGGGAAATGCAAAGTCATGGTGGTCGGAATTCCCAGGATGCTTGCTAGGGCTAACTATGGAAGCCCCTTTCTCATTTATTATAACGAAATATTGATTCCTTTTAGTAATTCTGTAGTCAACCTTGGTTTGCATATGGACCATAAAATGACTTGGGATGTACAGATTTCTGAGATTAGCTGTAAAGTTTTTGCCACCTTGCGTTCTCTTTATCGTCTTAATAGCTTATTAACCTTAAAAACTAAGCTTATGCTCGTTTACTCCCTTATTCTTGATGTTATCGATTACGTGTGCTACACAGATCTATCTCGAAATCTTCTTAATAAGTTGGAGCGCCTTTTAAACAATTCCTTAAGATTTATTTTCAACTTACGTAAGTATGATCACATTTCCTGCTATCGCTTACAACTCAACTGGCTCTCTATCCGACAAAGGCGTAGCAGTAGAATTCTGCTTGTTCACTATTCTATATTAGATGATTCAAGTTATCCATCTTATCTTAAAGATGACTTCCGATTTCTACATTTCTCTCTTAACCGTGTACCTCGATCCCTAAATAGAATGATATTTAGAGTTCCATACCATTGCACTGGGTACCGTTATTCTTTCACAGTACAGGTCATACTCCTTTGAAACGCACTTCCGGATGTTGTCAAGAATGCACCCAGTAAAGTTTCTTTTAAATCCCTTCCTCGACAACGTTATTTGAAGGCAAATAACATCTGATATATATATTTTCTCTTGGTATAAGTGTATTTGTATATATATATATATATATATATATATATATATATATATATATAAATATATATGTATATATATATATATATATACATATATATTTATTATGTTATGTATATATATTTTTATGCCTACCAACATATTCTCTTGAACTCCCAGGGTTGACTGGTAGAGAATGCCACTGGGCATTAAGTCCTCCCATGTAAATGTTGTTATTTAAGGAGCATAAAGAATAAATAAATGTGCAGAACAAATACTGTTTCTCTGTTTGAAAACGAACCCAGGGTTTGCGATGCAGCAGCAAGGAACTCTAACCAATATGATACGTCGCTATGAACACGGACTAAAAATCCACGTCTTCCGCGTTTTAAGTTTATTCCTCAAAATGCAGAATATATTATACGTTAACAGCATTATTTCGGAGATGACTAAACGAGTAAAAATGACAGGAAACTGGTGCACTAGGAAGCCATGTAAATAGGTTTGAAAAAGAAAATTGTGTGTATCACAATGCTACTAAAAAAATTGCTGTACTCTATTGCAAAATGTTATTTTACTGCAATAAAGATTACAAATTAGATGCCTGGTGGTAAATGATTCTATATATTTAACCTTTATAAGGAATCAACATGTTAATACCTTATCATGAGAGCTAAGGAGGACAGTCTTCTTCATATTTTTGTGTAACAGATGACAAACATGTACACAGATTTGTACCGTTTTCAATCTTTGAAAAATAAATTGTAAGAATAATTGAAATCGTTTCACAAAAGTCACTGATTACACAAAAATACTGTTGAATTGAACCTTCTCTTTTTTGCATACCATAAAGGTATTTGATGTTAACCACAAAGAAAATAATAAAAGCATGAAGCATCAGAAAAGCTAAATAAATAAAATATATACATATATATTTATATATATATATATAAATATATATGTATATATATATATATACATATATATTTATATATATATATATAAATATATATGTATATATATATATATACATATATATTTATTATGTTATGTATATATATTTTTATGCCTACCAACATATTCTCTTGAACTCCCAGGGTTGACTGGTAGAGAATGCCACTGGGCATTAAGTCCTCCCATGTAAATGTTGTTATTTAAGGAGCATAAAGAATAAATAAATGTGCAGAACAAATACTGTTTCTCTGTTTGAAAACGAACCCAGGGTTTGCGATGCAGCAGCAAGGAACTCTAACCAATATGATACGTCGCTATGAACACGGACTAAAAATCCACGTCTTCCGCGTTTTAAGTTTATTCCTCAAAATGCAGAATATATTATACGTTAACAGCATTATTTCGGAGATGACTAAACGAGTAAAAATGACAGGAAACTGGTGCACTAGGAAGCCATGTAAATAGGTTTGAAAAAGAAAATTGTGTGTATCACAATGCTACTAAAAAAAAATTGCTGTACTCTATTGCAAAATGTTATTTTACTGCAATAAAGATTACAAATTAGATGCCTGGTGGTAAATGATTCTATATATTTAACCTTTATAAGGAATCAACATGTTAATACCTTATCATGAGAGCTAAGGAGGACAGTCTTCTTCATATTTTTGTGTAACAGATGACAAACATGTACACAGATTTGTACCGTTTTCAATCTTTGAAAAATAAATTGTAAGAATAATTGAAATCGTTTCACAAAAGTCACTGATTACACAAAAATACTGTTGAATTGAACCTTCTCTTTTTTGCATACCATAAAGGTATTTGATGTTAACCACAAAGAAAATAATAAAAAGCATGAAGCATCAGAAAAGCTAAATAAATAAAATATATACATATATATTTATATATATATATATATATATATATATATAAATATATATGTATATATATATATATATATACATATATATTTATTATGTTATGTATATATATTTTTATGCCTACCAACATATTCTCTTGAACTCCCAGGGTTGACTGGTAGAGAATGCCACTGGGCATTAAGTCCTCCCATGTAAATGTTGTTATTTAAGGAGCATAAAGAATAAATAAATGTGCAGAACAAATACTGTTTCTCTGTTTGAAAACGAACCCAGGGTTTGCGATGCAGCAGCAAGGAACTCTAACCAATATGATACGTCGCTATGAACACGGACTAAAAATCCACGTCTTCCGCGTTTTAAGTTTATTCCTCAAAATGCAGAATATATTATACGTTAACAGCATTATTTCGGAGATGACTAAACGAGTAAAAATGACAGGAAACTGGTGCACTAGGAAGCCATGTAAATAGGTTTGAAAAAGAAAATTGTGTGTATCACAATGCTACTAAAAAAAAATTGCTGTACTCTATTGCAAAATGTTATTTTACTGCAATAAAGATTACAAATTAGATGCCTGGTGGTAAATGATTCTATATATTTAACCTTTATAAGGAATCAACATGTTAATACCTTATCATGAGAGCTAAGGAGGACAGTCTTCTTCATATTTTTGTGTAACAGATGACAAACATGTACACAGATTTGTACCGTTTTCAATCTTTGAAAAATAAATTGTAAGAATAATTGAAATCGTTTCACAAAAGTCACTGATTACACAAAAATACTGTTGAATTGAACCTTCTCTTTTTTGCATACCATAAAGGTATTTGATGTTAACCACAAAGAAAATAATAAAAAGCATGAAGCATCAGAAAAGCTAAATAAATAAAATTGAAATTTGGCAAACGGTAATGCTGACAAAGGTGCAGAAAATACAAACCCATGAAAAATATTTATTTCTATAAAGTACCGACCTCAACTTCATGAATACGTAGTATATAGTTTCTTTGAGCACACTGTGAGACCTCGTCAGTAAAATGCCGACAAAACTGGCGTTTTTCGTACGTCGTTGTTTATACTCATCAAGCTGCAATGTCAAATTGGTCAGCCCAGTAATCAGTATATTCTCTTATGTAAAGCTTCTGTTTATAATAAGAATCACTCACCACCAGCTCTACTTAACATAGGTCACTAATCTATCAACATTATTATATTGACTTAAAAATCAAAAGATGAAGTTTTGCTGTTGGTATACATTTATCATGTTTGATTTTGGTTTTATTTAAATTATCTTAATCTGCATACCGACTGTTCCTTGTGCGTATGCGGATCTGTTATTTACTCATCAGTTACTACGTTTTAGATTAGGTCTCTTTTTATATCTGCGGATAAAGGAAAATTTATTATGTTTGGTGTCTCAATTTTCAGTGATTTATGTTTCGATTACTATTCAGAGATAAATAAAAATTCCAATACTCAAGATAATGCTTCGCGGAAGCTTCTATTAGATATTTTATTACAATTGTTTTTGGGGGACGGTATGTTATTGAGTGGTCTAAGTCCTCGACGAGGGATATAGTACACCACCAGATCAGACAAGCTCTGACATTTTTTGAATCAGATTTATGTCCTCCAGAAAGGGCAAAAGTAAAAACTTTCAGGGGATCAGTTTCGTCAGTCCACTTAATATTCTATTATTTTGTCTAAATTACTACTATATCACACCAAACATTTTCGGGGTTGGTTTTGTTTAAATTTGCATTAATGAAATTGGTCGTCATTAGTCGTACTTATTCAGGTTAAGCGTTCTACTAAACGGAGACCAAACAGATTTATTTTACTGGTGGCTATGTAATACTTTAGTACCATTAAACTAATATTATTTATGTATATAGAAATATCTAGAAAATAGGTCATCATACAATTTCTATTTCATATATTGTTATGAAAATTATTATCATAATAAAACTTAAATGTTTAAATTTAATGAAGTTTGTCAATAAATTGGTAAGACTAGTTAGAACTGACAAGTGGTATCGGTTTTGATCGACGTCTTTAAACTTGCTGGTCTTGAATCTATAGATTTATGCATAGTATGTAATATAATGATATGTTATATATTTATTTATGTAATGTTTAAAATGATATGAATCCGCCAGAACAAAGAAACTATGGAGTTTTTTGTGTTGCAACGTGGTCTGGGGGCTAGAATGGCTTAGAGTAGTAGTGCGTCTTGAGTTCTAAGTTCTAAGAGTTGGTTAAATTCCCAAGCGCGAAAGAATATTTGTGCAACGCAAATTCTTGTTGTTCGTTTCTGAGTGTGTTGTATACTACATCAATTTTTTTCTAAGCGATTACTGCATTTGGCATTTTAAGGATTATGTATATATATATATATATATATATATATATATATATATTTATATATACATATATTTATTTATATATCTGAAAAAATTATATCATAGTGTCTGACTAACCTATTTCATAATGTCTGAAACAAAAAACGAAATGATTTGTGCTTGTAATGAATTATGAATGAATTTGTACAAAAAACGTTAACCCGTAAAGCTAACGTTTTCGCCCCGGAATATTTAAATACCCGACTCCCGCAATTTATTCTCTTTGGTACCCACGTAAGGATTTTATAACGGTTAAGAAATATACGCAGTTAATATTATGAAAATATTACTTAAGAAAACCCATGTTTATTTTCAATAAGAAATCATAAAACATAACAAATTTTCCTTTTTATGTTTAATAAAAAAAATTGTAAAATAAAATTATGACAAACAAAAGTTAAGGAAGTTTCTGCGTACGAAACATCGTGTTAAAAAGTTTTCGGAAATTTATAAATAACTACTATATTATTTATTTATCAAACTTGATGATATATTTTTCCCATATATTGGTTTACACCTATAATCCCTTAATATAATAAAGTGTCAGGGACTCAGGACATCATAGATACAGATACATCCAGACTTTAAAATCATTTTGTGTTGCATCAATATTGTGCCTCGGCTAGGAATCGAATTAAGTAAATCCGGTGATGACCTCCACTGGTATACAGCAACAAACTCACATTCTCTCTTTTTATATTAGTATAGATTTAAGTAGTAAATAGTAACAATGTAGGTCTGCTGCTGTATTTATGTCATCATATGGGTCAATATATCGGGGCTCCCTGGGTAAATGAAAAATAAAATAAACAAAAGACAAAAGTTGCACTAGAGCCATTTAGCGAACTGTTCAAATTATTGCACTGAACGAATGTAGCTGGAAGTGACATTAATTATTACACATTACTTTTGTAAATAGATAAAACTACAAGTTTAATTACTAAGTCTCAATCGAATGTGTATATGTATTTATTACAAGTGGAAGTATGCAGTAATTGCGAAACGCCTCCTCTTGCAAACTTGAACGAAGATACTACAATTTTTCAATTTCTGACATACACTTGTTATACTTTATAGTAGAACAGTAAAAGTCATTAAAACTATTCCACTCAGAATAGTCACTAGAAAAAATCAGTAAAGGAAATTTGGATAACCGTACAATTACTCTTATTGTTGCTCATTTGAGCACTGCCATCAAATTTATGGACCGAACTTAATGACTAAATTACTAAATGCCACACAGTTCATGTTGAAGTCCAGCAGTAGTTTAGATGGACGAGAGGCAGATGTTAGTGAGAGGATAGTCAAAAGACGTTTAAAGGCAAGTCGCCTAACCCTAAAAACGCCAGCTACAGGACCAAAATTGTTATCTCGATGGTCCGACTCACGTGTTCCCAGGCAAATTGCCTGGGATCTGTATTGTTCGCCGATGAAAGCAGTCTGCTTGTATAGCAAAGAATGCTGTATCGAAGAGAGACGGTTAACGGGAAAATTTGGTATATCGCTCGAATCTAAATCCGACCTAGTTTTCTTGAAACCAGTGATCGGCGACGGTTTAACGGCTCTACGGCATAATGACGAGATACTACAAGCCCATGTTATCTCATGTATTATTTTTGTATGATAGACGAAAACCGATCTTCTAGCTACATGTATTCACGAGCAATAATTTGAACAGTTTGCTAAGAGGGCGACTTTATTTAATTTATTTTTAAATTATCCAGCCTCGATAAATCGACAAGTATGGTACGATTATATTTAAATTCATCAGCAGTACTACCATATTTCTCGTTATTATTATTAACTACTTCCTAAATCTACACGAATATGAAAGAGAAAATGTGTGTTTGTTGGTATATACCGGTGGGGTCATCATCTCATGTGACCTGTGTGATACTGAGTTCGATTCCCAAGAGATTCCCCGAGGAACAATATTTATAAAACACAAATTGTTGGGTTTAACGTTAGAATGTATTGTCTGTATATCCTATTACATCACTCGTATATTGAGATATTATAGATGAGAATAGATAAACTCTTCTCAGTTTTGATGTAATCAAAAATATAGTAGTTTTTTTTATATATTTATGAAAACTTTTAACACAGGATTTTTTGTATACAGAAACACATTTAACTAATATTTTAATTATTACTGATATTCAATTTAATTTTAAGAAATCAATCTGAAAATCTTCTTCAGGACGCGGTAATTTTCCGGTAGAGATGACACGCTTATAATCCAGCTAAAAACAAGCTACAGTGTAGCTCTACCATTATGTGCACTGTCTGTGACATCATGCCATATATATATATATATATAATTTATATTACCCAGGTTGTCTTTGTATATACATTTCCTCGTGTAGTTTCCCTCGGGAGATACCCTGAGAACGGTTAACTAGTTTCTCAATTAAATATTCACCAGAGGCTAGTTCAATTAATTGTATACCAAGCTCTTATACCAAAACATTACATACTCATGCCGTGTTCTAATCAAAGTATTATTGTCAGATTGGTTAAAGAGTAAATACAGTTAAACAGACATTTGACCTGTTTGATCAATATTATGTACCATAAAGTAGTTCATTAGGTCTTCTATTATGGTCTAAACCTTTCTATTATGTCCACATTCTCTTATTGAGCTGTATAATTTCAGGTCGTATTTGTTCTGATATAAGTATTATCTATTAGTTATCTGTGTATAAAATTCAAAGGATTTTTGTGTAATAAAATAAAGGTGAAGAAATTCATAGATTTCACATAGGTTTATACCTTTAATATACACTTTCGCTTTTCTTATTAATTCTTAAGACTGCTTTTTGGGTTGTCATAGCCTGAAATATTACAACGCTATTGTATCATAATTATTTTTATGATTTAAATAGTATATATAATTTACATTTTACTTACATTTAAAGTTGTTTATATTTTTTTTACATTGTATAATACTAAATTATGTGTATATGTTATACATATTTATTTAAGAGGTAATATAAACTAACTATAATGTTTAAAGACTAACTTAGCCTTTGTAAGTGAAATATTGAGAGGGGAATGTTTTCTAAATTTTACTCAAAGTCATCTTTACATTAATTACATCCTATAAAACGTATGTTAGCTTTTATGTACTTATAATGTGTAATGATACATAAGATAGTTAACATAGTTTTTTATGAAAACTCAGAGGAGAGAAGCTGCACCAAACTAGAGGTAAGATGACCGAATCAATACAAGTCGGGAGGGACCAAGTTTTCACAAACTGCGATTTCGAAATTTCCAAGTTTATACTAGTTTCTTATGAATGTAAATGGAGACGATCATTAATACGTATTCTCTTCTTTATCTTTTACGTCCTCAACAGTAAAGCTACATTTTAAATAATGTAATATTTAATATATTACATATAAGTAAAAGATAAATAAAAGAAGTTATCTTTAAAGAAGAATGCAGGAAATAAGAAAACAGAAAAATCGATAGGGAGACAAATCTTTCCAGTTAAAAATTTAATATCGTATATCATTAGCCGAACAAAATATACCATTACGTGCCGCGTACTGCAATGTACTAGATTTTAGTTTGGAATATTTGCTTTTATATAACACGATAGAAACAGATCAATGTGTTCACATTGTTTTTCTGGCTATATTGAATATTATAAATGAAAAATTAAAGTCGAAGCATACTATTTCAGAACTTGGAGATGACGACGACATCTGTATTATTATTCCTTATCAAGTAAGAATGTGAGTGTTATGGGCCACAGAAATCACGAATCACCAGGCGAACTGTACTCGTTTACTCTATCATAAAAAAACGACATATAGCCACATGGTGTATATATTTTTATATCTGTAAATACAAACTTATGCTAGCCATGGTAAATTAAACCAAAGTAAGGGACAGTAACCTGTGATTGTTTTCCTGACCAATTATATTTCTAATTAGTAGATGCTAGTGATAACTTATGATATGACATTGTATAGATTTAGATTCATACTAAAATCACAAAGAAAAAGACCGATACACTGTAGGTTTTAGAAATAAAAGCAATATTGCTATGATTTGTTGTGAATTGCGTGGTGAGCCGTTTGCGCTGTGAACCCAACAGGACTGGAAGAGCGTAGATCTTTTCTAGCGTCTACGCTCTATAATGCTCTTTGATAGTCGCATTGCGTAATGATAAGAGTACCTAGTTGCTATTTCGCGAGTCCTGGACTTTCTTCGGTCGAAACATAATATTTGTGAAAAATAAACCATTGATTATCAGGTTTGGGTGTGCTGTATATATACCCCCTGTCCCTGGCATCTGAACGTTCCTCCGATCTTATTACATCCGATTAGGCAAACGGGATGACGAATGAGTGCATCTAAGTTTGCGCAAATACGTAGGCACTATAATATATAATATATATTATAGTGCCTACGTATAGATATAGTATAGAATACTACTAGACTAGATAACTTATGCAAAAGGTCAAGGCAATTAGCACCTACTTGCTGCCGCATCGTATCAGCGATGATGAGGGGCATTGTTCAAATAAATGAAAACTTTAGTTACAATAAAACAATGAACAATTTTATTAAACATCTGCTCATGCCTAACAGGGATGTTACAAAACTATTTCCAATACCAATATCCAAAGTTTTGACGAAACCTATTAGTAAGACGATAATACCCACGTTTAAATATTAGTGATAAAAGCCTATTGTATAACACTTTTCATAAAACACTGTTAAAATTAAAAACGTAGAATCCTCATTAAATCAAAAAAACGAGCATACACTATATAATTTACATTTTATTGTTCGTGTAAAATGTATATCATACAATCAAAATAATAATTTCTCATAAACATATATTATTTAAGTTCTTAAATAAGTATGTAATCAATAAAATATAGTTTCTCCTTTCCCAAAGATAATATAATCTCTAAAAGTCAACTGATACTGCTAATGAGCCTTAAATAAATTATTTATAGGCACGGGTTCAATGGACAGTAAGAGACTTTCGTATTGACTACAAATTTAAATTACACCTATTATATATATAAGGTATATATAGATTACAGGTGTAATTTAAATTTTTAGTCAATACGAAAGTCTCTTACTTGGGGTATTGTATATGAAACGTATTTTAAATTTGACTTCCCTAAAAGGAAGAGAAATTCTCTATTCAGTGCATATATTTTTTGTGTAAACTGTAAACTAAGTTTTCAAAAAAGTAATGTAAAGCTCTCAAATGCAAAAGTAGTGAAATATGGACTATTACCTGATTTTTTTTTCGGTAATTATCCTATAAATACGAATGAATACAAAAAAAACATTTCATTAAAGTTAGCGTAGGAAGTTCTACCTATTTCTAAAAATACACAATTCATGTCAAGTCAAGTTTTTTTTGCGCTTTGAATACAAAAATTGTTTTTACTATATTTGTTACCTTACAAATTGAGAATATCTTTTCAGTTATAAATCTCCAAAATTAGTAATAGTTATAACAAATACAAAAGTAAAAGTAATTACATAATATTATTAACCAAATAATAATTATATTATTATCTAAATCCATATTAATAGCCTTCCCATCAATAAATTAGTTAATAAGTTAGGACTTAGAGTGACAGCCTTAGATCGTAATGTTATTGAAGGGAAAGGTTCTCGGTTGTGGTATTGGTGAAAATATTTTATTTTTAGCTAGTTTTTAACAACCAACAACTTCCTATGTCGTTTCAAGTGTGACAGTTTGAAGTGAATGGATTGTGCAGGCCTTGCAATGACCATAAATAAATCCCAAGCGAGGCTGCTGTCAATTGCTGTCGATCAACACTTCCTACGTGCTACCGCTGTGCGTTATCGCGTTTTTAAGTGAGAACTTACATATTAATTTTAATCTATACGTCACCTTGGTAGCGAAATGTCTTTTATAGAAGTAGACAAAAAAGTGAGTGCTATCCAGATTTCACTACGTTGAATTAATTACGTGTCAAATTATTAGGGGTGACCATATCGCTGTACAACAGGCGCATTTGTGCAGGCGATTTCATCAATTAAGTAATAAATAAACATCTAGACGAAGGAAAGTCGTTCACAAAAGGCACTCTGAATAATGCCCACAACTGCTAAATCCCAAATAAGATTAGTATCATATATCCTCATCGTTCAGTATAGCTAAAATTAATATTAATAGTACATTAAAGTTTGTCATACAAATAATAGATTATATTTTATCTTCGAGTATGTGATTATAGCAATGTATAGTATCTGTAAATACCACACAAGGGACATATACGATAATCTGTGGAAACCTAACATTCAGTAATTAGTAATTGTACGGACTACACTTAAAATATTTTATATAGAGCGATTAAATATAGGAGTTTACATATATTGCTATTAGATATACTAAATAATGAAAATTAGCACTCAAAACAAATATAGTACTTCACTTACGTTCATAATTTAATGTCAATTAGCGCGCTTTTATAAATAACCACGAATCCGATTTCATAATAATTGCCTTTGCAACTAGCTATTTACTAATAATTAATGTTATAGCATCTCATTAATAATTAAATTTTATATATAATATTTGCTAAAACTGATACTATTACGTGTACTTATTTTTTCTCCAACTTTTTTATTACATTGGGTAACAAACGAGCACACAGTTCACCTGATGTCAATGATGACGATAATTTATGCACCCATTTACATTCATCCTTGACATGGAATCATAATGCAGGACTGGGATGAAATGCCTCGTCACAAGTAATCCTTTATCACTTCGGATGCCACTCACCACTCGCCAGAAGAAACACAGCAGCATTATGTTGCTATTTCACGCTGGTATTCTGTGAGGGCGTGTTCCTACCTGAACCATTCATTCTGCATAAACAAACTGCAGTGTAGCTCTAGCACTGTGGATGATACTTATCTTCACGTGTTGCATCCTAATAGCTAATAAACAAGGAAGAAAAAGTCTGCAATGACAAGCTCACTCTCTTATGGTGAAAGGAAAAAAATAATTAAATCAATTTAATTTGCATTTTTATTTTTAGCTGATTTTATACAGAAAACGATACATTTCTTGCAAGGGGTTACAATAGAGCATATTCGCATAAAATTTGGTCATATGATGTAATATCCGTAACTTGGTTATTTCTGAGTTATTCAAGACCTAAGAATTGTAAATAAAAAGCCCAGTTTATACGGGATTTTGTTTATTATTTTGATGTTTTCTGATAGGCAAACTTTTTTTTAATCATTTTATAATTGTTGTTAAATTTTTAATTGTTAATATTAAAAGAAATAAAATTTAAATAAATAAAAATATTAACTAAATAGAGATCCAGAGATAAATTTAAATATTTAATTTACCGTCGTAGGTTAAAACCCATCTTTGGGCACAACTTCTTCTAACGTCCATGCGGTTAGATCAGGTGATAAAACAAAATCCTGTTACATATTAATGGAAGTTATGCGCCAATCACAGTATAGCAATTTATATTTTTATGTTATTCTACGGCGAGCAAACAACTACTGAACTAACCGTTCACGATACAAAGACTTTATTAGAGATTTGAATATAGTATTCGTAAAAATTATAACAAGAAATTTCGTTGACAGTCACAAACATTTCATTAAATTGATACTCAGTACGCCGGAAGTGGACAGGCGAGGGGCAATGTAATTGTTTGCTGTTTTGAAGCTAATATAAGTCGAGAAAAAAATAAGGAAAGTTCTTAATGAACAAAATAGCATTTGAAATGAGAACATAAGCAACAGTAACAGTACCTTTGTCATAAAAAAAGTAGAAAATAGCAGTATACATCGTAGTTTAGTTCTGATTGGGATATACATAGTTCGCTTTTTTGTATTGGTCTCAATTATTACTTCGTAGAGAATTTATTTATACATTCTATATTTACGTCAGACAGCTTTAATTTACGTCACACAGCCTCACTCTACTGAAATAATTATGTTGAACAGGATTGCTTTAATTTTCTAATAGGAGGTATATGAGATTATCTCTATCAACTTCAAGATATTTTTTGGTAATATAAAGATCGGCGTGGACGTGTTGTTTGTTGGAAAAAATTAGAGAATTAAAAAATTAGCCTTCTTCAGTTCCTTCATGTTTATCCGTTCAGAGTTCAGGAAGTTTGTAACATATGTTTGTAGGATTTCTTTTTAAAAAAATACAATTAGTCACAAATTAGGAACAGCAATATCATTATCATTATCACCATCACAATCAATCATAAGCCTCTCTTCTCCCATCACCACAAAGCATGATACTGAGCCACCTGGATCCATTGATTACCCGCAACACTATATCTAGTAATTATCTGAATCGGTAAGTATTCTATCGTAAAATTTAATGTTATATTCGTATAAATATGAATGGAACTAATCAAACATGAATAGTTAAACATAATTACTGGATAATGTGCATAGGCGACGTTTTTGAGAATTATCATCGATTTCGGTATAATATATTCTGACAATACGAGCAAACAGTTCATCTAATGTTAAGTGTTCACTGCCTTACATCACTTGCCCTTTCAGCACTAGTGAATGATGAATGCCTACTGGTCGGCTAGATGTAGTTGAATCTTCAATTTCTTTAACTGGAGCAAGTGAGACAGCAGCACCAAATTTTTGTATGTGGTTGTGTTATTTATTTTATTAAAATTATCTACGTCTGAACCCCGAATATGATGACATGTAGTGGCAGTGTATCTTATATTATTATGTCAAGTGTACTCTTGCTTTAGTGAGTCAGTCACGGCAAATAATATTTGTTGTCGTTGAGAGTTCATGGATGAAAGTTTTATTTCAATTTTAAAAGTGATTCGTTTAAGAAACATGACGACATTACCATGCCAGTATTGTGCTAGTTCTACTTCAGTTATTATGTGTGCAAATATATTCACCGTTGTTTTCATTTCAAGTTCATTTACCGTTAGCGCCATTTTACTTCACTCCAGTTTTCTTTGCAGAGCGTTTAGGAATTATAATGAGAAGTCATTATAATTTCATTTAAAAATCTCTATTGTTTCTTTTTTACATAGTCTTAGATAGACTATGGAGGTTGTTTTCTTCTTATTATTAAACTTATGGTCCAACTAGTACATAGTTCACCAGATGGTTAGTAATGAACTCCGCAAATAAACACCTACATCAAAAGAGATGCAAGATGAGCAGGCATTTCAGTGCTCATTATATCACCATTGAGAACTGAAATGAAATGCTTCGTCATATATAAAAATATTATATACAAAAATATATTCGGTTGTACAAATATATTAATTGTTTGGTATAAAATATGTACAACAATCATACATAACGGAATCCGAAATCTAAATACGTCATCAGTTAATCCTCTTATAAAGAGACTGTAAACTGTTAAAAGCTTTTCGCTTAATACTCTTGTATTCAGATATGTTCTGTTATATTTTGAATTGTTTTGATATTATATGGAACAAATAAAGAATAATTCGTACATATATAGATATTAAATACATAAATATATATATATATATATATATATATATATATATATATATTACAATAGCGGTTTTTACCATCAGTTTTATCATATAAAAGTTGCATGCGTGCCTTTGAGAAAATAGTAGGCTCTTTCCTTGATGGATATTCTTGACGGCAATAGCAGATCCCATAAAGCCAAGCCAAATTGTTATACTTATTTAAGTTAAAGACATAGAGAATGAAAGTCCAATTTAATTCATAATTTATTTATTGTTCTTCAGTGTACTTCATCAAATAGTTTTATTTAAAATAGTGACTTTATCGAGTGCAAAAATAAGTATGTACTAATTTAATGAAAGAAGTGCTTTCAAAATTCTATTTAAATTACAATAGTTAATATAAAGTTTAAGTCAAGTTTAAAATTGAAAGAAAAGCCATCGAAGTCAATCGTTTAAACTCACGACTTATTAATTTCAACTCGATTAAGTTCTTAATTTTCATAAGAAGAGGGTTAAGTTCATTTAACATTTCCTATCTCATCATACCGGTAAACTACGCAACTCAATGTTGACTACATTTTAAAACATAATATTATTTTTATTCCACACAATCGACATATTAAACTGAATGAAAGATATTTGTAATGTTAATTGAAAAGTATTTTTAAATGAACATGTTATAAATTTACAAAATTAACAATCTAAAACAATCTAATTTTTAACCTTAACAGGTTAGAATCGTACAGAGTTAAAATGTTTGACATTTTTTAACTACATAAATATGTAACTTTTAAACAACAATTAATTCAATAAATTTACTAACAACAATACAACATAAACACTTATAAATGAGAGACGTTCGTTAAGTTACCTTAAAATTATACAATTCATCACTACAAATGATTCGTTACATGTTTTAAAAAATGTTCTTAAGTAGTCTTACAAAAGTAACAATACGGTGAAATAGTTGTTTTTTTAAAAAAAAAACGATTGGAATGCCTGCAATAAACTGTATATGCTATTTATTGGTTACTAAAAGAACTCAAAAAAGAATTCGAGAAATAGATACATTTTTTATTTTGGGCGGGAGCAGGGCGGTGAGACAGTACATATCATATTCATACGCCATCGGCATCGGGAGTGGCGCGGTCCAACAAGTGGTTCATGAGCGACGAGCGATAACCGACCGATGTCACGTCTCGTAGTGATGTATTTTGTAATCACTGTATCTTTTATAGTTGGCTTTGTTCTTAGTTTGCATTTTATGTCTGTCGTCAAATTATATAATATAATGAAAAATAATGCGTGTTCTTCTTAAACGATCTCATTTTCGTAATGTCGTAAAGAAATTATCTCTGCTATTCTTAGGATATGCGACAGTAAATAGAGAAAGATTATTAAATTAAAAACCTATTCCATATGAAATCTACGTAATAGTTATTGATAAAAATAGCGTCTAAATTGGTGCCGAGCTTGATTTGATGATACATTGCTTGTTTGGGAAACATTTTGTTGCTCCTCTTTATTTCCATTTGTAATATTAATATTGGTCACTATTAACGAATTCATTGTGTGGGCTTATCCTGGATGATAGTATGCAGCATACATATAATTACAAATCTTATGAATATATATTTTTCTACATCTTACATGTATTCATTTATACCTGTCAAACCACAACACATCCTGGTGTAGTAACAAAACTTATCAGAGATTGACTTCGGTCTTCATTATTTCAATATAATTCACCTTTTGGCTCACTTTTGATAGGAGTGAGTTGATGTGATTATAGTAGTATTGAATTACCTTCTAGAAGTTATCGCTGGCTTGACATCGTTACTACCCTGCTGTAATTTTCAGCGTTATGCCTGCTGTCTTCCAATCTAGAACAGACCAGTCTCGCCACTTAATGTACCGCCCCGCCCGCCGCTTTATCAAGAATGCGGACTACAGAGCGCCGAATAAAGTTGGCCGATGCGTATTGAAGGCGTTCAATGTATTCAGTTTTAGAATAAGTCATTACGAAGCGCTTCGGCACGACCTAATCGTACATGTTGCATTTTCGAATTAATATACTAAAAATTGTTTGACAGAGGGTGTAACATGTAATAAATTTTAATGGAATGTTCTGTTTTTATTTAAATTACAGATACATTTATTATACCTCTATGTTAATTATACGAAAAAATAAAAAGATTAACAATGCGTTAGAACTAAAACCGAAAAGTTATTTCGTTTACCATTTCACTTTTTAAAATCAGTTGTGTCCAGAAACTTGTTGCAGTCCAGAATGCGCAAAACTTACTTTATTACTTTTATTTTACGTGTGTTTTATCTTTCTTTTCTTGTTTGCCTTATTTTACTGTCAATAAAATGTATACTACAGAAAAATAAGACAAATAATATTAATAAAATGTCAATAAAATCCATAATTCCAATGTATCGCTCAGAATCTGATAATCGTAGTGTTTACAATTTTTTTAAGTTCATAGTACATGAGAGTATCTAGTCAAAACTAGACTTTATGGGTTTTTATATGAATTGAGGTCATAAATTTGTATACAAATGGTTAAGTTTTAATAATAATATAGTGAAAAATGTTCCAAAACTATCCTACATCGTATTGTGAAAATAGTTCCCCTAGCGTCATAGATATTTCTAGTATTCAATGTGTGAAATATATTTTCTAGTGATATATATTCGTTATATAATATGATTTTAAAGTAGAATTTGGTCAAGAAGTATACTAATGGCCTAATAGGTATTTAATTTAATTCAATATACGAATGAAGGCCGCCAATACAATATGTACAAGGACTAGTAATATATAATAGGAAAGTATCACTAGTGTTCATAAATCAATACATTTATTGGCCTTAATACATTGTATACATTAATATTCAAGTCACAGAGTCTATATATTATATGAAAAATATTAATGAACTTACAAAGCGCGAAGTGTAAATAGGAAGTATATGGCTTTGCAATATAGTATGTAAATAACTCAGGTGGCTAATGCATAAGTATATGCTAAATTTAGATCTTTTTCGTTAAAATTACAATTTAATCAATATGGCAAATATTTTGAAAACTGCATCAAAATATTGTAATACATTTTTTTTGCGAATAAATAATCGTTGCAGAACAAACACATTAATTGATCATTGTAATTTAACTTAACACTGATATTTAGTTAAGTACTGGATATTTGAAAGCTATTATAAAATCAAAAACATTTTATTTACAAAACTTTATCTTATCTCTCTAAATCTTTTAATTTTTTTATGAGATTTTATCGAATGATATAAGTACTTGAACATAACAAATTTACTGGATCATACAAAGCTCAAGACTATATTTACAATTATAAAAGAATGACCACGAAACACGAGAAACGGTATACATCAATCGCGCTTAATATTTAAATGAACTTACTTTTTACATTATGTTCAAATTTCTCACAGCTTTGTCTTTCATTGTTCGCATATCAGCGAATAGTACGAGTAAATTCGTTAAATATTAAAACTATTAGGTACATCTATACGTAGAGGTATTTGCGTTACAGTCATAATAATAAACAACGTTAAACGTTTCAATCTGCACAAAATCTTAAATACAAGAACACTAAACGCGAAAGTTAGCGTGGCACGGGAAATATTGAAAACTAACCGTAGTTTCTAAAGTTCGAACAAAGGTGAAGAAACAGCTGAAAAATTGAGGAATAAAAATATTCAAAAAATACGTTACTGTGTTATAAAAAATAATAAATATATCAATAAACCCTAAGATCAAACCAACAAAATGAAAATTTCATAAATGTAAACTGAATCGTTTAGTGTTTTATTTGAATTTTACATATCGCTGCACTAAAAGTGAAATCGGTATAGATTTTTTACAGAATTATACAGCCTAATTTATAATAGTGAAGCTATTTTTATATAGATATTCTCTACTCACCTATTAATAAATTAAGCATAGAATAAAAAGAGCTTAATTATAATAAAAGCATTTAAATATTAACGAGACCAAAATTATAACTAAAGCTTAAACGATAGCAATAACAAATGTTACGCTAAACAGAAATTGCTTTGGACTCACAAACGCACACATTGATGCACAACCGTTACTTTAATTTGTGAAGACGAAACTTTCGCAAATCTTAATTAAATACACGATGTAAAAAATGTATTCATACCAGAAATATAATCACCACTCCTTTACACCTAATAATACGTTTTGCAATAACATATCGTGATTTAAAGATTTTGCTTTCTTTGATAAATCTATTTTAATCAAATACTTGATAAGAAAATGTAGTGGATATTTTAAAACTTTGGATTATATCAGTATTATGGTTTACAAATATTCAAAACTAACCTACACCTCCGAAAAGTAAGACGTCCGAAATAAAATTGCCAATTAAATGTTACGGACTCTAAAAGATTAATCACATTAAAGTTTAAATTGTAAATATCTTTTGTATTATTAATGTTCTTTTTGTGATAGTATTTAAGCAATGATTTTATTTTTTATGAAATCCAAAAAAATAGAGAAAATAGAGAAAAAAAATACCTTGCCAATCTAGTCCGTAGCACTTCATCGGGATTAATATTTCTATAGACCGAATCGATTTCCTGCTTAATTATACTCTAGTGAATAATAAAAATTATACTCTAGTGTTTATAAAGGGAGATAACTTTTGTGATTTCATATACTAATAGAACAACAATATAACCATAAATTACGAATATCACTTTGGTTTGAGTATAATATTCATTATTAAAAATCTGTAAAACGTAGATATGATGTAAATCCTTGTACTTGTACTGGTCGATGTAAATCCATAAATTGCATTTCAGATCTAATTGATGATGCTCTGTCAATTTTTTATACAGCCGTTTCTAAGTCTTCTGAAACTAGTTGAAAATGTTCTTGACCTGAAATATGCGTCAATATTTATAAAGCGTAATATAAATTAAAAAGGAAAACTCAAAAATAAATTGATACACTCAAATATATACCGTCTAAGGTATAAAGGACTCTTATATATTCCTAGTAGAAAATGATTTTTTTTGAAATGAAGTAATGTAATATTATTAAAATTCATACCTACATATTTATTAGTAAAAAAAATAAAAAATGAAAAAATATTCTAATCGAAATGGCCACCCATGGCTTTAATCTGTTTGGTCACGAATCTATGGATTACAATTTACTCCAAAGATTTTTTACGAGATTCAATGTCGCTGTGCCGTTTACAGCAGGCCATGTCCTCTAAAACTGACCATAATTTGAAGTCTAAAGGGTTAAGGTTTGGGTTAGACGAGGGCCAGTCTTCAGCTTTTATAAAGTCCGGAACGTTGGTTTCAAGCCAGGCTTGGGTTGCTGTTTTTGACCAGGTCCTGTCCTGCTGGAAAGTCCACTGTATATTTTTAAAAAGTGTATTGCTGAGAGGTTTCACAACATGATCAAAGACTGTATCTTGATACACTTTGGCGGAAGTTTTCACTCCTTTTTCACAAGAATATAGTTTTGTGACTCCTTGATAAGACACGGCCCACCAAACCATCACTGACGCAGGATGATGACCACGTTGCACCTTTCCGACCACTTGAGCAGCTTCTTTAGAAGTGTGAGCGTACACTTTATCGTTTTGTTTATTGTAGTGTCATGTTTATATATATAAATATATATATATATATATATATATATATATATATATATATATATATATATATATATATATATATATAAGAAAACTTATTTAACTTGAATGCTTACTTTCTAAGTAGGACGCTAAATCGTGGTCTTCAGCACGAAGTGCAAGATGTCTTGGAGTGTGACCCGAGTGGTCTTGTCGTGTTAAAGATGCGCCTCCAGCAACCAGCATGCAACATATTGCTCGTCTTTTATGAGCTGCTGCCTTATGCAAAGCTGTTTGTCCACGTTCGTTGTCACGCATATTCAGTATTGCAGTTGGTGCACATGCGATTAGGTATTTCACTATTTCCTTGTTGCCATATCGTGAAGCAATGTGTAGTGCCGTTTGGCCACTTGCATCGATTGACAGAAGTGAGTAACCAGCTGCATGTAGATCTTTTACCTATGCAACAAAATAAACAGTTTTCAAATAAAAGATAAAGACTCAGAAACACACATATAAAATTATAACACGAATAGAATTGTAAATAACTTACCATCTTTAAATCTCCCACTTTCGCAGCTTTGAGGAGAGAGTCCGATGTCTTTTCTAACAAATTCCTGAAACAAGGTCAATATTTTTGTAATAAAATGGTGAGTGAATGAAGGAAGAGATAAGAGGTATTTATAAGTATTAAAACTAACAATCAAAATCCAGTATTTATACAATCCAAAAAGGTTTAATAAAATATTATAAAAATATAAAGGGGACAAATTTATATTTATAATGTGCTAGTTAATTTCTCGGTATTAATAATTTAAAAATAAATAAGTAATTAATATGAAATTCATTATTATCTTCTTAACCTGTTATGAATTTTAGTTTCACACAGCAAACTTGTACAAGTTTATACTCTATCCAGGGGTTGGTCCTCCTACACAGCGTTAGCTAGTACAAGCTTTAATATACAGTAAGTTAGGAAATTTAATATGAATTTCTTTATGATGCTACCTTAAACTAAGTATCACCTCACCTATAGCCAAACACTTCCTGATCAAGTCCAAACAGTTTTTCATGTATGCTGCATGCAATAGAAGAAAGAAGAGATAGAGTGCAGATAAAATTCCAAACAAGTGAGCGATAGCATCCATAGCGTCAGAAGTCTAATAAATCTTACTCTACATTCTCAATGTCACTATTGATACAGTTAAACTAGGACAAAAATAATTAGTATATTATTCATTAGAAGAATTAATAACGTTTTGTCACATCGTTGATTTAATAATTCTATTAGTAAAACGTGGGGTGCCGTCATATCAAGTATACTACTGTTTTTTATCTGCAACAAATACTACAACGAATATGATTTGAAAGACATTTACAGTTCTACTGGTGTGAAAGGGGCGCGATTGCAATTATTTTTCAAAAAAAATGCCACATTGCTCAGCGCCACAGAGCGGCATTATGTAAAATTTAACTATATATGACTATAGTAAATGCTTTTTACATAAGGCCAACTTACACCATTATACGCTCCAAGCCTACAAGTTGTACAAGTTAAAATTAAATTTGACTAATTGGTATTTCAATAAACAGAATTTTGAACGGTAAGAGAAATGCTTTAACAATTCAACCTTTTATTATATTTTGTTTTTCTATAATATAGTTGAATAATTTTTAACAAGCAGTAAAATATACTGAGCACTTCTTTATTATTACTGTATCCTTGAGAATTTCAACTTAAACACTTTTAGTGAAGAGTTCAATTCCGTGCATAATACTGTAAATAATGCTATTAATTTGTATATGTTTTCTCAATGTTCTGAATATAAGTAATGAAAGATTTCAGAACTTTTTTAAAAATCAATTAACTGTCAAAGCAGCGAACAATACCATTGAGGTTTAAACAATGACATATTAAAATATCACTTACGTTTTAAACCTTGCTATTGAGTCATGGGATGCTTCATTTTCTTTTGCTGGTGGGCTTGTGCACAATGGAGGAGAGTTAGGTTCCTGTGTAGATAATTTTGAAGTGATGGATCGTGAAATAGGCACTTTAGGAGATGTGGAGATGGATATCTTGGGAGCTGTTAATGCTGGGGAAGATGGTGCAGTAGCAGCAGCAGATGGCGGCGTTTGTGGTGTTTGTAGTTCTTCCGATGTTCTTGCCGGGCTCCCCAAACCTGACTCACTTCATTGCACAAAAATTACAATCAAAACATTATTAACCATTTCAAAATGATGAATTAATTAGCTACTAATTATGGTAAATGCATAAAATATTACATACTAATCAAACTGCTACCTTGCATGAGATTCGGGAACGTCTAACGAAACGCCAGCACTCGGCGTGTCAACACTTTGGGAAATATCCAATGAGACTGATAGTCCTGTAGTAGTGTCAAGAGAAACTGATGGTCCAGTGCGATCAAACGAAGGTGTTGCTGTTGTATCCGGATGGGCCGTGGACTCTGTATCAGGCGTTTGCGGTGCAGCATCCAATATGTAAATGTTTTCATGTCCGATATCCGTAGCATAGTGGAGATTCTCTTGAGCTTTATCGATTCGGAAGAAACGCTCTGCTGTAACCGCTACGAAAACATTTATTTATAAAACTTAGTTTTAACTGCATAATATGATATAAAGTGAACATTTTAACTGTTTATATTTATACGATTTTATAATCCAAGTCAGTGTACAACTTATCTCAAAAAACACTAAAAGAACTCACAGTCAACAAACCACCAATCGACAATGTTTGAGTATGCTTGAGATTCTTTGATCATGTTCTGAATGAGGGTTCGCATTTGCTCCAAATCAGCAGACGGATTAACTTCCAATGTACCAATACGTTCCGCTGTAAAAAATATAAGTGAAGTCATATTTCAACATTTTATTCTTATTTAATATTATTATATAATATATTGATATATATACAAAAGTTTAACGATACTCATAAATCACAAATATTATTTTAATTCTTAATTTAATTCTATTACAGCTGTTTTATTTTTGTTATTATTGGTATTTTATTTATATAAACAATGGCAAAGTTCAAAGAAAGAACGTATTTCACATTGTTTATTGAGAAAACTATCACAAGTAGTGTCTGCGGCAAAAGGCTGTCAATTTCCATAAAATAATATCAATATAATAAAATAAAACTAACTGTTACCTGTATTTGCGAGTAATTCTTTGTCGTAGTGATGCCTTTCATAATCGGCCATTGTTATGAGATTCACAGTGAGTGATAGTTTATCTAACGTAGTTTGTCTGTAAGAGTCAGTTTATTAGTGCATCACTTTTATTTTAATATTAAAATTAATTTATATCCGGTTTTTAGTATTATCAAGTAACCATCTGTCACACTAAGACTTAGTTTTCAAATTTATCCAGTCAACAATCTTACGTTAACATAATTTCAATTATATAATGATAATAATTTAAATATTACACTTTTGTAAGTTAACTTAGTTATATTCTAACATATCTTTCTTTAATACTTCTGTAGTTAAAATTGGATTTAATTAATTATGCTTAGTCATAATAAAATTGCTATTCTTCAGACTACATTCTCGTAAACTTAATTTGTAAGATATATGTATATAAGATATATAGCTATTACACCATTATTGAAATAATAAATATATTAAAGAGCTAAACGGTTTAAAATGTCGTAACTTTAAATAACAACATTGTTATATTGTTTAACAAAACAATTATGAAATATTGTGTACAGGTAAAGTCATATTATAGATAACGTCAACAAAGTGCAGTCCAAACTTACGGCGCTAAAACTCGACCGGGTTTCCGTTTCGCGAGCATGATGGCTTGATTGAGTATTGAGAGAGTTATGACAGAAGGCGCTAATCGACAAGCTTCTCCATCAACTTGCATTGGTATTACTTTCGTTGTTACAATTTTAGCTGTTTTGCATTGCGTTATGCAAGTGCCATGACCGCCAGCTTGTAATAGAGGCTGTGGAAATGTTTTTGTATAATGAAAATTAACACCTTGTCATAGGGAAAATTAAATAACTGTATTGAACTGTAATAGCCCATATACTTGGATTAACTCCATAGCAAGATTCTATCCACCTCAATAGAGAACCCTCTCTATTAAAGTATAGTGTGTCATGCGGCTCCGCTTTGAACTGGCGGACTTCAAATGTTCTCAAAATGTTTATTGTTTATTATTATTATTTCTTAGATATTTAGTCATGATACTTTCCTTTTATAAAGAGCAACCGGACATTTGGCAACTAGTACTTAAAAGTGAAAGCTTATATTATTTAAAATTAAAACAGGTGTTTTACTATAAGGATGAAGTAAAAAAAATACGTAATTTCTCACCAATTGATAAGTAGTTAACCCTACAACTTCTATTAGGCCATCCTCTGTTGACGGTTCATGTGCACCTCCTGATTTATTCCAAGGATGCGTTCCACCTCCATAACTAAAATTTACAATATCTATATAGCATTTTTAAGCAAGCGTTAGATAAGTTTTCGGTTTCCTGACTAATTATTTTTCTAAGAAGTCAAGATGAAAATTGCAAAACATTGTACCTTGGAATATTTAAAAACACAATTGCATGTACTTTGTGTTCACGGAGCACGTGTGTAAGGTCCTTCCCATCACATTCCATAGTGACGAACTCGGCAAGGCCTTTCCATTTGCGCTGCATAAGGTCCTTACCTCCAGCAGTTCCATAGAACAATTTGTTTCTTATACGAGAATTAAACTTTTCTGGATGGGCTTCTAAAATAAAGAAATGGTGACAAATTTAACCCTCAAGTGACTAATAAAGCAATGGTGACAAATTAAACCCTCAAGTGACTAATAAAGCGATAACGCTTATAGACAGATGCCCGCGAGATACAGCGGTTACAGTATCTAGCTATTATGCCACGGATCTTGAGATCGATTCCCATCCGTGTAACAATATTTGAGCATCACAAATCGTTGGTTTTCAGGTCTTAAGCCTTCCCTTTGATCCTATTGCACGAGCCTCTTTGATTACCTCGGTACGATTGCTTACGGAGCTACAATACATTCTGCGCAGTTCATGTGATCTGGTAAAAACCAGAAGCTATCGCCGCGTTTGAAATCGGCCAAGGCGACATCATCAAGGGTAAATTAAAGTTATTGATATGAAATTTACAACCATTTAAAGTATATTAATTTATTTAGTTTTTCTTGTATAGGAATTAAATATAATAATTGTATTTTGCAAATATAAATTTATCTTACAGGGAAATCTATATATTTTATATTCTTACCGATTTTATATAACAGTTTATGGAAAAATCCTCAGCAATTCTTCATACCAGGGTATAATATTATTACTAAATGTTTACGGTTTACCAGTGTTTCGGTATGACTTATACAAAATTTAATTTAATTATTGTTAACAACAACACAATATAACAACTTATTTATATTTTATAATTCTTAACTAAATTACATTATTTACTATAATAATAAATTGAATATACAATCTACAATTTAAATTATTTTTTAGTATTAGGGAATAAGTGTTATTAATTAAATAAACACATTAACAAGTTTTGTACGAATTAGCTATAACGTTATTAGACTTTAATGTGGGAAATAGAACCCGACAAAATACTATGTCATATATTTACCTCTAGCTTCGTGAAATTCGAGAGCAATGTGAGCATCGACGCCAAAAGAGAAGTAGTTGTTAACTACATTAAGAGGTAATTCAGGTTTCGCATTGCTAGTGTCCTCGCCAGCTGCGGCTTCATTTGGCTCTACCGTTAATTTCCATCGATCTAACAGCACCGTATCACTTTCGCCAATATGCACCAATATTTTTGATATTGGCTCATCCTCATAGCCCTAAGACAATAATATTATGTGCAGTATTTTTTACTTGTATACTATTATAATAAAATTGGGATGCAGTTAAAATAAATTAAAATAAATATTAAATACATGCGGTAAACCAATGTTTTAAGAAACAAAGATTATTGTTTTTTAAAACATTTTACACGATAACAATTATATTTATAATATTACTGTTTAATACGTTAATTGAAATATAACTAATTGAAGTAAACATAATACATACATTCGGCCATGATTGTTATTGAAAAACCTACATATTTCCTGCGCTTATTTAATTAATTAAAACACAGTTCAAATATATAAAATGAACATAATTTATAATTAAAGATCTATGCGATGTAACTTATTATTTATGAAATGGTAATTTATAGTTATAGGTTTTTAAAGAGAGTTGCAATAGCCTAATGGTTTTAGGTACGGCCTACGGTACTTAAGGTCGAAGGTTTGAATCTACCATTTGACTATTGTCGTAGGACACATTTTTAACTTATTTGGAGTGGTTAACCAGTATATTTGTTATGTTAAAAGCATTGCTGATACTTAAAAAATAATAGTAATATAAAAAATGCATAATAGATTTATTACCCCTCCCCAACCGAGTGCCCTGGCTAGGTCATTGCCCGTTCCTAGTGGTAAAACGCCCACAGCCGGTCGCGCACCGATTCGATCTAATACACTCAGTACCCAGCCCACGGTACCATCGCCACCACATGCAAGTACACGCAAGTTCGGTACTTTGCGAAACATTTCTAGACTGTAAAATATAAAAAATTATATACATATCGAGATATTCTTCTTCACGGTTTTCTTTACCACCAGTCTTACAGAGTGGGGTTAAGTTCATATCTATTATAATTTTTATGAAAAATGGATATGGTTTGTACAATTTTCAGTGAATACATTGTACTCTAGACGTAAGTGAAATTAATTTTCTCGTACTTATAAAAGATTTTTGAGATTAAAAATTATTCATGAATAGCAATTTATTATGCCGTGATAATAAACGATAACAGTGAAACTACTAAATTGATAGTTTGTGTGTCACGAGCATTAAATTAATAGTTTGTGTGTCACGAGCATTACATTAATAGTTTGTGTGTCACGAGCATTAAATTATTCGAGTTAATAAATTATGAAAGAGCTTGAAGGATACTAGAGATGAAGCAAATAGTCTTCCAATTCCCATCATCTGAACTATCTCTGAGATTGTTCTATTAAGCCATATAATGCAGCGAGCTTTGAAGATTTTAATTGCTCCTTGTCAGTGCTTTTGTCAGCTAAAAAATCAAAGGATAGACAAAGTAACTGTTCAATCTTTCACTGTGCAAAGTTTCGGATTAGATGAAAGTTTAAAGGGTAATTTACTGCGTAAACTTTAAACCTTCTTTTTTTCTCTAGCAAAGTGTTATGAAGATTTCTTTTCTGTTAAGACGATATTGAAGGATTGTCTGCCACGGACGCGTGACGTCCACTACGTATTGGTGTTCTTCACACTACTTAATAGAATTAGAAATATTTATTTTATGATTTATTTCGGTGACATGCATTTCCCTCGCGATATTTCTTTAACCAATAACCAAGTGGTTAATAAGCACTTAAAGTTGCACAAACAATTCCATTCGCACCAGAACGAACTTAGGTTGTTCTCGTACCGTGTTAATAAAAAAGAGCATCCGGTCACTAAGATTTGACTTAAAGAGAAATCGTTAGAATTGTTAATATAGTTTTACTTATAAAATCCCTGTAAAACTTATAAAGTAGTATTTACCCCGGTCCAGGTCCACCCTGAGTAAGGTCAAAAACTTGTCGCGGATTTAACAGCCATTGAAACTTTTGCAATAACTTAACACCCTGATTCCCTCCACTTTTCGGATTAATAAAAACGAGCACTGGTTTCACATTTGTGGTAGGTATGGGTTTTATCACGAAGGGTTTGTGTTCATTCTTTGAATCTTTGCCTTTTTTCTTTGAAGCATTTTTCTTTTTAGGTGATTTCCTGAGGGATGACTTAAAGCTCCCTCGTCGTGGTAGTTTCACAATCCATGATGGTGGAACAATTATGTTAGATTGAGAACCTAAGGAAGAAAATATGATAAAATATTTTTTTTCATATACAAATATTATATATTTTTACAGCATCGACTGTAATTACCTAACGAACATTCTTCTCCTATTCGCTGAAGATTAAAGCAGCTTTCTTTATTATGGTAGGCGTCTTTACACCATGAGCAACTTAATGCTACAATTTCTTTTGAGCTGAATGATAGCTTTGCTTGTAATGACTGAAAACAAATTATTGGTTATTCATATATGAAACCCTATTATACTTTCATAATATTTAAATTGTGAAAAAACAAAATGCAACATTAAGCAAAGCAAAAAATCTGCTTGCAGTAGGTGGCAACATGTTAAATATACGCACACGATTACTATTATCATTGGTTACTTCCATAGCCTTGTCTATAGATGACTGTTTTGTTATGCACCACCCACAGCAACTGCGCCGCAATGACTGTGACAACAGAACAACCATGCAACAAACATGCAAATACAATTAAGAAAAATAAAACAACTGAACAAAATTAATCAATCTACGTAAATAAAGTAATACGAATTGTTTTAAACGTCCAAAATGAAATGCTTTTCAAAATGATGTCCTAATACACGCTCTAGTACTCTTTCTTATCTTCTTGTGAAAATAAAGCTAAGATTACAACGCAAACGGTGATAGCTTCTAGTAGTTTTGGCATTTTAATGAATGAGCTCGTATGTTGCTCTGTGCTTACTCTTAGTTTAGTAACCATAATGTATCAAGTATTGCAAATAATTAAACTGTGAGAAGGCACAAATGTTACAATACCTTACATTTTATATATCCAAAAACCTAATGCTCTATTCATAACGTTTTTGAATTTATGATTTTGTCACAAAACACACGTAATGTACGTACTAAATAAGTAAATATTAAAAAACAAAATTACAAACATGCGACACAAATGTAGCCTAGCTGTACTTAAATATGCATGCGCTATGCGTGCAATATGCTAACACGTCATTAAAAATGAAATTTTAATTTCGCGTTGAGGGAGCTTTGGCGGCACGTGTCGTGACGCATGCGACGCAAATGCAAATGATTTGACATTAAAGGCAAACGTGGGCGCCAAGAAAGGACGCGAGGGAGGGAGTAGTGACGCGACTCTAACACGATGATTCTATTGCTAATTCATAAGGTCGAAACGACAAATAAAATTTGTTTACACCATACGACTTAATGACTTTGATACAATTAAAGTACTAATCAAACGGCATTTACTCTATTATGTCGCAACAAATTATATGTTTTTATATCCGCAAGCCATTACAGGCAAAAAACATAACATTGTCATGACCTTTTTAAACCGGATTACCAAAGTAATATTGTGAAATATTCCTCAACTTGATAAATATAATATGTATGTAGATCAATATTTGATATATTTGTATACCGAATTTATTAATTTATATGAAAATAAGTATCTAAACTTCTCAAGAACGTAATATTATTAAAATTTATGTCTACATATTTATTAATTAAAAATTTAAAAATAAAAAAATATTCTATTCGAAATGGCCACCTTTAGCTTTTATCCAGTCCTAAAATCTGTTTGGCCACGAATCTATGGATTAAGGGACTGTTTCCAAGGGAAATTTCGTCACTGCTTGCTCCAAAGATTTTTTAAGAGACTCCATGTCGCCATGTCGTTTAGAACAGGGCATGTCCTCTAAAACTGACTATAATTTGAAGTCTAAAGGGTTGAGGTCTGGGTTAGATGAGGGCTAGTCTTCAGCTCTTATAAAGTCCGGAACGTTGGTTCAAGCCAGGCTTGGGTAGTTCGTACTTTGTGACCAGGTGCAGAGTCCTGCTGGAAAGTCCACGGTATATTTTTAAAAAGTGTATTGCTGAGAGGTTTCACAACATGCCGCCTCCAACTTTTCTGGTCTTCGACAGAAGAAGTGTTGTTGTATCTGGTGATACGAACTTTTAATGGATTGTACAACACGGCTGATACCGAGCTTTTGAAGTCTGGAATATGACCGACGGCTCCATACCCACTCTGTACTACGTGCAAGGCAATCACTGAAATCCTATTTTCTTTAACACCCCATTCCATATTGTAATTTGATAATGAACACGAAAAGATATGTGAAATGGCGCAAAATCGAGTGTTTTAAAATTCGTTCCAAATTCAAAATAATTAAAAAGGTGAAAAAAAGAAAATTTTTTATGTAACAGTATTTATGGTCAGTCTAGTTATATATAACTAATTTAGTTTTCAGAAAATATCGGGGCGGCCGCGTGCTGTTAGAACTACAAAGGCTGTTAATGCTGTTAAAGCCAGAGTTCGTCGAAACCCCATTAGGAAGCAAAAAATATTATCGCGAGAAATGAAGATTCCCGCTTGAACTCTGTCGGGTATAATAAAACAAGACCTGAAGCTTGGTGCTTATCGACTATATATAGGACATGCCCTAAATCAATCTTTACAATTAAAGAGAGTGAATCGATCAAAACGCCATCATGCGTGGTCATCAACCTGCGTCAATGATGGTTTGATGGGGCGTGTCTTATCAAGGAGTCACAAAATTACATTTTTGTGAAAAAGGAGTGAAAGCTTCAGCCAAAATGTATCAAGATACAGTCTTGGATCATGTTGTGAAACTTCTCAGCAATACACTTTTTAAAAAATGTACCGTGGACTTTCCAGCAGGACTCTGCATCTGGTCACAAGGCACGAACTACCCAAGCCTGGCTTGAAACCTACGTTCCGGAGTTTATAAAAGCTGAAGATTGGCCCTCATCTAGCCCAAACCTCAACCCTATAGACTTCAAATAATGGTTAGTTTTAGAGAACATGGCCTGCTCTAAACGACACGGCGACATTGAGTCTCTTAAAAAATCTTTGGAGCAAGCAGTGGCGAAATTTCCCTTGGAACCAGTGCGTAAATCCATAGATTCGTGGCCAAACAGATTAAAGGCTTGTATAAAAGCCAAAGGGGCCACCTTTAGAATAGAATATTTTTTTATTTTTTACTGAGACTAATAAACATGTAGGTATAAATTTTAATAATATTACTTTACTTCATTAAAAAAAAGGCATGTTCATTTGTAACTGACCTTATGGCCGGACTAGGTACAAACAGTGTTAACTTATTTGTAAATATTTATCAAAGTTTAAGAGGTGAGTTAATAATAAAGTTACCGCATTTGACAGGCCTTCAATCTCTGATATAGGCTTTTAATCTCTCTGTTCACGAATCTATGGATTTACGCACTGTCTCCACGGGGAATTTATATGATTGATGCACGACCACGTTTCAAATTTTAAACATATCGCGTGACTTTTGGAGCTAGAAGCATACTAGATGCAGCAGTTGAAGTGCTCTTCGATCGTGTATTTTTTCATATAAAATGACCACAGTTCTATATCTACCAGCGTTTAGCGTTCCATAGCAAACATTTCTTTTAGCTGCAGGGTTTGATTTGTGCCATTTCTTGTGTCCATCAAGGACTTCAATTCTTGTTTAATTGTCTCTAGTTAGGATTAGGATAAAAGTCGTTGGTTTTTTTAATCTACGTGTGCCGCAGACGACTGTCATCTATGAACGATCCAGTGATTTCATTACCAAGTCGGAAGCCAAGAGTTTGTAATAGATATGATCATCTTACGCTTTTACCTCACCACCGCAATAAGGTTCTCCTTCTTTAACTTATTAGCTATAAAGCCTACAGTCAGTAATAGAATTTTCCGTTAAATGATCACCTAAAAAAAGTGATAGTTTTTATATAATTTGCTTATACTCACCACGGGTAGACGTGCTGGTAATTGCAGTAATGTTACCATAGCACTTGATCTGCTCATCAAGAGCTTAAGAGATACGCGTTCCGCTTTTTCAGACGTATTCTTTGTCATCAGTCGTTCGTCGGAGTGATTATTTGGGGATAAGTAGATATTCGCACTTACATCGCAGAAGCAAGTTTAATAGTGATACATTTATCTTGTTTTTAAACTTAATGATCACTAGTTAAGATAAATAATTACTTCATCAAACAAAAAAACAATTTTGTAATATCGTAATGTGTTTGCTCAATAACTATGACATTTAAGCTGCAGAATGCAATTGCATTTTTTAATTTTTTTTAAAGTCATGGAATCAGTTTTTATGCAGTATATGGTCATTTATCTCTCTGTGATGCAAAAACCAGTTACTAGTGAGATACTAATCGAACTTTTTAACTGATATGAAGAGAACGTTAAAAGTTCTATTATTTTCTATATTAATTAAATTATTTTCTACTTCCTCCTTCTCTGTATTTCTTAGTAGTTAACCTTAGGGCAAAGAAGTAATGGGATATAATACTATTTATTGGTTTGTTCTGTATGTTTCCCTTTTTTATTTTTTATGGTTAAAACTTATGTTGTTTAATTTGTCGGGTGTATTGCAACATTCTAAATGCTAAGTTTAACTCATGTCACGTTTGAAATTTAACGTATTCAGGTATAAGTTGATAGCACTTGCTATCTTTGACGTGGGAGCCGACATTATGATCATATGTATTTGTACTCCTAACACGGTTATGGTAATAAGATTACTCATAATTTCACCAAAATATCAAAGACAAGTATAGATAATTTAATTTTGAATTATTTAAGTTTCTTCCGAAGAACTATATGTGATAAATTTTTTAATAATGGATGGATTCTGTTCATAGATTATGAATATAATTAGGTAACAGCTATGGTGATATATTCCTAACATTTTAACTTCATCATATAATTAATATCTAAACGAACCATTCTAAAATAAAATAAATCTTCATGATGATTCAAATGTTACATTTTATTTGATTGATATATTGAAGTGATAAACCTCATGTTTAATTAAATCTTACTAAATCCTCTCTTCACAATAAATTAATTCATTAACGACATTTAAGAGCGTCACGATGATCATGAAATTAAATGAGTAACGTAGTACGTTAATTTTATAAGTAACGAGTTAGCATAAAGTTAGCACAGTCGGTAGTCAGTCGGTTAGCCATAAAAAAGACAACACATTAAAAATAATGGGTCAAATTAAAAAAAAGGGCATAGTGCAGAGTGCATTACGTCACAGAGTATTCTTGAACATTTAGATTCTGTCACTTACCTTGCCGCAGGCTTTGCATTTGCCCTTTTCCGAGCGCCGATGGACCCAATGGTGATGCGTCAGGGTCTGTTCACGGTACTGACGTACACCTACATCGCGGAATGTTGGTTTGCAAGTAAACTGCATCCTGTCCATAAGGATGTCGATACATGCTGTGTGGGCGACGATTTTACACGCTGAACATTTCATGCGAGATCCATGTTTCTGATAAAACAAAAAAAATACGTAAATACGCTTGGAGTAATTGAAGCTGTTTATATTCAATGGAATTTTTCTAACTTCAATAATGAGTCATATTAAAATATAAAACCTTGTTTCCTTTAATTTCGTGAAGTAAGAAAAGGTATGTTTAACTTAATTAATTTTGTAAGCAATTTATAATTTCAGCGTGGACCTGAAAATAGTAACATTCCGGGTTTAATTTTCATCTTGCAAGTTTAATATTACGCCAGTACTTTGTATGTAGATGAGCACAAGACGGGTGGGGAATCGTGGAATAAAATCACTAAATAAAATGGGTACTAACGTTGCCTCCCTGCTGTTAAATATTTTATAACATGTGACAAAATAAGTTAACACCTCCTCATAAAAACTTTTATATTTTATACCCTTTAACAACGCACACACAATTAGACCTAATTTTAAACTAAAACTTAAGACTTAAAGTATATATTATGTAATGTAATTTTGAATGTGTTATCTTACTGAATGGTAAAGTTATGGCATCTTCAAATACTTATACTTATTTTTTTAATATATACCAATATTTTGCTTATTTAAGAACAATTTCAATAGCCAAAGTATGGTTTTTAACAACAGTCAATAACGGAAGATCTTCGAACGCAACCAATAATAACATTTCCATGAATTTTATGGCCAAGTGGAATTATAAAAACATGTAAAGTAATATTATTTCAGCGTCTTGTATATTAAAGTCGGCGTAAAATATTTTTTTAAAAAGTAATCTCCCTGAGATCTTTTTGTAGTACATGGATAATTTAACACTTTATTATTTTTATTACAGTGTTTCTAATAACAAATTAAAAACCATTTCAGTAATTGCAAGAAAAATGTTTGTAAAGAAATTGTTGTGTCATTTCACAGTAAATCGATTTTGCTATTGAATAAATAACATCAGGCCGTTAGATTATCGGGAAACGCAACCGCCAGCGATTAGTTAATGACTGTCACTATAAACCCAAAGCCAGGCTTTTGTTGCATCGGCAATGACAGGTCATCGCTGTGGTAATGGTTGTGGACCCCTCATTAATCTTACATTCAACTAACGACACGTCTACCGTTCGCAGTATAATAGATAGGAACTTGGTAATTGCTGTTCAGGAAATTGTAATTTTCTTTAACATGAATGGAATAAGCTTGTTCACTGAGGAATTCAATTCAATTTATTATATTTTCCTTGTAAATTGTTCACAAACAGCCGCTATAAAGGAATACAAATAAATGGTTAGCAGCTCGCATTTATCTTTGATGACGTTAAAACGTACTCACCTATTTGTTCATGGTTGGTTGGATTAGACATTGATAAACACTCTTATCAAAAAAGAAAATTAAACTTTCATACTTAAGATATCATTAAGAACATTATGAAGGTATTGACATTTATATGTAAATGTTTATGTAAAACCTTCAAATTAAAAGATATCAAGTATTTATATTAAAATAAAAAAAAATATATGAGGTCTAGGAATGTGTGCGAGCAGGTATTAAAGTGTGAATAGAATTAGCATATAATTACTGACATGCGAATAAACTTTATTCTGTGGCTTATGTTGTATGAAAGTAATTATACGTAAATATAAGTAATTATACATATGTATGATTTCTAATCTTTAATTTATATTCCTCACCTCCCTCCTGCTCTTAATATAATGCGAATGCTTTAGCGCTAGCGAACATATAGACAAATATTTAGCCATGCCATAACTATAGTTTAGCTGGAAAGTTAATAGGTTGGTTAGACCAGGTTTTCATAGAAAATCATAAATAAGTAGCTTAGCGTCGTGTATCGTCTAGTAGTAGGAAGAAATCAGAAACCTTGTTACTTGTAACGAGACATTTAATCTTAGTCACTCCAATTATACATTATCGAAGTATACATTTATAATACAATTGAATGAATTCTTGCTAACGAGACTTATTTTACATCTGGCTGCTTTTTTTTACTTATTAATTTTATTGTATTATATCTATTATTATATTGTTTTATTTATTAAATTTATCAAGCAAAGGAAGGATAGATTCACACAATAAATTGTGTTTAGTTTAATTTAAAAGAAAAATATTATATCAAAGTTAGTCTACAAATTCAGGCATCGGATTTTTTTGCTCCGTGTAACGCAATAAGCTTACTCTCGTCACATTTGAAACGTAATAAGGTTGTGGTGGAATCATATCATGAAAAATATGATATTTATATTTTATAATGTAGATATTAATAACTTACGTGGTTGTGAATTTTACCTGACAATCGGAATCACCGACATAACAGCAGTCCCCTGACACGGAAGTGGGAGACCAGAGGTGTTCCCCGCTGATAGCCGTGTCGGTCCAGTCGGGCGTGGAGCGCAGCACTCGAGCGCCCGCTCCCGGCCCCTCACTGGTACGTCTAGAACAAATAACATCCTATTGAGTTTTAATTCTCGTTTATAAGCTTAATTATTCTGCCGTATATATATTTTTTTTGGTTTATAATAGGATTCACGGTTTCCCAAAACGGCATACAAAAAATACAATTAAAAAATTAAAACTGTTAAAGTTCTGTTTACTTATTAAACAGTAATTGATATAATAAATGTAGTGAATACGTCCTTTCATAGGTCTGGTCTGATTTTTACTTGTGAAAAATTATATAATAGGCATATTCTCTATCTTCATCTATGCCATTTATAATTTTTGGGACCTGTTTTCATGTAGCGAATATCTTTGTTTTTTTTTAAGATGCTAAGACAAGATTTAAAGCAATAATATTATACATTAAAATTCTATGTTATAATCAAATAGAAACAAAAAATATGAGTAGCAGTCCATTATTTGCGTTTATGATCGAATGAAGTCATGACAAAGTCTTTTGAATAAATTTAGAGTCCCGAGAATTTACTTTATAGAATAAATAATTTTAATTTTACCTCTTTGCTTCTGTACGTACCTATACAAAATAGCAATTTTTAGGAATTGTATTCTCTAAAGATCACACTATCCTCCCGTTTAATATTTTCGATGTACAGTTTTATATTATCGTACCTATTTGATTTCGCAAAACGCTTCTTTGGGCATCTTTTCTTTTTAGTCATATTTTTGCTGTTTTATACAAAAATCAACCACAAATAAAATAAGTGTTGACAGCGACGAAGTGTAGCACCGACGCTATGTAAATAAACATTCTAATGTCAAATAATTTCATGACATATGTAATTCAATTCGGTATTGGTTGTAGTTACGCTGGCATTTCGTAAGAGCCTTCTCCGTTGAGCCAACCTATTCATACTGCAGCTAGAATTTTCTCATACCAATACATATACAAAGCGCAACAGGAAGTAATCCTAAGATTTTATTTATCATTACGTAACAATACAACAAATAATAATGTTATACTTAGGCCATTCTGAAAGTGGATTTGAATAAATGAGACCAGATATTATATTTATTATACATTTATTGTTTTGAAAAGTATATGTCCTCACTATTTACACATTAACGCATTCGTTGGAACCACTGTATGATGCAGTTGATCCAGTCTTCTGTAGGGATTCTCTTCAATGATTTCGTGGAACGTACTCAACGCCGCTTCTGGGCGTGTAAATCGTAAATCTCTAAGCTTATCTTTAATTTTTGTAAATAAAAATAAGTCGCAATGTGTTATTAGTTCCTCATTTGTGGCCTTCAAATACGTTTTCTTAACGGAATGTCTGGACGCGTTGTCGTGGTGAAGAGCGACATTGCTGCAAGGATGCTTTTCGCGAACTTTAGGAAGCATTGTTCACGTAGGTATCAATCATTGTCCTTTGGTTTTCAAGCGATACTGGAATGCAATTTCCTGTTTTGATAAATTGAAAAAGAAGTATTTTCTAGCCGGTGCTCCGAATAATCTTAACTTTCGTTGAAGTTTCGAAGAAGAGTCTTCAAAAAGAAATCCCATTCAGACTAGTTTTTTCTTTCCGGTTCAAAGTTGTACATTTAGGTTTCGTTACCTGTCATGATATTATAGACCGCCAATGGCTATCCTCGAATTACACTTTTTTGTCATTTTACGGCACCAATCTACTCGCAATTGCTTCTGTTCTTCCGTTAAATCATGCGGTATCCATCTTCTGAATCTTCAGATGAGCATAAAAATTGTTTTGTACTTGGCTCATTCTAGTGCCTAATACAGTACGAATTTGCTGACAAGTAATTTTGTTAGTTAGTTTCAATCAGTACGTTTCAGTATCCATTTTGTAACCGGAGTCGCCGAGCTACACATACATTGTCATGCAGGTGATCACGTCCACGTCCAATTTCTCGGAACCACTATTATACAGAGTTGTGATATGAGGCTTCATCACCAAATGCCAATTGAAGCCTCTGGCAACTCTCTTGTAGACTTAAGCCGCACCAAAAAACGTATAAAATCATTTAGCATAAATTACAATAGTAAAATTCATTGTTATAGCGACACATAATTTTCAGAAGTTTGGCCGCACACAATTTTCGAAAACGACGCTACCATGAAAAAACAAATGACAGTCTCGGAAATTTCATAGTTAATAAAGTAATAACAAGTTTCCAAAAATGGAAAGAGACAATTTTCTATTTTCAAATTCCGTGATTGTTTTTCATTTTGTTTTATGTTGTAATTGTCCAGTTCCGGAACAGTAAGAATCGTATTTGCAAGTTAAAAAATTATACAAATTCATACAAAAAATCTATTTTACTAAGATAACAAACGGACTATAATTATTAGCAAAAAAATTGATGAGTGATAATAGAATATTGAATAAGCAATACGTATTTCCGGCATTCCCTTCAATGACCGCCAGCATCGGCTTCCCATTGGACCAACAAGTCCCGACCAAATATCCGTACCTCGTATGTCAAGTCTCACAGCTATGAATTTCAAAAGCATCTCTTGGGTACAATCATTGCGGGGATTCCATCGTGAGTCCCCAAAAATTTTCAATGGGGTTTAAATCAGGCAATTTTGAAGGTCACGCTACCGGATACACGTATTGGTGTTTTTGGAACCAGTCGCGGGTAATCCTAGCCGTATGTAATATGTATAGAGCTGTTGCTTTTGGAGGTAATCTGCATGGTTCACAGCATCCGTCAGCTGACATCCAGCCTCCAAATGTTTGCCCTAATTCGACCACTCAGTGATAGGTGCTACACGTTCTTCATCATATCTTGTATTGTTATAACGCCGGTGATTTAATCGACCATGTTGGCTGGATTTTAAGGTCTTTTCGTCTGTAAATATTGTAGTTGGCCAATCGAAACTGGCAAAATTCAAACGAATTGCTTTATGCGCATCAGTCAAATAGCTTCTTTGGATTCTTACGGTGAAACGTGAAATATTTAATTCTCTCGAAATTTGATTTAAGTTATATCCCGATCTATGTAACGAAATTATTTATGTACTTACGGATTTATTTAAATTACGTGACATTTTAAATTTTTACAAATGACTATGACCTACTGTCAGAATTAAATAGGCATTTAAAAACAACTTTATTTTTGCATGGTTTCTAACAAGGTTTTAATATATCAACTCCATAGTATAGTGACATTTAGATTATATTAGTAGAAAAAAAATCATTCTGCACAAACTTCTTTGGAAGAAAGATTAATACAAGATGCACTTTGAATCTGTGCGCACTTTTAATGATTTGATTGGCATACCTTTGGTTAACCAATTGCATTAATTTATTACGTGAATAAAAGTCTGAGATTTAGTGACATTTAAATTTGCTGGAGGTTGTTGAAGAATTAAAAAAATGGCTGAGTATACGTGCACCCATGAGGACTAAGATGGTATACCTTGTCATTTTTCATTATACCTTTTGTTGAGTGTAGGGCTCCGGGAACCCAATTTTATAATTGGGTTCCCGGAGCCCTACGCTCACCATTTGACACAAAGCAGCTTTATGCTGCTATTTTATGCTGGTATTCTTCGGGTAGATGGTTATTCCCTGATCGAGCTAACTCGTTCATGTTGCAAGTAGAAAATGGGGCGTTAATTACTTAATGTTATGTGACTTAATGATAACTGTTGTGGCCACGTAAGTAAAGTAGGTAAGGTTTTCCCATGTAAGAAAACTTCACTATTACCTGGTTCACAAGGATTTATTTATTATATTATGTATTCATTTATTGGTATTTTAGAAATTACATATTTCAGTTAAAAAAAGCTGTGAAACCAGGGTACACCCTGTATATTGAAATGAACAAAAAAATTTAAATCTTAAAGAAATTAACAGACGATACAATATAAAAACACCCGTAAACAACACCGTAAACTTTCATATTTTGTAAGTTATGATCATTGCTAAGAAGTTAGCGGTTGATGTTTAAAAATGTATTTCCCATAACAAGCTGGTAGTATATAAACAATATTTAAAAAAAAAGAATATAAAAAAGAATCAAAAAAAGAATTTAAAATTTTCAATGCTTCGATTCCGTCAACATTTCTTCGCAGTCGCTATTTATCCGTCACCCTAAAAACTTTAATAGTAAAACATATAAAAATTGCAAATTTATCCATAATATAAACATCTTTTTATTAAGAAACAAGATATTTTAAATTGTATGCAAGTAACATAATTAGTTATTTACAAATCGGATATATATTGAACAAATTAATCTAATATCCAATTTTTCTTTCAGTTAGCATTTTAGAAAGGATGGATTGCGCACATTGCAACCGCACCATGATTGGATGCGCTTCCATCAAGTGCAGCTTATGCGCGTCTCAGTTCCACCTGGAATGCGTCAACAGGGAAAACTTACTGCCGAGTACGAACAGCTGGCGATGCTGTAAGTGTAAACCACTGAATTCTAACGTCCTACCTACGGAAGTAAATACAATTATTCATGTGTAAATTTTTGTAGAGTTGATTCTGTTTTTGGTACCGGTGTTTCAGTTCAGTATGATTAAATTGTTAAGTTTATATGGTTTCATTTTATTCATAAATTAGATCTTAAAATTTACATTTTTACATCCAAATTTAAATGGAGAGGTATTCTATGGACCAATATTTTGTGTACTACCTGTGTGTTAAATGTATAAATTATTGAGTACAAGTGTAATAGTTAAGTTTTAGTGGATAGGATTATAATTACCACCAGAACCAATCTTAGGGCTGATCTCGGCTGCGTGTCAATTTGATATACGGTAAAACGTAACGGCACGGGCGGCGGTGTAATTAGCCGAATATCGCAAGTCTTGTCATCGCCCTCCGTCACCACGGCCGTCGATTGTTTTATATTCTTTGATTTAGAGCGCTCTACATTCGATATCTTGAAACATAACCAAACGTAATTGTTAAGTTTACTTATAACAAGCGGAGGTTCGGTAAGTAGATATTAAATGTTAATAGCTTAACGTAAATATGCGACAATTGACGTTGATAAAACGAAACGTGTACTTTAGTACGTACATAGAATTTGTTTTTCATTACACGGTGGGTTTCTTACATGTAATGTTGTAAGAATGTTCCCATGTTCCAAAATTCTAAGTGATCGCTTATGCATATTCATGTCAACTTAATAGTCGTCTCTGTCAAAAGTATGTTGCCATCGAATTGCCATAGACCATGCAAAGTAAAGAACAGTGAGCTTTCCTGTCATATATTGTATAAACATACATTGGTATTGATTGGATTGTAATAAACTTTAATATTACTATTGTATGTATAAATAATGCTTGTGTAATTAAATATTGGTAATTTTGATATAATAATTGAATGATTTTGAAAACTGTATATAAAATTCATTGTTGGTGAAGGTTAAATTTATAATTTTTGAACTATAAATTACTAGACCACTAGAGAACCTTTTTTTCCCCCATCAGTTTTCGGTTCTGAGCTATATAGGCGGCCCATTATCAGATTTAGTATTTGATCACGCAGTGAAACGCCGACCATAGGGCCCGTACCATAGCTTAGTGGCTGAGCTTCCTCATAAGGGCAGCAGTGAAAGACCCTTTCTTTTTATTATATTAAATGTTTTTGTAATGAAAGTAAGGATGACAAAGAAGCGTGCAGTTGTAGTGATACTGCAGCCTATGGGCTGTTGTGGTTCTGGCGAGAATTCTCTAATTTGTGTTGAGGTTTTGAGAAATACACAGAGCATTGTAATCTATGACGAGGATAGTCGAAAATTAGATGCAACAATGACATGAACAAGATCGTGAATGGAGTGACTCAGGGTCGTATTTGATGCCAATTTATTAAGATAAAGGCAGTTCTCCGTCCAGCATTGGACTAGTCTAAGATGATTGTTTTATTACTTTTTTTTGTTACAAAGCATGTTTTATACGCGTCTGACCTAAAATCGAGTATCGTGTAGCATAGTAATAAAAATATATATGTATAATAAAACTAGGTAATTACATAGCCTCATAAGGATGTCTGCTTTGTATGGAATTAAATATAATATTGCCTGCAAGATTATACTTTGTACAAGAACTTCGTTTACTACTGTCAATGCTCGGAAAGTCGGTCATTGATATAAAACATTCCTCCATTCATCCATGTCCATTTTCTATAAAACAGCTTTACTTCCTTCAATCGTCTTCAAGACATTTTTGACCAGAGAGAAGATTTTGAGAAAGAGATGGAAAACTAATAAACAGAACATCAGTATCCATCATTCTGGACGAATGATGGATACGTGTACGTGAAAACAGTCAACCATTAACAAGAATTTAAGATGCACAAGCGTTGTTCTGCTGAGGATTGAAATAGAATGCAGCGCTACTTGTATCTGGTCCCTTGGGATGAAATGAATGCAAATTGAAATGCAGCAGCAGTATTATGCTATTTCACACTGGTATTATGAAAAATCGTGGTCCCTTCTGGGTCTGACCGACAAATTCATGCCACAACTAGAAACAATCAATGTGGCCCTCCTGCCCTTAAATTATTTAGTCTAATTTTTTTGTCTTAATTTTAATGTTATATGTTTAATATTATTATATTTTGTGTGTCAGACATTTATTAAAGAACAATATACTTAACAGAACCAATAAGTCTTCAATCATTGTTTGACATAATTTACAAAACTTACTTTATGGGATTTAGAGGATGAAAACCATTTAGCTAATATAGCGTGTTGCAACGTCGAAGGTGATCCTTTGTAAATTTGCAATTATTTAGCAGCCGCATTAATTTTAATGCGGTTGCGCAGTTCTTCAATAGTGAGTCTTTCGAGACTGATGCCATTGAGTTCAAACGACTATATTGTTTGAACCGGATCCACAACAAACATTACTATTAACCGACGGAGTCAATTGAGAAACATCCAAAGTACTTCTGGTTTCTGTTCTGTTCGTACCTCTTCACCTTTATTTATATACATATCTATTAATTAATTACCAGGTTCCTGCGGCAAGTTCCAGGGCCATATAGTTAAAAAGTCGATACATACATTGTGACCTTGCTGTGTTAAAATAGTCATGCTGTAGCCAATATAGTAATCCAAATTTCCCGAATATTTGCTCTATACAAGATGGAAAAGACGGTTTTGTGGATCTATTTACATGCTTAATTATTCCACATGATATCATGCGTAGTAAACGTTTTGTAACGACCAAGAAATGTCACCATGGTCATAATCAGTCCGGAGAATGGTTTATAATATCTCATTCTACACTTTTGTTTCGTCAGATTTTCGTTCCATGTCAGGGAGTATGGTATATAAAACACGGAGTTCTGATTAGATAGGATATATTGATTTTATCACAATTTGTTTCCATGTGTACTTACTGTCCCAATTAAATTTAATGGCAAAATATAAGGGAATAAAAGGTCAAGTCAAATATAGGTATGTATAAATACTTGGCAACCTTTGGGATAATTTTTTCTATAGATGCGCTGTACAGTAACGGTAGCAGGAAACCTTAGTACAACACGTAATTAAAAAAAAACACAGTTGCTAATATCACTCACGTCAAATTATTCTATGTGTTTTATAATATTATGGTTGACCAACTAGTGTAGTTTATCTTTGTGGTGATTCCTGTGCCTAATAATATCTGCATTCATCCTCTATATTAAGGAATCGTCATGCAGATGTCACCGCTAAGGATTAAGATCAAATGTCTCCTTACAAAATATTTTTATTATCTTATATCCATAAACTGTGGACCTACCTCGGTCGAGTAGATCTAGTCGTGATATAGCTAGTTCTTCACCCCTATTGAAAAAATTGGTTTGACTTCATTTATCGTAAAAATTGTAATAATCACGAAAATATTTTTTTAATGTTTCTATACCAATGTAGTTGCGGTGTGGCACACTAGATAGCCTTCTACAATTATACGTTTTTTTGCCATCATTATTTTTTTTATAATACTGGTATATTTATAAACGAATCATTTAAGTGTTAAGGTAAAAAATTGAGTAGTCTCATACGAAATATGGAAATGTTTTAATGGACATAAAATCTTCCTGATAATAACACAATCTCGGCACGTATATGTATACACCGAGTATGTGACTGCGACTGGTTCGTAAATTTATTCATATATAATTGATACAAGTTACACCAGTTTTAATTTTTTAATATTTTTTATTCAAAAAGTGATCAAGGCACCTGGTCAATATTTGTATAAAGAGCTTTATTGATTTGTTGTTATTGTTGTTAATGGTCTGTATAAAACTGACTATACTTCTTTTATTGTAAAATAATCGAACCACAAATAGAGACATCCAAAGGAGCCACATTATAACAAGTTTTTCCACTTAAAATTGATAAACATTAAGTATGTTGTATGTATATATTGCGACCCTAGCCCAATTCCGTACAATGGCGCCAGTCGCCCCCAGTAATTCCGAGATAATCTCTACATTTTAGTTATAGCCTTTGAGGGCGGAAAACGGACAAAAAGACTTCAAACGGCGAAAAGGAGTTTCAAGTGGATTAAACAATTCTTGTATTAGAGTTAATATACTTGTCCTATAGTTAATTTGTATTTCTACTTGCAATAATAATAAATAAGATTTCTAACAATAAAATTTTCGCGTGTTTAAGGCTAGGATAAATTACACCAGCTCACGTTTCTGTATAAGTGTGCCAGTGTGTCTATCATATATTTAAAACGTATTTCAGATAGAAACTTAAGAACCTAAGAAAATTAAGGTCGCTCTAGGACTATGAAAATTAAAGCGAGGGAACAAACATATATATAATATAAACATACTCGGTATAAATAGGTGTGTAATAATGATATAAAAATATATTATACATACACAAAATTTGTCACTAAAACATTGGAATGAAAAGAAAAACAACGAATTTTCAACAAAATTAAATACATGTATTTAATATTCAATCAAATCAAATTCAATATTAGAAACTTGTTTTTAAATTAGGTTAAAAGTTAGGGCTACCTGAGCGCCTGGGAACAGGGCGCTTCAATGGTACTATACTATATATACATATAGTATATATATACATATATATATATATATACATATATATATATATATACATATATATATATATATATATAGGTATCATTTTGTTAATTTTTAAATGTAGCACGATCACATAAAAAGCTCAACGCGCGTGTAAGGGAACAAAAATGTAACTGTTATATTTTCCTTGCATGTCTATTTTATTATTTATTATCCGTCGAGCTCTTTGTTTTAATATGCATGATCCATTAATTTCATGATTCTAATTTTACTATAAATAAAATGAGTTTTATTGTTGAAACGAGTTCACGCGAGACTTCACGAACTTAAAAAGTATAATAAAATTATTAATGATGCTTATAAACAATAATAGTTTCTATGATGACGCTGATAATAATTCTATTGCATAACACGTTTAACTATAGCATAAGAGCGAATGCACCGGCAATGGCATTGTATGCGTGGGACAGACGGAATAACCGGTCCCGTGTTCGAAATACTATAACCGGTTTCATTCTAGGCTTTCTGACGAGACCTAATCTAGGTTGCTGTAGGTAAACTAGTAGTTACTATTACATATTACATACAATATTTTAAATATGCTTACATTTTTCTTCTTCTCTTTTAGCGTTTTTATGGTCATTGCAGAACATAGATTTTTTTGAACCCTTTACATTAAAGGAATTTCTAGAAGTTTCTGCCAGTTCTGTTAAGCTGGAAGAAGCAGCAGGTGAAAGGCGTAACATGTCTCTAAGTGTTTGTCTTCATCATATGGATTGTCTGCAAAACACGACGTCGTAGACGCTGTACGAATAGGTCAGCTCGATCGGCCTTGGAACGCATTTCGAGTAATACCAGCTTAAAATAATAGTCCCATTGTGATTCCTCTGGAGAAAGAAAGAAATCAGTCCAGTTGACGTGGTGGTGTGGTGGTTAGAGTACCTGTCTATTGCGTTGCGATATCTGGGTTCGATTCCCACCCGAGAAATAATATTTGTGCATCGCAAATTGTTGGTTTTCAAAATCTGGTTGTGTTGTATACATATCACGTATCACTGAAACTGCATCTGCACCTTTTTCTGATCTTAACGGATGTGCATTAGATCAGTATAAGGAAGGAGAAGATGAGTGAGTGCCTCTGTGTTTGCATAAATGCTTACGGCACTATAAAATATTTGTGCAGTTGATCTCATCTGGCAATAACTAGAAGATATCATCGTGATCGTAATCGACCAGGAGGACATCACAAAAATAGTAATTTCGCAATGAGGTGCGCAGAATATATTATCCTTTTGCGCGAACACAGACTCATTCAAAGTTCAGATGTAGGTTCAGGGTCACGGGACACACGTACAACAAGAAAAGACCATAACACCAACAATTTGTGTAAGAAGATACTATGAGATAGTGCGTTATAAAATTAATCATACCGTTATAAAAAGTATTTTAAGTAAAAATCCGATGGATGCAGGTGGCAGGACCTTGCTTTGTGGCAATCTATGGGATAGGCTTATGTTCAGCAGTGGACTATGGATAGGCTATGATGCTGATAAATTATTCGTGACATATAGAGTTACATGTTTTTAACACTTTATGCTTTACCTACACCGTTTACGATTTCCAGACCACACACGTCCATATAAAGGGATAATTGCTGGTATTCGAGTCACAATGTGTTTTAATATGAATGTTACATATCCTTGAATCTTTCTCCGATCTTATTGCAAATGAATTACATCGGTATTCTCACTCACCTTCTAGTGAACTGTGCGCTCGTTTGTCAGAGCCTTAGTTTCATAAAAAACCAAAATTTTTGATTGTTGTTCGTGACGTTGAAGTTTATTTTTTATTTGTATTACATTGTAACAAACGAGCATATAGTTTACCTGATGATAAGTGATTATTGCGGCCCATGACATCTACATTCATCCCTGACAAGGAATCATAATGCAGATACGTTGTCACCCTTGAGGACTGAGATGGAATGCGTCGTCACCAGATATAAACGTCTCCGGTTCCCTACACTCACCAAACGAAACACAGCAGCATTATGCTGCTATTTTACACTGGTATTCTGTGAGGGCCTGGTCCTAACCCGGTTGAGCTGACCTATTTATTTTGCGGCTGGAAACAAACTGCAGCGTATCTCTACCACTGTAAATATGGTAAATAAATATTAACCTTCACCAGCCATCCTCTTCCAGCCTGTCCGAAATTTCACGAATATCGATATCAGAATTTACAAAGCACCTCTACATTTGCAAATTAACAGCCAGTGGGCATTTCACTAAAGCCTTTGAGGCTTTGAATATGAATGTAACAATAAATATTTCGCATTATTAGGCGAAACCAAATGTTAGTTTAAACAAAAATGAGGCTTGTTTTTATTTGCACAAAAACAAATGATGCTAGGGAAATTATACGGCGTTTGCTTTTAAAAACGAACATTAATAGGAACCAGGGCGAGTTTGGATGAATAAAATGACATCGCTTCTGTTATTCTCACATATATGCAATGTATTTTTGATGTATGCATTGTGTCAGAGTTATAAGGTAATGGACAAATATGTGAAAATCGAGATTTTTCATCTCACACCATGTGCTATTTACAACACGGCAGACGACTTTAAATTTATATTGAATACCCTTTTTTAATTTATATAATACTTTTTTAATTTATATATTACTTTTTTAATTTATAAAAATTTTATTTTATATAATATTAAATACTCTCATATATTTTTTTATTCCTAATATTCTATAAAATCTAAAATAGTAAAAACTTAAGTTATTTCATATATTCTAAGAATAAGTGTAATAATAAAAAATATCTAACATATTTTTTATTAACAAAAATAGTACATAGTTATTTTATTTGCTTAACTTCATGGCTTTAAAACGTACCATACAAAAACATCTTAAAATGTGACGTCTTTATATTCGATTTTTAGCAATGACATCAATTCGTTCTTACCAGATGATGTCAACCGTACAGGATATTACCGTAGGTACTTGCGCTAATCCAGGCACTCACTCGTCTTCCCATTCCCTCATTCAATATAAAGCAAAAAATATAACTGAAAGAAGGTTACTACTACTTTCACAGTAGAGAAGCTATACTGCTTTACTTTTTCTAGCTGCAGAATGAATGGGTCACAGCTCGACCGGGTTAGGATCACGCCCTCAAAGAATACCAGCGTATAATAGCAGAATAATATTGCTGTGTTTCGGCCGGTGAGTGTAGGGATCCGGAGACCTTTATTTATGATAACCAGGCATTCTATCTCAGTCCTCAAGGGGGACAACGCATCTGCATTATGATTCCTTCTCAAGGATGAATTCAGATGTCATGGGCCGCAGAAATCACTTACCATCAGGCCAACTGTTTGCTCGTTTGTTACTCACAATGTAATAAAAATAAAAAAAACTTCAACGTCACGAACAACAATGAAAAATTTGGGTTTTATGAAACTAAGGCTCTGACAAACGAGCGCCCAGTTCACTAGAAGGTGAGTGAGAATACCGATGTAATTCATTTGCAATAAGATCGGAGAAAGATTCATATTAAAACACATCGTGATATGGTCTGTATCCCGATGCAGAGTAGCTAAAGCATAAAGTGACCTTAGAGCCACTTAACATCGTTTGAAGAGTTATGCTCATCGCATATACTTAAAAATATATTGAATAACTTTCCAATACCAGATAAGAAAAGAAGGTAGCACAATCGTGTTTTATTTTTTCTTAACAATTTAGTGCAAAAAACTCCACAGAGATACCTATTATATACTTATTTTAATAATTCCATTGAAAAACAAGATTATAAAAACGTCGATGATCATGAATTAAATTCAAAGGAAGCCTGAAGTTGAAATCATTCTAAAGGCCCCTAATCCATTTAGATTTTTTCTAAAAATTAGTATGTCGTACTGCTTAGGGGTTTGCCATGGTTTTGTTAATATAAGGTTTCCTCTCGAAAACCTTACGCCTTCGGTTATTGGTGGTTATGTTTGAGTATTAAAATAAAAAAAAACAATAACAAACAGGTATTATTGTCTTCTTGTTTCATAACAATTTTTTATAATACTATTTACTTCTAAATATATCTGTTATTACTTCCTCTTTTATTATGCGTCACTATATGATATGTAAACATGTCTTTTAATTCACTTACAACTAGAAGCACCGGTGCACCTCTTTAGTGAACATAAGCACTACTACGGCAACAGGGAACCGCACCGTGTTGCCATTTTCCCCTAGATACTACAGGGCTACGGATAGGAGCGTCCAGTAGCACCGTCCCGACGTGTACATTTCAAACGGGATCGGCCCTAACGATAGTATTAGATTATTCCATTCTGAAACATGACTGCTTGTCGGAAGCAATAAGCAACAATAATATGTTAAACGGAACATTGTACTATTTATACGATCAAGTGATCTGCTTGTTCGTTTGCAACCTATTTTACAAAAATAAGGACAATTAAACAGATTTGATATATAAGTAAACAACAACATAACATAAACAATAATATTAAAATCAATATAACATAAATGCATACAGATAATTAAAAAAAAAACCTGATTTCACTGAGAACATAAATTTATAAAAGTTTGTAAGTAGTAACATTTTACTCCTTTTTATATGCACAGCGGGACCATGGGAACATATAATATACTCGTACATATATTAATTTTGTTAAGCATGTTCTTTTAAGAAATAATGGTGCAAAAAATTAAAACGAAGTGGTGTATGCTTCAAAAAAAAATTAAAAAATATTCAAAGAAATAGAAGGCATTAAAACTGGAAGTCGCTGCTAATAATAAATTATCAATTTTTTTTTTTTTTTTTTAAATTTGCCATTTTAATGCTGTTAATAACTGCCCGCGATATTTTAAGATATACCCAATTAAAGTTGTTAAACTTTATAAATGTTACACTAGGAAGTTGTAGATTTTTTAATCAGAATATAGCACCGTAAGCACTGAACTTTACCATTATTAACAATTACACTTTCAACGGTCGTAAACAAGTTCAAAATTAACTGGTTATAAGCATTACCATAAAGTATTATCGATTATTCAAATTATACCTTGTAAGGTGTATATGTATTATATTTTTTCCGGACATACAGTATCTTTTGATCTACTACACAGGACATATAATAGGGTTCAAGAACATGGCACTCACTCATGGCTACATTGCCTTATCTGATATAATTCAAGTGCAGAAAGTTCGGACGAAGGTTAAGATTCATTTTAGTGACACGGTACATAAATACGTGTGACGAACCTGTGTGTCAACCCAGACCTGAAAACCATCAATTTGTGTTCTATTAATATTTTTTTTGACTGGATATAGTACCTAGGAGCCGCTTATAATAATACTCCACAATACGCAACCCGACCGTCATTTCTTTTATGTCAATATAAAATTAGAAAAATCAATTCATGTAAAAGGTATCAAAGGTATTCATATAAAACATTTAAGACAAGGAAAAGAACCTCTATGCCCAACCCGTTGCTTTTTCTTTATATATTGTCCGTTTATCGGTTTTCTAGGAACAAATATAAAACTGCTCAATCGAATTTAATGCGGATTTGACGTTCTGTAGGCTGAATTTAAACTTAGCATACTTTTACGCATATAGAACTAAGTTGCTCATATAAACTAAGTACTACGAATGATTTGGCTTAACCAGGAAAAATTAAGATAGTTAAACCTTAACAGAATAGTAGCGCTAGTTACGGATATGGCTTTTCATACTTAGAATTTGATTTCTTATCATGGATTCATCCGTTGAACTATGTGCTCGTCACCTTGATCGAGCAGCAAAACAGCTATAAAAGTGTTCGAACCCAGTGCACGAAACCGAACACACAATTATTTGTAACGAAGCATTCGATTGTAGTCCCCAGTGAGATAAACGCATCTCCATCGTGATTTGCCATCGAGGATAGATGTACGTGTCTTTGGAATACAGGAAACCATTACGTGAACTATGTTTCCACACGCGAGTTCAGCTGAATCTTGATACGTCCTGCATCTAGAAACTAGATGCTGCGCGGCTATGCTAGTGATATTTGTTACCAAGACTATTATTATATTATTTTTATTTGTAGATCGATATTACTCCGAACACGGATCTTCCTCATTTCTATGTCCCCATCCTCATCGATACTATGCCAACTTGGCAAATGTCAGAGGCAAAGAACCTACTGTGCGATGTTACTTTTAGCAATTTAATTCTGTCTGAGTGAACATAGCATTTAAATACCGTGAACCTGTGGATTGGTTCAATTCGTTATCATGATAACATAATATTACGTATACCTAAATAAAATCTTAATAAGAAAATCATAAATAAAAAAAATTAAGTCGTAATTTTTACTTAATAGTTAATTGTAATATTTATTGCTGAACATATGTTCTCCTTTAAGAAAATTGTAATAAATATAAGATAATGATTGAAAAGATTGATCGCTTCCTCTAAATATTACTTCCACTCTAAGCAAATTCGTGTTTTTATGTTAGTCAACCTACGAGCACTGATCCAAGACGTCACGGACGAAGCTCCTGGTTCCAGTGGGCAAGCACAAACAACTGTGTACTAACAGTGTCAAAACTATTGTGACTTTTACAATGAAATGTAATTTACCTCGCCATTATGTGATATTATAAAATGGAACCGTAATAAAATGTTTTGGCTACACTAATATGTTTATAAAAATGTATTGTCTGTAACTTATATATACAGTAGATAATATATATTCTGTATTATTGTTTTTATACTGAATTACGAGAATTTGATTTAATAAATATAATGGAAAACGGCAGATTACTTTATGAAATATGTAACAATTTAAAGGTATGGATTAAAACTTATAAGTATATAGATATGTAGTGGATATGCTTGTAATGTATTTCCTCAAACGATTAACACATAATAAAGTTTTAAAAAAAATATTACTTCATCTGTACGGTTTCAAAACCTTGACAATGTTTAGTAAAGTAAATAATTATAGCCGGTCAATTGTTTCTTGTTATGCTGATAGAAATAGCAATGAAGCTGGTATTATTTACTGATTATTTCGATAATTTATATATAGTTGGAAAATACATTGTCATCAAGCAAGGAACGCTTACTAATTTATAAATAAACACTTACACTTACGTTGGAAAATTAATTACACTCGACGTATTAGACGGGACAAATAAAGCGATGCAGACGTTACGGTTTCGTGTTGTTATTTGACCTATATTTTTACAAAAATAATATCACGTTTAACTTGCGGGGTAATGTAGACACATAAACAGTGACATCTGATGCAGTTTATTTAACAACACATTCATCTCTTAATTTTATGAAATATAAACCCACGTGGTCAGCTGATAATTTGCCAATGCATTTCACAATATAAATAATGACAACGTTCAATTTAAACATCTGTACCTTTTGCGCGTTTTTTTCCTTCTTATCTTAAGTTTGGGACACTTTTTGAATAGGGAGAATGAGACACTATTGAGAAATCCCATGGTATAATGTTTATCACATATATATCACAATAGTTCGATTATTATTATACGGTTACCGCAGATGGCATAGCGCGGTACACGGTCCGTTGGCAAGAGTGTGACTAAGTGGTTAGCGGTGAGCGCGATCAGAGCTACTGCGACCGCGGAGTCTGCGATACGACAACCGCGGACTAGTAACTCGTAGTAGACCACGTGCATTGCGTTATACCGCCATGAACGTGACTCTCGCGAATATACGCACACACTCGATTGACACCGGTTTGCGTTTAGATACACTGAAAATTATTGCCTATAAATAAAAGTCTTTACTTCATTGCGAAAATTAAGTACGTTATTTCAATTATACATATGTACTATTAACACATCATTTGCTATTAGGAAATTACCCATTGAAAGTTAATATATTACTACCCACACGAGAACCAGTAAGCGATAGTGACGTTATTAAAATTTCACCGATCTATTTTGTTATAACATAGGATTTCCAACAATTCGCACAAATAATTACAAACAAAATAGCTCGTAGCTGAATTACATCGACAGCTACTAAAATTTACATTACAATAAGAACGTCCAATAGTGGCTTCTGCTTCTTGGCCTTGACAAGCCTTTATTCTTATAAGTAACGCACGAATGGACGGAGATAATCGTGACTATATCGCATCGATATTAGCACGACTGACGTAAAAGTACAAATTAAAGGGTAAATAATCCACAATCAGCATAAATTAAATATATTTGATTTATATTGATGTTATTACATAAGTTATAAATAGTGCAATTAAATAAATAAACAAAACATACAATTTTATAAATTTCGTCCTTGGCCTTATTTCATTTTCTATAGGATCAGTATGTACTTTTTGTGAAGAATCGTATTCAAATAGAGGGTTGTGGTTCCATCAAGACGAAGTACTACCACAATACAAAAGAGCGATACTGAAGATTTTTTTTGGGAATTATGGCCACCGTTAGCCCGATGGCTTTTACAGCTTCACCGGGTTCAAAGGTGGCCGATCGCTTAGGCACCCTGCAGAAACCTTAACTTATGGGTAACCAGCACAAGGGAGCACGAAAGGGCCGATGCACGTATAGTGGCATGAGTAATTGTGTTTTAATGAGGGTTTGAGACCCAGTGGTTGCGTCGTCGGCGTCGTTGAGGATGCGCCTTCGGACGCAAGTGTAGTGATGATTTGCGATGGGATTGTAAGTAGCTGCACTTAAGATCGATTACGATATAATACGATTACGGGATTATGTGTGTGGCGGCAGAGTCGGGGTAACTGCGGGAAGCCAACTTTAGATACTGGGTTATAGTTGGAAGCTCAAAATTTGTAAATTGATTTTTATTACGCAAAAATCAAGGCGCACCAGTTGTTTAGCGCATGGAGTGATTCTATATTATCTGAAGTCAGTAAATGAGACGCGGTGAGGCTTTCGTAAAGACAGGAATTGCATCTTATGTTAATTGTCATTATGGGTCGAAAGCACGCTTTGTATTATTTTTTATTACATTTCCATAAGCAGGAACATTTTGCTATTTTTTATTACATTTCCATAAGCAGGAACATTTTGCAATTTTATTGATTAGTGGTTGAAAACGACAGAAGTTCCGAGCGTGGTTGATATGCGTTATATATATATATATATATATATAAAATAACGCCTAAAATATGTGACTGTCTTTTCCCAAGGAATTGGACGATATATTGGCACTTGTGAAATCGGCCGGACGGGCCGTTTTTGTTTGGGACCTCCTCTGAGATCGAGCATCCTCTGAGGTTGCAGCAGGTATTCCGAATAAATACTAGTAGTACTTTCCCTGTAGATGAGTGCACGAAGGCGGCAGTCACTATGATGTATGGTGTCTGTATATGCGGCGGACAGATAAAACTGGGAGGATTTGATAGAAGAGGTTGGTCTTATGGTCCTTGAACCATCCTCAGATGCCTTTGGTTAGCGTGCGGGTTCAAATTTATTTGATAAGGGCGATGACACCATGGGCCATTCGTCCTAGAGGCTAACTCTATGAAGATAGGCGGGGGGCGCTTCGATTCCTGTGAGACAGCGGGTGTGCACTGTGAGGCAGTAGAGTCTTGCTATAGGCAGCGGGGCTATCATCTACTTGGTTTTCGCTGGTGTCGCGGAGGGCCTCAGGCGACTGAGGGTGAGCCTGAGCACGAAGTTAAGGCCCTGGAGTAGGACCGGGAAACGGCTACTTCCGCCAACGTTAGGCAGGGCCAAGATAGCCTGAGCGAGACTATCTATTTGAGAAGTGAAGAGCGATATGCAAAATATTTTTCCCTTGGCTCATTCTAATACCTAATACAGTTCAAATTTGCTAGCAATTATTTTTTATCACTTTTAATCAGTTTTCGGACAATATCAATGATAGATTCTGCGACTGCAGTCGCCAGCCGACCCTCACGTACATCATGGAGATGATCACATCCACGTCTAAATTCTTCAAACCACTAATACACACAGCTACGACTTAGGGCTTCATAATCAAATGCCATTTGAAGTCAATGGAAACTCTCTTGTTGACCTAAGTCACAGCGATGATCTTAAAAAATCATAGAGGGAAACTCATAAAGCTTACGATTTAAGTTCATTGTAATAGCGGACGCACAATTTTCTAAAGGATGCTACAGTGAAAGAAACAAATGATAGTCAGGCAAATTAAAAAATAACATGTTCCGAGAGTTTCAGTTCAAATTCAGTAATTGCTTCTTTTTTTTTTGATTGCAGTCGGTTCCAGAAATTTTCAGTCTGTCCCATGTAATACGTAAGTATTTTCAGAAATATAGACGCACTCGGTCATCGTATCCTTCCGTAGTCTATTGTAAGGTATGTGAGGGTTGGAGAAAAGTTAGAAAGTAAAAAGCACTGATAATCTCAGTATATATCGATTGTTAGAAGAGGTAAGAAACCTTTTATTATAAAGAATTTAATATCATAAAAACTGCAAAGCAAGTTTATAAGAAATTTAATATGAGTTAAGAAAAAATATAATGCAGATTATTTTCCACTCACCTACCCTTTCCTTATCTAATGGAAAATCTGACCAACAAGCAAACATAGATTTCCTGTTAGAAAAAAAACCGCCTTTATCGGTATATCATGCTGGTAACCTAATACAGTATGTTCTTTTCAGTTGTCCGACCCATTCAAATCAAAATTAGTTTCTAATTAAACTAATTTTCATTTTAAAATTCATATTAGATATTATATATTTTGTTACGTCATACTTTTTCTGCTGAACCAAAAGTAGACAGAATGCCTTTTGGCGTTGAGTCAATATTATATATATTTAAATATATATATATAACTAGTCTGGCCATAAATACTGTTACATAAAAACTTTTTTTTTTCAACCTTTTAATTATTTTGAATTTAGAACACGTATATTATTTTAAAAACTTCTTTCGATTTTGCGCCATTTCACATACTTTTTCGTGTTCATTATCAAATTACAATAAGAAATGGGGTATTAAAGAAAATAGGATTGCAGTGATTGCTTGCACAAAGTGGGAATTGGGCCGTCGGTCATATTCCAGACACTTCAAAAGCTTGGTATCAGCCGCATGTTCGTATATCGTACTATCAACAGATACAATAAAACTTCCTCTGTCGAAGACCAGAAAAGATCGGGGCGGCCGCGTGCTGTTAGAACTACAAAGGCTGTTAATGCTGTTAAAGCCAGAATTCGTCGAAACCCCAGTAGGAAGTAAAAAATCTTATGACGAGAATTGAAGATTCCCGCTAGGACTATGTCACGTATTATAAAACAAAACCTGAAGCTCGGTGCTTATCGTCGATATACAGGACATGCCCTAAATCAATTTTTACTATTAACGAGAGTGGATCGATCAAAACGCCTTCTGTCGCGATACGCAGGTGAAAAGCACAGAAATATCCTCTTTACCGATGACAAAATTTTCACGATTGAAGAACACTACAATAAGCTAAATGATAAAGTGTACGCTCACAGTTCCAAAGAACCTGCTCAACCTGCCTGGTCGGAAAGGTACAACGTGGTCATCATCCTGCGTCAGTGATGGTTTGGTGGGACGTGTCGTATCAAAGAGTCACAAAACTACATTTTTGTGAAAAAGGAGTGAAAACTTCAGCTAAAGTGTATCAAGATACAGTCTTGGATCATGTTGTGAAACCTCTCAGCAATACACTTTTTAAAATATACCGTGGTCTTTCCAGCAGAACTCTGCACCTGGTCACAAGGTACAAACTACCCAAGTCTGGTTTGAAACCAACGTTCCGGACTTTATAAGAGCTGAAGACTGGCCCCCATCTAACCCTTTGGACTTCAAATTATGGTCAGTTTTAGAGGACATGGCCTGCTCTAAATGACATAGCGACATGGAGTCTCTTAAAAAATGGAAACAGTCTGTAAATCCATAGGTTCGTGGAAAAACAGATTAAAGGCCTGTATAAAAACCAAAGGTGGACATTTCGAATAGAATATTTTTTTATTATATTATATTATTAGTATAAATTAAAAAAAAATGCATTTTCATTTGTAACAGAACTTATTTATATATATATATATATATATATATATATATATATATATATATATATATATATATATACGAGTATATTTATTCACATAACGACAAATTAATTTGTTTATTAGCATTGGTCTTGTTAGATATTATTAAAAAAGAAGAACCCAAAATAATATTCCAAGTTAATATTAAAATTTTTTTAGAACGAAAGCAACAAATTTCAATTACGAATGAAAAAAAATAACAGCAGAAATTAAAAAGAAACGAAATAAAGTGAAAGTAAAATATAAGCAGTTAGCACTTAATTTATTTACAGCAACGTAAATATTTTGTTTTTCGGAGAGCTACGAAAAGGGCAAGGGTCTTTTGAATAAAGCAATTAAGCATTTTAATATCTTTTGCCTTGCGTGACATGGTAGAAAATAACAAAAATCCAAAAACAATTATAAAAACAAAACTTTTACGGTTATTAACTCTAGTAATGTTGAATGTTATGTTTTGACAACTGCCTACGTCAGTATTGTTTTCCGTTGTTTTGTCAAACTGAAATTGAATGTAATGGTAAACCAACAAAAATACAAAACAAAAGTTATCGGTATCGGTTAACGGTCTGGTATTGCGATTTTTCGTGGAGCTCTAATGCTAAATCGGGCTTCCTAGATCTTATTACATAAGGGTGTTGGGTATGGGTAAGAAAAGCCTTAGAATAAAATATAACCTACGCAGATGTTCATGTTAAACGAAATATATCACTGTGGACTGAATTTGTTAAAAGAATTTTATTAACTTAATTATAAAGAAATTAAATCAGCAACAAAGCTGATAACTATTAATAATGAATAGAGACATATGCAGTTAATTTTGCTTGGTATATAATTTTTTCAACAGGTTAAAGTATGAAAACTCTACCACATATTTCATGCTAATTGAGACAGGCCTATCCACATTTAACTCTCGTGTCTTTCATAAATGACAGGGTAAGCTCATCGTCGTATACCGAGCGTTGAAGTTGAGGTTTCTTTTTACGAAAATAAAAAATCAGAAAACAACATAAGCCAGTTATTGAACACATCTATAGAAATAATATGCTTATATTAGTGTGACCATAAATAATAAAAAAATTCTGAATTCGTATTCCGAATGGATTATTTTTTAAGGAGGTTTGATCGATTCCCTTTCATGTAACATAATACTTTTCTTCACTACTGTTAAATTAAATCGTGGAATATGACATATAAAATAATTGCAGAGATTTCTTTACACAAAGCTATCCAATCATGGAATCAGCTCCACTATGAACAGATACATCAACAATTTCTATGTCGAAGACCATAAAGTATCTTGGCGACGCCGTGCTATTAGTGTCAGATATGCTGTCAAAATTAGAAATGAATCAATCCAATGAGGATACAAAAAATTGAATAGCCTGAAATGAAGATTGTTGCTAAGACCCATTCGCAAATTATTAAACAAGATCTGAAGGTGACCTGGGTCAAAGTGTTTCCGATTGATATATTGCATATGGAAGGACATCAAATCAGTGTCTGCAGCATAAAAGAGTGGATTAATCAAAACGCTTGCTCTCACTCTACGCTGGCAGAGGCCACAGAAATGTGCTCTTTTTTTGATGGTTCCATATAGACTTAGAAAGTGTTCGGGATAGAGGAGATTACTGATTGTTACTATGGGCTTGAAATCTTGAGGTTCGTTAAATTAAATCTAAAGCCAAATTTACCACTGCAAGACCGATACTAAAAGCTCTTTCACGAGCTTTTTTTACGGAGATTGGACGAAAAATAAATAATTAATAACGATAGTCCCAGGAAACAACGAATTTCTTACACCACAATTGTCTTCCCCTCCGTCCCCATGACCATGAATTATAACATAATTTTTATATACCTATATGCTATATATATAAAAAGTTTTATTATATATATATATATTTATTTATATATATATATATATATATAAATATTTATATATATATAAATATATATATATATATATATATATATATATATAAATATATATGTGTATAGCATGAGTTGTGAAAAAAAGTAATAATTTAAAATTAGCTTACAAAAAAAGTAAAAAACTAAATAATATTCCATAGCATGTTACAGTAACGACCGTGGTATTAAGTGAAAGAAAGCCATTTAAAGATAGATTTCATTTTAAGCCATATATAAAAGAAATCAACCGACTAAGGCCAATAGCCTTAATACCACGTAACATGACATTTGCACTGCTAAAATATTTTATGTATCGAAACAGGGCATGCTTTAATCATTTTAAAAACAGTAATCACGATAATATTGTAACCAAATTGTTATTTTTAAATATGAAACAAAAAGTGAAATACCCGTATTGTAATGATGCTACTGCTAGACATATCCTCATCTGTACAAAGTATTAGAGCAATATTTGCTACGCACGGCCATAGCGAGTCAGTAGGCCTAAAATAAATTAGAAGTTTAAGTTTCGTAGCGATCTTTTTCACTGGTCAAGCAAGTAATAATTTCTAATTATGTACTATATATTAAATATAATATTTATAATGCCAATGTATTTAAAATAGTAATTAACAATTTCATTTACGCCAGTACCGCATAATCGATCGTAAGTTGCTTGTGTTTCTCAAAATTTAAAATAAGCACCTTACCGCAACGAGCATATAAGAATAAATACATATTGTCGCAATGCGCACCATTTTTCCACTTTGTAAACGATTTATATTGTTAATTTAAATATTTAAAGTTATAAATTAGTAGCTTGCAGAGATGCCTTTATAGTTACAAGAACGTCCACAAATATTCTACTTCGATGCATTCTTGTTCTCTAATTCTACGAGCGCTGTGGCGAGACTAATTATGCTTTTAGTCTTTGATCTCAGCTTACATGAGCAACATTAAATTACAGTTTCACTTAAGAGTAAAGAAATTTATTTTCGGGAAATAATAACCTTTAGTATTATTATTATGGGGAGATTTCGAACTCCGCCTGGTAGGTTAATAAAATAAATAAATAAAATACTAAAAAAAAACAGTATAGTAAGAAGAATCTTACAGTCACCTTTGTATAGCTCAAGGGCCCTTCATACATGAGGTACCGAGTCCAATGCCCTTCTGTAGTCAATCTAGACGGCAGAGAAATTTCGAAATTTGCTCTTAACCAGTTTGACAATAACCACTCCGATGAGGAGTGATTCACTGGCCCCGCGACTACCACTACTTCATTCACTTGCCTGCCTTGTCCAGACCTGTTCCACAACCGTCTGGTCGCCCCAACGATTTAAAAAATCTTTATACTTGGATTTAACTCGTTGGAGCGATACTCGTATATAGAATAGGTGGCTAACGAGCATGCAGCCCACCCGATGGTAAGTGATCACCGCCGCCCATGAACATCCGCAACACTAGAGGAGTCGCAAATGCGTTGCCGGCCAAGAAAAAAGGCCTTTTGCACGGCAAGTCGTATCGGTTCAGAAACACCGCTGGCGCCAATTGATTCCACAGAGTAGTTGTCCGTGACAGGAAATTTCGCCTAAAACGCACAGTTGTGCATTGCCAACCATCAAGGTGATGAGGATGAAATTTTGAATTGTATCGTGATGTACGATTTTTAAACTCAGAAGCTGAAATCCGAACAACTCCTCAGATTACTCTCTGCGGTAAATTTGGTAAGAAATGCAATGAGATACAACATCTCTTCGCAACGCCAATGAATAAAGCCGATCGGAATGTACCTGGTCGTCAACGATTCGAGCCGCTCTCCGTAGAATGCGGTTAAACGGAAGAAGTTGGTACTGGGATATGGGGCCGAACTTGCGCTTTGTAAAGTTGCACACAGTGTTCCGACATGAAATACTGTCTCGCTATATCAAGCACGCCCAGGTTTTTAAAAACCAATTTGGCCTTACCCTTCAAGTGACTGCGCAACTGTACGTCACTCGATATGACAACGCCAACGATTCCGATACTAGCTGAGATAGCAAGAGGAGTGTTTCCAAAATAAGTAGATGCTATAAAGGGATCCTTTTTAGCGGTAAACTTGTGTCTTCGTGGGGGTCAATACTTCTCTGGTCACTTTGAAACAAACAATTCTGCTTGAACCGTGTGAACCTCGCCGCATCCGCTTATCGCAAGCAACGATTTCTTGCATCAGGTAGTCAATGAGCTCCGTCAGTTACTGCAAAGGAATCCGATTAAGGAATAGTTTCACGTCTAAGCTAAGGTTAAGGGACCGAAGCCTTAAATTAAAATTGTTTTGCTCGATGACGGTCGATAATGGATACAACTAAGCCTAACCAGCCTACCTAGCTCGCAGTTAGCACTTCGCTTAACCCCTTCGCCCCTAATTATGCAATGCGATTTTATTATTATGGAAAGTCCAACGCATGCGGCGTATTCCACCTACGGCTGCTGCGGATTACTGGCAGCGGCCCTCTCAGCGGGGGTACATCCGAGCCTGGTACGATTAGGTATAAACTATAATTAACATGAGTGACTATAATATTAAAAGAACATACTCGTGGAGGATATTTTATGAACATAATTCTGGACGATATTTAATGGTTAACGCGATATTATAATTGAACTAAAACCGATTAAAATTAGTGTACAATGCGCTCTTTTGAGGACAGTTTTCAGTGAGTCACTGAATCTTGTATCTTCGGCCTTGTCTAAATACATCGATGATGGACGAGAACAAAACCACTGTAAAACAAACAGCACTCAATTTATTTGTATTTTATAGCAATATTGCTAAAATTAATACTTTAGCCATGTTATCTCAATCTTATAAATTACATCAATTTTAAATGATATTTAAATTATAAGTCTGTATCTATTTCTTATTTATGTCTTTTAACTGTTAAGAAAATACTCGTAACATATTTTTATCTATTGTACATTGTAGTGACATATGTCAATCGTTTATCTTTATCGTCTATCGTTAATTTTAATAATTAAAAAAATAATTTAAAAAATATTATATAGTATAAGTTAGCAAATAAATAAATTATTTTATTTATTTGCTAACTTATACAAAAGCTACGGGTTACGCTGGAGGATAAGATTTACAATGAAGCAACAACTAAAACTAAGCTCGCCGATATATGGCGGAGATGTTGGCGAATTAAAATGAAAATGATCTGCAAACTTATTGCTAAATGCTAATGTTAATTGCTGCTTGGCGGATTTACGATCTAAGCAAGTTAACTGTCGTCAACAGCATTTATGAAGCTAAAGATCGGGCTACATGGTGCTCGTTGGGAAAGGCCTATGCTTAGCAGTGGACTACTGCAGGTTTTTGATAAGAATGAAGATGAACTTATAAAAATCTTAGTTCAGAATATTTCTTTCCGCTTGTATTGCAATAAGAACTTTTTCAGTCATAATATGAAACTGAAAACAAAATATCGTATTCACGGTTACCTATTCTAACATATAACCCTATGTCGTATTATATTGGTCAAATACCAATGAAATAAAACATAGTCCTTCTCCTAATTTAATAGTCTCACGGCACGCTCTTGAGGCACTCGCGTGTAGTAAAATTCCTCGGGTACGAACCAATTACTTAGGAATTTTATATTACTGCTTTTTAGTTACTTTATTTAATTTTCGTACTTACAAATCTTACTCAAAAACAATCTTTACTTATTCAATAAATATCATTGTTTACTTAAAGCCCTTATTATTATTTATAAACAAGACATTACATATACTATTTATTTTTTTATATTTTTTATTTATTCATAATAAGAGTACATAACATTTTAATTACAAAAAATAACATTCAGAAAACCACAGGTTTGTCGAGAATGTTACTTGACAATAATATTTTCAATAAAAATGTTGAGCAATACATGCAAGTACCTACATTAATAACGAAAAATATAATACACAGAAGATCTTAATTTACACACACAGAAGTAAAGTAAACTAAGTCTTATACATATACGATGCCATTATACGAGTACTCATAGTAGCGTTCTACTGGTTTTGTAAAGAGAGCGAAGATATCTGTGTACTAATTATAAATGAACCAACATTTTGATCCTAAAATTCCATGGATTTAACATCACAGGTGGACTGTCACCATAACTGATGTAAATAAATTCCAAACTAGGATAACTAATTACCAAAAATGCATGAATCCAACAACTGCATAAGTAGGTAATATTAGAACACTGTTGTGTTTTGTTGAACAATGAAGCATCTATTGTGTGCCCATTAAATTTTAAAACCTCTTAGTAACAAAACTGTACGAAATTCAATAACTAAAATATGAGTCATAATAAATACGACATTAGCCACTTTATGGGTAACTAAAGATTATAAAATCATTTATAAAACTAACTTTATACATGTAAGCGTTCAAATAAAAAAGTGGAGTAAAATCTAATAATTATATATCCTTTTTGGAGCATTGAAGCAAGACCCGAAGGACTACGGATATAATATGATATAATTATTATTTTCTCACATATGCAGAGATCTTTTATCTCCCATGATGTGAAATATAAGCATTTAAATTTGTATTAATTACATGTTTGTTGGATATATGCCAAGAATAATCGCTTGCGAAGAAATTAATAGATCACCCGGACTCTTTGCTACCACGGCTCTAAGTAAACTTTATAGAAATAAATTGAAATTAAGTATTAAAATTTGCTTGCACAGGTTTAAGCAGATGGTACAGAATTATAGATTAAAATTAAATAATTAACTGATAACTTTATGAAGGATCCAAGTAAGAATGTAAGTTAATCGTCATCAACTTTTATCGTCCCCATAACCATTCATAGTATATTGTATCCGTGGTTATTTATACAATCGGCAGCCCAGGAACATAGAGTAACCCAGCTGTTTAGTGTTATTTGCTAGATACATGTAAGATACGTCACAATTTTCACTTCTGCCCCTGTGAAATTTTTGATTACTATTCTCCGTCTAGCAGTTTATATTGAAATTGATAGTCCTGATGACACTAGTTTTTTATAAGCAATAAATGATTATCCCCACACGAAAATTAAGTGAATAAGTAGTAAAATACTTCTCAGATTATTTATAATTTAACTCATTATTATGATAACTATGTTTAGTCTTATACAACGCAAAATAAACTTATGCAACGTGGCTGGAAGATGGCTAATGCACAACCCAAAATGCAAATAAATAATGGTGCCCTTGATCCCTTGGTTATTCCTTTCATGACATATAAAGTAAGTTCGATCAGAATTATACATATATATATATATATATATATATATATATATATATATCTATAATTTGCTATCATTTTATAAAGCTACGTATAGATTGCAATTAATAGTTTCCCACCTATTTTTAAATTATATTAAATCTTAGTTTTACAAGACTGATAAAAAATATAGCTCAATTTTATATCATCGTTTCTTGTTCGTTTAAGTCAAAATAAAATTATACGAAAATAAATTGAAAAAGGAACAGTAAAAAAGTAAAAGCTTAAAAGGTTCCTGGACAAATTGTCACTGGCCAACGTCGCATTCAGGACTCAATAAAAAGTTATTGACCATAAAATCGTCACACGCCGTCAAATCAGGTCAAACGGCCAACTAAGACCCGTCGAGTGGGATGCGAGGTATCAATAAATTGCTTTTCTAATAAAGTTATAATGACTTGTTTATATAGATATATTTTAAATTACTAGGCGCCATCGTGAAATACAGATACATAAGTGTCTGATTGATGAAAATTTACTTGCATATATTAAAAATATGTTACCCTTTATCACTATGAAAGTCCAAAATGTTTTTAATAAGTTAAACAGTGGTTGAGCTACGCTGCAGTAATTTTCTAGCTGCAGTATGAATGTGTCAGCTCGACCGGAGTAGGACCACGCTCTCACAGAATACCATCGTTAAATAGCAGCATAACGCTTCTGTGTTTGGTCTGGTGAGTATAAGGATCCGGAGTACTTTATTACTGTTGACGAGGCATTCCGTCTCAGTCCTGAAGAGTGACAACGCATCTGCATTGCAATTCCTTTTTAAGGATGAATGTAGATGTCATGGGCCGCATGAATCACTTGAATGAAGAACCATCAGTTGAACTGTGTGTTATCCTGAATGTAAAAAATAACCACTTAACTATATTTTACATGACGTTACATTTGACTTATTGTAAGTTTAGTTTAAGAATAAAAGGAAGATGTACAGATGTATATTAAACTCTCATTAAAGTCACAAAGTTCACAACTTCCAATTCAAGTCACTATTGAAAAACATAGACACTTGCATAATTACATTCAGCTGACATAAATCTGAAGTGCCCAAATAATTCGAATACGAACAACTCAATACCACTCGCACTTGATTGGCGGTACAATTTAATTTTCAATCACGGTATGACGTCGTTGAGGACTGTCGCTATTAACTCGCTATCAACTACGCCGGAACGAGCATATCATATATAATTCATAGTTCACTGCATAAAATTCATTATAAAAATGTACAGGTTTAATAAAATTATTTTTTTATAATGATTCTACAAGAACTTCAATTTTTAACATGTAAATATGATACATTAATCGATTAGATATTGAACTTAAAATAAATAATTACATTTTTACTTTTATATATTTATGTAAGTTTATCAATGTATGTATGTAACACTATTTATTTTGCTTTATTATAATACTTTTCCTTAGACCATTTAGTATTATATTTTATACCTTTACATAAACACCTGTTTCATTTGTCATTACTCCCGGGGTTACTTATGCAAAAAATGTTTAATAAATAAAATAAAATACTGAAAACTTTTAAGTTAGAAACGGATAAAATGTTATTTTTTATACACCCTTCACATGATGATAAGTGACTTTTACGACTTAGCATTTATCATATACACTGAATAATTTTGCAGTTGCTTGATAGTGACCATAAAACTAACAAAGAATGCCTCGTTACCTGTAATAAGGTCTCTAGTTTTTACAGCTGCTTTATATCTACAACGAGGAATTTTCTTATTTCAATTAGTGGAGCGCAAAATAATTGTTCTAATATTCCATTTTACGAGCAATAAAAATATCATAAACATTTAATAATTAAGTCCGTTAACGCATATAAATGTTTCTTGTAAATTTATAAAGATCCGAGTACGTGTATTTAGCGGCAGTAATTAAGGTCATACTTGCCGCAGATATCTCTCTTCAATGTCATAAACGTCTACCGGTGTAGTCAAACGAAAGTGAGAACCCTTTAAAATCGGTAATTTTTAAAACTATGGAAATTAATGACTCATCTTCATCCTTGAGAAACGTTATATTAAGCAAACTAAATCATTAATATTTCATGATACACCTTGCGTGCTATCTATGGGTGAGAGCTTCATGGAATGGAATATAAATTAAATTGTTAATCTGGTCGATCAATGATGAGAGTAGGAATCTCATTAATTATTAACAATAAAATTTTTGGATTACGGGTTGTAATATTATAAAAGAGCCGGGGTAGCTTTATGTCTAAGGGCTCGCTTTTAATATTACGGTACGCGAGTAAACCTAGTTCGACCCCCGACACGAACACCAATGAAATTGTTATTTGTAATTTTAAGAGCGAATTTTGAGCGAGACTTTTCATTAACATTAAAAAATTTAATTAAACAAAGTTATCATAGAACTTATGATTTACGCCACTAGGCTTATTATATTCTACTTTTTACTTATGCATTGTAATTTTTTCCTCCGTTGTTTATTCTTCAGTGTTATGGTTATAAGAAAGTAAGGAAGACGTGACAGTAAACTTCATCTAAAACGCACTTTGGTGGATTGCCAACCAATCGAGATGGAGAGGATGAAATTTGAAATTCTATCACAATCACAATATTTTTTAATTTTGTTTAAACTCAGTAGCTGGAATTAATCCGAAGTACTCATTAACTAATTACATCACCCACATGGTAAATAAAAATATGGTCCAAAAGGCATAGTCAATCAATTAAGCCGATTGTACCTGATCGTCCATGATTCGAGCCGCTCTTCGTTGAATTTGATCTAATGAACGCAGCTTGTACTGGGGCTGGCCAATAATCCACTCCAGAGAGCTGAACTGACGCCTTATTAAAAGTATTATTAAAAGCTATGAGTCGATCCCAAATACTGATGAGGGTTAGTGCGCTCAGTAGAGTGAATGAAGATGATGTGATCAATTTGATGATGAAAAGAGTGCGCCTTTTAGAAACAAATTTGGCCTTACCTTTAGGTGACTGCTAAACTAATTAAAATAAAAGAATAGTTATAGCAAATTATTCCGATATTAACAGAATGTATAAGCGGAACGGATGTCAAAATGTATACGACGATTCTTTTTAGCGGTAAAAATGTAAACTTTTCTTAGGATTAAATTGATTTGGATTTATTTGGCCCCAACCTGAGAAGTTTTTTTAAAAAATCTCGTCTTCAGACACAAGTTTATGTCCTCTTACTATTAGGTGAACTGTGGACTCTCTAGCAATAAAATGTAGTTATAAAGATTTTTCTAGGATATTTAAGGGTTTAGTTTTCATAGAAATACTTCATGACGATAAAACAATATAAATAACGCTGTAGGCATAATCTGTTAATAATCAGATCAGAAAATAATTTAAAATTTTTATTGACGTGTAGTACTCATCCAGCCTCACTGGACAGAACTACTTCAGGAATATATAGATAAATGTAATTTCGGTTTTAAAAAGCTCAACATTAGATCACAACGCCAAAGATGCCGATTTCCCTCTACGTTCCCCGGAACGTAGAAATCCTAATCAAAAAATCATACATTTTATCAAACATGGACACATTTTAATACTAGTAGAGCCATGGTGCAAGTATTTTTAAGCTGATAGAAGGAACACGTCCATCCAAAATAACCTGGCACCCGATTGCAGGCAACGAGTGATTAGATGTTAGTCCTTAGGGAAGACAACGCATGTGCACCTTGAATTTTTATTGAGGTTGGGTGTAGGAGTTTATGGTTCGGTCTTATTAGTTATTATAGTTTTATAGTGAATGCTCAGCTTGTTCTTCACACTTACTATTGGAAAAAATCATGCATACACGTGTATTTGATTCGGCGACCCTTAAAAATATCCTATTCATTCGTTAATAAAGTAATAAACCGTGATATATTTAATTCCGATAAGAGTAGACCTAGCAAATGATATCCAATGTACACTATCACCGTTCATTATACCCAATATGTGACATGTGGAGCCTATCGCCGTAAATTAGGCACAACCGCATGCATGTGATTTTTTCTACAAAACGATCCCAAAACTTATTTAATATAATATTAGGACTAAAAAGTATAAAATAATTTCTCCTAGCTCAACAAATAATAGGATAAAACTATATAATTATTATCAAACATTGTCTTAACTGACCAATGTCGTCACGGATGTGATTGGACCATTTTTATAAATCGCACGTTATCGATATCGTCGTATAAACATAAATACATGCGATGAAATTGTATATAGATTACCAAGAGTCGTGAGGTCATATCTCATAATAGCGTAAAACAAAATAATTTATATTATACTCCCGTAAAGTTTCACCTAAAAACTGTCATAGGTACTTGTAGCGATTTTATCATTGTTAATAAATAATACTTAGTATAACATAACCAACACTAAGTTATCATATTATCCGCAATTTCCAAACTGTCGATGTTTTCAGAAATATCGATATTTTTTATATATTATGAGTCACAACCTATCCGCTGTTTGCGCGCGGGTCTGCCCTGCCATACGTGATACGAAGGAAACGTGTCGGGAATGCTAACTCCCAACCGGATGTCATTATTTTGTTCATACTCACTGACGTTTCATATTTTGCTGTAGTATATTTTGTTATTAAACGATAAGATTGAACTTATTAATAAATTCGTCTAAAACTTTCGTTCAACCAAATTAGTCCATCTAATGAACTAAACAACGATGACAGTGAGGTAATTCAGCGGCTGTTCATTGATTGACCCAAATTATCTAACAATAACGTCCAGCTGTTTCGAGACAGCGAGCTACATGATTTTTATGAAGCCAGAGAACTGAGCGCTCTAAATTTAAATCATCAATCTACTGTTTAAGAGCTGTAAATATTCAGCACGAATGCGGGCTTTTCAAACGTACTCGTAAATATGATTTTTATAATACTAATATGTGTCAATAGTGTGTCACTTTTATGTGTTAGTTTTTTTTTTTTGCAAGCTCAGAAAAATGAATTAAGGTGAAACCATTTTATCCTGTTAATTGAAAAAAAATGCGTGTTCGTAGGTGTCTTATAAAAGATAACAATTTGGTCGATAAAATATTACTATATAATACCTTAATACTCTGAAGGCTATCTTGGTTTTGCGTTTGATTTTTACGGCGTATCGTCTTCGAGCCACGGCAGCGGCGCCCGCGAGCAACGCGCCTTCGGCATCACAGTCGCTAGTGTCCTCTTCAGCGATGCAGAGAGTCTCGAGCTGTAGCCGGGCGGGCGAGGTCTGCGAACAGCCCGCGCCGCCCCTCCCCGTGCTCCAAGAGAGCATCGAACTCCTAAGAGACCTGAGCGCCTCCGTTGTACAGGCCCTCTCGCTGCCTTGCCACCATGCAACAACATATCGGCGCACCGATATACAAACGCACTACGCGGTATATTCGAGCCACGCACTATCGTCACCATTAACCTCATTAATAGCGTGATGCAAGACAATCAACTGTCGTCATAACTATAGCACTGTAGTCAATACGCTCCCAAAATTGTCACAATAAGCACGTGGTCGGCGCGGTAAGAAATGCGATGACGTAGGGTAACCACTCTGTCCTCCCGACATTATTATCACAATGCAAACATTGTGATATCGCGCATACATTAGCGGCGGACGGGCCGCTGAATAAATCCGTTGTGAAGTATTTATCACCTGCTATATCATTTGTATTAGACCAGACAAAACGGCTGAATTACTTTATTTTCGTTTCAAGTATATCTTGTAAATCGATTAGGCCCATTTTAACTTTAATATCTACATAACCTATGAACGTGCGCGTATAATTTTGTCGGAATATATTTAAGTATTCCAGCCGCAAAGCCTATTCACTATCTGCTTTTAAGCACGAGGTCTTTAAAGTTGCTTTATTTTGACATAACTAGTAAGCATATTTAATTAGAAACAATCCTTATATGCTACTGCTGTATTATAATACAGTATTATTATAAATACTTAAATAAAATATTATAGAAATTATGAATAAAGTTGACCATGATAGGTGTACAAAATTGACATTGGTCGAGTCGACATGGCGTGGCCTTCGGACTGGAATGAACGAGTATAAATATATAATTATAACGCGTGTTTGAAGTGTAGTACATTGTAATAGGTTGTTATTTTAAGATAAGGTGTTTTAACATTATACTTCACCAAAACTGAACTATTTCCTGTACGAAAATAAAATTATATGATCGAAATAAAACCGTTGTCACCGTTTACGTTAACAACTAATCTAAATTGTCACTCAACAACAGTTAACATGAAACATTGTTTTAAAACTAGTGGCTACGCCCGGTAATACATTAATCCAGAGACACAATTCACATGAATGATTCAATCGAATAACTCGCGCAAACGGTATAATTTTACGGATAATTCGAATGTCACGTTTGTGGTTATTCACCGGCGACTTTGGACGTGTTAGGTATAAGGGATATGCGCGTTGACTGAACTATAAGACTTCGCATCGGTGCGCTTGCGCCGCGTTCCTCTCTCACCGTTCGTCACGACGTACAAGCCGAAATAGAAATGCTTTTCAAGCGAAAATCTAAGATCAATGGCTGTCGCTTTGATGCAACATCAGTTCTCGACTTGTCTAATCTCGTTTATGTTGTCATCTTTACGTTTAATTTCTTAACTAGTCCGTCACGGGCGAGGACATTCACACTTTTCGATGATTTATATTCGTAATTTTATGTTATTTTTTTAATTTATCTTCGTCATGTATTTATAACAATTTATTAAAAAATATGCATTATATTTCTTTTATATTATATACCTATTTTATCTAACTACAAAAATAAATAAAAATATATATACAAATATTTCAAGTTATTATAGCATATTAAGAAAATAATGTGAAAATAATTTACTAGCTTGATTAATTCACTTAAAGATATTTTAAGGTGTCGATGTTTCGTCAGCCGTGTTCTTTTATGCGATTTTCAATTGATCTTTTAGTATACGCTGCGTAAGAGAGACTACTTTCACAATCAATTTCAAAAAGTTGATACTAAAGGCGAATAAATTCATAAAGTTTGTTATATTCCAAGCTGGAAAAAGTTTTTGGAAGTTCCAGTTGCTTTTGATGTTGGTAGAATAAAATAAAATTAAATATTCCTAAATAAGTTTAATAAATGTGAAAACATATTTTACTACATTTTTAACACTGATATCTAAATATAATATGTAAATAAAAATTATTAACACTCCTCTTACTGATTTGATTTGTCTCTAAATGTCTAAGTTAATTTAATTAAATAATTTATTTATTAAATAAATACTTACACATTTCATACTCGTAAATAAAGAAGTACAAAACGAACACCAAGAACCACAATACTTTATTATCACATGGAACTTTTTATTACCATTGTCTTTAAAATTGTACCAACACATAACTTGTATGATATTTACTACGGTAATGTTAAACTAACAATATAAGAAGGAACATCAATTGTGTTTCCAGAACCTTGGATATTTTAACGTCTTTATCGTGTACCCAATTTGGTCAGATAAAGCCGTTTCGGGGACCTGAGGCATCCACAAATCTGATTTTTATTTAGGCCGCACAACCTTTTTATCGAGATTATCTACCCAAAGAATGGCTGCTTAGAATATTGTATAGTTTGTCAGAGAATATCTTTTAATATAGGGAATATTGTAAGTACCTATATGATCAAAATAAAAAACCTTAAAACCTTTTACCATTTTTATTTCCTTGAGGTATGTATATATTATTTTTAATACAATTTGAAATGCTGATGAAAATGTACCTATTATGTGCTGTATTCATGTAATGGTATCACGAGAATACAAAATATATGCCAAACATATTCGTATATATGTCACTCACGCCATCAAACGTTGGAATGCTCTACCACAAAATATACATGCGGTATAGTGCATGTAAACGGTTGGTTTTGGACCCTTACTAGGCATCAGTAATTAAGTGTTCTACGCTCGTATAGTCAAATACAGAATAGACAACTCACTTAGTAACAATTTTTAATTTTTTTAAAAAAATTCATGACATTCCAAGCCTAAAAGTGAAATTGAGATCGTATCATCTATACGATCCATAAACGATTCACTAAATTTGTCAACACGGCTCAATAAGTTTATATTTATTTCTAGCATTTATAACATATACGTAACTGTTCTTCGCGCATGATTGTACACTTTAACCAATAATCAAAATATTGCTATATACAATCATAAACTGAAACACCTCCGATATTAAAAATATCTCTAAAGGAAACTCGAGCTCTTAGGTTAATGGCCTTTACACACTTACTCAAACTTAAACTTAGATAATAACCGAGATTTCTAGTACAGCTAGTTTTTTCTTTTTAATTAAAAAAGCGTTTTTTTTATGTAAAAGGGTGTCAAACGAGTACACAGTTCTCCTACTGGTAAGTGGTTCCTACGGCCTATGGATCTCACTTTCATCCTCGACGAAGGAACATTTCAGAGCGCGGCCCTTCCCCGTCGAGCCGATCTATTCATCCTGCAGATAGAAACAAACTGCAATGCTCTACAAATGCGAGTCGAGTCGAATCAAATATGCTTTGTCGACCCAGTAAGTTATTTGCACTTATATGCCGGTTAGTTCGTAGTTAGTTATTACTTAGAAATAATGTTACCTATTTTGTTCTTATATTGTTTCCGTTTTTTACTTCTAAACTCTAGTACAGTTTGAAAAAGAAGCTGAATCTTCGGTTTCGTCATTCAAAAATAAAACGCAACCACGCTAAGCCGTGTATTTTACGCTGGTATTCTGATGAAGGTGTTGTCGTGGTTCTAATAGTCAAACATAAGAAATATACCTAATACAACGCATTACTACAATTATTATTTACGACATATGTACATAAGTGGCATGGCGAAAGTGAAGTAAAAGCGTGTTAATAAATCGTTTCAGCGGCCTTTAGGACACATGTTACATTTGAAAATTTATTTAAATCAAAGAAATATTTAAAATTTATGAAATAAATATATATATTTTAATATAAAAGTTTCTTGTTTTAAAAGTTAGTTTTAAAAATATAATACATTTATTGTTTTCATTTCTTAATTTTTTAGAACATTGACTCTGTACCCATTTTACAACGTTTAGCTTTTCATTTAAAACCTTTGATTTGTAATGAAATGTTTATATATAAGTACAAAGTTAGTTTATATTTTAAAATATAAAACGTTACCTTTAACTTCTTGGCATCCAAAAGAATATATATTGAATGGTAAAGCATGGAATACGATTTATATTATTTACAGATTTTGTAAGCAAATAATAAAATAGGGATTAAAGACAATTTATTATTTAATTAAAAAACCGATAATATTTTTTTTTTATTACATTGAGATTTCACCTGTGATGTGAAGTGATTCCTGCAGCCCATGACATCTACATTTATCCTTATCAAGGAATCATAATGCAGATGCGTTGTCACTTGAAGACTGAGTTGGTATGCCTCGTCAATAGTAACAAAGGTTTCCAAATCTCTACACACCAAAATTATACTGCTATTTTACGCTGGTATTCTGTGAGGGCGTGGTCCCACCCCAGTCGAGCTGACCCATTAATGCTGCAGCTAGAAACAAACTGCAGCGTAGTTCTACAACTATTAAAATAAATATTTACCTTATTACTTATAAAAACCAGCAACACTGATTTTTAGTTAACATCTACATTAGCTCAGAAAGTAGTTAACATTGATTCTGAAATGTTAATTCTGAAACAAAACATACGAGAGTCGTAAAACCATCTACATGAATCAGGCGGTAGTCGCCGCTAAAAACAAAAGCCACGTTGGCAGATGTAGCACTGTAGCTAATCTCTCTGCTAAGTACACTATAAAATGTCTGTATTAAAGCATGTAGTCAATCGACAATATAGAACACGCGTAAGCAAACAGTGTTAAAACCAGCGATCGGCGCTGGCAGGTCTAGAAGCCAAAAATAAATGGCGGGAAGACGTTGGAGTGCGACAATTTCGCATGGCGCAGAGGTGTGCGCGCAACGCGAGATTCGCCAAGACATCTGCCAAGTGATAAAACTATTTTTAGACGTCAGTATGCGCGTGATCGACCACTTCGGGTCCGGCGGTTATTTTAAGTATAATAAAATACTCTTACAACGTAAACACGGAAGAAATTATCTTCACACTCGACATTATTCGATTTTCTCACAATATTGTTTCATTGGCATCGTTGCCAAGTGCTGAGCGAAGTTAATTTATTTCTGTCATACGTCCCATTAGAAGGATATTTTATCAAATATTCATTAAAACAATGTTAAACGTGAAATTAAAAAAATAGTATGTATTTATATATATATATATAAATAATAAACATAAATATCCAAACGGAAGTACTGTATCGTTATTTTTTTTAAATAAACATCTTAATGATACTTTAATTATGTAAAAAAATTGTATATAAAACATTTACAAGTTTTGTATGTATTTGAATTAAGTTATTAGAAATGACTTTAGATATATGCATGATTACAAACTTACTTAAAACTTACCGTATAACCAAAACCTTAAAACTTTCTAATAATCTAATACATTAAAGTATAACATTAACGATTGCTTTTAATATATATAACTTGAGTTACAGGTAATGAGATATTTCATCTAAATCCTCAGAAATTACAAAACATATTGTTTGGCGAGTCTTTGTTGAAGATGGGTACGAGTAGGTGTTTATAGACCGTGTTTACTAGTTTGTCACAATAGTTTCATAAAATTAGTAACAATTAAATTTCGCAATTTCGACCGCAACGTGCTATTTAGTACGTCTTAAAATTACTGAAATTTTTAAGACAATTTTTTTTCTTTTCTCATAAGTAAGAAGAAAAGTTACAGATATAGGGCTTGCTTGCTTACTACTGTGTTGCGTCTGGTGGAAGAAAGACATCGACGGGCTTAGTCTGCCAATCCACTGCGAATCGACTAAACTCCTATGTCCTTACGTCATTGTTATATAACATTAAGGCACATATAGCCTTCTATAGATTATCACGTTACTTTTATAATTTTTCTAAATATAAGTCGGTGCCTTACATGAACTGAAATGTTTTAATAGAGGAACTGTTTGTTTATAAATAAATAATGTAATCAAATGTTATCTTTTCCAAGAATACGATCCAAAAACATGTTGTTATTGCTAATCACCATCTTTACACCGCTTCACAATAGCGCTAATTAGGGGTTGTCATGCCCTATGGAAGGTCATTTACCTGACCTACACTTATCAGTTGACGATTAGCTGATAAGTGTATATCAGGTAAATTACTAACCTTTATTATTAAACACAAATATTGCCTAAAAATGGACACATATATTGAAGAAGTGGCTGAAGCAGTTGCCCTATCAGAACAAGGTGAGAGTCAGCGAGAAGTGGCTCGTGTGCGAAGCATGAGCCAGTCGCCTGTGTTCCGAGTTTACCGGCGATGCCAGGAGACTGGTAGCTTCCAGCAGAAGAAAGTGCACATCATAGAGAGTAGACCTATTCATCATCAGTACTTCACTTAGAAATCGGGCCCTCTTTAGCGTTCAAGTCCAACAGGAGCTCAGAGCAACGCGATGAGTGGCTGTTAGCAGCTGGACATTCAGAGAAAAACTAAATATGGCTAACCTGGCTCCATAAAGGCCTGCTACTGGGCATAAGTTGACCCCAGCTCATGGAGCATCCCGTTTCGCAGGAGAATACGTTTATTGGACAGCCGAACAGTGGAGCTCAGTTGCTTTTTTAGATGAAAGCAGAATGTGCCTCCATGGCAGCCATAGACGACAATGAGTCTACAGAAAACCTGGAGAGTGATTCGCCCAGTGCTTCTTAAGTGAAAATATGGTATTTGCAGGAGGTTGATGGTGTCGGCGGGCATTACAAAGGAGGCAACAACCGAGCTGGTTTTCATCGAAACTAGCGGCAGATTTTGAGGTTTGATGACAAACCGATATTTTGAGGAGATATGAGCAAATCAATTTTATTTCTTACTCAGGCTTTATCGGTGACAACTTTGTGCTAATGCAGCACAATGCCCGACCACATATCGTAGCTTCTATTCGGTGGTATCTGCAGGAGGTCGAAATTGAGTGCACGAAGTGGCTAGCACGTAGTCTGGACTTAAATCCTATTCAGTATTTATTGGACGGGCTTAAAATAAAAGTTTGAGCTAGAAATCCTGCGCCTACTACGAGATCGGAGCTTCAAGCCGGAGGGGGTTTAACACTAAATATTGAATTGAATTGAATGTATCTCAGATAAAAGAAAAAGACAATAAATGAAATCTTTTTTCTTATTATATCGAGAATTTCGTGCAATTAAACCCTATTGCATTTAGTTTTCATTTCTCAATCATTATAATTAATAAAACAAGCAATTTTACAATGTTAGAATGGGTCATCTCGACCGGGGTAGGACTACGCCAAACAGAATACTAGCGTAACTTACAAGTTCTCCATTTTTGGATTTTGGATTTATTTTAACTAAACGGTCTTATATACGGATTGATGTGATGATACAATATTTTAATTTGACTAAGTATTATTTTAAAGGGCAATGGCGACGTATAATTTTGGCAAAAATTTTAATTAAATGCTACTTTGTTCAAAGAACTGTAAAATAATATTACTCTTGCACTTAATGCAAGCCAATTAAAATAAATAGTCTTTGTTGAAAAAACGGGACTGCGCCTGTTTATAGAATGAATTTTCTCTGCGGCGTTGTGGAGTACGGTTAAATCTGGATCTAAATTTAGCGACGGAAATTGAATGAGTGATTTCCATGCCTCACTGAGAAATAAAAGTAAAGTACTGAAAATGAAAATATGTAAAGGTAAATTTTAATTCCAATCCTTTAAATGTCGTTACATTAAAATTGATTCCAGCTTTTCCATACCGTGATGTGTTTAAGCTGTTACACAACTACATTGGATTTACAATTTGCCTCTACATATTAGTAGACACGGACACGGACCAAGATTTTGAGCTTCTTAACCTATGAAATATTAATCATTTGGCTTAGAAAAGTAAAACTGTTTGTCTTATATAAATTAGACAAAAATATAATAAAATATTTATATGTAATATAATATTAATTATTATATGATATAAAAAAATTGTCTATCCCAAATTAAGAGCCTAGTAATTCTTACTTAACTGAATTCTAAATGTGGTGTTAACATAAAACATTGATAGACATTGAACCAAAATTATAAAAGAAAGTCAAAGAGAAGCACGTACATTATAAGGGTAATATAAAAAAAGAAACAGCGAATAATTTCAAATTTCAAATTTACGCATCCGTCGAACATGTATAAATATATATAGTAATATTTATCTAATAGTACCATAACCATGCAATTATACTACTACTCAAATAGTATTCAAATGCACGTTATGGTTTATCGTATCTGATCAACAAACATCTAATTTATGATCAATCAATACGATTGTGGATATTTGGATAAACTCTCGTTCATCAGGGAAGCATTTAATTTTTCGTCACAATTTTGAACATAGTATGTACTTAAAGATGTAACTAAAACGAAGAAGCTACTAAATTCTATAATTAACTATTTTTTTTGAAGAATATACTTCCAAGGTACTTATAGGATATATATCGGTATAAATATAAATGTATATTAATACTAATATAATGGTACCGGTACCCTCACGCTGGTGTTACACCCACCCTGAATATGATAATTATGACAAGGAGGAACCTGAGAACACAGTTGGCAAAGATAAACAATCAAATAAACCATTCCGAAAATATCAAGACAATTGTGAGAGCAATGAAATCATTCCTAAAGATTGTATAATTTAACCTATTAACCTATTGAGAATGTACTTAATATTCTTGATTCTAATATCACTGCTAATTAATAATTCAGTGATGATGTCGTCCTAGTCGTTTTCGACCACGACGATATCTTGTTCTTGTTATTCAATAACATCATAAGCCATCGTTAGACCGTAATTATTGTAAATATATAAACGTTCATTTATCACTTCCTTTCTTAGCTCTATGTAATACACATACAGTTACATCGGAGGACGTTTTTAAAGCTTTGTTAGGGAAAACATAACTAGAATTGGAATAACCTGTTTGCGAGCCTTTCCGTCCAGGAATAATGTGGGAATAGGTATTTTCTGAGCTCTACATTAACGTTTACATTGCCACTTAACACCAGATATGATTGTAGACAAGCACTAGCTAGTGTTCATTTAAAAAACAACGAGAATTCACAACCAAGAATTTGTCTTGTACACATATTATAACGCCGTTGCGAATTGAACCCGTGACTCACGACTCAAGAGTCAATACTACTAGGCTATGAAGCCAAGAAGAGTACTTAGGTACTGATTATTCAAAGTTTACCGAATTACTGTAGCTATATCGAATCAAACGAATTCAGTATGTATATTCAAATTTAAATTATTAAAACCAATGACTGACATACTTCAAAAATGAAATGGTAAATTAAACAGTATAATAGATTCAATATTATAGATTCCTGTTAAAACGTAATAATTTGTATAATTGTTAACTTAAATCACCATACACATTATTTCAATTATAACTGAATATTTCATTAACCACCAATTATTTATCAGCCTCATCATGTATAGTGTCATTATGTATTATCTAATATTTTTGGAATAAACATCATTATTACGATGTTAGAAATGCGATAGACAAATCTTTGTGAAACAGCGTTCAGCTCCATCACCTTAAGACAAAATAAGTAGTACTTACTAACAAAACAAAATGAATTGAGTATGTAGAAAATATTACAATGATGTATATAAAAATATCATTACTTCCCACATTCAATACTAAAAAACAAAAATTTTTAGATTTTGAACGCAATTAGGTCTCAAGTATAAGATCCTTTGATTTTATTAAGGATATAAGAAGGTATCGTGTATTTAATAAATTTAATTATTAAATTTATTAAATGTGTTACCAAATAACTTCAAATAAAACTTTTATCCTTATTTTGAATATGGTAGATATAAGCGATATTAATAATCCATTTTGTGCAAATCGTATCTTTTTTAACTTAAATATCTTTAAAAGAAAAATTATATGGAATATTTATTATTATTAAGTTTACATTTTAACTCTATAACCAGAAAACAAATATTTTAATATTTTAGTTTTTAATAAAAGCTTCACGTCCATTTGTATGCCCGACATGTTAATAGAATTAAACACTTATTTCACATCAAAAGAATTTTTTGCTCCCTTAAACATATGAGACGTATCTCAACAAGCTGTTGTAATTCAGATACGCCCTGCACCTGTGAGATATTTTCCGTAGAAATGCTTTTGAATTTCCATTTCACGGCATTACGAATGCTAATAAATTAGAAAGTCCCTTTGGGGTATGTAGAAATCATATAAATAAAAGTAAGGTAACGATGGCAGCCTCTTTTGAAATTGAAGGAGTTCATTTCGGGTTTTCACATATTTATATACAAAAACACGTGCGTATATTCTGAACTCTTAACTTTATGAAGAAGGTCGATAAAGTAAAATTCAATAAGAGTTTTTAAAAATTTATATGTACATTACATTATATCTACATACTTATGCGTAAACCGTGAACGCTTAAACTAATTAACAAAGTTTTAAATAAATCTTTATTGAGAAAAATTAAAAAGGTATTTCTCCCATAACATCACGTGGGATGTTTTAAAAGTTGAGAGTCCCAACTGATTACAGCACATTTATGAAAACGGTCTGCATATTCATTAGTCAACTAGAAAGTTGCCAGAGAAAAAGTATTTGGTGATAAAGCCCCATTGTCGCTATTTGTACTTCCTGTACGACGAATTCGGACTTGATCGTGTTCATCTTTGCGACAATTCTCATGGGGTCACCATTACTGAAAGTTATTATGATGCACAACAGATAATTCATATTATACCAATTTTGCATGAGTTGAAACTTCGCAAGTTTTACACCTCAGGAGCAAAAGTAAAATAATTGTGTTTTTTAAGTCAAATCACTTGATAGTCTTTCCGTGCAACACTTTTTCGAATCGTATACTATTTTAGTATAATTTCATTTAGACCAAAATCTTAATTTCTTAAATTAACAAGGTATAGCGAAAAGATATTTTTGTATTATTTTGCCCTGTTTATGCGGTAAAATATGGACTGATGTATGTATAAACTAAAAATATGATGGAGGGAATCTTTAGCAGTATATGATATTGTGACAGGGAATAAAAGTTGGATGCATCTGTGAAATATGTTGCACCGTGTGCACCTGTTATGAACCTGAAAGAAAATATGAAATATGATCTATAACCGGATCTATCCTATTGAGGGCTTACCGCCGAAATTCAAAAAAGGCTAAGTAAAATATATGTCTTTATGTGGTAAGACAGTACATTAAAAGAATACCACCGTTTGGCTTGAAAAGAAAAAAGCAATAAATTCGATTGGTATCCACAGACTTATATTATAGCAAATATACAAAAAAGCGTCCATCACGCTAAGATAAATACGGATAATAATCCTCAGCGTCAAAATTATAAATATTTCCAACAATATTTCACACAGAATTTATCTCTTAAAATTTATAGTTAAAATCCTTTAGACACCCAACCTCGTGGAACGTTAAAATATTTTACAGACAGTATCTGTTTCATTATGTAAACTAAATAATAACAATAAAGTTAAATAGGTAGTAGGTTTAATAGTGAATACTAATTATTTGTTTGATGATTTTCATCGAGTACAACGAAACAAAGAAGCTGAATTCCAGATATTTAAATCTATTCTTGAATTATAAAACATCTTTCAATTTAAATTTATTACTAAATGAAAATAAAGCGTTGGGGTTGTAAATATCAATTATACCAAATAATATAATCCCAATCAGTTTGATACAATCATAGCAAAATCTTTTAACTTACTGTTTAGAGATTGGGCTTTTTTATTTTCGATACGTGATCGCAGATGTGCCTCCTACCCCGATCACTAAGCACAAATATTAGTCAATAATTATTTTTATTTAAGAATAATTGATTAAAGAAAGTCCTTGATAATAATAGGACTAGAATCCACTACCGACGATGCTATAATTGAGTAGCTACTTTACCAATGAAGAAAATATTATAAGTAACAACGTTCAAAACGTGACTATTTTTCTTTATGTACACGCATGTCAAATATTTATTATTATATTGATTTACCTTGCGTCCTAAAGGAAAACAATTTTAGGATGAAATTTTGTTTCGAAATTGTGCTGATTAAGTTAATTTAAGCTATAAAAGTTCTGTGTCAAGCTCTTGCTTTTAATGTGTGAGTAAATCGAGTTCGACGTTTGACGGGCAAGGGCGCTAATAATAGTAATTTTAAGTATGCACATGCTCAGCGATAACAGAAACGGAGATAACGGAAACCTGAATGTCTAAGAAACAAATAAATGAAAAAAATAATGAGTAAGTATAGATATTAATCAAGACCTGCTATAATCTATATAATCTAGGTAACAAAGTATATTTAACATTGGTGGTTTTTTATTATTTCTACGCCGTAGAAATTTTTGGTTTAGGAACCAAGAATGGACTATGCTCTCACACCATAAACAGCAATATTACACTGCTGCAAATCTTTGTTCAGTGTGAATAATTGAGAATCATGTTATGGCAATTTCTAGTAACAAGATATTTTACGTTACTCCTCACATAAAACAATAGTCTGAGATAGACAGTTAGTATCTTAGAACCACAGTAACTCCTAGTAAGCTAGTTTTTCATCCTAGCTCCTTTAAAAAAAATAATCTGAAAATATTTATTTTTCCACACAAATCAAGACACCAGGATACCTGATGAATCAAAGCAATAATAAATATTTAGATAAGTAAACCTCGAGCGAGCAATCGTTCACTAGTGTACCGATTTGTAAAGAAAATTCGAACCAATCCTCTACGTTACGATGTTCTCATTAACGACTTCTCCAGGACTGGATTTTAATTAACAGCTAGAAGGTATCTGAGATATCAAATAAAATTGAGAAAATATTTATGTCTCACAAATTTAACTCGCAGCAGATATTACCTACTATTATTGTTTACTGCTAATGTTAATTAATTAACTTTGTGCTATTGATATTAACTTGAGTTCTACGAAATTTAAATGATCATTGTTCATTAGCTTAATAATCAGGCATAGGATAGGTTTCCTTATGATGGCATTTTTATAAGAATTAATAAAATTGATTTTATTTTGGTATTATGCACTTGTGGTCTAGGAAAATATCGAAAAACCTATGACGATATTCTATATTCCTAGGTTTTTAGCTGATGACATTAGCTACGTGCGATGTATTTTAGACAATATCTCGACTTTTAGATACATTATCGAATTAATATGAAATTTTACCAATTGATTAATATTAATTCGAAGAAAATTCGTACGTACAAAAACGTATAAAGTACGTATTACGTATTTTATACGTTGCTAAGCGTTATTTCTCTATTGATTGAAAGAAACCGTATTGCTTATGAAGGTTGAATGTGAACATCAGGGGCCGTAAGTGAATTGGGTGTTCAATGGCTTGGGATTTGAAAAAAGTTAAAGTCCTATTTTTCTTCAAAAAAATTCTTGGACTTATAAACTCGTACAAAAACCGTACATTTATTATATAGACAAATAAATAAATAAACAGCTGTTGTGTAGGTTAATAATGTGTCTAAAAATACTTGGTAAAACGATCACTTTCTGAATCGAAACTAACTGGTTTCATTGTTCATCTAACAAAGAGTGAAAATTAATTTAGGAAAATATAAGTAAGACACCTATTTGTTTAATTTTTATAACGAGTGGAATTATTTTCTTCTTGGGTTATCTTTTGTTTATAGATAATATTTTTAATGTTATTATTTCATTACTTATTTTCACAATACATTATCTGAAGAAGTTTGCTGGACATTGCTTAACATCAATTCAGAAAACAAGTTTCTTTCAGCTTTAAAAAAAATGTAGATAATTTTGTTGCATATTTTATTTTTATACTATCTAAATTTTAATACCATTTGGGTTATACTTTTAGGGTCTTTTGTAAATTGTTTATTAATGTATATGAAAACTTGATTATACAAATCCTTAATTTTGTATGGAAGTTCTTATCAATCAACATTTTGTTTTGTAACAACAGATGACTAATGAGCACGTAGTTATATAATATATAATAATAACTGAAATTAAGTGATCACTGGAACCCATAGACCCTGTGTCAGTATATCTGAAACTTCCTATGGCCTTATGGACATGCATTACATCGAAATCGGGATGGGGATGACGAGTGAATAAATAGCATTGGGTATATTAAAGGTATTATGTGAGATTCATAATTTTATCAAGTCAGTGTAACATAAGTAAGTGGCGACAAAGTCTAATCTACTTTTAATATTAACTGCCTAACTTGAAAAAAAATATTTAACCTTAAAACTTTAATCGGCTGAAGGTAGAGTCGTTGAACACCATTATCAAAGACTCTATTCAAGTAATGTTTCCACTCAACTAAGCAAAGGCGATCGTTTAAGGTAACTTTTAGATACAATGAATATACAAATTAATAAAATATCTTCATTACAGAATCCAATAAAACATGTTACTATATGATTTGTTACTTTATGGGTGTTTACCATAAAAATTACCAAAGTTTACCAAAATTATCTGTAGATATTTGAAGTCGGTCATTGGGCACCTAATTACCTGTACATCACTAAGAAAAAAGCAAAGAATGTCTTAAAAATAATAAGTTTTATTTTTCTGAGATTTTGTATTTAAAGAATTAAATGACTACAGTAAGATTTCTACTTAAAAACCGGTGCGTGATAGCGCGCTAGAAAATATACTGCTTTGGCTTTTAAACCAAAAATAATCATTCTACATGAAAATAATTTCTGGTAGTTAATGTCGTTAGGGAACGACGATAAAATGATGGAAGAAAATATTAAATATAATAAAGGTTTGTCAAAAAAGAATTGACTTTATACTAGTATAATGTTTTCATGTAATTACAAGCGCAATTTCAGTCATGTTTGCGCTTACGCACTAGGTCCAGATTCTGTTGATGCTGATGCTGTTAGCCCATGCGGCCTGTCTCAACGGATGATGTTAAAGTTTGCGATCTAGGGATCGCTGTGGCCAGATTTCAAGAAGGTTTCTTGCACTAGCATAACGTCGATGTTGTGTTGTTTTAGATGGATCGCTACTTCGTCTTTTTGAGACCTGAGTTCGTCCGCGTTGAAATACGAGACAGTCAGAGAGCGGGGTTTGACCCTACTTTTGGGAGTGTTAGCCATTTGAAACCGAGTTAAGGGGTTGCCCGGCTGAGGCATGAGCATTGGGTCATTCTGGAGTGCCCAGAAGGAGCGAATGGTGCCCATGTATTCTGCAGTGATCTACAGCATCTCGAATTGGCTCTTGGCCTACTGGAGGTGGATCCCCATGTTGATGAGGTCCTCCAGAGCGTTTAGATCTAGTGAGCTAATCAAATTTAGGGAGTAAGTGGGTTATAGGGTTTTGGATACTTGGTTGGAGAGGTGTAACCTCTACTAAGGTGGCAGGCTGCACCGGGGAGGGGTTCGGCCTTGAGATAGGCGCAACATGTTTGCGCACCATTGCTGGCGGCATTGCCCAGGCTGACTTTGCAGGGGCTTGCAACGGAGCAGCTGGTTGGGGAGCTGGAGCTGGAGCTGCAGCTGGAGTGGGGGTGGGCCCGGGAACAGGCGCAGCCCTAAAAGTGATGACAGGGGCTGGCTGAGAAGGCCCTGTGGCTACGCACTAGGCGAAGAGCGAATCCTTTTTTATACTGGTACGCCTGTTTTGTATGGGAATGAGTTCTTATGGGGAAACGTATTTGTATTGAGCCGGGGGAGGCCCCCTCCACTTTTGTTACAAATTTAGGGAAAGTGAATATCTTGTATGGGGTATGTGATATTGTAAAACATTTACTACACTAAAACTCTTCAGAAGTATAACGCATTTTAAGCCGTTTAGAAGAATTTTAATTATAAATATTTTTAACTATTTACTAATTGGAGTTGAGAAATGTTTTAAACAATTTCTGCCCGAGGCTTCTGCCTTCTTTTGTGAATATTTATTCCTCCGAAATAATCCTAAAAGAACTGATAAAACACATAGTAGATAATGAATCCTAATATAGACGATAATGCTCACGTTATATTTTTTAATTGGCTTTACATAATATTTACTACCTGTTGAAGGTTCACAAGGAAAGATTATAAGAATAAAATCGACCTCGTAGCAGATTAACAAAACACAGCAGAACTTTTTTTTAGAAGATGAATGCTTACTTTTAGATACGTTGTTATAATAGGATTTATACTTACGCATCTAAAAGTGTAAAAGTATGACCAACATATGTTTACTTTCCAAAAAGTTTCGATATAATTTTTCATTTTCCCTGCAACCGTAACAAAAGGTACACATACCCTACTACATCGAAAATCACTTTGTAAAATAACACATTAATAAATTGGAGTGAAAATTAAGAGGCATTTTGATTTTCAAAGCGTTCGACATTGTTAAAACAATATCTACTAAATTAAGCATTTACGCAATGAATATGTAAGTAGACATAATATTGTCGGTGCTTGTTTAAGAAATTATCGACAATAGTTTAAATAAAAAATTGTTTTAAAAATTCAGAACGCGCAAAACTTGAATATGCGACACAATCTTTCGTTTATCTTTATTGTTCATCGGACACCTCTCATCACCGCATATACAACAGTCCCTACAGCGGTAATCCTATTCAGGCTCCTTCTTAACGATGATGAGGTAGAACTCTTCTTCATATAAGAACTAAATACTCCTATGTTTTAACTAACTGCTATATTTCCTAACATTATTATATAGTAAGAACTTTCTTTACTATAATTTGATTTTTTGGCGGTATATTCAATTAAATACAATTCTTATTACGGTTTAAGTATATAAATTATTTCAATGTCAGAATATTTATATGATAATTGAAAATACTTAAGCGAGAAAATTGGCAAAAATTGTTAACTGATATAAAAGTTTAAACTATTTTTGAACTTACGAGTATTTACGCATGTAGTTTTATGGATAACCTATCGTTTAATTATTATATCTAATTTTTTTAAACGAATAAAAGGATTTCACATTGTGCACGTGTATTGTATGGCACGAATGTTGGTTCACACTAATATTCCAACACGAAGCCCATAAATAAATAGTCAGTACCCCACAGCCATGAAGCAATATATTGAACTAAATAATGGATTGATAATTTGCATTATGATTATTATTTTTTTATTTAATAAATAAGTTAAGTAAAGTAAAAATTGTATGCTCATATATAACCATTTTCAAGATATATTTCTAGTAAAGTTAATTAACAAAAATATTAGATTTTTATATAAATTAAGTATCTACTTGAAGAAATTTTTAATAAACCTCGGCAAACGAACGTATTCAACAATGCAGGAAAGATCAGAATGACTTAAAAGTAAAAGAAATATTTAATTTTTCTTAAAAACAGAAGATGAATGCTTACTTTTAGATACGTTGTTATAATAGGATTTATACTTACGCATCTAAAAGTGTACTAAAAGTGTAAAAGTATAACCAACATATGTTTACTTTCCAAAAAGTTTCGATATAATTTTTCATTTTCCCTGCAACCGTAACAAAAGGTACACATACCCTACTACATCGAAAATCACTTTGTAAAATAACACATTAATAAATTGGAGTGAAAATTAAGAGGCATTTTGATTTTCAAAGCGTTCGACATTGTTAAAACAATATCTACTAAATTAAGCATTTACGCAATGAATATGTAAGTAGACATAATATTGTCGGTGCTTGTTTAAGAAATTATCGACAATAGTTTAAATAAAAAATTGTTTTAAAAATTCAGAACGCGCAAAACTTGAATATGCGACACAATCTTTCGTTTATCTTTATTGTTCATCGGACACCTCTCATCACCGCATATACAACAGTCCCTACAGCGGTAATCCTATTCAGGCTCCTTCTTAACGATGATGAGGTAGAACTCTTCTTCATATAAGAAATAAATACTCCTATGTTTTAACTAACTGCTATATTTCCTAACATTATTATATAGTAAGAACTTTCTTTACTATAATTTGATTTTTTGGCGGTATATTCAATTAAATACAATTCTTATTACGGTTTAAGTATATAAATTATTTCAATGTCAGAATATTTATATGATAATTGAAAATACTTAAGCGAGAAAATTGGCAAAAATTGTTAACTGATATAAAAGTTTAAACTATTTTTGAACTTACGAGTATTTACGCATGTAGTTTTATGGATAACCTATCGTTTAATTATTATATCTAATTTTTTTTAAACGAATAAAAGGATTTCACATTGTGCACGTGTATTGTATGGCACGAATGTTGGTTCACACTAATATTCCAACACGAAGCCCATAAATAAATAGTCAGTACCCCACAGCCATGAAGCAATATATTGAACTAAATAATGGATTGATAATTTGCATTATGATTATTATTTTTTTATTTAATAAATAAGTTAAGTAAAGTAAAAATTGTATGCTCATATATAACCATTTTCAAGATATATTTCTAGTAAAGTTAATTAACAAAAATATTAGATTTTTATATAAATTAAGTATCTACTTGAAGAAATTTTTAATAAACCTCGGCAAACGAACGTATTCAACAATGCAGGAAAGATCAGAATGACTTAAAAAGTAAAAAGAAATATTTAATTTTTTCTTAAAAACTTTATATTACCACAAGACCATGTCTTCATAACTATAACTTTATTAAATATTCAAAATATTATAATATTAATCGATCATTTAAATATTAATTATTTTTACAGTAATATTTTTATAAGATATCAACATGTTATTTCTTTTCGCCTCGTCGTCGCCTCGATTTCTTCTGTATAAAGGAAATACGGAAATATTTGAGCGTTCATATCGGTTGAATCAAGGATTAGATTTAAGTAATAAAAATTATTGACTTTGTTAAAGATTATTAAAAGAAACTATCTTTTAATGATCTTGGTATATAATGCAGCACAGTTATACACTACTGTTTCATTTTTATTCCCCGAGCGATCTAAGCTACTTGTGCTGCTGACCGCTTATAGTTGCGACGTGGCTCTACCATGCCATGTTATATTCGCCTTCGCTCCACAATACTCTCCGTATCTTTCTTACAAGATACCAAAAACAAAAAGAGAAATATTTATTATCTTTACAATCAACCGATCTTGACGATATAAGAGAACGAATTATACCATAACAAACGCAATTATCTAACTCCCACTACAAGATATTTCACAAAGAAAAAGGGGAGAAAACATTATATTTGTATAATATAAAAAAAAAAATATTGAAACTTGGATGTCTAAATGACCGCAGAAAGGTTATTCATTTTTTACGGTACATCCAGAATAGTCTAAAGAATAATAATAATTTAATAATTTCTTTATTTCTCTCCACAATAATGTTAATTAAATTAAGTTAAAACAATAATATTTACATATGTTGACACATATATTGCGGGAGACTGATGCCCCGAACTAAGCCCTGAGCTTGTATTGTCAGGTCATCAGGCCTCCACCCTATCATATGCTAGACAATTATAATACATAATATGAAACAAATATTGTTCAGTTAAACAATAGATATATCTCTTGTAGAAAAGTAAAAAAAATCGTTTAATTATATGAAAACAAGTATTATTAGTTTGTGTGTGGACGCGTGTTGTGTGTGTGTGGGGGGGGGGGGGGTTGCTTCTATTTATACGGGAACGTATATCAAAGAATAGTCGATACACGATGCCTAACATTGTCAAAATTATTGTTTGCCATCTATATATTATTTGGTATAACCTATTTATTCTATTTAATGTCACAAAATTTTCTTCGTATACGGAATACTTAAGGTTATTATTTACTTTGTGGTCGACTTCAAAAGACGTGTATTGAATAACATTGTACCATTAGATATTATTTCCTTTCTGATTTAAATAATATTCAATTTCTTAATTTTTATTTATATACATATACAAATGCTTCTAAATTTAATTAGTACATTAAATCACAAATGTTTATACATTGAAAAATAATATAACAAAATAAACTTTTCTACATGTCATAGATGATATACCCTTCCACCGTTATGTTCACAAACATCATTCAATTCATATTTTTATTTCAGTTTCATAATCAAAATGACGACTTCGACGTTCACAATATGGATCGTATATTAAAGTCAAATCTGTAAAGGGTAATCTCTTAAACAATTTGATATAAATAGATAGCACCGCAACATCATACGCCACAATGTTATATCTATCCATTATTATATATTTACCTAAATCATTATCATCATCATCATCACAACCTATCCATAATCAATCACTGAACTTAGATTGCCACAAAGCACGATCATGGACTACTTGCATTTATCTATTTACAGCAAACTTGAATAGGTCGTCGCTCATACCAGAGAGTCGTACTACACTGCGACTGCCAGTCCGAGCTTGCCCTTAAAAAAACTTTTTTCCCTATCGGGTTCTACGAGCTGTATCGCGAGTCCATTGACACTTCAGCTTGCTAATCTTAACTATGTCGGTCACTTTGGTTCTACAATGGATGTCTACGTAAAGTATTCTATCACGCAGAGAAACACCATGCTATGTATATATCCCGTTATAGTGCTCACAACAAGAAAAGGTAAAGGTGTGACATGACAGGGATATGACCATTAGACATGATCTTCGTCTTGTCCACGTTTATCTTAACAGACACTGTTGAGGTCATTGAGCACATGTTCAGGTCCCTCAGCGATTATGTCATGATGAGTATGTCGTAAGGAAATTGAAGTTAGGCGATGTACTCGCAATTGAAGTTCGTATCCTTTCCAGTCCAACAGCTTGAAACCATCTTCCAACGCAGGGCTGAAAAGTTTCGGGGATATGTCTAAAACCTTTCTGTCGGGCCTGGCACCGTTGGTGGTAGCCGAGTCAGAGATTCTTAGCACTAAGTGCCGTAACCAAAGCAAGGGCTAGTAGGGCGGCCGGGGACTGAGGGCCATTCATTTATCACTCTGGTGGCGGGTTGTATTATTTATAACAACTAATTTATTGCTATGATAAAAAGTTCTACTATCAATTAACGTTTATCAATACGTATTTACGTATTATGTATGCACTAATGACATGCTAATCTGTGAGACTTTCATTGCTCATGCATATTAAGTTATTAATTTTAAGAGTTTTAAAGAGTCAGTGAATTGTTAATAATTCAATACGACATTAAACTAGCACAATGTCAACATGTTGTGTTGTTAACGAGTAATCGAAACGAATGGTAAACTCAGGGCGGGCGGGAGTTACCGTTACTTGTTAACATTACGCACGTTTTTATAATATTTCGATGTATATTTTAAGCTAAGGGAAAAAAATACGTGCGTCATAAATCATTGTAAAGAATATATGTAGGTGTTTATGGGCCGCAGTCATAACTTACCTACAGGTGATCTGTGTTGGGTGTACCAAACACGAATATAGGTCGCAAAAAAAATGATTTTTTCTTCTATGAATTGTGTCGTTCTTTTGTCACCCCCTTATTAAAAAAAAATACGACTGAAATGAAATACCTCTCTTCCAGTAATAGGGAAGTTCTTCTCTCATCGCATGAAGCACAGTAAGGGTGAGCTGTTATTTTAGCGCTGGTATTCTGTGAAAGCATTATTCTTACCCAGTCGAACCAATCCATTCATGCTACGTTTAGTCTTGCCGTACTCTATACCATATAGTAATATTTTAGACACCTTGTGACAGAATTTGAGCTTAGTCTAATGCCACCATAGAGTAGTGTTCAAGTTGTCCCAATATTTATTTTTTACAGGTACCCGACGGGAAACAACGATTTTTGCTCCAAAAAATTAATAATATATTTTGATCTATAACCATGATGAGCTTGTGCCGTAGGCATTCATAATTATAGAGGAACTCAGTCGTCGTCTTCTCTCAAGTGAAACGTATGCCCAATAAGATTGGAACAAGATTCAGATGCAATATTAGGGACGAAAATCGTTCGTCGGTTGGAAATCGAACTCAAGATCTACGGCGCAACAACCATGTACGTGGGCCACTACAATTCCAAAACATATAAAACCAAGAGACTTATGATTCTATTATACCCCTTTAGAAAGGAGATATCCAATTTGCTAATAGCAAAAACAGGTTGACTAGACCAAACTCACTCCAATACTACTGTATAATAGAAAACAATGTTTTTCTACGATGAGTAAGAAATACCAGCATCTACACTCATGAGCAAATAAATGGAGCACCATGCACGAGGCTCGGTTAACTGAGCGCCCTGAATTATAATTTTCTTTTTGAACTACTAAAGCTGTATATTTTGGTCGGCTGTAATGTAAACAAATGTTATCTTTTCCAAGAATACGCCCCAAAATCATGTTGTTATTGCTAATCACCATTTTTGGATGTTTACAATAGCGCTAATAAGGGTTGTCATGCCCTACAAAAGGTCATTTACCTGACCTACCCTTATCAGTTAGTCGTCAAAAGTCAAACAGTACATTTATCCCTTATTATTAAACAAAAACATCTATTGAGCGGTTGCCTTTTCGGAACAAGGCCAGGGTCAACAAGAGGTGGCTCTTGTGTTAAACATGAGAGCGATACCAAGAAGCAGTTTAAGCGGATGCGGCAGAAAAAGGTGCACATCAGTCCAAAAGGAGCTCGGAGAAACACGATGAGTGGCTGACCCCAGCTCATCGACCCGACTACGAGAACACGTGAACTGGACGTGAACTGTCGAACATAGGTCGAAGAGAGAGTCTATTCTCTTCTCAGATGAAAGCAGAGTGTGTCCCCATGGCAGCGATAGATGACAACGAGTCTACAGAATACCTAGAGAGTGATTCACCCTGTATAAGTGCAAATGTGGCATTTGGAGGACGTTCCTCAATTGTTTGCTCCTGTGTTGGCCTTTATCGAAACTAACGCCAGATTTGAACAACCGTTGTATTGAAGGGATCATGTAATTCGATGAAAACTTTGTGCTAATGAAGAACAATGCCCGTCCACATACTGCAGCGGTACTGTCTGTTCGGCAGTACCTGCAGGAGGTCGAAATTGAGTACATGGAGTGACCAGTGAAAGTTTGGGCTAGAAACCCTGCGCTTACTACGAGATCGGAGCTTCAACGTAACTCGCAAGAAATAGTGAAAAATCTTATCCGGTCTATGAAGAACCGATTAGAAGCTGTAATTAGGGCCAAGGGGGGTAACAATAAATATTTACATGTTTTTTATTATTTAATTTATGACTTTTGTCTGTGTTTTCTTTAGAGTGAATGTTTCCTTATTTTTGAGTTTATAACGAATTTTGAATATATATTTGTTTTTTTTTAAAAAAAATGGATTTATTAATATGAATATCACCACACACGCTAAAGCACCTTTTATCTAATTTAGTCAATAAATACATCTGTGCAATAGATTTTTTGCGACACTATTTTAACGGCGTGAATCAAACTATTGTTTATTGGCATTTAATTAATATATGAATTAAATACGTAGAAACTAAGCCCTAATAAACGAAATAAACGATTGATTATAACACTCGTTTGTCAACCATAATATCACGAAAATGTTATCTAATTATTAATTTTAATTAAACTTTAAAGATTACATTATATATGACTTGTTATGAATATCTCAACGTACAATTACGAAGACGTGGAATCAAAATTCCATATCGAGGATGAAAAGACCATATTATCATAAAAAATACGAGTTAATGTTTCACTCTTTGGGAGAATATTTACTTTACAATCTTTTGGTATATCAACGTTAGAAAAACAAATCCCGTCAATCTATCTCACATGGAAACGTACAAAATTGTTTAAGGTCCGTAAAAAATATTATCATAAAATTATGGACGTATTATATAAATCATTCCTAGTTCAAACATAAATGTAAAATAAACTTCGTAATGGCCTTAAAACAATTTTGAGCAATTTCCAGATGAGGCATTTTTTTATTTTCAACCGTCACTTACGATAAGTACATAATACCGAAAGTAATCAAAGAGAAATAAGTTTAGGAAGGAAAGAAAAATGAGCAAAACTCACTGCAGGGTAGGGCAGCATAATCCACCATACGCCTCCACTGCGAATTTTCAAACTTCATATTTATTCCAATTTTTTCTTAGAAATACAGATTTCCACATATCAAAAGTATAGTAAACCTATAAACTGTTGTAGGTTTAGGCGGAAGTCACAAAAATAATTACTGCTATCAGATTTGTTAAACCAATACATGAATATACAAACTTACAGACATTCAAAAAATTATAGATATGTACTATACTATGAATAGTTCGCAAATTCAAAATGGAATTTGTACCTAGATATTATGGTATCATCGTTTTAGTATAATGTACGAATTAAAAGATCATCTATTTAAATATTACATTCTATAATAATAATAACAAACATTTTCACCAAGTTGTACAAATGTAAGTATAGTAAGAAGAACTTTATTAAAACTAAGTTATGCGGTTTTATTAATAACGATTTGAAAATACGCTAGCAAATTGAACGGAAAGTTCATTTCCCTTTTAAGTTTCCCTTCGTACTTACCGTTTCTCCTTATTTTACAACATATTACCTCGAAAACAAAAAACCTCAAAGTATGAAACTAATTATATCGCATGAATTATATTTATACTAACCAACCTTCTGTAAACTTTATGTTTTATGAGAAATGTTCTAAAATGATATACATATGGGATAATTGAGGTTGTGAAAGGCTATGGAAACAAAATTTTATGCATGCAAATTGTGTTATATAAATAGTATATATATAGTATAAATTATATATATAAAGAATCAAAATCAGTTCATCTCAAAAGAGCTTTATCGTGTTACGTGTCCAAAAAACGGAAAACGTTCGCCACAATGTATCTATGTATATACATATGTCTATAATAGGTGTTTTTCTGAGAGACTATTTCAAGTGGATATACGTGAGACACTTGCACGAGGTTCGAAACACATATTATCGGTTGGGGGCTAGATTTTGGAGATATATATATATATATAAAGGTATATATGTAATCTTTTTTTTTTAATTATTATTATTATTTCATCATAATCATTACCTGAACTAATAAAACAAATGTATAATTATTGGTATTGATATAATATAGTGGCAGATTTGAAGAATTGTCCATATTTAAACACTAAGATCGTATGGTATAGCGACAATTTTCTTTAATAATTTTGTGTATGTTGTAGTTTTAGATCGGTGCGCGTTCTGCGCGGCGTTGTGGTCGCGCGGTGGCGGGGCGGGCCCACGACATGAGCGGCGTGCGCGCAGCCCGCCCCGCCCGCTATGCAGAGACTGCGCACTATATTCAAACGTTCACGAACGCCCACACCCGCCGACATGAAGACGCAGAGCAGCCTTGAGGTGCCCAAGCAGGTAATTATTTATATTATCAGAAGAATTATACTATACCGGATACCATATAACTAGTGACGATGAAGTCCATCTCAATTGTCAGCGGTAACATCTCATTATGACTTCGTGGTGAGAAAGAATGGAGGTCATGAGCCGTAAATATTATTTAGCGTCACGTGAACTGTGCGCTTGTATGGCGAAATCTTATTTCATGAAAATGTCTTCTACTATTGATCTCTATGACATCTGAGTATAATGAAAATTTGGTAGAACAATGCTACAGCTACTGATGTTTTTGGTTTGGCTCATGGAATGGCCTTCTCATAGTATACCAGCGCAGAGTTGTAGTAAATCGCAGCTATGGTAAGTGAGAGATTCAAAGAACCAATTACTGGCAACCTATCATAGAAAATCTTTCATTTCTTTATTTTGTGTTTAAAAAATGACAGGTTTTTTTGCATTCTTCTCTTAATCATCATCGTCATCACATCACATACATCGTCTACTACTGAACATAGGCTTTCCCCACGGCAATTATTCTCTTCAGTAGCGGGTTTAAACTACAATATTATTTAGTATTCTACATCTACTTGAAAATTCACTGGTGAGTATGAGGCATTAAACCCATCAAAAATATTAGTGGGTTATGTTTAAACCTTGTTCATAGTGTATTGTATAATTCATCCTAAAATTCTTCTTCAATTTATAAAATATATTTTGCTAAATTACAATGTGCCATATACATTTAATCATCATAAAACAATAAAGGAGAAACAAAATAATACCTTAAGTGCTTTTACAGCAAAGATTTTTCAAATGCAGGTGTAAAAAGAAACCTTCGGGACAAGACACTTTTAATATGCTTTTATATTATAAATAAACTAAGATTTTTATCTACACCATTTCTAGTTTCCACTATTTAATATCTTAAACAAAATGTATTTAATTTTCTTTGAAAATTTTATTAAATGTTGTATATTTTTTTTATATTACGGGGTGTTAAATGAACACACTGAATATCTCACGGTAAGTGATGACTGTCGCAGACTGTCTATCAATAGTTATCCTCAACTAAGGTTCAAAATACACATGCGTTTTCACCACTGAAGACTAATGAGGAATCCCGCAATACCTAAAATTGGGTCCTGGGAAACTGCGAAACACCGCAGCTTTTTGCTATGGCCGAGCTGACCCATTTTTAGCTGGGAACAAGCCGCAACTTTGTGTTACCGCAATTAAAAACTACAATATTTATACTTCATATACTCAAATTCCAAACTTTAATTGAGTAATATTTAAGTCATATATAAACTACGTTATGACTAAGTGGTTAGCATAACTAGACTTAAAAAGAAAAATGTAGCTACAATTTGAAGTGGACTTTTCTAGAAACTTTTACAAGCCAACAAAGAAGATAAGCTAGTATTTACGATGTTGAAGTTGAAAATTGAGAGCAAGAAAAGAAAACTAAGTTTATAAAAATATATAATTTGTCTATTTTTTATTCCTATATAATGATAATTTTAGATGTTTTAATCATAGTTTTGTTCGGCACTACCATTACATCAGTTTTAAAAACCACAAATCTTTCTAAAGGAACAGCGTTTCTCACCTTGCAAAATAACAAAAATATTTGTTGATAACAAATATTCAAATTATTATAATCATTAATATATTGTTGGAACATTTAAATCTTTAAAGTTATTCAAAATTTCGTTAAAAATAACGTGTAACACTTTATCCACGTTTTCCTTTAAAATACTGCATAATCTAGCTCATTAAGTTTCACTATTCCGTGAGTATAATAATTCACTTTGACATTTTTATACCGCTTTAAACACAACACAACAATTAGAACTTAACTCACTTCTACGAGCACACAATTCACTTTAGGTTAATAATCAAATAAGGAGATATATTTCTAAGACATGAAAAAAGCCCATCAGAATCTCAATTTTATATCGTTGTTTGCTGCAAGCATAGTTAAAAGTTCCTTAGTAGTTTAATTCTATACTAGTTTATCTAGATATTGTGAATACCATAAGTACCATAATGACTTACTAAGCAAATATTAGCTTAGCTAGCGTAGTTACAAGGAAAGTTCTCTCAAAAATAATAGATGCCACAAAGGGATTCTTTTTAAGCGGTAAACGCGCAAATTTGCATATAGTACGTGGGGTTACATTAGACTGGATTTAGTCGGCCCCAATCCGAGACTTAACAAAATCTCGACTTCAGACAAAGTTTATTCCGGCAATCGCTGACGTGTTCCTGAGAAATATAAGCACAACCAGTGTATAACGCATTCCCTATGCTGTAGTCTGCATAACAATAAATTTTATTAATTTGCAACATGTCGTTAATATGCAGAAGAAACATGGTAGGAGATAGTACACAGTCTTGGCGAACACCAGCATTGTCTGATTTGGAGTCAGATATTGCACCGCTTGCTAGGACCTTAATGCTACGGTTTGTGAGAAAACTGATGATTAAAGTTGGTATTTTCATAATTTCTCGGGAATCCCATAGAAACAAAGTTTCGAAAGAAGCGCTGTGTGGCAAACCTGATCGAAGACTTTCGGTACGTAAAGATAAATAAAAAAATTAAATTAAGAAACATATTTAAGTTCTTTGAGCTAACAGAGAGGAGAATTTTATATTTAGGTGGTAAAAGCAATATACATACGTCATTTAGGGTATGCCGCCTGCTAATACTTTTAATAAAATAATAAAACCACTTCACGAAATGAAATCTTAAGCAGTATATAAGGTTTGTACTATAAAAAATTGTTTTCATCATTACAAACCACAATAAGTGGATATATTCCATTTCGTATTAATAAAGTTTCATAATGATTTTTGTCTGCAACTTTTTTAAGCTTTCAATGCAAAATAATTCAAATATCTAAATATATATTATAACTATATATTCATATAGTCATAATATATATTATATTATATATATCCGTTGTTAATAGAATATTGCTTACGTATAATAAATATGTCTCGAATACAAATCCCTTCCACACATCAAATGCTATGTTCAAAAACACCATTATAAAGACTCTTAGAGGTAAGGTAAGGGATTACACTCCTTATCACTACCATCATTAGTTTCAAAGAACGTTCAAACACACACACACACACATTTACACACTTGCTGACGTAGATTAAGGTCCTTATAAATCTATTTAATTGTAAAGAATGTCATTGCCGTATAATGTACGCATAAATAATATAAATCTATAATAGATTGAATATTGCTTAAAGAAATTATAAATGTAGTTTTTAATATTGTACTGTAGATTTTATAAAATAAAATAAATAAATATATTTTTATAAAAAGGACGGAATATGCCTTAAAAAATTGTCTTTATGTCCAAGGTTATAATTATACATACGAGATAATTAGGTTGTTTGCATTCACCGCCCAACACGTAATAAATGAAAAAGTAATATTACAATCAACAACTTCATCGGTGCCGACACGGTGGGATCGTAGTATGAAATTAAAACGAACGCTAGTACTCCCACGGGTCTAACGTTAATCTACTTGGTCCTATTAGTAATTATCAACTTTATTATTATTATTATACACAATACACCGTTATTAAATCAATATATATATATGTATATATATATATATATATACATATATATATATAACCTAGTGCGGCTATAATTTCTGTTACAAATTAAAATGCATTTTTTATTTAATGAAGTAATGTAATATTATTAAAATGTATACCTACATATTTATTAATTTCAGCATAAAATAAAAAAAATATTCTATGCGAAAGGTGGCCCCCTTGGCTTTTATACAGGCCTTTAATCTGTTTGGCCACGACTCTATGGATTCACGCACAGTTTCCAAGGGAAATTTCCTCACTGCTTGCTCTAAAGATTATTTAAGAGACTCGCCGTGTCGTTTAGAGCCATATCTCTAAAACTGACCATAATTTGAAGTCTAAAGGATTGAAGTCTGGGCTAGAAGAGAACTGTGAGCGTACACTTTATTATTTTTCTTATTGTAGTGTTCTACAATAGTAATTTTTTTTCTTCGGACAAGAGGATATTTCTGTGCCTTTCACCTGCGTATCGCGACCGATGGCGTTTTGATCAAACCACTCTCTTTAATTGTAAAGATTGATTTAGGGCATGTCCTGTATATTGACGAAGAGCACCGAGTCAGGTCTTGTTTTATAATACGCGACAGAGTCCTAGCAGGAATCTCATTTCTCGCGATAAGATTATTTGCTTCCTAATGGGGTTTCGACAAATTCTGGCTTTAACAGCATTTGTAGTTCTAACAGCACGTGGCCACTCCGATCTTTCTGGTCTTCGACAGAGGAGGAGTAGTTGCATCTTTGATAATACGATATACGAACATACGACTGATACTAAGCTTTTGAAGTGTCTGGAATATGACCGACGGCTCTATATCCACTTTGTGCAAGGCGATCACTGCAATTCTATTTTCTTTAACACCCCATTCCATATTGTAATTTGATAATGAACACGAAAAAATATGTGAAATAGCGCAATCGAAAGAAGGTTTTAAAATAATATACGTGTTCCAAATTCAAAATAATTAAAAAGTTGAAAAAAGAAAAGTTTTTATGTAACAGTATTTATGACCAGACTAGTTATATGTATATATATTTATATATATATATATATATATATATATATATATATATATATATATATTATATAAATATAGCAATTTATGGTCATAAATATAATAATTTATTATTAAATGCATGTGAACTATTTGCTAAATAAAAACATTACATAAACTTAAACTTGTTCTTTAAGTCTTATCTATCTTAATTTGTATTTTACATTATATATAAGAGAATCGGCGAGCGATGGCCAGCACAGAGACAAAAGTATCTTGTCTAAAAATACCTGTACTTATAATTATTTATTCTGATTCGTAGTCGAAGATTAATGTTTATCTAACATAAACTCTTGAAAAACATTACAAATATAACAATTATAAAAAATAAATGCACAACATCCTAAGTGGCTAATACAAATTATTAATTTTTCTTAATACACTTCAATAATAAATAATTCATCAACTTTAGGAAAATATATCATACAATACTTTTATACAGTTTTAATATTTATATAATTAGGAAGTCCATATTTGATGTGATCGGGTTTCATCCCTCCAATTTTACACAAGGAGCTGAACATAAATTGCAGCAAAATTTTAAAGTAATTTGTACTTAATAGAGCCACATTGCAGCTAATGTAGCGGCTGTACGAATGGGTTGACTCATCCGTGGAAGAACCGAACCTTTACAAAACCAGGCCATCAGAGTAAAATATATTAGAGTTGCTGTGTTTCGCATAATAAGTTAAAGGAGAATCAATTACTATAATTAAGCACTAACGGTGACGAACCATTCATCTGCACCTTGATTTGTTATCGCGAACCGGACGAGAATGTCAATGGGCCGCATGAATATCTTACTATAATGTGAACTGTCGCCTATATTTTTTTTCAGTTTTTAATCAGTGTACAATAAAACTTATGGCGTTTTGCCGACGTTTCTATCGATATTCAAAATGTGAGACCCTATCTCATGATGGATATTTGTATCTAAAGTAGTAGAGCTACGCTCCAGCGAGTTTCTAGCTTCACCAGAAATAGGTCGGTGAGATATCCTAATATATATATATATATATATATATATATATATATAGATAGAGATATGTGATACCTACAAAGAAGAAAAGAAGAAGCACCAGATTGCCACTGTCTGTCGTAAGAGCTAGCTGCTTCCGAGTCCTCACTTTCCTGGTCGTCACGGCTTCGTGTGGTGGATACGGGGAACCGTTGCTTAAATACAGATGGTGGGGTATGTGATTCGTGCACCTTTCCTGGGAATAAGCACAGGAGTGCCAATGGATGATGATCGGCTGCCCGAATGCTCGATTGAACGACCGGTACTGATAGGGCGGTATGTGCATCAGCGTTTTTGTAACGAGTGCACACATCGTGGGCTTTGTCGGTACTAGTCGGACATAAATCGTCTTTTCCTCCTCAAAAGCGATAATTCTTAAATCTTTTCAACTCTTGTAATAAGGGATACAGCAGAAAAATGGATAAAAATTAGTAGTAGAGTGCACCGGCTGCGTGAAACCCTGTATTTTGAGACCGTCCCCTAAGAAAACATAAAATTGATATAAAAAATTATAATAATGCTTAGCTAAATATACTGTACTTCAGAGAACCTAATGCAAATGAAGTCATTGAAAATACTAAATAATTTCCTTACTTATGGTTTATTAGAAAAACACACAAAAATGTACAATACTCGTATATATTCAGAGGGGAACACCTCATAGCACTGAAACACCAATCTTTTTCTGTAACGAATAATTGATATTTCTTCACAACCTGACCTGAAGAATGACTATAGATGTTTGGGTCGTTTGTTTTGTATTAATAAATTAATACAACGTATATATAAATATATAAATCATTATTGTTATATAAATTGCATTGATAGATATATATATATATATTTTAATTGCAGAGATATATAATTTAAAATAAAACTGACCCGTTTTTTACCGATTTTTTAGTCAAGATCAAATATTTCGAACTGGCGACAGATTTATATGCTTATGATTATGATCCGAGCTTCAGCTGTTTTTGATTTTGTGTTTCATTGCTGGTTTTTTTTTTAATTTTTTGTTATTTTATGAAACTATCGTTTCATTTAGCTGCAATGATATGATGGAGCGTAAATAATGCTAATAAAACGTTTTAATTATATGTTTTTTTTTAATCAGGATCGATTTTTTTTTCCGTCCCATCACCAAAGGTGTCATTAGTACTACCTATCATCTTCGTTTTCGGAAGCGGTCTCCTAATGCCCAGTATAGCTTTAATTTTATTTTCACTGCAAATTGTTCTGACGTCATGCCTATTTCATTACATATAGCTGGCATATTTAATTACACTTGAAGAGTGTTTCTGTTACCCAAGGGTATCGTAATTAGTCAACAATGTCAGTCTCAATACTTAGAAACGTCAGGTATTATAAATACCATCAAGGTCGTGCTTTCATGCAATAAGCAAATAATACTAAAGATAGTAAATAAAAGTTGAACTTTCATAAAATTGACACAATGACAAATGTGGCAACAGTTAACCTGATAGTGAGTGACTTCTGGGATCAATACCACGCGACCCGAAAACTAAAAAATATTGTTATATTTTATTTGACAATGGTTTACCGATTGTTTAGTATTCAAAATTGGATACAATACAGCAATTGTTGTCCTCTATAGATCCCCTCATTTAATACAACCGAGAGGTTTAGAACGTCACTAGAGACCACCACCGCCAATCTCAAGAATATTGAATATATAATAATAATTGGCGATGTCAATCAATAGAAGAAGTTCATTCCTTTTTTGCCACCATTTCCAACTAGCAACCAAAATCCAATCGACTAATTCGAGCAATAACAACAAGGCTGTATTACTATACCTAGTCACTCACTACACTCCCTCGCATTATTACCCGCAGGCGAAAATTAAGTTGGCTCTGTCATTCAAATCTAAATATATAAAGAGCAATAAAAAGTAGGATGTAATAAGTCCATAGTAGCTAAATAATTAGGTGGAGGATCAAAAATGCCAATATAACTAATAGATAGAAAAAGATCTAGAACACGGTCCATATTATGGAGAATATTAAATTGTTTCCAATTTGTTGACGTTAAAAAATTATAAAGATGTAAATCAGCCGAATGGCTGGTAGTAGTACTATGAGAAGCCATAAATCCATAATGGCTAATTTCTTGCCACAATCGTTATGGCACTATAAAGTCGTCATCGATAAAAATTTGTTCTCTATTACTATGTGTGAGATTGATCTGATTAACTATCAAGGCCTGTCCCTAGGTCTCCACTGCCAACACTCACCAATGAGTCAAGTAGTTCAGAATCATCACCAGCTGAACGACCATAATGTAAAATAGCTGGTGCTTCTCTAGGTCCCTCATGAGCAGCAGCAATTCGTAATAAACTTTATTTCTTGAGAGCATGGATGTAAAGGCAACAGTAGGGGCCTAGCCTAGCCTAGGTTAAAGGTTAGGAGTACCAAAAAACACGCGTAAAATTACTATAAATTCTGGAGTACACATCGTTAGCACAATTGGAGGAGGAGATTACCTGGACCACTTGTATACTGTTACTATTCGCTTGTTAACTATAAAAATATAAATATAATTTTTGCGTAAACAGTAATTTTCAATCAAATTTCTAGAGTATTATTCTCCACTTGTATTATACTATTTTAATAAAATATATTATAACACAATGTACCTCTGTAGACAGATTTGGGAAGTCAATGGATGCAGGTGTATCATCTTTTCTTTCGTACCTTCTTTGTCATGGTTCAAAAATAGTATTTTAATCAGATCTATTGGTGTTAATGTAAATACCATTGTTTTATCATCACCAAATCAATATTAATAGAGTGGAAATAGAACTTGTGTTTGGCAGTAGTTTCCAATTATAATAACTAATAAAAACTGTACTATAATAGAACTGCAAATATTTAAAATTAAAAACATACATGACAACATTTCCCGGAAAATCTCTAGGAATGTGGAAAAACTACTGTATAAAATCTGGTGGATTTTTTGGTGTTTTAATATTTATACTTGAAGTTCTGTACAAATTACATTTCCAGCTATAGCTATGTAATAAAAGGGATTTCAACTAGTTGAAGTACAAGCGAGAACGTACAAATATTGTTTTTAGCAAGAATACTTCCCCATTTTTAAATCCCTATTCTTTGTTTGTAATATGAGAACAAAAGATACGTGCACGTGTAATAAAAAGCACCATCATATTTGGAAAAGTATAAAAATACTATCTTACTTTAAAAGTAAGATAGTATTATTGTCGATTCAGGGCAGTCGCGATGTTAATTTATTAACTTGATTTGTATTTATTACGATATATTTAAATTCAATTGAATATTACTGTATCTTACAGGATACCAGCTAAAATAGTAACATAACACCGCTGTGTTTCGTAATAAGGCATCTTGAATCTATGTCGAAGGTGGATGCAGATATCGTGGGCCATTGTCTTTACTTAGTATCAGGTGAATTTGAGCTCATTTGTCACCTCTTATATAACTAAAAAATATATTGTACCGTAAAGTAGACTACTTATAAATAAGACCAATTTGCCCAAATAATAATGCACCTAATATCTTTTACCCCAATCATATACACAGTTTAACGACTTTTGGTATATTGGTTTTACGTTGCTCCATATAGGACTCATGCTCTAAAATCAAATTACCTGTACACGAACCTGTGCAGTAGGGTGTTTAAGTCTACTCCACTATGTGAGGCATTAAGTGCGCCCTTTGTAACCCTTTTGTAAGGTGAGACCAATAAAGTTTAAAATAAATAAATTGATAAAAATATTCTAATTAAGTCCTCTTTTTTAAATATTATAGGTGGGAAACGAGCAACCAGCCCACCTGATGGTAACTGCTCACGAGATCAGAGGATTCGAAAACGTTGCCGGCCTTTAAAGAAGGCTTTTCTTGAAGGTCCCTAAGTCGTATCGGTTCGGAAACACCGCTGACGACAGGTGATTCCACAATCACAATGTATTTGTATCTTGATTTCTTAACGAGGATGTATGAATGTAGGCGTCATAACCCGCAAGGGTCACTTACTATTACGTGAACTGAACGTGTCACCACTGCTCGCGAGAGAAAAACGAAAAAATAAATTTAGATTCAACTAACATTCTTTGTACAAATATTAACAAAATCTCAGGGCTTGTTCATTTCATTCATTATTCCACGCAGAAATTACAATTACTGACAATAACAAATCGAATTACTGATATTACATCCTGATTAACCTTACATAAACATAGTCCCATAATATGCTATATTTGATATAGCATTTATATGCTATATAAAATGCCAATACATAAGTACGCTAGATTACTAATTATTTTTTGTTATTGTTATTAATTATTTGTTGAATTTAACAGTATCCGTGGACAAAAAACTAAGGAAAAGCTTATATTTAATGACTTAAATTCTCTTTATATAATTTGAGAAAGCTTGTTACTTCTTCTCAATGAATTTTAGTGCGTGTAGTAAAGAATTGTAATATATTGTGTTTTGTGTGCATTGTAATATTATTGACGTTTGTGTGATACGTCTTCACGAGGTACATTCTTCAGCAAGGACTAAATCTCCATTTAACATATTAATATATAAAAGAATAACATAGTGTTGGCGGCTAAAGGGTAATTCTTGGCATTCGAGGCCATCAAGGCGCATCACATATGGCGTCGACATACACATAAGTATAGGCATACTATGTGTCCATTTATTTTATATGTAAAGTAATAATTTTAGTGGTATGAACATAATTGGTTTATCCTATTACACATTGTACAATATGGAACAGCTATACATTGATTAATGGAAAGAATTAGCGAAAATGATAATAAACATGAATAATACATATTTATATTATAATATAAATATTTCCGCAGGTCGAATATCGTCACCAAAGGTAATAATCAAAATGTGTGGACAAAATAACAGAACCGATAGATCGAAGAATGATACGACACTTTTTACATGATACAAGTGCGAGTTATGTAAAAGACACACTGCTGTCAAAAACTAAAACAAAGGTAACTTCTCAAACAGGAAAGGACCACACCTCCAAACAATACCAGAAACCCGTCAGCACGTAAGTGTAAAAGACCGGAGATCCTGTAAGGGATTGTAAGGTGGAAGACCCCAAGGATCAACACAGGACAAATCTTCAACTTTATTTCTTATTACGGCTAGATGTTGGTGTCGTGACGCAGAATTACTTATATTACCATTACGGGAACTGTGTACTCGTTTGTTTTTTTAAAAGAACTCATACGTACTCATAAGTATTAGAAGCTATAATCGTTTAAAAAAAATATCTATAACCGTTGCATTTACGCAATTGTAAAAATACAACAGGCCGACCCATTCATGTTGTAGCTAGAAACTAGCTACATTTTAAAAGTTTATATCAATTATATTAACAGAGATCACGTAAATATGAAAATGGTATTGTTATAGAATACAAGCACATTGTACTCATTGTTAATTTATAAAAATTGCTCATTCAGACATCGCGTGAAAAGAAATCCTATTTTCAATTCTAATTTGCCAGCCGCATAAAAAGTCGCTATTCAAATCGTCAGCGGTAAATAAAGAAGGTTTTTCTAAAGCCTTTTACGTCTGCACGAAAGGCATTTCTATTTTAGTCTTATATGAAAAGATAGCTGTGGCTACCAAGAACTGTTTTACGTACAATAACGTAAATATCAATTATTCGTCAACTAATGTAAAAGTATAAGACCTCGTTTTTAAAATACTGTAAAATTTCACCTTATACTTGCGTAAAGTTGAGCGCTGAAGTTCCGTATGTGTGAAGCAAACCGAAGAACCCTAACAAGCCAGTACATCTTAGTTCTCATCTGTCTTACCTAAGACAGTATTGTTGTTGTTAAAGTACTGTTCTTATTATTATTTATTTTGTTATTAACCGATCGGTGGTTAACACCACTCATATTATACATTTACCTTGCATATGTTTATATCACCTTTTTATCACAAGGTAGATCTGTATTCTCAAAAATTGCAAACCATGATGGAAAAGCTAGCTGTTAAACAATTGAGACTACTCAATTACTCTAGCTCACTACTACTTCATGACAACGACAGACAGTCGCTAAATTAGAAGAGGTGCGAATGGAATGTCTCCGACACCCACCATATTCTCTGAACCTTGATCCAACAGATTACTACTTTTTTTGGAATTTGGATGATTTTGCAAGGAAAAAAATTCAATTCCGATGAGGCAATCCAAACCGCTTTCAAAGATTTTATTGATTCTCGCTTCTAAAATTTTTTCAGCCACGAAATCAATGATTTACCTGTAAAATGGCTAAAGTCCATAGATAATAATGGTACCAATTAGGTATTGATTGATTAAATATATCATTTCGTAATAAAATCGTTTTTACTTTTCAGGCATAAGGCATAATAAACAAAAAAATTGACGAAGGAGAGCAATCTTAAAAATAAACGTAATTATTAATATAACATTAAAGACCCGACCTCTTATTTTAATTATATAAATCAAGAACTAAAAATACTTTTAAATTACAATTATCTTACATATACTTAACGGAAAAAAATTGAAGAAATAACAGTTAGATAATAAAAGCATTTTCTCAGTAGTAAGAATGAATAAAAATCTAAACGCAACGCTGTGACCCCTCTGGTGTTGCAGATGTCCACGGGCGGCGGTAATCATTTACCATCCAGGATACCTTCTTGTTCGTTTGCCACCTATCTCAATTAAAAAAAACCTGGTATCTGATGAAAATATTTATTAATAAATGATTTTTTTTTCTTCTTTTTTTCGGGCTGCAGGCCACTGTTAGCCCGAGGGCTTTTACAGTTTCACCGGGTTGAGAGGTGACCGAGCGCTAATGGCACTCAGCCGAGACCTCTATATATATGTAACCAGCACAAGGGCTCCCGAGAGGGAGCCTCGGCTTGGACCGTTACCTTGTTTCGCGAGAGCGTCTGACTCGAGGGTGCCCGAGAGGGCCGAACCTCCGCTCGGTCAGTTTCTTCTGACAGAGGATTCTTTAAATTCGCTATGATTATTAGCTATCCGTACCACCACTTCGGAATGCGTGAGCGCTGGAGAAGAAGTGGCGCAAGAAACTCCAGCGACGCTTCTATCTGTATGGACTGGAGAGAACCGACCAGTGACATGGCGGTATCGCGAATATCCTTGTTTGCGACGCCCTCGCCGTCGGCGGGGGCGATGTGAGGATGCAATGTACGTGTGTTGTGTTTTACGAAGGGCTTGGGCCCTGGTGGTCACGTCGTCAGGGTCATCGAGGGCGTGCCTCGGTCTCCTTCGGACGCGGGTGAATCTGTGATTCGCGATGGGTATGTAAGTGGCAGCACTTACAATCAAGGGGTTAAAGTGTGTGACGGCAGAGTCGAAATATCGGCGGGAAGCCTGCTTCAGGTACTGAACTATGGTCGGCAGCTCAAGATCTATGTGTAGATTTTCATTACGCAAGAACCACGGTGCACCGGTGGCCTTGCGCATGAAACGATTTTGTAGCGTCTGGTTTGAACCCAGACACATAGAGGCCGGTGTCATCGGCGAAAAGGGCTCTAGCTCTACACCGCGAGTGCGCGGTATGTCGTTGGTGTAGAGTGTGTATAAAATAGGACCTAGGACGGAGCCTTGTGGTACTCCGGCACAAATAGGGTGAACCTCAGAGCCCGTTCCCTCGACGTGGTAACGAAAGGTTCGATTTCGGAGAAAGTCTCGTATGATAAGTACGAGTCGAGACGAGTCGTATTGTGCCAGACCTTGTCGAAAGCTTTCGCCACGTCGAGGAAAAGTGCCCCAGTTTGGTAGCCTTGAAGAAATTTACTGAGGATGTGCTCCGTGATGCGGTGCACTTGATGTGTGCATGAGTGTTGGGTTCGAAACCCGAACTGCTCATTGATTGGTAGCCCTCGGGACAGCATGAAGTCCTTGAGGCGGGTTAATAAATGAATACAATCTTCTATTCTTGTAGTTTATTTTACTTGATTTAGGACGATAACTGGGCTTAATTCTTAAAAGAAAAATCAAACCAACATCTAATATTATTAACGTCAATATTAGTAAATATGCTAGTAAAATGAAATTTTATTTTAGATGACAATGCCCTCCTGGCTGTTTCTTTTGATAGTTACTAGATGATATCAAATTCGCAGGATATATTATAGTGTCTTAAATAAAAAAGTAAGCAAACACAAAGGAACGCACGTCATCGTCTACCCTAGTTCGACGTAACGCTCCATGCGTTTGGAAGAAGACTTCGTTCCAGAGATATGCGTGGGCCTTGTAAATAATACGCCTAGATCAATAAATACACAACTTTTTACTCGTAGCATTCGAACTCGCAGCGCTCAGACTACTCAATAAAATGAAAATTCTCCAAAACATCTGTTCTTCTGTATGCGCTAAATTTTGAGACACCAATGGGGTGTTTTTTAAGGAATGCTAGCAGCGCAACATTACTGAGCTTAAAATGCTCGTGCTAGGAGATGGTTCATGACAATAGTCAAATGACGGATTCGAACGTACGACCATAAATTGCCCAGACCTTACTCTTAACCATTGTTACCGACTATTGACGCTTCGGATGACTTGTCACGACTGATTGATGATAGGTTAGGATAGGAAGATTTACATTTTCTTTATTACATTGAGAGTAACATTTGAGAAGGAATCATAATGCAGATGCGTTGTCACCCTTGACGACTGAGATAGAATGCCTCGTCACCAGTAATAAACGGTATAATACGCTAGTATTCTGTGAGGTCGTGGTTCTACCTATTCATTCTAGAGCTAGAAACAAATTCCAATGTAGCTCTACCACTGTCAAAACCTCGTGTTTCTTTCACTCACTAGACGAAATATAGCAGTGCATACTGGTATTGCTTTATTACCATGCAAGCGTGATCCTTTCCCAGTAGATGGGACCTATGTATGCTACGACTAGTTTTAAGGTGTATATCCTATATCATAATGTCGACATCCGTGACAAAAAAAAACGGTATACTTTGATTCTAGTAACACTGATTGACTTATAAAGTAAACAAGGGCTCAGTTCAAAGTTTGTTATCACACTACTATTAACCAACGTAAGTTTTACCACTGAGCAAACTGCACATTTTATAGTAGCTATGATCAAGAGTAGTTAAATATTAAAACTACTTCAGCCGAGTCTCCTCGAACACTCTTTGAATGTAGTCATTGTTTACTTTAAATGACAAATATGGTACCAAACAAACAAACAGCAAATCGGCAAGTAGGTTTAAAGAAGTAAGAAGATATTTTCCTGACGAATTTCTTATAACTATTATTGCGTTGAATATAAAATAAAAACGTTTAATAGCAACACAATAGTTCGTCCTAAATTACTTATTACATAATTTTTTTTTATGCATAAATAAATCTTTTAAGAATAATTATAAAAAATAAAAACAAATATTCATGGAATTTTTTACTTTTTTAGTTCACTTACCTTTCGTCAAGAGGCTGTAGAACTATAGAAACAACTTCATCGGGTCCTTGGTGCTGTAGTGGAGATGGCGATTGCGAGGAAGTTAACGCAAGTGCCTTATAGCGACTTTGTTCAGCGGTTGGTAACACAATATCGACTGATCGTGAACGTAAACCAGTTCCAGGCACTGTTAAAGAATCACCGGTACCACTTAGTTCTTCCGCCCGTCCGCCGCCTGATACTTTTGAGAAGCATGAATCAACGGAGGCAGCACGATCACGTTTTAATTCAGGCACAGCTAAATATATATCATGGACAAAGGTATCCCTGGCTGTATCGTTCGCATCTTGTTCCGAAGCACGCACATTCTCAAGGGAAGTTCCAGTCGGTTCAACGAAGAATGCCTCTTGTCTAGATATTGATTTTCGTCTTTGCGGTAAAATTGGTGGTTCATCGATTGGCGGTTGTAGTTCAAATGACGGTGCTCCCGGTGATGGTGGGGGTGATTGCGATGGTGATAAAAGAGTTCTAGGAGGTGGAACTGGTGCTAGCAGAACTCTTGGGGAATCTCCTTCACTTTCATCGTCGTCGTCATCGTCTTCAGCTGATGAGGAGGCAACAGGTCGTTCAGGTGTAACACGTTCTTCGCTTTGGCGTGCAAGCCATGTCTCCATATGACGGCAATGGACACATGGTGGCGGTGTGCCTTTTCCAGATCGACGCCTTGACCAGAGTCGTGGGACCTGGGTAAATAAATAAATTTATCAACATTTTTTTTTCTAAAGAAGTTTGAAATTTTTATGTACAATATGATGTATTTAAATTACACACTCATAAAATTATGTCTAATTTTCGTTACAAAATTCAACGTCCAGCATCAATTAACAAAAGTGTATATGGTAATACTATGAGATCTATTATTACACTATTACGTTATTGTACATTTAGATCCAATTTAAACAAAATCTGTTCGGAAGCTCTAGCAAAATTTTGATTACTCTCCTTCGCTTTGTTTCTAATTCCTGTACTGCTTTTAACTTGGTAGTAATATTTTGATAATAAGTAAGTCTATTGTACTACATTTAATTTAATTTCTGCTACCATAATTTTACTTAGATTCTTATTGTGATTTCAATGGGTAGAAAGTCGTACTCAAAAAAATGAAACTATAATAGTTTTTGTTTGTTCTTGTTATAGGTGGTTCTACTTATGATCATACTATATTTTTTTTATCAAATTTTAGTTACATTTCATTAAACCAATTTGGGGGCGGCAAACAAGAGTAAATTTCATCTGATGATAAATAATTCTCGTTGATCCGATAGGAAATCATAATTCAGATTTGTATGATGACAGTATTGTCACCTCTTACGACGAAGGCAAATACCTTGGTACCGGTACTACAAACTCTTCAATTTGTTTCACCCTACATATGAAACACAGCAGTATTATGTTCACGTTTGTAATTTGATATATCATGTCCCTTCTTGATTGACCAAAACTAATGCTCGTGCATGTTTATGGCTTTAGCGTGGCTTAAAGTAACGTTATTATTTTATATTAATCCAAAGATTAAATATCTACACTAATTAGTCCGTTACCTCAAGATATGTGCCAGAGTCGTCGGATCCAGCGGAATCGAATGAGCGACTTCGCCCACCATGTTGAGGAACCGCAAGCAATGTGCTTGCGCCAGAACCGCGTGCAGCTTCCAGTTGAATCTCATCGAACGAGGCAGACCGCACCTAGGGAAAACAAAGAAGAAAACAAATTAAAAATGTGATCCTCTAATATCGCCAACAAATCCAGGTAAAGCATACTTTTGTAACATTGCGTAAAGTTGTAGTCCTTCAAAATACCGAAGTGTTTGCAAAGTGTTTACCCAATGAAACTGTGTTTGTAACGAGAATTTAATCTTAATTTTAAAATCTTAGAAAAAAAAAATGTTGTTTCGTCTTCGCAAGGTTTCTTGGAAAAACATTTTAGATACTTTTGTTGTTTTGTATAATACTTTAGACATTACTTAAGAACCAAAAGTTTAAATGTGCCATTAGAGGGATCATCGGGTCATTAAGCCCTCTTGAGTGTGACCAAAATGCTATCGAAATCAGTTGATTAGGCGGGACTACAGAAAACTCCATTATTTATTTAGGACGTGATAATGAGATCGGGAAGGACCAATTGTGTTTGTGGACGGGCGAATTCACAGTTAGTAAAAGGAATTCTATGTCATCTAGTTACCTTGAACCATAAATATTAATGATTCATTCTAACTTCAAGTAGAATAAGCGTGCGATGGACACAAAATTTTATTCAATTTTAGAATTGTCTGATATTTTTTTATAAAGCGTATAAACACATATAGTATATCTTCCTGCATTATTTCTTTTCTTTCATTATAAACTATTAATTATAGCTCAATGGTTTGTGTATTATTTCAAGTTTAATCTTAATCTTTCAATTTTAATCTCTAATTTCGTAACAATATTTTATACTCATATGTTTTAGGTGTCCTTATTCGGCCTATAGAATAATGATCAACAATTGTTTATTTACACCTGACAAACTTAAATTCATTTTTTTTTATGATTTTTGATCATGATACCGTTCACTTTAATAGGACATATTTATTTAATCTATATCACACGCACAATATACGCCGTACTCTAAATAACATGAAGTGAATTTATAAAGTTATCATTCATGAGTTTTGTTATATACAACCTTTCATTGGTGTATTAATTCATTAAAAGTACCGTCGTTGAACTTGAAATATCAATAACATTTATTAAATGATAAAATTATTAGATATATTTGATTAAATTTACACTGTCCAAATAAATTTGAGGAGTTATTGAGGCGTACATTAAAGGTTAAAATTTGAAATTGAATTTGGAACTAATATATTGCAAATAGATAATTTTTTGCGGATTATTCTGGATGTATGATAATTGAATAGAATTATTGTGTCACACTACTTCTTAAAACATAGTAGGACTCTCCCCGAGAAATGTACTGGGTTTTATATAACATAAGCACCCTGCCTGGATTTTTCAAACCTTTAAGTTATTTATGTAAGTCATAAGTCATTTTCCTAATAACAAATTAAAAATATGATCCTCTAATATCGCCAACAAATCCAGGTAAAGCATACTTTTGTAACATTGCGTAAAGTTGTAGTCCTACAAAATACCGAAGTGTTTGCAAAGTGTTTACCCAATGAAACTGTGTTTGTAACGAGAATTTAATCTTAATTTTAAAATCTTAGAAAAAAAAAAATGTTGTTTCGTCTTCGCAAGGTTGCTTGGAAAAACATTTTAGATACTTTTGTTGTTTTGTATAATACTTTAGACATTACTTAAGAACCAAAAGTTTAAATGTGCCATTAGAGGGATCATCGGGTCATTAAGCCCTCTTGGGTGTGACCAAAATGCTATCGAAATCAGTTGATTAGGCGGGACTACAGAAAACTCCATTATTTATTTAGGACGTGATAATGAGATCGGGAAGGACCAATTGTGTTTGTGGACGGGCGAATTCACAGTTAGTAAAAGGAATTCTATGTCATCTAGTTACCTTGAACCATAAATATTAATGATTCATTCTAACTTCAAGTATTCGATGGACACAAAATTTTATAATTGTCTGATATTTTTTTATAAAGCGTATAAACACATATAGTATATCTTCCTGCATTATTTCTTTTCTTTCATTATAAACTATTAATTATAGCTCTATGGTTTGTGTATTATTTCAAGTTTAATCTTAATCTTTCAATTTTAATCTCTAATTTCGTAACAATATTTTATACTCATATGTTTTAGGTGTCCTTATTCGGCCTATAGAATAATGATCAACAATTGTTTATTTACACCTGACAAACTTAAATTCATTTTTTTTTATGATTTTTGATCATGATACCGTTCACTTTAATAGGACATATTTATTTAATCTATATCGCACGCATAATATACGCCGTACTCTAAATACCATGAAGTGAATTTATAAAGTTATCATTCATGAGTTTTGTTATATACAACCTTTCATTGGTGTATTAATTCATCAAAAGTACCGTCGTTGAACTTGAAATATCAAAAACATTTATTAAATGATAAAATTATTTGATATATTTGATTAAATTTACACTGTCCAATAAATTTGAGGAGTTATTGAGACGTACATTAAAGGTTAAAATTTGAAATTGAATTTGGAACTAATATTCCTGCAAGTACATAATTTGTTGCGGATTATTCTGGATGTATGATAATTATTGTGTCACACTACTTCTTAAAACATAGTAGGACTCTCCCCGAGAAATGTACTGAGTTTTATATAACATAAGCACCCTGCCTAGATTTTTCAAACCTTTAAGTTATTTATGTAAGTCATAAGTCATTTTCCTAATAACAAATTAAAAATAAACGTGTAAGTCGTTCTTATTCTATGATAGGTTGCCAGTTTTTGGTTTTTTGGTTCTTTGAGTTATTGAGACGTACATTAAAGGTTAAAATTTTAAATTGAATTTGGAACTAATATTCCTGCAAGTACATAATTTGTTGCGGATTATTCTGGATGTATGATAATTATTGTGTCACACTACTTCTTAAAACATAGTAGGACTCTCCCCGAGAAATGTACTGAGTTTTATATAACATAAGCACCCTGCCTAGATTTTTCAAACCTTTAAGTTATTTATGTAAGTCATAAGTCATTTTCCTAATAACAAATTAAAAATAAACGTGTAAGTCGTTCTTATTCTATGATAGGATGCCAGTTTTTGGTTTTTTGGTTCTTTGAATCTCACTTACCATAGCGATTTACTACAACTCTGCGCTGGTATACTATGAGAACGCCATTCCATGAGCCAAACCAAAAACATCAGTAGCTGTAGCATTATTCTACCAAATTTTCATTATACTCAGATGTCATAGAGATCAATAGTAGAAGACATTTTCATGAAATAAGATTTCGCCATACAAGCGACAGTTCACGTGACGCTAAATAATATTTACGGCTCATGACCTCCATTCTTCCTCACCACGAAGTTATAATGAGATGTTACCGCTGACAATTGAGATGAACTTCAACGTCACTAGTTATATGGTATCCGGTATAGTATAATTCTTCTGATAATATAAATAATCACCTGCTTGGGCACCTCGAGGCTGCTCTGCGTCTTCATGTCGGCGGGTGTGGGCGTTCGTGAACGTTTGAATGTAGTGCGCAGTCTCTGCATAGCGGGCGGGGCGGGCTGCGCGCACGCCGCTCATGTCGTGGGCCCGCCCCGCCACCGCGCGACCACAACGCCGCGCAGAACGCGCACCGATCTCAAAACTACAACATACACAAAATTTATAAGACAATACAATTAAAGAAAATTGTCGCTATACCATACGATCTTAGTGTTTAAATATGGACAATTCTTCAAATCTGCCACTATATTATATCAATACCAATAATTATACATTTGTTTTATTAGTTCAGGTAATGATTATGATGGTAAATAATATTGCTAATTCTAATTGAAACTGCTTACTTTATTACCATTAATGATACTCGTATGTATTTGTGCCGTTATCGACATTATTAAACTTAAAATTGTCTTGTAAAGAAATCACAATACAACTTTTAATACACTTATATTTAAGTTTATTATAGCGTAAGGGCTCTAATACTGAAGCAATTAACTAGTAAGAACTGAACCAGATGTTTTCTCTACAACAGTATAACATAAGTTATATACTTATGTTATCAATTTACTGTCGATCACTTTTAAATTTACATATCCTGCCGGGCAAAAGTTTAAGACACACAAACAACATAATTATACATCAATTGTAATAAAATCCTATAGGATAAATAAAAGAAATGCGCATCTGCATATTCTATTGTTAGTATTGAATATTTAAAGAAGTCATTCTTTTTTTTACTTTCAAGTTATTGCACAATAAACATCTATTGTTTTCAAACACCGACAAACGATGCGCTAGAGCCAGGTGGTAGAGTCGTAATAATATTTTTATAATGTCCTCATTACTTTATTAATTTGTACTTTATTAAATTTAATTACTTTGCTTTTGTTATGTTTTGGTCGATAATTAGGATTATTAGCTCCTGAATACACTTGTTTCTGACTTATTATTACCCGAGTTTACTCGGGTTTGTTCACAGACAATCTCATTAGTCTAAACTTGTGGTAGAGTCACTGTTGAAACAGTGAGGACGTCATAAAATGGGAAGAGCTCGAGAAATTAACAGTGAAGTGCGTTCTGCCATAGTTGTTTTACATAATGAAAGCAAATCCGGACGTGAGATTGCTTCACAACTGAAGTTATCGATGACTTGTGTTCATGGCACAATAACTCGATACAGGGAGACAGGCTGTTTTCAAGATCGTTCACGCTCGGGAAGGCCGAGAGCTACCTCCTCTAGTGAAGATAATTTCATTGTTGTTACCAGCAAGGAAAATAGACGCTTAACAGCACCAGAAATCCGCGTTGAAGTAAACAAAACCCGAGTTAAAACTTTATCATTGACTACTATAAAACGGCGACTGAGAGATGCGAAGTTGTGTGGTCGCATTGCCGTTCGAAAACCTCTGCTATGGCCACAAAACAAGAAAAAATGGATGCAGTGGGCTCTTGCTCATCGATATTGGACTGAAGAAGATTTTAAAAAAGTGCTTTGGACCGATGAATCCAAGTTTGAACTATTCGGTTCAAAACGTAGAATTTACGTTCGACGCAGTGCCCAAGAAAAGATGATGTCAGATTGTGTAGTCCCACTTTTTTTTAAACATCAGCAACACTAGACGGACCGCAAATGCATTGCTGGCCTAAAAGAAAGGTGTTTTCCCTTTTCTTAAAGGTCCCTAAATCGTATCGGTTCGGAAACACCGCTGATGACAGCTGATTCCACAAAGCGTGTGGCAGGAAATTTTGCAAAAAGTGCACAGTGGTGGATTGTCAACCATAGACATGAGTATGATGAATTTTAAATTCTGTCGTGATGTACGATGTTAAAACTTAACCACTGAAATGAATCCGAACGACTCCTCAGAACACTCCCCATGGAAAATAAGGTAAAAAGTGTAAATATATGCAACATCTCTTTGCGACACCATTGAATCAAGCTAATCGGAAAGTACCTGGTCATCAACTATTGTAGCCTCTCACCATTGAATAAGGGCAAATGGAAGAAACTGGTACTGGGGTGCCCCAGCCCAGATATGAGAACAGTATTCCATGTGAGGCCGAACTAGCGCTTTGTAAAATTGCACACAGTGGGCCAACATGAAGTACTGTCTCTCTCAATCAAATCAAAGCATGATCTGCTTAATTGAACTGGACTAAATTGGACTAGACTGGATTGACATTGTCGGCCCCAATCTGAGACTTTGTTTAACAGAATCTCGACCTCAGACACAAGTTTGTTCCGACACTCATTGACGTTTTCTTGAGAAATATTGGCGCCCCCCGTGTACAACCATACCAATAAATATTAAATATTATTAATAACATTATTATAATATAATTATTATTAATAACATGTGATTGATATGCTGAAGAAACAACGTAGGAGATAGCACACAGCCTTGTGGAACTCCATCTTTCACTGGTTTGTAGTCGAAGCATGCACCGTCGACCTTGATGCTACGGTTCCAGAGATAACTGGTGACCCACTTTCATAATTTCTCGGAGCGCGTTCAAAGAAGCGCTTTGTGCCAAACCCGACCCAAGGCCTTCGCTACGTCCAGAAAAACCATCGCCTGCATCCATCGATGAGTCAAGTAAACCAGTAAATCACCAGCTGAGCTACCCCAACGAAAGCCGTACTGGCAGTAGCTAACCAGCTCTGTTCCTCTTGATAACTCATGAGCTGGCAGTTTACAATGGATTCCATTAGTTTCGAGGACAAGGCCGTAATAGCAATAGGCCTGTAGTTGGACGGATCTAAGTGATCACCTGTTTTAGGGATCGAGTGAACCAATGTTGTTTTTCAGCAGTTCGGGACGACTCCTTAAAAGTAGGAGTATCAAAAAGGACGCGTAAGAACCGGTGCCAACTTTGGAATACACGTCCTCAGTACAATTGGAGGTATACCATCAGGCCCACTCAACTTGTGGAAGTCCGGGAAGAGAAGTGCTTTACGCACTGATGTCTGCAGAAATTGGACATTCAACATGGTACTCTCAACCGCAAGGTGATCAGTGGTGAGTCCCCCTGTCGTCAAGAGTCGAGTTGAATGCAAAAAGAAAACTTAAAAAGTCGGCTAACTCCTTTGCGTCATGAGCCAGCGTTTCCAGAACCAGAATTTCTGTCAGCCAAAAGATGGCTGACAGAAATTCTGAGTTTGCGAGAAACTAAACTAAATGCACGGGTTCCCGAATTGAGACTAACTAGTCTTTCGCCAATTTGGCCAACCTGCTCAGACTTGGCATCTGCAATAATTATTTTGTAAATCCCGGAGACACTTGGTACTTTTTTCTTAATAAGATGGATTTTGCATTCCGTGACGATAATGCATCTGCCCAGGGCTGGTAATACTCCTGCTTAATACGTTACGCTATGTTACAGCGACCAAACCAAGAATTTCATCCCCTCAAGTACCTCATTGGAGGCAGAATAGGCAACAGAGTTGGGATTATCTAGTGAAAAACAATTGCGCACCCATGGGTAGGATGCAAAAAAGGACCGCATCCCATCCTAATCCGCAGATCTGTTGTGCACAACACATGGCGATAACTTGCAAATCTCAAAGGACACGTGAGAGGCACCATACTCCAAACCAAGAGCGATCAAACAATAGTCCGATGAGCCTAGAGGGGCATCAACGGAGACTAAATAGTTGTCGGATGAGAGATCAGTAGAAGGTCCAACAGGGAAGGTGTATGATCCTCCACGTCTGAAACCTGGGTAGGTGAACTAACCAGTTGTGTCAGATCATTTGCCAATCTCCTCGCATAATCGGTTGTACGCGATCCAAGCCATTCGGCGTGGTGAGCGAGAAAGTTGCCGAGTATTACGATCGCTGCGTATGGGATGGGTTATTGCACGAAGTCTGTCGCCATTTGGACAGTCAGCCGAAGTAGATATCAGCGTTGCGGTGATAAAAGCAAGGCCAGCTTTATCGTCTTGAGATAGTAGTGGATGGCGTTAAGGTTGGAATGCCGTATCCTTTTTTCTCCGTTTGCCCCTGGCAGGAAGGCAGAATTTTGCCCCTCCCCCACCCCCTATGCGGGGCAGCCTGAGCATACACGTACAGGAGCGTAGACACCCAGTGAGAGAAACTCCAAAACCGAAGTTTCTGGTTTCCTGCTACAGTAGATTTTTTAAATTGGGGTGGACCTCCGGCTACCTCAATCACTGGATGAAACGCAGAAGTGTATCACACATCTACTTTACATCGGTATTCTGTGGCGGTTATACATCCCCGGTCGAGCCCATTCGTGCAACAACAAAAGCTGATACTTGGCTTTACCACCTTCAGTACCTAAGCAGATATACAGTCCAGATTCTACCAGTCTAAGCAGATCGTAAAGAATAACAACAGTATTTTAAATATTAAAACTTCTGTAAATACAAATAGTATTAGTACAGTTTTCCATTAATCAACATCATTATTTACGACAAGGGCCGTGCAGACTTTGAAAACCTTTTGATAGCTTAATTAAATGAAGTGCTTCTACGAACCTCTTAATGTCACAAGTCTTAAGTTTCAAAATGACAACAATGAAGCACAAAGTTAGTAATTTTGATAAAATAATTAAAATTCAATTACTACTAACATTAGCTATTAAATGTAAACGTACTTACAAAATATGAACTTGAACTTTATATAAATGTATTATTAGTCTAAGGATTATTATTCATTACAATTGTCGAAGTATTTAAATTTCAAAATTTTAACTAACGGGATTACTAATATACGTTTAGATGTAAAATATAAAAGTGAAGCATTAGGTTTATACATCGGTCCAGCTACTATATGATTATTCTTTAAATATTATAATAATGTCACGGCTGATTGGCGGACTGTTTACTTCCTGTATTTTATTAATTATTAAATACATTTATTATACAACGTTGTTACGTAACAGATATTTGATTTGTTTTACAATTACAATTTCAACCATTTATTTTCTTCTCTTTAGCAACCGTGCTAGGTCTTAGACCTGTGTTACAGCTGCTAAGCCCCTCCGGGATGAAGTTTAATTTAAATAAAACTTAGAATTACTGTTACATTAAAACTATAGATTAATTAAAGAAAAAAGAAAGAATATCCCAATAAGGAAGGTAGTACTAAATTATCTTAGTTTAAAATCGTACACACAAAGTATAACTAGTCTAGTGAATTAACAATACTTGTTATATCATAATTGTGTGGTACAAGAGAAGGTTAAGGGCGATTTATAAAAATGTTACAATAATATTTGCTTAACTTAAATTTACAATACAAATATGTTTGTGGTATATACATAAAGATAGATATAGATATATATTTGTTGTTTGTAAAAACATTTCATTCACATCCCGGATAAAATTTACTTATTTATTTTTAGTAAAGTTTCAGTATCCTCATACTTCAACGACATTAAATAACTTGTGAGTACCTGCTTACATTTGTAATGAGTAAGTGTATATATAGTGATGTCATTACTTATTCTTTTATATAGGTAGGGCCCCAAAAAACATATATGTCTATGAGCATAGGAGGAACAAAATTTTTCTGGTAATATGATTCGGTCTTTTCTTCTTAGATTCAGGAAAATATTAAAATCTGGTCTGCAGACTGAATGAGTCCTTAGTACAGAATTCAAAATAAACAATTGGCGGACCGTGAGTACCTTCACTTCAGAGAAAAGCTGTGATGTTGGAAATGTATAGGGTTTGTGAAGCATAACCTTTAACAATGCTCTCTGTGATCGTTCGACTGGCAAAAGTACCACCCCAGACCTATACACAGTAAGCCAATAAAGATTGGCAAAGAGCATAGTAGATGGTTTTAGAAGTTCAGCGGGAATATGCCTTATAAGCCCGAAAATAGGTAACAGTTTTCTTATTCTACATTTTAAAGAGTCAATATGCTCTTGCCAATTAAGAAGGCTATCGACAATAATACCGAGGTATTTAATGGATTTAACCCTCTCCAAAGTTGTACAGGCACATGTTAGAGATGACCAATTACCACATCTATGTGCCCTGACAGGGATTGAGTCAAATGTGCGTTTTGGTCAATAAAAGACTTAGTGAAGGTCAGGTACTTGGTCTTGCTTAAGTTCAACGTTAATAGATTTCTTCTGAGCCATGACATTACTTCCTCAAGTCCAATCTCCGCTAATTTAGCAGTTTCTTGCCAGGTAGATCCTTTAATTAGTAATACAGTGTCATCGGCATAGGCAATGACTTTGCAATTTCGTATTTTAAGACCATAGAGATCGTTAACATATAGAAGAAACAAGGTTAGCCAAAATGCTACCTTGAGGCACGCCATAATTGATATACGTCAACTCACTTTTAAGTCACCGATTTTCACTTGTTGTCTTCTATTTGATAGGTAACTTTGAAATAATTTTAAGGATGTATCTCTAAAACCCATCCTTTCCATTTTGCTAAGTAGAATCGACGGAGACAGTGTCAAACGCCTTTGCGAGATCCAAGAATATTCCTATGCATTTGTTATTTTTATCAACTTGACGGACAACAAATTCTGTTAAAGACTGTACAGCATCTTCTGTAGATTTTCCATTTATGAAACCAAATTGGTTTTCCGAGATTATATTAAATTTAGCTAAATATGATTTTAGACGATTATTTAGTAAACGTTCTAATATTTTCGATAAAGCCGACAGAATAGCCAACAGAGTTGGGATTATCTAGTGAAAAACAATTGCGCACCCATGGGTAGGATGCAAAAAAGGACCGCATCCCATCCTAATCCGCAGATCTGTTGTGCACAACACATGGCGATAATTGCAAATCTCAAAGGACACGTGAGAGGCACCATACTCCAAACCAAGAGCGATCAAACAATAGTCCGATGAGCCTAGAGGGGCATCAACGGAGACTAAATAGTTGTCGGATGAGAGATCAGTAGAAGGTCCAACAGGGAAGGTGTATGATCCTCCACGTCTGAAACCTGGGTAGGTGAACTAACCAGTTGTGTCAGATCATTTGCCAATCTCCTCGCTTAATCGGTTGTACGCGATCCAAGCCATTCGGCGTGGTGAGCGAGAAAGTTGCCGAGTATTACGATCGCTGCGTATGGGATGGGTTATTGCACGAAGTCTGTCGCCATTTGGACAGTCAGCCGAAGTAGATATCAGCGTTGCGGTGATAAAAGCAAGGCCAGCTTTATCGTCTTGAGATAGTAGTGGATGGCGTTAAGGTTGGAATGCCGTATCCTTTTTTCTCCGTTTGCCCCTGGCAGGAAGGCAGAATTTTGCCCCTCCCCCACCCCCTATGCGGGGCAGCCTAAGCATACACGTACAGGAGCGTAGACACCCAGTGAGAGAAACTCCAAAACCGAAGTTTCTGGTTTCCTTCTACAGTAGATTTTTTAAATTGGGGTGGACCTCCGGCTACCTCAATCACTGGATGAAACGCAGAAGTGTATCACACATCTACTTTACATCGGTATTCTGTGGCGGTTATACATCCCCGGTCGAGCCCCTTCGTGCAACAACAAAAAGCTGATACTTGGCTTTACCACCTTCAGTACCTAAGCAGATATACAGTCCAGATTCTACCAGTCTAAGCAGATCGTAAAGAATAACAACAGTATTTTAAATATTAAAACTTCTGTAAATACAAATAGTATTAGTACAGTTTTCCATTAATCAACATCATTATTTACGACAAGGGCCGTGCAGACTTTGAAAACCTTTTGATAGCTTAATTAAATGAAGTGCTTCTACGAACCTCTTAATGTCACAAGTCTTAAGTTTCAAAATGACAACAATGAAGCACAAAGTTAGTAATTTTAATACAATAATTAAAATTCAATTACTACTAACATTAGATATTAAATGTAAACGTACTTACAAAATATGAGTCTTGGACTTTATATAAATGTATTATTAGTCTAAGGACATTACAATTGTCGAAGTATTTAAATTTCAAAATTTTGACTAACGGGATTACTAATATTCTTTTATATAGGTAGGGCCCCAAAAACATATATGTCTATGAGCATAGGAGGAACAAAATTTTTCTGGTAATATGATTCGGTCTTTCTTCTTAGATTCAGGAAAATATTAAAATCTGGTCTGCAGACTGAATGAGTCCTTAGTACAGAATTCAAAATAAACAATTGGCGGACCGTGAGTACCTTCACTTCAGAGAAAAGCTGTGATGTTGGAAATGTATAGGGTTTGTGAAGCATAACCTTTAACAATGCTCTCTGTGATCGTTCGACTGGCAAAAGTACCACCCCAGACCTATACACAGTAAGCCAATAAAGATTGGCAAAGAGCATAGTAGATGGTTTTTAGAAGTTCAGCGGGAATATGCCTTATAAGCCCGAAAATAGGTAACAGTTTTCTTATTCTACATTTTAAAGAGTCAATATGCTCTTGCCAATTAAGAAGGCTATCGACAATAATACCGAGGTATTTAATGGATTTAACCCTCTCCAAAGTTGTACAGGCACATGTTAGAGATGACCAATTACCACATCTATGTGCCCTGACAGGGATTGAGTCAAATGTGCGTTTTTGGTCAATAAAAGACTTAGTGAAGGTCAGGTACTTGGTCTTGCTTAAGTTCAACGTTAATAGATTTCTTCTGAGCCATGACATTACTTCCTCAAGTCCAATCTCCGCTAATTTAGCTGTTTCTTGCCAGGTGGATCCTTAAATTAGTAATACAGTGTCATCGGCGTAGGCAACAACTTTGTAATTTCGTATTTTAAGACCATAGAGATCGTTAACATATAGAAGCTAAAATGCTACCTCAACTCACTTTTTAAGTCACCGATTTTCACTTGTTGTCTTCTATTTGATAGGTAACTTTGAAATAATTTTAAGGGTGTATCTCTAAAACCTATCCTATCCATTTTGCTAAGTAGAATCGGGAAGGAAACAATGTGAAACGCCTTTGCGAGATCCAAGAATATTCCTATGCATTTGTTATTTTTATCAACTTGACGGACAACAAATTCTGTTAAAGACTGTACAGCATCTTCTGTAGATTTTCCATTTATGAAACCAAATTGGTTTTCCGAGATTATATTAAATTTAGCTAAATATGATTTTAGACGATTATTTAGTAAACGTTCTAATATTTTCGATAAAGCCGACAGAATAGAAATAGGCCTGTAGTTGGTGACACTGTCCCTATCTCCGCCTTTATAAATAGGTGAGATCAACGCAATTATGAATATGTCTGGGAAAAGGCCTGTGTCAATACTTAGGTTACAGATATGAGTAATACAAGGAATTAGTATATGTTTAGCAGATTTTAGTACTTGAGTTGGAATACCATCAAATCCAGGTGCTGAATTTGATTTTAGCCCATTGATTATGAGCTCGATTTCAGATGAATCTGTGGGCAATAAGCCGAATGATTGACGTTCATATTTTAAATTGAATCAGCAGAAACGGATTTTCTACTAATATGATTAAACAGAATTTCATCTGCAAGATTCTTTCCAATATCAGTAAAAAAAATATTTATGTAGTTGATAGATTCAAGTGGAGTTGATTTTAAATTTAAAAGATTATTATTATTAGGTAAATTACCATCACCAAACTTAGCAATATTTTTAATAAGCTTCCACATTTTCTTACTGTCCTTTCCGACACTTTTTATTTCATTTCTTTCGAAATCTGCCCTAATTTTTTTTAATAACTCGCCACAAAAGTTTACTTCCTGTATGTGTGTACCGTGTCCCTAATACTGCTCACACATGCATTACATCGGAATAGGGAAACGGGATAAGGGACGACGAGTGTGTCTGTGTAAGCGAAAATGCTTACGGTACTACAAAAATATTCTGTGCAGTTGATGTCATCTGGCAATAACCAGAAGATGCAATGAGGGGGAAGATACAAGGAAGAGAGAATTTAAAAGAATGAAGATACAAAGAAGAAAATTTTGTGTTACCTAATCTCTTATCCAATTATATTGGCTAATGTTCGACCCAATTAGATTTTCATTTTAAATGCATCATCATTATCATCACAAACTACCTGTCTAAAATGGTTTCACTATAAATACACATAATAAGGTTGGTTGATCTACTTTTTTCCTAAACAGTTGTCTATGGTCTTAGGATCTTATTCTAGTGACAATTAATAGAAATAATGATAGAATGAGAGATGAATATTATTGACGACGAACGACAATTAATATACACAGTTGACAACGCAACTGCATTATGATTCCTTGTCGAGGATGAATGTAGATGTCATGCGTCGCAGGAGTCACGTACCATTAAGTAAACTGTGTACTCAATTGTTACTCTCAATTTAATAAAAAAATAAAAAATCCATGTTATAAGCAGATTAGATTATTAGGCTATTGACGTTTAATTTTTTTTATTTAATTTACACAGTAATTTCTTTTAATACTAATTAGATGTACATCTATACAGATAGCTTTTATACATACTATAGGTTTATATATATTAGCCTATTTGATAACATTAATAAATATTTACTATTCTCACGAAAAAATTATATTACATAATTAATACGCAGCCATAGTCACATTCATAGAACATATTCATCGCTTAATAAGTAATGAAAAACTGCCAGAGCATACAAAAGGAAACTTTGACATTCTCACATAGGGAAGTTAGTTTTGGGCTAATAAACTTTAATACGAAATAAATATGTGAAGCTTTAACAATGCCTACAACAAATAAGTTTTCACTTGTACTTCGTAGGGTTGTTCATTGTTTATTTTTTCTGTGTAATTTTGAATAATATCATGGTAATTTTACGCGGCTATTACAATAACGTTTTTTTCATTTTTAAGCTTTTTGATATTGTAAATAAAATTTTTCAAAAAGTTCTTGAACGTGAACTTACCGTTTTTTTGCTAATTATTGGTACCTTTACTTACGAAAATGAACACTTCCATTTCTGAAATATATGTTTGAATGATCAATCAAGTGATGAAAAAACTAAGACCCCAAACAAAAGTAGAGAACTCGAAGAAGGCAAACAGGTCATTTGAAAGCTCGTCCGAAACAGTTTGCCGACTCATTAGTGTGACAGCCTAGGCTCTCAATGCACTAACCGTATTTTTATTGTCGATCTTCATTACAGATTACTTAACACCCTTTTAACAACATCAACGTTTATCGTAGCATTAATATATAACATATTGCTTTACTTTTAACTTATTACAGAGTAGAGCTACGCTTTAGCTTAAACCTAGCTGTAACTTGAATATGCTCTATTGGGGATGGAACACTCCGTTACAGAATACCTCCCGGGCACCCTCACAGGACATATTATGAAATGTAGCATTGTGCTGATGTGTTTCGTAGCATGAATGTGATGCGAAAACCCAATAACTTGTAATGAAGCATTCCATTTAATCACTCAGAGAAACGAATATGCACTTCGTTGAGGATGAGTGTAGGTCCTTATGAGCTGCAGTCATCACTGAAGACTGCACTGCAGACATCAGTACGAATCTAAGTTATTCAATATATATTTTTAATAATAATCTATACTAGCTTATTTATATTTAATAAAGTATATAAATTAGAATAGTGCAACGCATATTCACACAATTTTGTTTTAATGACATCGTAGCAATTAATATATAAATTAACTGACATAATCCATTCGTTAAGATGAACATCAATCAATTACCACTCATTTCATAAAAACTATATTTAACTAAAGAGAAATATATACTTAAAGAGCTGGTTCAGAAATAAATATTTATTGCTGCAAGAAATTTTATTTGCCATAGTTCCGAACGAAGGTAAATAGATAAACTTATGAAAACAGATGCTATTGTCTAAGAGCCTCGGACTGAATACCTCACATGCCGTTACTGCCGTCACAAAACCTGAGCAATTCATACATTTCCTATAATCGTGTAAGGAATGTTCTCACAATATTTTATTCCCTGTGCCAAACTTGTTGTTCCTTTTTATTACTAGCAATGTGATTAAATTATTAATGATAAAAAAAAATTATATTATACAATGATATTTAAATTGAATTTGTGTATTTCTAGCTAACCGTGGAAAGTCAGCGTGTGACCAACGTAATGTGCTTATCAACACGCCAGCATTTTACCTAAGCTAGTGAGTATTGACAAATCTTGCAAACAGTATCAGTTTTTGTCGACATTCTTAGCAAAAACTTAGGACACGTAACATATAGATTATCTCGCTATTATTATGCGTCCTTGTAAATTTCAATTAAAACAACATATGTGTGATATTTACCTTCATATGTGTAATATAAAGCATTAAACTTTTGGCTATTTAAACTTTCTTAACAAGCAAACTAACCGAAGGAAAACTAAACATACAAGAAAAGTACCTATGTGTATATTTCTCGCATGTTTTGTTGATAATGTGAGTTTTAGGAAATTTCCTTAAACTTTCTTAAGGGCAAAAGTTTCTTGGGATTAAATTTCTTTACAACAGATAAATTATTTTAATAAACGCACGTTAGTACCAGTTAAATAATTGTTCGGAACCAATAAAATCAAATATCAAATTCTTTGAAAAAGTTCACGAACGTGCGCTTGTGTTTGCTAAAGTGAAGCGCCATTAGCAGAATAATGTTTATAAGAATTGTCATTTCCCACGGTTTGACGCAAGTACTTGACGTGTTCTTAACTCCGCGTTTACCGTTCTTGAACATATCACACAGACGTAGGCAAGACCTGGACACAAATATTCACCAGCATAGGTAACATGCTGGCATGTTGATGAGCACATTACGCTGGTTACACGTTGGCTTTCCAAAGATCATAGTCAAAGGGCAGTCAAGCGTCACAGGCTAAAATGAAACCTGAAATAACTTGCAATAAGGTGATACTGTGTGTATGGTGGATCGGAAGAGGAAGATAGAGGAAGAGAGATCGATCATGAACTTTTACCGCCGGCAGAACCAATGATTCGTATCTCTACTGCTAACAGGTGATCTGACTCAAGTAAGAAATGGATGGGATTATGTCACTACCTATAATATGGCAACAAGTTATCGAACAAAATTGCATATATATATATATTTATATATAAATATTATAATCAAATGTAAATAAACTGAGATAAACAATATCTCATATTTGTATATAAAATACGAAAAACTTTTTCTCCGACCCATTACATACTCTTCAACAGATTATACCGAAACAAATAAATAGCGTGTGGACTACAAGAAAGACTTGGATTCTGTCGAAATTTGGACGGTAATTCAGCCTCATTTTGCAGAACCAAATTGATTATCAGTACATCGATATTCTGAGGTACAGGAAGGCCACGATGTCTGTCCGAGTACATTCCGAAAACATGTTATACAGGGTGATGACATTTCCCCAACACTCTTCAACATTATATTGGAGGATGTTTACATGTTGCTGGACTGAAATAGTTAAGTTTTTAACATCAACGGCGAGTACATCATCCAACTTCAATTTACCGACGATAAAGTCATCTTGGCAAATCACAGAGGGACATCACCATATAATAACAAATTATATTAGGGCTAAAAAATATTAGGGATTATAATAACAAATGAAAACTATTGCCATGAGAAAAATACTGCTCAATGAAAAAAATACATTCTCATTTCAGAGGGACGTGACAGATACAGGATGGCCGAGTGTTACAAACTTCCGGTCCTGCTTACGCCAGTTCACCAAATAATTGAATTTATATAACTTATTTATATATGTTCCAATTTTGTTAATTAGGATTTTTTTTTTTCATTTTTCATTTCTATTTACATTAGTTTCCAAACAGCAAACAATTAAAACGCCTCCCACCTATCGACTTCCGGTGTACTGAGCATTGATTTAATAAAATGTTTGTAAACGGTATTTGTCTAATACTATTGTTTACTATTGCTACATTTGTACGGTTAATGCTTAAACCATTACGATCACAAAGGAGTTGTATCGTTAATGTCACTTCAGTTGTTGTTTGCCCGTCATAGAATAACAAATTGCGGGAGAAGATTCTGCCGGCTTATTCTGTTAAAATATAAATTGTTTTACTGCGAGTGTTGACTGTTATTGCTGCTACCTCAAATCACCTCTTTTTACACTATTTAAATAAACGGACCACCACACTCAAAATGGAGGGAAAAATTTGTCAAGAGATCACAGACATCCCGCTGCTTAATCATCACCATCACCATCGCAACTCATATAGTCCACTGCTCAACATAGGTCTCCCCCACAGATTTTTACAGTGGTAGAGCTACACTGCAGTTTGTTTCTAGCTGCATAATGAATGGGTCACCTCTACCGGGGTAGGACCCCGTCCTCACAGAATACCAGCGTAAAATAGTTTCGTCTGGTGAGTGTAGGGATCCGGAGACCTTAATGACTGGTAACGAGGCACTCCATCTTAGTCCTCAAGGGTAACAACGCATCTGCATTAGGATTTCTTGTCAAAGATGAATGTAGATGTTATGGGCCGCAGGAATCACTTGCCATCAGGTGAACTGTGTCCTCGTTTGTTACTATTAATATTTTAAAGATCACTAATCCTTTGATTCACGAGAGAAACATCGAAGATCTATAGCTCGCTAAGTGAGTTTAACGCTTCTTGGTTCCATAGGACATTACTGGAAACTAGCAGTGAAGACTTTTGTATGTAAACGTTGAGGGATATTCGACGACAAGATATGCCACAGCTTTCTGAACACTGCTCATCCCAGTTGGATCCGTTGATTGACCTCTGAGTCGAAGTTGAACATACCTAACTAGACTACAACAGAATATTTTATACGAGCTGGTATATCATTAATATAAATTGGGAACAATAAAGGGCTTAGTATGTTACCTTGAGGTACGCCTGCGGAATCGGTCCCATATTTTAAGAAATAATTAAGCTCACTGCTATATATTCAATAGCTAGGATGTTAGTAGCTGCAATGGTTTACCTCCGATGCCAGCCAAGCCAAGTTTTTTAAAAGTAATTTGATCCACAAAATCAAAAGCTTTAGTCATATCTTTGTACAATGCAGAAATAAGAACGAAACAATAACATTAAAATATCAGTCCGTTCCAATATTCCAAAAATTTACTCAATGTTTAAAACAACATAACTAAAACTTTGAAATTTTCCGATCGTTTCCATCCATTCAAATTACACCCTTTGTATATTTAACATCGATCGTATAATTGTTATTTAGTGTTATTACCTAACTTTATTGAATAAATAATTTACCTCCTTTAAAAAGTTTCTCTTTTCACCTATAACTTCAATGTTTGCCAACGATTCGGAAATTATTTAAATTATATTATTAAACTATATATTTCAATATTACTCTTCCATGATACCATGAGCCATCTACCTAAAAATGAGCTGTAGCGTGAATAGTACGGCTCGTTAAGGGACACATTACACTTTTACATAATTATTTGTCACTAACTGTCACAACAAACAATTGACAGCCTAATATTTAAAAAAAAATATCACAAATGTATATTTATATATATAGTGTTTATTGTAATTAATGTCCTCCGGGTCGATTTTGATCATGGCACATGTTTTGGTTATTAGGAAATAATTTTAGAGGCATAGCATGTATTATAGCTCCCTGTGTTTGCTTGAATAGTAAGTATTAAGAAGCACGTACCCTTCTCTAGTCCGACGTAATGCGTGTGTCGATTTAATGTAAAATGGGGTTTCCCAATTTATTTTACCTTTTTGGTTTACATCGAAGTAGCTTGTGGTCAAAATTATACCACATTTAACCTCCTTAACGGCAATGTACACATAATTTTAATACAAATAATTGTATCACATGTATGGCATAATACCTCCCAAATGCTATAAATTTCATTCCATCCCTTTTATAATAAACAGAATACATAGATTATGTAATAAAAATATCTTGTTATATATTTTTGTATTTTACATTATATTATTTTATGTACATTCTACCCCAATCTGAGACTTTGTTAAACAAAGTCTCAGATTGGGGCCGACATAACATTGTCCAATTTAACCCCACGAAGACACAAATTTACGCGTTTACCGTAAAAAGCATCCCTTTGTTGCATCTACCTTATTTTGAAAACACTCCCCTTGCTCCGATACTAGTTGACGTACAACTAGTATCGGAATCCTTGACGTTGCCATATCGATCAACATTCAGTTCCGCGATCACTTGGAAAGTAAGTAAATTGGCTTCTAAAAAACTGGGCGTGCTTAATAGAGCGAGGCAGTATTTCATGTCGGCCTACTGTGTGCAACAAAGCGCAAGTTCGGCCCCACATGGAATACTGTTCTCATCTCTGGGCCAGGGCACCCCTGTACCAGCTTCTTCCATTTCAACGGAGAGCGGCTCGAATCGTTGATGACCAGATACTTTCCGATCAGCTTGATTCACTGGCGTTGCGAAGAGATGTTGCATCTCTTTGAAATTTTTATCGAATTCACTATGGGGAGTGTTCTGAGGGCTTGTTGGGATTAATTCCAGCCGCTGAGTTTAAACATCGTACATCACGACAGAATTCAAAATTTCATCCTCATCATCTTGATGGTTGGCAATCCACCACTGTGCGCTTTACGCAACATTTCCTACCACGCACCACTACTCTATGGAATGAGCTGTCGCTGGCAGTATTTTCGAACCAATACGACTTGGGGACTTTCAAGAGAAGAGCCTTTCTTGAAGACCGGCAACGCATATGGACTCCTCTGATGTTGCGAATGTTCATTGGCGGGGGTAATCACTTACCATCGGGTCAGCTGTTTGCTCATCTGCCACCTATTCTATAATAAAAAAAATATTCGTTTATCCCACTGGTCGTGGGTACTAAAAAAACAAATAAAACTAAAACTTATATGACATCTATGTGGGAAGTATGTATATGGTGAAGATGTTAGTGTGTGACAAAGAGTAAGAGAAATAAAAGACGAGGGAGTGTGCCGCAAGATGTGAGTGAGATAGGATGCATGAGAGAGCGAGAGAGGGATACGGAAAAAAAATGGCGAAAATTAGAAAGAAGTATACACAGGTGTGGGATTAATTGCTAAGACTTTTAAAAGTTTCATCAAAATAAATTCAGTGAATACTCAAGATTACTTTAATCATTTTATCATTTTTTTTCTGGGTAAGAGTTCCCGTAAACCAATGTCATCTGTTCCATTTTGGTGTGAACAGATTTTCTATGCTTGGTAAGGAACTGGATTACGACGTGATACTCGATTTTTTCCATATTTCACACGTTCAAAGACTAATTACATAATTATGTAAATCTTCATATTTATACTAATTAGGAGTTGCTAAGCCCGTTACGACCTAAAACAGATCATCCCAGATCTCATCCCCCTTCAACCCTACTATTCCACGAATTTAAAAATGCACGTATTTGTTCCATAGCAGTGCAAACAGATGTGGCACAAATTTAACTTTAATTAGTGTCAACATATTTTTTAATTATAATTACTACCATAAATCGTCAATAGTTTAATGGCCACGGCTAACGTATATCGTATACTTATCATCGTAATTTTAAATCCATCATTCGACTACTGTAGTATATCGTACATCTATTAGTACAAGCATTTTAAACTTAATTGTAGTACCCACGGCGTACCTCAAGACGTAGTTTAAATGTACGAAAACTTGGTAGTCGGGAAGTAATAAATTGATAACATAGATACTAGATATTCTAAAAAATTGCGTAAAAAAACTACAACTGCAACTGACCTTAATTAAGTTGCCAAATCAAAGCGTCCCGGTTTTAAGATATCTGTATATTAATGCTTCGACTTCATTAATGTGTGCTGGTCTCGCGTTAGATACCGAGCTGAGCGACAATATTTGTGGAAATATTGTTCCTTGGCTCGGAGTCGGAGATTTCCAGGTCTGGGTATATTTCTGTGTACGTCTGCGTTACTGCACATTCCTCTGATCTTATTGCGCATACATCACATCTGATTTGGGAAATAGATGACGTGTGAGTGTCTCTGTTTGCCAAAATGCATGCGGCACTATAATATATCCTGCACAGTTGATTTCGATTGTAAGATATCGCCGCGGTAGAAACGGACCAGGAGAACATCCACGGAATTATGTACGGCAATGTAATATATATTACACACGGTGTTGACATAATTTGGTAATATTTAAAAGATAAACCCACCAAGGATTATAATTACCAGATAAAAATTATTTTTAACCTTTTAATACTTTATGTGTAATGTGCGAAATAGTAAACATAAAGCAGAATTTTGAAATAGTACATGTTTTACATATCCATTGTTTATTGTTTTCACGTATCTTATACCTTACAATACTAACTGGGTCATAGCGACGCTTGCCGGCTTAGTCTCGACGTCGACCATAATACACTGCATCGGCATTTTATCTAGAGCACAAGGGCATGTCGATTCTCAACAATAATAGAAACTAGACTGAAGATCTAAAATACAAAATGTAACACACGAAATAGCATTGAAAATTGGCAGCACTACGCAATACGTATGATAGTATATAGTGAATATAAATCCAAATACCGGCCAATTGAGGCAATGGAACACAGACGTACAGAGTGATGTACCTATTTTGTATGTCGAGTTTCAGTATATACAAATCATATTTACCATGTGAACAGATTGTAGACAATAAAAAAAACTAAACACTAAATATAAAGAGTAAATAAAAGTACATATATCATTACACAGTAGTTTTATGTTCTATCTAGTACTAACAAGCTACGCCCTTTACCTTGTACTATTGTGTACACGCAAACTACTGCATGTTGTATACACGCAATCCTAGCTCCTACGCCCTACGTCTAAGTCCTAGGTCTACGAAGACAAAATCGATACTTTCGATACAATGTTGATTACGCCGATGCGTTGATAACGATGTCTTTTTTTATTTCATTGAGTTAACGAGCACACAGTTCACTTGATGTCCAGTGATTCCTGACATTTCTCCCATGACATCTACATTCATAGTTGACAAGGCACCATAATGCAAATGCGTTATCGCCATTGAGGATGAAGGAGGAATGCCTTGTATACAGTTATAAAGGTCTCCGGATCCCAACACTCACCAGACGAAACACAGCAGCATTATGCTGCTATTTTACGCTGGTATTCTATGAGGTCGTGATCTTACCCCAGTCGAGCTGACCCATTCATTCTGCAGTAAGATACAAACTGCAGTTTAGCTTAAATGTTTACATGACAGTGTTTGTTAAGTGAGGATGTAGAAGTTGATGGTAGAGTGGAATTGTTCACCAAATGCCTACTCATTCTTTATAATAATAATAATTATAATTCTTTATTGCATATCACATTAACAATCATGGCTGGAATTTGAATTGATGGCAAGGTATACATGTGACGTCCTGCAAGGGCGTAGCAATATCAGAGGACTAGTAATTATTTACAATTTTATAATATTTGCAAAAAAACAAACGTGGTAACTTTACAATTTATTTGCTGACATTTCAAAATATCAATTTAAACTATATAAACATTTGTTCATTAAAAACAATTTCAACTGTTCGTTATACAATCGTGTGTTGTCCAGATTTTTTATAGAATTAGGAAGATGATTGTAAATTTTAATGGTCATATAGTGAGGCTAGATGTAACGAGTTTAAATTTTGAAAAAGGCGTTTTAAGTCGATTTTGATTACGTTCATATCTTTTAATTGTAGATGTGTATAAATATATATGTTTTCTGACCAATTTACACGAATCAAATATGGAAAAGACGGTTAAAATCTGATGTTTGATGAAATACGGCTTGCAAGATTCCATTTGGTCTATATTAACTATAATTCTGATTCATTTCTTTTGCAGAATAAATATTTTATCAATATCTATTATATAATATATAATATCAATATCTTTTCCCCACATATATATTATGTCATTTGTATTTTACTCTCTTACTACTCACAAAGTAACCAAGAACTCGCTTAATATCTCTTTTTGCAGCAAAACAACGCTACTTACTATTTATTGTATTTGTAACCTTTGTCAAGAGTTTTTTTTAAAAAAAAGTACGTTGAATCGTTAAGGTATCCTTTATAATTGAACACAGTAAATTTATTTTGCATTCACCTCTTTTATATATTATTCAACTCTGTTTCATCTGTTTTTATGTTGGTGGAAACAAAGTAAAATGTTTACTATTGTGCCTACATATAAACGAATTTAAATAATATATACAAGCCTCCGGGAATTTAACCTGTTGTTTAACTTTGTTCAGAAGCGCAACGAGCTTTGTATTACGTTGTGATATAAAATGAAGATATTTAGAAGTTTATTACATACCCTATTTTCAATGAAATTCTTAAAGCCAAATTATTAATATTATATTAAATTTGTAGTCGGGTAAAAAATATACCCCCTTAATGCCAGACATATTTTTCGTGTTAAAAAATAATTTACACTTATAATAAATTTGTATTAATTTTGTGTTTCATGTAGATTGAAAATAATCACAAATAATAAAGCTAAATAAAGTGTTGGAACACTAACGTAAACAAAATCGAATGCAATATAGATGTTGTCTCAGAATAGCATTTAGATTTTATTCGGCCATCGGCCTTCTCGTTCAAACTATATGATACTTTAATATAACAGTGGTTTGTGGGCATCGACCAACGAGTACATGGCACTACAATATACCTCAAGTGCATTATCAGAAAGTTTTGTCTTTAACGGGTTTCAGTGATTATGAGTGTGGTGCTCATTTAATGTTCCATATAATGGCAATCAAGACATGTACCTGGAAGTAGTTTTAGACTTCTGTGTTGAGAGTGGTGAGTCATGCTCTCAGTCGAAGAACAACATGTTTGCAACAGAAATTTTCTGACCGAAGAAAAAAGAGAAATCTAAATATGTTGTATATCTCTTACACTGTAAATGAACCATTCTTCATGAGTTTATTATAACGGACCAAGAAAGAAAATGACAAGATACTGTGCAGGCAAATGTCTATGGCACTAAAAATGTAAAATGGATTATGTCAATGATAAATGACAATCTAAAATATATTTTAATATATTTTCCAAAATTAATATAATAATACTAATCGAATTCTTCATTTTTTTTCTTCATTCTATTAATTGCATTTGAACATAATTAACATAACAACTTGAACATAATTTTCAAATAGTAGAAATAAATAGTCTATTTCTGCTTTTTGTTTTAATACGGCTAAACTAGTTAGTTATTCAACGACCATGCAATGACGTTTCAATCGATGAACACTGAATAACGGAACCAGTAGCCCAGAAATGTACTTCAAACAAGCACTTAAATCGATTTATGTTATCAATATATGATACACGTCTGTATTCTTTGATATTTAGTGTATACCAACGAAGACAGTTTACATGATGATTACTGACGACTATCCTCTATCCTCTTGAAAATTTCCTTAAAAATTTACGGTCCTGAAGACTGAAATGGTATGTCTCTATAACGAAACGTAATTATTCATCATCGAAAGACTGTAAAGACTCTTACAGTATCCTCGGGAAGAGAAGCAGCATCTTACTCTTTTTTCTTTCAATTTCTATAATATTAAAAATTTTATTGTATTTTATAAAGAGAAAAACAATTTAAGTCTATTTATATAATAAAAAAAATATATAGAGGTTTTCCCTACATAACCGTTAACTTAATCCTACCATAAAAGTACACGAACCTCGTGTTACACTACACATTTCCTTTGACTCGATTACTTGAATCCGGGACATGAAAAGCAATAATAGCACCAAATAAAGGTGCAATATATATTTTAGTAACGTACTCTTTGGTCTTCAAAGCCGGTAGTTAAGGACATCGGCTTACATGAACCCAGGTATGACTGATGAGTAACGCATGGTGCGTTATTCAATAGTAACATTGTATTTATTTTATGTCGTATGAGTCCTGGTCTCTAAATCTATTTTAAAAATACACTTATTATACAATAGTTACTCAAATATAATCTGTAGACAGCCAAATACTTTTATATATAACTTGTAATAAATCGATGGTAGCCTTATTGGTTTGATGTTATTTATGTAGCAAAGTATTACGTGTTTCTAACCTAGAAAGGTAGACATCTAAAAATTTTACTTCCTAGAGCAATTTACTAATAATTATAGCATATTATAGAACATATTTCTTTGTTATGAGTATGAGGACAAAATTTGTAATTCAAAAGTTAAAACGTAACAGATTTTAAATATCAATGAAGTTCAAGCCTGAACAAGTTGAGACCGAGAGAGTTGATACCAAAATAACGGCACGCGTTTTCATTTTGTACGGTGAGTATAGATAACCGGAGCCCATTAACTGGTATGATATTTTCCATCTCAGTCCTCAGGATAACTCATCTGCATCATGATTTCGTATCGAAGAGGGATGTGGGTGTCCCCACCGACCGCAGTCGTCATTTAACATCAGGTGAAGTGTGAAACCTTATGTACAAAGCACCTTTGTACATAAGGTTTCCCGTAAGTGTCACGACAAACTAAAGGGGCAGATAGGTTAACAAGTCACCTACCAGACAAAAAAACTACCTTAGTAAAAGTGTCGCCATTCGAGATATTAAGTTTTTTATGTTTTCTAAATATATCAAGTAAAAGTAATCAGTGTCACAAATTTCTGAAATCTTATTAAATAGTAGCTCAGTAAATTTGTTTTTCCCCACCAATGGCAAAAATTGAAAAAAATAACATGAATATTAAAAAAAAAACTTTTGTCGTTCTCAACACGAACAATTGTTCAAAAGTATGTAAAAAATAACAACAAACTTATTTGACTATATGTACACACAGTACATAATATATATCGTAAATATCCTTTGACGATTTGTGTACAGCATCCGAGCTTCAATCTCTGAAGCTATTAACGAAGAAAATCCAAGTCATTACGGTAAACTGCGACTACTATAAACGTAAGAATGTTATTCTACCTTTAACGTGATTAAGCCACTTTGTGCGTGTAAGAAGGAAAACTTACATGCCGTATTTAGATAGTCTATACCATAGGTATAGGTATATTATACATAGTATTATATATTATACATTATATATTATATATTATACATTACTTTATTTTAATTGTTGTCCTTTTTGACCACTACTACATCCAATTATGACAAAATATTGACAACTGCCAAAATCCTACTAATATTTTAAATGTGAAATTTTTTGTATGTTTAGATGTTTGTTACTGAACTGCAAAGACGACTGAACGGATTTCAATGTTATTAAGCATACAGATAGTTTATAACCAGGATTAGCATATACTATTTACGATACTTTTATCTCGATACATGTGGCAACTTAACGGCTGATATCCATTTATATTATAACTAACGTCTGTATAGACTTCAAATTTGGGTCGACAGAGATATGTAAAATATATTAGAGAACTTTGTTTAATTTGATAATTTCGTCCAAAGACCGGACCCTATTCTGAAGTCGACGCAGACGAAGTCGCGGGCAAATGCTTGTATATAATAGTTACGTAACTATTCGCGAAAACTTAAAGGCACTTGCCATACCTTATTCTAGTCTCATATAATACAAATGCATAGAAACACAAATGAAAGTATTTGCGTTTACGCAAATACAACACTATTGTATAGTCTGTACAGTTGGTGTTATCTGGTAACAGCCAAAACATATCGCCGTAGCCGAAATCGCCTAGGAAAGCAATAATAACATTATGTATTCGTTAATACTCTAAGTACATACATTGATAGGCAAAAAAAATACAAAATGTACTCAACACTACTGAATATAAACCTTATTGAATAGCTACAACTGTCTTTCATTTAAACTCTGTTCCTCATTTTTCACAACCATTTTTCTTGTAAACAAGATATTTCGCCTTAAGCTCTTTACGAAATATTGTATGGTATTGAAATATAATATTCTTTCTTTATATCAAACGTTTTTGTATTAAAGCGATAGACTGTGTTTGTTTTGCTTATTTTTATAATAAATACAGTAAAAAAGCGTATCATATCTAAGGAGTCTTTGTTCCAATTACACCATACGGGTCTCGTATATAACTTTTTTTTTTATAATATTAGAAATTGTGACGAAATGAATACACACATCTGATAGTAACAAATTTCACCACCCCATTACACCTATCTTCATCCTTGATAAGGAACCCATATTACTGATAATTAAATCCCCAGATATTACTCTCAGAAACTCTACATACATACTTGAAGTAGGGCAAAAAGGAATTAATGCCGCTGAAAATGTTAAAGGATACTAAAAATACACGGCTCAATTGTTCATTTGCATGTTATATTTTTTAAAAAAGTTTTTTTTCCTGAAAGGAAATACTTGTAATTGTAATACTCTTCGTACACAAAATATTCTATGGCTTTTTGAAACTGGGCAAACGATAGCTTCATGATTATTTGAAGGGAAATTAATACCTTAATTGCTAAATATTAATTTACTGTATAATCATTGGTGTCAGGTTTAAGTTTTCAGTTAAGGTTGTCAGTAAGGGTTTTATATTCATGGAAACTACATTATTTGTATCAACTATTGGTCGACCGGAGAAAAATCACTTTTTCCCGGGTTTGAACTGTTTGTGATTTTTTCAGGCGAAGATGTAGTGTTTACTACACATACGTCCACTACAAATGTATAATATTCTAAGTGCTGTCTATCGCAATGTATTAATAAGATGGCTAAATTCAATTGATTCTTCTAAACTGGAAATGCATATTTCTGTAATCCAACATTTCCACCAGCAGGTTGTTTGTTAACTTCAGTTAGATGAAAAGAAGAATGTTTATTCATTTTAAGAATAATGTGTAATATAAGATTTACTGTTTAAAACTATAGGGTAGTTAGCCTCATCAGCTACAAGTCCCAAAATAAAGGTCTAACTACTCGTGTCGTGGCGTCTTAGTCTTCAGGGTTTACAGCGCAAAATTTATTATTTCTTATCTAGGATAAGTGTGGTTGTTATGGGCAAAAAGACACGGGGGAAGTATGACTAAACTAATCTCATAAAAAGATGTGTTAATGCAAGAGCATATTAACGGTGTTATCTTGACTCACTCATTATATACACGGGATATATTCGTTAACGTACTATAAGTGTTCGCTTAAATAAAAAATGACGTTAGGGAACATAAGTTTTACTTAATTAAAACTTGTATATCTTAGAAAACTAATATAATATTTCTTTTATACATTCTTGTAACTTCGGCGTAATTATCATGTTGAATAGGATCACTTTTTATAATACCTACGGAACTTTTACTTCAAGTTTGACCATCTCCGAAAGCACAAAAGTTACCGATGAAGGCCTACGTAAAAGTCAAGCGCCACGCTTTATGTCAGCAGGTGACTGGAACGTTGACCATGTCGACTAGGGCTCAAGGTTAAAATAATATGACCACTATTGCCCACGCTCTGGCCAACAGGGTATTCTGTAATTTTACATAATTTTTAATCTCATTATAGATTAAAAAATATATTCAATAAAGTTTTTAAAATGTCTTCTATCAATATTGCCTCGAAAGACCTCTAGACTAAACAATAACAATGTGGATAAATAAAATAGTATCATTGAGTGCTTAATTGAACTCTGCACAACTCTTAAACGCTACCGATGATATAGTATAGACAGTGGAGCAGAGTTATAGACTTCACAAACACAGTCTATGAGACATGCTGGGACTGTACACCATCCGTAAATAATGCGTCTAGACATAATACAGTTGTGATGAAATTTCGACAGATACTCTTTAAAAAGGGAAATCTATACCGTGTGTGACATGTGTTACAACTGTTGTGGCACACTTGCAATCTTTGTCTGTAACTAGTGCTACAAACTACTCACTCTGGAAGAATTTAGAAAATTTATAGTAAAAATATTCTTCTATATTTCTTCTTATATAACTTCTTTATTCCGCATGCCATCGGATATTAAAATGCTCTACCACCAAATATACGTACATGCAGCTACTAGAAAAACTTCATATGCTAGTTAGAAAACATTACCTAATGCTGGACTAATTGTTTTGTCTATATTTACCTTAGGTGTTTTATTTTCTTAACGTGTATTATTATTTTCACATTAAGTTTTCAGATATAATTCAATTTATTATACAGTGTATATATGTATATATATGTGTTTGTATATACATACAAACGTGATTATTGCTACATGTACCGTACATACCACCAGGTCAGCCACGATCAATATCAACGAAGGACACATTTTGTATCATAAGGACGGGTGCAAGCATAGAGGCACTCACTTTTCTTTCCCTTTCCTAGTCGAATGTAATTCATATGCTATGAGATCGTAGAAAATATCATATGCAGTGGTAACACCACGTAGCATACAAGCGATACACCCAGGTTCGAAATCCAATTTTCCACCAAATTCGTGATACGTAAATATTATTTATCGGCTAAAGCCAAAAACCCAGGTGCCCCTCTACGTAACAGCCAGGAATAACCACTACGCCATACCACACGGCTGTAAAACATACAATTATTAGTCTATTAAAGCATCATTAACTCTACAAAAAAGTCTAAATGACATTGATGAGCATTGGTCGTCTATTCATTAAAATCTGTCTAGGCCACTTTTACACTGAGACAGGAGAAATTCCACCACAGAAATTTATTCACAGTCCTTAAAGCAACTGTCTCAAATTCCTTGACATACTCTTGAACCAGCGGCTGACATGAGCAAAACATATGGAAAAGGTTAACTTCTTTAATTAGGTACAAAGTTATGTACTATCTCTTGAGGAGAAACACTAAGCTCTCTACAATTAGAGGCTTTTGATCAACAAGATAATCATATACCTTATATGAACATAGGGCATGCAATTAAGGGCTCAGCCTTCAACATCGAAAACATTCAAAGAACCCAGAATAACAATTGGAAACATATCCAATGCAGGGTCCTCAAAAATAAGGAAATACATGAGAATTTGAAAATGAATACAGTCAGAGGAAATAAGTTATGTTCCATTAAATATAAATCCAGATTGGAAGAACTCCCGACTCAGCTGGGTGTACAGCATACATAATTGCATCAATAGCTTAAGTTTATTAGATGTAACATCTCAAATGTCGATTACTTTCAGTAGCTGGACTAATAAATTCCAATACTACAGATAAGTCAGACTTACGAGTAGGTCTGAAATATCTACATAAATATATCATATTATATTATTCTATATTATATATTAAATCTATATTATATGTGAGTGAGTCTGTGGCTAAATGAGAAATGTAATATAAGTTGTTATTTTCTACTTTTCATAATTTCACTCCAGTAATTTGAGTAGAATTTGTGTTTAAACTTATGGATCTTAAAAATATTTGTCTGATATTTTTTTTATTATAACGTACTTTTGAATATATACGTAGTCAAATTTTAAACGAATTATACAACGGTATTCAGTTAACAAAAATAAAAAAGAAAAACATACCAACGACTGATCGACCGCTACGGACGAGAGACTAATGATGGAAAATTCATGTAAATATGCGTTCGGCACAAATTGATTGGCTTTTGATTGACAAGCTGTAACAAGTTTTCAATATGCAAACATACCCGTCAACATATATTCTTTCCAATCAAACACTCTTTTCTTGTTGAAATCGTCATATATAATATTATAAGGATGTTTGTGTTGATTCCAGTATGCCTACGCCGACGTTTGTATGAGCGGTATGGAAAATAATATCGAACTTTTTATTTGTTATGCGAAGAAAGTGGCTCATTTTATTGGGCGTTGGAATTGTTGCACCTATAACTACAAACAACCTTCATTATGACGAATAAATAAGTTCAAACACAGAAAGGTCATACCATTTTGTCTTCATGGCCTTATTACCCGACTGCTTGGTTCTGTTTATTAATTAATTAAGCCGGACTTGAACTTACCAATAGTTAAAATAGTTAACTAGTTATGTAATTGAATGCTTACTTTTATTTTAAATTACCACGTATTTATTAATAATATTTAATGTTAATGATGGTGTATTTTTTAAAAGGTATAATTTTGCCTCCTGGTGCTTCAAAAGAATTTATAAGAATGGCAAAGTCGTAGCAATTAAGTAGGATTCGCGACAGTCTTGCGTCCAACGCAACTCTCAATGACACGAGAAACTCACTACTATCTCGCGGTATGAGAGCTCCGTGCCGGATGTACCGACTTCTACATAGCTCCCTAGACATACAAAAGTCGAATTAGTTGAATCCCCCAAATTGCGCTAAGGACGTTTGCTCCGGATTCGACACTGCTTCTTACGTGTCTTTTCGGTATACCTACTCTATAGGCGTTATCCTCAAATCCTGGAAGACAAGTTTAATTGTGAAGATTAGTACCGCTAGTAGAGATTACCGTCGGTATCGTTTAACTGGTTATCTTCTAGTCTATTTGACAGAGTTTTGTTGATAGATCTCTGTAAGATATGACTTATCTATTTGTACCGACAATGACAGCACTTCGCTTTGCATAATTACTTAAGTTATCTGTCTTTGAATATATCAAGACATTAATTCGAATCAGTCTTTTCTCGTTATTATTGATCAAATTAATAAGTCTTGAAGTCACTTATTGTAAACCTATGGGAACACAACTGCCTAATGAATAAAACTGATCTCAACATTTCGACCTAAGAAATTAAAATCATGAGAAATTTCCTTTGAATGGGAAATAAATCATGATGGGAACAATAGAGGCACTTACTGGTTTATTACTAATTATTTGCCTGAAGACGACTCCAATCCAGATGATGACTATCTGGATTTACGTCACCAAATGTTTGATATACGACCATTGACACATCTATTGAAAGGACCAAACTTGAAAACAAAACCATCAGCTAATCTACTACTACAATACATCCTCAGACATACCGAAATTGTTTTCTGAAATGTATTAATGCCATTGAGTATGATCCTTATCGAGCTAGATGTAATCTTTGCCAAGAGAAGGGTATAGCATCCTTTCAACCCACTTTTAGAAAGTATTCTTGGACTCGGTTTGGAACTCCTTGAATTAAATCCGATTACGAGGCACTGGTAAATTCAAAATAACCTTTTCAGATGTTATATTATATATTCAGATGCTATATACAGATGGTATATATAATTGACAGTGGCCTGGCCCCTTAAACAACGCCCCACTTTTTAAATTGTTCTCCATGTCCCAGCATCTATATCCGGAGAAGCTCATGATTGCACCCCATATTGCTATTCCCATTGTAAGATCTTGGGGAAACAAAATACGAACGACAGGCTATCAAATCTGCACTCAGCTGTTTGCACAGAACTATGCCTCTTTATCTTTGAGTAAAAGGGAAACTTAATTTATACAAGCTGCTGACATCAAAAAAGGTTGCAAGAGTCTAGGTATTCAACAGATGATCAGAATCGGGCACTACAAGCAACTGTTACAGGTAATGTTGTAACCTTTAAATATTGTTGATAAGCTTGGACTGCACGGTAATAAAATAGGAAATTAGGATATTATAATATAAACTTAATAATTTATATGATTAACTATAAAAAAATAATATATTTATTATTAACTTCATACGTACAAATATACCGATATGTATGTCATTAAAATTTTAAGGAAAGGTGTAATATTTTAAAATGTGCAATCATTTTTATATTATAATTTAACTAAGATGATAAGTTTGTTTTGAATTGATATTGAATAGTTATATGAATAAAGGTGTGGATAGCACTGTAGTTACCTACGCATATCTAGCGACTGTGCGATGTCGCATCGCTGCCGCCCTCAGCAACGCACTGCTGCTCGCCCGAGGCAACCAAAGGCCCATGTTTTATAAGATTGTTTTTATAGACATGAACGTATGTTTTCGCAATTTGATCACGTCTGTGATACCTAAGTTGTCTTATAAATTCACGCTCACCGACAAAATAACACTGCACTTAATTTCACTCCACTCCACTAATTTAAAGATAATAAATGTTCAAAATGTCAACCTCTATTGTCGATTCACAAACGCGCGTGTGTTTTTTTAGAGAAATAAGGATTTCTCTTTGTCGTTTCACTTCGTTGAGAGCGTCTATGATTCGTTTCTTTAACAATTCACAAGCAAGCTCGCTCACATAGACTGCGCTTAATCTCAGTACACTCGCGTCTTTTCCAGGCAAATCTATTTCAATTCTAATTATATATCCGAGATGTAAATTGATAGCCAACCTTCAATAATGATAATAAATTTTCAAGATGGCTGATAGGTAAATTTGATTCGCGTCCGTTCACCGTTTCTGAATGACTGAACTGACTGAAGCGAACCCCGGCCGCTGCCGATAGGTCATGGTACCCTGCTCTCGTTCGATGTTAAGCCCCGGTGTGGTGTGCGGTTGTCTATCCCAATATATCAGTGATTGATAGTTTTCCGCCTCTTTTTCTGTGTGTGTTTGAACCTCCGTATTTATTTCGATAGAGGCTTATCAGACCAAATACGTATAAGAAAATATTGTGAAAAGACAACGAAATAAAATCAATTCAAACATTTAATACCAGACAATGTTCATTTGCAAAAATCCCTTTGAAAACACTCCTGCTTATGTTACTAAAGTAACGTTGTGACCATTACCTATAATGGTTTCCGCGATGTAGTACCTAACTATGTACCTAAGCGTTTCAGAAATTAAACTTTTATTATGAATCGTATATTATTTCAATTCCTTATCTATTTTCCTTTTTCCTGTTTTCAATCGCTTTTATACATTAAATAACAATAACATATTGTGCCAATCGATTATTATTAATATTGGGTTATTCATTTCTATCATTCCCTGGATTTTCAATACAATAAACAAAATACTATAAAATAAAATAGTAATATAAAAAATCGGTAAAACAAATACAATACAATAAAATATTCGGGTCAGTTTAAGGGAACAGAGAAAGAAACTAAATTAATGACTACGAAGAAATATCTTAATACAAAACTATTAAGAAATATTATTTATTTTTAAATCTTAACTAGTTTGTTTTATAGTGAATTTTCAGTACTAAAAAAAATTGTTAGAAAAATTAAAAAATTATACTATTGGAGATTACTTCAACGTGAAAAATTTATGTAATGTATCGTTCCACAGCAAGTTAGATGAATATCCAAAAGTTAAGGTTATGATAAAAAAATATGAGTCTATATATATAAATCAAACAATTGGGTGTAGGTCTCCTTATCTGTCTACCCTCCACCCCGCTTCGCAAGGGATCGACGGACTTTAAGTGTTATCGAAATAAAAAAAATCTTTATTTTCATAGACGTACACGATTCCTCAATTTTTTTTATTACATTAAGAGTTGAAAAGTGATCACACAGTTAAAAATAGTAAGTGATTCCTGCAGCCCATGACATCTATGTACATTCATCTTGACAAGGAATCATAATACAGATGCGTTGTCACCCTTGAGGACTGAGATAGAACGCCTCGTCACCAGTAATAAAGGTCTCCGGGTTCCTACACTCATTAGACGAAATACATCAGCATTATGCTACTATTTCAATTTCTGCGAAGGCGTGGTCCTAGCCCCGGTCGAGTTGACCACATTCATTCTGCAGCTCGAAACTAACTGCAGCGTAGCTCTACCATTGTTTTGCTTCGTCATCGAACATATGGTTAATCAGCACTTAAACCTGCAATTAACAATGTTATTGCTGCTGCGGCATTGGAGATCGAATTCGTTCTACTCTTGTACAGTGAAATTAAAAGCTAGCTTCCGGACACAAAGCTACCAAAGCTTACTCAACTACCACGGCTTATTGGTTGCCTATCGATTAAAAACTGTAACTCGTCTTTTATTGATCAATATACCACTATATTCTTATAGTACAAATTGAATTGAACAAACCTAAAGGTTCAAAGAACAAAACATACATTTACTATCAATGTTTATCAAATCCCAATTGCTGTTTCACACAACTCTCAAACACAATCAGTTGTTTGTATTATTTAACATTTCACTAAACATAATATCACGTTCTACACGTGACTTCAACGATAATCGTATTAAGTAGATAACAAAGATTAATCGGTGGATAGTTACACTGACAAATTAGGAGTTTAACACCGGATCACTGTTGATTTAGATGAAATTGAATGCATATGCAAATGCAAATAGTGTTAGATAAATTAAGGTACATTTGGCCTTAAGTTATTTTACACATTAAAATGGATATCTTATTTAAAGAGTCTATAATAATAATAAAACCAATGTGCGTATAAAAACCGAAATCGAAGCTTAATTAAAAAAAAATATATTCATAAAGACCTTTAGCTTTGAGACTGACCTTTAATCCGCGAATATATGAATTTACGCCCTTCCTCCATGGGGAATTTAGCCACTGCTAGCTCTAAAAATTTGTTCAAAGGCTCAATGTCGGAGTAAAGTCTTAAACAGGCCATGTCCTCTATCACTGACCTTATTTTGTAGTCGAACGGTCCAACACACACACTACACCAGCAAAAACTTCAAAAATGGAAAGTTTCGCCGGCTTGTCTATCCTTTCAGTTATATTCAGCGATGAAAACAAAAGCCGATAAACACACCAAAGTTGAACGAAAATAAATGGTTAAAACAAACTTCAACACGTCATTGAAACTCCTGATTTAAAAGCAAAGGCGTGTTTAGGTCAAGTGCCTAAAGGGGCGATATTTTTCTTAGTTCAATATTTCAAAATAACAATACACGAAATTTTTCAATTGTTGCATTGTGTTTAAAAGTTGTTTACCGTTTTCCAACCCTTTTTATTGTAACCACATACCTATATTTTTGTACCATACGAAGTAACGTTCGGCAGATGGGTTACAAAACATACTAACATCATGTTCTTTTAGATATGATCGACTTACAAACTAAAATCAGAATGCAACTAAGGCAAGGCTCCACAACAAACACAGTCCATTCACACGTAGCTTGTTCCACTTTCTTACATTTCTTGTGAATAGCGATTAAAAGTCGACCATTTGAACATGAAAATAATAAATCAATAACAATAGCAAGTCAAACTAGTGCTCCAAGGGTTTGTTCATTGTCATATTTTAACTTTAAAAGTCCTGTGATAACTATATATATCCTGTTATATATACATATATATATATAGTTATCACAGGACTTTACATATTACCTATGAGGCCATGCTATATCTACAATAAATAGAACGCCTTTGTCCAGCATTGGAATATACTATGTATATGACGTATGATTACGTACGCAAAATTTCATTGATGCCAGTACTGGAGATCTTCTGGACTTCAGTTTGCTCTGGTACATTAAAATTAAAAGATACTGAGCTACCCAGTGGTGAAATAAAAAAAAACAATTCGTAATATAATTTCGTAATGTATATGTAACAGTCTTATTTTCAAGTCTACGAATTTTAATAATTTTTCTGATTTACTTTAACGGTGCCTAAAAATAAATAACTATGTAACTCTAGATCCTCATAATTATCTTTTTGGAATTCCTTTTAACACAGATTAATTTTTCACTTTTCCTTGAAAATAATTTTCAACATTTCACGTTATTTCTAAAGCAAGTTAATAGCTATTGAATTTTGAATTATAAAAATATTTTGCATTATAAAATTATTTTATTTTATTTATTTAACAATTTTAGGAGAACTTGAGCCAGTATAAGTCAATAGATACTTATTGTTCCCACATATTTGTAGCAAATTAAAATAAAGCCAACTGAGTTGTTATCAATAATATAAAACAATACAATATATAAAGGAATACACAGCAAACATAAAACAATTTACAATATAAACTAGAGTTTAAAAAAATATGTAAATATTTTTTTTATATCTCTGCTCTTATTGCAGGTCGCTATCTCACGGTGAACAGTATAAAAATCTCAAGAGATGGAATGCTCAGATACCAGTAACTGGGTGTCCAGATACCAATACTCACCATACGAATCACAGCAGGGTTATGCCAACTTTACACGGTGATATTCTTTGAGGGCGTGGTACAGAGCAGAATGTACACATTGGTCAACAATAAATATCATAAAAGAAAGTTTAGAACAATAATTTAATAAACGCTTTGTTATTTCAAACAATATTTAGGAAAACTACAGAAAATATAGATAGAAACACTTTTTATTATTGATTTTATTCCAACAAAAAAGCATAACGGTGTCACAATTACCACGCTTCCAACATACTCGAGCTATTGATTTTTCCACTCCCATCTGTTAAAACTTAATGTGCAGCCCTTGAAATCAATAATTTACCGTTATATTCAATACTTCTCTTGTTTGATACTAAAAAAAGGTTTCAAATAAATGCTAAAAATATGTAAAGCTAAATAATTTTTTTAAAATATATGTGTGGTAAGGTGCAGCTTAGGTTCTCTCAACCACCATCTAACACTGCTATTCTGTGATATTGTACAGACAAATACAAACTAATCCCAAACTTATAATAAATGTTTATCATATAACTATAAAATGTTTGTAGTTATGACGTCTTTCGAGTTCATCTGTTTACCGGCTTCCCACTTCGATATTGTACCTGAACTTCCCTATGATAAATTTGAGAAAGAAAAGATGAAAGGAACTAACGTATTTCAAAGGTTTTTTTATTTATATTCTTGTGTCTCATCCAAAAATGGATTAAGCTTTCGAACCTCACGGTCCATCAAGGGGGCAAATGTAATGCCAATACGAAATAAAATTAATCAATTCGATATTCGTGCATACATAGATAATCATGAAGGAACTAAAGATTGTTCTTCATTATATTACTTTGCTCAAGTTAGTGTTATGTATCCTTTTATGGAAAATACCCTAAGCTATATCTACGAATATATAAATGGACCCCTCCATAATCATAAATTAAAAATCATTATTACATTATTACAAAAAAAAGAGCACCTATAATATAAGACACTTCATTTTATTGGTTGCCGAGCGCTAAAGCTAACCAAAGTACAATAACCTTCGTGTTCTATCAATAGCTCTGTTGGTAAATGTTCATCAACAAAATTCGCTGAAATATGAAAATACGCGCCAAAATTACAAAGCGGCCGGGAAATTTTAAATTGAAGGCTATTTAATGTACAGACAATGGATGTCTATTTATTCAATATACAATTAAAAACATGAGCACTAATTATAAATATAAATCAATAAATATAATTTGTTATTTAATACGCGTTCTAAAATTTGGTCCGCAGATTGATTTTTCACAAACTGATTTCTACTACCAATAATCAGACGTTATATATTCTATAGAATATACATGTATATAAATTACTCAAAACAAAATAGGGCCCACTCTAAGTTAATCTCGAATTTCGTCTAAAAAAAATTGTCGGGTAGTAAATAGTGAAGTTAAACATTTCGAAGTATTGTTGACATTTTTATCTAACGTTATCAATTTTTCAAGTCAGGAATACAATGGTGGGTAGACAAAAAAAGTGAAGTACTCCAAAAAACGTTTATTACTCAAATTCTCAGTCACTTGTACCCTCAGTCACATTCTGAATGTTACAGTCGCACGTCTACTTTTTTCATTTTGACTTGATTTCGGTGTTACTCGCGATCATTATGCCTGGTTCTCGGCGTCATATGGATGTGGAAACAGCAACAAGAGCAGTGTTTATGCTTCAGGAGGAAGAATCTCAGAGATCAGTGGCAAGACGTCTTGGTGTGTCGCGATGAGCTATTCAAAAGAGCGTGGGAACGCTTTCTAGAGGCAGGTAATGTCGCGAGGAGATCTGGATCGGGAAGAGCGCGAGCTACAACCGTCCAGGAAGACTGGTATATCAAATTGACTGCACGTCGAGGGCGTACGATTCCCATCCGCGTCTTATAAAATCGACTGCGGCAATCGACTGGCACACGAATTAATGAACAAACCATTCGAAATCGGCTCCATGAAGCCGGACAACGTTCCAGATCTCGTGTTATTCGTCTAAAATTGACAAGAGCGCATGGTGCAGCACGTTTGAGGTTTGCTCGCGAGCATGCGGAGTGGACAATGGACAACTGGAGAAATGTACTCTTTATGGACGAAAGTAAAGTGAAGTTTTTCAGCGATGATCGTCGAGTGCGCGTGTGGAGAAGAGAAGGAGAACGTTTTTCAGAACCTTGCATACATGAAACGGATCGTTTTGGAGGTCCAAATGTTATGGTGTGGGCTAGAATAAGCTTGCTCGGTAAAACTGAGCTGGTAATTCTAGAAGAAGGCTCCATTACTGTCTCCCGGTATGTCAATCGAATAATTCGGCCCCATGTCATCCCATCTTCACAAAGAGTGGGAGAAAACTTCGTCTTTATGCAAGACAATGCTCGCCCACATACAGCGCGAACAACCCAGAGAGCTCTCTCTGAAGCCAATATTACGGTTTTACCGTGGCCGGCCATGAGTTCCGATCCTTACCCCATTGAACATGGGACCAATTGAAAAGAAGCCTCAAATCGAACTTCAGTAATGTGACTAATCGACAAGAGGTCATAAACACCTTAAAATTGTGTTGGGAGCGAATACCCGAGGAAAACATCACCCACTTGATTGTAAGGGCCCCAGATAGATTCAAAGAGTGCATACGGAACATAGGAGGACCTTCTCGCTATTAAGCACCATCAAACTCATTGATTTAGTCAATAATAAAAATCAAAATCAATCTTTACTTAAATCAATAATTTCGGTAACCTTTCTAAAAACTGTAAATTTTGACTAAATTCCATAAAATTGGCAAAACTTACTCTTGTTAATGTTCACACACTTCCAAAAACCTTAATTTGTTCATTCCTAATCATAAAAACTGAAAAAAAAAAAGAATCTGTAAAATTCATTTATATAACAAGGTGGGCCCTATTTTGTTTTGAGTATTTACTAGTAATTGGTAAAACGAACATAATTGACTTCGACTAGTAAATTAAACATAGGTTCTTTCTTCCGTAGTACCTGTAATAGTCTATTATTTACTTTAAACTATCATGATATACTATTAACATTATACATTACACTTAGAGACACAATTGTGAAGTAGTTAGTATACGTGTTCTTTCTTTATTTATTTACAATAGGAAATCAAAAGCTGGGCAATACACGGAAAAATGATATAAATATTTGACGTAAAATGTTAAAACAAAAATTAACACGTCATTGTAACGTCCGAACTAAAAGCAATTCTGTGTTTACGTCAAGTGCCCAAAAGACGATAAATTATTAGCCTTATTGAGCGATTTAAATATATATTATTTCGTAAGGTTATATTTTTGTGACATTATAAATTTTTGAAGAATGTACGTCACTTAATGCAGATATCCGCAATAGAACGTAAGATACCAATTTAAAGAAAAGTATATAGCTATAGGTTGTTATATATTGGTTATTATATACTCGTATATATCCCCCACCGTTCATAGGGCTTCTCTCTAGAGAAGGTATTAAGGCTCGACTGGGGACCACACCTGGATTTTGTAATTGGTTTTTTTAGACTCTACTCCGAGCCCACACAATTTTTTCACAAATTTGCCCGAACTTTACATCAACTAATAATACGTGGAGCGTGGGCGGCAGTATGTCGCATACCCTCAGACGTGACATCCGTGACCTTAAACGCTTAAATCACAATTATGTTAAATCAATAAAGGCGTCGAAATTATCACGCATACTAAGTAAACCATGCACGCACAGCTGATCAAAAAAGCGCGAAAGTTTACTAGAATTGGACGTATTAATACTAATCTAGAAAATGAATTATATTCTTAAACAGCTTCCCAAAACATATTAGGATTATATATATATATATAAATATATATATATATATATATACCATACCTATTTTACATCCTATCATAAACTTTTTTATAATCACCACTTATTAAGAAGGTACAGTGATAGAGCTAGACTGTATTTGTTACAGAATTAATAGGTCAGCTCGACCGGGGTAGGATAGTTATAAAATAACAGCGTAAAATAGCCGCATGATTGTGTGTTTCGACTGTGAGTGTAAGGAGTGAGTGTAAGGATCCTGAGACCTTCATTACTGGTGACGAGGCATTCCATCTCAGTCCTCAAGGATGACAACGCATCTGCGTTATGATTTCTTATCAAGAATTAATGTAGATGTAATGGGCCGCTGGAATCAATTGCCAATCGGACTGTGTGCTCGTTTGTTACTCTCAATACAATAAATAAGTATTATACCCCGTAGGTTATATTTATGATTGTCCGCTATTTATATATATACATATATAGTTCCGAAAAGTAATAATTAGATGGCGCAGTAAACAGATATTTCGTTGTTTAAATCAGGCCAAGTTTCCCGACTGTACATTTTTCTTTGAGTAGATATAAATATATTACATTTTGTGTATAAATTGTGTTTATTAAAAACTCCAGGCGAAGTTGGACTGGGCTCAATACAATAATTAATATGACCTAATCCGTACCGGCGGATCACTATTGGTTTTAAATAACGTTGTTTAAAAATAAATATTCGTACATCATTACGTATTCAAACATTCACTTTATTATTAATCATTTTACCACTTCGTCCTCCCTCCTCCATACATCGATAAAACAAAAACCCAATTTACAAATTCAGCTCACAAACGACCACAATTAAAAAGATTTTTCTTATTTAAATATAACTTAACTTTTCTTGATTACGTTCATAAAACAATGTTACCAGGGGGGCATAGTTAAGTAATAGATGATTTTATGGTGGATTCGACTAGGATTTGATATATGCTAATAGGAGGTAGATATTCCCGTTCACATGTGTCTGGCGTACTAGGATAGAACCAACCCTTATTACATTGCGGACCTAATATGTTCAAGGTAAAATTTGAACAGCTTGTATATCGTTTGGTATAAATGACATAAAAGATTATTTATTTGTCTGTACAGCGCTAATTCATGTTCTTATAGAAAAAATTCCACCCCTCCCCGGCCACTCTTCCGGCCTACTTCTTAGATAAATTATATCTAGATAAATAAATATAATTCTGTACTTTCTAGAAGAGACCGAATTTAAATAAATTTCTTTTAAAATATTTAATTTTATAAATTTACTTGTATGAATAATATTTTATTTAACTGTCATTAATAATGAATAAATAACTTTAGTTTAGTTTTCTGTTAAATATAAAATATTTTCCAGGTTGGCTAATAGATGGCCGTATTCATTATCTTTAAAATTCGTCCAAGATTTAAATATGAATTTTCGTCCTAATATAATTTCAGTGGCTTTTAGATATCGTACTTTATCTGGAGCGATCTAAAATGAACAACGTGGAGTGCAAAATTATTATGACTGATAAAGTTTCCCAACTTGCAATAAATGAAATGATGTATTTAATGAAAAGATTACCATGATTTTAAAAATACAATAAATTATATTTTATTATCAATAAGAGCAGTTCGTCTCTTTACTTTTTTGTTACTGCATTTATATATAAATAATTAATGTACGTGTAAGATAGACGGTGATTTTTAGGCGCCGTACACATTTTTTTGTAATTTAAAATATCGATGTTTCTAGTAATGTGATTAAAAATATATTTTGGGCAATCTTTATAGTGGAGAAGTATTATTGTGCAAAAAAACCATATCATAAATAAAAGCTTAAGAATAATAATATTGTCAAATAGAAGTAAACATTTAATTAGGAGTCCCGGTTCTGAAACCAAAATACCATTTTTTGGGCATGAATGTGACATATATATGTTCTAAAAGAGAGATAGATTATGTAAAGTAACAGCCTATTTTCCCACAGGTGGGCAAATAGTTAGGTAGATAGTTAATAAATAGGACATGTTATCTGGAGTAGACATATTCTCAGAAGGTATTGGAGCCTAGTCCGCCATATCCGCGGTATTTGCGGATTTCAAATCTCTTGAATATATATATATTTTTTTTATAGCATTAAGAGTAACAAATGAGCACACAGTTCACGTGATGGTAAGTGATTCCTGCGGCCCATGATATCTACATTCATCCTTGACAAGAAATCATAATGCAGATGCGTTGTCACCCTTGAGGACTGAGATGGAATGCCTCGTCTCCAGTAATAGGTCTCCGGATCCCTGCACTCACCAGACGAAACACAGCAGCGTTAAGCTGCTATTTTACGCTGGTATTCTGTGAGGGCGTGGTCCTACCCCGGTCGAGCTGACCCATTCATTCTGCAGCTAGAAACAAACTGCAGTGTAGCTCTACCACTGTCAATTTATTATTTATTTATTATTTCGACACGATTTTTTCCTTTGTGGTTTTCTATTTCTTTTATTAAATACATACTCATAACAGAAACTTAATACAAAAATATGAAATAAAAATTTTCATTTTAATACAATTGTGTATACAGAAAAATATACAGAAGTGAAAACAATTGGAACAGACGAATCCTGAAATGGCACTCCATTTCGATATACTCGTACATATCATGAAGATGAAGTGATACTCTTATTATTATTTTTTTTATTACATTGAGAGTAACAAACAAGCAAACAGTTCACCTGATGGCAAGTTATTCCTGCGGTCCCATGACATCTACATTCATCCTTGTTAAGGAATCATAATATAGATACGTTGACACCCTTGAGAATTGAGATGGAATGCTTTGTCGCCAATTATAAAGGTCTCCGAAACTCTACACTCACCAGACGAAACAAACATTATGCTGCTATTTCACGCCGATATTCTGTGACGGCGTGATCCTACCCCGGTCGGGCTGACCCATTCATTCTGCAGCTAGAAACACACTGCACTCGACGCCATTGGGTAATTGGTAAATGGGTCGAGGTACTGAACTTTGGTACAATACTTTTTTATTTTTTTGTTCGTACTAGAATTTTTTCAACACAAAAAAGGATTTTACACATATCTATATAGGCATGATATAAAAATTGGTGTGTCCTACCTATTATTACAGCTGGTTTTCTTCGTAATGGTTTTTTACAAAGCAACACCGCTAACAATTTAGTACAGTTGAAGATCAAAAGTCAACGATAGAAGCCTGTTCACATAGTGGGATGTTCTAGGCTGATGATGAGTGAAGATGAATAAACTATTATAACAATTTCTGACACAAACAACGAAATAAAAACAAAGGTAACATTTTTGTAACCTATTTTAGGTAAATTATATCAATAGCAAAAGTTTTTTAAAATTTTCTTATCAAATAGAAAACATATTACAAGCAACAACGCTTTGACGTGACTAAATAACATTTCAAACACACTCGTGCTATTGATTTTTCTGCTCCGGTCTATTAAAAGTTAACGTTCAGACGTCAAAATCAATCATCCATCAAAATAGGTTTATTAATTTTGCAACATACTCTTAATCGAAGTAGATATGATAAAAAAAACTTCTTAATAACAATATTATATGTTCAAAAACACCGTTTCTGGTAATTTTCCCCAAAGTCAATAATAAAATTAAAATTACTTAGTCCCCACATAACTTGCGGGTTTGTCAAATTAAAATTTTAGGATTCGGATTAAAACTCGACAAATTTTCATGATTAATCTGTTTTACACAACCCAAACGTAACAAATATTTAAACTTTATTAATAATATTCCGGGCTTTGCATATTGAAAACGTAAACATAATCCATCACCTAACCTAACACCTAAGTTTCATCCGTAAAAAAACAAAATATTTAAATTTTGTTAATTGAAAGAGAAAATTTCATGTCAAGTTTATAATTTTCTTTCTAAATGAAATTAAAGGGTAATAAGTAAAATATACTAGCAAATACTTCACCTGCTTATTCCGGTGATACCTGCATCCAACCTCAGTAAAGTATATAATATACTTTGGAGACTTGGATGGAATAATAATAATAATACATTTATTATACAACGTTGTTACGTATGATAATGTCTGATCACCAATTAGTATTAAGATATTTTCAACACATATTCTATGTTTGTAGACTATGTGTTGAAAATACTACTACAAGGCACCTATACAAAGACACTAAGTATTCTTTGTATAATGTTCTTTCCATTTACGGTCGAGTACGAGGTACAGGAAAAATTCGAACTCAACATTAAAAAAAACAATATTTGCAATAGTTATTAGCGTTAGCGTTACTAATATTCCAGTTAACCACTCAAACTATGTTGAAAATGCTTGTGCTAGGAGATGGTGGTGGACAACAGTGTAATTGTGGATTCGAGCCTATGACCTTAAGTTTCGCAGAGCGCAACCCTAAACTATTAGGCTATTGACGTTTCAAGTCAAGTTTCGCGCTAGTAAAGCGCAAGCGAAAGCTTATATGTTACTAGTATAATTTGTCTTTCAACGTTTTTGCCATTATCCTGGGTCGCTTACTGGGGTGCTCACAAAACACACTAATTTATTAAATCATTATTAGTCTGACTAATAGTATCTCATTTTATAGCCCTTATAAATTAAAGTAACATAAAACATTTACACATATATCATATACCATGTAACTCTTATTTATATTAATTTACCATATATAAATAACATTCATATTTTAATTTTCAATGTTGAACCTTTTTAAATTACCAACACTATAAAAATATTTTTATATATTACATTTAAGTATTTCATAATTAAAAGAGTTGAAACGAAAGCATGGGAAATAATAAGCTGCTTACTAGAACGTAAGGATTTTACGAGTAAATGCTTGGCGAAGACTTGGAGCACTTAAACGAAATTTTGAAATATAAACACAAAGTTAAAGGTTCATTATAAGACACACAGAATCAACTGAATATAATATATTCGATAAACAAACGTATTGTATATTCTTAATTCATTTTTATATCTGAAATAGGAAAACAGAATACAAAAGTTATTAAAGTATCATTACATCGTTATTTCAATAAAAAAATTAACCGAACGCGATAGGACGAGGCGGGTGAATAGTTAAAGGTAATTGATAAACATGGAAAATGCCATAATTATTATTAAATGAAATTTTTCGATCGATCGAAATTAACTTAAAAAAGGTTATTTCTCATAAATTAAAAATATGAGAATTTAATTTTGTCTAATTTAGATTAGACAAAATTAAATTCTAACTAAAAAAACTAAAAACTATCTTAGTCTCCAACGGATAGCGAAATTTGAAATTTACCAAAAATAAAATAGTCAGGAGTCCTGGCGTCCGCGAGTCCTGCATTCGATTCCCAGTCGAGGAATAATATAAGTGCATCACAAATTATTAGCTTTTGGTGGTAGTCGGAAGGTTGTACCTAAACCTTGTTAGCCTGAAGGTTTAATAAATAAGAATTTAATTAAAGTGTCAATAATATAAATGTTTTATTATTAATGTATAATACAGGAGAAGGTGACGACCAGCGAGTGGCTCTGTATTTGGGCATATATTCAAAATATTATAACGTTTAACCATCGTAATTACTATAATCGAATAATATCTAAAAAAGTTAACACATAACTGAGTTAATATAGTATGGCGAAAAGTCAATCTCATTTTTGGTAACTGTAATAACCTATGTCATGAATTTTCGTACCATTACAACCATTCAAATTACTTAAAAGATAGCTATGTCACTTCACCGACTTTCGGATGTCAGAAACTATTGATTATTCTGGCTCCCATTATTAATTTACCTCAAACCTTGCCTCTACAATTTTGACCGAATATTCAGTGACTAACGGCGGTTTCTCATCGAAGGTATTAATTTAGTATTCATTGCTTTGAATAAATGAAATATAAACGGTTAACTAATTTAGAAATCTTTTGTTGAACAAAATGCTAACATAACCAGCCTGTTCACATTGGTGTATCCTTATCAAGTGCGAGTATCACCAATCAGCCAATCTTCCATAAACTACTGGTTTTGCCACCAAAAAGCTGCCTGATATTTTGAGTGCAATAGACATGTTACTAAAGGATCATCAAAACATTTAAATATAGTTGATCAAAAAGATAAATATCAGGAGACGGTAATCTGTGACGTGAAACAAAACAGAACGATGTGACGCATAAGCAGTTTCAATGTGTTAGATTGTATGGTGGTTATATATATATATATATATATATATATTGCTCCGACCGCTGATTTTAAGCAGTGCTTTTGGTGAAAATGAACAGGGTATTCAACCACACACGAGGTCTGACGGAAAGTTGTACAACATTTCTCTCCTTAAATCCAAAAAGTACAAAGAGGACCTTTTCGTAGATTCTCTACTTTTTGCCGATGACGACGACGGATCGACCGTGTCGATGTCGATGTCGATCTTTCGCTTAATGCAGAGATCGATAGTCGTATCGGCGAAGTGGCGATTATGTTTGGGAAGCTGAATACAAGAGTGTGGCAAAATAAGCACTTGACGAATAAAACCAGAATGATCATTTTTCAGTCGTGCATTTTGAGCATACTGTTGTATGGAGTAGAGACCTGGACGACATATGCAAAGTAAGAACGATGACTTAACACTTTTTATATGCGCTGTCTACGAAACATCTTGCACATAAAATGGGAAGACAGAGTAACGAATGAGAGGGTGCTTGAGTTGGCACAGCTGCCTAGTCTCACCGCTATTCTTAAACTGAGGCAGTTGCGGTGGCTAGAGCATGTGCATCGCATGGACCTTCCGAGACTACCACGTCGTGTATTGCTGGGTCAATAGCAGACGCCAAAAGAAGCGTTGGGAGACCAATGCTGCGTTTTAAGGACAGTGCCAAGCGGGATATGGCTGCATTTAACGAGCCACTAGTGCGAGCAGCATCTTTGACATCAAAATTCCCGGACTGAAAACGCTCGAACCAATTTTGTGCTACTCTTACTTACACTGTGTTCAGTCCATAAACGTCACAATTTTTTTTCACAGCTTGTATTTCATTTTCCCTTCATTTACGAATTTCCTCGTTAGATTCAATCATTTTGGCGCACAAAAATACAATAGAAAAATGGAAGGGAAAATTATTGACGGCTGTCATTAAATGTATTAACTAATATATCATAGTATTAAAAGTATTTTCGCAAACACAGAGACATATTCGCCCATCTCACTGTCTCTAATCCGATGCAAAGCATGTGCGATAGGATCTATCGGAGAAACGAAACATCCGCGACACAATGAATACGAAAACACGACAATAAACCAATATCTCTATTATGTACACATATCTGGTAACAATACGAAATCAGTATGGAAAACACTTGTTACATGTATCAAATACATGAGTAGAAAATATAGTCGTATACTATTAAGACTATACTATTCCTTTCATTGGGATGGGTAGCATATAAGAAATTTTGGAATTGCCAAGATAACTGAATGAACTATCCATATCCTATACCAGGAACATAAGTGACAAGTTTCTACAATTAAATCATTACCTTATAATTTATATAACTATTTCATTGCATATTAAAGTGATTGACAGTCAAATAAGACCTGATGACTGTTTATCATAGGAGACCAGATCTTACATCCCAAATTGAAATTTCCAAATCAAAGCTTATCTCAAATCCAATCAGAAAATTAAATTATTCAAGGGAACGTGCGATATTAATTGTTTAACCGCATTTATTTTATCGCGGACAATTTATTATTGAAATGGAGAAAAGCTGAACAGTTTCTTGAAAATTTTATTTTTTAAATTAAATAATTTATGCGATCAGAAATTGTATAATAATAAACTATAAAATATTTTTTTTTTCATTCTGGAAAGTTACTATTATATTTAATAGGATTTAGAGTCCATACAATAAAATAAAATTAGGAGCAGGTTTTATATATTGATTATTGAGGCTATAATAACTAAAATGAGGCCAAAATTCCATGAAACTTGACACCCTAATAATATTATATCGTTATCAAGTTTCATGGAATTGATTAGTAGTTTATAAGCAATCCTTGGAAAAATTATACTCACAACAGCATTGTTAAACATTTTTTCTATTTATTTATTATTATTTATAATTTATTTATTATACAATTTATTTAGCAAACTATTTTTAATTCTAATATATGTATACGTCTATAATTCATAAATCTATCGCCTATGCAATAAAGCAGGTAGTACTTTGCACGTTTTATACCAATAGTTCCCAAAGGATCGTACCTGAAACTAGTAGATATACATAGACATAATCTAAAGACGTTACAAAGACGAATACCAGCCTCCCTACTATATTACCTACTCGTAAGACCAATTGAAATATTATATTATTTACTTATTTATGTATCTTTAAATATTACAACTAATACTGCCTACTCTACAGATAGTAATTAGTATATATGAAATAGCAAACACAAGTCGCAAATAATCGAATTATACAAATCGTATCGAATAAATGTATCCCATAGAGACACAGAACACAAATCTGTCTTTAAGAACGTAATGTTTTAAAATATCACAATAACCAGTCATGTTATCGAATTCAGTTTTACAGGTTTAGTCAGTAATAATAGAGATATTAACTAAGATATTCCATAGTCAGAAGCAACTGATCGGACCGAGGTTCGCCGTCTCGGGCACCCTTGTACTGGTAAGTACACTAATAGAGGTCGCAGCTAGGCGCCATAAGCGCTCGGTCACCTCTCAACCCGGTGAAACTATAAAAGCCATCTGGATAACAGCGGTCATGAGCCCGAAAACATCGAATACAGGTTCGTAATTGATGTCAGGTCATCATAATTTATTCCCTAAAGATATTGTAATCGCGAAATCAGCTGGAATTGAGATATTATTGGAGAGAGATGTCAGTACAAAGGGTTAAAATCGTGGATAGTGAGGATGGAGTTTCATCAGCTGACAACACACATATGTCAACAACATCAACGCTAAATTACAATGGTACCTATATGTACATAGAGCCCCATTTCAGTGATTGGGTCTCCAGATATCGTCACGCGATACACAGTGAAACAGAACGGAAGTCCAGCTGACTCAATCATATGATAGCCACTTTCTATCCACAGAGCATCTTTATAGGATTTATAAAACAACAATAAAAGAATAATCATACCAGTTTCTTTCAACACTGCTTGGCAACAATTTCATATTAATGATTCGTCAGAACGTATTCTCTGAATCTATGAAGTCTTAAAACATTTGACTAAAATCCATCCTGACAGCAAATATCAAGATTTATAACGCTTTCAAACGTTCAAAGATCAACATTCGAGACGTTAAACTCCGCTGAATATATTTTCAACGGAAGCGAAACAAGACAATGATGAATTACGTGCAGGAAATAACGACCAATTTAATATTACATTTGGAAATTAGTCGCTATAACAATAACTTACCGATTTACTCGTATGTTTAGATCTTAAAGCTCAAAAATCAATTTATTTTGTTATAAAAGTAAGTCTGATATAAGTACTAGCTCATAGTTCACATGAGGTAGATCTACTGCGGTAGCCGATATATAGTTATATAAATCCCACTGCTGGACATAGCTCAGCCTGCTCTCCAGAGCGGGTATTGGAGTGTAGATATCTACGAGGATCCACTGAGGATAGGTGGAACTCATATGTCTATGAAATACTTTTTTTTTCCAGATATATTTATGTACTAGTTTTAGCACTTAAAACTGCAATTAACGATTTCATTCAATAATTTAATATTCATTCATTTTTAATGGATTTAATAGTCAGATAAACTAAATACAAAATTTATATATAAAATCTTATCAGTTTATATCCATGGAATAACTAACCCAGTCTCGTTGAAAATGTAACTGTTCCAGGTATTTTAAGTTAAAATATTCTTGAATATTTTAACTTAAATAACCTGGATTTGTTTTATTTTCCAACATAAACTTACATACATATATGCATATTAAACATTGTTAACAATATTACAAACATTACGACCTTTTTATTAGTATTAGGTAAAAAAGTTATTATCATTCGATAAGACGATATAGGCTAGAACTAGTTTACTAGTAAAGATAGTAAAGGTAGGTAGGTAAGTAATGAGAACACCTCTCATAGTACTCGTTAATAATTTAGTAAGGAATACCATGTGAAATACAGTAGCGAAATGCTACTTTGCCCTCTCGACCTATTAACCATTAATAACAAACCCGATGAACGTGGCTACTACGTACTGGCGTACTATGTTACGAGATTCATATATTACACAATTTTCATATTTCATATACTATATGAAACTAAACTCATCAAATAAATATTTCATTGGAGAACACGTGCCATCTCTCTATGAAACGGAAACACAAACCTGCGTGGGCTTATTCCCATCGCTCCAACCGTTCCCTCGTTACGAACGATCTATAATAGGCCGGCAGGAAGTACAAATAACAGTAGTTATAACATTATTATCGGAAGTTTTTGAGACGGTATAGCCCATGGAGCGTACTGAACTTATAGTAATAACAATCATTTTCTTAGTTCAAAACAATTCGTGTACCAAGGAATTGAAACACGTCGATTGTTACAACTTTGTAAACTCAATATAGAATTGAAATAGTGGCAATAAATAGTTATTTAAAATTTTTAGAAAAGTTATTACCTGACCATAAACATTGTTAAAATTATTAAAAGAATTATTTTTTTGGTTAAAATTTGGAACGAATTTATCATGTAAGAAACTTCCATTGCCATATCACATATAACATTTTCACCGATCACGGTGATATTGTTAATTACGTCATGCAATGGGGCGTTGTAGAAAATAGAATAACAGTGATTGCTTCGCACAAAGTGGGTATGGAAACGTTCATCATTATTACGTTCCTTCAAAAAAATCGAAGCATCAGTCGTATGTTTCTGTATCGAATTGTCGACAGGTACACCAACAATTCCTTTGTAGAAGACTATTAAATATCGTCCCTGTGCTGTTAGGATTCGAAGTGATGAGTGTCGAAACACCAGACATGCTCTAAATCAGGGAAGATATCGATCAAATCGCTTACTGCCCGAGATTGTTGTGAACGATACAGTAATGAGTTCCTTACTGACGGACTATTTTGTACGATAGAAGAGCACTAAAAGAAACAAAATGACAAAGTGTACTCGCAACTTTATGATAAAGTTCAGTGTGGTCATCATCCCGCGTCGATCATGGTTACGCGTGGTTATGCTACTCACCTGATGAAAACTTTTTTTTTATAGTGTAGGCGGAAAACCAGCATGCAACCCACCTGATGGTAAGTGATCACCGCCGCCCATGAACATCCACAAAACCAGAAAAGTCGCAAATGCGTTGCCAGCCTTCAAGGAAGGTGTAGGCTCTTTTCTTGAAGGTTCTAAGTCGTATCACCGAAAACACTGCTGGCGACAGCTGATTCCACAGAGTAGTTGAGCGTGGTAGGAAATTTCGCTTGAAACGCACAGTGGTGGATTACCAACTATCGAGATGATGAGGATGAAATTTTGAAACCTACTACATTACGCTGATATTCTGTAAAAGATTGGACCTTTCAAGCTGCAACGTGGCTCCTCCACGAAGAAAACTTGGATCTCTGGATTCTGTCACAAAGTGATATACCGCAGCAATATACGCATGTTATGCATAGTGGTTGGCTTTCCTGGAGATTTTTTTATGAACGATATAGCATCAAAACCGAATAATACGTGATACAAATGAATTCTTCTTACAACTAGGCTTTCAACGTAAATATTTTTTTTAGCAATATCGATTTTAATTATTATACCATTTAGTCGATTAGTGTTGACGTAATCATGTTGTAGTATTACGGTTCAAAATTAATAGCTTCTCATGGATACTGGTAACGAGGAATTTCATCAACATCATCATATTGTTAAGCCGCAGTAATCATTTCCCATCAGGTGAACTGTGTACTCATTTATCATCCTTAGTATCATAAAAAATGTGAAAGTGTGAAAATGATTTTCCTAAACTTGTTTTCAAACTTAATTTTAAGCCGAGATATTATTGAGTGATGTTAAGGTTTGACCTAAGTTTTGGGCTGAATTTTGACGCAATTTTGAACCTTTTAAATGAGAAATTATCAATTTAGAAAGAGTTCGCATTACAGATTGGAAGTAAAAAATATGTTACCATATTCCGCATGTATAGATGCCGCTAGTGCATGAGATTGGTAGTTTTCTTGTTGGATTCCAATTGTATACAGTTTCCATAAGTATGCTGAAATGGAAGGCAATGATTGGCACTAAAGAATTAGGTAAGACATACTATTTTTCTACTTTTGCACGGTTATAGCAACATGATTTCCTTTATTTTTATTGCTATGGATTTTTGCAAAATACCGCCTGATTTTATTCAGTATCTAAACTCCATTCCACGAGGGCTGATAGTGAAATCAAGGCGTTGTGGTCTATACGTAAAACCGGTAAAAATGTTTGCTACTGTCTTTCTTTAATAATGCTATCTTCTTTAAATACATTTAAGCTAAAAATCAAATTACTATTATTTTTTAATTAATAAAAAACGACAAACAATCCTATGAAACAATGATAAAAAAAATATATATTCATTTTAACAAAAGATATTTTTTAACAAATTAATACCAAATAACTACTCCTTTCGAAAACATGCTGAAATTTACCTTCAAATTTGCCGTCATGAAGCTTTAGTATGGAATGAAAGGTGTTCTAGCTCCAATCATTATTCCACCTCAAAACGACATTAAATTGCCGCCTTGCTGATCGGTTTCGGTAGCATCTCTTCGTCTTTCCTAGTCTCCACGCTTTCTCCAGTCGACGTCAATTATCTGGGTGAGAACTGATCCGAAATTCGTGAAAAGCTAATTTTCCCACATGACTTCGTCCTCATCTTCTTCATTTTGATACTGCCCTCGCCCTTTTTATTCTGCATTATCGTCTTTGTCCGTGTGTTCAGTGGTACTCTACAGGACCTCATTGCTCGATAATCCAAACCAGTGTAAGCGATTCGGAATGGTTTGAGTGGTAATTTCACGTCCTATGGCGGCTTGCAACTGGGATAAGATTTGAGTGGCATTGAATGTTGGATCATAGGCAGCAGTCTGATGTACAGATACTGATGGACTTCTGAACAGCAGTAAGAAGATATGGGCGGCCACTACGAGGTGGATCAGCCAAGTTACAGGCGTTCTGATACCTATGCAACGTTAACCACGAGGCTCTCTCGAAGAGAAACCTTCTTCATTCAAAGTTCATTCTTGCTCGAGAAACTTCCGATGATCCTCGTGACATTTTGATATTAGAAACAATAACAACTATTAAGTTGCATACACCGACTAAAGTATCATGCTGGCAGAAACAAGAATAAACATCAAAAAGCATTGGGAAAAAAACAAGGGATATTTTTAAGAAAAAGTACAACTTTCAGCATAAAAATCAAAAAAATATTATCTTAGTGTTTCTTGGTGAACTCAAACTTTTTTTGATCTGTCTACATTGATGTAAGCGAAATAGGTATTAGATAGGTAGACAAATTACGTTGTTAAGAATTGATAAGCAAATGGATTTTTTATGTGAAAGTACATATTGATTATATTCAATGATAATCACTTTTAACTACTAACGCGAATGAGATAAAAAAACGGGTAATATTTTCCTTCAAAATAGTTATCTTTTAAATATATACGTTAATATAAAAAACCCCTTAACCCCTTAGTAACAAACCTTAAAATGTATCTGCGGTTGTTAAAACAAGAATCAAAGTTATCACTTGTCCTAAAAGACTAAACATAAATTGAAATTCAACAATGTGGCAGTGTTTTTATAAACGAAATCAAGAAAAGTACTTTTATTACTTATTGATGTCGACGCACGAATACACAAACGCTTAGAAATCGTATAAACTTCTTATCGTCGATTTCAATGGATTTTTGTTTGTTTATACAAACTTTATTTTAATTTTAGTACACATTTTAAGAGGTGAAACTGTGTTTTGTGTTGGTGATTTCGTTCACTAAGAACACAGAATATTTCATACTCTCTATTTCTCTTTTTATTTCTTATCTAATTCATATTTATATATAAAAAAATATGCATCAAATGGGGGTTTTCCTTTTTCCTCGCAGTCTACTAAAAATAAAGCACAATATCTTATCGTGTGCTATTTATTTGCGGATGTTTGAGTTGCTATACATGTATACTATACGTACCCTCTTCTCTTACCCGCCAATGATCGGTAGCATCGCACTTATTTAAAACAATGGATGGTGAGATGTAACGTATTGGGAATGTATATCTTGAACTTTTTACATATATGTGAATTTTATTGACATGAAGTCAACAACTCGAATATTAATATAATGCAATACTTAAAAAATCATGGTACTAGATGAGTGGTGAAAATGGAAAGCCAAGGAAAAGAATTGTATGGAAGACGATACAAAAATATTTGTGCGAGCATTAGCAATTAACTTAAAAAGGAGATGTTTCATGTTCTTGACATGACGTACTACCCCAACCCCAGTTAGAAATGGGATCTGGCTAATGAAAATGATGATGCTTTGTTAGCGGTGAATGGATTGTTAGACGTCAACAAAGTCCGAACACTATTCCACACGTTCAAAGAGGTTACACTATATTCACAAGGAATAACACATGTCCATTACTCCTGGTAATGAATAAATAATCCAATACGGATACAGAAACAAATTCACCTTGTTCCAAATTAAATAGAGATAGAGTCGTATCGTCTTGAGAATACACGTGTCGTGCCTTTGTAGTAATGTGATGAAGTAGTCATTGCGTTTAGAAGTTTTGATGGTGATTTCCAGTGAAAACAATATTCTATGTGCATACTATTATAATTCATTATTGAAGTGAAGAAGGGGACCTAACCTTCACAACAAGTAAAACCAGCGTGGCCATTGTTAGTTTTTCTCTGAATTCATAAATGTTGTTAGTTTTGTAGTTAGCGACCCAAAAATAAAATTAATTCAATTTGACTATACAACAAAAAATAAATCAGGACTCAAACATTTAGTAACAATGAAAATGTGAGGCCATAGAACTGCATGAAAAGTAAAAAACCACCATTAACTATGCTATAAATTCAATGGAATTATAAATGAAAAATAGTTTCAGTAATAGCACAGTAAATGATGATTTCAACTGTGACCTTAATCACTTCCAAGTTATATCGGCTAAAAATACATAAATACAAATAGAGATTACTTGTTTATAAACTAAATAAAATACGCTAGCAATAAACCATCGATTAAGTAATAAATTGTTGTGATAGACTGTGTTATGTAACTCTCTTACAATTTTTATTTTTTTAAGAATAATAGCAATGCTATAAAAATTACTAATATTCCAGTAGAATAATAACCACTACTAAGCTAAAAATGCTTGTGCTACGAGTTGGTTCACGAAAATAGTCGAGTGGATTCAAACCTACGACCTGAAGTTTCGCTGACCATACCCTAAACCATTAGGCTATTGACGCTTCTACGACGAATTCTCAGTAAAGTACAAAATAAATATTTAAACGTTTCGATACAGGCACTTGGAGTATACATATATACAATAAGTTATATGGATCGGTAAAAGCCAAGTTTCCTTAGTTTCATTCGGACAGGTAGAGAAGCTAAAGTATTGTAATATTTTTTTTCAACAGGTCTCAACCAGCTAAATGCAAATTAAATTAAACAAAGGCTTAGTGTTACTGTATATGGTCTGGTAATTGAAAGAAGTTTAAGCAAATTTTAATATTTTTAGAAGTAAACACGCATAGAAATTTTAATTTCCTATTGATATTAGTGTCTACGAAGACACCAAGTGAATTTGAAGAAGTCACCAAATCAATAAAAGAAAACTCAATAGCTATATCGTTATAGTTTTTAGTCTAATTTCACATACTAGGTCAACGGCTATTTCGATCATTTGTATATTCCCTTCGATTGCAGATTCGATTTAACGCTGTCATAAATCATAAGATGTGTCAATACAAATAATAATTTCACAATCATTAACTATAAACATGTTGAAATTTGTGCTACATGGCGAATGATAGTGGCCGTCTTCGATCTGAACAGATAAACGATTTGTTCCTGCAATAAATTGATATATATAATATACTAATCTGATTTTACGTCCCGAAGGAGATTGTACCGTTTTCACGCCCTTTATCTTATTGTCCTAAATGAAGATAAAAGTATCCCATTTTCGGAAATAAAAAATAAAACCTCTCCGTTGTCATGACCGTAATTAATTCAAAATGAATAAATTAAAATTTAGTTATTGTAAATTAAATTCGCTGCAAACGTGGGTGCGTTATATTCAATGGTTTCTGAAAAAAAATTTTATTCCAATATTACTAACTTATCAAAAGAATCTGTAAGATGAAAAAAGAAAATAAGAGTGAGAAACGAGTACTGCAGTGATGAAAAATGATGGATGCGGCCTATTTGATGCTTCGTAAACAGTAACAGGAGCGTTATGATGCTTTTTACTACTGGTATTGAGTTACACTGCAATTTGTTTCTAGCTGCAGAATTAATGGGTCAGCTCGACCGGGGTAGGACCATGCTCTCACAGAATACTGGCATAAAATAACAGCATAATGTTGCTGTGTTTCGTCTGGCGAGTGAAGGGATCCGTAGATCTTTATTACTGGTGACGGGGCATTCCATCTTAGTCCTCAAGGTTGACAACGCATCTGCATTATGATTACTTGTCAAGAATGAATGTAGATGTCGTCGGCCGCAGGAATAACTTAACACCAGGTGAACTGTGTGCTCGTTTGCTACTCTTAATGTAATAAAAAAAAATGGCAGGGCTTTCTGGTAATCGTAGTAAGATACATATATAACTTCCGGGGCACGCCAAAACGCCATGACGATGATGATTTTAGAAGAAATATACGTCATAATATATCAATTCTTCTCTTTGTAATCCGTTATAAATCTTCTACCAACTTAAAAGTTACTGATATTTTTTTTCTACCAAAGTACCAACAAGGTTATTTTAACGTCATATAATTTGCTTTGCATAAAGCAAATTATCGGCTTAATGTTGGTCAGGCTGATATCAAAAACTAAGATATATGAAATATGTGTCTGAGAAATAAAATAACAAATAACACATAAACCTGAGCATGACACAACAACAAAAAAATCTTTTTGTGACCAGTAGGCACTGTTGTTTGTAATACAGTAAAATAATACAGTTTGAAGCTTGCCATTGGGAAACATGTTATGTATGTATTCATGTATAAGATCATTTGTGTTCGTAACAAAGGTCCGAAAACGTGCGAAACCATTTGTGTGAAATCTGGAACTATGCCAGGAATAGAAGATACTACGACGAACGTTAACCGCTTTAGGTTAGGGTCCGGACTCACTATCTTCTGCGCCTTTAATGTAATAATTAAGGTGATTACACACTAAATTCATATTTAGTTCTATGTTAAAGTTAAGTTAAATTACGAACCTATATTACGCTAACGCTAACTGTTGGTCATAGGTGCACGTCACGCCGGGGATTACTCAGTTTACTCCCATTGCTACCATACTCAATACATTTTTATTTTGTAATAACTATTCTTCTATTGTTACTTTTTACTTGTTGTTGTAATTGTTGTTTAATTGTTAATTGTTACTTTGAAATGAAGAAAAAAACGTACGTAAACGTTGTGTAGTTTTTATTAAGTTCAAACATGTTAAAATATACATAGATCGTCTAATCGAGGTATGGTTAAAACGATTTTAGAGCTACTCTGCACCTAGAAACAAAATGCAAACTACAGAGTTAGCTTTTGCGGAACTCTTACCGAATATCACAGCTAAACAAGTTGCTACTAGCACTACTACATTCATTACCAGAATCACCACTTTAAAACGGTGATCCGATTATTGGTTTGCATTGCATCTCAGTCCTCATGGGCGACAACGGTAGTGCATATTGATATGTACAGAATGATATACATATATATTTGTAGAATACAATAACAATGTACTCAAATAATTAGTTTTAGGTATTGAATTCAAATTTTGCGAACCAATTTCACTTATCCACGTTGATCGCTTAAAGTTAATTTTACTGCTATATCAGGATAATGATATTAACTATTATTTTTCCTTAAATATTTTTGTACTTCAAAAAAAATAAAAACTTAAAGTAGAGTCTTCCTGGCCGCTTTCGACCTTGGCTTTATATTATGGCTGTTACAGGGCAATTCAATTGCACAGTATTTTCTACAAAGCTGCAATTATCGCGTAAACACAAAGAAACTTTTCATCTACCCTAGGTCGATTCAAAATGATATACAGTAAGATTGAGTTAATGAAGGTTGACACAACGCAGCCAGATCCTCACTCAATTCGTGCCCAAATATTTTTCCATGCTCTGACCAACAAGCTACCAGAAACGTAAACGTATTTCACAAGAACACATATCAATGTAGAATAAAGTCATCAACCGGTAGCTGGTGTTTAAGTTTGAGAATTAATAATCATCACAAAACACCTCCAGATTTAAAACAGGTGAATAGTTTAAGACTTCAAAGAAAAATCCCCACCGACTGTGAAAAACAAAGTCACTGACAGATCAAACGACTGGGTTGTTGTAATGCTATTTGTAGGTTTAAGTCAAATAAATCACTCAAATAAATCAATGTTAATCACTAATTACAGTAAACAAAAGATTATTTTGTTAACAGGAACAAGGCGATATACTTATACAAACCGTAAAATCAGAACTCTTGTCTCTCTCTAAATTTAAGGAATAAAGGTATATATGTATATATAGGTATGTATACCTTACAATCAGGAATATCGCAATGAGTCATTGGACTATATGCATATGGTTTTCGGTTTCTTTAATTCATCATACGAAACACAGCGATTGTTACCCGTTATTTTACGCTGGAATTACATTTAACCGATTGGCGATACTGCAGTAGCTGCTTATGAACCCAAGGATATAAGTTATTAAATAGTATTTTTCTTTTTTTACCGATTACACAGCTCTACTCGTATAAATTACTATAACGTACATAAAAAACGTAAACGTGAACGTAAGAGTATAAATCAAATAGCCGTTATATTGTTATAATGTAAAGTTATAAAACATGAACGTGTTAAAGGCACGTGTTGAATGCAATAACAATTAACAGCGCGTTTTATCGTAGGTAAATATTCATTTGGAACATTACTCGTATTCTTTAAGGTGAAATCTAATGTTATATTCAGCTTTGTAGTCGTAAAATATATCTTTACTATGCGTATGCGATACTAAACCCAGAATAACAGGGTTATTTCGGGTCGTTGTTAAATTATAATGACCTTGAATGGATTACATCTACTTACTTACGTTACCATTGTACAGATTAGATATTTATGTGTACATGTGGTTTAGATACAGCTAGCCATCGGAGATATTTAAAAGTAACGTGGTAAAAACAACAAAAATAACATTATAACAATTTTCAATGATGAATCCTTATTCAACCGTTATGAATTTGAGTCACACGCTCTCGCGAAACATTGTAACTGTCCAAGCCGAGGCTCCCTCTCGGGAGCCCTTGTGCTGGTTACCCATATATAGAGGTCTCGACTGAGTGCCATAAGCGCTCGGTCACCTCTCAACCCGGTGAAACTGTAAAAGCCCTCGGGCTAACAGATGCCATCAGCCCGAAAAAAAAAATACCGTTATGAAACTGATGGTACAAGGCGTTAACGAATTCACAGTTGGTAAATTATCATGCGTGAAAATATACATACGTGGGGAAATTATCTATACTTTTTTAGACACTTCAAACAATCATTGAAAAATAATACATCGTCACTCCTGAAGACAAAGATAGAGGGTTCGTTATCGAGTAATTAGTACCAATCCGTCACTACATCTTGTAACATAGTTTTCAATGTCCTGGCGATCCATAAGAATCAGCAGGATTATGCTGCTATTTTACGTTGGCATTATCTGACGGCATGGTCCTACCCCGGTCGAGCTGACTCATTCATTCCGCAGCTAGAAATAAACTGCAACCTAGCACTACCACGATAATTGAGCTAACTTGATGAAAACAATAATTAAATATATATTCTTTAGATAATGTCTAATGTACTTCCCAGATCAAAACTATTTAATCTAATGGTACATGTTGCCTGTTTGATGTCAATGAGATTATGCTACTTAAAGTAAACATTTCGAAACAATTAACATGTTAATTATATAAAAGTCATTGATAATAATATTTTTTGATTCGACATGGACATTCTAATTGAACATGTCCACGTACACAGAAGTATCACATATAAAAATATCCTACATTATCTGTACTATAGCTCATAACAATCTGTCAGACATTAAGGTTTGTAAATGTTATATGAACTCACACAAAAAGCCGTAAAATAAATACACACAAATATTTTAGGAACATGCTGTACCATAAAATTGTTTACGTTTAAACTTTTATTTACACAAAAACTGAAAATACAATTGAACTAGTTGGGTAATTATATTGCAAACTAATTGGGTTTTGTAAATTCAAATGCAATGAACTGAGCAAAACTATGCATGTATATTATTTTATTAACTTTAAAGAGATGTAACTAATACCAATACTTCTCTGTTTTTATGGAAATAACAGTGACCAACTGGCACACAGTTCACCTATAGATGATACTACTGTTATCTTCCGAATCGTCCCGCAATAATTTTGAATAACAATATGCCGTTTAAGCGCAATCTTTGAGTCATAGTAACTCTAATTTATAATAATAATAATAAGGCACATTACCTTTGGATGTTCGACGCTTTCTAACAGTGAGTATCTACACATACATAACCTAGTAGAATGAAATAAGGTCTCGTATACCGAGGGTTGCTATATTTTACGTACGCACCGGAAGTCGTGTTTGAAAATAACTGTGTCAGTCTCTACTGGGACCGGCTCAACTCCATGGATAGAACTGTTCTTGCGAATGAGCCTGATATCACGCTGATAGTCGCATAGTCGAGGATATTTTTACACTACATTACTATGCCATATGACGTCCGGTATACTGACCATATTATCCATATAGTCGTGGCTACAAACAGCTTAATCCTAATAAGGTTCTCAAATCACCTGCTTCGATTGGGACTCAGTGACCGACCACTCTGTGCTCAATGCAGAAGGACTCTTCGATATGTTTTTTATGGCTGACGGCCACTGTTAACCCGAGGGTTTTTATAGCTTCACCGGGTTGAAAGGTGACAGAGCCCTTAGGTCACTCAGCCGAGACCTTTATTAATATGTAACTATTATTTATTTTTATGCCTAAATAAATAAGGATATCAATGAATATCTCTAACAATAATAAAGTTTGTACTCTAGGTAGGCTTTTTATATACGAAAACATTTAAATGGTGTTAATATTTATACCTAAATTAGTAAATAAGAAATATATCACTGTATATTTTCCGAAAAGAATAAAATAAAATAAATAGCAATTAAATACCACTTTTCAAATTCCACCTTGAGTGTAGTTGCCACATATGCAACTGCTGTATTGGAAAGAAAACACTACAAACTACAATTTAAAATAATACGTACTAAAATCCCTGATTAGTTGTTCTTTCCGATTTTGGGTATACAACATTATTATTGTAATTTCTTTTGCCTAATCTTTTCGTTTTTAAGTGAACTGTGATCCGACTGTTTAAAGTGATTCTGAAAAATTGTAACAGCCTAAATTCAGTAGAATACAAGAAAATGTATCGTTTATTTGCGGAGTGAGCAGAGCAACGGTGGACCAGATCAAAGCTAAAATATCGCATTCGAACACCCGGCCAGTCTAAGAGAAACTTTACAAAACCTACAACTACTCCTAACATGGTTTAACATAAGCTTTAACATAAGTCTGAATGCCTGAATTTACGTATAGAAAGATATTGAAATTTTTTTTCTAGATAATATAAAAATTTTTGGCAAATAATTTGATCATTAAAATTCATCGATATCCACCTGCTACACACATCACTATAGTGCTCTCTAAGCCTGGTGTATGCAAGCGAGAGAATTATCAATTAACTCTATACTTCGTCAAACGTATTAGACTACAGCCTTGCCAGAGTAATATTGAAACTTAAATTATGAATAATATGTCTTTTTATTAATAAATCATACTTCTTAGACGAACGCTCTAGCTTGGACCAAAGATATAATTAGTCGGGGGATCGTACAGAATCACATTTACCGGAATGTCCCAATACTGGATACAAATTCAATTTTAAACTTCCGTAGTGATATTAAATAATATTTTCCATTCTTCCTGTAAAAATTTTGGTATATATGTTACAATAATCGCTACCAGGTGAAATATCTTTTTCACCGCTACTATCTTAAAAATAATTACTCATAACTCATTCGTTACATAACGGATTATTACTTTCCGACATTTAGGATTATTAATTTCGGTACATAGAAACGTAAAGGTACAAAAATCTCATAATTTTTACTGTATTTTAAAATATTATTATACAAATATAATTCTTGGTATATATGTATAATATTAAGCATTGATATTTGCATTAATGAGATGTAGTTTGCATAATTGAATGTAAAATGAAAAAATGTTACTTGTCGACTTCGAATGTGTAATTTTTAATTCTAAAAAAGTAATGCCATATTAGAAAAACTTTTCATTTATTTCCCTACTGGTTCTATTCCCGGACCTGCTTACATTTCGTAAGTTGCAAAAAGTAAATAAATAATTGGTAAATATTTTAAAAGCTATAAGAATTTATATTTACTGGTTTATATTTATACTTATTATGACAATAAAGACAATTTTTTTATCCTTAACGATATATTTCTATACAATACTTACGCAAAAGTAACTTGTCCTGATTCCCGCGACAATTAGAAATAGTTAAGATAACATCAGTTGGCCTCTGCTTAACAAATATAATACATTTCTTAGAAAAATAGTACTGTAACTTTAAACTTCATACAAAAATATATTTTTAACGAATCATCATGAAATACCGTGATTCTACAATAATGTCTACGGATCGCCGAGTCGATGTAATACATTAAGGCGATATTTAATACACTTTTATTCGTTCTTTTAATATAGTATTGCAATAAATATCTGAATTTAGAAACCATTTAATATATTTTATATACTGTCATCCTACTAATTGATCCTTAAAAATAGTGTCTCTTAAACAAACTTAACAAACATCTCTTTACTACTGAAGAGATGTTTGTTCTTTGATTATTTCTGATTTTCTGCACAGATAGAGATAAAATTCGTGAATTGAATTCTCCATGTTCTGAGTGAAAATATAGAGATACTTTTAAAGAATTCCGAAGACTAATCCCTTAGGAAAATCAAAAAGGTAGCCCCACATGAACGAAAGTAGACGCACCACGTACCGCAGTTCTCGGATAAAACTATGAATCATTATAAATATTGTATCATTAAATAAATAAAAGTTAGAACTCAACCAAAATAAATAAAAATGCTAATTTCGAAATTAAAATGTGTAGGAAAGAATGTGTGACTTTCGACTGGCCGTCGATAAAACATAGTGGCAGTTATAGAGAAAATAAATTAAATAATTAATTATAAAATGCAGTACTTACCAATGCACGTGGTAGACTCTCGTTCAGCCGGCGGCAGCAGCCGCGTGGTGACCGCCACACATGGCGGGTTCCTCACCAACAACTCTCGAAAGCACTACTCACAAATTATCCAAAGATACTTTAAGCAAAAAGATTTTCGATCACTTTAAATCAGTTGCTAGGGTCGGAACGAGTGACGAAAGAACGATGTTTACTTGTACCGCGAAAAGCGACCGGTTCGAGAGAGCCGCGATCGCCCACGAGGTTTGGAGCCGACTGACACTCACTTTGGGCGGGCGGCCGCGCCCCTCGACTTCTCCCCGCGCCCTCCACTGCCTTAAAAATTCTTCGCATTCTACAGCACGCTTTAAGCGTTGTTTAAGCGTCCGCCAAAGCCCGCGCGATGACGGCGCAACAAACTTTCCTCTTTTATGTTAATATTTGTTAATTACTTACATTCGAAGTTTTCCCGTAAACCTTATATGGTAAACTCATTTAATGAATAATAACCATTTGCGAATTTGCTGTTTGCATAATCATCACATTTCATGTTTGCAAAAATAATGTAAAGTGCTTTTCCAGGAATAAAACATAATAGCTTCATTGAAATTTCCCGGCACATAGATCCACTGGAAAGATTTTAATTAAACGCATAAATTGTAAAGTATTAGCAATTAAAATTAGTTTCAAACGGATCCGAATCCCTATAAAGAAAAGTGACCGCGAACGCCGAAGTTTTTTTGCAGCTTCAAACTTTTACAAATCAGAATTTTGTTAAAAGCTAATTAATTTTCTAGTTTATTTCATAATCTTAAAGTTAAAGATAACAGCCTATTTGTTTTTCATAATCTTTAGTAAGTTAACTTTACTTAACATTTAAACACAACCATTTTTTTTTTAATTATTTTTAATTTAATTATCGTTTCCCATACATAGATGTTAAGTAGTGCGTACAGTAGTTATTTTCATAAAGATAATTTATCTAAGTGACTTTACTAATGCAATTGAGATTACCTTATCCTGCTTTGTTTTAGAATATAAATATAATTTATTAGGAATCCTAGGCAGTATCAGTAATGAACTCAATCCACAATCGGCAAATTAAACGGATCGTCCTAAATTATTCAGACACACGGCTTTGTTAGAAGAAAGCTTCTATATCCTGAAACTGGATATTAATAAACTTATCTAAACGCTATTACTTGTATTGAAACAACAAACGTTAGGTGTCATTAGTTTTCATTACATTTTCAAACGTAACTACATAAAAGGTTTTCAGAATACCAAAGTTAGTCAATAAATTTCGAGAAACAACTGTTTAACTTATGCCGCGAACACAAATCTTTTTAATTATATTATTTAATTGTTAAATAGTGACCTTAAATTATACACGAACAATATAATCAGCACCAGAATCCTGTATTTATGTAGTCAAACTTTAAACTTTTGTTAGAAATGAACTTTATGTAGTCAAACTTTAAACTTTTGTTAGCAATGAACTTTATTCATCGTCAAGTTGATGAATAATTAAATTAGTACTATTAAATAGTAGTATTTTATTAAACTAAATGTATGCAATTTATGGCGTTTAACGATATCGATAATATAGACAAATGTTAGACTGATAGCAAACAACTGTTACTACGTTTAATATGTATGTACGTTTAACCTGTTTAGTATTAAAAACTATTACTATCCTATTATATGTACATATTATTACAAATACAGAATTTACATCTATAATTGTTAAATAATATCAATTAATTTTTAAAACACGTACACGTACGTATCTGACGTAACAATAAATGGTAAATGAGAATAATGAGATTATTCTAGTACAAGTATCGTGTTTAAACCAAAAGCCAGAGACAATGATGCCATTTCCCTTGGAACTGTTGTTTAGACGAAACTCTTTGATAGCTCAAGCGTGGGTTACTGACGGTTACCTGTTCATTGCCAACAAACTATTTTTATCCATTTTTATGATTGACTTACGCAGTCCAATAATATCTGTATAGCTCTTTCAAATCGTTTCTAAATATTTTAATAAAGAATATTGCAAAAAGATCTCGTGTTTAGTTCTGTCGCGATTATTCACTTTTTATTCCATTCTATATTGAATGCCTAATTTAGTAGTTGCTGGAGTGTTTGAGTTTTCCTTTTGTGGATTTTAGCAACATGTGTCAATAAGATGTAGATTTTAGCTGTGATCGGCAAAAGAAACTAGAACTTTAATATTTCTGGAAATGTCGCTCTTGATTTAGTTAGACATCTGAGGATAGCCGTTATCAACACATGATTGTTATTTTACGAAATATGAAATGTAGAGTCTACTTTAGTTCAATATCTTTAATAAAATAATATATATTTTAGTACCAAGTAATTTGTACGGTAAAGTTGTTACTTTGTGAATATGGATCTGCAGTCGTTTGCCTTATAATCTAAATAAACTTAAATATCATTTCATATATTAGGCGAATGAGATCGGCTCAGATCATAGAAAGAAGTTGTTGTTTGCCTTGTTTCTTTAATCTAAGAGCCGAATTTACTAGTATTTAGAATGGAAGATCTAGAAAAATGTGGCCAATATACTAATGATGTTCTTACATTAATTCTAACTAAGGCAGTTAAGTTGTTCCAAAGGAGCATAAATTATTTATTGTATATAATATATACAATAAATAATTCTATTCAAACTAAAACACTTCTTCAACAAAATCCTCCATGAAAACACCAGCAAAAATTTTAATTTCGAACTTGAATTGACATATACCCCACCACTGGACAAACGTGTGTACTTGAGTTAATAAAATTGCCATAAATTCCCATAGACAGCCACATAAATTTGGCATTGTATGTTCGTATACATTTCCCGCCATCAGTTTATGCATTATACCATCACTCGTTAACGTTGATATAGAGAACACGGCGCTAATTATTTCTTCCAACTTACCTGTAAGGAAAAAAGATAAAAATTTCAACAAAATATACATAAGTAATTACATTTAAAAATATAAGTAATTTATATTTCGTGTATATTTATGAAGGTAATAACCGGATAAGGAGAAAATCTTTCACCAGTTAGCCCACTTGGGTATAATATATCACCAAGAAGGTAGCAAGAAGCCAATTTGTAATGCCGAGTTATATACTGACACATTCGTTAAATTAAGTTGTTTGCGGCTCAAAAGATTTCTGTTACATATACATGTATATATAGCATCATTATTTCCTCGTATTTTTAGCGTATTTTTTCTCATATTTATACAGCGTTATTAAGATCATGTGTGCATGGAGTTTAATCTTACTGTCTTGAACCAATTGGTTATTGTTTTTATGATTCTGCCGAACAAAAACTTATTTGTTACCATGCATGTGCTCCACATATAATAAATTCACTTAAACTACTAAAGTTTAAGTGAATGGATAGCACTTGTTAACTCGATTTCTATATGCATAAGAGTTGTGTCAGCGGAGACGGAACACCAAATAATTATATTTGTACTCTTATTTATAACCTAAACAATGAACGTAAACAAAACATCGTGAGGCAACCTGTTTACCCGAGGGTATCAATTAAAGTCATGTAAAGTTGCCCCAACCATAGTGTAACAATGGGCCGATGCCCTCCTGTAATTAAAGTAGGCCTGTATCCTCCGTGGGACGAATTAAAACTGTAATTTTAGTTTATTAATAAATTTACAACTCGTTATATAAAAGGTATAACAACAGCATGATCTATTGACTGAAATATCTGGTTGTGAAGCTGCTGGTCTTGAGTTACATTACTGGTCGAGGTCTATACGAGTATATGTACATAAAAGTTAATTGGGTTTTGGATCTTTTTGTATTTACGCTGCGTCCCTGAAATTGTACCCGAACCGTTTCCTTACGTGGTACACAGTAGAAGAACTTAGGCAAAGGATATTAAATTCAGTCCAGCAAATACGTGAAAACATGCGATAAAAGCACCGGTAGTATCAATAATCTTTTATTTGTAAATGTAAATAATATCAAGAAAAAAAGAACAATATAAAAAAGACACATCTTAAAAATAACACAATCTAAATAATTTGTTAATACAAAGCAAATATACTAAGCTAATATAATAGCAGGTGCGTAGGAAAATCAATAATACCAAAACCCTGGTGGATTATTAATAGAATAAAGCTTACCTTTTAGAACCTAGGAAACGTAAAAACTACACCAAAAATAATAACATTATTTTTGCGATTTTTATAAATTCAATGAAATAAAACTAGTGAGCTTCGCAGTTACGTATAAAATCATTCATACCAAATAGAGAATAATATAAAACTAGAAATCTTTCACGACTTTTACACATAAAAATATACACACCTCAAAAATTGTTTCCATTCACTTGGAAAACTGAATTATTTATTATATATATAATTATTATATTTATATGTTATAATTATTTTTTTTATTTATTTATATTTATATATTTCATGATTATAATAAAATATATAAATATTTAGTATTTGTAAATGGAAATGAAGTAAAACAATCTGACGAAGTAATGATAAAAGGAAAAAGGATGATTTAATTAAAATAAATCAACTCATTCATTTTTAGAAGTCATGTTTTCAGCAAATTAATACAATATAACTCTTCCTTCAGCTCGAACTCATGCCAGAATCCTTCTATGGTATGAAATAATCGTTGCAGGGGAGGCTTATTAGCCGTGGTTTATTCACCCACGGTGAAGCTATGAGGAACCCAAACGACTGGCTGAAGGCGATCTGGCCCGGCCTGAGCTTGTCGGCTCATTCAGTTCGCCTTAGACGCGGGTCAGTCGACTACAGGGGGTGAAAGTGACGTACGTGGAATTTTTTTTTTCAGCCTTCCGCAGTTGGTGTGGGACCCTTTGAAAAAGAGGAATATTTGTGTTGAGGGAGAGCAAAGCTCCCTTTCCTCCACGGCAAAATTATGGTTGCCGGTGGAGCCATAGACCTGATCTGTCGCGTGAGGGTTCCCTTGGCTTTTGCGGGCCTCAGGTGGGGTTGCGGCGTGCGTGCTTTTTAAAATAAAACAGTATTTACAGACAAATTTTGGCCAAATATTGATTAAAATTGTGAGTTCCAAATTTGATTTATTAAATAATGTATTTTTTAATTTAAAATTGTCGTTATGACGCATTTATAATGCACGATTTTTAGAAATCATTGTAATAAATGAGTATCGTACATCATAAATACATAATTGAATATAAAATTCTATTACTGGCGACCATTTTATTTGATATATACTATATTATAGTGTAGTATAAAACAAAAATATAATGTTAAAACAAAATAGTCTGTATCTGTCAATTTCAGTCGATTTAGGTACATCTGTTTATAAATTAAAAGATGTCATTTCAATGTCACCTTGAATTAAGCTAGTACTATATATACTTCTAAAACAGTAGTCAGTTATTCACATAATCTAGAATCAATAGAAAAATGTGAGTGATACGACCACAATACCAGTTACAATATCTATTTAATTGTGTATTACACAATTATACTTCGACTTTATTTGAAACTCGATATTGATAAAGTTACTGTGTCTATTGAAAAGAAGTAAACGTAGTCACACAAACGCACATATAGTATATAGATAGTCCAACATACATAATTTTTATTTCTTTAACTCCATTAATAATGTTACAATTAAAAATAAAATAAAAATACTACTTGTAAAAAGGCTAGTAATTTTGTAGGCATATTTTTTGACTCAAGAAGTCCCATCTTACTGCGAAATTATTGTATAGTAGTTACGGATAAAAGATGTTTCTATATTTATTTAGCGTTATGGTAAGATTAAACCGGTATAGTAAGACTAGAATGCTTGCTGTACTGTGTTCGATTCCTAACCGTGGTGTGGTATGTGTGCATCACAATGTGTTAGTTTTCGGGAGTGTTTTGTATGTATGTACATATATTCCGAAGACTGAAGTACCATTAAACATATAGCTTCCTGCGATCTTTATGCTCATGTTTACATTGGAATAGGAACGTGGGCAACTAAGTGTGTTTAGACGAATGCTGTAGAATATCCTGCGCAATTGATGTTGTCTAGTAAAAAATATTACTGTGATCGAATTCAACAGAAGCGCATCATTATTTGAGGTACTATTATCCTTTAACAGTACAATAAAATACTACGAATTAAATCGAAGACTCAGTTCTTTTACATAACGTGGAACAAACGTTCCATGTCCCTGACACTACATCGAATTTCTTCCAATTTTATATCATCTGACTGAGGTTTAGTGTTGCATGAGTGCCCTGTGTTTACGTAGATACATCGGCAATATAATATAATCTGTGCACTTGATGTCATCTGATAACAATCAATAAAAACCATGGTGGCAATCATTTTTTTCACCAATTACAATCTCCTTTGAGTAGAGTAAGAGAGCTGCTTTATAAGTTAAAAACTAATAATTTATTTGTATGGGATGTCAAATTTATCGTAGTTTATTAGTGAGTACTAATCACATCTCAATCTCAATGTCTAAAAAGAAAAGTCCTTAAGCAGTGATGACTTCCGGTACAGAGACATTGTCCTTCACTGCTCGCCAGTCAGATAGCTATAGAGTGGGCTATGCTCGGTGTTTCTCTTCAGTAGAAAGAGAGTGCACGACATAGCTCAAAAGTTACCAAATTACCAAACTAGCAAGCGACGATCTATGCAAGTTTTGGAGGAAGTCCCTAGATGCAGGTGGCTCAAGATGGCGTGCTATGTGGCAATCTATGGGGAAGGCCCATGATGACGAGATTATGTAAAATAATCAAAACAATAAAATCCCCATGCTTGTTCTCTTTTCACGAAGGATAGCTCTAAAAAGAGGGGACGGCTTTTGGGTAAAGTGAATGCATGAACAACTATTAGTGACAGTAAGTATAATAGTTTTATAGATTCATGCTCGGAATGATATCAATATCCATTATAGTTCAATATCACTGATATTATTGAAGTTACTTGTTTGTGCATGTTTTGGATGTATGTACGTATAGACACAGTTTCGTTGGAATGGAAAAATCATACTGTATATGGTAGAACCAGCATTTGTCGAAAGTGTCAGTGCCAATGTAGATTTAACCTTAGTTTGGGTTTAGGATTGTATAATATGCCATATTTTCACGCCGTAGTTTTGATTGGCTTCTTTAGTGTGAATAGATTAAAAACATTAAGGTACATCTCTATCGTATATAAAGGCATAGGTTACAATAATGAATCTATATATTATTCAACAGACCCTAAGGCTGCTTACATACTCCCTTTGCCCTGCTCTCTTTTTTTCCTTACCCTTTGATCGTTAATTTAAATTTACTTAAATTTTTAATCGTTAAGATAAACCCAGCCTCATATAATTATATTTATCTTATTAACATTAAAATATTGTAATTATTAAAACATTTTAAATGTCACTTTAACAAAGGTGCTCGGTTTAGGCAATTGTCCTAATCTATTTTTTAAAATTATATCCAATATATTTGTATATTTTCACCAGCTTTACATTTGAAGAATTATTTCGAATCAAAAATAAATTTGGAACAATTTTTTAAAAAGGAACAAGGGGACCGAGTTTACAGGTAATATAAAAAAGATTTTGTTTAAATCTGATCGGCTATTTCTCTGCTCTTTCCTTAGATTAATTGCCGGACACTTTATGCTATATCCTTGTACAAATTTAACACAATATTTACATGACGTCAATTAGTCCAGTTTATTGATATTGCTTTGATTATACAAATTTGATAAGATTTTTGTACACCATGTAACATGATTAAGAAATCATTTAATAGTATTAAACGCTTAGTAACAAGATAAACGAATTTCTCTTGTGCTAACTTCCCTATAGTTCAAAAAGCGAGAAACGCACTACAGATTTATTAAACGTATACTGTTTAAATGTATGTATTTTGTCAATAAGTCAATATATTTATTTATAATCGAACAATGATTTAAAGAACAAACAAAATATGTATATTAATAATTGAACTAACTAAGTTATTAGAATATATATATATTAATAATGCTTATATCGTGCAATTTATGCCATTATCATATCACTAACCACTTATGTACCAATAGATGTAACTAATTAAAAAAACAATAAGCAAAGCCTTACAAATATCAAATAAAAAAGCGGATGCAGCGCCAAAATACTGATAATTTATAAACTAGACAGTAAAGAACTTAAATGATTGTAAACCAAGTTGAGACGTAAGTGATATATTTGCAAGGAAAGCTCTAAAGTGTATTACGTTACAGCATTAGACGGAAATAGTTTATGTCGTCAGAGATTCTATGACGCATGCATAAAGTTAGTTGTGAGTAAAAAGAACTCACGTTTCTCGCATGATGTGACTGGGAAACCGAACCCGGTAGCCCAGTTTTGGATCAATGGCCAATCTACAAATAGAAAAACTCAATTATACAGTTTTATAAGAGATCGCTACGTTTAACAATAACAACCTAAAAGTAATTTATACGAAAATACAAAAAAAATTATAACGATATGTTGTGTTACAAACTTAAGAAATTTATCTTTTATCAATATAATTCTTTATTAACTTAATATTCTAAGCTTTAAGTAGTTTTATGTCCCTAACACCCCAATAATGATTTAGCACTAGCTTTAGTTCAGAGTCTAATAAAAATCATGTTTAGTCGCGTTAACTACACTATTCGTACAGCTCCTTCTAGCTCAATGATAATTCAAATCTACATACCCATCATCTTCATTGTCACCCATAATAGAAATGTCTACCTCTACACCATAACCAAGATTCCACTACACACGAGCAACTTCACTCACAACCGGACTCCTCAAGAGTCCACAGCACCGCGTCGTGTTACGACAGATTCTAAACTCTTGAAGCTAATACATCAAACTGTCATACTACGCCCTTGGTAAAAGATTACTAATACTACAAGTAATATTATTAAATTAAGCGAAGTTAACTTAGATACAATATAAAACATAAGCATGCGCCGTGGACACCAAACGGGTCACGAACGCACATTTGTGGCTTCCACTCACTAATCCCTTTAAAGAACGAGTACTGTCGACAGTTGAGTTTTCTATGGAGGTATGAAGGTCTAGAATGAGACATATACACGATTTCACATAGACTGGATCGCATAAAACTAGTCATTTTTAGAATATTTATCCTTTTTTAATACATGGGTTCTGCCTTATGCAAGGGGATGTCTTCGGCCCCAAACATAAAATAATCCACTGTGGTCATATTGTGTCACATAGTGGAGCTCCGATTGAGTATCGCAGTACAGCAATTAGTCAATGCGCTAAGCGCGTGACGATCACGGCAACCCAATTATTTCGACGTGGAAGAGACAAGCAGCAGCTACCAACATGCAATAGCAAAAGCTGATCGACCAAGCAAGGACCACGCCTTCACAGAATACCATCACATGGTAGCGTTTTGTTAAGCGAGTGAACGAATCCGAAGACACGTCGCAATTATGAGTTATATAGTAATACGAATATCTTGGCTCGATCGACTTAGAACCACCAGGGTAAATTATTACTTTAGCACTAACTGTCTGTCATTTAGTTAAAAAGGCACTATTACCGCTTCAGAAATCAAATGATCACTGTGTTCGTTTGTCAACCGTAATATTATAATAAGAATCCTATTAGCGGTGGCGACAACCGTTTATCTTGATCCTCAATAATGACAGCGCCTATCGAGTCCTTACCCAAGATGAATTTAAATATCATGAGGTACAGGTATTAATTAATATCAGGTTAACCGTGCTGATTGGTCGTTTGTCACCTTGCTTCCTTAAGGAATTCGGGACCGACACCCATCCAGTTGTCTACTATTTGCAGTCTGATGGCGATTAATAATAATTAAATTAGATATGACTTCTTTTCTGTTTATATAACATACCAAATTCTAGTACTTCTAGGTCTATTAACCTCTAAGTATATTTCATGATTTCCTTCTTTTGTTTTTCGCTCTAACCAATATCATTGACTGCACAGTATATATTAGTATCGTAAACATTCGCACAGATACCATGGCATTTCCTCCTCGACCCTTCTCTCATCAGATGTGATGCATTTACAGTAAAATCAAAAGAAGTATCAGTTACACGAAACACAAAGCACACCTAGACCCAGCATTTTGTGATGCACAAATATTGCTCTTATATAAAACCTGGAACCTGCAATGTAGCGTCAATATTGCATTACACGTAGGCACCGTAGAAGTCTTTAAAATAATAATAAATCAATAATATTTCGTTCCATTGCCACTTTGTAATCCACTTTAAAGCAAACTCCGAGAAGTTAGGTAATGCTTCCAACCTTGTTATACTATGAAGGACGTTATAATAACTATTTGCTTTCTTATTTCTGTATCAGTGGGACCCTTGAGACGGAAGGTAAATAAAATAAGCTTTTCAATCAATATCGTTGTCCACAAACTTTTAATAGATTGTCTTCGATCCAACCTGCACTTAGCGTAATGGCCTTGCGATTGTTTTCCTATAAACCTAAGTAGATAAGTATAATCAACTGACTAGAAACCACTCGACCTCTTTACAGCTGAGTACATACTTGTCTTAACAGTATCAAATACAGAAAAAGGTGATTCCCACGTATTATCCAACGAAGTATCCCTAAATCTAACAGATTTATTTAAGACTTCAACAAAACATTTAATTGCATTAGAAATTTAACTGTAATAGCAATAAATTTATTTTATATCCATCGAACTATAGCAGATAGGCAGATAGTACGACCCTATATACTTTTAATAGGGACATTTGATATCCCAAACGTTACAGGATGATGAGCTTTTACACCTGTTTGTTACTTCCTACAAGCCCACAGGATTCAAACCCATGACCGCGTCGGATTACCGGCATGCTTAGTAGCTTGGTTATAGAAGATAGGGCAATCCACAAAATGATACCACTTGATGGTAAATGATCATTGCCGCTTAAAAATCTGTGGATAGAGAATCACGTTCTCTTATATGACCAGCGTAAAAAAGCAGATAGATTATCGGATATCAGATCTTATAACACGCGTTCTCGCATTTTCATTCTTCTTCGATTATTGATCGAGCAATAAGCTCGTTTCTCATCTTATTTATCTTATAATACCCCTCTTTAGTTAAAATATAGTTCAATCGCAATTTTACACAAATATGGTATTAATTAAAGCTCCATTGTTTGTTTTACTGGTTACTCGTATTTTATGTACATTGATAATTGGCGTTGTCTCTTTTAATAGAAAATAGATGAGAACCACATTATCTTTATTAATAAAGTTCTTAAGGTGATCACAAATGATCGAGCACATTCATAAAATATAAATGAATTTAGGGATTTTTCTCATTATGATTATTCATTTATGACCCTCATATTATGAAATTACATGCATGAAACTATTTTTACATTAAGATTCTGTGCAACATCTCAACTATCGATAGTGCACATAAGAAGTGACAAGCAATTGTTTCAGATAACTTTTAATTATGCAATTTTTTTTTTGTTTGTATAAATATCTAATAAATAATAAAATAATAATCTTATCTTCTATATTAGCCATTAGATATAGATTTTTGAGATGTAAAATAAATATTAAAATAAACATAACTCAGGAAACTTATATTGGTAAACGATTCCTAAGCGTATAAAACTTATATTTATTCTTGATAAGGAGTCATGTATTTTTCACTTTTGAGGACTAAGATGGAAACTCGTAAACAGTAATAAGTTACCCCATTTATTTTACTCTTGAAACAAAACAATGCAGCCCAGCGCTGGGTTATCATTGATTTTAAGTTGGTTTTTTGTAAAGCGTAGACCATCACCGTTCTGATCCTACGTCTAATCATTTAGCTTTCACCTATGGCATGTAAAACTTTGTACCGAATTTCTAAACATATTCTTAAAATCTTTATGCTTTAAATTTATACGATAAATTCTTTTTTATAAATAAAATAGAAGCCAAACGAGCATGCAGCCCATGTGATGGTAAGTGATCTGCACCCCCCATGTACATCAACAACATCAGAGGAGTCGCAAATGCGTTGAGGCCTTTAAGAAAGGTGTAGGCTCTTTTTTTGAAGGTCTCTAAGTCTTATCAGTTCGGAAACCCCCTTGCGACAGCTGATTCCATAGAGTATTTGTCCCTGCCAGGAAATATCGCGTGAAGCGCATAGATGTGGGATTGCCAACCAACGATATGATGAGCATGAAATTTTGAATTCTATCGTGATGTACGATGTTTAAACTGCTGGAATTAATCCAAACAACTCCTCAGAACATTCCCCAAGGTAAATTCGGTAAAAAAAATCAAGGAGATGCAACATCTCTTCGCAACGCCAGTGAATTAAGCCGATCGGAAAGTATTTGGTCATCAACGATTCGAGCCGATCTCTGTTGAATGCGATCAAACGGAAGAAGCTGGTACTGGAGTGCCCCGGCCCAGAGATGAGAACAGTATTTCATGTGAGGTAGAACTTGCGCTTTGTAAAGTTGCAAACAGTGGGCCGACATGAAGTACTGTGTCGCTCTATTGAGCACGCTTTTACGGTTTTGAGAGGCCAATTTGGCTTACCCTCAAAGTGACCGCGGAACTGAACGTCGCTCGATATGTCAACGCCAAGGATTCTGATATCAACTGAGGTGGCATGGGAGTGTTTTCAAAATAAGGAGATGCGAAAAAGGGAATCTTTTAGCTGTAAACGTGAAAACTTGTGCCTTCGTGGAATTAAATCGGACTAGATTTTGTCGGCTCCAATCTTAAACATTGTTTAACAAAGTCTCGACTTTAGACACAAGTTTGTTACGGCAATCATTGACGTTTTCTCGCGAAATATTGTCACGGCCAGTGCATAACGCATCCCCCGTGCTTTCATCCGCATAGCAATGTATGTTATTAATTTCCAACATGTCATTGATATGCAGAAGAAACAAGGTAGCCTTGCAGAACACCAGCATTCACTGGTATGGAGTCAGAGCATGAACCGTTGACTACCACCTCGATACTACGGTTCGAGAGAAAAACTGGTGTACCACTTACATAATTTCTCGGGAAGCCCATAGGAAGGAAGCTTCGAAAGAAGTGCTCTGTGCCAAACCCGAACGAAGGCCTTTACTACGTCCAGACTAAGCGCCAAGGCCTCTCCCTTGGACTCGTATGACTGCGACCATCGATGAGTCAAGTATACCAGAAGGTCACCATCACCAAAGCTTTCTTCCAGCAGGTCGGGACGACGCCTAAAGAGAGAATGTCGCGTAAGAACCGGTGCCAACTCCGGAGTACACGTCTTCAGCACAATTGGAGGGACACCATCAGGCCCACTCGATTTGTGGGTGTCCAGGAAAAGAAGTGTTTGCGCACTGATTGATGTCTGCAGAAATCGGACATCTGGCATGGAGCTCTTACACCGCAAGATGATCGGCAGTGAGTTCCCCCTGTCGTCAAGAGTCGAGTTGGACGCAAAAAGCGAACCTAAGAAATCAGCTTTCTCCTTTGCGTCATGGGGCTGGGTCCCGTCTCCTTTGTGCAGAGATGGAAGAGATGGCTGGTAGAATTCCCCTTGAACAGCTTTAGCGGGAGACCAAAATGCACGGGTTCCCGTAGGGTCCAACTAGTCTCTCGCCTATTTTGCCAATGTGCACGGACTTTGCTTCTGTAATAATCCTTTTGAAGGTCCTGGAGGCAGAGTTGTACTTTTTTTAAACAAGACGAATTTTGCATCCCCTGACGCCAATGCATCTGCCCAGGCCCGGTAACACTCCTGCTTATAGCGTGACGCTATTTTACAGGAGCGACTAAACTAGACTATTGAGGGTGGAATAAAGAATTCCATCTCCTGAAATACCACATCAGAGACCGAATCGGTAACTGCGTTGGGATCATCCAGTGAGCAGCAAATCCACCCCTATGGGTAGCATGCAAAAAAAAGACCGCTTTGCGTCCCAATCCGCTGATCTGTAGTGCCACACACGGCGATACCTGCAAATCGCGATGGGCACGTGAGAGGCACCCCACTCCGGACAATGGTTTAATAAGCCTAGAGGGGCATCAACGGAGATTAGATAGTTGTCTGGATAAGAGGTCAGTAGAAAGTCCAACAGGGAAGGTTTATGATCCTCCACGTCGGGAACCCGTAGGCGAAGTGACCATTTGTGACAGACCATATGCCAAAACAAAGTCATGAACAGATCTCCCCGCATAATCGATTGTACGCGATCCAAGCCATTCGGCGTGCCACGATGGGATCTGTAGTTGGACGGAGTCTGAAGACATTTAGGCGTGGTCGATGAGTCGGTCAGTGTCGGTATTACCGCTATGGGACCTATAAAGGCACACATAGACGAGGGGATCGTCGATGTCTACGCGCAGCCAAAGGATGGACCGTACCTTCAAGGCTGCCGAGGCATCGAGACCAGATATCATCTCTGACATATACACACACTCCGGCCCGCGGCACGAGTGTTCCAATTTGTACCCCGGGTAGGAGAGATATGAGGTGTCAGCCGGAGAAGATATCTGCGTCTCAGTGAGAAAAAGCAAGGCCGGCTTCGTTGTCTCGAGAGAGTAGTGGACGGCGTTGGAATGAAGTCACTTGATATTGCAGAAATCCACAGCGAGCGTGGCAGGGTCTGCCGTAGCCTTTATTGCTCCATTTGCCCTTGGCAAGATGGCTGTAGAGCGGAATTTTGCCCCGCCCCAGGGAGGTATTCTCCAAAACTGAAAGTCCTGGTACCCTCCTTGGAGTAAATTTACTGAAATTACCGCTACCGTGTTATTTTAGCCGGAGGCCTACACCCTCCGGTGTAGGCCTCCGGCTACCTCACTCACGAAACGCAGAACTGTATAACACATCTACTTTACGCCCGTGTTGTGTGAGGCGGTGGTACTACCGCAGTCGAGACAGCCCATTCGTACAACAACAGAAGCTGATGCTTGGCTCTACCACCTTAAAATTACCTTCTTATTCTGTTTGTAGATTTTCTAAATATCTACTACATACGAACCTATAAAAGATACTTATAATATCTAGAATAATCTTGCAAGACAAGTGATAATCACTGTTATACATTTTGCTACGAAAATATCCTAAGATATAGAATTCATGTTCTATCACAAGTCTAATAAGCATTTCTAGTATTATTAAATATAGTTTTCTTTAATAACCGTTGCGAGGAATCGAGCTCAAGTGACAAGTATAGATAAAGTACATATGTACATTTATGTATGGATTTTTAAGTTCAAATATTTTTAGAACAAACAAGAAAAAAAAACTAGCTTACTTACTTTTACTTAAACTCTGCCTTACACTTTTATCAGATATCTAATACGGTTAACAATGTTAAGTTGGAATAACAAGAGGATTTTCTACGCAGATGTAGCCTAACGCCATCAATATGGCCTATCATTGACGTCGAGTTGTACCCATAGGTACGAAAGAGACGTTACAATAAATTGGTTCAATCGTGATTCAAACATAAGCAGTGACAGATTATAAAAGCACTTTTTAATGGCGTCAGTTTTCAAATAGATAACAGACGTATTGCATAACGTTAGAATACCGAAATGCATGCATTTAAAACAATAAACGCTGTCTGCACACGAACCTATTAGCAACCAAGAAATTACTTATTATTTTATTACACCCTGTTGCAGTCCTAGTTGCACGCCATCATAAAATACCAGCGTATAATAGCAGCATAACTCTGCTGTGTCAGTAAACTGAATATTAGGCAATTTGAACGCGCTTAGAGGATAATTTACTCTATCGTACCCAATAGTTTAGCGCCACGAGCCATTATATAAAACTCACGTACCCGGTTTTACCTAATCATAAGTTGACCTGTACACTCCACCGCAAATTGCATTAATTGTTTTGACCAAATTATGGATACTGCGCCTCAGAAGCTGCTCAAGTTGTTGCAACAAGGACTTGCAATCGCTGCCCAGCTCAATTTGAGTCAGCTTTCTCTATCAAGACTATACAGAAGATATCGGGAGAGTGGCGCCTTTAATCGGTTTAACGGTACACTTCAGAGAAACGACCATTGTAATGTCTCAACTTGAATTTGGAATTGACACCTGACGGATGTTGATGTGCAGAAGGAGCTGAAACGTGTTCGAGGGTTGGCTGTTGGCAAGTGGATGGTTAGAAAGCGGTTATGAGAAGCCATCTCACTTCAAAACGGCCTTCCACGTGCCCGAATTTGACTTCAATTTCCTCGAGAGTATCTTAATCGAAGCATCGAGCAATGGGAGTCAGTATTGTTAACCGATGAGAGTAGAACTACATGGCAGCAACAGGAGAGGCGGGTTCTACAGCGCCTGGCGAGCGCAGTGCTGTTTCGCTAAAACAGTTACATACGAAGGAGACTCCTGCATGATGTGGGCTGGTATCTCGTTAGAGGAAAAACGCACTCGTTTTTGTGCCGGAGGGAGGCCGAGGAGGCGGCTGACAGCAAATAGGTAGATCGACATTCTTAGAGTCACGGCTATTACTGGTGACGACATATTCTATTTAGGGGTACTAATGCGTGTGCATTGTAAATGCTTATCGGATATGAATATGGATGTCATGTATCCCAAGAAAATCTTACCATCGGGTACACGTTTGTCACCCATATCATAAAAAATGGGATCACATGTAAGATGGAACTTCGTCCATTGGTTGCCGGATTTTTTCACTCACCAGTCGAAACAGAGCTGCGCTATAGCACTATCGCTACTGTTCTGGGATAGCGGGGTCCTTCTATGTACTATATAATTGAGATTATTGTCTTTATTGACCACAAAATCGACACAAATGTGTTGTTCACAATTTGAAGGCGTTTATTGAAACCCATATTTGTAGAACAACATGCTGCTTCAAAAATGTATTCGCATTTATACCACAAATTTAATAAGAACGACAATTGGCGCGTTATTAAAAAATCTTCATATTTTACAGGATCCACATATCCGTCCGCTAAACTGCATCCGTCCTAGGCATAATTTGAAATCATTACATTCCTCTTCAGGCAGGCAATGAAATCATCCTCATCTCAGCCTCACCACTAGTCTTTTTCTGAAAATAAGGATCAACGCAGAATAGTATGAAAGAGATAAATTATTCTAACAGACAGAAGTGTGTGTTTAAGCAGAAAACTTACAACTCCATTTAAAATTAGTATAAAGAGAATATTAAATTATCAGTGGGTAAGTGCTAGAGCAGTCCGCTAAATCTTCGATGACCAGCCTTCCCATATTTAGCCATCTGCATCCATCGACAAACTAACATAGTACGTCATTCTATCTAGTAGCGTCGTCCTACACTATGTAATTAACTTTCATCTATACTCTTAAGCAAAAAATATCGACCCATGCCGTACGCGTGTGGTCAAAATATTCTCGTAAAAATCTGTTGCTCTGATTTATTTTTTGGCTATAGTAAATTAAAGGTAGCTTTGAAGTGATGATGACATTCATGTTGATAACTTTTTTTTATTAATAAAAATAATATTTATACAAAATTCGTCTTAAACTCTAAAATAAAAAAAATCATTCACTCTAAAAAACATACAGAAAAAAAGACAAACAACAATCATAAAATAAATATTTAGTAGTTACCTGTTAGCTCCTAATCTGCTTTTCATAGACCGGATAAGATTTTTCACTGTTTCTTGAGAAACGCCATCCCATACTTTAGCGAGGGCGGCTTGAAGCCCCGATCGCGTAGCTGACGTAGGATTTCTACCCCGATCTTTTAAGCTACGTGCTGGCCACTCCATGCACTCAAATTCGACCTCCTGCAGGTACCACCGAACCGTATGTGGGTGGGCATTGTCCTGCATTAGCACAAAGTTTTCACCGATAAAGCCTGCGTAAGGAATGACCTAATCCCCTTCAATACATCGGTTCGCAGTCAAACCTCCAAATTTGCCTTATCTGTCAGTGTCGATGAAAACCAACTTGGTTTTTGCCTCCATTGAATTGCCCGCCCACATCAACCAGGAACCTCCTCCAAATGCCACATTTTCAATCATGCAGCACTGGGCGAATCGCTCTCCAGGTTTTCAGTGGACTTGTTGTCGTCTATCGCCTTCGAAGAGGACAGAGCTCCACTGTTCGTCCGTCCAGTTCACATGCTCCCTTGCGAAACGTAGTCAGGCTGCACGATGAGCTGGGGTCAACTTAGAGCCAGTAGCCGGCCTTTTTGAAGTCAGGCTACCCGCCTTTCCCTTTTTCTGTCTGTCCATCCGCTAATAGCCACTCCTCGTGTTTCTCTTAGCTCCTGTTGGACTTAAACACCAACGTGAGGCCCCATTTCTGAGCTAAGTACTAACGATGAATCAGGCCCCCCTCTCTGGTAAGCACCTTCAATTCGCTTTTTTCGGTTAAAGCTACTAGTCTCCTGGAATCGCCGGTAAACTCTGGACACAGCAGACTGGCTCATGTTTAACACACGAGCCACTTCTCGTTGACACTGGCCTTGTTCCGATAGAGCAACCGCTCGAGTCACGTCTTTAATAGATGTGTCCATTTTTAGGCAATGATTGTGTTTAATAATAAAGGATAGTTTACCTGATATACACTTATCAGTAGTCAACTGATAAGTGTAGGTCAGATAAATGACCTTCCATAGGGCATAACAACCCCTAATTAGTGCTATTGTAAACAGGTGCAAAAATGGTGATTAGCAATAACATGTCTTTGAGTCGTATTCTCGATCTTGATCTACATTTGTTTACATTATTTAGAAACCAAAACATACAGCTTTATTAATTCAAAAATAAAATTATAATTATTAGGGCTCAGTCATATTTTTAAAGGCATTCTACCTCGTGTTCATCTAGGTACGTGGCGTCAATGACAAGGCCTCAAAAATCGACTCAAAAGAGTCATCGCTCGATTCGACTTTTTTGCTCACAAGTATATACTCGAAATTTTTTTCGTTGATCAAGAATTCAACAGATTATTTTTCTTACACTTAGTTATTTCAGTAATTGGGATACCTTGGGATGTACCAACGCACAATTTGCAAATGTACTTCCACGGGATACTGTTGATGATGATGAAATTATTTCTTACTTAAAACTTCAATTGATTTATTTTAATAGTAAAAAATTAAACTGTAATTAATATAATAATGAAGAATATAAATAAAACACAAAATTATCCTTAAAAAATCCTAAAAATCGTATTCATATAATTCTACTATTATACGATTTCTTGTAGATTAAAAGTATTAGTAAGGTTAAGTATAAGTAACTGTGTAGTTACTTTATATTACGCAGCACATTAACTTTTATTTGCGTATTGCGGTTAATTTGTCTTGTTATCTTATCAAATAGACTTACGGGCATGATTGTGAATAAGCCGGTCGTCATTTATGACACTGAAGTAACTGAGCACGTAAAACAATAAACATTCAATGCCAGGGACCCACATTCTCAGGCACCCAAGTAATGGGTTTTTCTTTGCAAATACACGTAAAAATTCTAAAATAATATTGACTGTCCTTTTTAACAAGACTCCTTATTATACGTTTTCTTTTTCAGATTTTAACGTATTTGGTTTTCAAACAGATGTTTTCGCGGGTCGCAGGTTGTTGTAAAATGTATGACGTCATGGTCCAAGAGCTATATAAATAGTGCGGAGGTAGCGAATGCTATATGGTGAAAAGAGCAGAAAGGTAAATTATTTACAAATCATCTATTTCACAGAAATCCTTTCACACTAATCTCATAACGATTATTGTAAACAGATAGTGATCACTTCATGTTTCACTTTGATTCATGATCATATCAAAATTTTAGGCAAAATAAAACATATCCGTCATGACTCAAATCAATATTGATGATGTTGATAGCGACTGTACGTTCCCAAGCGTTCAGATAACCAAAATGCAACGTGGTCTATAAATTAGTCAAGTGTTGTGTTTAGCATGTGAATAACATCACCAAAACATTCAATTACTGACAATGAAATACTGCATGTGATTACCCAGGAGTAACAACAAAGCATCTACATATATTTTGGTTCTTCGTCTTTAAATTAGTCACATAACAGTGTTGTGTTTAGCATATGAATAATATCATCAAAACATTCAATTACTGATAATTAAATACTGCATGTGATTACCCAGGAGTAACAACAAAGCATCTACATATATTTTGGTTCTTCGTCTTTAAATTAGTCACATAAGTGTTGTGTTTAGCATATGAATAACATCACCAAAACATTCAATTACTGATAATTAAATACTGCATGTGATTACCCAGGAGTAACAACAAAGCATCTACATATATTTTGGTTCTTCGTCTTAAATTAGTCAAGTGTTGTGTTTAGCATGTGAATAACATCACCAAAACATTCAATTACTGACAATGAAATACTGCATGTGATTACCCAGGAGTAACAACAAAGCATCTACATATATTTTGGTTGTTCGTCTTTAAATTTGTCACATAACAGTGTTGTGTTTAGCATATGAATAATATCATCAAAACATTCAATTACTGATAATTAAATACTGCATATGATTACCCAGAAGTAACAACAAAGCATCTACATATATTTTGGTTCTTCGTCTTTAAATTAGTCACATAAGTGTTGTGTTTAGCATATGACTAACATCACCAAAACATTCAATTACTGATAATTAAATACTGCATGTGATTACCCAGGAGTAACAACAAAGCATCTACATATATTTTGGTTCTTCGTCTTTAAATTAGTCAAGTTTTGTGTTTAGCATGTGAATAACATCACCAAAACATTCAATTACTGACAATGAAATACTGCATGTGATTACCCAGGAGTAACAACAAAGCATCTACATATATTTTGGTTCTTCGTCTTTAAATTAGTCACATAACTGTGTTGTGTTTAGCATATGAATAATATCATCAAAACATTCAATTACTGATAATTAAATACTGCATGTGATTACCCAGGAGTAACAACAAAGCATCTACATATATTTTGGTTCTTCGTCTTTAAATTAGTCAAGTGTTGTGTTTAGCATGTGAATAACATCACCAAAACATTCAATTACTGATAATTAAATACTGCATGTGATTACCCAGGAATAACAACAAAGCATCTACATATATTTTGGTTCTTCGTCTTTAAATTAGTCAAGTGTTGTGTTTAGCATGTGAATAACATCACCAAAACATTCAATTACTGATAATTAAATACTGCATGTGATTACCCAGGAGTAACAACAAAGCATCTACATATATTTTGGTTCTTCGTCTTTAAATTAGTCAAGTGTTGTGTTTAGCATGTGAATAACATCACCAAAACATTCAATTACTGATAATTAAATACTGCATGTGATTACCCAGGATGGTTTTTTAATAATTTCAGCGAATACTTATCTATATATGCTCGTCTACGTGATCACATGAAGATATAAAAAGGCTTCAATTCTTTATATTAGGAACAAATTAGCAAATACATAGCTGAAGCAAATCTTTTAGTAGTAAAGGAATGACTACAAATTAACAGGTTGGAAATAATAAAAACCCATACAGCAGAATGGGTTTCGAAAACTTGCTGATGAAATTTAAGAAAAGACTTTTCAACAAATCAGGACATTTCACTATAATGTCGTTGAATATATAAGTTGAATAATAAGTACAATGACTGCAGATTGGTTCGTAAACAATTGCTTGCCCACAGTATTCACCAAAAACGTGCGAGGATACTTTTCGTGAACTTTTGCACGCAATGTTGTCCTACACCACGATAACAAATCCGCACATTCCGCTAAGGTAACGAATGCATATTTGAAGGCCTCAAATGTCCATCCACCATACAACCCGGGCAAGTGGGTCCTTGCGACTTCTTTTTATATAACCGAAAATTAAACTTAAGCTATACAATTTACAAGCTCAAAAGCGGCAGTGACAGCGTTCCACAACAGTACTGAAAATGTCCCTACTGAAAACTGGAACCACTACTTCACTTATTGGTTTCAACGAATGCAAAATAAATTAAATATCGAAGTATAATCCCACTTCGAATAATAAATGTATCATAAATATAATATCTGATCTTATTTATCAAAATCCAAAAACTTTCAGTATGATCTCACAAAAGAAGAGAGAAATGACGATAGTTGGGGTAAACTATGACATCAGGATATGAAACACATCAGTCCTTCAAGTGACCATGACAGCTGTAAGGAATACAGTTAAAATATAAACGCGATAAAATGCGTAAAAATTTGTTTCATTCAATGAGCAGGATTTCTATTAATATAAGAAACCGTTACAAAAATTGTAGCCAGCGGACGCCTTCAAGAAAAAATCGACACGGTTCTTAAAGGCTCGTGTCTATGGTATCGGCTATACTTGGCCTGTATATACTAGATCATTGCAAACTTCCACTGTCTGTCAAACCCAGATCTGCAACTGGTACGCTGTACTGTATTTTAATCGTTTTCGTCAGGTACACGTTAAAAATAAGAGTAATTTTTGAATATGCGTTGCATCAAAGACACGGACCCACAGCGCATTTCTGTTTTCAAACCTTCCGTTCTGGAAATCTGAAAATAAAACCCTATTTGCGCCAGATGACTATGACCGACGACGAATTAGGTGATCGTAGATGCTGATGCTTCTCTATCTACAGCCGAGTTAGTGAGTACTAGCATCAAACCGATATTGATCCATTGGGGTCACATTGGAATGGTTAAAAAGCTTGAGTAATGGATGTCACAGGAACTGAATGATCACCAGTGCCACACACGTGTCGAGGCTTACCGTGCATCGCTAAACGAACACAGAACAGACGAAGGGAGAAATCACATTGTGAGTCAGTCGGCAGTCTTTCTTCCGCCGAGATAGCGCTTTGCCTTTCTAGTATTCTTATATTCAATTTGAGGTATAAAAATTGTCAATAAGCGGTGCAAGGATGAATACAGTATTGATTTATAATTTTTTTTTCTCCATCCTAAGTATAGGCATAGCTGCGCATGGGTACTGTCGCGAATACAATTGTTCATTTCTACAAATTGATTACGAATAAAGTGTTTTTGTTTGTACTTTCTTATGTCTAAGCTAGTTCGTTTAAGCTAGTTATAAAATAAATCATCATCATCTTTTGTATGGGTGAAATTTAGCATGGACAAATTATAGTCTGAAAGGCTACTTTTTTTACACGAACGAAGTTGCGGGCGGAAGTTAGTAGATTAAGTTACCACTTTCCACAAAAATAAAAGTGTGTCAATTTTTATTTACAATGACAATTTAGACGACCGTACAACAGGAGCGAGCGGGGTGTCGTGACGGTGCGCGGGGCAGAGTACGACTGGAGAGCCAGTAAGGGCTTACGCATGGCCGTCCGTGCCCCTTTGTCACCCGGGGGATACCTTATTTTCGACTTCTGTGCAACTTATAATAAGTAAGCAAGAACGACACGGAACTTGTACGAAATATATGTTGAGAATGAACGTATAATTTAGACAAACTAACAACAGCATAGTAACCCAAATTTTTTAGTGATTATCTAAGACCGTGTAGCAAAACATAAAATAGTAGTGTGTGCTAGGCCTTTTAAATGTTTGTTTACCTGTGTGAGCAATGGATGAATCGATTTTATATATTTTTTAAATAAAAGGTGCATTACCAGGTAATTCTTACTTACCCTTGTCAAGAAAATCAATTCACCCGTTCCCGGGATACGAAACCCATCGTTACTCGTGAGAAAAAAAAACTGATATCTATGAATGCACATTATTATTCTCTGCTATAAAATCTGAGGCTGATGTAACATGAAAGTTAACTAATGCAACAAATTATAACTTTTAACATTCATTTTTACTATCTATGTTTCAATACTTAAAATAGAAATCGGTTTAAGTGTGCTTATATTTTTTACTTAAAAAATTACAGTACAAATATTGAATGGTTTTCATATATTATACATAATAATAATTATCACCAATACACATTATACAATACAGAACAAAACATATTTAGTTCTTACATGTAGAACAATATTGCTTCTCTACAGAAGTAAAAAATATCATGGCCTCCTTATGGCAAAAATGAGAACAAACTTTAACTTCTAAAAAATTATCAGATTCACATATTGCTAAAGAAATTTCTAAAAAAAACACAAATTTGTTTTTTTGCAAATACTTAACCAAATGACTCATTGAGCCAAAATAATATAAAGATCAAACTTTCTCCTTTAAGAATAAACCTAAAGGAAACATTGCCAAGTATCCTGTCTTATATTTGTGAGTTTAACAAAGATGATGATGATGATGATGATGTAAAAGAACTAATTTTTACAATGTTTTTTACAAATGTTTAAATTTATCCTGCAATACCCGTAAATTCAATATATTACAGTTGAGGGTAATTTTGTAATATTAATTAGTCTTAGTATTAGATTTTCATGAAAATAAAATGAACGGACCTTTACCGAAAGCATATTCATAGAAAAAATCTACGGCACATTTTAATTGTGAGATAAAAATATAATGAAAATTTGTATAAATAAGACATTGTTTAAAAAAATACCCCGTGATAGGATTGTTGTTTAATTGTGTATTTATGGTGGCTGCACTGGATTTATTTTTGTAGCGACAAATCGACAATAATCAATTTTATTTATGTTATATATCTTTATTAAGTGTGAAAATTTTAAGTGTTATAAACAATTATAGTGATTTTTTGTTGATTTTGTGTATTTTAAATATGTTTTTGGTTTAGGTCCTCTATGGTTTAATTTTTTTTTTAATTTAAAAAATCAAGGTATCTTTATTTAAAAAATAAATAAAATATAATCAAGGTTAGATACCTTGATTATTATTTATTTATCTTACGCCAAAATTAATGTCAAATATTTATGGCTGGATAATTTTATTAAATTAATAATAAAATAGGGTAGCACAATGTACAGTAACGAAAATGGTTTAAACAAAATATCACATAACTGGGAACACAAAACTTTGAATAGAATGTCAGGGAGAGTGACAGCCTGAACTGCTGAAACTTATTTATTAACCAAATTTGTGGTAATAACACATTCCATCTTTTTGAAAGGTGGAAAAACATACCTTTATTTGAATTTTTATGTAAGATGTCCATAGCCCACAGCCTAGATATCAGACCCAAAAAAAGAAAAATATCTTTAAATATATAGGCTCAATATTCTTGTTCCCATATACCTATCACTGAGATCACTATCTTAACAATTGAATAAAAATAGAAAAGCATTATACAAAACTCTTTTGTGTTTTATTTTAAGATTTACTGCAGATACAAAATATTAATTTAAGAAGAACATAAGGGACAAATATTTTCCTTACAAAGGTATACTATAATAAACGTATAATATAAAACTGAATAGATATACATTTAGTAGTAGTTTTTTGTAACATGAAAGGTAATATAAAATTTTTACTGTGCTTATTTTTACTTTTGTTTTCTCCCATCTTATAACATCAAATATAATGTTCCAGTGTGTTAAGATTTTACCGTTTGTAATTTACAGTTTTGCATCATTCTAAAGTCCTCAAATAGGAGAAAACAAATAACAGTATGACACATAGACTTCCATAAAACCTTGAGACGACATGTCACATTTCTTTCTTTTAGTAATTGCATCTTTACTAAAAGAAATAAATAAAACTTTTTGAAGATTTTTACAAATGTCTAAACTAAAAATTTGTGTGCAAAGATATGTGCAAATGTAGGAAAATACTAAAAATTATATTTTTGTAATAACTTTTTTTTAATTTAAAAAACTATTCAGAATAAATTCTATATAATAGTTACAAAATTATCGAAAAATAACAACTTTTTTATCATAACAAAAGTTTTATCAATATGTAAATTTGTGCTTGTTAAAACTTAATACTTTTAGGCTATCAATATTAATACACAATAATATATATTTTTTTACAGATTGGAATGAATTACAATAATTTAAAGTAATAATAGCAATCCAATTAATAGAAATTGGTTTTTAATAATTCAAATTTCAAATGTGCCCAAAATTATGAAAGCGGTCCAAGTCAAAATTAAAAAAAAATGAGTTTATCACTTATATCGCACCACATTATTTTAAACTTAATTAATCCAATGCAATTTTTACGATATCGTCAAAAATGATCCTTTAGATAGTGGTTGTAATTTCAACGTTATATGGAATAAGTATAGTGTATTATGAAAATGGTCTAAGTCAAAAATTTAAAGAAATTATTTATATCAACATACTTGAAAATGGCGCGTGGCCCTCTTTGACGCGTTTCTGAGCTATAATATCATAATAAGCCGGTAAAATAAATGACAATCAAATAATGAAAAACAGGAACATTTTAAGAATCCTAAAACCTCAAAATGATAAATATTAATTACTTACTAAAAATAATTAATAAATGTTCATGAATTATTTCATTAAATTTATTGTTTCAAATAAAACTCATAATTCTTTATTGCTTTAAGTAATTTAAAGGACATTCAGTTAATTTTGAAAATGGTCTAAGTCAAATCATCCTTTAAAAACAACATTTTCGTATGAAATTCAGACAATATTCCATATTCATAATAGATTTCCATTAATCAAGACTTTATTACTATAATATAATTATAAATTAAAATGTCATATAATGTAAAAATATTTTTTAATTAGTTCAATTGCAATACATTTAATATCTTGACACAAGAAATATATGACTTAGGCCACTTTCATAATTATGGGCACAAATATTAACCTAAGCGTTTATAATATCAATTGCTCAATAGATATTTTAAACTTAAATTCTTTGGTAAAATAAATAACATTCATGTTTACTCATTCATAAAGACATCCAAAGTAATCCACACAAGAAAAGCATACATTTTCATCCCATGCAAACATTTACTCTATCATATTTATTAAGTATTTTGTGCATTTGACTAGTGACAATAAAATGTTTAATACACAAACATTAAAAATCATACCGTCACAGGAATCTTAACTTCTTTGTTAACTATATAAAATTTGTGCTTTTTGCCAAAAACTCCCCAAATTACTGCTATATTTTCAATAATAATATTAAATGGAATAGTAGCCAGAGCCCCACATACAAATAAAAAGAATTTCAATGGTCCAAATCTATAAATAGGAAATGACTTTATGACACCAAAAATGTACATATAAATGTTCACAGCACCTGTAAAGCCACAAACAAAATCCAGATATTGTGGACATGGGATAGGGCAAAGCGCAGCTAACAAAATATTGCTAGTTGACAATGGCAGGGTAACCCATGAGTAACAAGATATGGCAAGAAATACCTTATTAATAAGAGGGATTTCTTTACTGTGTACTACTAAAAGAATACCTTGAATCCACCGTTTCCTCTGCTGCATAAAATCCCACAAAGTAAAAGGTGATTTTTCCCACATTTCTCCTTCAACAAAATTAAAAGTGTAACCCTCCATATAAGCCTTCATTGCAAAATAACAATCTTCCGCTACAGATCCATCAAGCCCATTATCATATGATATCTTTTTCTCTGCACAAACCTTGAATAGAAAAAAAATGTTTCTACAATATGTAAGTAAATAATTATTAAATTAACAACTATATATTTATCTTATTACTTTTACTGACCTGTGTCACTACATAAGAACCTTTCCAACTAAAAAGTGGTTTATGAAACAGGTAGAATTGAAATCTAAGCTTCCCCATATCATCAGCGACTCTAAAGCTATCAGCAAGGGTAGTTAACCAATTAACAATATGCTCATTGGCATAAGTAATAAGGCCTTGGCCAAATTGATGTTGACCATCAAACACAAAATTCAAAATACCTCGAACAGAATTCTTGGTTAATAATGTTTCTTCATCTAAGTGGACTATCCAATCAGTATCAGCTAGAATATTGACTTCATCTTCTAAACAATATTGCAATGCACGGGATTTGAATAAAGCACCGGTTTTAGTCTTATACTCCGATGGCACTACCACTTCTCTGACTCTGCGATGCTTTGGCAAACTAATGGCTTTGTCAGTAACAACTTCAATCATAAAATTTTCCATACCAACATCAATGCATGTGTTCATATTCCTTGTAACATTATCTCGTACTAGCTTTGGAAAATCACCTCTTGTAACTATTCTAATGCAAATAAAAGGTGCTAATAATGGTGAACCTTTTAATTTCACCTTGCCTGGGAAAGCATTAAATAATGTTAAGCCTGCAAAGTTGCAAATAACTTGAGGTATTGTAAGTAAAGTTAGAAGCCTAAGAATGTACAAGATAATAGCTCCATATATCCCATATGTTTCCCAGGGATCAATAATTCTTTTCTCTGTATCATCTAAACTAATAGCACCCGCAAATACTAAGAAAATAAAAATAAATATCATAAAAAACCAACAATGCAGTACATGTTGCACTCTTCCTCTAAGCATTCTGAAACAATAAAAATAATGTCAACATACATGATTCACGAAGGCTAATAATATAAGCAATATTTCTTGTATTTCTATTATCTATATTCTTAACTATATTAATCATTTCAATTATCTATAGTTTATCTAACCCATTTGAGGAAAAAATAATTCATAATGAAATGGAAGTATTAAATATGCTATAAAACTAAAAAATAATACGTAGCGACTATAACAAAAATTTAAAAATTAAGAAAATTGTAATAATATAACTTCTCTTCTTATAGTAGCAATTATAAGAATAAAGCTACTTAGTTGTAAGATAATCGTAATGACTGATGCCGTAACAAAAAAAGCAAATATAACCTACCACTGATACAAAGCATATCCAAAGATCTACTACAATTATAAAACAATAGAAGGCATTTTAATACTTACCTTTTATTGATGCCAAAATATTGAAACGACTTAAATATAATGTTCACTGTGTACCCTACAGTTTACTATGACGAATATTTCAAAAAATAATATAGAGTACACACGTAACAACATATACTGAATGAATATATTTAAAATATGAAATAATTTTCTATCAAAGGAAAACTCGGAGTACTCACACACCCCACACAAACTGACATTGAAATAAAGATTATAAAACAGAATGCCTTTTGAATTTTGAAATTGACAATGTAGATAACAAAGTGACGGGTTGACAGTATGACCGTTTCAAAATTAAACAACTTACTAACAAAATGCGTACCCAGTACTTAAAGATATTAAAATAAAGACTTAATGATACTAAACATCAAATAACGTGTTGGGGTAAGAATGTAAAAAAAATCTCTATTCGTTATAAGTAGTGCCAGTTTTGTATCTTTTTAAGCAAAATAACGCCACATAGTGATCTCCGTTCTCGGATCAAGTCACAAAAAAGGCGTAGTTTTAGTGAGCCGCCCTGCCTTACTGCAGGTTATGTTGGATAAGTTAAAGATTGAGTTATTTAATTACTACCAAATTATTAATAGGGTACCTGTATATCTCGCAAAATAAAAAAGCTTGCTAAACATCACAGCTTGTGTATTAATATTGCGAAGAAGTCAGCAATTATGGATATAAGACTAAAGATTACCACGGTTGTTTTACCTTTGGGGGTACACTGTCGAAACCAAACTAGCACCAGTAGGAAAATATATGTTTTTACTAAGCTACAAATCAGGCAGCGTTGAGTATAAGCCCATTAAGTTTAGTTAAGTTTTAATTAAGTTGATCGAAGCAAGGGAGAAAAACTTGCTCTGGGGCATTGCGTCGTACCCTACCGAGGAACGAGAAGCTGATATCCCTCATCAGTAACGAAACAGGCTCTAGTAGAAGTATTATGCTTAATTCAATTTTTTGTCGGAAATGAACAATACGTATTGCTCTATAACATTCGCACTGCGCAAGTATGTATCATGAAGGACAGAAATCGATTATTAATACCGAAGGCAGTTACTTATCCCTAAAGTTTTAACCTTAAATATTCAAATACAACAACATTACTTTAAGTATTTCTTTTTTTTATATAGTGAGGCATAATAGGTGGCAACCCATCTAGCAGCTCTCCCGGTGGTAAGTTTTTAACACCACCCATGGATATCAACAACACCAGAGCAGTGGCAAATGCGTTGCCGGCCTTTAACAAATGTGTAGGCTCATTTTTTGAAGGTCTCTAAGTCGTATTGGTTTGGACACACCGCTGGCGACAGCCAATTCCACAAATTAGCTGTACAAGGCACGAAATTTCGCATAAAGCGCACAGTGGTGGATTGCCAACCATCGAGATGATGTGGAAGAAATTTTGAATTCTGTCGTGTTGTATGATGTTAAAACTCAGGGGCTGGAATTAATTCAAACAACTACACACGGTAAAATCGGTAAAAAATGCAAAGAGATACAACATCTCTTCGCAACGTCAGTGAATCAAGCCGATTGGAAAGTAGCTGGTCATCAAAGATTCGAGCCGCTCCCCGTTAAATGTGGTCAAACGGAAGAACTAATACAGAACCTTGAGCAGCCCTAATATAGAACCTTGAGCCGTTCATTCTGTAGAATTTACATAGTTTTTTATCTGTATACATATAGTATAGTATACGCTCACATTCTAACGCAGTAATTTCTTTCAGATACATAATCTTTACGCGAGTCCAATAATCGAGATCGAGCTTTTTAACAGTAAACCATGACGACAAAATCTAGAAATTTCATTGAAAACCACATTTTTTGTCTGATTTCCAGCCTCCCAGCCACAGAAACAAATTCAGGGTTTCCCTCTTGAGAAATGCAAGTCCACGTCAACAGTTATATATAACTGTTTCAGTAAAACAGCACTGGAAGAACCTCCTTACTGAATGCCTCAGACCCGGCCTCTCCTTTCATTTCCATGCATTTCATGCCTTAGTCAATGAATGGGACAGAGCGCCATTGCTTGACAATTGAAATCCTCCCAAGAAATAGACGCGCTTTCTGATGATATAAGGTCAATTCGGAAATCGTGGAAAACCATCTTGGTGTAAGGCCTCCTACAAACGGCAAAAATATCAATTAATCACTAGGATAAGCATAAAAAGTTCATGAGAATTTATTTTACCACATTTGTGAATTAACGAGTTTTACTTATTTTTATTACATTGATTGTACAATGATCCTATTTGTCACGGTGTCAGGATGATGTCTAGGGCCGCTGTCAGTGACTTGTCACTCAGTGATTGTGAATGCGAATGGTGGAAGGGATCATGAATGGGACCTTATTCGCTATTAATTTTGTTTACTTGCATATTTTCATAAATATTAATTATAATTTGCATAAATGTTTGTTACAAAACCAAATGATGTACAACTAGTAATCGTTTTTATCTAAGACCACTGTCTTTAAAACAATGCTGAGTCAAAATCTACAAAACTGTTGCTGGAAGAGAAAGTGTCTCAAATAAATAACGGGTCGATATGAATATGTCCGTCTCCGAATTATCTCTGGGATGCCGTTTTGCTGATTATTTTGCGATATGTGGACTAGACTTTGATTCCGGATTAGAACCAGATAGACTTTGTGGTAAATATGAAATATTATAGTTAATTAAATGTGTTTTATGTTTACGTTATACTTCAATTAAATAATATTTTTTGTAGGTGATAATTTACATATATCTCCGTTAGATCGCTCCTATAAAGGGAAAATCTTAGCTCACTATCCAGATAATATACACAGCAATCCTTTTGATGAACATGCAGTATGTATGGTAAGTGTTATGCTGTTATATTGGCGAAGTAAATATTCTTTTGGTACACTCATTTAAAATGTAATAACATATTGTATTTATAAAACATTACTTTACCTTATACCTTTATATAGTGTGTTGAAATAAATTGAAATAAAGCTTTTAATTTCGTTTATTTGCAAAACATATACTAATTATATTTTTATAGCTGTGTTTGCCAGCTGGATTGCAGTTTAGAACCCAGAAACATTCTTTGGAACCAAAATTTCATAGTTTTGTAGTTACCCGGGAAAATGCATCTAGATATTATGGGTTTAGTCTCATATTCTATGAAGAAGTTAGAAATAGAAATATTTGCAGTGCAATGCATACATTGCAGGTAATTACTTTCATGCTATTAAATAACTATATGTAAAAAACTATACATTATATCACATATATTGATTTAAGAATAAGAAACATGTTTCTGAATCTAATTACTTAATATTTTGGAAGAAAAAATACTATGTTCAAATATTTTTTTGTAATTTTTTAAAAAATTGTAATTTGTTTATTTTCAATAATTATCATCATAAATCATAACAATTTGCTGAGATCCATCAGAAACATCATCCCATACTTTATTTGGCTGATATTTCTAAGAGCACATTATTCTAATTCATTTATGACAACAATGTAATTCATTTAGTATCAATTACTATAGATATTAAGAACAGGCAATATGTGTAAGCTTTTAAGATTAGTAATAAATTATTGTCATAAGGAAAAAGGGGGAGATATAATCCTTTTGATGAATTTCTTAACCTTTGATTTCCTATTTTTGCTTATGTTTCTAGTATAGATTGTCACTATAGCAAAGTGTATTTTCTTTAGTTCACATATCAGTCAACAATTTTCATTTGTATACTCAGCAAAATGTATACTATAAATATGATTCCCAGGCAATGTACATCACAGAGCTGTCAAGTGGTCAAACACCACCAGGTCATAGAAAAAGCTCTGGCAAAGAAAGCTCCAGATCCTTACCTCGGTCGTTCAAACTTGCACCACACTCTGGTGCTGCACTCACATATTATGACATAACCAAAGATAAACTTTATGTTGCTAAAAGTATAGCTCTTATATGTCAATATCCCTACGTTAGGGTAGCACAATTATTTTTAGAAAATTTATTCAGGTAAGTACATTTTTGTACGTTTGTTAGTAGTTAGTAATTTTTTGTGACAATGATGGGCTTTGCAGCACCTTGTTTTTTGCTGCACCACAAATGAATTGGCTTGACTGGATATCAGGCCCCCATAGATTACTAGCGCTTTGTTTTGTTTGGTGTGTGTAGGGATCTAAAGACCCAGTTACCAGTATTGAGGCATTCCATTGTAGTCCATAGCGGTTAAAATGCATGTTCATTTTGCATATTTGCTAAGGATGGATGTAGGTAAATACCTATGGGCTGCAGTCATTACCATCAGCTGCCCTTTTTGAACTGAACATACAGTGCATGCCTATTTCACACCCTTAATTTCATAACAAAAATACACAAAGCTCTAAGCTTAGTGACTAAGAAGTGCTTAAAAGTTTTCTCATAAGATGACTACTAACATATAATATATTTTTTATATTTATGTATGTTCCCTTTTTTGTATTTTATAATAATGTGATATTATACTCATTTATTTCTTATACAGATCATTGCCTAGACAACCTGGACCAGGACTTAGCCCTGAGTCATATGTCTACAACTTGTTGTATGAAGTACCTGTACCACTATCTGGACAGGCCCTGCGGCTATATGTACCGCCATCTGAACCACACCTTGATCCAATCCCAGTTGTAAGTACTCTTATTCCATAATCATGTTTAAAATTAACTGAAATTATTTTAGACCTTAATTAATTTTATATGGGTATATGAATTCAATTTATCATTTTGATTAAAATATAATTTAAATTGACTTTTTAACAACTGTAAAAGATCTACACTTATGTACAACACTTTATTTCAAGCATATTTGTAATCATTGATATGTGGTAGAGATACACTGCAGTTTCTTTCTAGCTGCAGAATGAATAGGTCAGCTCGATCATGGTAGGATGACACCCTCACAGAATACCAGAATAAAATAGCAGCATAATGCTAATGTGTTTCGTCTGATGAGTGTAGGGGTCTGGAGACCTTTTTTACTGGTGACAAGATACTCTATCATAATCTTCAGGGTTTACAATGCATCTGTATTGATTGATTCCTTGACAAGGATGAATATAGATATAGGGCCACAGTCATCACTTGCTATCAGGTGCACTGTGTGCTTGTTTGTTACTCTCAAAGATCATGTAGAAACAATGTGTACTTTTCCAGAGAAATATAAAAAAAATGGTTTTGTTTAATGAATCAACTAAGCCATATTATTGATATTAAATTAAAATTACGTAAACAATTAATACATGTGGTTGTTTCACTTTAATGAAAAAACTTGTTTCAGGTGATAAGAATGCCAAATCCTCCAGATGAGTTACCGCTTCTTGATTATCCTTTGCGTGTGATGTTCTCATCTTTAGGTGTTGAATGTGTTGTCCAGTTGTTCACTTGCGTACTTCTAGAACATCAAGTATTGCTTAGATCGAGCGGTAAGATAAGAAATAATTCATAAATATAAACAATCCTTAAAAAAGACAATTTCAGAATCAGCTTAAACTAATTTTATTTTTCCATTTGTATAGAGTAAAGTTAATGATGTATTACTTATAACTTTTTTATCATGTATTACTTAGGACATAAAGTTAGTTTCTGGATCTGTAATAAGACGTGATATTATATTTATGATACATTACATACATTCATTATTTTTCGAAGTATATACCCTCACTTTTTACACTATTTTGCATTCGTAGAGATCATTGTGGGAAGTTTCATTGTTCTTCAGTAGGGACCTCTTTATAATGGCTTCGTGTAATACATTCACATAAACCTTGTCTAGACTTATCTTTAATTTTCGGAAATAAAAATAAGTCGTAAGGGCTATATGGCGGATGCGAAATCATTTCCACATTTGAAGCCCTCAAATACGCATACTTTTCAAGCGAAATGTGCGGACACGTTATCGACGCTGCGAGGACGCTTTTCGAAAACTTTTCCTAGCACTCGGTGCAAGCAATTGTTTACGTATCAATCGGCAGGCATTTCAAGCGACCGTTTTCTTACCGGTGCTCCTAGTATTAAGTTAAATTCAGTTTATGATAATACAGAACAAGCAGATAATGTTAATACAAGAATTTGTTTTTTTTATTATTGAAACTAATGTGCCAAATGAGCGTAGAGTTCACCTGACGATCATAAAAATCTAACAGGATTCTCAACAAAGACTCAAGATGCGCATAGATTGTCACCCTTGAGGACCAAGATGAAATAGCTTGTTACTAGAAATCGCGTTTTCCGTTTCTTAAAATGTCATGTAAATAAGGCTTCTATTTCAAACTGTTCAGCCAACTCATTCATACTACTATAAAGTGGCTACAGCATGAGTTAACTACAATAAAAAGTGTTCCGTGGAATGTATTCAATAAAATACGTCCATATATTTTTTTAAATGTTAAATATTTAGGATAAATGTTAATGCACTAGTATAAACGGTGTAAGGTCTAATATCTTTTAATTTTCCACAGATTACAACAAGTTGATGCTTGTTTCTGAGTGTATAGTGTCCCTTCTGCTTCCATTCGCATGGGCTCACGTATACGTGCCGATTCTACCAGCACCTTTGTACCATTTTCTTGACGCACCGGTACCTTTTGTAATGGGTAAACTATTATTATTATTACTTTACTAGTTTTTACTTGGAACTACATATCCCAAGTATCGTGGTTCATATTTCAGTGTCACGCAATGAAATATATCTAAGATTATTGATTGAAATCTAAGATACCGGACCACATTAAACCGCATCAGAATCTGTCAAATCGTCTTACAGACTATATTACAAATAAACTGAAAACAAATTTGTTACTCTTAAATATACTATCTTAGTGTTTGAAAAATATCATTAATGTAGTACAGATAGAAAACGAGGCACAGATAGAAGAGAACAGATAGTGTTAGTTCTATTAAATGTACATGTTATGTAATAATAAACACATGGTATCTGTATTATATCGAGTTCTTCCTTTTTAAAATATTTCATAATTAATTTAAATAATCTGTATTTATTAATGAACAGTGTTAATTTTCTAATCAGTACAAGTCATTTCGCATTTGAGTTTTTTTATATTTATTTTATAATAATGAATTTATTATGAATATTATAATTATGTTTACTACGCGCTTAGTTGTGTGTCACGCAAAGTAGATGACATAAAAAGATTAGACAAAGACAAGACGTTTGCATACTGCATCAAATATCAATTTTCTTCGCATGGTAAGAAATGATACAGTTTTCTGATAGTTCGACATCCGACAGCGTAATAACAACGTCGATCTGTATATTAATCATAATGCAATTTCCATAGATATGAAAATTGCATTTTCAATAAAAACGTATTCCTCTAAAATATTCCGTAAAAATCACATTCATTAAAAAAAAGATGAACGTAATAATCACACACGCTATGACTTAGAATAGGGGGCAAACGCAAGCAGCCCACCCGATGGTAAGTGTTCTCCGCCGACCATGAACGTCCTTTAAGAATGGTGTAGGCTCTTTTCTTGAAGGTCCCTAAGTCGTATCGGTTCGGAAATACCGCTGGTGACAGCTGATTCCACAGAGTAGTTGTGTGTGGCAGGAAATTTCTCATAATGCGCACAGTGGTTGATGGTTGAACACACTGAATGGATTTTCAAACTATCAGTATCATTATTAACCTAGAAGATTAGGCTTCAATAAAACACAAGTTTTGTAATTATCGGGGTGGGCATTATTGAAAAAAAAAATACTAAGTATGCGCACTGAGGTGATGAGTACATTTAGTTGCACGCGAGTGTATTAAATATAAAATTATGTGTATTGCGATTAGGTCTTCACGCAGACAGTGCAGCCATAAGTATCGGTCATAACGGACCCAGGAACTTCGCTCTTGGCTCTGAAGCTGCCCTCTGTTTGGTTGACATTGACAAACCGGACATACAACTGCCGGAAGAAATGCCAATTTTCCCCCATAGGACACCGTTTATTGAGGAGCTTAACCATGTTTTAGATAAACATCAGGTAATTTTATTTGTTGATATTAATTATTAAAGTTATTAATGTGTTACTTATTTCCGGCTTATTATCAACAAATATAAATATTATTTATATTGCGAAAATAGATGCATTGATAGGTAAACTAGAGTAAATTTTTATACTCTTTAATTTGTTGTAGGCATACAAGTTTCTTCACGTAGTTTTCCTTTAGAGTCTAGCAATGTTATCAGATATTAAAAGCAATCAACTATTTCATTGACCGGCTCTGGAAATCAAACTAAAGTTGCTCGCGCGACCGTATTAAAAGCGAACGCCGGAGGAACACTGAGCTATATCCTTATACCAACCCACGATTGAGAAAAAAAAACAAAGTCTAATATCACATGTCCATATTGGCAAATAGTGAATTAATCCCTATCTTATTATTTTGTTAGTAAAAACAGCGCATGATTTCTATTTGTTATACGTATAGTCGCCGAATGTGTATTTTAGTTATTTTATATCATAGTTCTTTGATGAATATATTTTAGAATAGAAGATTTTTTTTAAATGTATTTAAAATGTCAAAAGTGTATTCAAATAATTGTAATAAAAAGTAATTTGTTTTAATTTGCAACAGATCCAAAGACCCGAAACAGAACCATCTAAGCTCGGAGTGCCAATAAATGGAACTTTTAAACATATGAGCGACGGCATGAGCAGCAGTTGTACCTTGCCATCAGGTAAGAAATTAAAAACACACAGTTAAAACGTCACTGACGTTTAACTTTCGGTGGTTAAAAACAAGACCTGGCTGTATGGACTAAAGTCCTTTGCCTTTCCCATTAGGGATAAATTAATATCATCATAATTAACTTTCGGTGGTTATAATATTAATATAATGGTGTGTCGTCACTTTATCAGTTTCTTGGATTAACAAACACTAACTACTAGCAAGTTTTATAATAGCAAAACTTAGCCAAAATTACAATAAAACGCACCTTTTAAGTACACAACAAGTTTACAAGTAAAAGCACATACGCTTTTCCATGTCTAATCATAATTTAACAGTTCTTTCTACTGGTAAACACTCATTGATTACAGAAGATTGATTCAAATCTTTAGTTTAAAGAAAAAATAAGTTATGTAACTAAACTTCATATATGTATTATCTATTTATATACAGATAACTAATAACTTAATTGTTCTAACAAGTATAACTGTATAACATTAGCGCATATAATTTTCACACGTGGGTACTGTCAAATTAATTAATCAGAAATGAGTAAGATCAGTATTTATGAAAACTACGTTTCGCCGACGTTAATTGAAATGACGCACCATGAAGTTCTATATCGACGGAACAATGGCTATTTCATATATTTGCTTAATCAACAATGAATAAATTTTTAAAAAGTTCGTTACATATTTATAGTTTTTTTTTCCAAATATTCCTACAATGCACCTGGCATTATAATTTATAATAATAGATTATAATCTCTAATATTAAACTATAATTTATTTTAAACAATATAAATAATGGTATGGTAAATAATTCTTGTGTCGTAATTTATATTGCCAGTTAACCATTTAAAAAAGTAAAGTAAGATATCTCAATGCTGTCCACACTACCAAAATAGTTGCGCAAATCTAGTTTTTTTCAAATTTTCCTACACAGGTGGTCTTCGTCGTAAGCATTCGTTCCACGATGTGTTAGAATGGGATGAAAGTCGGCCCCTGAACGCATCACCACCTGGATCGCCAGGCGCACCAGGTTCCCCTACACGCCGAGCCCCTAGAAGACTCGACGCATTGCAACGGATTGTTGACATCGTAAAGCGCACAGGTAAGATCATTCAACAAAGTTAAAAAACACAAAGCTGGATTATAAACTTGGTATGTGTTTTTTAACTTTTTCCTTTTACCTTATCTAAAATATCTACATAGCATAAATATCCTAATCGAATAAAATATTTATTTGTCAAAATGAAAAAATCTTGAGTGGAAATATCATGCGAAGTTTTTGAGAATACCGCCTTATAACACACACAAAACTTGTAATCTTGAAATTTATCACCCACTTATGTTAATATATTTTGCACACTAAAATATGACAAGAAATATAAATCTACGAACTCCATATTTACATATTTAATGGCTTCGTTTAGTCAACTTGACCCGAAAAGTTGAATGACATTTTGCAGTTACAAACTGTACATTTAGCGTGTTTGCGAACTAATTTACCATAAATGTATTTTTATACTTAGACAAATACTTCAGGGCAATGTACCTTGCAAATCGGTACTATTGATTGAATTTCACCTTTGAAAGTAGCGAGGGATGAAAATGAAGATCATTTAATTTTTTGAGATATTTAAGCGGCATACTATTACCAATCTTATGTTAGTTTTATTAATTTACATAATGAACCTCCCTTCAAGTTGACTTAAGACGATAAGAGAGCTCTAATCGTCTAAGTCGAAAGTCAAGGTCCAGCGTAGTTTAGAATTTGTACTAATGAGTGTGAAAAAATATTCTCCCGCTTTGTTACAAATAATATTAGACGTGAACTAGAAAATTAAATAACTTTTTTTCTTTCCGTTGTAATGTTATAATCTTAAAAATCTAACAACGGTCCGCTCGACCGGGAAAGGAACACGCCCACAGAATTCCAGCACGAAGTAGCAGCATAATCGTACTGTGTATCGTATGAGAAGTGTAAGGATCTTAGTTACTGGTTGCGACGCCTTCTATCTCAGTCCTCCTGTGGACCACAACCCTGGGTGCCAGCGGATCTTTGAGCATTTTTGCGTATGATAAATTTACAATTTCTAATTAAATAGTCATCAAAAATATATCCATATGCCACTTAGTATGTACTTTAAATGTACTATGCACTTTGTATTAAAAATAGCACGTAAGATTTTTCTTATCAGTGAAAATTATGTAAATTGTCTTACAAAGATTTCGAAGTTACGTGTTTAACACAATTACCATACATCGCTCCGATAGCTCACGATCTTTAAACATGTTAGAATTATGGGATAATTTTGGAATATCTTACGATTTATGGACGCTTCACGATGGCATTAAAGAAGTAAGATAATTATCTCTAATATTAATACTCATTTATTTTAAACATTATAAAATATGGTAAGGCAAATAATTCTTGTGTCGTAATTTATATTGCTAGTTGTCCATGACTACCATATAAATTAAAAAGTAAAGTAAAATATTTCAATGCTGTCCACACTCCCTGAAATACTTGTGCAAATCTAGCACCCCATCTAAGAGCTTTTGTGGTGGTAATGGATTGAATTGATAGGTCATCATGAGGTCAGTTATTTTTGCTGTAAAGTCACCTATAGTATTTTATAAATTGTATGTAGAAAAGTTAACCTAATTTATGCAATTAATAAACAAAGTGGGAGCCGTTGCGCTGTGATCAATTTTTAGCGAGTAATGGCACTTGTTGTCGAAAATATTCGGCAACATTTTGTTTCTAATTTTGATATAAATATAATTTAATTAATTAGAAAATAAATTAAACTCAATGTAATGAATAAAAATAATAAATAAATAATAACATAACGTAGTAAAGCAACGTTTAAAATTGCAATTAATCGTTTACGAGCGCTGTGTGCCCGAACACCGACTCTACCACAACCTCGTCTACCTATTTATGTATTTTTGGAAATCATTCGACTATTATTACTATCACAATGAGTTTACAGTTTGGCAGTAGGTACTAGGTTCCATATCAATACCAGGCAAACGTTTGTGCGATACACTTTGTTGTTTTAGACCATCCATGTGATGCATCTTCATAGATCAAAACAACGACAAGAAAACGAGACTAAACTACTCCTACGTGTAGTCTTTTGTCGTTTATCGGAGCCTATTACATGACCCTTTTACAGTGATAGAGCTGCACTGCAATTTGTTTCTAACTGCAGAACGAATGGTTCAGCTCAACTGGGGTAGAAACCGCCCTCACAAAATACCTGGTACCTGTCTGGTGAGTGCAGGGATCCGGAGACCTTTATTACTGGTGACGAGGCATTCCATCTCAGTCCTCAAGGATGACAATGCATCTGCATTATGATAAAATTCAAGTATCAATGTAGATGTCATGGGCCGTAGGAATCACTTACCGTCAGGTGAACTGTGTGCTCGTTTGTTATTCTCTATGTAATTTAAAAAGAAACACATTTACGTTAGCAGACGAGTGTGTCGATCTTTATGAATTTTTTTATATATTTGTCACTTAACCATTTAGCTAAGTTCTCGGTTAACTTGTGTAAAAATCTTTCATTTCAGGTGTAAATATAGATGACGTAGATGCAGATACGGTGATGCCGACGACAAAAAAGAAAATACTCAACGACGAAGAGCAATATAATGAAGATATCCGCTTTAACGTCGCCGTCAGGGAGACGTTCCTCAACAGATTCGTACACATGTTCCTTATGTACGAGAACTTTGTTATTATGCCGGATCAGGTAAATGTTCTTACTTTATTATTATTAATATATGCCGTTATCGTGTTAATTTTAGGTCCTTAACCACCATAACCTTTGATTTGGGGTTAAAAATAAGAACACCTTTCACTTATATCCTCGATAAGAAATCGTTATCCAGATATTTTACCACTCCCGAGTGCTGAAATGGAATGACTCAACGACAGTAATTATGGTTTATTTTACCCACTAGACGATACAACGCTACGATAAGCTACAATTTTCACGCTGCTATTATAGCGTGATTCATCCGCGATCAATTCAAATTATTCATGTTTTGACCCTTATACATATTAGGAAGTAGGACAGGCGACGCTCGTTTTACTCATGTAGAACTTACATCTCCAGAAAAGATTTGAAAAGCTCACTGTGCTGCGTGTATTTTCGTTATCTTTTTTGTCACTCGTACATACTGTTTGCACATTAAGTTTTGTTTAATATCTATTTTTCCTAGCGGCTCACATCGAGGACACGTAACTTAAGTCGAGGCTGTGCTCGATCAATCGAATCGAGCCATTACAACTCTGACCGATCATAATTATTGCGATAATATCTACAAACTAAAATTTTGAATTAAATAAAATTGATTAGTATCGCCAATAGATAAACTAATTAAACATCAAAAAAAACCAAAAGAGAACAACTATTAGGGTATTCCAACTTCTGAGTCTCGGCGAGTGAAATATTTAAACAAAACAAAAGGTAAAACCAAAAACCTTTTGTTTTTGTTTGGTTATATTATAATTATACCCGATTATGACATGGTACCTTCTCCTTCTATGAAACCACCCTCTGATTTATGAGCTACGTCAGATTAAGGAGGCAACATTGAATGAGTCCGCGTTAAGGCGAATACTTATATTTTAATCCTATGCAGTCGAAAATATTTGTTATCAGCTAGAAGTTGAGACCGGTTAATGCTGATCGAAATTAGCAAGGGCCACATCATCAAACTCACTTTCTAATTTTTCGAGACGATATTCACAAATCAAATTAACTCAATTAGTTTTTTTGCCTGAATATGGTGCAAATTGTTTTACTACAGATCGTTAAACGCATAAACATATTCTGCCACGTATGGCGTGCAAATATAACGAATTTAAACTTAAAACCAATTTAACATTGTATTAACATAATCTATTGTAATCACAATATTATTCGACAATTAAAAAAGACTTTATTATTTCATTCAGATTTACTAGATTATCATTTATTCAATAGAAAATTATGTAATCGATTTCTAATCAATGTCATAGGTAATTGTACAATATTTCGAAGTGAATTATTGAAATAAAAATATTGTCTAATTTCAATTCCTCAGGATCGCGACTCCTGGTTGTCATCCCGTGAGTCCATGGTGAACTTTGACAAAGCATCGTTCCTCTCCGACCAGCCGCAGCGTCACCGTCCATTTCTTTCACGTTTTCTTGAGACGCAAATGTTCGCGACACTCATAGACAACAAAATAATGGCCAATTGGGGTGATTACGACATAAATCTGCAAGTCTTCGAACATCGCATCAAAATCGTCAGGTTGGTGACAAGATTATTTTGTGTATGCACTTGCATATTAACGGCCACGGTGGATGGATACTAACGAAACAAATTTGTTTAAACTAATGCAAAATAACAATCGTCTGTGGAAGCTTTATAAATAAAAAATGACAAGTCTATGGTCAACTATTTTTTACTTGTCCATAGACAATGTAATGGATCTATCTATCAAGTTAGCACAAGTTTTTAATATTTGTACGCCAATGAAAACTGCATTTATTTGCACGCCATCAGTATTCTCACCAATTAATGCATTGTCTAGGATTTTTTACAAATTATATATATCAAGAGTAAATATTAGTTTATAAAATACTATTTGGGAAAAATAATAGTGAAGAGATTAGTTAATTTGTTTTGCGTCATACAAACCATTCGATATATCATTAATTCTTAAAAGAACTTGTGTTCCGGTAGAAAGTTTTTATAAAATGTTCAGTAGTCTCAGTACTTGATAAAATGACCAGTATAATTATATCATATATTATAAACTGTATTTTTTAATTGCAATATTTAATTGCCCTTGTGTGTAGACCACGTACGATCATACCGATTTAATGGGTTAGATCTATTATATTGGTTTATACGTTCGTTTCGGGACTGTTTGCAACGATTATTTCTCATTACCTCGTAGTAGCTTAATGTTCGGCGGTTCGTTTTCAATTTTTTCAGCACCCGAAAGATCTTGAGTTCGTTCCTCGAGGCTGCCATTATTTGAAATTTTAAGTCCTTTTCTTTCACTTGTCCACCGTAAAGAAAATATCACAAGGGTTGCCATTGTCAGACATATTGTGCAAGACAGATAAATTCCAGTGATCCCCTGTGCGTCCCCCCGAGCGAGCCCAGGTGCTTTACTAATTCTCTTCCGATGACACTGAACAGAGCCGAATAATTTAGGTTGTGCTTTACTTAAGGTTCTTTTAATTTACAAAGTAGACGGAATGTTTCCTGTGATGTCAAATCATTAAGGTTAAATATATTTTACTTATAATGAAATTGAGCGGGTCTTAATAACAACCAAAAATTTAATAGATACTCTATCTTAGAACAATTAAAACTTGCAAAGTTTTATAACGCATGCAAATCTTTAATGGAAGTTTGAAAAAAGCTATTATTATGGAACAGAATTAATGAAGGTTTGATTAAAGAACAGTATTAACAGATACAGTTCAAAAATTATCAAAATATTTGTTGTTACTGGTACAAAGCTCTCAGTTCCCATCAGGAGAACTCTGTGCTCGATTGTCACCTTCTAATATTAAAAAGACCTTCAGAAGTTACAACGTTCTTTCGTCATTATTCGGGGATAGATGTAGTTGTATGACCGCAGTAATGACTTACATTTAAAATATGTTCTTGATCGTCACTAATTAGTAAGCAAAGAATTAAATCTGTCTACTAGTAGTGTGGACGATGGGTCCAATCTACCGATGAAATGTTGTTACAGGCGTCGTTTAGGCGAGGGGGGTTTAGCCACGCGCGGTTACAGCGTGTGGGCGGGAGCGGGGGCAGGTGCGGGGGTCCCGGGAAGCGCTGAGCTCGAGGTGGGCGCGCCCGGCGAACGGTTGCCGCACCGCGCTGCTTACTACCGCGCGTTTCCCGCGCGCCTCGACGCCGCTGCACTCGCTCCGCCTCCCACTAGCGACCGCAGGTGCGCCGGGAACGTCCGCTTGGAGTGACCTCTAGAGTCGGTTATAGTGTAGGCGATCGCAGGTCTTATTGATTGGGACGGCATTTGCCATTGAGACAGCTGCTGGTACACGGAGGTCAGCTATCGAACCACTTTGCGCCTTCATAGCGCATCTCAACGCCAATTGCTCAGACGCCGGCTTACAGAAGCTAGGTTACAACCATTATGATTAACCTCTAGAATCGTTGATGATGTAGGCGAACGTAGGTCTTGTTTCCTGGTACATAAAGATACATACAGATACATAAAGGCGCACCGATACATGACGTGAATAAGTGTCCATGATCTAAAAAACAAATAAATAGCCGAATGGTCATGTGATAAAAGAATATATATTCTACGTAACTTAAACTTCCTAACTTACCTACTTCTCTTAAACTATTTTATGAACGTTCCATTGTAGTTTCGTTTTAGAATCAAATTGTAGAGATACCTTGTACAAAGGATGTTCAAGCTAAAGAAAAAATCCCCGATCGCGCCGTCACCATTAGCAGGATCGTTAATGCGTTTAAAGTTCATGCGATGGTGGGTCTAAATTTCGATATGATATGATATAGGCATTGTCTTTGTCTGTCACAAGTATTTTTTTTTCTATAAACTGGTATTCAAGTTCTTCGCATGTAAAATATGTGGATTTTCATCGAATGCAATAAATCCATATTTTAACTATTTCTTCACCGTTTCACCAAACTGTTTAGTTTTGTCGCAAATTTGTCCATTTTATCTTTTCTACTGTTATCGAATTATTTTATTTAATTTAATTAAATGAAAAACTGGATGAGTGAGATAATGATCTTTCTTGTATGTACTTGTTTCCGGGTGTTATTTCCCTAAATATGTAATTGATAATGAAACACTGGCTCGCGTCCTTCTAACTTAAGCATTTAATATGCACGAATCTAAATAGCGCTCATGTCACGGGATGTGCAGGTTACACGCGTGATAATTAACATGTATCATGTTACAGAATATCAGCGTAAAACAGCAGCATAACGCTGCTGTGTTTCGTCTGGTGAGTGCAGGGATCCGGAGACCTTTATTACTGGTGACGAGGCATTCCATCTCAGCCCTCCAGGGTAATGGCGTATCTGCATTATGATGCCTTGTCAAGGATGAATGTAGATGTCATGGGCGCAGGAATCGCTTGCCATTAGGTGAACTGTGTGCTTGGTTATTACTCTCAATGTAATAAAACCGAAAAAAAATACTTGTTGGGTATTTCGTGGGTCGCGACATGAAGATAGTTGAGAAACAATTACCTCGGTAAAAGCTCCTGATATCATATTGGACCATAACCTTTATCAAATGTTGTATAGTTATTTTTCTTCAGTTTCTGCATTTTAAATTTATGTGAATGAATATTTTTAATTTGAAAGGATTTTATTCGAATGTTTATATATATATATATATATATGTATATATATATACACATATATATATATATATACATATATATATATATATATATATATACTCTTTTCAACTGGGCCCTAGTGGCTAGAATCAATCGAAAAGACCTGCTTAATCGTTAAAGACGCCCTCGCGAAACAGGGTAACGGTCCAAGCATACATAGAGGTCTCGACTGAGTGCCTTAAGCGCTCGGTCACCTTTCAACCCGGTGAAACTGTAAAAGCCCTCGGGCTTAAGCGGCCATAAGCACGGAAAAGAAAAAAAAGCGCAATTGACCTTCGTGGCGGCACCTGATACAGGTTATTTTTAGTAAATCGTTTGCCTAGTCCACGTTCAAGCAAAGACCATCGTGTACCATCTGACACTCAGTAATTTTATGCGTACACATGTGTTAAGATTAAATAAAGGCTCAAATTATATAGATTCAAATTTATGTAAAGTGAATCTTTACAATTTGAAAGGATTTTATTCGAAATCTTTTTACAGTCTTTGATAGTCTTACACTCTACAGCCGGGCCCTAGTGGCTAGAATCCGTCGAAAAGACCTGCATGATATATGATATTGAAGATATTTAGTTTTGTATGTTAAATTATGTTTTTTAGCGCGCCATTTTTAATAATAGCGCGTACAAATTTTGATTACAGACTGATGATATAATAGCATTCCCTTGTTATATTGCAGTAGATTAGCTGTCTTGTAGCTTTTTTTGTACTTAGTTCACTTTTAAAAAACATTAGAGCATGACCAGTTATAAAAGTTCATTAATCACTGTGACGGCAGTGACAATGTGTCTTAAGTTAAGATAATTTCTTTTTTTTTTTTTTAATTCTTAAGATAAAAAAATTCATGCATGTATCAAATATATTTTTGTGTTAAACTAAAAAAAAAATTGTAAGCATAAACTACAGGTGAAACTGTGACGTCACAGCTGTCAACTGCTATTCGCGCCTTTTGCTTATAACTTGACTGACGGGACTACAAACGGTGCTGTTTCTGTCCGTACACAAGTATTGTACCTCTGTCAGCACTGTTGTTATTATGTGAATATAATACATCGATCGAATATAAAAAAAGAGGTAAAATACATTTAATCGTACTATATATACACCTTACGTATATTATTTTAATATATCCAACGAATTATATACGCTGGCGTTTTTAACTTAATTTTATATACCATTGATAATTTATTAAAGGTGCTAAACATTTTGTTATATATATTTTACAGCATTATCGCGACGTAGTTGTTAACTGTTACGCTGTACTAAATTAGACGTATGCTTTTGATTAACCTATTTAATAATAATATATCCAAATGGTACTCAAAAAATATTTTTATAAACATGATATTATCAATGTTGGCGCAAATTATCCATTGTAGTCTGACTTCTTTTCTCTAAGTAAAAAGAGGTCCGTTCACTTTACATTTTTTTTTACACAATAGATTACTAGATTACTAAAATATTCAGGGTTATTATTTTACATCTTTTATTTTCGTTTTCGTTAGACTTAGAGGTAAAAATTAACATCGTAATATATATTGTATAAGTTTAATATTTTTATACATTTGAAAATTTTACTATAAATATATTTTTATTGTACATTGTTATAGAATCTCATATTCCTTTACCTGTTCGAAGGAACAAAAAAATCTTATCAACTTATATTTTAAGTGTTGAACTATCTAAAGTATTATTTTGTTTGAATATGAATAAAATTTTATTGTCTATATGTGCGACCGGCTGTTAATTGAAATGTACTCAAAGTAAATAAAGATTTAGAACAGAAGACACTTTCAAGTGTAGTGATTATTTTGCATGGTTGTGTTATGGTAATATATTATATATAGATATAAAATGGATCCGGCATGGGTGGTCAATATGTTTGCATGTCCTGTATATGTTCTGTCATCGAATCAAAATAACCGTTTTGTTTAAAAACTTAATATTGCTCGATTAAATCATAACAACATATGCCATTTTGTTTTAGTAGTGTTATTATTAATATTATATAAGTCCAACTATATCCGAATTAATCATTATAAGTTAACATTGTTTTTGTTTAATAAAGATTGATTAATATTAAACAAATCTTTTTAGTCTGTTCATAGTTAAATTATCTTATTTGCTAAAAAAAATAGGAAATGCATGGTTTGTTATTTTTGCATGAGACGCATTTTTTATTTTTTAATGATGATATTAATTTATCCCTAATGGGAAAGGCAAAGGACTTTAGTCCATACAGCCAGGTCTTGTTCGTATGATGGTTGGTCTGAAACTCTTAATGAAATTAGATAGGAAACAACTTTTTATTTTTTGCAAATTTTTTTAAGAAAAATGATTACAGATTCAAATGTCATAATAACCCATTTCGTGATATTGTTTTTTACCAGCCAAAAAATGTTTGTAAGCGTAATATTATGAATTTCACAATGTCTTCATTATTTAATACAGTGTTAACGCAAAAGACAATACTATAAAATGTATTTTAATTTATTTATTAACTTTATAATTTTTCAAATAAATGAAATGAATTATTCTTACGGCATTTAAATATTTAGTATACCTGAACAAAATAATTACTTCAAAAATGTGTTATGAGATATGAAAATAAAAGATATTTAATTATAAACATAATTTTTTTTTTTGCATTTTTAAGAATACAATAGAGTAGACCTAATGGAACACATATCTTAACAAATATAAAAAGTTTACAACATTTTGCTGTTACAATTGCACATTGTTTTAGTGGTTTGTTTTAATAAAAAAGAACCTAACCTTATAGTTTTATTCTTTCGTAAAAATGTTACCTCATGAAATTCTTCATATTGTAAGAACATTAGCACGTTAAATCATCCTTTTTAAAAATTTGTATGTAGTCAGTCAAGTCGCTTTTGCTTTTTGTGCTTTTGTCTGTGCAAATAGAAAGGTATTAAAATTAAAAATATAAATAATGTATTATATATTAAAACATGTATTAGTGATTAAAATCAATATTTCAGAACTAATAGCTTGAAGCGTATTAAGAACGCTAAGTGGCAGGTTAAAGATTGCCCGCCAGAAATGCTACTCGGTGACATCGGTAGACGACTTTCAACGGAAGTTACACCGGCTGCCATCGCTCAAAACAATAGGACTTTCGTCGAGAAACTTCTTAAGGTATTTGATTAAAAAAAAACATACACCACTCCTCGTTATAAAACCCGACTACGCTAACAAATATCAAACTTATACCACTCGCCCACTTAACCCATAGCACTAGTCTTTAAGTTCACATTTATATTTGTACTTGTCTATGGATTATGGTCCGAAATAAAGACTTATTATTATTATTGGCAAGTGCCTCTCTGGGGAGGAACTTCCTCCATCATACGACCTTCCATCTCCACGTGACGTCACCTGTTCTAACTCTTGTTGGTTGGTGTTTGTTGTATAACATACTGTACATGATGTATTTTATAATATACGCCTTATGTGTTTTAATTTAAAGTATTGAAAACCGTATTCATTATCTTAAAAAATAGAAGTTTCTTAGTTATCAGTTATTTCGGCGATATAACATGCACAAATAAATTCACTTACAGGAATGCAAGAGCAAAACCAAACGCATGCTAGTTGAAAAAATGGGAACCGAAGAAACGGAACTGGTTCTTGGTTGCGAAGTATCTGTAACGGGTGTAGAAGAGAATACAATGATTGCTTCACTTTGCGATCTACTCGAGAGGCTTTGGTCGCATGGTCTTCAACACAAGATGGGCAAATCAGCCCTTTGGATGCACCTCACAAACTACCAGGAATTGGAGCAATGTAGCAACTCTACTAAGCCCATCGACCCTAATTACCTAACTCCCGGTACATATGAAATAAAATATATCTTTTAATCATATAATCAAAGTGACAAACTAACACACTGATAAGTGAACGGGAACTATTGATGGTAAAGGAATCCAGTGCCCCATGACATCTTCATGCATTCTCGATGATATCAAAATGTTCATTCATTGTCACTCCTTAGGACCACGATGCAATGATTTTACTGCCATAGAGCCGAGCTGTAACTAGAATTTATCTGCAGTATTAATGGTGTGCGATCGGAAGAACCACGCCCTCATAGAATCCTATCGTGAAGTAGCAGTAATATCGATGCTTTTTTTTTATACTATACTCGGCAAACGAGCATGCAGCCCACCCGATGGTAAGTGATCACCGCCACCCATGAACATCCGCAACACCAGAGGAGTCGCAAATGCGTTGCCGGCTTTTAAGAAAGGTGTAGGCAAATGCTTCACATGGTATGTGAACGTAACCAAAGACCCTACTCCTGTAGTTGGTCTTGTAAAAGCAGAATTGACCTTGGGGTGACAACGCATATGCATTTTGAATCTTTATTGAGGATTTATGAGTTTTGTATGTTTATGGACCCCGGTTGTTGCTTACCACAGGTGAAGTATGTTACCCTTGGTTACATAAAAAGCTATATCCGGTTTACTTTTTAAAGGAAACATAAGCTGCTCTTTTATTACATCGATAATAACAAACGAGCACACAGTTCACCTGATGATAAGTGATTCCTGTGGTCCATGTCATCCACATTGATCCTTGACAAGGATGAATGTGGATTCATAATGCAAATGCGTTTTCACTCTTGCATGCCTTGTCACTAGTAATAAAGGTCTCCGGATCCCTACACTCACCAGCGGAAACACAGCAGCGTTATGGTGCTATTTTACGCTGTTATTCCGTGAGGGCGTGGTCCTACCCCAGTCGAGCTGACTTTCAGCTAGAAACAAATTGCAATGTAGCTCTACACTTTTATACTTAAATTCTACGAAAGTTTGGCCCTTTCCTGACAAAGCCACAGGCTAGCCACTTTTTACCCAAGCAAGGCCGAAACGCTACTTGGTAATTGATTAAGAATTCGGCTCATCTATGTATGAGATATATATTCTATGAAAATAATTTTATAGTACAGATTTTTTTAATAAATAATTGATAATTTAATATTAACGTTTTATACGAAACTTATTGATACGGAAGTAAGTAGCGCTCAGTGTTGTGATTGGTATTAGTATTATTAAGTATTATTCTTTTGGAACATGCAGCTCTGGCCTGGTGTGTTTTGCGGAAACGATTGGATTGTAAGTATCCATTAAAATTTACTATTAAAATGACGATTTATAGAAAATTTGCTGCTTAATACAAATGTCAATTCGATTTACAAATATTTTTATTTAAAAAACAAAAAAAAAACCAAAAGTAAATATCTTGACATTTGTTTTTTTTTTAATAAATACCATGCAGAATGTACAGTTTACTAATATGTAATGGTTAACTCTTTGCTAGGGCAGAGTACGCGATTGAATCATCCGTGTTTATGTGTCTAATTCCAAACACATTGAACTAAAAGTATTTTTCCCTGGTCAGACTTATCATCGGTGGGCGCGGAAGTAGAAGCCCAACAGGGCGGCAGCAGCGGCAGCCGATCGCGGGACAGTTCCCGAGGCGGGTCGCGAGATAGTTCCAGGGATCGTCTCAGCAATTCCGGGACCTTAGAACGGAAGTCTAACCAACCGTCTAATCCCATGCGTCCATTACCGGAGAGTTTAACTTTTGATATGCGGTTAGTAATTAAACAAGTGTCGTATGTGTTTTCACGGTTGGTATATTTTAATATAATATTTAGCTTATGAAAATAGGTGTCATGGAAGTACTTATTATTTTATTTATTATTTATTACTTTAAGAGTAACAAACGAGCACACAGTTCACCTGATGTCAAGTGATTCCTGCGGCCCATGACATCTACATTCGTCCTTGACAAGGAATCATAATGCAGATGCGTTGTCACCCTTTAGGACTAAGATGGAATGCCTTGTCCCCAGTAGCAAAGGTCTCCGGATCCCTGCACTCACCAGACGAAACACAGCAGCATTATACTGCTGTTTTACGCTGGTATTCTGTGAGCGCGTGGTAGGACCCCGGTCTAGGCCGACCCATTTATTTTGCAGCTAAAAACAAACTGCAGTGCAGCTCTACCACTGTAACTTCATGATCTGTTTTACTCGTAACTAAATATCTATCAATACGATATTAGGTAAATAATACGAATAATTACCCGTTTCACGAAAGAAAGCACTCTAATATTACTTTTTTATTGTACATAGGATATAGATTTTTATTTATACAACTATATTTTTTTCGTAAGTTTTGTTTAGTTGTATGAAATGGAATTTTTTCGAAATTGGTAACGTAAAATAATTTAAAATAACATGAAATTAATACATTTTTCAGAAATGTACAAGCCATGACGGATATAAAAACTGAAATTGGATATGCGCGTGCTTGGGTGCGTCTATCCATGGAAAAGAAACTATTGTCTAAACATTTGCGTGAACTCTTGGCTGACACTACGTTACTGCGCTCTCAGTACAAGCGGACAGCGTTTTTGAGATGCGAAGAAGAGAGGGAGCAATTTCTCTACCATTTATTGACATTAAACGCAGTGGATTACTATTGTTTTACGAACACTTATCCAACAACTAGTAAGTTTCAACCAATGTTCATTAATTCTAATTCGTAATTAACACATCATCTGCCATGACCTATTAATGTAGGCCATACTTTTAACGCGGTAAAGTTTTTAACGCTTGTCGTAAGTCAAATAATACGAAGCAACAGTATTCAGTGTAATAACAATAAGTCTCACATATATAAATATTTTACATTTCAAGAATTACCTTACCGCGTCCTAATCGTGCCGTCGCGTAAAGCCAGCCAAACAACTGCCAACTGCTGGCTTTCAATATCGGGAGCGAATGGGGAATCGACACCAAAGATACCCATTCCACGCAACACTAATGAATTTGTGTTCCATGTAAGTATCATACTATTTAATATTTCATATATGTGTACAATTTTAAGTGCGCAATTAGTTTTAAGTTTCTACGCAGAAAGAGATCTCTCGAGAGCTGTATGTAGTCTTTGGCGCATGCCACCAGGTCTCACTGCAGTATGAAACGCAAGAAATAAGCATTTTTCAATTTGGGTGATAATTGCATAAATGCCACGCTTTGCATGCAGATTTGTTAAAAGACCCTTTTTACCCTAACATTACTACCCATATTTTGTGATATTCTGACTTGGTTGAAATAGTTTTCTTGCACTATCGAACCCTCAAACCATCAGCCAGCCACTCAGTCTGCTCTCTGATCTGCGTCATGCAGCCTTTTTGACAAATGGACACAATTATATCATAATAGATAAGTAGTCTTTAAGGAGTACTTTTTCATGGCACATTATATCCAATTTATTGAGTCTTCTATACTTTTAGCACAAAAATTTGGGTATCCTATCAACCCTCAGGATTGGCCACGACAACAGTGGTTTATCACCTAGATGGCTACTGGACCAGGTTTTCGTTAGAAACGAGGTCACCGGACACACGTATACGTAAGTACACGTTCTTATATACAGTTTTTCACTTTTTCATTTATCAACAAAAACATATTCAGTAGTTGATTGTTCGTATGTTTGTGCGTGTACATAAGAATTACGTACGTACGTTTGTACGTAAAATACATCTATATTCATATTTTATATATTTTACGGGATGCTAATTTGAAAACATTAACATTGATAAGGTTTTAGTTACAAAACTGGTTCAAGTCGTTCTGAAGTTGATGTGCTTTAGCCTTAGTACCGTCTGCATAAATAAGACATTTGGTTAATTTTAAACAGTTATATACATTATACAAATAAAACACTTAAAACAATGGCCCTGGGAGACTCCAAGAAGGTCATATACAAAATCAAAGCAGTAGGCCGGCTACTATAGCACCTTTTTTTGAAACAACTAAACATGTATTGTATTTTTTTAACAAGGGTAAAAGACGAATTTAAACTAGGCCATTATGACGAAACGAACACACAGACGAACAAGTGTTGTGTCATGTATAACTGACCCATTGGTAAATGATCATTGCGAAGCATGTACATAATAACTGCATCGTGCAATCGACCAATTTTAATTCGACCGTAAATCACCCTAACCCGATAGTGGTTGCAGCAGGTGACTACACCCCCGTGAGGGACACCCCTACTGACAAAAGATGTCCTAAATACGCAATCATAACGCCTGATGATATTCTGACGGCAAACATTAACTTTGACACAATCTCGTACGCGCCGAGCGGCAGGGGCTTAACCGCGGACCGACCAACGTCATCGACGCCCACACGCACAAACCAACATTACACAATCTCCACACGTAAACTCAGACACGCCACACCGCGCTCGCCGGCGAGTGCATCGTCGTTGTCTCCCTACTCAGCGGGCCTCCCGCTCGCGAGTCTGATCATATAAAGCTGTAGAGGGACAAAAAAAAGCAATTTACATGTATAATATACATAATATTTCAAGTATAATTTTAGTGGTATCGCTTTTTCCAGGTTTCCATGCAACCGATGGCTGGGTACTGGCGTAGACGACGGTTCGACGGAGCGCTTAGTGGTCGCCGCGCGAATTCGCGGCGAACGTTCGCCGCGCACACCCGCCCCCACTGGACTTGCGCCTGCGCTTTCGCCAACTACCACTCATCTGTCAACTTCCACCATACAACATATGATAGGTATGTATACAAAGACCCTCGACGCTCCATACCTCCATATTATTTATGGCGATTATGTTATTAATATTGTAATTGTTTAAAAATATTCACTCATACAAGTGTCCATATATAATTTTAACTCGAACCTTATATATCATATGATACAAATTTATATAGACATGTTACAATTTATTAATGAAATATTAGCCGATTTTGTTGCCCCCTGGATTATTGTAAGACGTTTCATATTAATAAATCGTATTGGCAACTATATACTTTAGGTATAACCGGCAATGACGATGCTGTAATGTTTTACTTTAAACTATTATTTTATTCTATTATATTAAACGAAATTAATTGAAATAAAAAATATATAAAGGACATACTATTATTAATTAAACTATTACTAATTAACTTCATATTACCACGTGTGTAAATTGTTATATACAGAGAAATCTACTTTTACTCTATGTTATTTTAAAGGTGACTGCGTGAACGCGATAGTTAAATGGCACTATCAATCGAAACGCGATAAAGATGCCAACTCCTTAAGTGTTTTGCTATGCGGTGAGAACGGACTGGTCAAGTGCTTGGAGCAAGCGTTCCTCTGCGGATTCAAATCGGCTCGACTTTTTGGCAAGAATCTATTTATTTGGGATTACTTTGGTAAGGACTTCGAATCTAAAGATTTATTTTTGTGTGTATAAAATTCGATTTTGATCACGGCGTAATCCAGTCATTAGCAGTTTTGGAGACACGCTAGTTCATAGTTGTAACTTAAATGCGTTAAGCCTGGCTGATGTACGTGTTTTGTGGGCCGCATTCATCATATGCATAGGAGGGTGTATGCAAAATGTGAGTTGAGAAGATATTATTGTAGCGTAAGTATTATTTCAAACACAGAGGTACGTGTGTTTGAGATAATATTGCACAAAATAATTGGTGGTGCAATCATGCAGCCCGACACTCTGTGATACTCTTTATATAGATATTATTTTTAGTATTTACTTTTTTTTATGACTGATGGCCATTGTTAGGCCGAGGGCTTTTACTACTTCACCGGGATGTAAGGTGGCCGAGCGCTTAGAGCACTCAGCCGAGACTTTTATTAATTGGCAAGGGTTCCCAAGAAGGAGCCTCGGCGTGGACCGTTATCCTGCGCGTGAAAGCAACTGACTCGTGGGTGCTCGAGAGGGCCGAAGCTCGGCTCGATCAGTTGCTTATAACGGATTAACTAAATTAATAGTAATATTTACAAATATTTCTATTAAATTTTCAATTCCAAAACTTTATATGTTTTTAAATTTATATTATGTAATAAATTATATATAATAATATTTTTATTGTCCTTTCACTACTCACAAAATCTATGGCTAGATTTTGTGAGTAGTGAAAGATAATTATAATTTCCGGGTGAATATAAAATAAACAAAATTTATGATGGCAGTGTTTAAATGCTTCATACACATATTACTCGACTAATAAAACAGGCTTACTTTGACTGTTATAAGAGAAGGCATTAATAAAGAAACATCTCTGTGTAATAATGATCCAAATGTTTAATCGGGCATTCATTTTGTGTTAGTAGTCATATATTTTTTTATGACTATATTTAAATACATTCTAATATATACAACACGTATATATACTGTAAATAGTTTGTAAAAAGTTTAATAGATCAGAATAAGTTTTAGGGGAATCGCTTAATATCGTCATATCCGATGCCTTGTACATCTTAAACTTAATATTTTTATCAAAACAACTTAATGTGCATTGTATTTTTTTTAGCAAGAGTCAAAGACGAATTTAAACTAAGCCTTTGCGACGAAACGAACACGCAGACGAACAAGGGTTGTGGTGTCGCGTACAACTGTCGACAGGACCAAGAGCATAGAGCCATTTGGAGATGCTACTGTCATCTTATGGATGAGATCAACTCTGTCGGACGGACGCTCGGCAAAGATGGCAAATTTCAACTGTTCATATGTCTCAGTTTGAGGTGAGCATAATTGTGTTATGACATGAGACAAGGATCAATAAGGTGAAGCCAATTCTGTTTTCTTATCCTCCGGCGTAATAATAAATATAAAGGCGGTCTTAAACTTCGTAAAACTAATAACGGATGTGTAATAATGGTTTGTATGTAGAACGAGCCACTACGGCAGGAGTCTCGCCGTTGTACGAATGGGTCGCCACTAGCTGGGAAGGATCTCGCTTTCCCAGAATGACAGGGTAAAATCAGCATCTTGCTGCTTTGTTTCGTATGGTTCCTTATTTCTGCTAACGAGGCCGTCCAATCTTGCCGTAGGCTATAGATTTGGAGGATGGCTATAGTTATCATGGGAGGAAAGAAACCCAGATTAACATCAAATGAACTTTGTAGCACTTGATAATATAAAAAATATATATATAATGAATGTAAACCTCGAATTAGCATTCAGAAGTGGATCAGTGATGGGTCCTGGTTATGATGACAGAAAAAAAAAGGTTAGTAATTCAAGATGTCGTCTTCGACGTAGTAGCCACGGTACCTAGCTGCAGCATCATAAGTACTGGGTTCAATTCCTAGACAAAAAGTGGCAAGTGCATCAGAATTTGTTGACTTATGGGTTTAAGTTTGGTGTACGTAAGTCCCATTTCCTAGACACTTGGCATCTAAACTGTTCTTCAATTCCATTGCATATGAGTACATACGTTACATCGGACTAGGGAAGGAAGGGGCACCGGCACTTGTAAATGTCTCTGGTCGTGAAAAAGTATTTGGTCAAATGTTTGATTTTTTTTTCTTATTTAGGGAACATTGGCTTCATCGTATGTTAGTACCAATGTCTATGACACGAGTCACCGCCGAGATGTATGAAGAACAAAGTTTCTTAAGAAAACGTGGTCTTCTAACTTTCCTGCGACAGATACTCGAACCTTTGGATGAATTTGATATTGTTCTAGAAAATTCCCTAACTCAAGGCATTTAATGTTGTGTTCTCTACGTGTGAAATTCATAGAGAAGAAGAGATGAATTTAGTGAAAAAATATTTCTTTTAAGCTGTGGCATATACGACGATGTTATAATGAAGAAAAGTTGCAATAAGATGCTCTCTAATAAACAAAAATAAGCTATATTTTTCTCTTATTGGTTAATGATTTGTGATTCATCCCTCTGTCCTTATATCTCTATGGATATCACATGTCTTAACTTTTCAATGGTCTTTAATCATAATTTTTTTGTGTAGAAATAGTTGATGCGGTAAAATATACTCAATTATTAAATTTTAGTTTTACGAAAATTGTAATTGTAGACACAGTGAAGGTTAAATACTCGAAAATTATGTTCTTAGTTTCAAACCTCATTATATTATTATATATATTAACTGTGAGGAGTTTTTGTTATCTGTGAATTAGTAGGTTTTATTTTAATCCATCTTGCCATTTGGTTACTGTAGGCTACTGTGAATTTTTGCAGTTTCTTTCCAGTACCAGTTTAAAATTAAACTTTCTGTACACATCTGTTATTAAGAGTTAACTTTACCTTTAATAGCTTTTTTTTTTCTTATGTCATGGCAGCATCATAACAATGCACTTACCATAATTTTGAAAATAAATTTCGAATTTTAATTCTGTTTAAAAATAATCTATTAATCTACTATTAATATAATTATAATTAAATTAGTACTAAGTCCTCACCAAAAATTATTTAAATGCTACGGATATTATAATTACTTGAGAGTTAATCATTATAGATTTAAAGCCATTACTGGACAGAGGCATGTAGCGATGAAGTTTAGCAATCTCATTTATATTTATTTAAAGCTAAAATGTATCCTGAAAAATTTAATTTACACATTACAATTTAAATGTTTATCACTTCGAGTTTTCGAATAAGACTTATTTCCAATAAAAGGAATGCTCCTGAAGGTTTTAAAAACTCAGCTCTCTATTTATATGGCCTGGATATATAGACATATATATATATATATTTCAGGACACGGAACACAGAAAATTGTAATAATTCCTAGTTAACCTTAGCACAAATAACTGCATGTAGCTCAAACTGTATTAGCATTTGTGTGTTAAATAATATATATTAAATAATTGCTTGTCACTTTTCTGTTACTTTAGATATGGAAGTGACTGAAATTAGAATCTCATACCAGCTAAACGTATACTTATAGAAATAAGTAAATAATTTGCATAATTCCAATATATAACTGGTTCAATTGTTTATACAAAACGATTTTTTATAATTTATTGCAGACCATCTTATTATTGTGTCATAAAGCAATTTTATGATTCTTGAAAATTATATTTGCCGTCCTACCTGTGTCAACTGTCTTTTAATACTTTCGAATTCCGTTCAATTTTCTTTTTTCTCGAAGAGAAGAAGATATGATTTAGTGCCAAACAATTATACCAAGAATTAAATTCTAATAGTCTCTCACATCTTTTTTATTTCTACACAAGCATATTTATTATGAACGTCGAATTTTAATGTTAACTTTCATGTTAGTGGAACGTAAATAAATTAGTAAATATTGCATAATGGCTAAAAAAAGCTTAAAAAAGCAAATTATGTGAAAAATATTCATGACAAACTTATTGGAATTGCACATCTTTATTTTCTATTCTTCCGAAGTTACGATTTCTTAAAATGGTATTATATTCATTAGTTTGTTTTAGTGTTGTTTAAATATCTTATATATCCTCACTGCTTCTCCACCAGGTTGCTAACGTCTTGCAATTCATTGATTTTAAAGGAGTCAATTGTACACATTTTTAAGATATTTTAATTGTTATATTAAGTTTTATTTTATAGTGGTTTATTTTGTTATTATTGTTTTAATATCCCGAATGTCTTCCTACAAACAACCTTATGTGCGAACTGTACCAAAGATAATTAAGTAACTAAAAATTAAAAAATGTGACAAACATAATGCCATCTTATTTCTCATTTCAAGAACTACTTATTACCTATATACCTTTAATTACTGTTTTTGTCGATAATAAACTATATTACCTATAGAAAAATAAATTCAGTTTGCTTAAATTTTGTACTCGTACTAATGAAATATATAAAGATATTTTAATCCTATTTATGATTTTCCCTTCATTTCTCAGATTCTGCTTAGTTTTTCACATCGTCAAAAAATGATAGTATGTAATGTATGTAGAAACTAGATAGCTTTCAATATCACTACATAAATAAAAGTATATATGACCACTGTGTGCCTATGGTCAATCAAATGTAAACAACTAATAGGTTAATGGTCAGGACCAAGAGCAATTACCTGCACCCATCTTGAAACAGATCAGCGGATTCGAGAAAAGAGCAAGGGGGATGTGATTACACGATCAGATCAAAGAGTCGGTTTTATTCCTATTCGTTTAGTCGCTACTTGACTAGTTATGTGTTCTATTTCAAAAATAGGTACAGGTTTCTGATTGTATCATAAATTCAGAAACCTATGGCGACTTTATAAATGCACAAATTTTGACGCCTGGTGGCTACTGAATGCAAAATAAAACCATTGGTTATATTGTGCTTGTTTTGATTCTTATAATGTAACTGCCCGTTTCTACGATCTTAATATAAGTACGGGGTAAAACAACGACTGGCTATATCCTATGCATATATATGGAAATCAGGTAAAACATTATCGAAATTAGAAGTATAATGGAAAATCTACCCGTCACATGACGCAACAATAAATTCCCATTCGTACACAATTTTTTTTTAGAGAAACGATTTGTTGTAGTACTGCAATGTTCCAATAGACGGCGCTATTATAAAATTCTTACGCACAGATAATTATACATTAGATATGGATCAACGCGACATCGGCACACAGTACAACAATATTATACATAATTATAAAATATATAATTTTATTGTACAGTGTGAATGCAATAGTTCTGTAGTCTTTGCACTTAAATTTCAGGACTTTTAAAGCTCCATTTTAGAGATATTGTTATTGATAAATAAACATAAAACACATATAGAGTTCAGTGAGACATGCGAAAATTTAGGGCATATTTGTGACTCTCACTTGCCCATACGTCAGCGTGAAAGTGATTCATAAAATTCACATTGTCTTTCATTTGTACAAATGCCTGCCATGATTGCCCTCCAGCAAAGATCTCGTTTTATCTTAACTATGGTTGTTCAGCGGAAGCCTAGAAAGAGGTAGACGGGAAGCTATAAGTCATGGGTTTTAACCTATCTTAACAGAAAGTTTATCACCTTAATTTTACCATTGTTGATCTGTTTGTCTCTCTATATCTCGCACAACTATAGAAGTCGGCGTTGAATCAATGAACCTTTTTTTTATTGTTTTTCCAATATTTCCGCCCTTTTATATAGAGCCCTGCAAAACTAGCTGAATCCAACAAATAGCTAGAAGCTAGATGCGGCGCCGCTACTACCACATACATAAATAAATATACATAGAATAATAAAAAAAAAGAACAAAAATAATGGAGGTATATAGAATAATTAGACACATAATATGTTTTTAAAATACTGTTTATCTAGTCTATTTTAAATATGGATACGTAGGGGGAGAAGTTTACTTAAATTCATTGTCTAGGTTTATTCTTCAATTAAACTGCTCATTCAAACATAGTTAGTAATTGTTTTATGCTTATTACGAACGATCGACTAAACTAGCTTAATCTACCAGAACGTTCTAATAACGGTTTTATCAGTTGGCGTTTTTTCAAACCCGTCAGTTAATAACGTCAGCTAGTTAGTTAAAGCTAAGCTAAGTTAGTTAAGCTCTTCTTTTCAATTATATATTCTGCGCAAAGCGAGCCCTTATTACAATCATACTGCAGTACTTATTGATATAAGTACTATGTCAAATCGCGGAAGCGGTCGGGGCAGTTTAGTGCACTTATTAAACAACGCAATACGGTTATGCATAGTGCATTATCGTATTGCATGGGTATTATTATCTTCCACGTAACTAATACAAGTAATCTATGCATAGTTTTTTGACAGCGTGATTTAGAAAACCTTCAGATACTGTATGATAGTGTAGCGCTATCTAATAGCGAAAGAACTACTAACTATATGCTAACATACCGCCCACCAACTAGGTACATTATAGAAGAAAATATTGAATCAACAACTGAGATCGTGCAACTCAGTCTTTAGCAAGTGATATTTACAAACTAAATTTTTAAATTATAAAATAACTAAATAGTAACTTAATTAATTTAACAATAGAATCATAAAACTTAAAATATACATTGCATATGTCTTCGCTCTTATCTATTTAGTTTTCTATATATTATTACTAAATAATAATAATTATTAATTACTATCGGGAAATCTTACAAGTGGCTCACCAATTAAAAAGTGTCCAGGAGTTAGAGTTCGTCTAATTCGTAGCCGTTCACAGATAATGTTTTGTAGTTGCTATTCAGCTAAGGACTGTTACCGTGCTAAGATCATCAAAAGTCAAGGTCGAGTCCCCCCTTTTTAAGTGATGCTTGTTATATTTGACTGCCACCCACAGTCCATAGAAATTAGGTACAATTCGTATAAAATTTTGTTTGCAGAACAGCATTGATATAGTAATACTTTTTATTTAAATAAGCTATCATTCTTAGTTTCCGAGATATGACGACTTATGTTGATAATTCGGATTCATTGCTTAGGATAACTCAACCTAACATTTTCCACAATTATTTGTAAATCTCAAACATACAAAAAATAACCCTCGCTCTCTCCTAGTCGAAATCCTGTATAATTACGTTAGGCCATATATAGTCATATGTTAGACCATCATTTTCCTCTCGCATTTCTTTAGGATATAATTAGTATATAGCATGTTCACTTTTATAGAAGGACACGGTTCGATCTTTGGCATCTCATTTGGCTCGCGTTTCGAGCAAATAATATTTACAGTTTAACATTCATCTCATATATGTCATTAACTGGTATAACATTTAAATAATCATAAATGAATATATATATATATATATATATATATATATATATATATATATATATCAGTTTTATATATATGAAAAATGTTGGATCATTTTTTGGGTATTAAACATGTGATAATCGTAACCGGAAGTAAGCGTTTTATACAGATTCAACACGATTTTGAATCTGTGGTAGCGTTAAGAACTTTTATTTAAAGATAAATAATTTCTTTTCCATACGTGCTTGTATTATTTAATAATGTATTTTGAATTTCTTTATAATTAAGCTTTATTATTTTGTTTTTTTTTGTATATATTTTTATTATATTTTCGTACAGATGGCGCTGTATCGCTTGTTGTGCGGTCTTTTATCCGACATTCGACAAGTAAGATGGCGGCGATTAATGTGAAAGGCGAAACGTTGTCTTATTTGTACTTGTAAATAAAGAAACAGTTTCTTTCAAACATTTAAACAGTGCAGCATAAGGAGGAAGAATATTCTCAAATAGTACAATAAATTGTGAAGTAATATGTGTTTTACATGACATGACATAAGTGGCGTTTTATTTCACAATAGACAAAACCCGTCGCAACGAACACTCGAGGAGTCGAGGCCATATTTATGATGTTATCTGTTGTGTGAGCGTCCTCAGAAACCACATTGATAAATGCTTTTTAATGTTAAGGCGATGGTATGTTTCTTTTCCTTAACATTGGCTATGTTGTAAATATTTGTTTAAAATAAGTTCCTGTTTTATTCAAACACATTGACGCTTCCATTTCCGAGGCGGCAGATTATTTCTATTTCAATAATAATACAATGTTTGTAACCAATGGTATATTTCATCCTTATGCTTTTAGTTATTGTTAAAAATTCAGATTATTCCAATTTACCCCAATGAGGTTATAGGTCTTTTGTGCGAAGCAGTTTTCCTCTAATCAGACGTTTAGTTCATATGAATATTTTGTTGCTAATAGTTTTTTTTTCTTTTCAGGAGTGTTTAATGTATACAAGGGTTATTTAAAACACGATGAAACCCAGTGCTCTATTTGAATGGTAATAAATATACTGTTAATGTGTTGTACAAATTATGGATGAAAGTGTGGACTTTAATTGATAGATTACGTACATTGACACTACAAAACAAGACGGAGGTGGTAATGGATCCAGTAGGACCATGGTCAGCATATGCTTCTTACAATCGGCTAGCTGGGGTACAGGCTGGTGCTGCAAGTGGAGATTTTCATCACCATCTAGCAAGTGGTGGTTCAGGACTTGGCGGCCAGTCTGTGCCATCAACCACAAGCCAATTGTTGCTTCAGGCAGCTCACACAACGGCATCATTAGCTGGACAACTTGGTTCATCAACAGCTTCACCTTTCAACCCTGGTGGATTCTTATCGCCACCCACTGTAGGATATGATGCAGTTTTTTCACCACTGTTTCACCATGCAAGTCCAAAACCAGCACACTACAGTTCTTCACTCCAAGCACAACATCGGCAAGTGATTGCTCAAGCTCAAGCTGCAGTAGCATCAAAACAATCATCAGTGGAAACTGAACTATCTTCTTTAAGAGAGAACTATTCACATCAAACATTAGCACAAGGATCTTCATTCTTTGATCAATCAGCAACCCCTGGGAGCACTACTGGATTGAGCTGGCAAGGAAACAATCAACTTCCCAGTCCATTTGGAATTTTACCTCACGAAAGTGTTGTACCTTCATCACCAAGCCCAGCAACAACTAAAGCTTCAGCAGCATATGAAAATTTTAATGCCCATTTTGCTGCTGCCCAAACACTTAACAATCACCTTAACTCACAAATTTCTAGTGCTGGTAAACAAACAAACAGGTCAGGTTCTCCTGCGACTGCATCTAAGCAACCAGTGTCTTCAACATCATCATCAACATTTTTTCAATCTCCTCCAGCTTTCGGAAATCAGACTGATAACTCGTACAGTGCAAGTAGTGCAAAGAGTGGTCAACTTTCATCTCAACAGGATTATTCTGGAAGTAAGTCATATTCAAGTTCTGCAAGTTCAACTGTCCATTCCCAGCAATCATGTATTGTGTCAACTCCATCAGTTACCTCTTCCCCTACACCTCCCAGTAAAGACTTTCGCACATCTACTAGTAACTCCACAAGACCTTCTGTCTCAATATATAATAATTCACAATCACCTAAAAACACAAATAGTGAAAAGTTGTCAAGACCATCAAATAATACTAATACTAGTTTTGTACCCCCAACATCAAAACCGCCACAAGTCCAAACTAAAGCCCAAAGTAAAATATACCCTGAATTAAATAGTGAACAAAGGAAAAGCTGTGATTCTAATGAAAAACTTCAACCACAATCATCCCCAATAAGTTATTCTATAATGGATGCACCAGGCCGATTAAGTTATAGTAACAGTACTGGTTCATCAACAAAATCAAATCGGATGAACAGCTCCCCATATCCTTCTACACAGAACTCTAGTTTTAGGCATTATCAAAGTGGAAATAATGTAGAAACTGATTATCATGTACGTGCTAAAAGCAGTTCAAGTACAGACACTGGCTACTCAAGTAGTAGTTCACAAAATGGTCCCGATTGTAGTGTGGTTAGAAGACAAAGTCCACTCCAGACAGCACCACAGACTTCACCTCTTGGTCATGGATCTAGTCCGGCATATCCAATGTACCACAGTCCAATGAATGCAATAAATTCTCCACAGCAACATGGAGATCATTATAGCAAAATTAATAGTTCAGCTCCACGGTCCCCATTGGATGCATCTGTTTCAAGATCTCCATCTCAAATTAGTCAAGTGGCTTATCCATCAGTCATTACCAGGGCCTTAGGTATAGAACACAGCAAAACTTTTAATGAAAATAGGTATGAAAGAGGGCAAAGTCAGGCTTCCAGTCAACCTTGTTGGGAGGCTGATCGCCAAATAACTAGAAAGTACAACAATAGTAGTAATAATAGTAATTTTACCACTTTATCTGAAAATAATACTAACACCGAAAAGCCTGCCCAACAATCTCAACCCCCAAATGATAGGTTAGTAAATGATAAACATCACTATTTTGATGGAAACAATGTGGCTTTACAGGATCTCTCTAGTTGTCGTGGTGATCCTATGAGTATTGTTAAAAATTTGCAAACTTTACAACAAAGTTGTCAGATACAAGACATTAAATCGAGCAAGAGTCAACCAGCACCCTCAAATACCTCACCACTAAACAAATCTGTTCCAAGGAGAAAAAGTACTGAGAAACCAGTGCCACATGCAAATATGAATGAATTATCTAATGTAGTAATGGCAGACTATTTAGCTAATAGGATACCTCCCCCTGCTCATAGTTCTACAAGTAATCAACAACAAAATGGTAGCTATTTTGATTTTGAAAGGTGGAATCTTCCACCCCCCCCACCCAAAATGTTTCCTGGCACAACACCATTTGGTTCTCAAGCACCTTTACATGCAACCAATTTTGCTAATCAACATCAAGCCCTAGCCATGCAGCATGGACATACCTTAACTTATTTCCCGCCCTTTCACCTAGGTCCTCATCCAGATTTCCAATCTTCTGTGGAGTTAACACCATTATCATCATTTAGCGAGACACCACCTTCGGCTTCCTCGTCATCATTTTCCACACCAGAAACTCGTGAGGAGGAACAGCCTAAGGTGGTAGTGCCTAATATAGAGGAAGAACTTGGTTTCCTTGCAGAACAACGAGCTAATACTGCATCATCGGTAGCACCCTCTTCTCAGCAGCAGAATGTAAACAGTGCTTCCCAAGACGCTGCTACAAAAATAATGGAAAAAAAATTCAATGTTCCTGTCACGGGCCCTGGTTCAGGCTTCATGGCTTCTTATTTGAAATTTTTACAAGGAGAACGTGATACGTCTCCTCCGCCGGCCGGTAGAGGCGCCAGAAAGTCGACTTGGTCTAGAGCTAATACAAATAGCAACACGAACAATACGAAAGCGTTTACTCCAAATGAACATAACAAGAGTCAATGTGAAGCAAATACTCCCCAGCAAAGCGCAAATGGTGCAATGGCACCAACAAATGCCATAAATACAGGAATGTCCCTAAGTAACCCAGTTATGAGTTCTTCAGCAAGTATGAGCACGTCTGGCTTGTTAACTGCCAATCAGGTACACGGTGCTCCAGCGAACCTTCTTAGCGGACAGGGAAAAACCGAAATGGATGATCCGCGTTATTACAATATGAACAAAGATAGAAAGAGAAAGTATGACGGCAGCGAGGACGGTTATGATGCGGAGGAGGAAGCGAGAAGGTTAAACAAGCCAGTGCTAAATGTACCTAGTACGCCTTTGAACGATAAAGGGAAAAAGGGACGGGCGACGATGAACAAACCGACGCCGTCGGCCGTAGTAGCGCCTCAGCCGGCCGCGCCTAAGAAGCCACGAGCGCCTGCTCCGCCACCCGTGGCCACGCTGCAAGCTCCGCAGCAACAATACTATTACCAACACCAGCCTGAGGAAGGTGCGTTCAATTTATTAGATTTCCACTTGAGAAGTAGAGCGCGATGGTGAAGAGCTAGCCCTGAAGCTTGTATGACAGGAGCAAGCTAACTGCCGTTTGGGCAGGCTGCCGTGAAAACTTGTTACATTTTAACTGTGATATTGTAAATTTTTATTAGATGAAATCTATTATTATTCACTGTAAATAAACTCTATAAAAAAAATGTGATGTACCTATCTATTAGAGATTGATATTTTAGGGTTAGTCTGTAACAAGATTTCACTTAATTTGTTGTTAATGACACATTATTAGTGCCATTTAATTGTAAATCGTAGAAATTGTGACTCTTGTCATACTCGCTACTGAAGGGGTGCTACCATTAATAATTCCAAAATTGTGGTATATTTTTTTATGGAAACAATACCAGTGGGTGTGTTGTACATATGAAATAATGTATTGTATTTACAGTATTTGAATTTAGTTGGTACTTACAGTAATGTAATTCATATATTTTGCTGTTAGCTGAAAGTGATTTTATACTATAAGGAGGAAAAGAATTGCATAATACATTGACAGCTATAATTTAGTGTGATAATGTATTAGAAGGCCATGCCCTGAACATAAGTTTTGTATTTCTATTTAATTGTTATTTGGTTATGCACAATTCTCAATATTTTATGTAAATACTTTTGTATTATAGGAGAAAACATAAAATAAACGCGAGTATATTACTGACCATGTGTTAAATATTTTTAGTTTGTAATTATTCCTGGTAGCACCCCTCACTTCGCCAAAATAGGGATAACATGTGCAATTAAGCAATTTTTTTTAAATTATGTCATAACAATATCAATGTTGTAATTTCATTTGTCATATAGTAATTATTCATTCTAAGACATGTGTACATGTTATCACAGTGATGATATATTCATCGTTTGGCTGTCCTTAATCCTTACCTCTCCCACCAAACTACTTCTTGCGAATTTAATTATTATGCTCACAAAATAACAGTCATCATTTTTTTCTTGTCTAATAGAAAGAGGTAATTATTGTCTTATTTTTAAATATTTTCCATATAAGTATAATGTAAGAAAAAAATGCTTAAAATATATTGTGCAATTTTAGTACCGGCGCATGGAGCTGCATTGGGATATGCAAATTACACCACAGGTGACAATGAAGCAAATAATAGGAAATTACATAACATAAAGTCTCACCAGCAAGTATCAGGTACAGGTCAAATTGATAACACCAGACCAATTGAAGAGATGCCTTATCAGGTAACTGATGTATATATATATATTTTTGAAAGTATGGATGATACACCTGCACACAGCCTATAAACCTACATCCATCCTTACAGATTCAAGGTGCACATGCAATATCACTCTTGAGGGCTGAAACGGACGCCTGATAACTTATGATACATATATTTTTTTTGAAAATACTGATGACATTAGCACACAGTTCACTTGATAATAAGTGATGACACTTGATAATTGTGAGTTTATTGGTTTCCGATTCCCTATAATGGTATTTTCCTCCAACTTTTTTTTTTACTCATCTGATATAAATCCTTCAGCCTGCCATCAAATCAGCACTAAGGCCTTCAGTCGGCTCATAATAGCAGGAAGATTATGTTCAGAAGTAGAGATCATGTGAATCTTTATTTATCGTAATGGCATAGTGAATGTGAAAAAACTGATTCACAGTAACCCACCCATATTTCTGCCAAAATACAAGCAATTATTTAAACTGCTTTGTTTAACTTATATGTGTGAGAAATTTTGTGTTAACAGAATTTAATATACTGATAAATATCCAATCCAATTTTATATCAGGTGTATTTGGTTATTTACCATATAGTTGTATGTTATATCATATATTTTTAGGGTTTTCTACTGTTGTATCTTATTATAATTTTTATATGTGTATTGTGTTATATTAAGATTAGCCTTAAATGTCATAGTAAGCGAGAGACTGGACAGATCTCTGGTGGCCACAAATCATTCTAATAGTTGGCGGCTGGCTGGCTACAGCTCATTTATAACATGCAGTGTTCAAGGAAAGACTATTAATTAAAAATTTCGAGGGCTTAATAATTTTCATATCCACACTTTATGATATCTCTTTAATTCATCTAACCTTATCAATATTCTATAGGATTCTTATCATATTATTAAAAATAAAACTCCTAGTATGTCCCAAGTCATCTCACTAATTTGTTGCAATGTGCCATTACAGTCTGGTGAATTTGTGGCAATAAAAACTGATCTGAATGAGATGTGGCCTGCTATATGGCGAGTGGATGGTAAAACACTCCTACAAAAGTATGAGCCTTTTGAAGAAAATGGAAAAGTATTATATCGGAACATATCTACAGTAAGTTATCACTTTTACTTTATAAACCACAAACAGTTAAGACACTATGTTAGTAGACGCCTGCAGACCATGACTGGAGTGGTGGGTATTACAATTTCAGTATACAGTGTAAACTCTTTATAACGGTTAACTCTCCTTAAACTTATAAATATATATATATATATATATATCTTCACTCCATATAACGGTAACTCTCTATTAGGATAAAAAATGCTCGGTCCCTTGAGTTTCGTTATAAAGAGTTTAGACTGTATTGAAAATAGTCATGGATTTCCCTATTTGTAAAAATGCAATATATTTAATTAAAACTTGTCAAATCACTTCACTGCTCAACAGGAACCAGTAAAAGTGGAATAACTCTGATGGGTTAGTTGTACTCACCATGATTTAAATTTAGTTAGCTTAGACGACAGAAATAGAAGCATTTCTGTCGTCCTATCCTATTAGAGGTTATTTGTGATACAGAGAGTTAGCAATTATGGTGTCACTCTACTAATTTAACATTACATATTAATGAAAATTCTGTTTTTTATTTTTCTAGTATGCGGCGTGGAATCCTGAAAATAAAAAATTATACACACAGGTGCCTGTAAAAGTCCGCACCCAATCACATTTAGAGACAATAGTTGAATTAGTTAGGAGTGAGCTCCCGCTCGACGACTGTAATTTTATAGAAAAGAGAATGCTAGAAACACAGATGTATCAAGAAAATTTCGAAGTGTACATACAGACATTAATATCGCATGCTTTGGACCCTAATTTTTTAACAGAAATATTTCAGGAACAGGGTAAGTTCCTTTTTTATTTAATTTCAAAAAAATAAAGCTAAGGTTGACAAACAAGCATCCTTCACCTAAGGATAACTGCTCACTGCGGCCAATAAACATATGAAACATGAAATACTAATACAATAAAAAGGTTATCCTATTTCCCACTGTGTATTGTATTGTATTCTGTGTAGGGTGTGGTTGTTACCTGGTTGAACTAACCCATTTATGCTGCCTCTAGGAACTAGTTCCAATGTGGCTGCAACTATTAATGCCTTAGTTAACCACTGAGACTGATTCAGTATTAAAAGACCTATCTGATGATAATTATTAATTATTTTAACCTTATCTCACTCTATATCGTTAGAATTATTCAAAGTGCAAGTATAATAAATTGAAAAGGTTAATATATAAGAAGTCTAGATAATATCTTTATGTCCATAGCTGTTCATAAAGGCGTGACCTATTGCAATAATATAATAATGCTGCTTAAATAACAGTGGCTTACGAATCATGGTCTAACTTTGACCGTATATTTCCTTTATGCTGTATGACTTATACTTAGTCGAGTTTGGATTAAGGTCAACAACATTCTTCTTTTTTACTTTTCATATTCTTATATCCTTGTGGGTGTAGAGCATAAACAACAATAAAAAAGACAATGTGTAGTAAGATCAGAACTTTGATTTCTTGTAGTGAAAGGTCAGTCTATGTTGATACAGCTACAGACCAAGTATATAAATAGAACCTTTTTATACTGATAATTACAATTGAATATGTAATGAATGTCTAATGTTGAAATCCCTAGACTTTATGTTTTTTGAATTCTTGAATGTTTCATATGATTATTGTGACGAATTCTTATCAGTTTTAAAGGTAAAAAATAAAGGTAAAATTTTCGATTTATGCCCGTTGAACGCAAGTTAGTTTTTTTTTATCAATGTACATGACTATTCACTCATTTCCAGACGAATATTTCTTATCAAACGTGAAGACCGTTGACGAGGTAACGGAGACAATGCGCGCGCGGGTGTCGTGTGGTGCAACGGGGGCGAGCGCCGGAGCTACGGGGGCAGGGGGTGGGCGGGCTCTGGACGCGGCGGCTGCCACGTGGCCCGGGCTTAGTGTCGCGGCGGGCGCGGGTGCTTGCAGAGCGTGTGCTCGACCAGCTGTCGCGCGCCTCCTGCTCTATGGTCAGCCGTACAACCCGGCCACGCTCGAACCCGTACAGCCGGACGCAAGGCTAGCCTACGAGAAGGTATGTATATGATATAATGCATAGGAGGCAGAGAGTAATCGTGTGACCAGGGTAGCGTTGGTCCATGCAGACACTGGTGGCGTAAGGGATGGGGTTGCGCACTTCTTCCCATGTTGCATGCACGGTCCGCACACGTCTGGTAGCGTATAGGCAGTATAAAATGTCCACGGTCGCGTCCGTGTGCCGAAATATGCAAGGCAGCCATTAGTGGCAAAAAGCTTCTAGGAAAAACAGGAGGAAGTGTGAGTGAGAGAAAAGACCCCCCTGAGTCAACATACAACAAGCAAGGATACACCGGACCTGGTGTGTTAATAATATATAAGAAGAAAGCTATTTAACCACGAGTGACGGTATGAAAAGATTGGGAGGTAGAGCTTCCTCGCGTCTTGATCGTGCTTAAATTATATTAACAGGACAATGCTGGTTCTAAAAAGATTATCTATTTATATCCTTTTATTACTTATAAACTTTGTATAGAATGTTAAGATGTTACACAAACCAATGCAGATATAGCGTTGATTATAAAGCACTATCTTGGTATATGCATATTTATTATTTTCTTGCAAAACCCACATACGAGGGGAGGTCCAAAAGTTCGTGGAATGAGAGGGAACGAAATTGAGATTAAACTCCAAACTATTTTTCCTTCTCAATATATTCTCCCATATACCTAATACATTTTTTGGATCTCGCAAATAATTTGTTTATACCGTCAAAAAAAATCATTTGTCTTTGGTGTCAAAATAGGCCGAAATTGCCGACTTGACTTCTTCATTGTCGTCAATTTTTTCCACACATCTCTTTCTTCATTTTTGGAAAAAAATTATAGTTACTAGGAGCCAAGTCTGGACTGTAGGGTGGGTGATTCAGTAATTCGGTAAGTCGTCGCAACATGGCACGTCTGAACAGGTGCGTTGTCGTGCAAAAGGAGCACCATTTGACATTTTTCCTCTCCTTTTTTCCTTGATGGCTTCTTTCAATCTTTCCAGTAAAGAAGCGTAGTACTTTCCCGTTATAGTAACACCACGTTCTTTATAAACGATCAGTAAAATTCGGTTGTCTGGATCTTTCCGGGTGATTGTGCCACTTTGAACTTCTTTGGCGGATGTGTGCCTTTTTTATGCCACTGCATCGACTCTTGCTTTGACTCAGGTTCATAGCGGTGAACCCAGGTTTCATCTCCAGTAACGATCCGGTCCATAACTTCTTCAGTTCTCTCTACACAGAGCTCTAAATACTGACGAGAACACTCGACACGGTGGCGTTTTTGAAGTGGCGTGAGCATTTTTGGAACCCATCTTGCACTGACCTTAGTCATCCCTAGAAGATGGTGTAGGATATTTAAAATAGTTGATTCGGACACTCCTACCATTGCTGCAAGTTGTTTCTTCTTAAGCCGGGCATCTTCCAATACTATTTTATCGACGATTTCCGGTGTGGTGTCCTCAATTGGCCGTCCGGAGCGGGGGGCGTCTTCAATGGGCTCTCGTTCTTGTTTGAAAAGGCCATGCCACTTGTAAATCATGGTTTTACCAAGGGCAGAGTCCGCGTAAACCTTTTATTTTCCTTGCTTGGTAAGGAACTTAATAACGGCACGGTGTTCAATTTTCTCTATACTGGCTGACTTCTTCCCGATTCAGTTTGCAGGTCGATAACTCTAATTTAATGACCCAATTAAGTTAAAATTTGGTATATATACCCTTAATGAGTTGCTTAACTAGTGCCTATCTGGACGAGGAAACTAACCCCCACCAACCCATTCATTCCGCCAACTTTTTGAACGCCCCTCGTACATCGTACAGAGGTAAAATTGTAAAAGCCCTCGGGCTAACAGCGGCTATCAGCCCGGAAAAAACAAGCTGTTCCGTATTCCGGACCTACCCTACTATAGTCTTATAATACCATTGTATGATTGCATTTTTTCAGGAATTCCTTGTATGCGGGACATGTTGCGGACGTGTGCAGTTGTACTCGAGAATATCACATCAAAAATATCTTATGTATGCCGAATGCAGTAAACGTGTCGCCGACAAGCGGATGCAAAACCCTAGCAAAGATACCACTTTAATATTAAACGAGTTACTAGCGGACGAAGTTTGGCTGTCGCAGGTATGTTTATCCAGTTTTTCATATTTGCCCCAACCACCACACTTTAGCGATTAGTGAGTCATTAGTGAGGTACCATAGGTAACCATAGTGTAAGCTTAATAAATTATTTATTTTATTAGGGTTAAGCATCCATGAATCTGTTGGAGTGGTAAAAGAGAGTAATTTTATTAAACCGCTTCAGTACTTGCTTTTTTTCTTTCTTATTTCCACATACACATTACAATTATAGAAAACAGTATACATAAATGAATAGTAATACTAGAAACAGGTACATTAAATTACTATAAGTGGTTGAGTATAAACTTATAATTAAAGCTTTTTTTTGTTTATATGTTGCTGTTGGTCCAGAGAACTTTACAGCTTTATCTGATTAGACTCGCGAGCGGGAGGCCCGCTGAGTAGGTAGAACTATAAAAGCGTCTACCTACCCTACCCTAACTATGTATGAGATATCTATTTTGGCCACTTGCTTGTCGTTGATAAGTACAGACGGCGGTATTGCTTTAGTGTTATAGGCTATCTTTCAAAAGTAGATGTATTGATGTACAGGGTTATTGGTAATTGTTGTTATATAATTGATAAATAACCAGTGTTTAATCGTTTTTATAAATCAGAAGAAAAATGCGATTTAAATTGATACTATTTTTTTAATTAATTTTTGATGTTGCATTTTTGACTTATTTTAAAGCTAAAAAAACTAACTCAAAAATGGTTGACTTTTGCATAATTCGTATGGGGGTTAAAATTAACCCAAATAGCCTCTACCTCTATCACCTAACGGGAATACGTCGAATTACCAATAACCCTGTATATATTTTCTTTTTCGAAAACTTCTTAGGCATTTGATGAAAATACAAATATATCAACACATCGCAACTTGTGATATTTATATGTGGTGTGTGTTTCATTCCAAGTGACAGAATAAATATTAAATCTTTAAAAATTACTAATTAACTACAGGAGAATATGTTTGCTAGGCGATTGAACACTGATTATCCGAAAATTGCTTAATTTGAGACACTTTAAACGTAAAATAGGGGAACATTCTCACCACCCATCTTGCATCTTGGACAGACCAAAATGTTCATCGAGGATGTTCAAAACGTTCGTAAATGAGACTCCAACCCAACCATTCTTCCGATCTATTTTTTCTTTAGATTAACATTTTCTCGAACAAACTTTAAAACTTTGCCAACAATGACTTAGGAAGTTGCCTTAATCGGACGCCATTCCTTCCTTAAAATGGACACGCCACTTATAAATTATAGGTATTCTGGGGCCAAGAGTCTCCGACAGATGATATCTCTTCCATAATGATTTTATAACTTATTACGGTACGAAATTCAATTTTCTCTGTAATCTTTTACTTCCTTTCTAACCTTTAACTGGATCCAAACAAAGGTTTATCAATCGATTGGACTGGAATTTGCTATTTATAGTTGTAAGAGCTAACTAATACTTAAGGTAAAAAATATACTTCCACCCCAGCAGAACTCATAACTACTACTAAAAAAATTCTACTTAAAATCTTGATACCTATAAAGTTAGCAATTTACATTCGTTCACATGTTGTATCTTCAGCATGGTCTATCGAAAGTATTAATTAGCGAATTATCTTCAAAATATGATGGTATCGCATATTTAACCTTTACGCTATGTTGGATGTCTAATTCGTGAAAAATGCTAAAAAAAAGAAATCTTTTTGTTTATGAAAATTAGATAATTTTCATAAACAAAAAAGAACCAGTTCCTTAAAACTAAAAATACCTACATTTTAGGTAATGTAATGAAAAATTTCAGTTAAATAAGGGCTAGATTAAGCAATAATCGATGCTTGTAATTTTATCAAAAGCTTTGATTATTTGAGTGTGCCAACTTAGATATAATAATGCTGAACATATTCCATTGTTAAATAATTTCGTGAAACCTAAGTTGCTAATAGAATAAGAAAGTTATAAATATATTTGATAGTCGTTAGCAAAATATGGTAAAATGTATCGAAATATATTCATGCCATACATTTAGGAGGGATACCGTCCCCGTTGGGAAACCACGTCAGATCGCGCAATTATCTTATTTATTTCCCACGCGTTTTTCTCAAATATTCACTTCTGCGCAAGCGCAGGTCAGAACGGCGCTGGTAACTATTACAAAAAGTACGGCGTTTAGTTTTTACTTTAAACCTTATCTGTTCTGATTGTGCTTTATTCAATTTCAGCTATTCCGCGACGTACGGCACTCATGGGCCGAAGCGGAGTCCTGGGAACGTAAAATTCGCCACGCAATGACCAGACAAATGATTTAACAGTAACAAAGCTACAACTGTGTGGTGCTTAGTACACACCATAAGGACCATTTTTCATTTAATTTTTATACCTGTGAAATATGTGCTGTATGTATCTAATTAATTTTGTATTTTATTATATGATTTAGCATTTAATTCATATTTTATTAAATATGATCTTAAATATAACTTTTCGAAAACATCACATACTGTTAATTTTTTTTTTAATTTCAAATTATTAATAACTGTTAAATAGTATCGATCTGACGATAAATTTAAATGCTCCGGTGCCATTTTTCACGACTACATTCTATCATCTATAGTCTTTGGCACGGATCTTGAGCGCTAAGTAAACGAGTTATAATGCGTATTGCTCATTTGTGTCACGGTAAAGACAAAGTGCCTATTTTGATGCAATCGAGAACAAATCAAGGAAAATGCTTATATATGTTTACACGACTATCACTATCTATTAGAATTATCACAGCCACACTGTAGCTTGTTTCTGGCTACAGCATGATAGCGACCGGCGTAGGACCACATCCTCACAGATTATATATTTTTTTATTTTATAGAATAGGTGGCAAACGAGCAAGCAGCTAACCCGACGGTAAGTGATCACCGCCGCCCATGAACATCAGCAAAACACCAGAGGAGTCGCAAATGCGTTGCCGGCCTTTAAGCAATGTGGTTTCTTAGGGTGAATACATACATAACATACGCTGTATTTCGTTTGATGAGTCCCAGTAGTTACCGGTATCGAAGCATCTCAGTCCTAAAATGTGACGACATACTATTATTAAAATAAATATTATTTTCTTCAGTATCATTATAGTCAATAGTATGTAACAGACCACTTCTGAATATATACATATATATATATATATATATAATTATTAATTAATCATATAATCAATTATATAATGTATTATTATGTTTATATGTTTACATACTCACACTATATTAATCACTTACATAAACTATAAAGTACATAGTACTCATGACCTAAATTTGCTGCACACACTTTTTGACGCATTTATTTAATTTACACGTTTATTATATGTTCATCTTAAAACTTTGTAGAGAATGAATGTAGATGTTTATGGGCTGCTCTCATTACCAACTACCAGGTGAACTATATCATTGTTTGTCACCCTTAGTTGAAAAAAAAATAACTTGCTAGGATCCAATCTAATAACGGTGCTCTCGGTGGTCTTACTTCAATCTTAAAGTACAGCGCTCAAGATCGGTGCTGGCAGGTATACTAATGCGATGACGATACTTTGTCATGCCTCTTTGGGTTTGTACTTGCGTTGTGTTTTTACATTACTTTCTGGTGTTTTTTTTTTGTTTCACATCACTGTTTAATGTTGTTGATTATGATCTTAACATATTAGAACAAAGACCTTTGTGAAATGCGATTGTGACGTATTTTGATTTTGTACATAATAATGCCGCTCGGGAATGAAATATCGTTTCAATAGCAATGATGACAGCTTTGCGAGGACATGTTTTTGGGAGGGACTAATAATATACACATTAGAATGGCTTATAATATCAGAAAAAGTAAGTCCTAAATATTGTTAATTTTAAAATTAATATAATTATGTTATTGATCTTTTACATTAATGGTTGGTAAATACAAAATTAATTTTCGTTCTACATGTATTAAAGGTTTGAAAATTTGTACTGTATTAACTAATTCTTTAATTGTCCGTGGATGAATGAAATTCCTCATTTTATTTGGGCACTTAAAATCTTTTAACACATGTACATGTAATTAGTATAATCACAAAATCAGAAATACAAAATATCCATATTATTGTTTATAAATCTTTCTACATAATTTTCTTATCTAAACTTACTAGAACGTAAAATACAGACGTGAATAAATAAAATAATGTATTCAATATTTTTTTTGATTTAGCGATATTACCGTAGAAAGAAAGATTTTTGATCCCGATAAATAATTATTTCGTAATAGTAATTTTGATCTTTAAATCATCATTCTAATAGTCTACTGCTGGCTTCTGAGTAATATTTTCCGTATTCCCCTTTCTTGGACTAACTTTCGCCGATCGACGGTAGGGGATGTTTTGTAATGTTTGTAGTGTTTTTGAAACATTTATCCGTCGGATGCTAATAGATTATTTTTTATATTTCAAATCATACAAAAAAATATATTGAATTTTCGTGAGCGAGCAAAATGATGCAACACTGAATTAAGCAAACACGTCTGCAACAAGGGGTGAACATTCTCAGGAACTTGAACTGAAGTTAAATTGACGTGTGATAAAAAAATATTATTATTCTTGACTGTATCTATTAACTGTGATTTTAAAACTTTTTAAATATATGATTCGATTTGTATTTGGTGTAATCTGATTCCATTACCATTTTGATTAAAAAAAAATAAAGAAACTTACAGCATGATTGTCCCCCACACACCTACGGACCCATATTAACCTATATAAAAGTGGTTGCATAACTCAAACATCTCAACAGCAACATCTTCAAAGACGTTGTCTTAAAAGCAAGTTAGATATGAATGTGTTTATACTACCTGGACTTCACAATTTTATAATGTTGACAATGTCGGTACCAGATTTATATGCTAAAAGTCTCTTAAAAATCAATGAAAATGCTCGGACCTTCTCTTTTGGATATGATTTGTAAAGAAAAATCCACCAAAGAAGTCAGTCACGTGTATATCTTCGCACTGCAACCTTAAGTGGCAATATCTGCTCAAATTATAACGCTGCCTTAGGCAATTTGATGATTAAAAGTTCTAACACTTCTTATTGCAGTTCAAAAAAGGACCTTGGCTATTCAATAAAGTGCTTACACCGTTTTGACTTCTAAGGGGCATTACGAGACAATGTACACTCTAACAAAAAATTGTACACAGAAATTAAAAGATTAATCTTAGTTATTGGATCATACCAACCAAAGTGTCCTCCGGGTAATTACCTAATTGCAACGCAATATTATATTGCGATGGTTATATTTAATTACAAGTTCTTTTGTAATCTGTCCAATATAGTAATCATGTAATTGTTTGTTTTCTATGAAAGCGATAAATATTCTTCATAATAATGAATATACTGCGCTAAATTGTAATGTAATAATTATCGTCATTATCATCACAAATTATAAATATTTCTTTACATATATTTTATATGTAAATATAAAGTCTTTCACTACGAGTTTTGATATGTTAAACTCGAAACTCCGTAAGTCAATGGTATATATAATAGAATTAAAAATATGGACCGTACATTCTAAATTATTGTTATTAGCTATTGATCTGTTAAAAAATTCTTATTTCAAGATTATATGATAAAAAAAAAGTGCCTAAATAATAAAGTATGTTCTTCCGCACAAATATTGTTAAGACCAACATTTAAAAATATAAAAATGTTACACTACTACTACACTAAAGAAAAAGAATCTCACTTTTTAATTAAACCTTTAATTACTTTAGCAATTTTTTTAATATATTTTTTATTTTGAGCAAATTTTTTTATAACATTAAAATTAAATATTACTTTACATTATTTTGTAATTGCTTATAGTTTTTCATTACCATACTTAACAGCTGATTTTTTTTTGATCTTCAATAAAATATTTTTTGAATAAATGTATTTTAAAGTTATTGTTAAAGGCATTATCTCAGAAATATACTAGTATGTCAGAGAATTATACGATTGGGACTGAATTTAATAGTCACACATTCCTAAAGCGGCCTTTGAATGTTATAAACTTTGCCTTGTGAGAAAATCTTTGATTTTTAATAGTGATCCTTAGTTTTTAAGTTAGTTTACCCTAATTTATAAATGAACAAATATTGCGATATTATAAATTCTGTATTAAAAATAAGTACACTGAAAAGATATTTTGTATAATTGCATTGGGTTGTATAGGTTACATACTGCGTTGATTTAAGTATGTAGTAAATATGCATAGGTAGTTATGTAGTATTGTAAAAATAACAGGTATTGTCTTGTATAAGCCGGTAATTAAAGTCAAAGAAAACTTTATTTATTCTGTCGACTTCGACTGGAAAAACCGATTTGTTTTGACACATTCTTAGTATATGACATCATAATAAATGGCAATTTTATCAAGCTAATTTCTTTATTTAATACATTTACCGTTAGGGCATTCGCAAACGTCGGACAGTAGTCGTAATTTTTGTCTGTGATAAATTACTGCTACTCTTACGAACTTTGACGGATAAAGAACAATTTTGTTCGTAGTCTACGCAGCACCTTTTAATTTAATTGATTATGGGAAATCGCTGAATAAAAGTTGGCCAAAACCGGCGTGATTATTTCAAAAATTCCAGATCCGATCCGATACGATCACGAGCGTTGCCCAAGTTGCAATTGCTGCCCTGCCAATTGTTGCAGTATTGACAGCATTTGCAAACCAGAATGAACGCGTAAAATCGTATTGGTTTTTGAGTCGAGATGCATTCGTATCTTTCACCAATATTATATCAGAAGTATCTGTGAAAGATATGGGCAAATTATCCATTCAGCACACGACAACCTCGTTCCCAGAATTGTTGGCAAGCAAGTTCGGCGACTGAAAACAGGTATGCGAAACGTTGAAATAGCTAGTTCTATTTTAATATTAAACATGTAAATTGAAAAAATATGTCAGTTCATCGATGACCAAATGGACTCACGCATGTACACTCAAATTATATAAGAAAAAAAGGCTATTGCAGTTGTTTCGCAAAAGGATTGCAGTGAAACATTCCAATCAACTTTCAGTAAACTGCTCTAAGAGGCATTTGTAATAGTAGTAACAGTTCTAAGAGAAAAGATCATCGACGTATTGTTTGATAGATGGTTAATCTGGATGGATCTATCCAAGCTCGTATTGACAAAATAATAGAGCGCAACCATGTCTCCAGTCTGCCAGAAATCCGTTCATCGGAAAAACAAAGCCAACTAAGTTGAGGACGGCGAAGTACACATCGTCGTTAAGGCCACATGCAAGCGAGAGTAATGCTTACCAAACACTATTGTGTTATCCCGGACTTCAGTCTGGTCGAAATTAGGATTTCTTTTTATTACATTGAGAGTAACAAACGAGCGCACAGTTCACCTGATGGTAAGTGACTCCTGCGGCACATGACATCTACATTCAACCTTGACGAGGAATCATAATGTAGATGCGTTGCCATCCTTGAGGACAGATGGAACGCCTCGTCACTAATAATAAAGGTCTCCGGATCCCTACACTCACCAGACGAGACAGCAGCATTATGTTGCTATTTGAAGCTGATATACTGTGAAGGCGTGGTCCTTCCCCGTTCAAAGTGACCAATTCATTCTGCAGTCAGAAACAAACTGCGACGTAGCTCTACCATTGCCCTCGAGCAGTTTAAAAATGGCAAAACACCCGGGGAGAAGGGAATTACAGAAGATCTATTAAAAGTTTTTTTTTTCGGGCTGAAGGCCACTGTTAGCCCGAGGGCTTTTACAGTTTCACCGGGTTGAGAGGTGACCGAGCGCTAATGGCACTCAGTCGAGACCTCTATATATAGGTAACCAGCACAAGGGCTCCAGGAGGGAGCCTCGGCTTGACCGTTACCTTGTTTCGCGAGAGCGTCTGACTCGAGGGTGCCCGAGAGGGCGAACCTCGGCTCGGTCAGTTGCTTCTGACAGAGGATTCTTTAAATTCGCTATGATTATTAGCTATCTGTACCACCACTTCGGAATGCGTGGGCGCTGGAGAAGAAGTGGCGCAAGAAACTCCAGCGACGCTTCTATCTGTATGGACTGGAGAGAACCGACCAGTGACATGGCGGTATCGCGAATATCCTTGTTTGTGACGCCCTCGCCGTCGGCGGGGCGATGTGAGGGTGCAATGTACGTGTGTTGTGTTTTATGAAGGGCTTGGGCCCTGGTAGTCACGTCGTCGGGTCATCGAGAGCGTGCCTCGGTCTCCTTCGGACGCGGGTGAATCTGTGATTCGCGATGGGATTGTAAGTGGCGGCACTTACAATTTTGGGGTTAGAGTGTGTGACGGCAGAGTCGAAATATCGGCGGGAAGCCTGCTTCAGGTACTGAGCTATGGTCGGCAGCTCAAGATCTATGTGTAGATTTTCATTACGCAAGAACCACGGTGCACCGGTGGCCTTGCGCATGAAACGATTTTGTATTACCTGAAGTCGGTGAATGTGACGCGGGGAAGCATGCGCAAAGACGGGGCTTGCGTATGTCATTATGGGTCGGATGCACGCTTTGTATAGTGTAATTTTATTACGCAGGGACATTTTGCTATTTTTATTGAGTAACGGGTGCAAACGACCTAGGACGAACGCTGCTCGATTCCGTACGCGGTTGACGTGCGGACCGAAGGTGAGTCTTTCATCTAAAGTAACGCCTAAGTATTTGACTGTCTGTTCCCAGGGGATTGGACGATCAAATAACTCTATAGTTGGGAGATGCGGCGTTTTGTTGCGCCGAGAGAAGTACATGGCTGCATTTTTGGTGGGGTTAATCTCGATCCTCCATTTCCGAAACCATTTCCCTAAGGTGTTGGCTGCAGATTGGAGGCGTCTACAAATAGCGTCTGGTTTGAACCCAGACACATAGAGGCCGGTGTCATCGGCGAAAAGGGCTAGCTCTACATCGCGAGTGCGCGGTATGTCGTTGGTGTAGAGTGTGTACAAAATAGGACCTAGGACGGAGCCTTGTGGTACTCCGGCACAAATAGGGTGAACCTCGGAGCGCGTTCCCTCGACGCGGTAACGAAAGGTTCGATTTCGGAGAAAGTCTCGTATGATAAATACGAGTCGATCTGGCACACCGAGCTCATATAGTTTGTCGAAAGCTTTCGCCACGTCGAGGAAAAGTGCCCCAGTTTGGTAGCCCTGAAGAAATTTACTGAGGATGTGCTCCGTGATGCGGTGCACTTGATGTATGCATGAGTGTTGGGTGCGAAACCCGAACTGCTCATTGATTGGTAGCCCTCGGGACAGCATGAAGTCCTTGAGGCGGGCGAGGATGAGCCTTTCATATACCTTACCCAAGACTTTGAGTAGGCTTATGGGTCGATAGGGTGATGGATCGGTTGGATGTTTTGAGGGCTTGAGAATCCCTATGACGTCGGCTTCCTTCCAGGTGTTCGGGAAGGTGCCTTTGGATATGGCCGCGTTGTAGATTATTACCAGTAGGTGTAAAATGGACATGGATAGGAGTTTCATCACCTTGTTGGTGATGCCGTCGGGGCCGGGAGCCTTGCGTGGTCGCAGGTTTTTAATTATGGACTCAACTTCGGTGCATGTGACTTGGGTAACGGAATCGCGAGGTGGTTCCTTACTCCTCCGGTCGACCTCGCTCTCAACCATTGCAAGGTGAGCGGCGTCGATCGGTAGTGTGCTCGGTGAGCATTGAGCTCCAGATTGTCAGCCAGACATTCGGCTTTCTCTTCGTCTAAGAAGGCGGGTGGTTTATTAGGACGCGCCAAGGGAGGCATTGTTTGGACGTTGCCCCTTTAGGATTTGGGAAGTCGCCAGAAGGCGAGGTGGGAAGGTTCGATATTGAGAGGTGATTATCCCACCGATCGTTCCTGTACTGGGCTATGCGTGACCGGACTTCACGCTGAAGGGTACGTAGCACCAGCCGGTTACTTTCAGTGGGATATAAGTCGTGGGCACGAGTCGCCGCATTCTTGCGCCTCATTAGGTCCTTTATGTCGCTTGGCAGGGTCCATCGGTGGTCTTCCACCGAGGGAACCCGCCTCGAACAATCCTCGACGACTGTCTGGATGTGCCTAGTGAGGGCATGAACTGCGAGGTTCGTGTCGTGGACTGAAGATATGTTCCTAGGAATAGCATCTAGGTGTGGTGATGTGGCTTCCTTCAGGTCGTTCCTGAGTCGGTGCCAGTCTACTATGGTTTTGGTGGAGGGTGAGGTTGGGGCGGGGCCCTAACCGAAGAAGAACGGGGCGATGATCGGAAGCGAGCTCGTGGATTACGTCTATCCCTTGGAAGGCGAGGTTGATGTTCTTACAGATGGCAATATCAAGCACATCCGGTGCGTGACCCAATATATATGGAAAATGGGTAGGCGTAGTAGGCGCTACGACGTCGAAGTCGAGTGCGTCGCTTAGCGAGTCTAAAGCCAACCCCGGGGTTGATTTTAATTGCATTCCACCGAGTGTGCTTGCTATTGAAATCTCCTGCCAAAATGACTGAGTTTCCAAGGAAAGGAGTGCCACGAAGTCGCTTCGTAATACTTGTGCATCACGTCTGCAAGGCAGGTAGACGGACGCGATTGTGATGGGGCATGGCCGGTCATGGCTAGCTGACAGACTGAGGCTTCTAGGAAAGTGAGGGTTGGCGTGTCGACGGGCACGCAGTGCAAGGACTTTTATAGTAATGAGAGTTCCGCCATTAGCGGCAGAAGTTCTATCATTCCTAATGATGTTATAATTCGCAATGTTGGGATTGCGAGTGTGCGGTTTGAGGAATGTCTCCTGCACTAGGAGCACGTCGACTTGGTGATCGCGAACGAAATTGAAGATTTCATCGCGTTGATTGTTAATACCGTTCGCGTTAAAAATGCGACGTTAAGGAACGCGGTTTTACTCTGCCGTTGTAAAGGCCCTCTATGCTTGAAAGTTGACGATGGCTGACACTACATGTTGGTAGCGCATTGTGGCGGCAATCCTGACTTCGGGCTTGCCATTAGAATCCCTTAAGGCTTTTGCTAAGGCTGAGACGTCGGCGCCGTTGAAGACGGCGGCGAAGCGACACACTAAGTCGAGGTCGCTTTCGATAACCGGCCGTCCGGCTGATGGAGGAGGCTGCTCAACCGATTGAGCAACGGTCGCTACGCCGATCGGCGTATGCCATGCGGGGCCTAAGGGTCGGACAGGAGCGAGAATTGGCGTGGGGGCGGCGGTCGGGGTAGCGACCTTGGGCGCGATTTTTAGTGCCGGACGTTTCGGCTTGGGGGCTTTTGGGCAGCCAAGGTAATTGGCTGTGTGTCCCTCTGTGTTGCATAGGACACATGCGGGGGGACCGAAAGTGGCCAGAAGGGCCTTGTCCTTGGGTCTCGGACATTCGGTAGTGCCATGGTCACCCAGGCACTTGACGTATCTGGGTTTGCCGAAGCAATTGCGTGCTGAGTGGCCATATAATTGGCATTTGTGGCACTGGCCTGGTGGGCCGTTTTTATGTGGGCGCTCTATAGTCAGCCCAGAGAGGTGGCAGCAGGTTTTCAGGTTAAATACCTGCTTCCCGGCCTCGGATCTTCGAGGGCCACAATCACCATGTTGAATGGATTTTATTATGGCCACTGTACATCCTATGCACAGATAGGACTGGGAGATTCTGGGCCTGAAGGTCCTCTTTGATCAGATCAGCTGGGATTTCCCGCGGGAGGTTTTTAATTACTACTCTGAGTTGGCGCTCTTCCGCCAAGGTGTAGGTGTGAAAGAAAACACCTTTGTCTTGCAAGAAGCGAGTTACCGCTCTATGGTCGTCCGTGGTTTCTAGCTGCAGTTTAATACCTACAGCGGTGGGGATCGCTTGATATTTGTAGCGATTGGATAAGGCCGATGCGACAATCGGCCACTTGTCTTGTGTCTGAATGAAGACAGGCGGCGGGCGTTTCGATGGCTGTGAGACAGCCGAAGGTTTCTTTGAGCCAGCTAGGGCGCGCTCAGGAGCGGCGGGGGCTTGCTGTAGGGCAGCTGTGAGGGGGCCCTGGGGCAGGGCCGACGTAGATGGCTGGGGAGAGGGGGCCTTCATTTCCCGTTTTTTCGCCTTAGGAGGCGGCGTCGGGGCGGGTGAAGCCCGCTTTTTTCTTTTTTTTTCAACCAAATGAAATCGCTGAAAACCAGTGAAATCGCTGGTGTCTTTGGCTTGGGGATACTCAGAGGACGCTGCGTTATCCAGCTCCATTTCGGAGACTGCGGATGAAGTGCAGGATATGGAGGAGGGTCTATCCGGGAGCGGTCTTTCTTTAATTATGTCCTGGAAGACATCGGGGTATTTATTTTTTAGTATGCTGATGAAGTGCAGGAACGACTCCGAGGAAGAGTCCTCCATTGTGCACTCTGTTCACTTTTATTTTTTCCTACTTTATTCGTGGGAAGTGTGGCCACTGGTGGGATGCCGGGGTGAATAGCCTACTTCCCTCCCTGCCGGGTATAGGCAGGGAGGATGTGTGCCTAGTTGTGTAGCCCTAGTGCGTCCAAGTGCCAGTCTTATTGTGCACTTGGGTGTGTGCTTAGAGCTAACTAAAACTACGCGTGGGACTATTATAAGTCCAGCGGTTGGTCAACCTTGGCTAGTAACTACCCAAGGCCAAGTTTTGCGTCGACTCCTTCCGGTTTCGTGTTTCCCAGAAGGGGAACCACGGGCGTACGGGGCTAGCCCTACACTAGCTAAGTTAACACCGCAAGGTATCCACTAGTGTAACCACCCAGGTGGCTTTGCAATAATCTTTCTCGGAAACTAATTTCCGATTACATTAGCACCCGCAATAAAAATTGCTCGGTGTATTGTTCTCGGAACAATGGGTGCGCAGGTGGCTCGCTCGGGGGCAGGTAGCTCGGGATGATCGTGGCGTGGAGCCGGGCGACTGCTGAGCGTCGAATGATATTAAAAGTTGTGGGACAAAAGATGCTTCAAGCTCTCCAAAAGGGGGACGGATCTTTACCTGGTTTTAAAATTGAGATAATAATCTCAGTTCTCCGATCAGTAATGTCAAGTAATAATAATAATTTTATTTAAAATGTCTAAAAGATAATTAAGGGAGCATGGGTCAGATTTTGTTAATAATGAATAGGAAATCCCGCCAGTACCAGAAATAGTGACTAAGATTACTCAAAACTAAATGTAGTTCAAATTAAAAATGGCCCTTCATTTTATCTTCAAAAAGAGGAGAATTAACATCTGAATTGAACGTAAGTGGAACCCAGGGAGGAGCTAGTTTGTCACTAAAGTCATTTAGCCTCAAATTAAATAAAGTTAAAATGATATGTAGTTATTATATTTGAGCGAACCACGGAGCAGCCTTGAACTTTTGAAATAAAAGCAGGACAGACCATTCGTCTTCTCCGAAATTAGTTATTTTAGCTTGTGCGGCTACTACTTTCAGTCTGCTCTTCAACCCTGCCGGCCAAAAGTTTAAGACCGCACATAAACAACATAACTATTCATCAATTGTTATAAAATCCCATAAGATAAATAAAAGAAATGCACATCTGCTTATTTAAAGAAGTCATTCTTTTGTTTACTTTCAAGTTATTGGACAATAAACATCTATTGTTGCCAAACGCCGCGCTAGAGCCAGATGGTAGACTCGTAATAATATTTTTATAATGTCCTCATTGCTAATTACTTTACTTTTGTTACGTATAGGTCAATAGTTAGAAGGCAAATCCAAACGTGTGATTATCACAACAAATCCGTGTTGAAGTAAACAAAACCCGAGTTAAACATTTATCATTGACGACAATGAAACGGCGACTGAGAGATGCGAAGTTGTAAGGTCGCGTTGCCGTTCAAAAGCCTCTGCTAAGGCCGCAAAACATGAAAAAACGGGTGCAGTGGGCTCTTGCCCATCGATATTGGACTGAAGAAGATTTAAAAAAAATGCTTTGGACCGATGTTCCGATCTAAGTTTGAACTATTCGGTTCAAAACGTAGAATTTACGTTAGATGTAGTGCCCAAGAAAAGATGATGTCAGATTGTGTAGTCCCAACAATCATGCATGGTGGCTCAATTATGGTCTGGAGTTGCTTCTCGAGCCAAGGAACTGGCGATTTGATTAAAATTGAAAGAATGTTGAAAAAGGGACAGTACCAAAACATTTTAGAACAAAATGCCGTTTCTTCCATGTTGCGATTAATTGGAGATGGGTTCATTTTCCAACAAGTAAATGATCCAAAGCATAGCTAAAAATTATGTAGAGGATATTTAGAAGAGAAAGAGGCACACGGGGTGTTAAAAAAATGGTTTGGCTTCCTCAGAGCCCGGATCTCAATCCCATTGAACTTTTGTGGGAAGAGCTTTATAGGACCTCACCCGCCTCTAGGACTTCATGCTGTCCCGAGGGCTGCAGGTCTGGCACAACGGGCTCATATACAAACTATATGAGCTCGGTGTGCCAGATCGACTCGTACTTATCATACGAGATTTTCTCCGAAATCGAACCTTTCGTTACCGCGTCGAGGGAACGCGCTCCGAGGTTCACCCCATTTGTGCCGGAGTACCACAAGGCTCTGTCCTAGGTCCTACTTTATACACACTCTACACCAACGACATACCGCGCACTCGCGGTGTAGAGCTAGCCCTTTCGCCGATGACATCGGTCTCTACGTCTGGATTTAAACCAGACGCTATTTGTAAACGCCTCCAATCTGCAGCCAACACCTTAGGGAAATGGTTTCGGAAATGGAGGATCGAGGTTAACCCCACCAAAAGTGCAGCCATTTACTTCTCTCGGCGCAACAAAACGCCGCATCTCCAAACTATAGAGTTATTTGATCGTCCAACTCTGGGAAAAGACAGTCAAATACTTAGGCGTCACATTAGATGAAAGACTCACCTTCGGTCCGCATGTCAACCGCGTACGGAATCGAGCAGCGTTCGTCCTAGGTCGTTTGCACCCGTTACTTAATAAAAATAGCAAAATGTCCCTGCGTAATAAAATTACACTTTACAAAGCGTGCATCCGACCCATAATGACATACGCAAGCCCCGTCTTTGCGCATGCCCTCCCGCGTCACATTCACCGACTTCAGGTAATACAAAATCGTTTCATGCGCAAGGCCACCGGTGCGCCGTGGTTCTTGCGTAACGAAAATCTACACATAGATCTTGAGCTGCCGACCATAGCTCAGTACCTGAAGCAGGCTTCTCGCCGATATTTCGACTCTGCCGTCACACACCGAAACCCTTTGATTGTAAGTGCCGCCACTTACAATCCCATCGCGAATCACAGATTTACCCGCGTCCGTAGGAGACCGAGGCACGCCCTCGACGACCCTGACGACGCAACCACCAGGGCCCAAGCCCTTCATAAAACACAACACACAAACATTATCGCCCATAACATTACACCCTCATATCGCCCCCGCCGACGGCGAGGGCGTCGCAAACTAATTTCCGATTACATTAGCACCCGCAATAAAAATTGCTCGGTGTATTGTTCTCGGAACAATGGGTGCGCAGGTGGCTCGCTCGGGGCAGGTAGCTCGATGATCGTGGCGTGGAGCCGGGCGACTGCTGAGCGTCGAATGATATTAAAAGTTGTGGGACAAAAGATGCTTCAAGCTCTCCAAAAGGGGGACGGATCTTTACCTGGTTTTAAAATTGTGATAATAATCTCAGTTCTCCGATCAGTAATGTCAAGTAATAATATTAATTTTATTTAAAATGTCTAAAAGATAATTAAGGGAGCATGAGTCAGATTTTGTTAATAATGAATAGGAAATCCCGCCAGTACCAGAAATAGTGACTAAGATTACTCAAAACTAAATGTAGTTCAAATTAAAAATGGCCCTTCATTTTATCTTCAAAAAGAGGAGAATTAACATCTGAATTGAACGTAAGTGGAACCCAGGGAGAAGCTAGTTTGTCACTAAAGTCATTTAGCCTTAAATTAAATAAAGTTAAAATGATATGTAGTTATTATATTTGAGCGAACCACGGAGCAGCCTTGAACTTTTGAAATAAAAGCAGGACAGACCATTCGTCTTCTCCGAAATTAGTTATTTTAGCTTGTGCGACTACTACTTTCAGTCTGCTCTTCAACCCTGCCGGCCAAAAGTTTAAGACCGCACATAAACAACATAACTATTCATCAATTGTTATAAAATCCCATAAGATAAATAAAAGAAATGCACATCTGCTTATTTAAAGAAGTCATTCTTTGTTTACTTTCAAGTTATTGGACAATAAACATCTATTGTTGCCAAACGCCGCGCTAGAGCCAGATGGTAGAGTCGTAATAATATTTTTATAATGTCCTCATTGCTAATTACTTTACTTTTGTTACGTATAGGTCAATAGTTAGAAGGCAAATCCGAACGTGTGATTATCACAACAAATCCGTGTTGAAGTAAACAAACCCGAGTTAAACATTTATCATTGACGACAATGAAACGGCGACTGAGAGATGCGAAGTTGTATGGTCGCGTTGCCGTTCAAAAGCCTCTGCTAAGGCCGCAAAACATGAAAACGGATGCAGTGGGCTCTTGCCCATCGAGATTGGACTGAAGAAGATTTAAAAAATGCTTTGGACCGATGTTCCGATCTAAGTTTGAACTATTCGGTTCAAAACGTAGAATTTACGTTAGATGTAGTGCCCAAGAAAAGATGATGTCAGATTGTGTAGTCCCAACAATCAAGCATGGTGGCTCAATTATGGTCTGAGTTGCTTCTCGAGCCAAGGAACTGGCGATTTGATTAAAATTGAAAGAATGTTGAAAAAGGGACAGTACCAAAACATTTTAGAACAAAATGCCGTTTCTTCCGTGTTGCGATTAATTGGAGATGGATTCATTTTCCAACAAGTAAATGATCCAAAGCATAGCTAAAGATTATGTAGAGGATATTTAGAAGAGAAAGAGGCACACGGGGTGTTAAAAAAATGATTTGGCTTCCTCAGAGCCCGGATCTCAATCCCATTGAACTTTTGTGGGAAGAGCTTTAAAGGAACGTCCGTAATCGTGGCCCATCGCAAGAAGAAATGTGGAATGCTTTATGCGAAATTTGGAACAATATATCAGAAGACACCACTAACAAATTGATTGCCCGTATGCCGAGACTTGTGAAAAAAGTCATAAAATGTAAAGGATTTTTTTATGAAAAATCTGTTTAGCTAACTATAGCCTTTTTTTGAATGGACTGTTAATATTTCTTTACGCTTTTAAAGTATATTGTTTGTCAATCAATGTTCTTTTAGATGATTAAACAGGTTAATTAAACATTTAATATTTTATTGGAGATTTACTTCATTTTCCTACTTTAATTAAGGTGGTCTTAAAGTTTTGGCCTGCAGTTTAGGTGCGTTTAGAGTACAGTTGATTTTTTTTAATTTATTTTGGAAACAGACATTAACGAAGTAACTATGTAATTACAATACCTATAGAGCCAATAAATTTAGATATTAAACCATAGACAATATTGGGAGACGTGACATACATAAAATATGTGTTAATTTTGATTTCGAAACATTGATGGTAATATTAAAGAAATCTATATTTGAGAAATATTTGTACGTATTGATGGAACGATATATTAGTTACGGAACAAGAAGGGGTACGTGAGGATCGCACTGGAAGTCAATAACTATAAAAAAATGGCATCCAGGCGAGAAGCGACGATGACTCAATGAAAGGGTATAGATTGGAGATAATAATAACGTCGATATGAAAGTATTCGTTATAAGCACAAAATGCCTGTAAGGACGAAAAATAAAAAAATGTTACTACGACTTTCCTTTAACCCGTCTCCGTAACTATATTTTTGTAGTTTTTAAGTTAGGAACATATTTATCTAAAATATCCTCTAAATATTTATAAAATTATTTTTTGTGGATTCGACATCAGACAGTACAAAATACATCGCCCCATTTAATGGATTTTAAAACTATTGTTTTTATGGAGCCAAAGTCGGCTTTATAAAACTGTTTTTCAAAATACTGCAGTTGTATTTAAAATGCTGCAAGTTTAAATTTTAAGACAATTCTAAGGGATTATGATAAGAATCCTGTGGAACCAGAGGATGATCATAAAACGAGATTAAACAATTTTCATTACTAAATACAATGCAATAGCATACCATTTACTTTGAAGCAGCATACATTTACTCAGCGGGCTTCCCGCTCGCGAGTCTTTAAAGGTCTCTGGACTAAAAGCAATACTCAACATAAAAAAAAAACATTGAAATTATTATCATCAGCAGTCTCAGACAAACTAAACCTATAATTATTCGTTTGTATATTCATGGAATTGTAACTAACATATATATACAAACTAAATATCAAAAATTGTAAGACCATTGTGCATGAATTATATTAAAATCTAGACGCTAGAAAAATATTATAAATTTCAATTATAAATTCGTTTACACATCATCAGCCTGTATCAGTCCATTGCTGGACATAGCCACACCACTGAGCTCGGTTTTTCAGCTCTTCTTCTCCAGATTAAATTGAAATTCATTTACTCTCTCATAAAAATATTCCAATAATGAGTTATGATTGTTCCAGTGCTCTATATACGTAGATATTAAATGTAAATAACTGTTGCCGTGTAGAGACGAGACGAGGTGGTTAGTTCGGTACCAACACCCACACTTCTTGGCCGCAGAGCGCGCACGTCGACGAGAAGCAGTCGATGCGAGACAACTCGCAACCGCTATTGTTTCTACATTGTCCCTGCGCTCGTGGCCGCTACGGCTATGTCGCGATCGCATCGGTATATTACGCTCATCATCATCATCATAAAGTCAGGTTTTCGTTATACATATTGGATAAAACTGTTTCTAGAATCGTATGTGCTTCAATGCGCAAGCCCCTCACTTTTTGTTAGTAATTAGAAAAGTTAAAATCATAATAGTTTTATAAATATAGGTATTTGTAATATACATAGGTCCAATAATGTAGTAAGTCTATTAAAATATAAAATATTTAATGGCTCGACAATTATCGTCCCCGTATCTATCCAATGACATAACAATAAAATATTACGTACGCTTAATTTCTTGGACCTAATAAAAAAAAGAAAAGAAGCGCCTAAGACGGTGGATAAAATCGATGTCTATGTTGATATTGCAACGCAAAACCTATCTTAGTTGTACCTACATTGTTGTTTATTAATTTTTTATAAAAAATATTTTGTTGGTTTCATATGTATAACGACTATTTAGTTTTAGATAGATAGTACTTCGATGCTATGGAAGGTGACGTTGGTCGTACCGCGGTCAAGCCCCAGCCGCTTGGTGCGGACGGGACTGTGTTAAAGTTAATATTTGCCGTCAGAATTTCATCAGGCGTTATAATTACGCATTGAAGACTTCTTTTGATAGGGGTGTCACTCATCTGCTGCTACCACTAATGTGTGATTTACGATCGAATTGAAATATTTCTTTAAAGTACTTCTTTATGGAGGGTAACTTAAGGTCTCTGTGTAATTCAAAGTTTCTTACAAACCATGGAGCGCCTGACGCTACGGAGAATTTTGTTTTGCGACGTTTGTAGGCGCTTTAACAAAGTCTTCGGGACGTGTACGAATGCAATGCTTGCATAAGATATTACACGTCGTATGCAAGTTTTATAGATCTGCAACTTATATCTTAAGAGCATTTTGTTGCATTTGTATAAGATAATAAGAACGACGACCTGTGATAAGGCCCTCCCTTCTGATAGAATAAATATCCCATTTTTGGGCAGATATATAGAAACAACCTACAATATACACAAACAAAAAAATATAAAGAAATATTTAAGGAATCAAACAATATATATTCATAGAATACTTTAATTTGCTTGCACACAGCCTCTATTGAGAACAATGTAAAGAAATAGAGAGGAAGCTTGGGTCAAACTTAATTTACCAACGACGCATTATCCATATGCCTTACGTTACACTATAACGTGTCACCGAGAAATTAAATTAAGATTTCATAAACAGATGCTCAAAATATTGAGTGCCAAAAATTTAATAATCTGTCAATACACTGAGAATATTATGCTCATTAATTTAAAAAGACAAGCGCACAATACAATACGATATTTATAAGATCACGTGTAATCATAATTTTTAAATAATCAAAATTACGGTTGATGTAAAATAAACATGTAAAGAATAATCAACATATATAATTACCATTTTGAACCAACTGTAAAAGTACAAAGGGCAATAAGATTTGTAAAGGGTCGGTTGACGGCATTTTGTCATTAGCGTGCAGATATCCTGTACTTTTTTAAATTATCACGACGAAGAGGCACGCACGAGGTACCGAGCGACTAAAATCCGCTCCCAAACACCGCGTCACTTAAATCACTTCCGTGACATATCCTATACAAGAATCTAGATTTAAAGTAACTTATAATAATTGCATATATCATACATCTAAATTCAAGTAACTTATTTTTTATTCAGTTTCATGTTTTAATATTTTACTTTTTTTTTATTGATTTTTTTTATTTTATTTTCTTAATCTCTTGTTGCCACAGCGCGTTGTTGCCGGTGAAATTTGCCTTCCACGAATGATTTAGTCCGTCATTGAATTCTATGCGATGCCAACATTACTGTAATGTAGTAGTAATGTACTAGGCTCCGCTTAAATTATTCCACATTATCGGGTTTTCGGTTGTATTGTTGCGGTCGGGGAGCTCGGGAGCGCCACGAGGTCCCCCGCGGGGCCCACCCCTGCCGCGACCCTTGAATCCGCCCTGATAATTCTGGTTACTGTCATTGTATCTTTCGCGACCCCCATTTTCATTATGGTGGCTATCGCCAGTGTCCCCGTTACCGTAATAATCATTACCACCTCTATTCTGGTACCCATCCTTGTGCCTGTTCTGGTAGCCATCATACTGCCTGTTCTGATAGCCGTCCTTGTTTATTCTGTTCTGATGATATTCACCGCGAGGATGGTATCCATCGTTTTGTCTGTGTTGGAAAGATCCGCGTCCGCGGTATCCATTTGAGGAACCCCTGCCTACACGACCGTATCGCCTATATCTGTTTTGACCATCTCCCTGACCTTGAGTTCTGCGTTCAAAGCCTTCCTCTTGCTCGGGGCTTCGGTTTCCCTTCCATTCTTCTTCATTTTTGTCTTCAATTGGAGTTGTGGCTTGTCGCTCTTCGGCTTGAATAGGTTGTTGCTCAATTAGAACTGTTTGGGGTAATGCTTGTGGGACGGATTGCATTTGTGATGGGGGAATGTTCTGGGGATGTAAATGTTGTTGCGGCATAGGTGCTGGGAGAGGAACGCCTGGATACACAATATGTTCGGGATGTGGGGGAAAGTGTGGCTGCGGAGGCATCGGTATTGGAGTCGGCTCGGGCACCCGACCGCCAGGCAACTGCACGAAGTGTTGATTTGTGAAAGTCTGTGTCGGGATCGGTGCAGATGGGGATGGCTGGTTAATGATCTGCTGGGGCTGAGGAGTACCAATAGGGCTGTCAATTTCTGATTCCTGTAGAAAGAAGAAGTTTTGGGAGCCAATTACTTCTGAAATAGGTCTCTGTTGGGGATACTGCTGTGAGAAGTATGCATGTTCAACTTCTTGTAAAGTTATTGGGGGCAGTGGGCAAAGTGGATATGCTGGCGCCGGGACTACAGAAGGGGCAGGCGGAGCTGGGAGAACCGTGGGAGGGGGGGGATAGGGGATATCATTATTCTCCTCCATTTCTAGAGCCATGACTTGCTGCTGTTCTTCATCTATAATAACATGAGCTTCTTCAGTGTCTACTACAACACTCTCAAAGGTTTTGTCGAAATACCCACATTCATGAACAGCAGTTACAATTTCCTTGATATGAGCATATGTAGTGCCCAAAATCTCTTTAGGTCTACCATCAGTTATGGAATATAAATGTTCAGCAGCTTTCACGGTTTGTATGTGAAATACAGATTGACCTTCCTCATTTAGTTCATGTTTTGGTGTAACTTCAGGATATCTGTAAAAAATTAATTTATATAAGATTTATTGCATTGTATTTTTCTTAGTTGACGGGAATTTGATTAGTAACTTACAAATCATCCAAAGTTTTCAAGTCATCTTCTGTGAGTTTGGCTGCTCCATTAGTGCCATTTAAGAAGTCTTCTCGAACTTCTGGGTTGCCCATTTGCATAAGGCAATCTAAAATCAAAATAACTTCCCGAATCTTATTGGTTTCAGCAGCATAGCGGACCCACGCATCCTGTAAATAATATAATTTCTTATATATATATTCTGTAAATAATATAATTTATTACTTGACTCATTGGACTGCATAACACAATAATGAAAATGACATCTATCTGACTGAAGGGCCACAACTAGCTCATTGGTTGTGTATAGTTTTTTCATAATTTTTGTAAAGCAACAATAAAATGTCATCCTAAAATATTATACTTATGAATCTTGAGTGAACAAGCATGCATTTGGAAAAAAGAAATAGATATTTAAAAAATATTACAGAGTAAGTACAAGGCGGTCTTATCGCTAAAGAGCTCTTACAGACAACCAGACTTAGGAATAATTTAGTTAAATATGTTAATAAAGTGGGTGTATATGTATATAATAATAAACTAATACCTAAATGATCTTAACCAATATATTGTTACATAGTAAAAAAATAGTGCACAAATATATAGAAAATAAATAAATATGATGGACATGCTTATACTAAATAAGCGTTTTCGCACGTTAAATTTGTGGAGGGAGATCATTCCACAAGAAGATAGCCTTGACTGTAAAGGAATTCTTATAGAGCTTAGTTTGATACATATGTTGTGTGAGAATGAGTTCTCCAGCTGACCGTAGAACTCTTTCCGATCTGTCATGACCTAGGAACTTATTTATTTATTATTTTATTTTAATAGAACCACCAACAGAATTACATGTAACTTGATTTGTAGAAAAAATTGCCATAGGTTGCTAAATACACATAATTCTACATACAGATAGTTACATCATGCTAATTAGAACTAGTTGTACAATAACTTAAGATTAAGAGAAAATGAACTATTTATACAATGTTAAATAAAAATAAATATTTTAATAAACTAAACTAATCATGAGTTAACAATAGTGACAGATTTTCCTTGAGTATAACTTCCTTAGATAGGAGTATTTTCAGTTTTAATAATTTTAGCCTTATTATTATAGTTTAGCCTGTTTAGTAATCTAAATGGTCACTAAACAGGTCAAACTAAAAACTTATCCTTACGAATAAATTCATGACCCCCAGGGCCATTGGCACTATACATTTGCTTTATTGACTAATATATATATATATATATATATATATATATATATATATATATATTAGTCAATATATATATATATATATATATATATATATATATATATATTAGTCAATATATATATATATATCACCAACTCTGTTGGTTATTCCTTTGTGGTTTAGGCTACACTGTTCTGGAAATCCATATCTGATGATGTTGGATAAGCACAGCAAATGCCTATTCAAGAAGCTTTTTCTTTTTTGGCTGATGGCCGCTGTTAGCCTGAGGGCTTTTACAGTTTCACATGGTTGAAAGGGACAGCGCTTATGGCACTCAGTCTAGACCTCTATATATGGGTAACCAGCACAAGGGCTCCGGAGACTGAGCCTCGGCTTGTACCATTACCTTGTTTCGCAAGAGCATGGGCCTGTAGGGTGGCCTAGAGTGTTGTTTTAATTAAATGTTAGTATTAACTGTTCTATCACTCATATATATTTGTATTTTATGCAATGTTAGTATATTAATACATTTAAAAATATTTATTAATATAATATTTTAGTGTCATTTATATTATGTATGTCTCCAAAATGTCTTGGAATTTTAGAGACATTTTCTGTTTTTTTTGTTTTTTTTTCCCTAAGTGTCATTGATTTATTTTCCCTAACTTACAAACTTCCACTTTAACTAAATAACTTTTCCTAAAATACCTATCACAATTTATTAACACACCTTAGGTAACTACAAAATGGCATTAATTATGTGGCACAAACAATAGTATGGCAAGTAAAGTAAGGCATAAATAACTATATTTATGCCTTACTACTAGTAACTGGGTTTCTAGTTTCCTTACACTCACCAAATGTAACAGCAGTGTTATTCTACTTTCTCACAACGATAATATAAGAGTGTAGTTCTTTCTGGGTCCAGCCGCTCTTATTCTTAATAAAGGCAGAATCAAACTAGACTTAAACAGTCAAAGTCTGTTATTTGCGTTACTTTGTTAATTGACATAATTGGTTAAGTTCATCTTAAAAATGTTATGCAAAATTAAGTATAGTATTTTTTTGCATCACCACAGATTCTAAGTAAATCTATATTCAAATTAGGTGATTGTATGTTCTAACAGTCGGTAAGATGATGTTTTATTTTACAGCATGGATAAAAGTTTACCTTTTTAGCTTGCTTCTTGGCCTCTCTTTCAGCTGATGATGCAATAGCACTAATTTGTTTTGAGAGGTCTCTTGCAAACTCCAATGTTTGAGCAACTTCATCATACTTAGCAACTGCTACTTTTTGATCACCATTCAACTCTTTACCAGTTTTTTGTAAGTCTCGGTATGATGTTAGCTTGCTCTAGAATGAAAAATGCACATATTAGGCAAATATTATGAAGAATGATGTCATATAAACGAGTGAATTTTGTTATGATTTGTTTATTGTTACCCTCTTGGTATCACTAAACACTGAACTATAGATTAAATTTATATAGCACAATCAATGCTAGATTTATATAATAGATTTCATAAAAAAATTACCATAAGCAAAAAGTATCAATATTGACGTTATCACAGCGTAGTTTCCCATCGGCTTTTAATGATAATGCATATAAATAAATATAAAAAAAATATTGCAAAATTCCTATAGGTGCCGTCTTATAGATTAATAATAAACATTGTCCAGTTTTTATCGCGCTATTACACCTAATGCGTTTTATAAGAAAGAAATGAGAATATAGAAAAAAATTGGGCGTAGCGATTTGGTAGCAACTGCTGAATTGGAGCACATGTATAAAAATGGCGTCAGCGGAACACCGCAACTTTATTTACATACATACAATATGAAATGCCGGTACAAGAGTCGGTTTCATCGCATTTTAATAGCAATTTTTTCCTGGAAAGCATTTTACTAATGCCTATGGGTATTCAAAAAATTAATCTATCAGAACATAAAGGTACACAATGGGTAAATGTTGATATAGCTAACATAACTTACCTTTCTTTTTTCCAAATTTCGTATTTTGTGTTCAATAATGGTTATAACTTGCCGTATTGGTGAATTATCCGTAGCCTCCGAAGAGGCTGGTTTTTCAGACTTTGCATTCGCAGCTGAAGGCATCCTTCACAGGCAACAACTTCTTCTGGATTGGGTATGGTGGTACTTGAATAGACAATTTTTTATATTACCTAGATTTCATACTATACTACAAAGCAACTGTCAGTAAACGAACGACGCATTATTTGATTTCGCATGTTGGTACCGTTTAAAAAAAACCGCGAAATGTAATTACAGAATTGGGATTTAAATATAATGGAAATTTGTTATATGACTAACTTAAGCATTACCGTAAACATATCATATATTTAAAGGAATTACTCTAATATTAAATATTAGTTTTCACTTAATAAATAATTATAGAATTTACTACTTAGCCTAGGAGGCTTTTTTAAATAAATGTTTATTAAATATTACATATAATGGAAACCCTCAATAAAAAATCTTGTTAAATAACGATTAATCATAAAATAACATGAGTATGATAACACTAATATCTATTTAGTATTTATGGGTTCCCCTAGTATGTTGTTTTTTATTGTTTTTTTTTATCTTACCCTTGTGTACAAGAAAGGAATATTTAATGGTTACCGTACGTAATATCCGACGGAAAACAAGACGACGACGGGTATATAATGTTCATAAGGTCTCCGTTTTATTTCCCAAATAATTTACAATGTGTTTGTTTAAAAAGTGCTAAGCTGCTGTTTACGCTGATGTTGTTTCATTTGAGATTCGTATGGTAATAGTGATTCTGTGCTTAATTTATTTCGATGGGAAGAACACCTTTAATAAAATATACCATAGTTTTGACATCCACCATTGACCAGTTATACGACTCATCGAATGAGCGAGGGTAAAAATTGCAAACCTAGCAATCAAACAAAGAAAATACATTTCTTTTGCTCTAATTTACATATATGGTATATGTAAATGATTATGTAAATTGACAGATTGATGTAACTTATAAGACTAAAATATAAATGGTAAAGCAATAGGAACATCGTAAATATTTATATATATATTTATATAAATATCCAAAATATTTGTTTTACATATTTTATGTCAAATATTTGAATAGTAGTTATATTGTACAATTATAGCAAAATAAGTAAATTCGATTTAAAGAATAAGCTATAATTTTAACTGTGACTACGTAAAGTAATTGCAAAAATTATCATGATTGAAACTAGGGATGTTACTCAGGTTCGATTCCTATCCCGGAAGGTCGGAACTTCCGATTTATATTACACCTCCGATTTCGACTTCGGATCCGGTAATATTGAACCAGAGGTTTTAAGCGGAGGTCGAAGCATACTTATTACTTAAGGGCCGGCGTAAGCAGACCGTCGGTGCGTTCAAACAGGTTTATAGTATAAACCGGGATTCCCCGTACGTACATGTATAAACTTTATACATGTTGTACGGGGAATCCCGGGGGGAAGATATTCGTATTATTTTATTTTGAACTGCTCCTAATACATTTCCTTTTTACCTCCTTCTTCGTTTCCGATTTTGGTTCTGATTCCGATTCTGGTTCTGATTCCGGTTCTGGTTCAGATTCCGATAAAACCACCTCCGTAACATCCCTAATTGAAACTATTCCTAAATAGACATAAACAGATGTTATGTACCATGTGACGTGGGTGGGTTTTGTTGAATATATATCTTGCAGTTGGCCTCTACAGCTTCACCGAAACAGACTCGACAGCAAGTGAGGACTAGAGTTGTGTAGCTCCTGAGTGAGTGATATAAAAGAACTAAATCACTAGCTCACACAAGTCGCTCCTAGCTCACTAAATCAACGTCGCTGAATGTATCACGAGCGAGTGAAACTGAAAATCTATAATAATAAAGTTTAATATTACTTGTGTTTAATTCGAAAATAGATTTGTATTTATTTTATTATAACATGCTATTAATACTTTGTTGATATTATGATATTAGAGCAATAAAATATTTTAAAATTGTTTTGTTTTGGTAAGAAGTTGTTCACAGGATGTCTCATAAGTAGGTGGCGAAATGTTTAATGTTTTCGTATGTTGAAAATAAATCGTTTTAGTGATAGAACTGTAAATAGACTAAATTGTAAGTGTTTTTGTATATAAAGGACCTGTATGTTTAAGTGTTTTCATAGAACGTTACATTTAATATAAAGTCCTAAGCCTGTTAAGTATGAAGGAAAATCAATTTAATATGTAGTCATGTACAATTTGATAATATCTTTAAAAATATATCTAAAATAAAATATGAATTCCAAACTTTATCAAGATAATGTGAAAATGAGTAATGGAGTCGTTTTTATCCGAGCGGTACATTTCAAGTGAGCTAAGTGATTTAATAATGTGAGTGACTATTGAGCTAAGTGAGCATAGTGAGCTAAACGAGTAATATGTATCTTTAGATTGAAAAGATACTCTTTTCAGTTCAGTGACACATATCGCGCATCACTAGTGTCAAAAAATTATTAAACACAAACATTGGGTAAAAGTAGACACATCTATTGAAGAAGTGACTCAAGCAGTTGCCCTATCGTAACAAGATCAAAGACGGCAAGAAGTGGCTCGTGTGTTAAACATGAGCTAGTCTGCAGAGTTTACCAGCGATACCAGGAACCGGCAAAAGAAGGTGCACATCAGAGAGGTATGACCGATTTATCGTCACCACTTCGCTCATAAATCAGCACCACTCTAGCATTCAAGCTCAACAGGAACTCAGAGAAACGCGAGGAGTGCCTGTTAGTGGCTGGACAGTCAGAAGAATACTAAAGGCGGCTAATCTGACTCCAAAAAGGCCGAGTGTTGGCCTGGCCCTAAGTTGACGCCAGCACACCGAGAAGCCGACTACGTTTCTCAAGAGAATACGTGGACGAACACTGGAGCTTTGTTCTCTTCTCAGATGAAAGCAGAGTATGTCTTCATGACGATTAGACGACAAGGAGTCTACAGAAGATTTTGAGAGCGATTTCTGTTTCTGGATGGCGTGAACCGGCAATTAAATGGAGGCAAAAACTGAGATGGTTTTCATCGAAACTTGTGGCAGATTTAGAGGTTTGACGGCGAACCGATATATGTATTGGAGAGATATTAGGGGATGTTATTCCTTACGCTGGCTTTATCGGTGAAAACTTTGTGCTAATGCAAGATAATAACACAGAAATACTGCAGCTGTTCGGCGGTACCTGCAGGAGGTCGAAATTGAGTACATGGAGTGGACAGCACGTAGTCCGGACTTAACTACTATTGAGCATTTATAGGACGAGCTTAAATGAAAAGTTCGGGCTAGAAATCCTGCATCAGCTACGCTTAAATCAGAAGCAGCTAAATATAGTCTGATTATTAACGCGTGCAAAAGTAAATAAGTAAATACCTTGACAGTTCTCGCAAACCAAGGCCATTACGGAATATTACTGTTCGAGAGGAAAGCAAATACAAAGAAGACACTAGCTTCAAGTATTTAGGTTCTATACTATTTGGACGAAACAGTTTCGAAAAAGAAGTAAATGCCAGAATTATGGCCGGAAACAAGTGCTTCTTCGCAGTTTGCTCAAAATTCCTTAGCACGAAATCTTAAATGTCTATATACAAGTCTTTAATCCAACCTGTAGTTATCTATGGATGTAAGACATGGACGTTAACAGTAAAAAGGCAAAACATTGTTGAAGTGGCCAAGACTTAACCCTTAAAGAGTTGTAGAAGTAAAATCAAGTTACTGGTTCAATCAGACGCACAGAATACAAAACCGCGTAATTATTTTGCAACCGAGTCTAAACAAACTGTTAGTTTACGTAAAAAAATTACGTAAATTTTACGTAATTTTTTTATATACTATACTACAAAAATAAGCAAAATCAGTCGCAAAGAAATAGCAAACAAGTTTTCAACAAAATAAGCAATCAAAAAAATAAGTTACAGGGCCACTTAACTTTCATGATTAAGATACTATGTATTTCAAACTCAATCAATCATCACTGCTCTTACACGGTCGTGCAAGTCCACTGATGTAATATAGGTTTATATCATGATAATATATATTTGTGTATCATTAATTTTATTTATCAAATTCTTTTACTTTTTCAGATCAATATTAATCGCTTGTTTTAAACAGAATGATGTTATTTTAAACATTGACACCACTGATGTTGAGTAATTACTAAAGAGTTGGCTGGCTGTATGGCTTGGTGCTTTAGCCTTTCCAGAAAGGCATGAAATATAAAGTGAAGCGAAAAAATATTAAAACTTCTTTATTTGTTATTATTGAGATTTTGTGTCAATTTATAAAAAATTGTTATTATATAAATCAAAATTTTATAAACTAAAAAGTACATTATGTTTTCCATTATAAGGGTAAGTTTATGTTTAGATATATAACCATATTCCCAAAATTGGCGGTATTTTTCGTTTTCATAATTGCTAACTTTTATTCACAAAGTTAGATTAATAATTGATATTCGTATTCTTGATTTCTTTATTTTTTTACTTAATGTTGTATATAAAAAATACATTACTATCTATTAAAAATTGATGATAAAATCTATTAATTCCTTTAGGTTAGTGCATTCCGAAGTTTATATCAATGTAAACAATTACATGCAACGATAGTCCGATTTGATACTCAAAAAACTGAAAAGAGTAAGTACCTACATTTTTATTTTGTATCGACAATAACAATAATTTCGTTATCGTAACAGAAAACTTAACTAACAATAACTGACAAATAGTTTTCATAGCTCACTACATTGTTCTGAATCTTAAGGTATGGTAAGTATAACTAAGTCTTAAGATTGATTGTAACGATTTTTTGGAACCAAGGGAGAGAAACAAGCAAAATTTGTTTTTTTTATTTTACCAATGCATCTATGGATAAGGAATGGAAATATAAATTTATTGTCACTCCTGATGGTATGCTTTGTTACAATGGGCCATTCAAGTATTATGTAAGCAACCATTCAATGATTTTATACCCCACCTGTTTAAGCACAAATAAGAAAATTATGAACCTTCCCCAATGATAACATATAAGAATTTTTTAAAAAGTTTTAATAAATATCTTAATTAAAATGTAAGGCTAAATTATTTTTATTATTAAAGTAGTAAGTTTTATTGTCTACGGACCCCATATCCAAGTTAGTAAATCACTAATAATTAGGAGTTCATCTCCACAATTCAGGCTTATACTTGTTAAATTGGTTGGATTATTGCCATCTTTCTTTAGCTATTAGGCAGGCATCTTACTTATTTCTTGTCCAGCTATATGTGTTGTATAAACTTTTTTGACTCTACATTTTTGATTTTTAGTATTATACATTTTTCAAGTGATAGTCGGCAGATTTTGGTGATGCATTATAAATAAATTACAAACTGGAAAAGAACTAGAAAAGAACTTTATCATAATAAAAATAGTATTATTCATTTAAATTATGAATATAGTTCTTAAAACACTTAATTTTTTTATAATAATATTTCCCCGCTCCCTTTGTCAGCATAAAGTAGAAAAAAAATGAATACCCTGAACCCCCTAAGCTGGTTACCCTTGTATTAGTGTAGTTGCCTTGCCATATGAAACAGTATCACACTATCAACACATACACCAATGTTTATTGCTGTAAACTTTTAACTTGTTAAGACCAGTTAGGCAGTGAACTATTTCAAAGTTGGATTTTGCTGATTTAAAAATAAGGAAATAAATATCATCACACAGTATCACTTGTATTGTTTCTGTATTGAATTATTAAAAAAATATGAATTAATTGACTTGAACATATAGGTCAACAGAGAGTTGATCAAAATACAGATATATACTCATTTGTATTCTTTATTGATTAGATAATATGAATGATTAGAGTGCTACAACAGTCATAATGGTATAGTACTCCTCACACCTCCTCACTTGAAAAAAATTAATGTTGTCATAATCTTGCATTAATTATTATGGTCTGGCCCCCATCAAATCATAAGTGATGCAATTTGGTTTGGTCTTTATTTAACTCTTAATATTAGCCAAATCAATTATTCCAAACCTATCTTGGATTGTTCTGTGAGGGGTCAGTGATATACTACTTTTCCAGGGTATTTTCAGCGCAACTGCTTGAGGCATCATCAATTAAACATATAATAATGTTTTGGCCTTAATAAGAAATGAATCTGGGCTTTTCCAGCTTACTCAGTTCTGTTTGGTAAATCAATTGTTAATGTTTTCTAAATTCACATTTATATTTTAAAAATTTGATTGTGTACAACACAAAAATATAATATAAAAATTGTGGTGAAAGTTTTACCATCAAAATCATTATCATATCATTAGATAAGACATCCATATTATGTTAGAAGTGAATCAAAGTAATAACTTTAATACACTTTAATTAAAACAATAGTTTCATTTAAAATTTTATAATACACACTAACATTGGTGTACAAAATCCCTAAGTACACTATACACAAACTCATATTAATAAGTGTCCTTGATGGTCAAAACAAAAGATTTAAGTTAAATCATCATATGTATATAGAGAATGAAGGCCAATTAGCTTAAAATTGTTTCACAAATGTAATTTTATTGCTTTAAGCATCTTGTGTTTATGCATATCAATAATTAAATTTGACTATGTCTTACATTATACCAATTATGTAATTTTTTTTTGTAAGTATAGTCATATTTGTTTATAGCTATTAATCAAGTCACTTTACTGGGAAGAGTGGGGGCTGATCCACAAAAGCGAGGTACCGAGGAACATCCAGTTATAAACTTTCCACTTGCAACACAGTTTAGTTATAAATATGAATCTGGTGATATACTTCAGAGAACAGACTGGCATAGAATCAGTATTTTTAAACCAGGTTTACGAGATACAGTCCATAAATACCTTAAAAAAGGACAAAGAGTGTATGTGACTGGTAAATTATCATATGGAGAAGTGAAATTAGATGATGGACAAGTTAGAACTGCATCTACAGTAATAGCAGATGATGTTATTTTCTTTCAAGGCCAGCAGCATGGTGTAAATTAATGTTAATTTAAGTAATTTAGTAGTGTTAAGAGTAAATTTTTAATAAATGGGTTTGTTAATCATATCCACTTTAATTCTTTCATTAGTTCCTTTTTATGAATGAGATCTTTTAAGAGACTGGGAGCATTACTGGAAGATGTTTGGTGTTAATTAATTTGGCAGGTTATTCTGGCTCCTTGCTCCTTGTTTGCTACATGTTTAATATTTGTTTCTTTCTCTTCATTGCCAGAAAATGTGATACATTCTTGCAAGGGGTTAAAGCAAAGCACACTTGCAACAAGTTTGGTTATATGATATAGTGTCCAAGACTTTGTTATTAAATTAATTTTAAATAAAAACCCCCTGTTTTCATGTAACCTTAGTAGTGAATTATACGGATTTTAGTTAGTATTTTGATATTTTCTGATAGACAAACAACTGACACTCATTCAAAAAAAAGGTAAAAAAAAGTTTTTAAGTTATGGCTACAAAAACACAAATTATTGTATAGGAAAAGAAACACATTTTAGGTAAAACAAATACTCCGCAAAAATTTGATTTGTTGATTATGAAATGTTGCGTACTAATTACTTATTAACTTCCTTTTACGAATTCTTCCTTCTTCCTACATCCATTGTTCATTAGCTATTCAAAAAGGTAAAGTTGCTATCAAAACCGACCAGGCTGATTTACAAACCTGTCAATAAAAAGCAGGCCACCCGCTTCTGGGTAATGCTCTACTTTTGCTTACCACGCACGTTGGCGGATTTTGTTTCTTTGATGGATTGAAATATTGGAAGATGCTTGGCTAACGAAACAAGTCCGAGGAATGGTTGGAGTATCTGATACAACCATTTTTATGATTCTTTATTTACGATCATCTTGGCATGACTAAGGTCAGTACAAAATGGGTGCCGAGATTGCTCACGTCGCTGCAAAAACAACAGTTCGTGAATGTACCCGTGCCTTTTTGGATGTTTGAAATGAATACAAGGATGGTGTATTGGGTCAAATTGTTACTGTTGATGAAACTTGCGTAACAAATGTGCTCCACCCCCTAAGAATTTTAGGGTGCCGCAGTCGGCCGAAAAAATTAATGGCAACCGTCTTTTGAGACTCGGAAAGAGTCTTATTAATCGATTACAAATACTGCCATATTTTGCTCCCTGAAAATCCAAAAAAGAACTGCGTTGGAAGAAATTTACCAGTGATGAAGTTACGGACGCAATTTCGGCGTATTTTTTAGGCAAGGAGTAAGCATTTTTATATGAAACTTATTGAAAAGTCTAAAAAAATGTATTCGCCTTTCAAAGGAATATATTGAAATGGAAAAATAATCTTTATTTTCACAATTTGTCCGTTATTCCGGAACATAAGAATGCTCCCTCGTATATTAAGTCTGTTTTTTTTTTTTCTTTCGGGCTGAAGGCCACTGTTAGCCCGAGGGCTTTTACAGTTTCACCGGGTTGAGAGGTGACCGAGCGCTAATGGCACTCAGTCGAGACCTTTATATATAGGTAACCAGCACAAGGGCTCCCGAGAGGGAGCCTCGGCTTGGACCGTTACCTTGTTTCGCGAGAGCGTCTGACTCGAGGGTACCCGAGAGTGCCGAACCTCGGCTCGGTCAGTTGCTTCTGACAGAGGATTCTTTAAATTCGCTATGATTATTAGCTATCTGTACCACCACTTCGGAATGCGTGGGCGCTGGAGAAGAAGTGGCGCAAGAAACTCCAGCGACGCTCTTATCTGTATGGACTGGAGAGAACCGACCAGTGACATGGCGGTATCGCGAATATCCTTGTTTGTGACGCCCTCGCCGTCGGCGGGGGCGATGTGAGGGTGCAATGTACGTGTGTTCTGTTTTATGAAGGGCTTGGGCCCTGGTAATCACGTCGTCGGGGTCATCGAGAGCGTGCCTCGGTCTCCTTCGGACGCGGGTGAATCTGTGATTCGCGATGGGATTGTAAGTGGCGGCACTTACAATCAAGGGGTTAGAGTGTGTGACGGCAGAGTCGAAATATCGGCGGGAAGCCTGCTTCAGGTACTGAGCTATGGTCGGCAGCTCAAGATCTATGTGTAGATTTTCATTACGCAAGAACTACGGTGCACCGGTGGCCTTGCGCATGAAACGATTTTGTATTACCTGAAGTCGGTGAATGTGACGCGGGGAAGCATGCGCAAAGACGGGGCTTGCGTATGTCATTATGGGTCGGATGCACGCTTTGTATAGTGTAATTTTATTACGCAGGGACATTTTGCTATTTTTATTGAGTAACGGGTGCAAACGACCTAGGACGAACGCTGCTCGATTCCGTACGCGGTTGACATGCGGACCGAAGGTGAGTCTTTCATCTAAAGTAACGCCTAAATATTTGGCTGTCTGTTCCCAGAGTTGGACGATCAAATAACTCTATAGTTGGGAGATGCGGCGTTTTGTTGCGCCGAGAGAAGTACATGGCGGCACTTTTGGTGGGGTTAACCTCGATCCTCCATTTCTGAAACCATTTCCCTAAGGTGTTGGCTGCAGATTGGAGGCGTCTACAAATAGCGTCTGGTTTGAACCCAGACACATAGAGGCCGGTGTCATCAGCGAAAAGGGCTAGCTCTACACCGCGAGTGCGCGGTATGTCGTTGGTGTAGAGTGTGTACAAAATAGGACCTAGGACGGAGCCTTGTGGTACTCCGGCACAAATAGGGTGAACCTCGGAGCGCGTTCCCTCGACGCGGTAACAAAAGGTTCGATTTCGGAGAAAGTATCGTATGATAAGTACGAGTCGATCTGGCACACCGAGCTCATATAGTTTGTATATGAGCCCGTTGTGCCAGACCTTGTCGAAAGCTTTCGCCACGTCGAGGAAAAGTGCCCCAGTTTGGTAGCCCTGAAGAAATTTACTGAGGATGTGCTCCGTGATGCGGTGCACTTGATGTGTGCATGAGTGTTGGGTGCGAAACCCGAACTGCTCATTGATTGGTAGCCCTCGGGGCAGCATGAAGTCCTTGAGGCGGGCGAGGATGAGCCTTAGTCTGTTTAAATGATATATTTTGATACCCCTTCAGAAGCCCGTAACCACTCTATTTTGGTTAAAGGTCAAATACTATGTGGATGGTACAAAAATTTATTTTGACTTGTCTGAGATAGCTTTATCTAATGAATTTACTCTGCTGACTGTTACGTTACATTGGCTTTTGGCGCAATAATAGCAGCATTCATTGTTACTTTAGGGTTTTAGAGCTTATTTCATGCATTCTTCTCTGTATACCGCCGTATAAAAATACAGTATTACCTTGACTGGTAGCTATAATCGGGGTAATAGTAATACACCCATCACAATCTTTGATCCGTGGTCCTATTGATGGATGATAGAATAATACAGACATTCTGCAGCGTTATCCGGGAGTACACCCTGAGCTACTCTTTTTTTTGTTCAGTCTCCTTTGGTAGGTCCATATGTTGATGATTCACATCTGCTCCTATAGAATACATCTTTACTCCTATACTAGATTACATGCGGACAATGTCATCATTTGGTTATACTATTAGGCATGCTGAACCAAGCCAATGCAAACCAAGAAAATACAAATTACCGCATAATCGGTGAAAGTTCCAGTTTTAGGAATGTTTCATCACATGATAGTAAGTTGCCAAAAACGAAAATAATTGAACAGATCGATAAATTCGGTATCTTCTCGTTGCCGAATGGGATAATTACATTGGTATCTATTTGATAGTGAAATTACTCATATTTACTAGCATATTTCTCTGGTACGCCTTATGGCGTACCTGAGATATAGGAACTACGTAAATAATACTAAACGATTGATGCGTCTTTCCTAATTATACATGAGTCAATTGGGGGTAGCTTAGAGGTCGTGTAACTGTTGAGCGGAATAACGAGGTATTCAATTCGCCGGGGATGACACGACAATTTCATCTTCATTCCTTACCGGTATAATGTAACTGGAATCACATCTATTTGCATAATTTTTGAGTGTTTCTTCGACTGTCGAAAGTTAGCAGTAAGTTCTTTAGATTATCTTTTAGAAATGCAATGATTTGATTCCTCTAACGACGCTCCTATTTCCGTCAAGTTTTGTTACTTAAGTAGGATAATCCTTATCATCATAGTGAATAATATCGCTCAATATTAATAATCAATCCAGTTTAATACCAAATATATTACAACGTATTGACAATAGTATTTAGCCGATTTAAAAATGTCATGCATCTGGATCGGTCAAAATTAAACTGCTCTAAATCGATACATTATTTGCCGATTGATTTCGACCATGGCGATATCTTCTGATTATTGCCGCAAGACAACAACTCAGCTAGATATAAAATGCATGTTCAGATTTACCATATACGAAGAACTTGTACTCGTTGATACCTCATTGCTATTTCAAGGCGAGAGGAATAAAAAAAATTATAAAGTAAGGTGTAACGAGTTTTCTCTTTCACTATTTTTTTTGCGTGTGAGTATTGCTGTTGGTCCAGAGACCTTTATAGCTTTATCCTACCCGCTGTTTAGGGAGACGAAGACGACGCTGGCGCGGAGACTGCTGCTGCACTCCGTGCGTGTCTGAATTTACGTGTATGGATTGTATGATTGTGTGTAATGTTGGTATCTGTGCGTGTCGGTCGGTCCGCGGTTAAGCCCCTGCCGCTCGGCGCGGACGGGACTGTGTCAAAGTTAATGTTTCCCGTCAGAATATCATTAGGCGCTATGATTGCGTATTTTGATACTTAAAATCTAGGTGTTATTATATGTTAGTATTACCTTTGACTATTTTTGAACCCTGGAGTTGTTTAATATTAGGTGTACAACATTGCTCCAGCCGTTTTCCGATAGATGGCAGCATCGGTCTGGGCTGGCCGAAATACGTAGATTAAAGATTTCACGGAGTGCGTTCGAACATCTGTTATCGTATCGACATTGCCGTATCAATGAAAGATGTTTGCATTCTTGAATTATTCTCGATTCTAAATATCGATTTTCGAGCCAAATTCTCGTCATCTGCGGGAAGTTTTGCTTTTTCGCTTCCATTCGAACAAACTGCAGTTGTGGATACTCATCGCATGCTTTCGAATACAGACTGCTCTGAGTGAAAGAACGTTTCGTGACTGGTTTCAACGTTATACGAGTGTTGATTTCAATATCGAAGACAAGGATGGTAGTGGGAGAAAAAAAAACAAAGACGACGAATTGGAAGCACTGCTCGATGAATAGTTGTGCCAAGTAGGTGAAACTATCACAAGAGATCGGTACCGAACGCAATAGATGCGTTTGAGTCGTGCATTAAAGGAGAAACAGCATACTTGGAAACACCGAAACGGGAGGTTTTGCTCCACCCGCCATACTCCCCTGATTACCATTTGTTTCGTTCGAAGGCAACTGGCAGATGAGCATTTTCGCTTATGCGAGGAAGTCGAAAAATGGATCAAATCATGGATCGCGTCGAAAGACGCTTCTTTTTATCGAAAATATACTCAGACCCACGGTTTTTTTTCCTCTATATTTACTACAACATATATGATGAAATATGAAAGTCTTTCTATAAAGTGAAGTTAATACATTTTTGCTAAGTGTCTATATATATAGGTAATATAAATTGGTTAAAATAAAATTATACTCTAAAAGCTATCAGAGATATACCTATTTTGTTAAATAATCTGATTAACTCTTCATAAATAAATTCTATTGTAGCAACAGTTGCAATGAATTTATAAAATCTACATATCACATCCAATATTTGATATAATATTGGCATATATCCCGCTACTGGTAGACGAACATAACACCAAAAGTATAGGATAAAGTAAAATGAGTATTGGAATAACATTACTTTCATTTATTTTAAGTTATTATAATAAAAGTTGACACATCATTTTCTATTATGTGCTAGTTGGAAATTATGGCAATCATATGCCAAATAGAAATAACTGTAAAAATACAAACTCGGTTGTTATAGTACTTACTGATACCTAGGTACTTTAATAAAGCTCAACTTTGTTTTACAAATCATCATATTCTCTTTAGTCAGTTCCTTAAATTATACTTACATTAATATATACAAGTGCAACATTTTTTTACTCTATGACATTATTTACCTATATTGATAAAAGAGATCACAGAAATTGTAGCTGGAAATAATTGAGTAAAAGCCCTAGCATAATTCTACATGTCTACCACTTCATATTTCTTTTATCACAGTGGATTAATTTTTGATCAATTTTTAAGGCAATAATTAGGTATTATTATTATAATCATAGTTATTGTCTTTTAAGAAAACTATCCAAAATAAAATTTCTTGGTTATTTTTCATAGTTGCCAAATTATAATGTGGTAGCCTTTACATAATATATACTCTTTCATAAGCTACAATTGAAATGTTCGCCAAAAAGAATCAATGGAAGACAACAATATGGTGATAAATTTTCAATATTTAACTCGTTTATGTATTCTCTTCAGCAAAATTCAATAAAAATATAAACATACATATAATTAATTAAATTACAAAAATGCATTAATGTATGCGTATTAATACGCACGCATTGACATTGTGTTTTGGCAATATCATTATCTCATTTGTTACGGTGAGATTACAGTCCGCAGTCGAATGTGAATGGTCCATTGCACAGAATATTAAAATAGTCTCTATGACATTAACACAAATAAACTTTCGTCCTTTTCTTCTAACTAATTTTTAATTGACACTATTATATAAAATCACTTGGCACAAAGGCATTAAGGTCCATACCCTGTATATAACTCCCAAAGACTTAACCTGTCAAAGTACTCTCAGTGATTGATTTTTATATACAATTTGACCATTTGTCATGTATAACATGATAATTATAGGAAGACTAATAAAAAATATCCTTTCTGAGAGGAATTTGACTAGAGTCTGTAGGGTGGAGTTGTTTACACATAAATTATTCACGCAAAATTGTATTGCACTGACGTGTCCAACAACAGCATACTTGGTCATAAATCATTGTTCACATTTTTCACTTTTTAAATTAAGTGCATAATGTTCAGTATTGTATTCCGATTCACGTTTTAACATCATATTGTCGCCAATCAGTGCACTAATCCGGTGTTTGTCGTGGGTTACAGAGGGCTGCGAGTTGTCACACCGCGCCCGCTTTCTCCATGGTTCCGATGTCGCCATACTTAGATCTGTAGGCATGTCTTCTTCGACGTGTTCATCCTCACAACGTTCCTCTTTCATTTCGGTCTTGACTATAGGTTGTGGAGCAACCCTCGTTGGACTCATTTGTTGTCGCAAAAGCGAGATATTCTTTATGTTTTTAAGTTCCGTTGGGTTCCGTAGAAATCTGAAAGTTAAAAATTTTGGTGTTATACTTAATTATGCCAGATTATGTTTTCAAAAACATTTCGAGTATTACAATGCTTCAGATACTTACTGGTAACAGTGGCGCTCTCCTTGCACTTTTCGTAAAATGTTGACGCGATAATAATATCTAAGAGCGCGTGACATCTTATCGTAGTTCATTGATAGATGATTCTTTTGTATGCCCCATAGTTTAGCAAGTCCCGCTGGGTCGACAATTTTGAAGACACCCGTGTCCCTGTTTTTCCATGCAATATAATTGGTGTATCGTTGTGTAGGATCATTGAGTAACTGTTGCAGGAAATCCCACAATAGTCTACCGTCTGTAATTTAACAAATGTTTATATAAGTACAGTCATTATATGAATATTTTCTGTTAAAACTTAGTCTGATGAGACTTACTTGTGTTTGATTCAGGCATGTCATTTGGGAAAAATTCCCTGTGTTGAGCCCGGTAATGTGTATGTTGAGGCGCCGAGTGGACTTGCGGCGCCGGACTTGTCAATGGCGTGTCCTTCGGCGAGCGAGGTGGAGGTGCGAAATGAGCTTCCTCGTCAGAGTCAGAATGATTGCTCCCAGAACTCGCAGCCTGGGCAGACACTGGAACCGGAGGTGCGTAGGCAGATGCATAGCTTAACGTTTCTCCCCTCTGTGGGCTTCCGGAACTGTCGATTGACGGCGCTGGGCTTAAAGTCACAGAGTTGGGCTGCGCAGCAGCGGCTGCCGCTGCGCTATGGAAGTGATGGAAACCATCGACTGCCCAGGTAGGTGTCGGTGGGTGAGAATGTGGCGAAGGGGGATATGGTGCCGCTCGAGCCGTTGGTGTCACTGGTGATGACGGGACCCTTCCTAGTAGTGCAGCGTCACGCACCAGCATTTGTAGAACGTTGTGTAAAACATCGCCAGCTCCAGGACAACGCTCACCCAAGTCTGTTTTTGTTAGAAGGCAAAGTGCCTTTCCTGCAAATTAAGTTAACGATTATCAACTGTCCTGTATTGTCTTTAGATTATTATATTTAGGAAAATTATTATAATTTTTTATACATTAAAATTACCTACCATTCATTTGAAAGAGATCCATATCAAAGTTTGGTAAATCAAATTCTCTTTCACACCATTTCAAGAAAACTGCCACATCTTCTCTTGTCCATAGTCGCGGTTCTGGTGGGAGACCAGCAGGTAACTGTGCCTTGGTGTCACCAAGGGGTGACGGAGGCGGTGGCGCCCATGGTAGTGGATATCGCCACAACAGCTCAGTTGGGCTGAATGGTAGCGGTAACCGCTCCATACTTGGCCCCGACGGCAATTGTAAACTCACTACTTTCATCACGGTGATCTGAAAAAAAAAACTACTTTAGCGTTAAGTTAAAAATATAAAATATCTAGGTACCAATGTTTACATCGGCCTATAATCGCTATTTAACAATAGATGGCGCTGCTATCGGTTAAAGTAAAAGCTATTAAAAAGAGTTTTATATTTTCTTATTTTTACGCATGTTAACAACAACGTGATGATTATAGTGTCACTTATGTAAGAATAATTTTAATGCATATTTTATGTAGAGAACAATTTTTGTTAGATAATTAATAAAATGCCTACAAATTTCGGGTTTTAGGTAGGAAGCTGATATTCAGATAAGTCCGTCTTGTTTTATTAGAGTTAATAAATACTTCATTTATTTTTTACTATTTTACAGCAAGTTAATTTTATTCTTATTTCTAAAAATTATTTAAAGTGTAAATAAAATAAGTGTTACAAGTTAAAATTATACAGAAGTTATACTTGATATTTAAAATAAAATATATAAAATAAATGTATATATTAATAAAAATATGCATCAAGTTTTCAACGATATAGCACATTTGGAACATTTTAAACTGCTTTAAAACTTTTTACATTCACCTTATCCTAAACTTCAAGAAACTTTTTATCTACAATAGTGACACCTGCTGGCTTACTTTTTATTGTACTGGGATTGTCTCATTGTACCACTAAAGGGGAAGAATTATTATTAAAATAGAACATCTAAACCCAGGGGAACATTGGAGAAAAAAATTGAAGGGTGTGATGTTGCACGTGCATGATAGGAATAGGGTACTATTCCCTATGGATGTATACTATTTTCGCTTTATGTGTGGAACTAAAATGTAACTTTTGGGTATACATATAACTTCATAATAGTCTGAATAATTTATGATGCTTCGATTCAGTTGTTGGAAGTTCTATGTTATGACAACTGAACTTTTTGATATACTTAGTTTGATTTTTTTTATTTCTAACTGCAAAATGGTGTTAAAAACTAATATAAGAGTTTATATTTTTTATTATGATCAATATTTTGATGATTAATTCTACGCAACAGGATAACGATTCTGTAGCGGTAGAAGGCACCAAAGTTCTTATCGGGCGGGGTCGGAAATGCGTGAATGCGAGATAGCGCGGCTAGTGATAAGCGCTGCTACTCACCGGCTGAGCTGATCCGGAACTGGGTGAGTTGTTGAAAAGTAATCCTAAAAGCGATAGACAGGAACGGTACAAATCAGCACATATACATTGTCACAACACTAGTAGCACAATATCCAGTTCACAGAGCACCAGGCACACTTTGAAGTAGCGGCGGTCCCTCCAAACGTGTCGTGTTACGGCACGCCGTAAACCAGCAGCGTATCTGAGGGATCTAGCAGACAAGCGTCGCGGGCAACTCTCCGACGCGAACTGATGATGCGGTGGCGGCGCGGGAGGACGGACGCGCGCCCAACGCCCCACCTCCCGCGCCTCTCCTCCTTGCCGTGTCGCCACACATAATATTGCGGAGAATGAGATAAAACTTCGGGAGCCAGACTGAGACCGCGTCCCATTTTTGACTATACGCAAGTACGAACATTATTTCTGCGAACGTAAACCGTTATCGGAGTAAGTTTACGACTTCAATCGAAAAAATACACTCACTTGTCAAACTTGTAGCGTATGTTATACACATATTTCGAAATTGTGTCTAACGATAGAAGACCTACGTCCGCCTAGGGCACGCGGAAGTGTTAATAGTGTTGAGATTACGTCAGCGCGCCAGATTTTAATAACTCAATATTTCCTTGTTTGTAGAGTACCTAGGCAACGGACAGTAAAAGCCGACTACTATGAGATAATAATTATTGTGATCTTTTGAGATTTCCTATGTGATATATACTCGATTAATAATAAGTGTATCATCTAATAACATAGCTGTGATATATTCCGTGTTCCTATAATTGACCTTACTAGTAAAGTTAACTTCGTTAAAAAACTTAAATATAATATACGCTTTTGAAGACACCTAAAGTTGTCAGATTTTACAGAAATTTAGCCATCTTACTACACGATGATCGAACACAGGAAATGTCTGAACAGTCATCCGCCCGTTTCCTGGTGCAGAGTGAGACAATATGAGCATCAACCGGTTTCAGCTCAACTCATTCGACTAAAAACATGCATACCTATCTGTTTGTCTGCGTCTGTGAGTTTTATAATGTGATACAGTGTTATGTATTTTCTATACTTGGTACTAACATATACTAGTTATGCTAAAAATTAGCTTCTATAAGCTAATAAGTAGTATTGATGAAGATGATATGTAAATCTTTTAAGATAGCATAGTAATATTACAGTTTTCATTATTTGTATACTATGTAATTTTGCGCGAATGCTTACGGTTCATAAATATGTCCTGCGTGGTTGGTATCATCTGGTAATAACCAGAAGATATAGATAACCGTGGAAGCAATCGACCAGGACACCAATATGTAAATATAATACAAAGCATTTGTATGTAAATTAAAGTTTAAAATTTTCCGCATTTTATTCATTTATAATTAAAAATTTATATGTTGGAAGTACCGTGGCGTTTATTTCGTGCCTGTTACTTCATAAAATTCAATCCTTTCCGTTTATAGGAATGGGTTTGAGAGAGCCCTGGCCACCGGCCCACTACCGGTTCGAGACAGAAATATTCGGCAGCCAAGGCGGAAGTGGCCTCGGAATCTTTACCTGTTGCTCCCTTCGCTCGCCTCGCTCCCGGGCTCATGTTTTCTCACTCTAACACCCAACAAACGCCTATGTTGGTGTAGCTCTGTGGTTAGGCGTTGAGTAGTTTCATGTTGTGGAGTAATTTGGAAAATAAAACACTACGATGTTGAACCGTACGTGGTCGTCGTGACCGTGACCGCAGATCTTGCCGCCACTTTCTTTGTCGATGTTATAAATGTTACGCGATCGGTTTATATTGACTATTCGGAATTTTATTTTTTCTTCGCAATTGTCGAGTTTTTATGACGTAATATAGCTATTTAGCGTTAATTATAACTGTGTATTAAGTTTTTTAATATCTAATTTCTTTTAACTTTGTTTATAATTTGTAAAATATTATTTTTATTTAAAATTTATCATTGCTTATTTATAATACAAATATTTTCTATTATATAAACAATAACAGATAATTTCATAGTAAATAGAAAAAAAATATTTCATGTAACTGGACAGGTAATAATAGGTTTGGAGGTAAATGTGAGCTATATAGGAATTGTATTCAGAGGTGCGTGGCGGCCCGGGTTGGAATGCGACGAGCGGCCGGACTCGAATGTGAACATGCGGAAGTGCCCGAAATAAGTTCATTGCGTGAACGGCATATGTACAGTCTGTAACAGACAACTTGCGGAACGTTAATTCTTGCATTAGTCTAGATTTTTTTTCCTTGAACTCTTTGTCTGTTGGACTCCGTTTAATTACTATTGCGTCTGGTGTGGGTTAACATTTCCTTTTCGAGAGCTTAATCATATGTAACCGGTGCTATGATTTAATATTATCGTAACTTACATTGAGTTAATGCACCGAATTTATCATGTAGTCTTAAAATTTACATATTGTTTGTGAAGTGTTTAAAAATACTTTTAACAACTGATCTTTTAAACATTCCGAATAAGTTTATTTTCTTTTGAAAAATGTTAATTTGTTCATTTAAATGACCATGTTTTAATAATGGTAGAGTTAGTAGTAGTTTCTCGCTGCAGTATGAATGGGTCGGCTCAACAGGGGTAGGATCACGCCCTCATAGATTATCCGATGATAACGCACAGCAGCGTTATGCTGCTATTGCTGCATTATGCTATTGGGCGCTTCAAATAGTTGCTCAACGTTGTTGTGCTACATGTGGCGGGATCCTTTGACCTATTTACAGGTAACAAGGCATTTCATCTTAGTTCGTAGGGGTGAGAACGCATGTGCATCCTGAGTATTTATTGTGGATTGACGTAGATGTCATCTTAGGCGATCCACTGGACCCATGACATTAAGTAAACTGTGTTCTCGTTATTTGCCACTATTTATAAAAGAAAAACATGATAAGTTAACACCATTCCGTTTACGTGCAAAACATTGAATTGAATACAATTGAAACGTCAACGATATTTTTTTTAATTTTATAAAGGAAATTTGCTATAGTTAGAGAAGGAAATTAAAGGTCGGTCGCTTTGAGGCTCCGGAAACGAGAGGTTCATGGAGGAAGGGAGGGCTACGCGAATCTCTGCTTCAACTTCCGCTAATGTCCGCCACCCGGAAAAGGAACCATGGAGAGGAAGTTAGCCGGCTTCCGTTAATGTCGTAATCCGATTAAAATATCTTGAATGTTGAGATAAGTATACGTTTTAATTAATTATTTATTATTTCAAACTATCGCTTAAGTATAATTTTTGATATTATTAACGAGATAATCGATGACGAAATAAAATTCTGCTTTTTTATTATTAATCTGAGTTAATGAAAAATAAAGAAACCGGTGCGCATGCACATAATTCAGATCGAAGAAAGATATTAAATACAATTGACAGGTTTTTATTAAAACACACAACTATGTACATATATAATTAATATTAATTTTTATATATTTAAAAAAATATATTTTAACACTAAGTAAATAATATACTTTTAATTTTCTTAGACGGCCATCTTTATACTGTAGTTTTAGTAAGAAGTGCGCATGCAACTTCCGCTGCCTGCTAAAATTTTACACTTATCGCGCCCAAAGAAGTACGCAACGTACGTAAGTACATCAACAACTAACTCAATTTACATCTTTCAACTTACATAAAAATACACATTACATATTGATTATCTAGTAATAATAGTTATATATGTAATCTGTCTTTTAACACTAAGTAAATAATATACTTTTAATTTTCTTAGACGGCTATCTTTATACTGTAGTTTTAGTTAGAAGTGCGCATGCAACTTCCGTTGCCTGCTAAAATTTTAGACTTATCGCGCCCAAAGAAGTACGCAACGTACGTAAGTACTTCAACAACTAACCTAATTTACATCTTTTAACTTACATAAAAATACACACATTACATATTGATTATCTAGTAATAATAGTTATTTATGTAATCTGTCTTTTAACACTAAGTAAATAATATACTTTTAATTTTCTTAGACGGCTATCTTTATACTGTAGTTTTAGTTAGAAGTGCGCATGCAACTTCCGTTGCCTGCTAAAATTTCACACTTATCGCGCCCAAAGTACGCAACGTACGTAAGTACTTCAACAACTAACTCAATTTACATCTTTTAACTTACATAAAAATACACATTACATATTGATTATCTAGTAATAATAGTTATTTATGTAATCTGTCTTTTTACTCTAAGTAAATAATATACTTTTAATTTTCTTAGACGGCTATCTTTATACTGTAGTTTTAGTTAGACGTGCGCATGCAACTTCCGCTGCCTGCTAAAATTTTACACTTATCGCGCCCAAAGAAGTACGCAACGTACGTAAGTACTTCAACAACTAACTCAATTTACATCTTTCAACTTACATAAAAAATACACATTACATATTGATTATCTAGTAATAATAGTTATATATGTAATCTGTCTTTTAACACTAAGTAAATAATATACTTTTAATTTTCTTAGACGGCTATCTTTATACTGTAGTTTTAGTTAGAAGTGCGCATGCAACTTCCGCTGCCTGCTAAAATTTTACACTTATCACGCTCAAAGTACGCAACGTACGTAAGTACTTCAACAACCAACTCAATTTACATCTTTTAACTTACATAAAAAAGACACATTACATATTGATTATCTAGTAATTATAGTTATATTTGTAATCTGTGATAAACGACTATTCATAGTTATGTGGAAAATTGAGATTTAAAGTCCATGAATTTATGAGCCTCACGGATGAGCGGCTTCTACTGGACTACATTATGTAACCTTACATGTGCAGTGTAGTTCAAGGTTGAGTGTTACGACAATTCCTTCATACGGCTGCATGTTTATTTTATATAAAAAAAAACCGTGATGGATCTTCTCACGTTAATAGCTTCTATTTATAGATGCTTATAATTTTACTTTGTCGAATTGATATTCAAGTTTAAATTATATAGCTGCTTTAAAATGTTATTAATTTTATTATATCGTATCTGTTCCGAAGTTAACGTTACGCCTATGGTAATTTTCCTGGAGTTATTCATAATTTTTCTTCAAACAAATACATATTTAATATACATACATACAGGTATACCTAAGGTATAAAGGAGATAGTTTTAAGAGTTTTGTAAAAAGTATTGTATTATTTAGATTATTATTGATGTAGATATTTAGATGTTCCTCAATGGTTTTTTTGGCAAGTTGATGACCTTTATAACTCTTACTACTGCTTGAACAGTTTCTCTGACATATTATTGTAACAAAATTTAATCTTAAGAAGTTTCTAACGTACACAAACAGTCTAGACCGGATGCCACATCATTTGAAATTGCAATCGCATGGAAATAGCAGCGCTTCCTGCCTGACCCGGATCACCGGCATTTTTATTCCAACGCGTGTAACGCGAGTTGTGGACTTTAAATATGAAGATGTAGGTTAAGTATAATTGTGAATTGCAACTCATTTTAATTAGATTTTCCGATATACAAGTGAAGATGACTAATAGAATAAACTTGATAAATAATTAATTTTAATTTTTTTTTATAATTTAACTAAATTTAGAGATATAATTGCGAAAGCGGAAGTAATCACGATATCTATGGTAAGCTGTAAAGATCTCGAAATATTGAATTGTCTAAACTTTTATCTTTTTAATCCGGATAAAAGAGAAAACTCTAGTTTTGGAAATATAAGTAAAGTTGTAAGAGTTGTAAGTGTACTTAACACTTACACAACCAACTCATTTTACCGGAAATTGTTTTTCTTTGCACAAATTACAGATTCAAAATCTTGTATTTCAATATACGTGACGTGACGCACTTCCGAACGCTCCACCGTAAATTGCGACCTCGATTCAGCCGTTGTTCTCTCGTTACATAATTCGGTGCCACTCAAAACTAGGCAACGATGTCACCGAAGACTTGCGCCACACTGCTTGCGAACCAGCTCAAGTCTTGCTAATGTTATGTTGTCGATATTGTTGAGTAACTCTTCCGAATAAACTAACACATATTTGTTTATATAGTTGAAGCAAATAATTAAAACGTTCACTCATATTCAAGATACAATTGTTTATAATGAATATGCATGATTTTTGAACGCGTTTTTATATGTTACACGTATAGCCATAAATGACTCAAAATTTATAAAAAAATTAATTACTTCCTTTGCCTTCGTTACGTTATCAAAAGATATGCTGTAGTATAGCTACCGATTTTGATATGACATCTAGTATGTGGTATGTTAGTTGATTTATATTCATTTCAAGATCAATTGTAGGTAGATGTAATGAATGGATTTAGTATAACCGATTTAATATTATAAAGTCGGTAGGTAGTACCTATTTTTGTATGGGATGACATTTCCATCATGCAAATATTTTCGTTCGGTAATGACCATGGTTTCCTATGTTTCATAAGGTAAAACTATTTTGTGGTTTGATTCATTTAGTCCGTCGTTATTATATAAAAAATCTTCATATGAAATATAATTGCTTAAATAATAACCAATCTCATTGAAATAGACGCATGGACACATTCGGACTTTATTAATCGACTTCTATGAATAAGGTTCTTGTTTTCTCTATGTTCCCTAATAGGAAATGCAAAGGACTAAAGTCCACTCATCCAACTCTGTGTACTTGCTTATATATTTGCATTTTTATACGCGAGGAAATGGCTTATGCATAGCTACCCTCGTGGGACGGATTACGTCAGACTCGCACTGGCGCACGGATAGGACCATGGAAGCCCTTTTTATGTGGGGAAATGTTATGAGTTCCGGCACCTTGGGGTCAGAACCGGGTTATGTCGGGCTCCCGTCGACTAAAACCCGGTAAAAAACGGTGGTTCACCATCAGTGTTAACAAGGAGTCGCGGGGCCTTCGCAAGGAACGCAACCGCAACCCCTGCGTTACTTTTCTGGGATAGCTTGTCCTAGGGTTGTGCGTAATATTTGCGAGCCCCAGTTCCCTCGCGGAAGTATCAAGATGTCACACACGGTGGAGGGGTTCAACGTAGCGGACCTTGGATTTTCAGGCCCCATTTACGGTAGGAGAGTATCGTTAGGTGGGCTGTAGAGTAATCTTCTTTTGGAACATTAAGGTCACATAGAAGGAGGCTACGGTCCTCCTCGCCAATTCCCCGCATCCAGACCTCGAAGATTGTCAGGAACGCTTCGATTTGCCGATGCGTTTGAACGCATGTTGCGCCTCACCGAAACCTGTGCGACACTTACCGTCGTTTATGTCCGTTTGACCGCCTCGATCATCCCTTCGGGCTCGCTATCAATGCTCTGGCATAGGATGTGAATCCGGTCATACAGCCTCAAGTGTCAAGCCAACTATGTCCGCCAGTATGTCTAGAGGTGGAAAGCGAGCCAAGATTGACGCCGCCTCAAATGATACAGTACTGTATCCTCGTATAACTCGTATGGCCATCCTCCACTGGACACCGTAGATTTTAGTCCTACAGCAATGAATGGGCAGCCTCTTTGCGGTGCAACGTTATACTTCTTATCCTCATCAAGGGAGAAGGCCTAAAGCGCGTCTCAGGTGGGTTCAGTGAGCCAATCTGGAGTGGCCACCTCCGGCCGGCTCGACTGATTATAGTGAGAATTTATTAATTCGTTGTGCACCAAATTCACTACACAAATGTACATCGAACAAGGTAGTCGTCTAAGCCATCAAAATTACACATTAAAACATAAAACAAATATAATTTATTGAATAAAATAAATTATAATGATTGATAAATTATTGTATTATCATCGGTTATACGTTTGCAAATTTTCAGATTATTAAGAAGTGGATGAAGAGTCGTCAAGATAGAGTCTTCGAATTAAAAGAAAAGCATTACAGTTATACATACGTAGTAGTAAGTTAAATAAAAAAACTTACTAAAATAAGAGCAATTGCAATAGTTTGAAAATGGCGTTATTGAATACGGTTCTTTGGTTTATTTAACATTTGCTTATTTCTTTTTTTAAAAGTGTAATAGGTATCAGACCTAAATATAGACTAAAATAATGCTTAAGATATGCAGTCATTCATAAAGGAATTGTATGCATTGAGTATTTATGATCTAAATCAACTTTACTGTGCTTAATGAGTATCCTCGTCGAAATGTAAAAATGTTTATCTTAATTGCTTATTAAATTTGAGGCAGAAAACAGGAGATTTGAGGCAAAAAATTAAATTACTACAATCGATACGTATAATATCGACTTTAATGTTGTAATTCTTGGACTAGAATAACATTAATATTTTTAAGACGAAGTAATTACTGCAATACTAAAATTTCTAGACTATTACTAAAATATTATTAATTTAATTACTGGAGAAGTAAAAGAGTGATGATCCTTTCATTGTGTTAAATGATATTTAAATTAAATAATTAACCATAACTTTTTGCATTTGTATTGGCAAATGAAGTTATTATATTTATACAAAATTTTTGAGTCTTAGGTTGTAAATGTACATAATTGTTTTACAGTTAAAATAAGGTTATATATTTTTTATGAATCTTGCTTCAAGATATGAACACAAGTGATTTTGTGATATCAGCATTACGATTTGTATATGACTTTCCGCCTTAAGAGGCTAATTACCAGCGGACAAAGAAATCGTCCACTTCCGTCGACCTCAGCCGATGCCAGCACGCGCACCGCGCGCCCACTTTCGGTCACGCAACGGAAACTCATTAAGAACTGTATCCTTACACATAAAACTAATGATCTTCTATTTAATATCTAGATTTTTATTATTGTAATTTTATCTTATTTGATCTGGTCAGGGTGACAAATTAACACTCAGATTACCTGAAAATAAACGATTCCTGGGGCCCGTGACATCTATGTATAACCTTCCTTGATCTTTGAGATGCCACAGCGATAAGTGTTTGGTTCTCACTGGTTTTCTAGTAGGAAAAATATATGCATTCTGTATCTATATAGTATGATCACGCCGCAGTTGAAACCAAGATGTAAACTGATCCACCGCTACTTCTTCGCGAATTCTAGCGAAAAATAACACCTCAGCGATGTGTTTCATATGAGTGATATAATGCGAGATTCCAATTAGTGATCCCACAGCTCTTCTATACAAAAACAATGATAATGACCACTTGCAAGATGTTATAATATTACTTATGAAAAATATAGGAACACTGTGGTTTCAAATGCTGTTTTACAATACGCATGCCCCCAGTGAGTAAAAATGTAACAAACCCACAAACATTTTTGGATAAAATCATACGCAGATAAACGTGGATTCAGTTTACTCTGCAATTTAAAGAAAGTTGAAACATCGCGAAATAAACTTGCCGAGCTAATATGCGAAGTAGTTAAAAATAATCTAATCTACGATTCAAGCCGATCTGTCATAAGAATTAATGCAAAATGTGTGGTTGATATCAGAGTCTTAAAGTATAATCCTGATGGGATAATTAATTACATAATGGGATATATAATTTTGGCGATGGCTTTATACCGCAGCCCCAAATACCAAGGAGATCAAGGATTGAACCAATTTCTATGTCCCAGCTCTCCATGCATCATTACTAAAACAAAATACGTAATATTATATATATGTCAATGAATCATATTTATGACAAATAACTGTTTAAAATAAGAATTATAATTACTATTTCTATCGGTGATGATTATAAAATGACCATTTTTGTAGTACATTTAAAAGAAAAAGTATAGTTTGATTTCTGATAATTTTTAAGAATTATTTTAATTAAGTTAATATATTTCGTTGTCGATATAACGTTGTAGGAGTTTCTATAAATAAATAAAACTTACATTACCTACATGCTAACAAAATCTATATTAAAATAAATATATTATGGTATTATAAATGGCTGTATAGGTACGGTAAGGTAGTGTAAGTTTTTGGATTCTGATTATTTGTGTTTATTTAATTAAGTTGATTTTGGGAAGATTTTATAGTGACTGTTAAAAGAAAAAATATATAAAAGTTTTAGTAAATTTTTGTGTTTAATATCGCGTATCATTGACATGATACCCACGCACAGTAGTAAGTCATAACGATACTGCGTATGTGGTGTACAAGCAAAATAAGCCATATTTACACGGAACTGTCATTACTATGATGTAACACATTCTTATTGGTGACTACTGTAACATAATGATGCACGAGGACTAATCAGGAAAGGCAATGTTTTTTTAAAGGAAAAAAAGGTTTAGTTTTCCTATAAAATTGGATCAAGTAATCATAGTAGCTTCTGCTTTAGTTATATCGAAAATTACTCAAACTGTGTGGATGTTGTGTCAAACTGTGAATCTGAAAACTCGATTGGATCATTTGAATTTTCTGTAGGTAAGAACAATAGAGCTTATGTGTAATTTTTCAGATCGTTTTTGTGCTAATTTAAGAGTGATTTTTTTCGCTTCTTCCACCGCCTCATAAATGTGTTGATATAGTATCATTTACGAATTCAAAGTTAAAACAATGATAATCTCAAACCGTATACACGGCTATTCGGGGTCTTTTTTAATTAGACGATTCAAGTGACGTCACATATTATTGATATCGATTTTTTATATTTTATCATGGTGTTACAATAAACAAAGTTTATTATAAAATTTATTACTTCCGAGATTTTATAATCAAAGGAAGCAGCCGCAGTTTCACATATTTCCGCGGCTTTTTAACCGAGTATCATTCTTTATGTTTCCGCTAAACAATAAAAAGTATTTCTTGTTTTTAAACAATCTATATAAAATAAATGGAATTCAGATGTATAAATCAATGTCGATATTTTGGGAGGTTGGGAGAAGTCTTTAATTCTAACGACTAACCCCCAGGCGAGTTTCTGTGCGCTCAAGTGTCATGACAATGCGACCCCTCCGTTGATTTGGGATCAACACGATCAAAAAACCGGATTGGGAATGCACCCGTATTGGGAGAGACACACATGCTTGCATGTGTATTCGAATACGCAGCCATTTGACGTTAGAAAGTATAGATAAAAAGTTGCTTTTAGATTTTCGTTGACATTGTTAGTGGAAAGGTTAGTTTTTATTAAATTATACGATGGCATAGTATATAAAAGTTTACACGTTTACGTTTTATGGCAATTTTTTATTTTACTATAAACGAGCACACAGTTCACCAGATAGTAAATGATTCCTGCGGCCGGTAACATCTACCATACATTCATCCTTGACAAGGAATCACAATGCAGATGCGTTGCCACGCGTTGCGAGGACTGAGATGGAATGCCTCGTCAACAGTAATAAAGGTCTCCGGATCCCTACACTCACCAAAGGAGACACAGCAGCATTATATTGCTATTTTACGCTGGTATTCTGTGAGGGCGTGTTCCTACCCCGGTCGAGTTAACCCATTTATTCTGCAGCTAGAAACAAAATGCAGTGAAGCTCTACCACTGTTAATTTCATTATTGTTATTAATTCCATCATATTATAAACTTAAATTATTTATTCACATTTTATTTTATATCGATTACATATTTATACTTATAAATTAAATGGGCATGTAATGTTTTTTTGTTTCTATTTCGTTTTACCAATTGTTACCGTTAGTTATAAATATTGCCTACATTAAGATCTATGTTATATTGGTGTCATAAAAAGTGAATCGTCAAGGGGCTCGCTTAGCATGTCCCAATCGGGCCATGTGCGCGCGCTCCCACGCGTAGTTGACACACAAGTGTGCGCGAGCGCCACAACAAACTTCATACCGTCGCATATGTGTGCGTGAGCAGCTACTTCCTGGTACAACGTGCGAGACGCTTTATTTAAATTTTGCTTGTGTGTGTGTACGCTATATTATATTCGTCTACATCTACACGAATATTATTACATTAACGCCGTGTGTGTCAAGTCTTTTTAATCTCCATTGTACTTCCTGATTACGAGTATGTGTGCGTGAGCCACTTGTTCGAATGTTAGGGCGACTTTATCTCGGGAAGGGAAATAGTGCAGCGTCCGATTATTCTAGTTGAAACAATTTTATTTTTGTTTGTTTTATCGGCAATGTGTCATTAGTATTTTTTATATTTCTTATATTCTTAGCATTTCCGTAATGTGGTTATCATTACAATCATATTTCTGTGCGATGTCGCAAGTATCCGGATCGCCCACCGCGAAATAGCTTGTACCAAACAAAGAGCTCGTGTTTATATTCTCATTGGAAACAGGAAGCATAAGTCCGTCGTAATGTCTCAGGCGCATACTGTTCTTGGTAAGAAACAATACCAGTTCCGCTGTTGTTTGCAAAACTGTTGTATTTAGGAAGTGACCAGGCTTTAGTCGATTGGATTTGCTATCTAATCATTGTGTTATGGTAGTTTAAATAGTCTGCCGAGTATTGTAATTATATTATATGTTAAATTATTTTAACTTTTTTGCATAAGCGGCATAAAAGAGGCAAACAAAAGTTTTTTTTTGATGATGCAAGCAATGCAATGAAATGCAACGCATTTCGAACTTGTAAAATTCGGATTGTGTATTTTTTTTTATTATTAAATTGAGAGTAACAAACGAGCATACATTTCACCTTATGGTAAGTGATTCCTGCGGCCCATGACATTTACATTCATCCTTGACAAGGATGCATAATGCACATGCGTTGCTACCCTTAAGGACTGCGATGGAATGCCTCATCACTAGTCACATAAAGGTCTCGGATCTACACTCACCAGACGAAACACAGCAGCATTATGCGGCTCTTTTACGCTGGTATTCTCTGAGGGCGTGGTCCCATTAATTCTGCAGCTAGCCTACAGCTCATTAATGGCAAAAGAGTCTAGGATACTAAGGATGTCGCTACTACAATTACTTCAATTTATGCAAGTTATTAATTATAAATAAAGTTATGAGATACTAGAAAAGAATTATTTTCTTTAAATATTATTAGCTTTTGATCATCAAAATACGTACGGAATTAATAATAATAATTATTTAAATGATTTTAAATTTAAAGAGTTTTCATAGAGATTATATCGATATATTTATCAATGGTCATCACTAGTTATCCTAGGTGCCGCAAGTGGACAGATGCGGCTCGTAAAGCTGGCAGTTTGCACAAATGCAAAGGGTCCTCACGGAGGGAGATCTATGAATTTTTCACCGACAATCCCTCCCGTCGCTCACATCTGTCGCATACATCGACTCCGGATTAGATACAACGTCATTAATTGATATTGGTCGAGACGAAGGGTTACATATTACTAGGGAATCTGGTGTACATATGTCGAGGTCTGATCGATTTTTGGGCTGGATGCATGTCGGTAATATGTATAAAAAAAAAATTATAATATGTATTTATATCTGAAATAAAAACTGACCTAAACAAAAATTGTACAAAACATAAAGTAAAAGATTCTAGTAATAACGACGACGTCTGATCTTAATCGATGTAAAGCAACAATTTTAAGATTATTATCACCTATTGATATTTATTAAAATGTCGTACTACTCAATTTAATTATTTATGTAATATTTTTTAAAATAGTCTAAATTCTACCTTTTACATATTTACATTTCTTTAAACTAATAAAAAATTTATGTTTTAGTCTTTCATCGATAGGTCAAAAACTTTCCTTGTTACCATGCTCTTTTTCTATATATATTCAAGAGTTTACAATATTTTGAGTTATATAGGGGGCTTTTTATGTATTGAATTTTGTTTAATGTATGCATGTGTAGTGAATATACTTGACATGACTTTGGAGACTTTCCGAGTTGTACCAAATTGTTAAAAGTTTTTACGTTGACTAAAATAATCAATAAATATAAGAAGCAAGAAGAATTAGAAAAAGGATTATTAATTGAAATGAAAAGAATTAGATATTGTATTATTTTAAATAATACAAAATTATTGGCGGGATGACTTCGTGGTACCGTAGACTTTTCTGAAATGGATTTGAAGAGGAAGATTTGAACGAAGGAGATTTCCTGAACAAAAATTAAATTAAGGGGCTACCGTTTTGAGGGAGCTGGCAATAATTTTTCATTTATTTATTTCCTTGACTGTACAAAACGAAATTGTAGAAAGCTATTTCAGGGCACTTATATTAATATCCTTTAGTCAAAGGTTGCTTACGAGTAGTAAGTTTCCTATCAGGAGCGTTAATAACCTAGTGGGTACTTTTTTTTTTCTGGCTGATTTTCTTCTTCGGGCCGCTGTTAGTCCGAGGGCTTTACAGTTTCACCGCGTTGAAACGCTTGCGAAGATGCACTATCAAGTGTGGAGTTTACACAATACTCTATGCTCTGTCTTCTTCTATTTATATATAATAACGATTTGGAAAACACGATTAAATATTTCTTTAGAGCGTCGCAATTTTGGTGACAATTAACCCACATATTGTATGGTATATTGGTATGTTTCATCAAACGTATAAGATACCTATTCAACAAAATAACATTCAACAACACAACACAAACAACATTCCTCAGGCCAAGAAGTTAATGAAAATGAGTTATATGTTGACACCGAAATACTTACACGAAATATTAGGAGTTTCTACACAATTTCTACAGGCACTGCTTTTGATGGTCATCCACATCTTTCGAGGTAAGGCCTCTACTGAATTTAGTAAAACATCTTAAGCCCACCCTATGACATAACAATAGTCCAAATACTCATTTTAAACGTTCCATACTTAATCTTGATTTACACTAATATCTTTTAATGGCAATAAATTGCCAGTTGTTTTGCTTTTAAGTAAATATATGAAAAGAAAAAAGGGTAGTATTTTTTAAAGTATTAATACTGCAATTCAGTTTCATTTAAAAATTTTGCCCAAGCTCGATAAAAAAAATTATAACCTACTTGACCTATTAAATGACTTCTTAAATTGTTGATATGCATTTTGATCATTAATTACAATAAAGTTTTGTTGAAATTCTTGTCTTAAATATTAATGATTAGTAATCACTAATCGATTTCAAAAGAATAAAGTTTTCAAGTTTATTTAATTGAAATTCATTGTTAAACTTTATATTTAAGAAATTTGCGGTCGATAATGTCGCAATACGACGTCAACATTGTCATAATGTAATTACTTGTTACGGTGTTGACGTTATCGAAGGAGGGATGCGGCGAGGGAGCGCAGTTGTGAGGTTTCAAGTAACACAGCTTTTTTAGATTGAAATTGAGGTCGGAGCAGTAGTTCATATGGACCTTAATCACGCTTTGTGTGCGTACCTTATTGCAAGAAAGAATCTGAGATCTGCAAAAAATACAATCCCTCTTAGCAAACGGAAAGATTAGAGTAAAATTAAACACGCACTAACCTCTTTACTCCAATACATAGAAATTATTTTTACTTAATATAACTTTTTTAGAACCAACTACGTTATTAACATTCTATGTATGAATAATAATTAGTTCTTTTGTTTACCGTATAAAATAATGTTGTGTCGATTTATTGTTTTATTGTTGCATGGCATAATTTTTTGGATTATTACATGGCATTTGTAGGAAGACCAACAATCAAAAGAGCTAATGTAACAAAAGAATGCAATAATTAATAATTGATTACATTATCATATACCAATGACACTTCTATAGTCGGGAATGCTTTAATTTATAAAGCAAAGCAGATTGAAATCAACCCTTATTTCAAGGCCCCTTTCAAGGCGTAAAAACTATTTCGCCTCACACTTAAGACCCCACCCTCGGCAATCCACTATACCCTTATCAACAGGTAGTTATTTGTTCGCTCATTCAATTTCTTTTGGATCGTAGGTATCCGTTTATAATAATTGCTGAGGCATTTTATTTTACTAGGTGCAGGAATTTGGTTTTTAAAATGGATTTAAAACAGGCTGGTCCTTTAAATGACCTTATAAACGCGTAGCCCTAAGAACTAATTTCAAACGGGAAACTAACTAAACTAAATTCCCTGATTGTCTAAAATGATATTTAACAATATGTCAGACTTGTATAAAATGAATATAACTATACCCAGATAGTGTATGTACTACGTTCAATCTGCATTATGCTACGTGCATTCCACGATTGAAGCATTTTTCTGACATAAATTGTTTTTGTTAATATCACTGAAAAGTTAGTAATACACTATCATTCTAGCATTTTTTAATTTTAAAAGCAGTTCGAATAATTTTATTATGCCCTATTTCATTTGAAATTATTAAATCATAGATTATATTTATATATGATTTAATCAGTAGAATTATTTATCGTAACCATACCATAAAAATGTTATTGAAAAAGTCAATATCAATATTTTGTTATTAAACGCTAATGTATAACATACCCTTTATTTGTGGGTCGTATACTGAGCAATCAGACAATATTTTATTTGTTCCATGTTATATAAGCAGTAAAATAAATGTCCCCGTACTTCGTAGTGTAAATTGTGTAAACTCGCGCACAGCGGTTATTCGGATTCGTCTTGTCGATTAACCCCGTGACTTTGTGCGGTCTCTGTTACACGCACAGATTCTTTGTATATACTTATCTCTTTCGTTCTATCGTTGCTTCCTATTACGCCCCCCGCACCTTGCGTTCATGAAGCAAGTAACATCCTTATTATCACAGAAATGCTTACTAGTGATGCAACTATTATGTCAGGTCGTGATTTATTCATAAATTGTTTGAAACCTTTGTTATTTTGTACCTTGTTATTACTTGAAATCCTAACTCATAAAATTTATTCGATAATAACTACGAAGTGGAGTTCCGTACATTTGTACGTCTAAATTATTTAGATAATTTCTTATTCTTAATATACTTATATTTGTTTTCCTACTTAATTAAATACGATTTGTGGTGCAGATTTGTAACAATAGATTTTAGTGCGGCACAGTTTAATATATTCACAAGTTAAATACAGAGACGTAAGAATAATTTATTCTTTGAATAATTAATTTCCGTAACTGTTTATGAATGATTTTAGCCTAATGTAATAATAACAGAATCTCTGCCTACAGTGGTTTAAGTTTAGAATATTATACAATTCTTTTATGTTATACAGCTTATCTGATGTAAAGCGATTACTATTTAATTTGTAATGGATTCCTTTATTACCTCCCATTTTCATCCTCCATTACTAATCTAATAGTGCGTTGTCATCATTGATTGCGTTGTCAGAATGATGAATATTTTGTACAGTTTACACATTTTAACTGTCTCCCTTATTCATTACACAAAACACAGCAGTGATGTGTTACGATTTTTACTAAAGGCTTTTGTGATCATGATCTTCCTTCAGTGCCTAACTCTTTATGCCAGTTTAAAGCTGTAGGTTTGCTCTTCCACGTACTGTGCAGTTAGCTTTATATAACAGGTCAGGATATTTTCATTCGAATAACATTTCTTTTTGAAATGGTATCAATCAATATGAACATATGAAAAAAAACTATTGTTAAATATAAAAGTGATTAGAAAGTTTAAGTCACCAAGTAGTTATATATTTTTATATAAAATAATGTGACAGCCTAAAGTATATACATAAATTCAACTTGTGAACATAAGCCTCCTTCTCTGACGACTGTTAAAGCATAGTCCACCATGCCGCGCCACTGACGATTTGTGGATTTGCGTATTGACGGTTTTCACGTCTTCGAAATATATATATGTATATATATATAAATATATATATATATATATATATAAATCTATTCCTTATACATGCTGCAGGTTTCTTAGTGATATTTTACTTCACCGACGAGCATGTGGTAAAACTGCAATGAACAGTATATACGGAACCGGGGATAGAACTGGAAATTTGCTCGCATAAATTATTTGCGCGCGCTTAGACACGACGTACAATGAGACTTAGTTCTTATATGTAAATAAGCGTTAATATGATTTGTTCCCTGTAGGAGAAAGGATAACGCCTAGTAGGTAATTTCTAGATATTTATAGTAGACCAATTTTTATAATATATGAATATAAACCTTAATGTAAATATGTATTTTTCAGTATCGATTTGACAATTAACACTATTATATCGTGAAATAGTTGTCTCGCAATAACAAAAGCCATCAAAAATGAATCAAGGGGATACCAAATAGCTATTTAATATCTACGATTAGTTAATTACACTACTAAGTACTATTTCCGGTGAGCAACATTAATAGGATAATTAAGTGGGTAGGTAGTTATTCAAAAAATTTGGTTCTTTATACGTCGTTTATAATAAAATCCTTTCCATCCATTCTATGATGCTATATTAAAAAAAAGACCTGCGTAAAAGAAACCTTAACACTTGTATTTTACGCTATTGTATTTATGTTTTAGAATATTTTTTACAAATTATTGAACGGAGTTGATAAAATTTAAATAGATGATGTGTTGGATTTATTAACTTCAGTAACGGCGTGAATAGTAAATTTTGCGAGTAAATAATAATTTATAGATATCGCATTATCTTTTTACAATACGCATACGGTTCACCTGATGTTTCACCTGACATTCATACTCGATGTGGAATCATAGTTTGGGTGCATAGGTTTTTAAATGCACCACAGTTGCTGAAAACAGTAACTAACTATTTAAAGCTAATATTCTGAGAAAACGTCGTACATTTCACGTCCAACCGGCTTATTTGTGATACAGGAAATTAATATACATTCAACTGTTGCAGTGAGCCATCTTCTATCACAAGCGTCTAAATAAATACTAGCATTCTTCCAAAAAGAAATAGATGAAGCGTGTATATATACATACATATAATATTTTGTAAGTTTATATAATATCAATGTTAATGGATACGAAACCAAGAACTGTGACTCAGTAATAATTTACTATCACCGCTCACCTAGGCTTGACTAACACTACAATTACGTTACAAAGCACATAAACCATATAAATGTCCTACAGTACCTATGCTTGTATTTAACTCATTCCTCATTCTTTTCCTCATTTCAACGAATACGCATATTTATGCGTATTCATATATAATATTCTATTCATATATGATACCTTTATATGTTAAAATATTCTTTGCAATGTTCCACACTTTTTTCCGTGTGCGATAAAATTATTTTACTTGGGGTTAGTAAAAAGAAACCTTGTGAATACATGTCACATCATCCGTGAAACCTCGGCTTTGTCCAGAGTGTGAAAGGGTTCACTCATTAGGAAGATTGCGAGGGCGCGAAGCGAAACTTTGTATACGCCCGCGTCGCCATGTTGTGACATTGTTCTTGCCCGTCAGTGTTGCCACTAGGCATTATTCTATGCCGCTTGTGTTCAGGAAGTTCATATTTTTCACCGCCAAAGAAACGAGGCTGTGACACAAAGCAAATGCATTCGGGTTAAATAACGGTCCAACGGGATGTGAAAGATATATCTTGCCATTACTAAGATTACTTCTCATATAATTGAATATAATGGGTGATGCTTATAAATTGAAACGTTTTGACTTGGTTATAATATATGTTTATATTTATTTATGTTTAATATACTATATTTGTTAGGAAAATTTGATTTGTTTTTATAGTCTAAACTGTTCACATGTAAAAAATATATATAATATTTAGTTCATTTTGTGTTTATTATTCAACATTTGGCAAGACGCTGAATAATCTCATGTTCCATGGTTTAAGTCGCGGTTTACCTTAGCTTTCTCAATACAATTGTACAAAAATAGTAAATTAAATTAAAAACTTAAATGAAGGAAGAAAACGTATTTCATAATGAATACTGTGTTGTAATAATTGATTACAAATTTAAGAGTCAATTATATAATAATAAACTCCCGAAAGTTCACCGATTGTATTAATTGTACTGGTTGTTCAATTGTAAATATATTTTATGTCGAGTATATGTAGAACGGCATACGTGTTCAATGTGAACAAAGCCTAAAACGCGTGTTCAAGCCGAGACAGGCCAAGATGCCATCAAGCAGGAAGTGAAGTAGGAAAACGTTGGAACGTCACTCAAGGTCAACAACGACTAGCTCCATCCATCCAATACACATGTCATTACCGAGCGCCTCGCCGCCTTGTAATGTACCGACAGCTATTGTTTCGCAATTTGTAACGTCTCATACATTTGAATAAATAAATTAAATGAAAAATTAAGCAAAACGCTAATTTTAGATTTATAACGATTCATTCGAATAATACATCCAAGTTTCTACAGCTTAGTAAATAATGTTATAAAATTTAAAAAATTAAAATGTTCTAAGAAAGACTTTACCACAGGCATAAAAGAAAAGTAAAAAAATATTTAAGATATGTTTAAAGTTACTGGCAATAACAGTGGTATTTCTTTTTTTGGCTCATCAATTACAACGGCCAGCCCACTTATAGAACGTCATTGCAATGCACACTTTACATTAGGCACATTACGTTCCGTTCGTAAATGTCTACATAATAAGTGTGGAACCCGCGTTCGCTCCATTCAGAGTCAGGTAACGCGTTTGCGAGGCACAATGGAGGTGAATTTCGTTCAGGCTAAAATATTAACTTTCGCACAAAGGGAAACATTATATTTCCAGTATGAGGCACTTCTTCACTTCCGAACAATAGATTGAATGGGAAACGAAGTGGTAAACAGTGGTTCCTTTACGAATCCGACTGGGAGCGAGGAGTCCATTGTTGCGTGCGTTTATTCGATCCTGGGTAGTGCGATCCAGCTAACATCGTAAGCATTTAAGATATCGCTTTTATTGTTATTACGAGCTAAGTTTTTACTTGTGTTTATTTGTGGTGGCTTCATGTGAAACACAGTTATTGTCGGATAAATATAAAACAAAATTGGTGAGATCGTAGTACAAAGGACGTCGGGATCGAGATATAGCAAGTATGAATTCAAATCTATCTCGACTGCTGCTTGCTGCTAATTGAGAAAAGAAACTTAGAGCTTATTTTTTATACTGAAATAAAACACACTTAAAACACAATTCACAACTGTGCGTTATGATTTGATAATATAAATACGTACATTTGTCGACGTAAGTACGTTATACGTACGTCGATGTATATCTACATTCTTTTCTAACATAAAATGGAATGGGTCGTAAATTCGAAAAGCAGATTGGAATTAATTACAAGCCGTAGAATATATAATAATAGATATATCATTTTTAAATTACTGTTTCTCTCTAACTTTGATACGAAATTTCAAAAATAAATGAAAATCTTGTATAGATTTCGCATCCACGTATAACCCACCCATAAGCGACAGAATGCGTAAGGCTGTCCTTATTTCTCAACTATGATCAAACCAAACAATCACAGTTTGTATGACACTATTTGGCATAAAAAAATTCGAAGTTTGGTTTTCTTTATTGCCCTATATGTTATTTAATAATATGTTTATGTTTTAAGAAAATATTGGCCAGCGCAAAAATAGGACAAAATGTAGTTATAGAATACATTAATATCGTTTATTGTAACTTTTTAATTCCCAACATTTCTTGCATTTACTTTATTTTTACTCATGGTCACGGATGGAACTGAAGTGTTTGACGTCCTCATATCATAGTTAGGTCCAACTGCTGTCAGCTTTTGACAATTTTTTCGTCCGATCTACACAGTATGTAGAGATCTTGCAGTGGTATGTCTGGGATTACATTTTATTAACCAAGGACTACCAACCAACCAACCAATACAGCGATATGTGGTAAAACATTCTGCCAACAATAAACATAGATAATAATTATACATATATTATATGTACATTATGGTATAGACAGTTTATACATTTCACTATTTGTACTATTTTTTCCGTGGGATAGTCATTGATCTCCAGGTTCGGAGATTGTGGTTAAAACCCCGCTGTATTACCCCACACGCCATGGGAACGCTTCGGAAACCTACAACAATCTCGAAGGCGTGGGCCTCATACGTGCTTCTTCTTGCGGATGGGATGGAGTAGGAGCTCGCAGAAGAGCGCAAGAGCGCCTCTCGCGCCAACTCGAGTGCTTATAACATGGTCGTGGATGGGCCCCGTGGTCTCCGATAGCGTCCGCTTTCTTGGTCTAAGGTGCTCAACGACTGCTCGCTTTCTACCATTGCTTCAATAAAGTGTAGGAGCCAGGCGTCGTTTCCACCAGCAACGGGGTATTGGTGCAGCTTAGCATAAACTGGGCAGTCTCCTAGAGTATCCTGCACTGTGCCCTCGTTGCTGGTGTGGTACAGGTACTTAAAAGAACTCTCTTGCCCGATAGCACCTTAATCACCCGTAAGGTCAGTGAACCATGCCGTCTTTTAATCCAGTCCGGAAAGACTGATTATATAGCCACGATGGGCTCATGCATATACGAGTCAACTGCAAAACCTCTTTTTTAAGTCAATCTTTTTATTTTAAATAGCATCATATTCAAGTCTCATATAGTAAAAGTCGTTAACACGACACATGTTTCCCCTTATCTATAAAGTAGAACTAAGGATGCAGATAGCCAACAAGTAGGCACTATGACTTGCAATATAGCTGCTTCCTATATTATAAATTTGTCATATAGAAATAGGGTTGCGGTTAATCCATTGTAGTGCAAAATTATGATTGTGGGATGCCCCAGGATGCTTGCTAGGGTTGACTGTGGAAGCCTTCCTCCTATTTATTACAATGGAACATTGATTTCCTTCAGTAATTCTGTAGTCAAGATTGGTTCGCACATAGACCTAAAGTGACTTGGGTATTTAGCCGGTTAGGTTGTTGCCACCTTGCGTTCCCTTTGCCGTCTTGAAAATTTCTTACTCTTTTTTTTCGGGCTGATGGCCACTAGGCTTAGCTGAGGGAGCTCAGCAGAGACCTTTATTAGTGGGTAACCAGCACAAGAGCTCCCGAGAGGAAGCCCCTGCTTAGACCCTTAACCTGCTGCGCGAGGGCGATTCTGAATGGCAGGTGCCCGAGAGGGCCGAACCATGACTCGGTCATTTGCTTCCGACGGATTATGAAATTATAAATTTCTCACCCTTCAAAACTAAGCTTATGCTGATTTACTCCCTTATTCTATCTGTTATCGAATATGGTAATTACCTAGATCTATTGCAAAATCTTCTTAAAAAGACTTTAAATAATTTCTTAAGATTTATTTCCAACTGAAGTAAGTACGATCACATTTCCTTCTATCGTTCACAATTCAAGTGGTCCTCTATTCGACAAAGGCGTAGGTCTAGAATTTTACTTGTTCCCTATTCTATATTAAATTAACTAGATGCAATATAGAATAAAATCTTAAAGACGACTTCCAATTTCTTCATTCTACTATTGACTACTTCATTCTAACGTGATTCTAGAATGAGATAAAATGTTCCATACCACTGTTCTTCTGTTCTTCTTTCACAGTACTGCTATACTCCTCTGGAACGCTCTTCCAGATGATGTCAAGGATGCTCCAAATAAACTATCTCTTAAAATTCTTCAACTTTACAATTTCTCTATACTATTCATTATTACATAAATAAATAACATGTGATATATATTTTCCCATTGTATTTGTAAATATATATATGAATGTATGTGTATTTATGTATACATATCTCTATTTTATACGTATCGTTGTATATTTGTGGATTGATATTTATATAGATATTTTCTTTTTTATTTTACGTCTACAACATTTTCTTACACCCAGACTAGAATGCCACAAGGCATTTAATCCGCCCTTGTAAACCTTATTTAAGGAACAAAATTTCTTCCTCTTTTTTTTCGGGCTGATGGCCACTAGGCTTAGCTGAGGGAGCTCAGCAGAGACCTTTATTAGTGGGTAACCAGCTTCATTCAGGTTCATTCTAACCTTAAAAGCTTACCATCAAACAGATTCTTTACTCAATTGTAACGGATTCAAAGTCTACATCTGACCTTAGGCATCAATTTAAATTTATAAAAAATCTTTCACTTATGATGGTTTTCATTATTTTGCCTATAAGAATATGTTTACTCTTTATCAAGACTGTCGGCACTCTTTTATTTTTTAATTACATTTAGAGTAAGAAACGAGTACACAGTTCACCTGATGGCAAGTGATTCCTGTGGCCCATGATATCTTCTTTCATACTTGACAAGGAATCATAATGCGGATGCGTTGTTACCCTTGAGACTGTGATAGAATTAGAATAGAATTAGATAGATAGAAACAGTATTATGCTGCTATTTTACACTGATATGCTGTGAGGGCGTGGCGGTCGAGCTGACCCATTCGTTCAGCAGCTAGAAACAAACTGCAGTGTAGCTTCATTGCTTTGGATCTCTGTCTCTGTGTTTGCGCTAATGCTTACGGCACTATAATATATCCTGCGCAGTTGATGTCATCTGGTATTACCAAAGATATCACTGGGTGGAAATTGAGCAGTCTACTAGTGCCTGACACAACTAGTTGTATGTTTTATCTATTCCCAAGGTTCCCTTTTAAGTCGAACTTCATATTAAAGCATGAAGCTACGCGATCGGTTACCTGCGAGCTAAATGAATAGATGACGCTAAAATATTTTATGCTAACACTAAATTATTAAATGGGTACAATATCATCATCGCAGTCAAAATTTTTGTGTTAAATTTTACGTGTTTAAAAAAAGTCACATAGTTTTACACAAATCGTATCATAAATAAGAGACAAAAACAATATGAATATTTCCTCCAAAACACTCCTGGTTTAATTGACAGTAAAAAATCATTTAGCATCTATTTGCTATAATAGGTGATACTACTTCCTTAAGTGTGATATTACGTATATTTAAAGATTCAAAATACATATTATTTATTAAGCTACATTGTGAACTTTTAACTATATGGTTTTTTGTAAAAATAAAAAAAAGACTCAAGATCTTTGCGCCATATTATTATTTGTTGAAGTACAAAGGACTGCAATTGCAAGAAGTGGTGGTTTCATAGCTTAGAAATGAGGACAATGTCTATGTAGACGCCGGCGTCAATCTTATGTATTTGGTTGATTCTTTAAAGATAGAAATTATTTTATTATTTTTATAAGTGTATTCAAAATGCAAAAAGGGAATTTAATTTCTTTCTTTCGGGCTGATGGCCCGGATGTTAGCGCGAGGGCTTTTACAGTTTCACCGGGTTCAGAGGTGACCGAGCGCTTATGGCCCTCAGAGACCTCTTTTAGTGGGTAACCAGTACAAGGGCTCCCCAGAGGGAGCCTCGGCTTGTTGCGCGAGAGCGAGTGGCTCGAGGGTGCCCGAGAGGGCCCAACCTCGGCTCGATAAGTTGTCTTTTGACTAAGAATTATCTACATTAATATACCTATTATTATAATTGGTTATCTGTACAACCACTTCGGAATGCGTCGGTGAGAATTTGATTTTAGGCAAAGTTGTACGCGACTTTTTCACGTATTGTCTAGACTCTTATAAGGTCCTTTGCCTGTTAGTCCCATGGTAATACTAGAACTTTGATTGCTGTTATGGGTCAGATCTGACGGATAAGGGCCGCGTTACTACATAATATCTGGGTATACCAGCGGCATATAGCACACTACACTAGTGAGTAAAAATTTTAATTAGTAGTAAAGAGGATTCAATTTTCGTTTGTGGGTTACAAAGTTTACCTTTATGTTATTACGGCCACTGGAATAAAATAATTTGGAACAATCGGTGAATCAAATGCCGTCGTGAGTTTCCCTTGGAACTATACAGAAATATTGTTACATACATACTACACAGATATAATGTTGGTCGTTGGACTACTAGTTGATGATTGTTTCCAGGAGATATAGGAGCGGATATGATTGGAGTATTTTTCATAGATGATCAATATTTGTAATAAATTTCTCATCGTCTTATTCGTGAAGTCAATAAAAGAGTATTACTATTAGGTTGTTACGATATGATTTTCGTTTTGGCTTCAGCAGAATTATAATTGCAATTTCACTTTGCAGGGCTCTTTCCTGATTTAGTCGATCCATATATAGTCGTACATGTAATATCAATTTCATAAAGAAAAAGTTTTCAATAAATCTTTTTTTAGTAAACTTAGTGTTTCATAAACTCAAATATGACCCGAATTGTCGACATTGTCTATTTAAATTTGAGTACGAACTAGATTCATCTTTTACATGGCATAAATTAGAATTATTTACTTACATTTTTTTTTAAATGACTAAAGCTTTAACAGGTACAGAAGACGAGCGACTTAAATCTGCGCTTAAATGTTGGTGAACTAATATCAATAGTAAAATAAAACTCTCGATAATATTTATTAATGTTTATGTGTCTGTCTGTTAAAAATGGTATATTAATACCACAAATAACATAAACCTTTCGGAAAAATTCTTAATATTAAAACTATCAGTTATCAAATAATACTTATTATTTTAAAAATAACTTTACATTGACAAACGTTATCAAGTAAATAATTTTAAGAAAAAATATAAAGTACGTTATGAAATTCTCGTTCGGCTATTCCAAATGTGGAAGTTTCTAGCATACCAAAATAATATATATAATATACAATGTTTGCTTCCATGCGAATATGAGATGGTTTACTTTTTTAATCATAAGTGTTTACAAAATTATCGTCGATCATCTAAATAGATCTGAATCGTACAACTACTTTCTTTAACGTTCAACTTGCCGACAGATTGTCTGCTCGCTCTAAAGGATTCCTGATCATTATAATTCCGAAACGTTTCCATAAAAATCATTCGTGATCGTTATCTTGTGAACAGGTCGGATTCTTTTTTTTACAAGTGCATCATTTATTATCTTTAAAGGGACAAAAACGGTGGGGGCCCAAAGCGCCGCACGATCCCTTCTAGGAAGCGTCTTTGGATTTGTTTGACACTCATCTGTGAGATATAGACCGGCCATTGGACAGAGCCATGCAGTTCGACGAATGTGGACGTCCACTTTAGTTTGCGTTTTGCGAGAACAATGAAGTGTGAATTTGAGATTTTACAGGTTTACGTTGTGATGGCGCCTTTCGATCGCCTCAACGATAACGCTAATGCGTACATTGATTTTCTTACAACTGCTCTTACTTTTTGTATTTACTCTTTGAACAATTTACAAAAAAAAATACTATATTTTTTTAATCTATTTCTTAACATTGAAAGAGAACTGCTTATACATAAATTTGTCGTTGTTGTTACACCATATGTATTTATTACATTTTGTTTATCTTTCCACGAAATAAATTCTTACAGTTTTTAATCAAAATTAATAGTTTTTTTTTATTATATTTTAAACAAACATTGTAATTGTATTTAAATTGCCTTCGTAGTTTTTATTTATTTATTAAAGAATATATATTAATTAAAGAATACTTTATTGTATTAACCTTAAAGTTAAAAGTTCACAAAGGTGGACTTAATGCCAAAGGTATTCTCTAGCACTCAACCCAAGGTGTGGTGAGATAGGTGGTATGTGTATGATAGGTGTAGCAATAAACTAATTAATAAAAAGTAAAAAGTAAACTAAAAATAACAAATACAAGCAAACAATAATACATATATATATATATATATAGATATTAAATATTAAATACATTATATGTGTATAAATACACAATATGTATAAATATATATATATATGCTCATACTACACATAATGTAGAAATAATATTATTCTACATATAATATACAAATATAATATGTAGTATTAAAATATTTCCCTAAAGTAATTCTAATTCCTTAAGGAACTTTATATAAATCCCCATTTGACAATTTCTCGTTTCTTACTTCCGTTACTACCTACCTAGATTTAGTTATGACATAATACATTTTATTGAATAACCTTTTTTTCCGTAACGGTATCATTTTCGTTGAGATAAAACCCATCATATCATATCTGGTTTTTAAAGAATTTTTCTTTATCTACAAGATCTTTTTCCGCAAAACAGCTAACCAGTTCTTCATTCTTTATTGAAATTTTGTCTTTTTACAAAGGACGTATTGTTGACGTATAATGATGTCTAAGATTCCGTGAATAACTGTTCCGCTTATCTGGGATTATGTTTACAGGGTACAGAAATGATTGAAAGGGTTGTTATGAACGCTATAGTTTTTTCGCCTACGAGGTATTACGTCCGAGACCGATATGCTTCTGGATAACAATGCAGTTTGAGGTTCAAAAGATGCGCCATAACGGCTGTCTCGGTGTTACCAGTTAAGTTTTTTAAGAATTTGTTAAAAAATTTAAGTTGTTGAGATACCTTAGATAGATAGATTGAGATATTTTAATATATGTGTGCCACTTGCAATCAAATGTAAAAACTTAATTTTAGGAGTAGAGCCATGGATTGGCTCGACTGGGACCAAGCCCTCATAGATTACTAGCGACAAATTGCAGCAAAACAGTGCTATATTTCGTTTAGTGAGTGTAGGTATCCGAAGACGCAGGTACTGGTAACTAGACAGTTTATCTCAGTCCTCAAGGGTGATCAGGTGTGCATTTTGAATCTTGGCTGAAGATGAATGTAGAGGCCATGGGTCGCAGCAGTTATTCCTTACCATCTGATGAATTGTGTGCTCGTTTCTATAATTATTTATATCAACCTAGTAAGAACCTAACTATAGTAGATAATTATAGAAGGTGAGTTTGGACTAATAGTTAATATGACTAAAAAAGTTAAATTGCGAAATAGGTGATATATCCAAACGGGCAACACTGAGCTTTGCGCAATTTCCTACTGAGATTCAAAGTAAATATCCTCTTTTGAATTAGAACACAATAGCAGGGCCAAGAGTCAGGTAGAGCGCCTCGCACCGCGGGGGTTCGTTGTGGAAGTTTTATATTTCCGTTTCTTTGTCGCATCTCTAGGACCAATTAATAATTTCTCTGGATGACCGGAGCCATTGTCACGTCACCTTCATACATCTTCTACTATATAGTCTGGGAAGATTGACTCCCATCAATTGTACTCATTCATTATTATAAAGTATTCTTTCATACCCTGACGCTGTTCTCTTGGTGTTTGCAGTTTGTTTGGATTTGTTCATTTGGAATATCTTACATATTGTGTGATGCGCTTTAAATTCGATAATGTTTTATTTTTATGTAGAGTAAAAGTTTCTTAACGATTTTAAGGGACTTAAAATTTTGTTGTTTGTGTCACGTGACAAATGTAATAAAAATACAAATCTTTGTTTAATGTAAATTCCTTTTAATGGTTTTTTTTCAACGTTTGCTTGTCGGAGCTGTTATGCCGTCTCGATATTTCCTGTTTGCTAAATTATATTCAAATATATACATTTTTTGTCGACAAGTTTACGAACGGGCGAAGCGGTGACTGTGCAAGAATATTCGTACGAAATACTAGTTTTTCGTGTATTATGAAAATTGAATAATATTTGCAGAAAAACCAGAATTTATTTAAATAATGTATACATTCTTTTTACCTCTGCCATCGTGTGCAGCCAGATAGAATCTTATCCTATGGAGTATATCATCTAATAAGGAATAGGATGAGTAGGACCCTAATATATTGGATTCGTAACATTTCTTCAAGTTCTCAAAGGACCTGCAAAATGTAGCAAATATAATACGCTTAAACCTTTTGTTATATTTGGGGATTAGCAACAAAAAGGAACTGTGTGTATTATAATGGGTGAAATATGGCAATGTAGTTATTAAAAATGAAATAAAGAAGATACCACAAGGGAAAATATTAATAATTTTTGGTATATTCATTTGTGGTGAATCAATAATATGAATATTGTCGTAAAATGTCTGAGTGTATGATTGAGCGTTTTAATAACATCCTGACTGTGTTAAATGGGTGATGATTGGCACGATATGATATTGTTTACGATACTACTACGGGGAAATGAGTACACACGTTTACGAAAAATTAATATACACATTTACGAAAAATGAGTATACACTTTTACTGAGGTTCCTGCGGTATATACAACATTCATCGTCGATCCCTTAAGGAATGAGAATGCAGTTACGATGTCGCATCTGAGAAGTAACATGGATTCTCCGTCTTCAATAATATATGTTATAAAATCTCTTGTTTCCCGCACCAGACGAAAGATAGCAGCGCCGACCTATATCACACTTTGTGAAATGGTAGTCCTTCCTCGCTCGAGCTATAGCTAGTTAATATCTGCATGGTACACTCATGTAATAGGTCCAGATATTGGCCGGAGTAGTGACTCGAATAAATCATCGCCTCCTCCTCCCCATGGATTACCACGACGCATGATCTTAAATTGTCTTCAATGGCCATAGACTTTTGACTGAAAAGGGATCTCACCTACATATCTTGTGGGGCTGTTGGCTGCCGCTATGTTCCATTTTCATTGCCATAACAAATGGCTGACATTTTGTCTAGTTACACCAGTACATTGCTACGGACTGGTGTCTCCTAATTTATTTTAAAAGAGGTTGCAGTTATATGCTACATCTTTATATGAAATCTGGCAGAATATTTTTCGTTATGATGCTATACAAATAAATTAACCTCGCAATAATAAATTTAACGATATTTAATTTAAAAGTATAAATAGAACTGTAATTATATTCTGAAATACTCGTATATCTAATAGTTTTCGTAATTTAAAACAATTAAGACAACAGTAATGGTTTGGTTTATTATTTTTAGTTCTTTGCTACCTTAGACATTTATGATATTAGACATTAGACGAAAGTGACTATATATTTTTTTTAAATAAGCACATTCGTTTATAGTTAAACTTAAATACATTGCTCCAGGTAAATTTAAGGTAGCAATAAATAAGACCGACTAATATTTCGAGAAACATATTTGACAATGTAAACCAGGTCCAAACCAAGTAAGTATATAATAATAGACCGTCCATTCGTTGAATATTTTACAACTTCTTGTTTTTGTTTCTAACTTTAAGTTCTTTAAGGCAGTAAGGCAACGATCTTTAAAGCTAAATGACCGATTGATGATGATTGCTTCACGTTTATTGTTGAACGTGAGCACATTGACTTAGTTGTGTACAACAAGATAAACAGCCAAGAGTAAACATTCTTACTGATTTAATCGTGCAACTGAACTGATACTCAGACTATCCCTTATGTCCCTTGTGTCAAAAAAAAAAACATTTATTGTGATTTATTAAGTTTAGATTAGTGATCATTTAATTACAAAAATCGTTCTTATCTACTACTACTAATATTAAAAAGCTAAAGAGATTGTGTGAAAAATTCTAATTGTCAAAAAATATCCTGTAGTCTACGCGAACGAAGTCACGGGCACAGGTAGTTTTAAATCAAGCTACATCGTGAACAAATTTAATTCTTAGGCTGCAAAGTATCGAATATAAATGGTGACAAAATACACAAATACATAATAACATTACAAAATTTATATTAGTTTCCGTCTAATTGCATTGAATTGAAATTTCACTCAGATCAATATATTTGGTTATAAGCAAGTTGTTTAATGTATTTAGAAAGGTAACATTGGTTATCGTTATTAACAGGTAAAGCTACGTTTTATGCTACCGAAATAATCATAATTGGAAAAAAAAAAAACAAGTACTTCGCTAGGGTCGCACTAGTAGGATGGTTTGAATTGAGCGTATGTTATTAGCAATTATATGTGTTATTCACCTAGATATAGCAACTTGTGCAACAAGCCGCGACGTTCTTCACGGAAAGCTACCGCACGGCTCCAATCCGCTTGATAAGTGTCACCAAGCCCGCCAACGGGCCAACCGCACTCTACTTGTACTTTTAATTGCCTCTGCGATGCCGGTACTATATACGGAATAAAGCACCATACTTTATGCGGCGATAAATTAATTGATTTTATAGTCAGCAAAGGATCCGATGGCGTTTATTTGTGTTTTGCGATTTTAAATGGAGTTATAAGGTTTTTTTTCTGATATAAGGAGTGCCAAGCGAGTGCACAGTTTCACAGTCTCACCTCTGAAGCATATTAGCTAAACTTCACCAATAAGGACTCCATAGAGCTAAACTACGTTTATACGCTTGTATTCTGTAAAAGCGTAGTCCTTCCCCATCGAGCCAATTACATGTTATAGCTAATTTGTAGCTCCGACGTGGAGTATGTAATTAAATTACAAATTTTTTGTCGTCCTTTGAAATCATTGATATTATTACTATTCGATGATAACTATCGTCACGTAAATTTTTTGTTATATATTTTCCTATACATAATATTTCATAGTGTTGAAAGAAGAACCTCATGTTTTACGTCTAATTTTTGTATAAATAGCTGTTAAAATGGTTTATTATATAGTTATATATTTCTTGGTTGTACTATTTACCTAAATTATATATTATAATTTATATATAATATATGATTTATATATTATAATTATATATTTAACTATTTAACAAAAATTCAACTGATCTAAAGTTACTTTCATAGCACTAATCTAACTAATTACTTAATAGATATTGTTTCATTGGACATAAAGATCAATAAACATAACGAATATATAAAGACTATGTATACTGGAAGTGACATGCTCACCGCATTACGCACTGAACAAATGCGACAGTTAGTGCGTTTTTCCAGTCGGCGCGTTTAGGTACGCCCGTATCCGGGTCAGGCGCGTCACGTAACGGGCTGATAACGGGAGGCTTAGGGGCCGGGTCGCGCAGCGGGATGAGCTACGCGGAAGTGGGATTGCAGACGATTAAAGTCTAAGTCCCCCCGTCGCACCCGATTTGCGGTTAGTTACGCGCTAATACAGGCGTACGCGCAGATAGAAAATAAATTAAGATTGATTTGTTGGTAATTTATACTGCTCAGGTATATTTTTGTTTTATGAAATTAATTTTGAAATGGTATTGTATCCTATTAGCTTCTTTTCGTCATATTCTTTATTTCGGAGGATCGTGTCAGCTACAATTCTATTATTTACATATATGATATTGGGGTTGAATTATCCTCGTGGCAAGTGATCTCTGTGCTCCATGTCACCCTTCATTCTCGGTAAGGAATCATAATGCAGACGCGCTGTCAATTGTTATGGTCAAGGTTGAAAAGACTTCACTATAGGTTCATTAGTTTCTTTCAATCTGACGAAACACAGCAGTGCTACACAAGTTAAGCGCACGGGGATTTACTGTGGGTATCCTATGCTTCAATTCTGGAAAAAAATAATAAAGGGATAGGCTTTCATGTACTTATCCCAACCAGAGTAAATAGATTGAATACCAATTTATGTTTTATCCAAAGCTTTCTTAAATCTTTAGAAACTGTATAGGTTTTGCTCATACTTATCTCACTCTACGTTAGTATTTTGGTGAGTGCTGAAGATCCTGCTAATAATGTATCAGAAGCCAGAGTAATGAGATTTGATTTGGTCCATTCGAATGGGGCTGTCCGTCATTAGTTGAACAGTCGATCAGAGGTTGCCAGAATCACTATGCTTACCGTGCAATATATGTTTACTATTTTAAGAAAAATATGACTCTTACACTTATATTCAAGCTATGTTTAATAGGTCCGAAAGAGACAAGGTTCCAATTCTAGAAGAATGTAATATTTGAGCAGAAACAAAACAAGTTATTGTTATAAAGTTTGGTTATAAATGTTCCATGACACTGAAACTGCATGATGTGACTCTCCTTCCGAACTTATCGCATCCGTGTTACTCGGAAAGATAAGTGTGTTCGTATGTGTGTACGCTCATGACATGCAAACTATTACTTATTGTTTTAGTTATTATTTTAATGTATAATATTTCGAATGTAATGTGAGTTTTCGTCTCAGTTTAACTATCAAATTATCCTTAACTTTAAAAAGTATTTTTTTTTGCTATAGTTATTTACGCGATCTTTAAGCAGTAGTAGGTAGTAAGTAGGCAATAGTTAAGAATTAATGACTTAGTATACTAGTAAAGTGATACGAAATGCGCTTAATATTTTATTGAAGCACATATAATTGTTTTTTTTTTAATTTATAACATCTATAGTAATAATTAGTATTTTAACATCTCAATTATTTTATAAGTATATTATTACATTTTAATTCAAACAGAACAGATTATATACGCATATTTCTGTCAACGAAGTTTTACTTTTTAAATTATGAATTCGACACTAATATCTGGTTTTTATGTAAACCTCTGATGACCTCGTAATGATGGCCAGTTATTTAATGAGACGGTTCACGGTTGGTCGACGAGAGGTGCAACAGGCGCAACACTAGCCGAAGAAAGCAAGTTCAGTGCCATGGTCGACGGTGCGACAACCTTGCCCGTTTGCCTTCGTTTCGTAGCGTCAATAAAACTTACCTAGATAATGCCAAAATAAGTATTTTTGTGGTGGGTGATAATTTGAAGAATTCTTTAGTAAATTTATATAAAAATTGTGTTCTCTTTGTATGGTCATAGTTCAATTACTATATTTTTTTTAACAATGCTATCTATGACTTGATAATAATAACATATCTGTTAATCAATCCAACTTATTAAACTTATTAACTTAATAAAGTTTGTGTTACTAGTATGAACGGATCACGATTACACTGAACAGCTATTGTTTTAAATCTTTGTTCCGACCCCAGGATTTCGTTTTTATTTTAAATAAATGTGTTACTTTTATGTCCTTGTATTAGTTTTGTTATTTGTACAAAATTATTTAAAACTTTGTCTAGCAGCACACCTGAAACTATAATTTGTTGAGCTCATATTAATGTACTTTGCGAATATGTATAGTATATTATTCAGTTTACCATGTACATGAGACATTTGAGAGAATTATAGGTAAAATAAAAATACCGGGTCAGGCAACAATTTCAACATCAGTTCCATTAAGTAAGAATTTTTGAGCATAAATTGTTTTATTGTATGAAATAAAATTATAATAAAAACACATGGAAACTATTGTATTTTTGGGATTTATATTTGTATTTTCTAATTTATATATTTTTAAATTGCTATCTATATTATTTATTATAATTATATATTATATTTCTTTAAAAAAATATATTGTTTTAAATTTTATACTATTTGTTTATTCCCGAAACAACAACTCTATAGATCTGGAAAAAAAATTACCAATTCATTACGATGTTGCATGGGAAATAATTTAAAAAATCCAGTTTTTAACGCAACATGAATCACATGCCTGTACGGACAGGTCATTTTGTCCACTGAGGTTGTGATGAGAATTAGAATCACGAGACTTTTAGATTCTAGACGCAACGTTTGTTACATTTGTACGTGGTTTGAATGTGTTAATTTGTTTTAGTACACTATTTTTGATATTAGAAGAATATAATTCCAAAGAAAATTAGTAGAAAAAATCGAAACAGATTAGTAGTAGTTTTATTAATCTCCAAATTTTTTATTTTCTGACTTGTTTACTTGATAAAGTTTAAAAGTTTTGAATTAACTGTACTAGACAGAAGAACCCAAAATAAATTTCTACTTTATTATTCATTGGTTGAATATTTAGATATAAACGGTTGTATGTCTACGAAACACGGGTAGACGACGGGCATCTGAAATCAACATTGAAAATTGAGTTCATGCCAGACGAATTCCATAACGTTTCGTGGACACCTACGTGTTGCGTAAGGCTGAATCACAAAACAGAAATGCAGTGAGCAATCCGGAGCCAGCCATCACATGTGAATCAGCGCGGCCGGAAGCTTCGCCATGTTGGCGCGCCAACGCCGCCGCCGCCATGTTTACCCGCGCTCCGGAAGTTGCGCGCGCGCCGACCGTCTTTAGACATCATTTCCACGAGTCGAGCGGAATACGAGTCGGAAATATTCAGCGGGCTATTTTGGGTACCGACGTTTTTCCGTTTAACACAGACATCGGCTGAGTTAATCATATATCTGACGACTTTGACCGCTTTATTTATAGAGTAAAATTGCTACGGAGCGTATTTAGAAACTCATCTGAGTTCGTTACTACTCGAGTAGGACACACGGCTGTGTACATTTAACCTTATCTTTTAGACATGCACATGGTTGTAAAACTTTTTGCACGTTTTTGTCTCAAAATCGTAGGCAGTAATTTTAATGTAATAACTTCCGTATACGGGAACATAGAGGTGAAACGATTGTCCATAATGGCGTCTGCTTACAAAATGAACTCAGATGTTCGCCGCCAAGTTATTTACATAAGATAAATTGCGCAAATTACTCGAACAATATTCGTGATCGTACCAACGCTCAGTTAAATATAGCCACACCGGATTATCCGCATCCTACCACGTACATGGCGTATAAAGTATGTGAACTTATTTTTATAATCTATTAAGACGAATAGATAGTTTTTTATTAACAGACTGCATCCTGAATATAGATAAGATAATGAACTTCCGAAACCAAATGTTAACAAGTAATTGTAATACGCGTTTTGATTTTTAATTTTCTTTTCATGTGAGTACATTGAAGAATGAATACATTCATATTTAAAAGATCAATACAATATGAAGAATGCAACCTCTAATATTTTTTTAATAATTAGAACTATTAATGTTATATTTAATAATAGACAATTTTTATCCAATTAATAATGTCACTTTTATGAATCTTATTTTGATAGTTATGAGTCATATTGTTTTTAAGGTAGTCATTAACACGCACGTAGGATCGGTGCGCGAGCGTTCGAAGGTTGCGAAGGAATGCGGTTGGGCAAGCGAGAGGTGCTGGGGAAGTAACGAGAAGGGAGGGCGGGGGCTCAGAGACGGGAGGTTGCGAGGGACAAAGGCTCTGGAACTGGTTCTGCTTCCTGTACGTGTCGGATGTCCTGCGGCTTCCTGCCCCACTCCCCTCTACCGTAGTCACGCAACGGGTTATGCATCGAGAGGTTTAGGGTTGTAACAAGAGCTTTTTTTATAATTGTATTTTTTAGGAAATAGAAAAGTGTTTTTACCAGGAACCCTGATAAAGTTCTTAGCTGTTATGATGCTACAGGTGAGATGAATGTATGATATATTTAAAAGCCAACCTGGGTCGACTATTTTGAGATTACTGAAATCACGGTATATTTTTCCCTTTGTTATTTATAGATTGGAAAACTGTTAGATGGATTTTCGGTGGTGGCATAACAGTAACTTTAAATTTAAGTCATATTTGAAAACGTCGAGGCTGAGATACATTGGTATAATATGATGAGGCTTCCCAGTCGATTCCAACCATGGCGATGTCATATGTTCCGTAAGTATTCGGCCTAGATCTATGTAAAATATGTGCACTATGATCAGAACAAGATAATAAAGAGAATATAGGATGCTGTGTCAAGAACACAACAGCGGTACACTGACGCTAGTTTCTAACTGAAACATGAATGGGTCGGCTAGATCAAGGAGGCATCTCAAAGAATGCGTGCAAATAGCAGCACAACGCTGCTGTCTTTCATATGGTGAGTGTAGGGTTCCAGGCTCCTAATGACATTCCATTTCAGGCCTCAGGGGTGTCAACGTTCATGGATCATGAATCTTTGGCTGGGACGAATGTACGAGACAGATGTGAAAAACAACAATTTGTTTTGTAAACAAAACATCACTGCAGAGGTCATACCCAGGACCCATGACGCGATGCGGCCGTAGCATATATAAAAAGCTTCGTTAAATAAGCAAAGATACGGTAAAAAGTTAAAAAAATAACCTATATATAATATGTGTGAATTATACAAATCACGGTGTGAAGTCGCGCAGTTAGCCCTGGGGCGGACACGCTACATTGAGGACACGCTGTCGCCTTGTTTTTGTTTCCCTGCGGTCACTGTAATATGAAACGAGTGGTCTCTTCAGGAGAGCAGTGCGTAGGTATTCGATCTCTTATTCAAGCTCATGTCGATATACATGAGTTAATTGTAGTAAGGTCCGGTTAGCTCCATTTTTAACTTTAGCGAGCTTTTCGGGACCTTATCTTTGAGTGAGGATTAAACTTGCGTTAAGACAAATTATCGTCTTTATTTATATGTAAATTTAAGTAAAGTTTAGTTATTCAGTAACGATTCAGTACTTGATCATTTGATGGAATGTTTGCGGGGAAATACTCCCCGTATTATGTATTTAGTATGCAGTTTGATCGAATTTTCGGTGTTATATTTTGATAAAATTAATTATGATTCTAGTTACTTAGCCGTAGTATCTTTATATCCGGACACGTCATTAATCGTCATTTTGCGTTTCAATCTGCGAGCTTGATTTGTTTTTTGTGCAGCCATTATTGAAATTGTTAACTGCAGTTTTAAATACCATATGCTTTAACGTCTTGGACAAACTGGCATGTTCGAGAAATTATTGTAAGGTTGTAGAACAGTCATGTTTTGCATTTTGCATTAAAATTTATTATATTTGAAAAATCTTTAACAATGTCTTAATCTTTTTGTTTAGATATATCAATTAATGTGAACGGAATAATTTGTAAGGAATTTGTCAATAAATCGCAACATCCGTCTCGGATTCTAGTTACGAAAGTTTCATAACGAATGTTTATTTATTGTTATTGTAATTTCAGATCAATTCCGATTCACGTGCAATGCATTTTTTGAATGGTAATCTTAGCGTGTTCAATCTAATTAATGTTTTTATTATCTTACAATTTTTTAATTTATTCTGTCGCTAATCTCGTAGAAGAGTTTTAAACATATTTTACGAAATTTTATAATGGTGATGTTATTCTACTGGTCCATTTCAAATCCAAGAGCTGTTACCACATTTCAACAGATAATATTATAGTCCCGTAAGTATTCTAGCAAACACACAGAAACTTGTCGGTCGTTTCAACGTAATGAACGCATTAAAAAATAAATATATATATATATATATATATTTATTTCTATATAAATATATTTGTGTGTTTGCGCGCGTATTTGTGGCTATAGCCACTATCTATAGCAGGGGTGAGCGACCTTTTTTAGCAACGCGCCCTTGGGCCGCGGGTTGCTTACTGTTGATCTATAGCATTAATGTATAGAATTGTCCGTCGAAAATCTGACAGAATACTATGAGTTGAAATTTGTGCTCGTTCGTCACCTTTATTTATACAAAAATTTATAGGATGTATAACAAACTAAGGGTAAAATGGTAATTAAATATAAATGATTATGCGTGTATGCTTGGAAAAAAATTTCCATGTTTAACGACTTTTTTAAACGTAGTGACTCACGTTTAGTTCCTACTTCGAAATACTCCAAAAGTTTTTGTTATATTTTACATACCCATTTATGTGGTTGTATCAAAAGATACACTCAGGGTATGTAAATTGGTGGAATGAATGAAAAAACTCATATAATATACAAATAATGATGAGGCGGAAGTCTAAAGATTTTGTGAGCGGCCATTTTTTTGTTTCGATTTAAAATTGTAAATTTGGCATTAATTAAGACGTCGACGGTTGGATGCATCCGTTTTCTTCGGCTCTTTGCGACGCCCGAATCCATCGCACGCGCATTGCGGTTGCCAGCTTGATAAATAATATTGGGGATTTTGGTCTTTTGAAAGTGTTTCGTAGATGGGTTCAGCTATAAAAATGGTATATAAGAAATATATTACTCTGGTATATATAATATATAATTTTACCCATTTATTTTATGTACGTTCATATTTACGAGATAAATTAAAATATAAATGAGATCTAAAACACCATATCGGGAAACATGAGAGCCATGTCGATATACAAACAATTATTAATAGGTTATTGAATTTTACTGACTCTAAACTCATTATACAAACCCATATAATTTTTTTTAACATCATCTTTACTTGCCTAAAATAAATAGTAAATTTGCCAATAATAAAAATCTATTCTAAATCAAAAACGATTACTCTGATTTAAAAATAATATTGGACATAGTTTATATCCATTTATATGGCAACACTAGTCTGCACAAAGACAATGCGCCGTCATTTCCGCATCGTCACTTGTTTTCCACACACAAGGCTATTGCCAAGGTCTCGGCTTTCTACACGACCGGGTTCAGAAGACGCCGCTCCAAGACGTTCAACCTAATCTTTTTTTTCTTATACACAATGTTTCAAATAGTTAACTTCGACATTTGTATAAATCGCTTTTATTTTTACGCGGATTGGATAAGGTCCTCTTTGTGTACTTTACCTTTTATGATATATATACCTTTTGTTACTATTAAACCTTTTGAAACGGATATAAGGGTGACAAAAGAGCATCCTGCACTCTGTGGCAGTGATTTCTGTGTTTTTGGCATCTACATCCATCCTCAATAACAGCGACAGATACTGACGATATGTAATACCTAAGGATAAAGAAGAACTGTTTCGAATTCAGTAATACCTTTGTTCCTCTTGTTTCTTTCACTCACCATGCGAAACATAGGAGCCTTCTTCTGCGGTTTACAACTTGTATTTAATGAAAGTGTGGTATTTTCGCCGACTTTACATTAGATCTTTCCGTACATAGCTGATTCTTCCACGTAAAATATTAGCTAATAATGTTTACCATTCAAAAGAAGACTTCTGGTTTTCACATTCTTGTTTTACAAAACTAAGCAAATTTGGATTATACACGGTTATTGTACGAAGAGAATTATTACGCTGCAAATAAATTTACTATCGTAATAGCGTGCTCTCCGTGATTTATATGTTTTGGGAAGATTTGTTCAACGCCTACGGACGTTTGAAATAACATTCTGCATGTTATTTGGTTAATGGAAATAATAATTATATAACAATGTTATGCTGAAATCGTTTTTTAAATCTATATATAATGTTAAGCTGGCTTGAACATTCCATTCCATCCTCAACAAGAATTACAGATGCAACCTCCCAGGACTGAAATGGAATGCCTAATTTCCATTAGTGGTTTCACTGGTTCCTTACGCCACCATATGAAACAGAAGTTAATGCTGTAATTTCAGATTTACAGTATTTTTTAAAAGTGTGCTCCTCCCCTGCAGCTCAAATCTAACTGCCTCGTGGCACTAGCTGACTGTTGCGTTGTGTCTTTAGTTCGATTCTCAGGTGAGGAATAATATTTGGTGGCCATATGTAGTGTACCTGGCTGAACCTTCAGTTGCAGTAACAGGGTTTCAGTTCCATCTTATTGCTCCTGCTTGTTGTATTGCGAGAAAGCTCACCGCAATATAGTGTATCACTGGTCAAAAACGACTATCATTACGTTGATAATGAATGATGCGAAAAACTTTTTCCATTTGTAAAAAATTTTATATTTAAAACACGAGCAATTTGGTAATATCAGCGTCGTCGTTGTTACTAGAAGGTTCTTACCTATCTTAAAAAAATAATATCCATGACTCAAAATTCCGTTTGGGACGCGTTCCCGCAAGGAAATAAATAAAATATATGTATAGTGTATTTATTTTATATCTGTGCCAAAGTTGTGTTATTATTAAGATTGCTAAATATTTATTGAGATTATTTAAAATTAAAGACAAATAATTATTTTTTTGTTTATACGGATTTAAAAATATTCAAGATGCATTAAGTAGAGACCGGGGAAGGACCACGACCTCACAAAAATTAGTTCGAAATAGCAGCATCATAGTATAAGGACCCGGACGTGGAAATACTAGTAGTGAGACATTTCATTGGAGGCCTTAGGAGTGGCCACGTATTACCTTAATACTATCTTAAGTGCTTATTGAGCATCGGTATGTTTAAGGGTGGCAATCATCGCTTTCCACCCCCAGGTAAACTGTGTGCTCTTTTATCACCTATAGTGTCATAAAAATTTAATAAACTAAAGACACTGTAGTAACGCGTTGATGTGTTTTTCATTAGTAAAGGTTTTATTACTACGTATTAATGCTGCCCGAATGAAAATAAAAATAATACAATTTAATTGTCTTTTTGTTTTCAACTGTTGATACGTATTGTAATTAATACGTGTTCCTCGGCCTGTACATCCGCATTGCGTCACAGACGGGAGAAAAACTGGTAGGTGAAGAAAAATTAATAGTACTGAAGCCGGATGTTAAGATTCACACAATTAAACAATCCGCCGCAACATTTTTATTACAGCATCCAGTTTGACCACTCGTCGCTTCCTTGAGATGCAGGATGTTAACTGGATTTTATTGTTACACTGTGCAGTTAGTTTATTGCGGATGTAAGTTACGAATGTTGGGTTTTATATTTTTTATAATATAACATATAACAATATAAAATGCAACATTTATAGCTATTAAAATTAAAATTCTTATCTCAATTTTCCTAGCTATCCTTCAAGAACTCTGGAGAAGCCTATGTCCAACCGTGGACTATAATTATGTTTTTTCGTACCGATAGCCGCTGTTAGCCCGAGGGCTTTTACGGTTTCACCGGGTTGAGAGGTGACCGAACGCTTATGACACTCAGTCGAGACGTCTATAGATGGGCAACCAGCACAAGGGCTCCAAAGACGGAGCCTCGGCTTTGACCGTTACCCTGTTTCGCGAGAGCGTCTGACTCGAGGGTGCCCGAGAGGGCCAAACCTCGTTCCGGTCAGTTGCTTCTGACAGAGCATTATCCAAATTAATATAATTAATATCGCTATTATTATTAGCTATCTATACCACCACTTGGGAATGCGTGGGCGATGGAGAAGAAGTGGCGCAAGAAACTCCAGCGACACTTCTATCTGTATGGACTGGAGGGAACCGGCCACTGAAATGGTGGTATCGCGAATAACCTTGTTTGCGACGGTTGACGTGCGAGTTTTTAAATAAGTGCTTTAAGTATGTTTCATGTTTCCATGGCTTTCTAATTTAGTCATGTCCGTGGCCATATTTTATGAGCATTTGGAAAGGTAAATTGTTCCATATCTTATTGGAGTTGAACCCGGACAAGCGACTCAGGTACATCAACCAGTGCACTACGTGGACTTAAATACTAAATAAAAATAATAGTATGACCAATGAACACAGTTCATTAGATGTTGGTTATTGTTCTTCATGTGCACCTGATCCTCGATAAAGATTCAAAATCCATACGTTGTCACGTCACATGCTTTGATATGGTATGCTAACATCAAACCTAGGCTTGATCGGAGAAGGAACTATTCATGTTAGAATCACTTTTTAGTTGCAGCGTGACTCTACTACATAGATGTATTCATATATAGCTTTATGCTAGAGAGTAGTTCCATTAAATCCTTACACTAGTCAGTTTCAATTTTAACTTGTTGAATGAATTATTTTATAAGATTTTATTTACAGAACTTAATAGCAATATTTATAATTTTAAATACCAGCACTTCAAGTTTCGGTCCGAAGCTAATTATGTCAGGTATTGAAACGTGATATCGGGTTTTCCGGTTTAGTTCGCATCAATATACAAGTATAATAAGGGAGACTGAATTGACATCATCTTGTCTAATAGACTCTTTATAAATATTAAAATTAGACAACGTACTTTGATTACTCCGTGGAATCTTTTCTTTTAATTATTAATTAGCCGTGAGGAATTGAAGAAGAGAGAGTGGAAGAGAGAGGAATTTCCCAAGAAAAGAAGAGAAACTTTTCTTGTCATTTCTTCTCTGTTTGGAGCTTTTGAGGAACTGCATTAGCAAATTATAGTCGAGTATAGTCAACTAAACTTTGTCTAACAAAAGGTAAATAAATTTCCGTCGAAGAAATATAAATTTTACTAGTTAAATTCTGATTAAATTTGACCTGTTTCCAAATGAATAACACTTTCTGTTTCCCCCGTGTTCCCATATGCAGCGAGTCAAGTTAATGTATTAGTAATGAGCATCGAGTTCGTTGTCGTCAAGTTTCGCAAGAGCGAGTCTCGCGTGAAATTCCTTCAGCTCAGAAAGTGGAGTGTTGTGATGTGTGCTCGACCGTATGGAACGGAGACAGTAAGAGTTGCTAATAATTAAATCGCTGTTACGTCTAAAATTTAATGTGGTTGGAATCTATTAATAATTAATAAGTTGATCTTAAAGTTTCTCTGACGAATGGGTGGTGTAGTGGTACAGTATCTGGTCAGTTCTGTGTCCGATTCTTAAACATGGAACAATCTTTGTTCAAAACAAACTATTGTAAATCGGGTGTAGGTAATGAGAAATCATAGTTTAAATTGGTTGTTACTCTTATGAACTAAGATGGAATTCCACTCATCAGACGAAACACGGCAGTGATGAGCTACTGTTTTACGCAGACATTCTCTATATAATTATTAGTACCGAGAGAGGGCGATGGTCGTATCCACGGCCGAGCCGACATATTTATATATGAATTTCTCAGAAACAACAATCTGATCATTAAATTCGTTTCGGTTTGAATATCTTTCGACTAAGTACAGTGAATATTTCATCAAAATTGGTGTAGTATTTTAAAATATATTGACAATTAGACGTAAGGTTATGCTTACTTTCTCTGACCTTTCTCCCCTTAATATATATATATATATATATGTATATATATATATATATATATATATATATATATATATATATATATATATGTGTATATATATATATACATATATTTCTTCTATATCTTAGTGTGCGTCATTTTCAATGAAATAGATTGTTTAATTTAGTAGAAAAACTTCTTTGGGCGTGTAGGGACTCAAATTTCAAGATTTTAAATCTGATTTAAGTGCAACGTTTTTATGTGTAACGTTTCAAATTGAAAATTTGGCCTTACCCTCCAAGTGACCACGGAACTGAAAGTCGCTCGATATGTCAATGCTAAGGATTCCGATACTAGCCGAGGTAGCAAGGGGAGTGTTTTCAAAATAATGAGATGCGACAAAGGGATTCTTTATAAAAAAGGTAAACACGTAAACTTGTGTCTTCGTGGGGTTAAATTGCACTAGATTTTGTCGACCCCAATCTGAGACTTTGTTTAACAAAATTTCGACATACAAGTTTGTTCCTGGATTTTTACCGTTTTCCCGAGAAATATTTGCGCAGCGAGCATCCTCTGTGTTGTCCGCATAACGATGAATGTTATTAATTTTCAACATGTGATTGTTGCAGAAGAAACAAGGCAAAAGGAGATAATAGCACACAATCTTGGGGAACACCAGCATTTACTAGTTTGGAGTCGGAGCATGCACCGTCGACGACGACTTTGATGCTACGGTTCATGAGAAAACTAGTGACCCATATGCATAATTTCTCGGGAAGCTCATAGAAAGGAAGCTTCGAAAGAAGCGCTTTGTGGCAACCCCATCCTTCGCTACGTCCCTTGGACTCAACTGCTTGCGGCCGTCGATGTGTCAAGTATACCAGAAGGTCACCAGCTGAACGACCCCGATGGTAGCAGTATTGGCGGTCGCTAATCAGCTGGAATTCTTCTACTTCATTTACAATGGATTAAATTATTTTCGAGAACTGGGGGATAATGGAAATAGGCCTATAGTTTGGACGGATCTCTGCATAACCTTTTTTAGGGATCGGTGCAACAAAGTTGTTTTTCAGCAGTTCGAGATGATGCTTAAAAATATAAAGGAAGAGTACCGAAAGATAAAAGTAGAAAAGACACGTCCTCAGCACAATTGGAAGGATTATATTTGATAGTGGTTAGTTTATAGCAGTACGTCCGACTTTTTGGGTATACCCTCATAAAAAAGTCTAGTGGGGTCAGGTCTGGACTTCTGGAAGGCCAAGGAATATTCCCTCTGTGCGATATGACTTTTCCGGCAAACATCTCGTTGATGACATCTAATAAATCATAACAAGTATAGCGCCATCTCGTTGAAACCAGGTGGCACGGTTATAGACTTGCAGTTCTTCAGTTTCGGAAAAAAAATTAACATAAGATGCTTGTGTACCGATCGTAATTTACTGCTTACTCTTGCTGATGCTCAAAAACTGTTAACTTTATCAATTGCTTCTTGTGCTCTTTATATTTCTGGCACTGGCCATCCATAATAAATTTATCTTGAAATTAATTCAACTTGTGAAAATTTTCGCTCAATGATTTTTTTAATAATTTCGCTTAAGTTAACAAGATAGTTGCCAGAGACTTTAATTGCCATTTGGTGATGAAGCCCCATCTCGCAGCACTGTGTATTTGTGGTTTGGAGATTTTAGACGTGAACGTATTCATCTCCATGACGATGCACCTGAAGGTCGGCCGGCGACTGCGGTTACAGAAATCTAATATTGATAACTGACAAAAAATTACTTGTCAGCAAATCCGTACTGTATTCGCCAGAGGAATGAGTCAAGTGGAAAAAAAATTGCATGTGGGTCTCAAGGTTCGGAAGCTTTGCAGTCGATACCACATGATTTAACGGAATACCCGAAACGACTGCGTGTCGAATGGTGCCATAAAATGATGAAATAGTTCAATGGAGGAAAATCATTGGCTGTCTATAATATTGTGACAGGTGACGAAACCTGGGTTTTCTGCTTCGAACTGGAAAGAACAAGCCAGTCGGCAGAATAGGTCTTTCCTTGTTGACGAAAAGCAAGAGCAACGGAAAGAAAATAGTTGTTTCTTTTTTAGAATACATTACAGTGTCGCTTGAAAAACCAAGGACAGTGACTGCAGATTGCGACGTAAACACTTGCTTGCCCAGAGTGTTGTAAAAGTTCGCGAAAATCTACTTCGCAGCAATGTTGTCCTTCACAACGATAACGCATCTGCATATTCCGCTAAGATGATAACGAATGCGTATTTGAAGGCCTGAGATGTGAAACTGAGGACGCATCCGCCTTACAACCCGGACCTTACTACTTGTTTTTATATCCGAAAATTATAGATAAGCTTCGCGGTCTACAAATTACAGTCCGAAAGCGACGATGATTGCGATGATCAATCCATTGAAGAGGTCCCTACTAGAGACTGTATCCACTGCTTTACTCAATGGTTGCAATAATAGTGATGACATTAACTTTGAAATCAATATATAATAATATTATATGAAATCTGGTCTCAGTTATCAAAATCCAGAAACCTAAGTACATGCAGATTGTGTTAGTTAACCCTTATATGTATGTAATTCATATATATAGTAAGTATTTATAATTTATGTTAATAACCGTTTTCTATCCTAACTTTTTTTACGTTAATTACGTGTAACAATTTATGTAACTAATTAGAACCTAGTCTATATCTATCCTAGATTTTGCTAGATAAACTATTGATTGCAGTTAAAACAGTGCTGTTAGTAAAATGTTGTCAAGTATTGGGATTGTTTAATTACCGGTAATCAAATGTTACTGTTTCCACGCATACAATTTATTGCTTAACAAGCGATATGGATTTACAAGGGGTCGCTCTTGAACTGAGGAATATCCAGTTTGTTAATAATACGCAAATTTTTCCTCATTTCAGCGTCAGAAACATTTCATTAAACGTAACATAGAAACAAATTTAACCTTGAAATTTTACTCTCACTACGTCTAAAGAAGTTTCAGAAAAACAAAGACTAAAATCTCATACGATCACTATGTATTGAAAATTTTAACGGAAATTTGCGATAACTGCGATATGTCTAACCCATTATCTTTTGACTTTTTTTACAAGATTGACATTATCCTGTTACACATTAGTACGATTGACGTTGCGATATCAAATTGAGATAATGATATAATGATTAAAATAAATTGATCATGTGTTTTCGGATGGAGATCTGGGACCGTGAATTGTGACACGCAAAGTCAAAAAGAGAAAGGTTCAGGTTAGAAAGGTTTTGTTTCAAAATTTTACTCAATTTTTTTAAGGTGAAAAGAAAGACCTAAAGTATTCTGTGTTCAAACTTGAAAAATGTTATCGTTTTATTTTTAGTTATAATATTTAGGTTATTGTTATCCAGATTGGACATAAAATTAATATATTTTATGTATCATCATTTCAGTTAATGACTATAGTCTACTGCTGTACATAGGCTTCCCCCACAGTCTAGATTGTAAATAAGACATTGTCTTACTTAGTAAGTAATTATTTCTTGCGGCTATGTTATGTAGGCCCTTAAAGTTTAAAAAAGTTAATTAGGACAAAATGTATCCATGAACTAAGAAACTTATTTAGGACAAGACCGTTCCTTGAAGTATCTTTTAATTAATATTAAATTTAAATATATTGACTAGATTCATAAAAATATATCTAAGGCATTTTATTGAATAATTAAAATCTTAATACCATCATGTGGTCGTAAAAATTTATTTAAATTACAAATCAAAGGGAATTTTTTTTCCATTTATAAATTATTATCTCAAATTAAAACATAATACAATCTCAAATAATTTACATAATCGCGATATCCTAATTAATACATGCACCATTTTTATCCTAAGAAATATTTTACGGTGGGTAAATCCTTCATGACTACCCTTATATCGCGTGACTTATTAAGGACTTCCCAAAACCCCACAGTGTTCCTGTCGATTTCCTCAGTAAAGGCTACAGGAACTTATTAGACTACCGCAGTAGCAACGTTGCAACGTACCGAGTTAATAGCGTAAATTGCAGATAAGTAAGATTTATTCATAAAAAACAATTTAGATCATCATGATATAAACCTCTAATGATCACTGTCGCTATATTTAAATAATAGTTTCATATTTCGGATAATACTAAACTGATTTTTATAACGATATATCAGCTTTTAATTTTAAATTTTAGATCCCATATCCCCATGACCGTAAGTGATGTACAAGACTCGAACGTCGGGATATTTAAATAACGTAAAATTAAATAATTTTCTGATGGCCTTTATTACTGGTGTCGAGGCATCTTAGTCCTCTAGGGCGACTACGCATCTGCATTATGATTCATTGTCAAGGATAAATGTGTTTGTGTATGATGTTATAGGCCGCAGTATAGAATCACTTACCATCGGGTGTACTGTGTGAACGTTTATTTAGTTCAATGTAGTAAAAAAAAATATTTAACCAAAGATAAGAGTACTTTTTAAGGAATACAAACCGTATTGTGTACATGATAGTCACGTGGCGTGGTAAAGATCATCCGTTGTCGCGCGGGTTCCCCGTGTCTACCTTAATTAACATTGCATCAGTTCCTCGGAATAGGCAAAGTGACGACGACTTAGTGCCTGTGTGTTTACGCGAATGCCTACTGCGCTTTAATAAATATATCTTACGCATTTAATGTCATCCGGTTATAACCAGAAGATATCGTTGTATATAAGTGTAATTAATTTAAATCAAGTTCCAGAAATATACGGACAAACCACATTACACGGATATACAAGATGCAAGAGAAAATTGATTAATTTTCAGAAATTTTATTATCCACATTGCATACAATGTTTATACTAACGTTACAAACAGACATTAACAGTATGTTGAACTTTGTATGTTCATAACTATTTGACCTGCGACCTACTCTGTATGAGCTTAGACGTAATATATGGCGACAAGGCAAAGAGACGTTTCGTGATCACGATTTTCGAGTATTTTTTTGAAGACAATTAATTTAGCATCGCCGGTGATTTAACGTTCGCTAATGGACCATTATTCTAACGTTTAACTGGTTAAAAGCTTATTCATTGTCTTGAGTACGGAAAGTTATTTATCAACTAGGTTTGAAGAATTTAAGAAAAGAAAAGTCCTGTATATATAATATCGTATATCATGCGAACGATCGAGGTGAACTATGCTCCAATACCGAAGAGGTCGCCTCGCCGTCTAATGAGGATTGGCAGACTTGTTTGAAAATAATATATAGTTATGTTTATATATCTATATATAGTTTGTTTCTTAGATGGGAATTTTATTTTCTTTTACCGCTAAAAACATGATCTTGTATTTTAGTATGTATGTTACCATATAATTCTTCAACTTACTTAAAGATCTAAACCTCGTAGAACCAAATAGAACAAAATGGAACTTTTTGTATTATTAATATTGATTTGTTTAAATTTTTAAATTGAGCAATGGTCCTGACAGTCCTATTAATAACTAAGTTAAAATGCTCGTGTTAGGAGATGGTATTTTTATAGACGATAAAAACGAGCTAGCGTCTCTCCTGATGGCAAATGATCATTGCGACCCAGATATGTATGCAATATTATATGTGCAAATGGTTTGGTTCACGACAATAAACGAATTATGGATTCAGAACGACGTTTATTTCCGCAGTCCGCTACTAACCAATTAATGAGCAGTTCAGTTTCGCATCCAACACTCATGCACACATCAAGTGCACCGCATCACGGAGCACATTCATAGTAAATTCCTGGGGGCTAAGAAACCGGGACACCCTTCCTCGACGTGGCGTACCACAAGGCTCCGTCAAAGGTCCCATTTTATACACACTCTACACCAATGACATACCGCGCAATCGCAGCGTGGAGCTAGCCTTTTGGCTGATGACACCGGCCTCTACGTGTCTGGATTCAAACCAGATACTATTTGTAAACACCTCCAATCTGCAGCCAACACCGTACGGAAATGGTTTCGGAAATGGAGGATCGAGGTTAACCCCACCAAAAGTGCAGCCATGTATTTCTCTCGGCGCAACAAAACGCATTTCCCTACCATAGAGCTATTTGATCGTCCAATCCCCTGGGAAATGACAGTCAAATACTTTGGCGTCACATTAAATGAAAGACCATATAACGCATTTCAACCGCGTACGGAATCGAGCAGCGTATGCCCTAGGTCGTTTGCACCCGTTACTCAATAAAAATAGCAATATTTCCCTGCGTAATAAAATTACACTATTTATAAAATTAATTGTACAAAGCTTGCATCCGACCCATTATGACATACGTAAGCCCCATCTTTGCACATGCTTCTCGATGTCACATTCACCAATTTCATGTAATACAAAATCGTTTCATGCGTAAAACTACTAGTGCACCGTTGTTCTTGCGTAAGGAAAATCTACCCATAGATCTTGAGCGACCATAGCTCAGCAGGCTTGCCGCCGATATTTCGACTCCGCCGTCACACACCTAAACCTGCTGATTATAAGTGCCGCCACTTACAATCCCATCGCGAATCATAAATTCACCCGCGAGAAAGGATAATGAGGCACGCCCTCGACGACCTCGTCGACGCGTTCACCAGGGCCTAAGCCCTTCATAAAACACTACACACGTACATTGCACCCTCATACCGCCCCAGCCGACAGCGAGGGCGACGCAAATTAGGTTATTCGCGATACCGCCATGTCACAGGCCGGTTCTCTCCAGTCAGTACAAATAGAAGCGTTGCTGGAGTTTCTTGCGCCACTTCCTCTCCAGCGCCCACGCATTCCGAAGATAATTCTTAGTCAGAAGCAACTGACCGAGCCGAGGTTCGGCCCTCTCGGACACCCTCGAGTCAGACGCTCTCGCGGAACAGGGTAACGTTCCAAGCCGAGGCTCGCTCTTGGGAGCTCTTGTGCTGGTTACTCACTAATATAGGTATCGACTGAGTGCCATAAGCGCTCGGTCACCTCTCAACCCGGTGAAACTGTAACTGCCCGAAAAAAATAAATACCGAACGCTACACCATGAGACTATTGGAATTTCTGAGTAGAGTTGACATTAAAACATAAAAGGAAACGTATGTCGTGAAAGATACGTCTTAACAGTTTATCAATGGTGTTGGTTTACTTGCAAGACTTTACAACAAACTTAAATTTTTATCTAAACTTGTGTATTAAAAGTAAAAACTACGATTGTCATAAATTATACGCAAATAAGTTCGACACGTTTGTGCAATAACAGTGATAAGCGAAGCTGCACTTCCACAAACATCGATATATCGATCATCCACCTCTGTCAGCGCCACTATGATAAATATTATAGTCGTCCGCGGCGGTCTTATCTGTGCCGGAAACTGTAGCGAATATTGAACGTTGACGTCACTTACGACAATACGAGATACTTTGTAAAGACAAGGAAATCATTTCTTTATTTTATTTTATATTATTATCAGAATGTACTCTTTGTTTCGTATAAGTTGATAAGGCTTATTTTTTTACAATAGCGTTGAGTTTTATCATTATAAAACAAGTTACAAGTTATGTTATCGAACGTGATCTTCACAGATTTAATAATTTTTAATTCGTCGTGTTCATGATTTAGAGAAAATAATATTTAAACCAGTTATATACGTGCTCCTAGTATTACGGAAATACTGGGATACAGGTAATAGTCGGATTTTATCGCGTCATTTAAACTTTTTAATTCGCTATGTCAATTGTGTGCTCGTGAGACATTCTTAGTTTCATAAAAAAATCCTCGCTAAAGAACACCGACTATCCGACGGCCAAGGACGGTAGGAAAGCTATTGAAGAGTTTTAAATTGGGATTGTAATAGAGAGGATAGCTGGATGCTACCATTGACTTGGGATCCTGTATCCGTAAGCAAATTGAAGACGCTGTAAGCTTACTGAGTTAACTACGACACCGGAACTTTCAAACTGTCCACTCCGTATAATTATTAATTTTATTTAATGTGTAATAACGGTCCACGGTCACTCTCTTGTACTGGTTACCCATTAATAAAAGTCTCGGCTGAGTGCTCTAAGCGCTCGGCTAACTTTCAACCCGGTGAAGTTGTAAAACTTCTCGTACTTACAGTGGACATCACTTCAATTTATAAACAACTTCATGTTGAAGGTTCAGAGAGAGATGAAAAATTTATGAGTCGATATGGATTTATTATTTTCGCCAGTACAATTATAAGTACATATTGTACTTTCGATACCAGTCTTTTTATCGTTAATATCGATGAATTTGACAATGATAAGAACAAAATAAATTTACATAGGTCACTCGATTGTGCTAGTCTTCGTCAAGTGTCGACGGCGTGGCCTGGTGGCTAGTATCTGATATATGCAAAATATAAAAAATATGCATTACAAATTAAGGGTTTTCGGGGCTGGGTTTGTCCCATATTACTAACATTACATCGGAACCTTTCTCCGATGTTATAGCACATATTTTATATTGGTTAAGGGAATGGGATGCCGGTGAGTGTGAAATTAAATGCACAGTTAATGTCAACTTTCGAAATGCTAGAAATCGACCGTGTCGTTATTATTAGCTAACCAATTGTAAAATTAAGTGCTGATGCATTTCGAGTTTCATCCACATGATCAAATGCAGTTCAGAATTAGCATGTGAATGATAAATCACACTACAATATCGTACACGTGCGCGAAAACTTACGATATTGAGTTCATGACGGATCCTGACGCTATCTGTAAAGCGGATATTAAGATAACGTTTTATCGGCCTTTGTAACTCCACTTGTTACATAAAACATTATGACAGAACAAATATACAGTTTATTCGAAAGAAATTTCACATGAAAACAATAATTTTGTTATGACTCCGGAATATTACGATATAAATATCGAAATATGTATTTTTATCGTGTTTCACAATGAAAGTTGCCGTTACGTGATTGCCGTTTGTTGGTATGGCCATAGATTGCGAGAGTTGGGCTCGCGTAAGTTTGTATGAAAAGATAGTCCTCCGAGACGATAGATTTTATTGTTTCCCTTATAAATCCCATAATAAAAAAAAAATCATGAACAGAAAAATGTACATTGTAATAAAATAATTAATGTATACATCAAATTATTCAGTTTTGACAACGTCAATATTTTTTTATTTGCAAATAACAAAAACAATGTGTACGTAGATATAAATCGTCTAGGCCTGTTTGGTCTTGGTTCCGTTCTACTACGTTCCCAACTCACACAGTTGGGCACGTGGTTAATTTTGTATTTTCTTTATATACACGAGCTATTTTTGTTTTCATTTTTTAAAAAAAAATAATATTAGCAGTGTAAATCAACATTACTAACATTCCAGTTAACCACTCCAATTAAGTTGAAAACGCTTGTGCTAGGAGATGGTTGACTATAATAGACAAATGGCGGATTCGAATCTACGACCTTAAGTTTCGCAGACCGTACCCTAAACTATTAGGCTATTGACGTTTCTAATGGGTTTTTGTCACACTGTGTATCCAGCAGGAGTGGGTATTTTACCATTCTTTCCCATTTTTATTATTGAAAGTATAGTTATATGCTGATATATCATACTGGTATTTTGTAGGGCAAAGGCCTGGCATATTGGCTTCTGGGCGCTGGGCTTGGGTTCGAATTCTAGCTGAGGAGTAATATTTGTATATATATTAAGCATCTATAATTAAGCACATACTCTCTTAGGTTAGATAAATAGCATGGCATTTTTAAAGCGGAAGGGTGACAAGGCAACCGAGCGCTGTCAATTGTAGCAATTGTAACGGTGGCAAAAAGGAATTAGGTGTTCCTGTGTGTGTGTGTGAGCTAGTTGAGCTAAATTTGTGACGGACATACGTTTGTCTGATTTGTGTCTTTATCTCTGTATGGTATACGTTTGATATGAAGATGGCATTTTATTGGACTAACGAGTGTAACTGAACTCTCGTTGTTTATAGGCTTTAATAATGCGACCGGCTATTGAACACATTGCGGGTTCGTTTTGTGACTGAATATAAAATAGACGTTATATTTCTGTTATCAGGGGTTATCGGTCATTATGATTCCTAATTACAATTCGGAATCATAATGTCGAGCAAACTATGGTACGCAGGAATCACTTACTATCAGGTGAACTGGTGCCCTCGTTTATCATTCCGTGTCTGTCACCTGAATATAATTCATCTTCTACCTGAATGTACTTCCTCAACGAACAACGACGTAAGTGTACATAAGACTAGCTATACATATTTCAAAGAAGTATTTTGAAAAAGTGTTTCGGATAACATCTTTTAGGGCAACATGGATCAATGATGATATCTCTCTATATGTTTTGGATCTGAAGGTTTCGTGATCATTTGATGACAGTTTTGGAGTTTTATGATGATAACGAATGATACACTCCTAGCCAGTTGCTACCACGACTAAATGACATTGTTGCCAAATTATACTTGACAGTGTATATAATAGGGTAGTAGTTATAGTATCGTTATACCTAATCCGAAGTAGCTTTTTTACGGGGTGGATTACGACCACGGCAATATCTTGAGCTTATTACCAGTTGATGTGTACGTCGCAGGGTATATGATAAGCATTTTATCATCGTCTTCTTCTCTATTCCGATGTAATGCATATGTAATAAGATCGAAGGAAGGTTTGGATGCAATGACAGATATACAAGTAATGAACAACACACCTAGACTTAAAAAAAAACCAATGATCTGTAATGCATAAATATTGTTCTAGGGCTTGGAATCGAACTCAGCGCTCGCGACATGCTCTAATTTTTCTCTGATCACCATGCCACGATACTTATATAAAATACCTGTAGCAAAAGTGGTAACCAGATCAACTAGATAAGGAATATTTTGAACTAATTACTAGTTATGAGGTATTTCATCTTTATTTCTTAGGAGTGATAATGCATCTGAATCCTAACTGATACTTATCGAAGGTGTATGTGGGTATCATGGACCGCATGAATCACTTACACTTAGGTCATTTTTGTGCCCTTATTTAATAAAAAAAGTAAAATACTTTTGCGGTAAAACTGCAGAAAGGTTGGAAATGTCAGAGGTACAGCAATTGGAACATTCAGAATCCAAACCCAGGAAACAAGTGGATAGACAGTAGCTATTTAGTGTTACTACAGGATTAGTAGCTGTAATGAATATAAAATCATGCAGAAATAGAAGGAATCATGCGTTGAAGAATACGTAATCTAAAATATCAATATTTTCGAAAAAAAGCCATTATCAAGCTTTCCATAAAAGGTCAGATTGAAAATATGATTATTTACTCCTTTCTTTCTAACAGTTTAAAAGAAATGGAATAATAAAACACTGTTTTAGTAACCTAAGATTCGATAAGAATATTATTTTATTGTTGTTATGCGTTTATACATTGTTTTAATACAACGTATCGACACATAACCATATTATCGATTTAAATTAATCAATTACGGCAGCATTCGCGCACAGATGTCGACTAATAGATACATTCGAGGTTAGCGACAGATGTTTGTACGATCGTGTTGATGACGCTATGTCGCGCACCAAAGCGGAAGGGTGGCGGTTCTTCAATTGGCACAATTGCCAGTAATTGTGGGCGGAATGTCCGGGCGACGCGATCCAGGCGGCATGACCGTCGGCGCTCTTGCTACATCATGTCCAAATAAAACGTAACGCTCATATGTATTAATTCATTCTGTTAATTGATACGCACCTTTTAATTCGTTGGTGTTGCCATCAAACGGAACTTTGGGTCGATCAAAAGTTACTTATATTTTTATATTTATCCATCTTTTTGTTATACATGTAGTCTCATTAATTCTTAATCAAGGTTTCAATATGTTTAATGTGTATATATATTACATAATATTTATTGTTTTTTACTTGATATGCATATTTTTAGTATTGTTTTCGTATGAGACAAAGTTTGACCCTTTCTCAAATCACTTACGTAATGCATTCTATAGATTTAGATATAATAATTATAAATATACCTATATATACACACAGAAGAATTTTGTTTTTAATACAAAAATTACGACGACATACAGACAGCACACCTGATGGTTAGGAATTATTGTTATCAACACCATCATTCTTCATCGAAAGCCGTCATCTGTGAAGAAAGTTAATGATATGCCGAAAGTCTTAGATAGAATATCTCTTTATGTATAAAAAGGTCTGTGGTTATTATACTACAATGTGTAATAGTGGTTAGAGTAAATAGCTGCTGCGTCGTGAATCCTGGGTTCGGTTACGAGCCAAAGAATTATATTTGTGTGTCATAAATTGTACATCCATTTTCAGCAAAATTTGTTCAGCATTCGTACACGATTTCAAAATAAAATCTAAAAAAGGAATACACAAAAAATACATATAAAATATTCGGCAATATTTCAAACTTTTTGTTTAGTTTCCGTACTTGTTGAATATGAGGTTTTTGCCATTAGAGTTATTTTTATATTATGATGAACTGTTATTACATGTTTTATTTCTATGCCGATTGGCGTAATACAATCTTTATCATTAGAAGGTGATAATTTAGTAAGCGTAGTATTATTTTAGATCTAAGATTAACTCCTACAACTGTTTCTTTTTTGTTTTTATTAGTTCTACATAAAGTTTTATAGATATTTTAACTTATCATACATCGAAATTGAAGCAACAATAGCACAATTGTCTAGAGTGCGGTCTGTCAAACTTAGAGTCGTAGTTTCGAATCCACCATTTTCAGCTTAGTTGGCGTGGTTAATTGGAATGTTATTAATGTTACAAGCATCCTTTAATTTATATATATATATATATATATATATATATATATATATGTTTGTTTAAATAGGGGTTAACCAGCATACAGTTCACCTGGTATGTGATGACGGGGGCCAATGACATCTACGTGGAACCCTTGAATCTTTATTCAAGATAGACATGGATACCCCGAGGATTAGGATGGAAAGCCTCAATACCTGTTATTAGGCTACGGATCTCTAAACTCATCTTATAAAATATATAAGTGTTATTTTACTATTTCACCCAGGCATTCTGTGACGGCGTGGACCTTCCTTGATCGGGCCTCCCGATCTAACCTCTGCGTAGTTTAGCTAGTTTCGAGTAAGAGTTTTTTGTTTGAATGCATTAAATATATTTACTGCAAAACCTAGCCGCTTTAAACTTTTTTTATAAATAAAATATTTAGTCATTTAAGATATAAACGTCAAGTTGCATAACTATGTTAAAATTATATTATTTCTTTCATTTAAATGTCTTAAAATAATTGTATGTAAGATCATTCGTCAATTAAAAACGTTGGTTACAGGGTTAGCACTCGGTGATATTTAAAACTTTGTAATGTATGTAAATCGAAACAAATCTTTTGATTGAAAATCCAATTCGATTTGTGTTCGGTGTTCTGGAGATTGTATCTCAGAAGATCAGAGAAACAAGGTATAAAAACGATTTTCAGTTAAATTTATTATTTACGTCGAGAAGCATTAACTATAGAAATTTACAGAACAAACGGTCATGTTGGCTTAAATCAATTTTTGGTTGTTTTAAATCTATTTACAAATAAATTTCAAGCCCAATTTTTAATAAAAAATCTAGATTATAGGATACAGATAAGGGTAAGTAAACGCACATGAATCTACATTAAAGTGTTGTTGTAATTTGTAATTTAGGTTTAAAATAGGATTCATTAATAATTATAATTAAGGTGGCTGTGACACATTTGCTGAAATTAAAAATGGTAACCCTATAATGTGGTAGTCACGAGTGGCGCACACGAGGCGCAGGGCGACGCGGAAGTCGTACACACTTCCGCGTGCCGCCATCTTGGCTAACTGCGCGCAAGATTCGCGTCTGCCGCTATACATCCATGTACTTTGGAATCTTTAATAAAGTATTATATAGATTTGGCATCTCGTAAGGACATAATCGTTACAGTACGTAAGGCTGTCATCGTCTTCGACGCTTCTTAATGCAAAATAATATTACTCGTTTATGAGACAATTTCTTTTGTAAATAATTTTGCTGGTTATTGCCTCTTTTAGTTGAAAAAAACTTGCATATATATATATATATATATATATATATATATATATATATATATATATATGCTATTATCTGTTTTTGCTTATATATATACGATTAGTGTTATTATTACCTTGTCAGGTCTATATTAAATATGTTTATAATAAGTGAGAATTTTTGTTGAGAGCCCGTTTTACATTGGCCGACTCAGGCGCACATAATGTTCATAATGTCATTGGCTATATTTTAGTCACACATATATAACCTAATATCGTGACCTATGCGTGTGTGGGATATATATAATATTATATATAGCACACACATATATTATATATTTATAACTTTTATTGGCTTAATTTAGCCGCAATATTTTTAATGTTTTGAATGTTTACCTGAAATAACAAAATGTTTGTAACATCAATACTAGGATTCGAATCTCGGACTCGTGACTCCGTAACTAGGTAAAGCCACGTGTCAATCGGAATTTAATATATACATACATATTAGGTTACTCTGTAGTTCGGCTAGTTTTAGTTTTAGTTCACAAATAGAATATATGGGAGAAAAGGATAATTGCAAAAGATTCAAGCAAGCAATGGAAAGTATGTGTACATGCTTCTCTAATTATTGATGATTCAATTAATGACGTTTAGTATGCGTCGTAATCATTTTACATGCGTTTGTGAATTCCTGTTAATTGCACTCGATATTGCAATCGTCGAACTAATTAACATCTAACATTGCGTGATATCTGAATAAAACCTTCCCCTCACCCTCTCTTTTTAATTACGGAATATCACAATGAAACAAAAAGAGATGACCCACTTTCCGGACCGGTCGTACGAGATCGGGTGCGCACCGTTGCACGTATTACGTGTTAGAAGATGGGTTGCCATTTCATATGATAAATGTCGGACATTGAGAAGTATGTTTATAAACTTATTTTAAAAAAATACGTTAATTGTGCTTTGTAGCTTTAAAAATTTACTTTCAATTTTTAAATATTTTATTGATAATTTCTTTTCATAACGTTAAGAGATGTTTTTACTGTAGATCTGTTCTGAAACTTGAAACAACGAAGGATGTGCCGTGGAGTGAATTGTCTTCACTGGGGATAGACCATAGTCTCATAATTTATTTTATAACTATTCTGAGCGTTGTATGGATATCTTAGTTCAGCATACCTGGATGATAAACTACATCTCCATTATTTCTCTATGATGGATTTAAGTGAGAAAATCTCCTAGTCTACAGTTCCCCGAACTGTGGATTTATTTGCCGTTTATAGTTACAAAACAATATAATAAATTGTGCGACACGAAAGTGCTGCGTTTGATGCAGGTGTGCCTAGATAAGATATATATATAGGATAGTGGTCATCGATGGGAATAATGACTTAAATTTATCTGATTTATCTAACTCGATGTTAAAAAATGAAATTTGAAATTCAAAAAATGTTTAACACAATTTACAAATAATGATCTGTCCGTTACATACCAGTTCCATGGTAACCCTGATCAGAAGATGGGGTTATATACAGAACGAGTGTGCTCGTGAAATAACGGATCATATCGATGTGAATTTTCTCGCCCTAATAGCTTTTTGCTTTTCTCGTCGATTTTACGCGATTATGGGGTAACATTAAAAATAGCTTGCTAGACACATCAATGTTATAATTTATATATACGTTTTTTATAACGGAACATTGATACATTACAAAAACAAAATTGAAGGCAAACTTTTGTCTTTATTATTTGAGCAGAATTAAATAGATCGTTTTATGGATGCAAGCTCATGAATTCAGACGGCTGATGAATATGATGGGATAATTATGATGACGTGCTGAAGCAAAAAGCGATTTATTTTATTACATTATACATTTTGATTGTACATACGCCTGAATATTTCTAGCCATTTCTAGTGGAGCTACACAGCAGTTTGTAACTGCAGAATGAATACTCACAGAATACCGGCGTGAAATAACAGCATAACGCTGCTATGTTTCGTCTGATGAGTGAAGGGATCCGGAGACCTTTATTACTGGTGACGAGGCATTCCATCTCAGTCCTCAAGGTTGACAACGCATCTGCATTGTGATTCCTTGTCAATGATGAATGTAGATGTCATGGACCGCATGAATCACTTAACATCAGATGAACTGTGTAAACGAGCACACAGTTGATCTGATGTTTTGTGATTACTGCGGCAACTCTCAATTTTATAAAAAATAAATCGGATTTTCGAATAACAAAAAGACTTAAGTACCGCCGCTCGATAAAACATACAACAAAAAATAAATAAATAAAGTATATGTATACAAGTAATATTAATGTATTATTATAAAATATTTGTATGCTAAGTGTGTAGGATGGCTTTAAAAATGTAACGACTAAATAATTATAAATTATAATACATATACCATCATAAGTATTACGTTAAACGAAGGCAAATATATATAAAAAATGTTTCGTTGATCGATGGCTCGTTTATGTGTACTTCAGTAATACTGCAGATAGTTCTTAGATGAAGGGGAAGAACCACGCCATCATTGAATACTAGCATGAAATAACAGCATAACGCTGCTCTGTGTTTCGCATGGTGAGTCTACTCTGGTTCCACAGAGACCCGATTACACGAAACGTGGCATTCTATCTGAATCATCAGGGGTGATAAAGCATGTGCAAATTGAATCTGTGTTCAGAATGGACAAATAACTTCTTATATAATGAATTATAATTTAATATATTCATAAGATTAAATTCGGTGTAAAAATATATATTCAAGCGATAATTTTATTACGTTTTTAGTGTAATACAGTAAATATAATTATTTATTATCAGTTCCCGTTCATTTCATAACAAATTCGTTAGAAATACAGTAAGTCTGGGCTTAGGTAACCCAGTGCGTTTCCGAGATAGACTTCAGCGAATGTTGCCACCATATTAATTCAGTTTCGTAATTTAATGTTCATTGCTAATGTACTAATGTCACAATGTTTAAAAACTTCCTCACTATTGCTTATTAGGCTGAATAAATACTTTTGTCTGATTATAACTATGACTTTTTGTGTAAGGACGTGACGTCATCAAATCACACGCAGCCGAATACTTTTACAGAGTAAGTAAGGAAAATAAGGTATGGTGCAGTGACCACGGAGAATTGGAAAACCATTTATCGTAAAGAAGACATTTCACTTTAGTCCTCAGCTGTCAACGAATTCATCAACGAAGTCATTGAGTTATGTGATTCACTAGAGTGAAATAAATTCAATGGGCTTTGGACAGTTCCGTGAGAACTTCCTGCTGCTTCATTATCCAAACTTCCCTTATGGCACCAGAGCATAAACTTCGAGCTAGTTTTATGCCAATTAATTCGTTTAGAATATAATTATAATTTATTTTGTAACAATGATTTATCGAGACCAAATAATTACGCAATTTTTTATTTTTACATTACACATGGACATCCTGTTAGATATGAGACACAATGGTATTGTAAGTATGGAAGGTATGATTCATTTTGGATGCTCCCACGGCACCTGCGCAAGGAGGTGTGCTCGGGCAGCGAGCGCTACGTAATTCCTCCGCAACGGCACTTCCTGAACGTGGCGCAAGTCTTGTGCGAATGTCGGCCGAGCATTTCGCGCCACTTTCGTAATTCGTTGCGTGGACCGACCGGCCGCCCCGCAGGAAGTAAAAGTTCGAAGGTAAGAAAGTAGGTCTCCACTGTAATTGGCAGCGTGCCTGCATACTGATGTTCAATACGGTATAAATAGGTTGCGAGCCAGCACCTGCACTGGCCAGGACGCGACAAGTGTCCAGCGATAAAGGATAAACATAATTTCCTTAATTAACTAATCAAGTTGTATTACATATAAATGTATCGTAATCGTGCACGCAATTTTGAGCGTTATCGTTAAGTTGGGAAGGGGAAGAAACAGTTAAGCGGTAATGATACGACCGTCGATAAAGCACGTATGTTACGCACTTGGTTTGTATGACATAAGTTGCGCAGGCGTCAGTGACCCAATCCGGTTGCTTTGTAACCAGCGCGCTGCGAACTAGGCCGCCGCGTGAGATGCGCCCAAACTATTTGTTTACGCAATTCCAGACAGACGTCTCAAACTGACTTTGGAGCATATTCTGATGCTTCTGTTTTTTTTTTTTCATATGTTTTATTGTTAACAGCGTGCAAGTGTAATGCACTTCGTTTGCGGTAATTTTAGCATTCGCGGTAACCCAGTGGTTAATTTTACGATGGACCCAAAATTATATCATTAATGATAAATCGAAGTTTTGATACCTTTTAAATTATATTAATTTGACTTGCCTTACAGTGAACCCATGAAAGAAATCCTTCGCAGAAATTTTAGTATCAACGTTAACCTTCAGAACAATATATATAATTACGTGGTTAGTTCCAAGATTACTTTCTTTAATCAAAGTCAAAAGACTCGTAGTTTTATGGAAATTTCTATTCTGTTATTTATTTATTTTTGGTTTTTTTTCTGTTATTTGTTATTATATTAATTTCATTTGTAACTAACTATGATATAATTTAAGTATAAAAACTGAAATATCACAACAATTCTCGCGTGAGACAATAAATAGGAATCGCGCAAAATATTATTATAAAAAAAAATTGGGGTCGAGAAACGTTAACGGGAAAAGCGTGAAAGCGATTCGAAGTTGCAAAACCACTGGTGTAAGGTTGCATCAATCATGCAGGAAGTTAAGGTGTAGAAAAGGTGGTTGAGGCGAGCGAACGCAGCTTAAGAAATTGGGCGGAGTACTGCGTTAGCTACGATGCGCGCTGCTAAGTTGCGTTAGAGGAAGCGTCGTTATCTGATGAGTTTGCAAGCGACTTGCGAAACACGTCCTCCTATATGAAATTATATTTCTGACACTAATCTTATACTCCACTAGTTCATAACAAGTGTTGCAAAAGGTGGGTCGAGACGCTACGTTGCGTCTACGTATTAATTATATATGTATGTATATCTTTTAATTATAATTTGTTAAATCTAAAATTACTTTAACTGATGTTATTTTTGATGTCGCTTTTACAGTCTTAATTAGTCAGTTAAGCTATCTTAGGTTAAGTTATCTCAGCATACGAAAACTCTAGTATGTCGGAAGTTAAAGAGGTATCTAGCGCGAGTGTTGAAATTCACTTTTATGTTTCGGTAATTCAGGAAATATCGCAGCGGTTTACCTTGTGAAACACCGGAGTCGCCTCCCACTAACTACGACGCAGCACCGTTTGTTAATACACTTGTACCCCAAATGTTTGTTACACCTGTTTGCGTGATACTTTTGGTCGATTTCAGGACTTAATGATATCCTCCAGGTCGATTTCGGCTATGGAGATTGTTATTGGTTGTTATCAGTTGACATCTATTGCACCGGTTAGGTTACTACAGTTCATTGTGTATTCTCACAAACACAGAGCCACGTACTCGTCATTCCCTTCCCACGTCTAAATGAGATGCAAAACATCCAGATCCGAACACTGACGATTTGTTTTACATAAATATTGTCCCTCGGATGGGATCAACCCATAATCCACGGCATAGAAGCCCGGTCACTTTGACGTTACGCTAGGCCGTCAACAAGAGATTATATAACAACGGCAGCCACTTTTGCACACACGAAAGGTAAGAGGTTTGTATTTTGTTTGTCCCAAAAAATATTTAAAATGATCGTTTGTTTTCTTTCTAAAGTGAGATTAAAATTTTTGCTATACGTTACGCTAATGATTTAGGGACATAATTGCTCCTTATCCTTTGGATTATTAAAACTGATGAATTTCGAGATATATACATTTACCGATACGCTTTACCTTAATAATTATTTATATACTCTTGAAAATGCTTCCAGTGTAAACCGACGGAACCGTTGACGGTAAATGTAGCAAAATGTTCTGCCCAACTATGAAGGATGTCCAAAAAATCACAAATAACCTCCAATGTAATCCATTAAATTGATGAAATGTTTCGACTAGGAAAGTACCACTGCCTGACAAAATACTGCATTAAAGGAGGGGTAGTTTATCCCTTAACTTATTTAAAACTAATTGTCACAGAAATTTTAGAGCACATTGAAATAACAGGCAAGAAATTAGTCAACTAGTAGAATTCGAACACCCCTCGTGCAGTTTGTTCAATGGAAGTTTTGTTAGTCATCGTTTTCATCATTGCATAGTTTTCATGACTCACAGGTACAGTACGCGAAAGTCAATCTTTTATAGCGGGCATGCTCCTTTATGGACGAGTTCTGAAAAGTGTAGTGCGCAAAGCATTTATCTTCCTGAAAGAGTTTAGTAAATCTGATAGAATAATACGTGATGTGTAATATTACACTTCGGAGTCACTGGGTCTCACATGTCTATTCCAGTTTTCCTACTTTTTAGGCATCGTCACAAACCAGCATAAAACTTTAGTGCTCCCGGTCCCTAAGGATTTTTGCGAGCCTTAGATCTATTAAGTTACAGGTCTAGTGCTATAATTTCCTTGCTCTCCGAAATAATGGAGCATATTATCCATTTCCAACGATGTGATATTATTGTCTACCGGTGCAAGTTGGTCTGGACATAGCGAAGGTCTTTGATCTAGTTTAGGGCAAAACGCTTCTATCGATGTTTCCTCCGTCTGATTTTCCTATTCAATTATACATTTTACGTGAGAAATTGATAATGATAAATATATATATATTATGGATGTTTTATGGTATTAATAAACGAGCTGATGGTAAGTGACCTTTCACATCGATATTTATCCTTGGTAATCAATCATAATGCTTTGACACCCCTGAGGGTTATTGGAAAACATGGATAATTTTATCTGTGTCGGCACCAGGGCTCGAATATTAGTGGTTTGCGTACGTTGAAATTAAAAATAAGCACTCGGATAGTGGAGCTACTTTTCTGGGGTCTCTTTTTGGGGGTTTTAACATTTTTTAAATTGAATAATAACCTTCATTGCTAAAGATGGCAATTCAATGACATTTAAAATAAGGTTTATATTATACATTTTTAAATTTAGATGACGCTGAAAATAAATCACGACTGCTTTCATAAAAAGTCCATCAGTACCTGATAGAAGAAATTTGTATAAACTTTTTTTTTAAAATTTTCTAAATATTTTTATTTACGAAGATAAGTCAAAAATATTAAGAAGCTCTTTTGTTAATATATGTGTACGACTGTACATTTTATTTTGTTTATGTTATTTGTACGATCGTCAACAGAGAGTTTACAGCAATCCTATTGCATAGAATCTAGTTTCACTACTAAGTGATGAAGAAACTTCGGTCGACTTCAAAGGAAGCCGGAAGCCGGAAAAGCGGTAAGGGTTAGACCGGAGACGACGCCCGTTTCCGGCGGAAGTACGGCGCCAGGAAAATGGGTTGATAGAGAGAAGATAAATAAACCGACGCCATATTGCCGGACGCGAATCGATAAATCCGTTTGATTTTGCATGTTTGTTATGTAAAGCTTCCGTCTCCTGTTTACCTACATATGGAAAAATAATGGCTGCGAAGTCAATATAAGATTAAAATCAATAAGAAAGAAAGTCGTAAGGTAATAGTCGTAAGTAACGAGGAAAATAAAAAGCAATTAAACATAGATTTTCGACAGTTAATATTAATGTACCAATAACAATAAATATAATAAAAGTAATTTGTAATTGAATCACATATTAATGATAAGCTTGTAGATTTTTAATAATGACTATGATTCATTCATTTATATTCCAAATTAAATTACGGTAACTGTTCCTTGACATGAATGACACCCTGAAGACAAAGATGGATTTTCTCGCTCATTTGAATCACTATAACAATAGGCTCCTATTTCGCTCTAGTCAAGTGTACTTACACTGCTGTACGAATAGGGTAGGCTACCCAATTCGTACAGCCGTCTATCAGTTTAGCACTATGTGAGAATGACGATATTACATTACCAAGGCCACACTAGGTCATTACAAACTGTATTTTTCCTCTTTTTCATTGTCTTAAATCTCCGTTTTGAATTTGATCTTTGGTAGTATAAAATGCGATGTGTGTGGAACCACGACTACTAAGGCAAATCAAATCGGTGAATCGTGCAATACGAGGAAGGAAACAAGTTGATATTTGGCGTCGTTCTACAGTCCACAGCTCGTGCCTCGACCGGTTCTGCAAGTGTTATTCCGAAACGAGATGACTCTGGACTTTCCGGACGCACATTATTTTTACTCATGTTATGTGTTACCATGCTACGAACTTGCTGCTTCACTGCTTATTGGTATTATGTTTCTAAGACGTCGATAAATTACGGTCTTAGAAATAATTGGTATTCAGACTACAACCTCCCAACTATTTAATTCTATACAAAGTATAATAACAAATTTTTTGTATAAAGAGTGACTGTGTTGCTAGGGCCTCAGGGACGTATTCATTCTTATTTTTTAAAAAAAATATTTGCAAGACTTTACGATAATTTGGAAGTATCGGCTTTTAGGCGTACTTTTTAAGAACTACCTAATTTTTGTTTTAATCATATTTTTCTTCAGAGAGTTGCTGTTGTGACTTTGCTGTGAGAGTGAGATGACAAATCCTTGAATTGTCCATAACGAAAGTTTATACAGCTTGCAAGGAGCATTTGACATCAGGCCAACTCGCTTATCGAACATATTGACATAAAAATTCACTTACAAACATCAATTATTATAAAATTTATCTTAGTCAAAGACGATTATTAGTGTTCGTGGCGTTAGTAACTTACAACTTACAAATGTAAAACTTTGTTAGTACAGTTAGGCGATAGTTGCTAAAATCTTCGCCGCCCTTTGCTGACTTTTACAATGTGCCCGAAAAGGGAAACAGATGGCACATTCTATATTTTACTTTCACTTCTATTGTTGTCTAGAAGAATTTAAAAACTATTGCGCTAAGAATATTTGAAAACATATTTGATTAACGATAGGTCGAAGTTTACATGCATGTATGTTATTTCATTAATGATCATTAAGATGATGATGCCCACTTGCTTTTACTGGGCAACTACACACTGGCGATTTTTACTGGGCAACTAGTTGACCTGCGCACTTAACATAATCTGGTGGTAATACCGGATGACGTTAATTGCCCTGAAATATTGTCGTATATTTATGCGCAAATACAGATGCACGCACTTGTCATTACCGTTAATTATCTGGTTGAAGATCTGATCTAATAAAAAATCAAATACAGTGTTGGGTATTCCCAAAAACATTTTAATCCAAAAATCAACAATATATACTAACACATACCTATATTTACCCTACCCGGGTTCGAACACCGGCTATTAGGCAGTTAATTTAATGTGCGAATTATTACGCATATAACACGGGACGATGTCAGATGAATGCGACCTGCAATAGCAAAACTGAATCGTTTTAAGTTACCATGCAAAATAGTAAGTAGCAAAAAGTGGCAACACTATGGCGTCGATACCGGAGGACGACAACGGCTTTTTTTTTCGACGGACATTGGTGAAGGTCACGCGGAACATTGGTCTAGCTTGAGACCAGTTACACCGTCTGATTACGCACGAAGTAAGGAGGAAAAAATAAAAGTCGCATACAATATAGCAATTTAATATATATATATAAATATATATATATATATATATATATATATATTTATAATAATTGTTGTGTTATGATTCTACAATTACCATTCTGCTTACCCCGCTACAATTTACCCGGCAAAATTATTTATGCCCAGTCACCGTTGACTATTAACCCAATCCGTTTCTTATAATGCAAACACGATATCGTTCATATTTCTTATTCTACTTTGCAATAATATCGATGGAGTAAATTAATGAAAACTTAAATAACAATTAACTGTTTAATTTATATATTTAAACGATGTACACTGCAATTATACACTGTGACTACAAACAACGTACTTGTAAATATAAATATATCAAAATCCGACTTCGAAGCGGTCCGTGTCCATAGACATTAAAATGGAAAAAAGTCATATATCAAATATATATATATATATATACATATATATATATATATATATATATATATATATATATATATATATGTATGTATATATATATATATTTGATATATGACTTTTAAAAGCCCATATACTCACGAAACTTTGGGTCATGCCGAAGCTAGAAATACGACTAAAGCCAAAAAATATATTATAACTTGTTGCAAAAACTCATATGGCGTTGTCATATCTATAACATATATTTTATAAGTATTTAAAAATACATAGTTTTGCTGTTAGTGGCTAAAAAACAGGTCTAGTGCCGGTAACATCTAAAAATACACACTCTTTAAAAAAATATAAAAAAAACGGCGTTCCGTCGTTCGCCACATAATTTTATATAAGTCACAGATAATCTTCAACAAATGATTGCGTTACTGCCGAGTACTAAAATAATTCACAATTGTAGAGAGCAATTGAAATCAGTTGTTTACGTTCATAGGTATTCTCAACACGGAACTTTTTATTGACATTGTAGGTAGGCTGTGAGTAGATAAAATGGAGCCGTTCTCTCATCTTTATCATCATTAATATGTATATTTAGCAGTTGTTGAATATTTATGCTCACAGAGAGAGGTCTTGATGACCGTCCTAGAGGTCAATGTCAACTGAATAACAAGATCGATTCAATGAGGACCTTTACCAAGTCTTGTGTAAACACACCGTAAGATTTTTTGTCTTTTTCCAACTCCTGTTGCGATCTTAATTGTGTAATTGCTATCATATGTTGCATGTCAACTATATAGGTAGTTATTTCGAAATAAGACCGGAAAATAATTTAAAATATTAAATATTTCAATTTCAATATTTTTGATTTGATAAAATTAATTTATATACAGATAATGTAAAGAAACAACACAAATATTATATACTTCAGATTAAAGTAAACAAACGAACGAACTAGAGGACTACGATCATAAAGGCGAATGACTTATATGTATATATATATATATATATATATATATATATATATATATATATATATGAGATTAGCATTAGCGTGCTGACAGATCAGAGGAACTTTGTTTTAACACATGGTAGAACACAACGTCCTCCTACATACGTGGTACGTCATCATTTTAAAATGACGTTTTTATAACTCTATTACGCAACTATACCACTAACCTTTACCACTAGTTTTGAAAGCTTCCTCCTTTCAAAGCTCGTTCCGCTATAGTTACATTGGTAACATGATACAACGCTTAAACAAAAGTTATTTTATCTTTAGCAAGAGCCGTACATTTTTTGTATGCCTTTTTTTTCGATATTTTTTGACGGAGCCTTTTCCGTTTCGTGACTTGTTTGTTTGTTTTTAGTTGCAATAAAAGTAAATTTATCTAAGAAGCTCCTTTAAAAATATTCTATTTATTTTTATCCTGGCGATTGTATGGTAGAGACCACATTCCAAACACTAAACACCTTCAGTTTGATGCAGATATTTTTATATTCCTGTAAATGAATATATGTACGTATAAAAATATAATTGTAATAGTATATAACAGATTTGCAGACGTACATGAAGTTTGGACACAAAAATGTTGATGGTGATGGTTTTCCTGGACGATTTTAGTCGAGATGATATCTTTTGATTATTACCAGAAGACATCAACTGCTCCAGACAGTATAATGGTGCCGTATGCATTCGCGAAAAAACAGTGGCTCACTCGTTGTCCCCTTTCCTATTTCGATGTGCAATAACATAGGAGATAGGTTTTGGTGCAGTTTTAGGAAAACGTGAAATTCAAGTACTAGGTACTCTAACAACGCAACGCGGTCATTAAAACATTACCAATTAACTTAATCTGTAGCTCAGTACCTCATATTTTGGCCTTCAACACTAAAAGATGGAATATGATCTCGTTTCGTTTTCATATTTGCTTCGCGTTAGTTTTTAGTATTCGAAATGGGAACTTCACAATAAGTCGTTTTGTATGGATACTGGCGCCAAATTGATGACTTATTCTAAAAATTGTCTGTTCAAATCTTCCCTTTAGTATATCAAATTTACCAAGAATATCAGCGTAAAAAAGCAGCATATCGCTGAGTTTTTCGTATGGCGCTTGGATGGAACAGAAGAACAGAGAATTAGTGGTAACTAAGCGCCACGGATTAGGAAGAATATAATATGATATATATATATATATATATATATATGCATATGTGTGTGTGTTTATGAACCACGGTCATCACTTATCATCAGGCGAACTGTGTGCTCGTCGGTTATCCATCCATATAAAAAGATATAAATAGACTTTTTTTAACGTATGTACGTCAGGTTAAAATATTTAACACAATTGTGGTGCATACTTGATTTCAACAGTAGTGTAGGAAAGCAGTGCAGGAGGCATGCGCACGCGGCGTGACAGCTCGCCCGTCCAATTGGCCGAGATTGCGAGTTTCCGTCGCGCCGCTTCCGGTCGATAAAAGCAAGACCGCTCTAAGTGCCGGACTTGCTAACGGTCATTGGACTCTAGTGTCTACCTACTTTGGTGTATACGTAAAAAGAACTTCAGCCATTACACTGGACTAGAGTCTTAACGTGTGCTCACAGAGCAATTGACGATTTTGATCAGAATGCTCTTAGTGTTTTATTAAATTTGTTTTTGAATAGAGAAATAAGAAATTAGTTCACTTTTTCTAATAGATCTGTTTTGTTTAACGACGCAATCAATATTTAGTCCTGCAGCTCCTTGGATGGGTTAAGTAACCTTAAGAGGCATTTACGAGAGCGATAAGTTTGAGCTTTTCTCAGCGGACACGTTAAGCCATCGATTCGGTTGCAACTTTAAGAGGACAGTAGTCAATAGATCCCCCCTCCGAACTCATTAAGTGCTCGCTTTTCTGGCTCATATACCTTTCGGGTTTTGCGCTCATTCAGTGAGTGACGGCTGGATGGCCTACCGATGGGGAGTCAGCCCTGGTGGGCACTCACGGATGTATGCGAGAGAGTTTCGTTGCCTCTACCGTATGCGGGGAAGGTGAAAAATTGTGGGGTTATTATTCGGTGTGTATTCGCCCTTGCACCTGAAAGGCATTTTCCCACGTATAAAAAAAAAAGATGTAATGAAGTCATAATTCAAATATACCAACAGCAGAGACTATTTGCGTGTACGATAAGGCGATTAGATTAATTTTGTTTAAATGAAATCCGCTATTAAGTTTCATTAAATATTAAATAGTAATTATAATAATAGTAATGTTCAACTGTGATCATATTTCCAACTTCTTCTACTTCTCACCCAACTCCTCACCCAAGTTGAGAGTTTACTAAAAGTCGGTGCATTTGGTAGTAGCTCCGATGGTCACACCAAGCCAAGCGTAGTGAGAAAGGCAAGCCCTCCCAATTAGAAATAATGTAATAACGGATAATTATAAACTTGATTATAATGAATCAATTCTAAAGTGAATAAATGAAAAAAATATAGTACAATATCAGTATGTGAATAACCTATGTGTACCTAATGTGTTTACCATTATTAATGCTCGAAAATAAATGAGGAGAGGTCTTGTCTGATTCTTTCGAATGACAAGAAAAGTAATTGGGTGTAACTTAATTTTAGGAGCAATAAATTGATGACTTGATTTCCGATATAGTAAAAGAAAACTTTCCATTGATCAAATATCTCGTAATTTGTTTTCCCCGTATTCTTATCTTTTTACTCAGTTTGCGGAATCAGGGGGCTCCCGGATCTATTTCCTCATTCGACATTACGAAATAATTGATAATGTGTATCTTCACGCCGTGATATTTGCTTAGCACATATATCAAAATGTATTAAAATGTTTAAATATAACTACTTAGTACTAGAGTACTTTTCTTCCAGCCTTACTTTGGCAGAGATGATATTACATCTCTAAAGTAATATGTAGTAATATTATGTATTAATATAGATGATATGGCGCAATGATTAGCTGAGAAATTCAATGAATACTACATGTATTTATTAGTATTTATTATACACAAGTTATTTGTCCGATTGCCGCACACTGATCTTTATATCATCGTGTTAAATAAATCACGTATGCGATGGGATTCGATGAATTTTCAGATAGAGAAATAGCGATACGGAACCACACATGCAAACCTGTCTATATTAAAGACCGGCAACGTCTTGTACAGCGCTCTTGGTGCTGCAGATGTTCACGAGCGGGTGTAATTATCTGGAAGACGCTCGGCTCGTTTGCCTACATCTATATTGTATAAAAAAATTGACTTGCACACGCAACCCGCTGCCAAGTTACAGCAAATATTTAGCATAGGGAATTATTATCCAAGCAATAGAACAGGGAATACTAATCTTTTAGCGTTTTGCTTCCACATTAATGATAACAATACTACTCACTTGAACCACAACACGTTCGATAATAAAATTATACGAAGATTAGAAAATTATACAACCTTTTTATTAATCAGTAAATTGCGTTTCCCGGCTGTGTAAATCGATCCGAGAGCCTAAGACGTAATAGCTCAACTGATGTGACTACTGAGCAACGCAATCTTAGAAATTCTTTTACTCTTATATTAAGCAATTGAAATGAATCTCTTGTAAAATACAAAATATATGTATCTGTTAACAAAAATGGCGATGTACACAGTAGGGGAAAACTTGTATAATTTATTCAGTTGTTGTAGTTTCTGTCGACGGAACCGATGGTCATTACAAAACATCTCACTTCGCAACGCTCAGCTAATCAGTTAATTAATGTAGTGGAACCATAATGATCTCTAAAAATAAATAAAAGGCAGCATTCGTATTACTTTGAATAAACACGTACTTTATAACTATCTATTCTTCATAAATAAAAATTGTAGTGAATATTTATGTCGTTGTTACATTACACACAACGACCCCCGAATCCTGGTTTGAAACACGATATTAATGTTTCTTTGGATTTACTTAAAACAGGCGTATTAATAAAAAGAAAGTAGTGGTAGTAGTTTTACAGTTATCTATATATATTGTGCAAACATTATGCCACATCAATAATATGTCCAAAGTAATATGATTAAAATGTTATCCTATTTTCCTCAAAATCTCATATCGAATATTAACTCTCCCACATAAACAAAACAATATATATATATATATATATATATATATATATATATATATATATATATATATTATTAAAAGTTATACCTACAATATCCACTCAAAAGGAGAGAAAACGCTAAGAATACATTCGTTTTGTCATTCCTTTGCCTGCGGTAAGTTATATACCGTCGTGAAGGCTTTTTGATTTGATGATAAGTTCTGAAATGCAACAATTATTACATTGAATTAGTTAAATCTTATTATCATAAAATCTAATAAAATTGTATTATTAAACAAAAAACTGCTTAATTGATGCCGGCGCACGGAAACAGAAACAAAAGCAAAAGTATGTAAACAATTGTATGTATTCTTTTAAGCATTTATTTTGAAAGATGAGATGAAAAACTTTGATTCGAACTATTAAGAACTCATAACCATTATTTGAAAAACTTATATCTTTTAAAAGTAAAATCGATTTAGGTTTCTGTAAAATAAATCATAAAATTTGGAATGGATGTTTATGATTTATACTTCCCTTAAGTTGGAAGTTATATACCACACAGATGATTCAAATATACACGATTGTCCTTGAGATATCGTATACATATATTATTGTAGTAGTAAACTGATACCTACGGAATTCTTGCTTGGCTTCGTACCATTTTCGAACAAATTTTGTACAATACATATTTTTTAATTTAATTATATTGATATTACACTTGTCACAGACTTAGCTTAATAGCTAGCTTAAGCTTTCAATTCTACAAGTGCTCTCTCGACATCTGTATAGTCAATTGATAAATTAATTATCTTAATAACGCATAATTATGTTACAACCAACACTTTAGATGTTTAAAATGTGTTATATTCCGGTAACCTCTGTTAAAGAATCTGAAAAATCTATAATCAATTTAAAAATTAATAGAAAATAGTATATAGGATCAAAATAATTGTCATTTTTCAATTGAGAAATAATTCTTGCTGAAATAAGTTGTATTTAAAAAGTTATAGTGAGTAAACCTAGTCCTTTTTAGGTATCAAATGTTTAAAGGATATATTTAATTTTCAATTTGAACAACGGACAAACCAAGAACGCTATCGATGTGGAGGAAACATAATAACATAAATTTTAAAATTATTTCGTCTCTCATAACCGTTTTTATATAATTAAGTACGTTGTTATATAATTTTGTGTTATCTGGTCACCCTACGAAAAGGAAATAGCTCAAGAGTGTCGAAGCGCGAGCGGCTAAGCGGAGCGGAAGTCTCGACCGTTCCCACGGACTTCATCCGTTATTTCACCTCGTCGTCTCCCGCACCTCACCAACACCCCTCAGACCTCTTCGGTTTTCTTGGAATTTCCAGCTTTAATAAATTCCAGAGTGCGTCACTCGGGATGACGTGGGACGTTTAACTGATTGTTTCTCACTTAGTGTCGTCAATAGATTACATAGGTCTACTTATGTATTTGTATTACGCAGGTTGGTAAAAATATCCTTGCTGCTTTTGTTTAAGCTACTGAAGCTTAGTCTGCTCTTTTTTTAAATATTTATATTTTACTTAAAGTTCTTTATTCATTCTTATTTATAACTTCTTATTTAACTTCCTTAGTTTCAAGGAACTCAATTACTTGTTTTTGAAATGTTAAGAATATGAATTATTATTTTTATATATGAAGAATGTTAATTTTAAACAAGTTTCGGTCGTAAGGTTTAAAATACCGTGCATTGAATGTGAAACAATTGTTATTTTTGGATGTAAGGAATTGAAATTTTTAGTAAGGTTATAAGTTTAATAATTTTGAATTAAGTATTTAATTAGATAAAAAATATAAAAACTATCTACTATGAACTGCTATCGGCAAAAATTCAATATATTTAATTTGATGTTCATAGCTGTGTTTAGTATAGTGAACAATAAGAGACTCACAGCTAGAATAGACATGTAAGCGTTTAAAAAAGCCTTTGTGGTATATTCATCAGTTACTAGACTACAGAATAACGTAATTCTTCACTAGATGTACATTTTCAACCTGCGCAATGCTTTAGGACGGCAGTGAGTTTTTGCAGGTTGATAAAGAATACCTGAGCAAGTACATATTATACACAGATATATATTGCGTTCACGGCAATAGCCCATTGTTAATCATCGATCAGAACGATATTATAGATATGTCACCTTTTTTTTTCTTTTTTTTTATTACTTCCATAGTACCAAACGAGTGAACAGTTCACCTGATGGTAAGTGAATTCTGCGGCCCATGACATCTACATTCATCCTTGACAAGGAATCATAATGCAGATGCGTTGTCACTCTTGAGGACTGAGATGGAATGCTTCTTCACCAGTATTTAAAGTCGCCGGATCGCTACACTCACCAGATGAAACACACCAACATTATGCGGCTATTTCACCCTGGTATTCTGGTTGACGTGGTCCTAACATTGTCGAGCTGACCCATTCATTCTGCAGCTAGAAACCAATTGCGGTGTAGCTCTACCACTGTAAAATTAACCTATTGACTTGATTCCTGCATTAAGCTATTCTAGGTTAATTAAGAAGAAGATCTAAACTGGTCTAGTCTAAATAAACCTACACTATACCAAGATAATCAACGGATCGTATTTCCGCATGTACACAATTTACTACGCAAGTCATCCGAGCGATCGTACACAATGTGACTTGTTTAGTTTGATATGTCAGGTGTACTAGGTAACGCACACTGCTTACGACATTCGCATTCTATAATTTTCCGCAGGTATTGTGATAATGTCTCAAACGTCCACCAGTTTTCCTTCCTTGTTATGATTCTTAGAACTATGTGTTCAGCATAAAGGTGATATAGTTTTGCGTTTCATTATCGCAATATCAATATAAGTTACGATAAGTTTTTTATATAATTTCGTATATTCCGTTTTTTAATGTCACTATCTAGGATATCGATTAATCCTATAGTGAACTTTACTATTACATAAGTGTAAAAATATTTCTTCTTTTTGATTTCATTTTTCTGTACTATCGTTTGATATGGAAATCATTTGAATATCTTTCGGTTTGATATGTCCGTGCCTTCTAGTCCTTATTTTCTTGGAAATGGCTCCTAACCGGGAGGGCTCCAGGGTGTCTCTAATTTTAATGCTTTAATTGCAAGTATATCTTTCTCGGCGTCATCTTTACCATGTACAATAAAGATATAGTACTGAACAGAATAAATAAGCAAAGATAGACGTTCTATATCTGACTCGTAAGGGATGTGTCGTGTTGGTGTATGAACATGAACAGGTTTTTCGCATAAAGACATTCGCTTTATACTTGCTGGCATCAGTAATAATGTAGTGTAATTGTGTGTAATGACAATTTTTAGAAGTTATTTAAGCCGAAAATATAACGTTTCCCAAAGTAGCTGATCAGATGAATTGTCGGATGAATCCGGTGTGCTCCTGAACGACTCAACTTTCCCCCTCCCCCCCTATTTATGTCAATATGTTATATATATATATATATATGTATATATATATATATATAAATATATGCTAGTCAATACTGAATCTTTGTAAATATTTTTTTATTAAATAATAATTAGTTCGCATTGTACGCATATAATGAACTCGACATCGCAAAGCTAATTTAGCTGAAGTTTTGTTTACATCATGAATATGATCCCGTCACGCGCCAGGATCTGAACCGATGTCGTTGTTCAAAAACTACGCCTCGCCCGCAATAGGTCAGCTGATCTCATTGTTTAGTCTACGCCAGCGCCAGGCCGAATCGTTCCTAACATATTCCGCTTTAATACTGTGCGCAATCGTTGTGTAGTGTTAACAAGAATGTTTTGTCATTTCATAGTCGCATAAGCAATGAAATTATTTGATTTTTACATTCATGAAATGGTAACTTCAGCATATGCCCTTTCCTATATACAAGTAACCCTGAATAATGATTATAGAAAAGTCTAAGCATATAATATGTTTGGCCAACTTTGTACCAGCGATTAATTTGTAGAGATATTTTTAACTGTCTTAATCAATTTTTAATTATGAGGCCTGGATTGGCAAGTCGAGCAAACGGCCACCACCAAAAACCCTTTTCTAGAAACTTGAGGTACTGCTAAACTTTCTATAGCTGTGTTACAAATGGATGTGGAAACATGAAAAGTACATTAGATATTGTCCCTTGGGCTCTTAGCTAAAATCTGAAATGACTAGTGTCTAATAGATCAATCAATGGTTCAGAAAATGTCAGCCGTCAAAGCTGTGAATGTCACACACACTCACCGATCATCAAAATTTTTAAGTTACATCTAAACTAAAAATCTTGATAAATTTCAAGAAGGATACAGTTAGGATTTCGGAAGAACAAAAAAAGAGCTTGCAGCTATGATTTTTTTACGTTGTTAAGAAATTATAATCTTTTTTCTTAATCCACTATTAAATCTATTATCTTTGACTATGAATTTAGCAAATTACTCAATAGGTGCCTTAAAACTACACAAATAAAATGAATAATCATTTATAAAAATATTTTATGACTATTTATTATAAATGACCCATTTAATTATATTTAAGTCGTGTTTCTCTTGCCAATCATGTAGAATATACTATACTGTGAGATTACTTGTTCTCTGTCGAGCGGATAAGTAGATTATTAACATTTTATTAAAATTATGTAATCATCACAGTGCATCTTGAATGTCCAGGAATTAAAAAACACAAAAATCTTGTACGTTGAAAAATCTCCCTTCCTTTTGCTGGAAGTCACTGTACGTAGGTACCTAGAATCACCAGAATACTTACTCTTGGCAATTTACTTACACTTGCTTTATTGACGGCACGGCTCAACCGGGTGAGGACCACACTCACAGAATACCAGTGTGAAATAGTAGCATACCGGTAACAAGACACTGGTATTAGTGATGACGCATGTGTATATTGAATCTCTATTACAACGATGGATGCAGGAGTGTATTGACCACAGTCAATTACCAACAGGTGAACTGTGTGCTCTGTTTGTTACTCTTAGTATGATACCCAATGGACTCACGATGGGATTCAGATGATGTTTATAGGAATCAGCGTTAGGTCGGACCTAAATAGAAAATTTATACTGCATTCGTCTTAAAACATGTTATGATTATATCCATGAGAATTTTTCCTCGAGATCAACTTTTCGAGGAATATCGAGTCACAAGTTCAGGATAGGTAGCTATATCGTTATCATTATCAAAAAATAACAATATAAAAAAAAGTCTACCCGTCGTGTCTGTTTGTAATGTTGTCATGTCAGAGGCGCTAATTTACAAAATTGCTAAACAGATTATGTTTAGGTTTCCATCTGTGATTAGATTAACCCTCAGAGACATTTGTATGTATAACCTATAAATGTGCTGCACTAAAATTGTTAAGTCATCTACCATGGAAAGTTAAAAACATCCATGGTTTGAGGGTAGAAGTAAATTGAACTACTAATCATGTAAACTTCCAGACGAACTCGGTCCACGTTACCAGTAATAATATAAGTAAGAGACGGTTCGTTATTCAAGCAGCGATCGCAAGTCGGGACGTCGTGAGCGTGGGTATCGGTGCGGATCTCCGGGCGGAAGCGCTACACTTCCGCTCCCTCGGGAGCAACCGTCACGCGCCGTCGCGAACGACCCGCCTTACGATAGACTTTCACAACTTCGTAAGTTTTATATAATTGTCACCATAAACATAAAGAAAGATTGAAAGTTTATCAACATATTCATATGGTCGATTATATCCAGAACGCTTTATATATACATATATACGGAACGAATCATACCAACCCTGGATCTATATAAAGGGCGGTGTGCATCCGCATAATGCAACCAAGTTACACCTACTTTTTTTTGTAATCTGATCCTCGTAGCCATAAGATCTCCGGTTTCTTTAAATCGCAGACGAACGCAGCAGTTAACCATCATTTGACTGTCCACAGCTACTCTCCAAGCTGAAGCTTAAAATACCTCATAGGTATCATCTTCATTTACTCCGAGCCAGCACTTTAAGCATTAGTCATTGCGGGTGATCATGAGGTGGACCGACCTATTTTGCAGTAATATATAAAAAATATTTTACATTTTTTTTAAACACTAGTTTGTATTGGAAATTTGTTTATGAATGCGGTGTGTTCCTGTATACATTGTACATTGGAGTGTATTTTATAATATTGTTTTGCATTACTGATAACAATTCAATTTATCTATTTTAATATATTTTGCTATAAATATGTGGGATCAATCTCTGTATCTATTAAGAAACTTATAGACACTTCAAGTTCTCCTAAAATTATTCAATAAAATAAAGTAGTACTACATATCTGTTGCGTTTCATATCACAACAGACACCTAATTTCTTGACAAATCTTTGTTTTTCTACTTTTCTGAACGTCATTATCCCTACTAATGTATGCAATTATTTGTAAATACTTTCTTTTTTTATTATATGTGATAGTTATTGTTATCTGTGAATGTTCGTCGTAATAATAATATTAATCTGTTACGAATCGATCAAAATTACTTTAAATACGTCAATATTGACAAGTAGTACGTATAAATATCATTTAATAATTACATGTTGTATTATTTCACCTATTAAAATTGAAAGCATATAATAAACTAATGGATTCAACCTCGCAAATTGCGGGGAACAGACAACAAAGCACGCTACCCCCAGTAGTATCCAATAATCTACACGAAAAAGTTGAACCTGAAGATGTAAGTAACATGAATTTCTTTCAGCACTAAATGTATATTGTATGAGAATCGTATATGTAATAAATATTATTATATAGAGTATAAATATAGTGTTGTATGTAATAATAATTTTTTAGTATATGTTAAATGTTAATAATATTATTTTTAAGACCTATACTGAAATATAAACGACATCTGTGGTATATATGTACATATATCCTAGTCAAAAAAAACTTTGTAAGCACAAAAATGGCAAAATTACGTTTCATACTTATATTTATGAATCGTTAGAACACAATTCATTATTTGGTAGTAACAAAATAGCAATAGCAAATTGATTATTGCTTAATTAGGTCAAAAATACTATCGGATGCAATTATTGTTAAGCATTTTTCTGCGCTTGAATTATTCTTGCTAAAAGGGTTCAATGTCTAAAAATATACATACACCCGCATTATGGCTCAAAGTTTCAGTAAGCTGAAGTAGCAATGGACCAGCGACATGGATGAGGTCTTTCAAAAAAAAGGAAATTCAGAAATGGACTATTGATGGGCCATGACGGTGACTAAAGTTATCTTTTTTTATGGCTGACGGCCGCTGTTAGCCCGGCACTTACTGGGCAATTATGCTGCAATTTTAGGCGAGGGCGTGGTCGTATCCCGGTCGATTTGACCCATTCATTCTGCAGCTAGAAACAAACTGCTCTACCACTGTAAAATCAGGATTCGAAAACAGGTCGTTGAATTAAAATTTAAGCAGTTGTTATAATTTTTGACACGTAAACTAAGGAAACACTTTTGATAAAATTTTCGCAATCAACCAATCAATCAAAAGAAACTGTACTCAAGTACATTTATTCAAAAAACATGAATCGTCATTATAGCTAATAGCACCACAGTTCAGTAGTACAGAGGTCAAATTAAGTAACCGAATCCTATTTTATTTTTTAACTATGTGTATGCCAAAAGTTAGCACATTATTTTAAATATTACTTAATAGGAATTTTTAGGAATCCCACACCACTGACTCGTAAATTACTTAATTAAAAATAATTATTGATTTTGACAGAACTGTTTCGTTGTTCACAGATTTCTATGAGCTTCGTTGAAACTAATTGCCAATTTAAAAAGCAGTCGGAAATAGGCAATAAAAATACTTCTTCGTACTATGCACGCCGGTCCACCCAGCCTGTTCCAATGTACCCAATAGAGTTGTCATGGTTCCCGGATACATTACATATTACGGTGGATAAATATCGGGTCACTAAGAAAGTAACGTAGGTGTCACGGCACATCGATTGGAACGAAAGAATTCGTTTTTTTAATTACATTGAGACTAACAAACGAGCAAACAGTTCACCTGATGGCAAGTGATTCCTACGGCCAATAACATCTACATTCATCCTTGACAAGGAATTATATTGCAGATGCGTTGTTACTCTTGAGCCTCATTACCATTAATAAAGGTCTCCGAATCCCTACACTCACCAGACGAAACACAGCAGCAGTATGCTGCTATTTAACGCTGGTATTCTGTGAGGGCGTGGTCCTACCCCAGTCGACCTGACCCATTCATTCTGCAGCTAGAAACAAACTGCAGAGTAGCTCTACCAATGTCAATTCCTAAAATATGACTTAATATGTTATATAGGACGAACAACTACTAGATGAAATAACAACCTGATAAATTGACATGGTGCTTCAATTGAAAGACGCTAAGGATCTTACTTTGAGGAATTCAGGATGAGGGTTGAGGAGGAGGAGGAGGGAAATCTTCAAGAAATACCTTGCCTCCTAGGGTTAAAGGGTTATTGGGGATTTCGACAAACAAAAACCTGCTCGTGCATTGAGAAGGGCTCTGGCATCTCCAATCAACCCCCCTCTGTATTAAGCCAAACTACGTCGCGAGGGAAGCAACACGCTTTAGTTAAAAAGAGGTGAAAATATAATAGATAAATTATTAGTGACTTATTTTCGATGCTATTCATATAATGAAAATAAATGCTACTGCTGTATTTCGTTTGGTGAGGTTATTGATTTGGAGAACCAGTTGCCAGAAACGTGGCATTCCGTCGGTCCTTGGGGGGGGGGGGGGCTTGGGTGAATGTATATGGGTAACAGTCCATCACTTACCAACAAGTGAAGTATGTGCTCGTTTGCCACCTTTAGAAAACAGCATGATACTGTAATTTTCAGCCTCATAAACGTCTGCCCGAGATCAATATTCATCCATTGCTGCGGTCTTTGGAACGACGAAGTGCGACATGGAGCATATTGGCGTTGTTATCCTAAAACTAGGTTTCTTCTAGCGCCTGGACTTAGTGCAGAAATATACATTCATGCACAGCCTAACGAGATATCCCTTATTCCAATTGCTAGCATTGCCTTACAATTGGCCGCGGTGTATAAAAGAGATCACGTTATCGCATATTTTATGGTCCCCATTCATGTTCAATTTAAGAACGTCATGCCGCGATCTCAAGAAAATTCAGAGAGGTGTTCAATTGATGGTTGAAGAATCTGAAAGCTGCTATTATTACTAAATCCTATTAATAAAAACTAAAATTTTAAGTCATATTATTAATAAGGCGGAAACAAATTTAACTATATAAAAGCTATACTATAATAAAAGTATTTAATCACTTTTTAAATACATTTAAAGTATAGTATACCTTAACTATTATTAATCATTTTTATTTTGAACGTGGACCGAATTAAGTTAACTAAATAATCATAATTATACACAAACTCACAAGGCTAGGATCAGAGTTAACTTCATGTAGTGTGTACATGGTAACAGTCGGGTGGAGTAGCAGTTGGAGTACCTGATGCAGTTTCACGGGTCCTGAGTTCGAATCCCAACAGTGGAACAATTATTGAGAATTACAAATATTTTGATTATGGATTTGTTTAAGTGTGTTACGTGCCCTTGATCTGACCTTTCTCCGATTTACTTTTCCACTTGCACATTAGTGCAAATGAGATCGGAGAAAGGTTCATCATGGTCAAATTGATCAAGAGCGTATCGTAAAGATAAATAAAATATTAGAAAGTATTTAAAAAAAATATATATTAAAGTAATTAAAAATAGTATAACATAAATAAAATTACGTCAATCGTAGTCTATAAGCTATTGTCATATATTTTATTCTAATTTATACCACTGCCAAAGCCCGTATAAATTTAACACATTTTTTATCTCACCTTGACATTGTATCTTTGTGCATGCTTTACTATATCTTCACACAAACAGATTCAGAAACATACGCCTACATGTATTTTTCCTTATATTTATTAAGTTTAAGGACAGTCAAGGACTTTGGAGGACGTTTCGATATTTTGTTTTATTACAATTATGGTCATATATATCGATGTATAAAATGTATCTCACGTGTTAATAAAAAAGTTCACTCAAGTCATGTGTACTACGTAGCATGCTCTCTTTTATAACAGAGTAAGGGCCGTTATTACAATAGAGGCAACAAAAAGGTAGGCCCGGTGTTAAGTGGCGATGCAGTAATCTAGAGTAGAAAGAGAGATGGTAAATCTAGAGCGTTTATATTGAATAATTAAAAATAAAAAAGTATAAAGAAAAAAAACTTATGAGTGAGGATGTCATGGGCCGCGAGGCTCGCTTACCGTGAAGTTAATTGTGTAACCTTTACCCGTACATTTTTAGAAACTTAACAGTGGTAGAGCTACACTGCTGTCTGTTTCTACCTGCAGAATGAATGGATCAGCTCGACCGGGGTAGAACCACGCCTTCAAAGAATACCAGCGTAAAACAGCAGCATAAAGCTGCTGTGTTTCGTCTGGTGAGGTAAGGGATCCGGATGCCTTTATTACTGCTTACGAGGCATTCCATCTCAGTTCTTAAAGGTGACAATGCATCTGCATTGTGATTCCTTGTCAAGGATGAATTTAGATGTCATGGGCCGCAGGAATCACTTGCCATGTGTTGAACTGTGTGCTCGTTTGTTACTCTCCAAAAAAAACCACTTTATTTTATAAATTTGATAAAACTATGTCGAACAAGCACATAAATATGCATTCAACCTTAAAATATTGCATAAAATTATTTCATTAACGAAACCAATATAATCTAAGGAACATATTTATTAATAAGAACAGCGCACGTATACTTTTTATACGTTCTTTTTTGTGGACGTTTTCAAGTTTGAATATGTGTGACGGTGCTTATGTGAACTTATTGCCGGTGACGAGGTCGTCCTTAGAGGTGATAACATATATGTGTTTTGATTCCTTATCTTCGATGAATGTGGATGTAATAGGCAGTAGGAATCACTCATAGTTAGTTTAAATTTATCGTTCATCTTCACCAATTTTAATTAAAAAATTCTAGGTTTTTTTATACTAACGATCAGGGTGGTATGTACATTATAGAAGATCTACACAACGTTTGATTGATCGACTGTCGGATATTGTTTATTATACTACTTCAGATAACTGTAGAAAAGCTATAGGACCTAGCTATTTTAAGTCGTCTACGACATTACCAAACGAATGCCTCGTTACCTGTTATTTATATTAATTCACTGGTATTCTGTTGTACTTCCCCAGCTAAACCAACCCATTCATATAGCAGCTAGATCCTAGCTCCCGTGTCTCTACCACTATCGCTGTGCATAGTACAAACTGACTGATGAATAAAAGAGATGTCGATAGATTATTTGCTTTAAAATATTCATGTTCAAGATATACTATAACGTCACAGAAAATTTTATGTGGCGTACAATAGACGTCATGGGATTTTACCTTTTTTGCTTTGGTCTTTATAGACCCGAGGAATTAGTAAGTTATATCGCATGAACAAGAGTACGTACCTCTTGTGTTAACATAAATACTTATGGCATGTGAATTTATATGTCACCCAACCAGAATAACCAGAATAAATAGTCGAACAGGGGGGAACAAAGTAAATTAATAAATTCTTTACTCATACGGTCTATTTGTTTGACTTTCTGGACAAAAATCTTAATATATCTTTTACATATATACAATACACTTGTATTCATAATACATATGTATTTATGTTACTGACTCCGATAGTTAAACTTTCCTCCATTGCACAGAAATGACGAGTGTGTGCCTTCGTGTTCGCTAATGGTTAAGGCACTATGATATATCCCTCGCGAGTAGATTTGATCTGGTAATAACTAGAAAGATATAGAGTATTTCGAAATCGACCAGGAGATGTTTAATTTTATTAATATGATTGAGTAGCATAAGCTAATTTTGAACGAATCCGTAATGTTTAACAGCGTCAAACATTTCGTATTCAGACTCCATTATTTTCAGTATATCCCATCACTAACCTGTCCAGGGGATCCATCGCTAGAAATAGCAAACAAGATGAATAGTTTTCGAACGCCAGGAATTAGGGTTGTCGAAAAGATTTATTAAATTCGATGTACAAATGACTACTGCCAATTTTTTTTTGTTTTTCCTGAATTTTTAGTCTGTTTAATTCTATTGACATTGACACTTTATGGAAGACTTGCCTATACTCACCACGATGTCAGGCGAGCAAAAGATTGGTTTCAGCAAAATCTAATGTATAGTCCGCGATAAGTCATTTGGCAGAGTTTCGTTTATTAACCAGCAGGTATGAAGAAATTCGGTTAAATTTATTTATTTTTATATATAAGATTTGCCAACCCTAATGTTCTTACAGTCACCCTACCACGTGTAGAATATTAGGTCCAATAAGCTCGCCGATGAGTCATTGTCCTCAAATCGTTATTAACTCGCAGTAACTCTCTCGTTTAACTCTTTTAAGTAAACTCGTTTTAATTTTAATTCAAATCTCATTACAATTTGTCTTCAATCTTGTCACCGGTTTCCTCTACTGCAAGTTATTAAATCTGAACAAGTAAGAACTCACAACAGTAAAACAAGCAGCTTATTGTTTGTTTCTCTACGTTTTGCATTATGTTACTTACACGTTGTTGTTATATACCATAAAATTGCTATGTATTTCTTGGAGCTTTAAAACGAGGAGTAGAGTATATTTCTGGGTGTTTGAGTACATAATCTTGTTGATAAATTATTAAAATAATTTTAATAAGAAACAAATTACATAACAGTGTCATTCACTGATGTTATAATTTGTAACATTGCTTTCCTGAAAGTTTGAAAATGGAAGTATAAAAAATTTGTTATACCCGATACTAAGCTCAATCTTTTGATTTTGAATGGAATACGGTGACAAAGTTATGACAGCAGTTTTACAAGTTATTAAACCTAATTGCACCGACCTTGAGGGCTGTCAATTAATAAGTAGAAGTAATTTTTTGGGTCTGCTGGGACATTGAGGTAAGGCGCAAAGGCGTCAATGCACGATTAGATCATCGCGCGGTTAGACATTCCCGTTTGCCGAAATTGGTACAAACTTTTCTCCACTTGATTCGCTTTCGGTTGTCTCTCAATAAGAGTCACAGTTTACTGATAAATTCTTTATGAATAACATACACAACACACTACACAATGACACTTCACTCACTCCTCGGCTAAAAGCTTAAGATCCATGTCGATAATTATACGAAATATAGATTAACTGGTATTCTACTTGGTAGGCAATGTAATAAGCCTAACTATAGCAAGTATGGGTTCTAGTGGATAAAGGAACTTTTTACTTTAGATACGGAGGTATTTATTTTTATTGCTCAAGTGTTATATAATTATAGTCTTTTTTTCGGGCTGATGGCCGAGGAATTTTACATTTTTACTTTTCATTGAGAGGGACCGAGCGCTTAGGGTGCTCTGCCAAGATTAGTGGGTAACCAGGACAGGGACTCCCGAGAGGGAGCCTCGGCTTGGACCGTTACCCTGTTGTGGGAGAGCGAACGACTCGAGGGTGCCCGACAGGACCGCACTTCGTCTCGATCAGTTGCTTCTGACTATGGATTATCTAAATTGTTATCTCTATTATTATTGACTAGTTTTACCTACACTTTGGAATGCGTAGGCACTGGAAAAGAAGTGGCTTAAAAGCTCCATCGACGTTGACTGGTGAGAACCGGCCTGTGACATGGCGGTATCGCGAATAAATCTGTTGTTTGCGACGCCCTCGCCGTTGGCGCGGGCTATACGAAGTATGTGTGTGTGTAGTGTTTTCTAGAAGGCTTAGGCCCTGGTGGTCGCGTCGTCGAGCGCGTATACCGGTCTACTTCGGACGCGGGGTTTATTCGAGTTGAGATTGTAAGTGACAGCACTCATAATCGGAGGCTTCGGGTGTGTGACGGCGGAGCCGAAATATCAGCGGAAAGCCTGCTACTGAGCTATGGTCGGGAGCTCAAGATCAAGGTGTAAATTCATTATGCAAGAACCACAGCGCACCGTCGGCCTTGCGCATGAAACGTTTTTGATTTACATGAAGTCGATGAATAAGACAAGAAAAGCAGGAAAGCATGAGCAAAGGCGAAGCTTGCGTATGTCATTATGGGTCGGATGCACGCTTTGTATACACTATACATTATTTTAATTCAAATGTATACTAATTTTATTACGTTTAATAAAATAACACTATACAATGCGTGCAACCGACCCATAATTATGAATTGTGATTTTTTATCCTCAAACATATGGATGTCCTGAAATACATGTTCTCATATGTAGCATAATTAAAAAAAAAGCAGTTATGCAAAGCGTTAAAGGTGTCGCTTGGTCTCGGGTACTGGTACGCAGGGTGCAATGACGGTGTCGTTGCGCCTATAAACTCGTCCGAAGTGTAAACATGCGTAAATCGCGGCGCACGCACTCGTAAAATCTATTTCTCGCACCATACCGGCAGTGCCTCGTACTATTTACATTTTTTTAAAAGGACCATCAAATTTGTTTCGTAATTAATTTGTAGCAGTTAAAACGTTAACTTATTAAATTGACTAAATATTTTATATGATTCAATTATGAACGAAGCTATTGTGATTTTTATGCTGTGTTGTAAGTTTAATGACAAAAAAACATGTTTTTTTTTCCATAAAATATTAGTTTTAGGTTACCTAAAAGTACACCTGATGGTAAGCATTGAAGGTAAGAATTCAATGTTGAAAGATGTCTCAGTGAGAGCCACACAAACACATTTATTTTTACTTTGATTTAAAATAATTGTCAAAATATGTGACAAAAAGGTTTTAAATGAAACGTTAAATTACGTTATATCATTTACTGCCTTTACTAAATAAAAACCCGGTAAACCTCTACAATAAAGACTATTAGTTTCTATAAAAGGCTATTGTTAGAGTTGCCATTGCGATTTTGAGAGCTTTCTAGAGCTTTCTACCATGAAATAAGTTAAATTCAACATTTTAACGATTTAAAGCTACGTATACGTCGGTACCCAAATGTCTTCTATTATAAGATTATTAAATAACACTAGCGTAGGTATTATTAAGTTTTTTTTGTGTTTACGCGTATGCCACACAAAACTAATTTGTATTTATTTATTTTAACTTTTTAATTCACGGGGTGACCATGAGTTTATTAAATATTATTAAGTTTCTTTTATTATATGAAGGTGACAAACGAGCTCACAGTTCTACTTATGGTAACTAGCGACTGAGGTCCATAAACATCTCATCCATCCTTAACATTGATTCAAGATGCGAATACGTTGTTTCTTCGGAGGACTGAGATGGATGCCTCGTTACCAGCAGAACTACAGACCCTGTTAACCTACTGGAGGTTAACAGGGTCTGTAGCTACCTGCACACTCCTAAAGAAACACCTTAACGTTATATTACTATTTCACCCAAGTTATAAGGGCGTGATCATTCTCCGACTGAGGCGACCCATTCATGCTGGTAAAGGAGTTATATACTTAAGAAATGAACACAAATTAAACAATTTTAGAAACAATACATATTTTTAAAAAGAGCCCTTACATTCTCGTTGTGATGATGCTATAAGTACGAGTATGATGTAAGATCCTATGAAGTAACCCTGGAAACCTTTCTAGTGCGTAATTACTTTAATGGAATAGAGATTCTATTGCGTGATTTATTAATAAGCTGATCATTAAAGAGTTAAAACTTAAAGATCAAAATCATTATATCTTTCTAGACACATTGTCACGTCTATTATTATTAACTAGAAAAAAGTAAAACAGGCAATGATTAGAATATATTTGTATCATTATGAGATAATGATGATACAAAAAACCTTTTTCAAAGAGCTTTGGTGGATATACAAGTCTCCTAAGTAGGACTAGTATTATGATAAATATGCGTATATATATTCCTATATCCAATCCGAGAAATTAAACAAATTATCCCAAAAAGTTATGCCTTAAAACGTTTTTGAAGTCTACATTCAGTCTCCATTAAAGAAATGGCTGCGTGGTAATTCCGAAATCCTACACTGTAGTTTTGTTAATATGACAAATGGCATAGTGAGCTAGCGAAGAAGAGAAATTTGGTTGATATATTATACTTAATTGCCATATATCGAGCTACCCGCTACCCGTGCTAAATGATTGCGAATAATGTTAACTGATATTCAAAACAAGTATCAAATCATCCTTGCGGCCTGGTAGCCAGAGGCTGTAAAGATTTATATGATAAATCCAAAAAATGCGTCGTAAACTAATTGATAAACTTTGTTGGTTCTTTTGTTGGAATATATTAATAATTCCGGTGTAATTGATCTTCATCTGTGATTTTTATAAACACATATTCTAAATTGAGGTTAATTTAATTACACACAGTATTAATTCTTTTAAATTTATTATAAATGTTAATTAGGGTTTTAATATGTATTGTGATGAACTTTCATTGTATATTTTGAAACCCGGTGTCGAAATGAATAAAATGTCTTATTGTATTTTTAAGTGTTAAATTACCACGTGTTTGTCGATATAGGAAAATATATTGAAATGGTCATGAAATAATTTGTATTTTATAAAAATATTTCGGATTCGTTACTTTGACCACTAGAGACCCTTAACCCATTGGCAATCCAAATAAATAGGCTGATATTTTTTATACAATTAAATGACATATACAGCTACATTTGCGTGATATATTTTACTAATGTAATGTCTTACAACTTACAGCTACTTAATAACGCGAGACTGAAATAATCCATATCGTTGATCAGACAAAGCCAAGCGGCTATACTAGTTAAATAATGAAACAATGTGGGGCTACTTTTGTTCCGCTACAATACAATGGGATCTGTGTTGCGCGCCAGACAATCACTCAGTCAGCGATAAGGTTTCCTGAAGTAGATTGACGCTGATTGCTATTGATTCTTATTATTACTTCCCCCTCTTTGGAGCTCACTTGACTCGATGAGATTGGATAAAAGTGAAACTCTTGAATATTCTTATTGTTATGAGGCTGGTTCATGATAAGTATTATAAGGTTTGAATTTTGTATGAGGCTAAGGTTGACGGCCGAACGCACAGTTCACCCGATTGTAATCGAAATGCACAGGCGTTATCCCCTTTGAAGACTGAGATCGACCGCCATATTACCAATAATTTGGTCTCAATTTGAATTACATTAGTACTTAAATGTCAGTGTATTTTTTTAAATAAAATCTTATCATTTTATAGAAACATTTGGAATGAAAATTTACTTTATTAAAGCCGACGTACAAACAAACGATCATTTACAATTAACTTGACTTTATGCGTCGACTTATATTAATTGAGTGTTTTATTTAACATTCGTTGTATCAAAAATCTCATTCATCTACAATCTCTCAAATAAATCAAAAATCTATTCCGTAACAATATATAACCTTACTAGGGAATATATAACAATCCATTAAATACTTAACCGATGTTTATTAAATTCTTCCCTTTGTAGACAGATTTAATATTTGGTGTTCGAAATAATTTTTCTTACGAAAAAGTGCTGTCTTAATCGGATTTGTAGTTTCTGGGCAGTACACACATTAAATTTTGTTTTAATATTCACACAATAAAATTAAGCATGTCCAACAACATTATATTCGTTATCGTCACGTGTCATTCTAATCATTATGAACCATCTTTTTTGAAGTCGATTAAAAAAACTAATAACATCTATATTTAAATCTTTCTTTCGCGCCAAAGCGAAGTGTTAATAAATCGTAGTAAACTCATACGTTTGTTGTGTTTAGCTTTGTTGTTGTGTAAACAGAACAATAAAATTCTAAATCGTCCCAAATAGTAGACAGTTTTATTTTATTTATATGTCCACTAATTATGTTTAATATTCCTAATTAGGACTTTATTTCCGTTATCCTTTGAAACGCGCCGTGTTAATTTCGCTTGGAAAAATTATGAAGCGTCTTTTTTCCGTCTATTAATATCTGAAATACGTCTCGAACAATTTAAAATCACCGTTGCCTCTGATGTTCTATGCAGTACACAAATTATCGGCCGGGTTTGATCCCACGGACAAAATAAAATATCATATTTCCTGTCAAACGGGCAAGCTTCAGCGCTTGAGTGGCTTTTTTCTACATTTTTTCAGGGCTGCGTTTTTTAAAAGAACTGCGGCGCACATGTTCGTTCAATATACCCGACGACGCGGTGGTTTTTTGTCGTCTGTCTCGTAGTAAGTAGAATTACATATTGTAAATATGTGCCAGTGTTTTGACGGCCGAAGGAAACATCGCATTATAATTCGTTTTTATGGATGCTTTTATACATGTCACCGAATAATATACTCGCAATGTTGTGTTATCAAAATTAGCGTTGCAGGATTGATAATGAGTAGCGAGGTGTATAACAAATTGAATGCATGCTATAAAAATCTTATTAATATGATAATAATATTTTTTATCTAATACTACAGTTCGTTACCACTAATAGGTAAGTTCACACAGCTATTCGATGCGACTATCAAAGATACGACCCATTCTTGTTGATGATATCTGTCACGTAAGTGTAGCAGGCGAAGCGTCCTTACAGGTGCTTAACTAGCCAGTCCATACAGAATTGCTACGTTAATTAACGTTCAGATCGGTATATATTTTAAATGGGTTAGAGGCATTCGTGAGAGAGCTCTTCCGTACTTTAGCGCTACTGCTAGTTCCCAGCTACAGCTTTAATGGGAAGCAGCAAAACACCAACGTGAACATGTAGATGTCTCACATGTTGAGGTAGCATTTCATCTCAGTCCTAAAGCGTGACATTGCGTAAATCATAATAATGTAATGTGATAATTATGTAATATCCTCAGATTGAATTGAATTTATTGCGAAAGTTTATGGGCTACCCTTACCATCAAATGAACCGCTAGTCACGCTTAGTAATTTAAAAAAAAAATTGTTACTCATGGCTGTTGTCTTAGGATGGCAACCGTTGGGACATGTCGGAAGCCTTCGAGACATCTGATATTCGAAACCCCAGAGCTGGCCCTGTGCCGTTACGATAAGAAGAAGAATTATGACAGATGCGTTTGTTTTAGAATATTATAGAACCTCGTCTTTTTTAATCGGTAAAAAAATGTACACACAAGTTTATGACGTGTAATTGACTTTTAAAATTGTACCTAAAAATAACTCCATATAGATAGTTTATATTTACAGATATTGAGTAGCTATGTGTTTGTAATGTACTATTCAATGTTTAATTCATTATTTACATCAATGTCGATTATAGGTGCAAGGACTCATATAGTAGTTAATTCAACGAAACAAGACAAATATGCTCGATTATTATTTGTTGGTACTCGCCACGAGTAATCATAGATTATGTGTTGGATATCTTTTTTGTTTTTGAATCCAAATGTTAAAACTACTCGTAAAGTAATATGGACAACCTTTGGCAAATAATTTACAATAATTGTTCGCTAGGCGCAAAAATTTTACTCGAGTTTCTTTAGTTGGATGTCTACATACTCGATAATATTCAGTGAATTATTTGTCGGCGCTACTGTAAATGTTTAATTTTGCCGGGATCAAGCATCCGCTGAACTGCATCATGCGAGGGACGCTTCACAATATTTACATCAGGTTGCGCCGCTTAGACTTAGCTATAGGACCCAGGAATGGATCAACATCAACTGGCGTTTCTGCATCATTCGTTCTCACCCACCATTTCATTAATAAAAAACTAGCTAAATTTTTTATTATTTCATCATGTAATAACTTCGTGCGCTGGAGACCTAAGCAGTATTACAAGCGTTAAGCAAATTTCATTACAAGGTCATCGAAAACATTTAGTAATCATCAGAGTCGAACTGTGTTCACGATTATGACGCTTACTTCCTTTAAAAAAAGAGTGGTAACTGCACCGTACGCGGTAGGCCTTAGCTGTATTACAGGTGCTGCGCCGCTTCTCACGCCGGTTCCGCGCTTGCATAACGGCCTGTGTCGACGCACGTAATACTCCGTAACAATATTATGCATGTAGGGCGCGTACGGCAACGCTAGCCTACGCTACATGCAGCTACAAGCCATGATACCCGCTTAATAATTCGCTCTGTTTGTGCTCTATCTCTTTAAATTGACAGATTTCCTTTTAGAGTTATACACTGGTTTTGTATCCCGTTTTGTACATTTTCGTAGTTATTCTTAGTTTTGTGCAGGTTTGTGTTTGTATTAAAGTTTACTAATTATTTTACTTTCTTCTTGACTTCTTCTTTCTATCAATAATGGGATAAAAGTGTGACAACTTGTATAGTTATAACTGTACAATTTAGAATTTAGTTGTCTGTTTAAGACTTCAGTTGGATAGACAAATCGACCGACGTGTACTAAGATACTCATATTTTATTCGAAGGAAAAAATTTATTATTCTCTAATATTTGTTTTTTCATAATAAGACAAAAAATCTCTTAAAACAATCGTCTAAAAAACAATTTTTTGAGAAATAGCTAAAAATAATGATTTGTGAAATGAATTGTGTATCTTCGTATTATTTTATCGATATCAATGTTTTGTGTCCGTCCCACGAAAATTTTTAAATAAAAGAAATTGAATGGTATGGCCATGTTCAGCTACGACCCAAAATTGATCTATTCAAAGTACCCTTAAAAATGTCAACGATGACGCGGAGACGCGCAAGGCCACCTGCCACTTGACTGACGACGGTTCAAAAGGATCTTAGAAAGATAGACCTTGACGAAGATTCCGTCAGAATTCGTTCTGGAGGGTAAGAATGAGGAAGCCTGACCCTAAATAGTTGGAAAAAGGCGTTGGAAGAAGAAGAGGGATAATGTTGGTTTAATTCATTTTTCGTTTTTTTTAAATTCACTGTTTTTCATTGTGAAGTTTTTGAAAAGCAATTTGAAATTAAATAGTTTAAAAGATACGCATACCCTTACCTCGCATCGTATACGACATCTTTAGATAGAAGGAAGATTTTAATTCATATATATCACATAAAAAAACTTTAATGGAGTAAGCACAATTGACAGTGATCGGAAATATAAAGCTCATCTTATCTTGAAATGTTGACAGTTGGCACATGCTTCTCAATTGTTGTGCTACCACAAAGGCTGGCCCTGTCTTAAGTTACAGACGAAGATGATATGCGCACGAGACATAGTGATCGCCACTGAGATAAATCCCCTGAATCTCGCCTCCGACAACAAAAGATCGGATTCCATGTCTGCAATCGAATACGGGCCGAATGCACGTCACTGTCTGTGTTGCCATCTAATTAAGCAATCGATTTTTCTATATTACGTTAAAATGATAAAATTATTTTAGTTGTTTTACTTTACTTTTTAATTTATTTTACTGGCAGGCATTATACGCAAATATAACATATAAACATATGCTTGTAATAAACGCCTGCTTCGGTTCAAATTATCTTTAAATTAAAAAAAATTAACATAACTGATAGTTAGTAAAGTACCGAGGATAGATCTAACGTGTTTTATACACGTAAGGGCTGTAAATATAAATTATTTTATATGCTGTTCGCGATTAATTTGCTCGTTATACTTACATATAATAGACCCATTCTGACTACCAGAAATAGTTTTGATGAAACTCTTATAATTTCATTAACGTTTAAGTAAAAATTGTTAAAATTAAAGGAAACCTGTATAGTATGTCAACACTAAAAGTACGGAAGCCGCCGGCGCCAGCTGTTGCATGGGTATCGAATGTACCACAGATAATAAAGGATTCTTTAATACGAAAGAACGTTATGCGAATCGGAGCCGTGTTTGAAATGTTTTCATGCTAAATCAAATTCGAATAGTCAGTCCTTGTAACATATTATACTTTCTTTAATAATCTTATTGAAAGCTTCCTTTAATAATCGCATTGAAAGCTCTCTTTAAGTATTTCGTACCCGTTTGTGTTAATTTATTTATATTTGAGTCAAAAATCGTTCTTTAGGTTAGGTATAAGGTAATATCCTCTGTTCTGTCCTCGTTACAGATAAATTTAAATTTAATGACTTTATGGCCTAAATAATAATAAAAAATACGTGGATACATCAAATTGCTTAGAACGCGTCGTATAAAATTAAGCAAAGCTTCACTTATGAAGTATCGAAGCTAGAAACGGCAACTTTTATCCATATTTACACAAAAGATGCGGTCAATCTTAGCCGGTTTGACGACTTCAACATTTTCTTTTGCTTTGTTTTTTTTAAAACCTGTATCTCATCTTTATATTAGTATTTATGTTGCTAATAACTATATGTAAGTTATAGTAACATTTTTTAACTTTTGCGTTATTTTTATTTATGCCTACACAAATGTTTATATGTGTAGTATTAACATCGTCCTTTTTAAAGCATTTCTTATCAATAAAGAATATAAAATAATCACTTAATCATATTATTTAATTTGTTTTAACTGTAAATATCTCGTACGGCGGTACGGTTTCGTAGCAAGTACGCTAAATGCATTTACTCATTCCTCCCTTTAGATAGACGAGTCGAGGTCTCGTACCTCCTTAAGAGGGGCCCTCGGTTCGTATTATCGCCCCCTCTATTGTCGTTGACGTTCTTCGTCAACAGGGGTCGGAGTGCAGCGGTGGTGCAACAGCAGTCTCCGCGCCAGAATTGTCGTTGTCTCCCTACTCAGCAGGCCTCCCGCTCGCGAGTCTAATTAGATAAAGCTGTAAAGGTCTCTGGACCAACAGCAATACTCACACGCACAAAAGCATTTACTCGCTTAATTGTTATACTATACTTTTCTCCCTCAACGCAAGCTTTGAGGGAGTAAAGAACCGGCCGTCTGTCTTTACACCAGTGGGTTTGGTGGCTTTATTCCTCTTAATCTATCGAGGACCCTCCCTAAGACCGATAGTGTATTTCAATCGAAATATATAATCTTCTCTTTCTGACTTATATTTGGGCTATTTAGATTTACTTGTTGTTATATTATTTAATTATATATTGTTATAATATTATAAAGTCGTATCGAATTTAGAATAAAATCATTTAATCAATTTTCATTTGGTTCATTTAACTTGTAGTCAAAAATGTTTGATAAATTGAACCATGCATTATTGTCACAAAACTAGCCGCTTCGCTGCATGCGATGCCTCAAGCGTCAGGTTACCGCCACTGTTGTGGTTTGGGATTTGAACGTCTATTTTAGATCAATATTTTATTTCAAATAACAGTTTTGGGCGAATTGAGTTATATCTATTGTAAATATTTTTATGAAATAGAGATTACATTACAACCTAATGGTTATTAATTAAAATTAATTATTAATTAATATAGATATCTAAAAACATTTCGAAAACGGTGTTGCAAGACTTACTAATTCAATTTCTATATTTCTTGTTTTAGATTAAAAACAAAATGACATTAAATGGTTTAGTGTAAATTTTTTTATAGACAATTTAGTTATAGACTCGGTATGTCGTCATATAAACTAAACAATATAGATTTTCCTGACGTTTGGATGGTAATGTCCTTAGGGGATTTAAATAGGTTGATAAAAAGAGTACTATTTATATGTTTATTTTCTAAATTAGTTCGAATAACCACAATGGGCAATCCATCTTCAAGTCTTCTTCTTAAACGTCCCGGAAACAGTTTTTCGCTACGGCCCCACTGTCAGTTTTATGATACGCTAGTAAACTGAATTCGTCAATGGAAATAGTTTATTGCAAGTTAAAATTTATCACGTGCTTGTTGAGGAAGAGAAAAATCGCGAGGATACCTTCATTAGAAATAAATAAAGAAACTGTTTGTTAGGCATGTTTCTGTCCGGACACTTCCATATGACGGGCAGTGAAAGTTAATAATATATTCTAATTATAAATTGTTATAATTAGAATATAAAACAAATTGTTATAGTTATAATTCTATTTATAAATTGTTAAAATCGGACATATGAAAAAGTTGGTTAGTAACTAAATTAAGGGTTATTTCTATATAAACATGGAACGGTCATAAATTTCGGTATCGGTAATATTGGTCTGCAAGTAGCAATAAGAAGCTGAACACTCGGACGCGACTCCCGGAGCGCAGTGTTGCCGCAAAGTAAATCCTTCCGTATAAAGAACCGTTTACATTGGAACAGGTATAAAACTTATATTTATCTATCCGTATATACTTCATAAATAAGATTTAAGATAAATCAAAGTTTAGCAAGTTAAATTATTTATAGTACTAATATAGTAACAATATTTTGAGTTTCAATTTACTGTTATCTTTTTCTACACGATAAAGCTGCAAATAACCGGCGGCATTGACATTAATTCAGAAAAAAAATTACCAATTGTTTAGAAATTAACTTTTAACTAACTCAATTACCACAGAATATATGAGATAGCAGTGTTGCGTATAGTAATGGAGTAATCAGAAACCCTGTTACTGTTAAAGAGGCAATCTTTGTTTATTTTCACAGCTGGCAACGTAACAGCATTTTGATATCTTTTCTAGAATGTAACTAGGTGTCATCGGCTGCAGTGGTCAATAACCATCAAATGAACTGGGTGCTCGTTTGCTACAATTGTTTTTTTATTTAAAATAAAATGGAAGTCGGATATACGGACCGTAGTTTATTTTATTATTATTAGTACTGCTTCTATTAACTCTTGCTTAGTGTCCCCGTCCCCAGTTATATTAGGTTTCACTTTTGAAAGAATATCCTAAATCTATATTATAATTTCTTGTAATTTAAATCTGTATTTTTTGATGTTTATACACAATGTAATATGTTGGCAGTTTTATTCTATCCTTTTAATTTAATTTTATATTTCGCATGTCATTAAATCTTTTTGGCATAATATTTAAGATTGTTTAAAAGGCGAAGTTTTGTTCTACCGGAGTCTATGTTCTGTTATTGTTCCAGAAAATTCATATTGTTTTCCAAATTTTTCGATCTCTTTCTAATGCTGTTTAGTTTAATATTTAAAAATGAGATATTGGTTCGATGACGATGATGTTAAAAAAAATGTTATTTTATGATTTAAACCTTTATATTTTAACCTTTTTTATACATCAAAAATTACAGATACGTGTGTTATGATTATAAAAACATTTGTAATATTAAATAAGATTAAATTAAAACAAAAAGCCGACTCCATTTCAATAAAGTCGTTTTCTTTTGATTTCTGTCTATGTTGCATGTTAGTTTTTCGATATTAAATATCCGCTATTGTACTCGTTAGTCAACTTTATTGATAGCGGTTTCTTATTTTATTAAAAAAAATATATTTATCACATTTTAGTTTTAATACATTTTGTGCGAAGGAAGAAGAAGAAATATTACAGACTCTAAAACCTAACCTTATATATCTTTTAAACTAATGAGCCCATTTTAATGAAACCTGCAGTTTTACTTTGAAACTATAATAATATAATACATAGAAGTTTTATCGCAATTGTAGTTTTAGTTTGTGAGCAAACGTGGACAAACATATAAAAATGAAAGTTATTAAATTTGTTTAGATTCCCCTTTAGAGTGACATATAAAATTTTCATCAGTACTACATAGTTACGTACGTCATAACCTTTTTTGTTCGTTAAGAAAATACAATAACACCTTCCCTTTATTGATATTTAATGTCGCCATCTACTAATAATCTGTTTAGGTGTTCGAAAAGTTTATGAATACTTTAGTAGATACAGTTAAGAAGTTCGTTTAATCTTGAGTAATGTACATCACCCATAAGATCCATAAAGAGCCGCGGGAGAGCGTGTGTTATTAATATTATAACTCTGTACGGTCGATCGAAATGAGGTGCGTTATAGGCACTTGATTTAAAGATGCACGATTATTATGGATCACATATCGCTTATGGAGGCCGTTAAACTTTCATTAACTGATTAATAATTAACGTGTTCTTAAGTTTACCATTTAATGCTGGCAATACTGATCGGTTAATAGATTAAAACAGATGAGTGCATGGTATACAAATATTGCAGAAGAAAAGGTGCACAAAATTCAAGACAGTAAAACTTAAAGTTATGTCCTCTTCTGAGAATATAGTCCTCCCAATTATAATAGACTTTTTTAAATTGGTGAATTACTTCGAGAGTTTCTTGAAAAAAAGAAAAGGATATGTGACATAAGTGTATTCTTCGCAAAATACCTAAAGAAATCGTGATGTAAGAAAATTACCAAGTCATCAGTAAAATAACGCTACTCGCGGGGGCAAGGTCGGGTTGTGTCTACTAAAACCCACGATGTTCCATCCTCCCCGTGTACGGTTGGCCACGGGACCCCTCTCGTACACATCGTCGTCCCTATAACAGGCACATCAGCGGTGTTGCCCCGCTTGAGTCGCGGAGGAGGCAGTAGTATGTAACACCAAGCCTCCTCTCCCTCGCGAAGGGCAGTGATTACGGCCCCTGGCACCATCTTCATTTCATCACTTCCGCTCCCGCAGTTCAGCGTACGTCCAAGATGGGCTCAGATGGGTTGGTGATGCCACTCCTTTTTTTTTACTTGGGTAAATGCCTACACATTCTTACCCCTGCAGGGGCTAGGATGGGTTATGTCGGACTCGCATCGACTAAAACCCATGGCTGGGTTGACCAATACGCACGCGACGCGGAGGGGCGTCGCTACCGCGTCGTTCCCCCGTGAAGCTAAAAAAAATTCAAACGGCTGGCCTAAGCCGCTCTAAGGCCGGTCCGACGCCATAGGACGGCCGCTTGGGATTCTGTTAGTTTCTGTGGACGACTATGTCACGGCTACTAAGCCTCCCCGCCAAGACAAGGCTAAAGCCCATTCGCCGGGATATGCCTAACAATAATTCTTTATCCTAAATAGTGTATTATTTAGATCTGACATCTGTTTTCTTAATTAAAAGCGTACTTTAAAGTTGTCAAATAATTTTAATATATACTTTAATATTTGACATAAGCAAATTATAAATTATGTTAATTATATTTTGTTTATGGCACCTCGAAAAATGGCATACGATGATGAGGACATATACGCTATTAAATATATATCACACGCTCTCAGTATTAAACTATTACTTTGTCCATTCTATATTTACTATATTGATGTTCCACCATGTTATACAATGTAGGTTCACCACACGTGCGCCGTCAATCAGGACAAGTGCACTGACACTCGGCCTGTCTCATTTCTCGGAATCGGGTTAATTCCGTGCGTGACGTCACCAGCCGCCATCTTGGCCCTTGCTTCCTCATCGAATACATCTCACTGTAATTAAAGCAGTCTTGAATTCATTTACATCCGTGAAATGTATGCAGGAATGTCGTTGCTCGATTAACAATTTAATAGGTTGTTCGTGAATTAAGATAAGTAGTGTCATCTAAACTTACATCTGAGTATTTTTGTAGCTTTTAATATTCACCTTAGTTGAATTAAATTTATTGTGATTTAATTATGAGTACCAAAAGTTAAGCGCCATGTTAGATCAGTATCTGTACGTTAGCTTTTAAAATCATGATACGCGGTCAAAGTGAGATCGTCACCCGCATCAATGATTCTAAATACTATTATTATTGCCTGTGAACTGTTTGCGCCGTGAGGAAACCTGCACGCTTAAGATATAAATAAAAAAAATATTTCGACGTTCGCCAAATCATTGTCAATTGGAGAAATGGACGGTCAGAAGTCAGTTTCCCGCAGCGTTTCGTACGTATGTACAATGTACATACCATATGTGTGTACAATATAGATGCCTAATGTATTTTACAAAAGAGTAGCATGTAATTTCGACGCAGGCGATGGAGATATATACATACATTTTACTTCTCTACCATATTCTCACTACACAGGACGTTAAAGAGGACGCAAGCCGAGGTTACGCTTTATCGGTCGAAGAAAAACATATGACTTAAAGTCTAAGGCTTAGGTACGCATTTAACCTATTTGCAAGATATTCAAACAGCGATTTTAAGTTTAGTTCGAATACGAATTGCCGCCTGTTTCCTTTGTGATAATTTTTTTTCAGTTTCTTTGAAATAAGTTCCTAGTCGTTATTCATTGTTGGGGAGCTATGAAAACGCTTATGTTTTTAAAATAATCTGTAAGCTTAGTTTAATTTTTAAATTTGGACCGATAATTGGTTTTTTAATATTAATAAATAACCAGTGTTTAATTGTTTTTTTAATTCAGAAGAAAAAATGAGATTTAGATTGATACTTTTTTAAAAAATTTGATGTTGTAGTTTTGACTTACTTTGAAAAAAGCTAAAAAACACGATAACCCTAAAATGGTTCACTTTTACATAATGCATATTGGGATTAAAATTATCGCTAATAATCACCCCTATCACCTAACGAGAATACGTCGAATTACCAATAATCTAAATAAAACAAAAGTAATCACTGGTTTTTGCACTAATTATGGACTTTTCGTTGCATTTTCTTTTCTTTTTTAATTTCTACTTATATTTCGTTACAAAATATACTTTGTGACTAATAAGCGTACAAGTGTGCTTTTAGATTATCTAAAAAAATATGCTATTAAGGGGTGACTTAAGATTACATAATTCATCTGATGGTAAGTCTTTACTGGGGCTCCCGCGTTCCAATGGAATGTCTCGTCACCTTATATAGGTCAACGCTTTTCACTCATCATTTTAATTTTTTTTTGTAAAAGCCCTTTCATTACACATCCCATTAAGATTACAGCAAGTTATTGGTTCTGGCAGAAACTCGATGTTACCTTCGCATAAACCAATGAAAAGTACACAGTATCCATTAAGTTATTTTTTTTTTGGTGTATTACTTTAAGAGTAACAAACGAGCACACAGTTCACCTGATGTTAAGTGTGATCCCTTTACTCACCCGGGCGAGCTGTCCCATTCATTCTGCAGCTAGAAACAGACTGTAGCGTGGCTCTACCACGTGCGTATTCATTGTTCAAAGTCAAATCGCTTTATAGTTTTAGACATAATCATATCAATATTATGTCATATAACATAAAAAATTAAAACAATGTGCACATTCATGTAAAGAACACTGTTGATGCGGAATATAACTGTGTAATAACAATTTAACTCCTTTTCTTTAGGACCTTAAAAGGGTATAATGAACATTGTGTGGACGTCTATCAATTATAGGGTCAATGAGGCGCCCTGACCTGCTACCACACTGCGCCATCATTATTGCGCATCTGTCGAGCGACAAAACAGTTTCTTAATTGTATTTTGTCTTATTCCTTTTTTTATACTATTGTTTGTAGTCGACTGCAAGTGAACAGTTCTCAGTAGCAACGGTGATAAAGTCACCCTGCAATTTGCTTCTTGCTTTTTTCTTATTACATTGAGAGTAACACACAAGCACGCAGTTCACCTGATGACAATTGATTCCTACGACTCATGACATCTATGTACATTCATCCTTGACAGGAATCATAATGCATCTGCATTATGATTTGCGTTGTTACCCTTGAGGACTGTGATGGAATGTCTCGTCACCTTATATAGGTCAACGCTTTTCACTCATCATTTTAATTTTTTGTAAAAGCCCTTTCATTACACATCCCATTAAGATTACAGCAAGTTATTGGTTCTGGCAGAAACTCGATGTTACCGTCGCATAAACCAATGAAAAGTACACAGTATCCATTAAGTTATTTTTTTTTTGGTGTATTACTTTAAGAGTAACAAACGAGCACACAGTTCCCCTGATGTTAAGTGTGATCCCTTTACTCACCCGGGCGAGCTGTCCCATTCATTCTGCAGTTAGAAACAAACTGCAGTGTAGCTCTACCACGTGCGTATTCATTGTTCAAAGTCAAATCGCTTTATAGTTTTAGACATAATCATATCAATATTATGTCATATAACATAAAAAATTAAAACAATGTGCACATTCATGTAAAGAACGCTGTTGATGCGGAATATAACTGTGTAATAACAATTTAACTCCTTTTCTTTAGGACCTTAAAAGGGTATAATGAACATTGTGTGGACGTCTATCAATTATAGGGTCAATGAGGCGCCCTGACCTGCTACCACACTGCGCCATCATTATTGCGCATCTGTCGAGCGACAAAACAGTTTCTTAATTGTATTTTGTCTTATTCCTTTTTTTATACTATTGTTTGTAGTCGACTGCAAGTGAACAGTTCTCAGTAGCAACGGTGATAAAGTCACCCTGCAGTTTGCTTCTTGCTTTTTTCTTATTACATTGAGAGTAACACACAAGCACGCAGTTCACCTGATGGCAATTGATTCCTGCGACTCATGACATCTATGTACATTCATCCTTGACAGGAATCATAATGCACCTGCATTATGATTTGCGTTGTTACCCTTGAGGACTGTGATGGAATGCCTTGTCACCAGTAATGAAGGTCTCCGGATCCCTGCACTCACCGGATCACAGCATTATGCTGTTATTTTACGCCGGTATTCTGTGAGGGCGTGGTCCTACCCCGGTCCAACTGACCCATTCATTCTGCAGCTACAAACATACTGCTCTACCAATGTAAAAAAAAATTGCTGCAGCACGAATGGGTCGGCTCAACCGAGGAGCATTATCCCATAAAATACCAAGATGAAATAGCAAGATGTACGATACATTGCCTGTGTATACGTATCACGTAATTTTAAGATATATTACCTCCTAAGCACTAAATTATAATGCCGTGCTCAATAGTAATTAAGTCTCTTATGTCTCTCACCAAGCACGAGAATCACAGCATCGTTATTATGTTACGCTGATTTAATAAGATCGTTTTCCTTGGCCAGACTAACTCATTAGTTTTCGAAAAACAAAACAATTTGTTAAAAAATAAATTCTAACAACTGTTTCATTTTTATTAGCCTCAACTAGATAGTCCTGTTCACATGTCAAATAAATACATTATAATAAATAGGTGTATTTATTGAAAAACTATAAGCCCTGAAGAGCACTGATTGGAACCATATGTCGATGTTAAACGACGGGATAAATTAAAAAACAATCACCACATCATTTGAGTAAACAAAAAAAGGTTTAAGCCTCGTTGCAGCGCAGACATTTGCTGCCGAAAGTGACTGGGATTCCTGTAAAAAAAAAAGTAAAAACGGTAGACGTTACTGCCTTAATCTTACGGGTGAATATGTAGAGGTGTAAACGCAAACGGTTTTGTTTTCGTTTCAAGGCCTCAGATATTCTCAGCGTGGGAAAGAGCACTGAAGTCAGGTGGCAGCACATGTGCATCGCTCCTGTTTGGGGGTGTTTAAAAATAATATTTAACAAAACACAAACGTATATAGTAAGTAGAAATCTGAGCGTCTTCGCGGGGGTTATAAACACACAAAATTAGTTGTACCGGTCGCACCTCGGACTCGCTTGGTGGTCCGTAAATAATAACAAACCTATTTATATTATTCACTAGAGACGTTTAACTGAGCGGGATTATAATAGATTTAATGAATTTATAATTACTAAAAACATTTATGTACTTTTAAGTGCAATTAATAGTTTACGGTAATACTATAAGTGGCCGTAAGTGAATATTTTTAGATTGTTAAATCATACTTTTAAATTAGATGTTGGATATTTGAAAGTTTATACTACTGATTGGAATTCAATATATGTTCACACATAAAGAAGTTTAACTTGAGATTATATTTCTTTTCCATATAATATCTGTATGTAACATTTCATTTTAGGTTTTTATTTATTATATTGACGATCACAAACAAGCACACAGTTCACTTGATGGTAAGTGATTCCTGCTCATGGCATCTATATTCATCCTTGACAAGGAATCATAATGCAGACGTGTTGTCACCCTTGAGAACTGAGATGGAATGCCTCGTCACCAGTAATAAAGGTCTCCTACACTCACCAGACGAAACACAGCAGCGTTATGCTGTTATTTTGTGTTGGTATTCTGTGAGGGTGTGGTCCTACCGTTCATTCTGCAGTTAGAAACAAACTGCAGTGTAGCTCTACGGCTGAAAAGGTTAGGTTTCTTATATTCGCTAATATTTAATACGATGGCAATTAATGGATTAACATATTAATTGAATTTGTTGTCCTGACACGACATGGTTATCTACGACGGCAATGTCTTCTGATTGTTACCAGATAAAATTAACTCAGCAGAATACATTATAGTGCTTTAAAGTATTTGCGTAAGGAGGCAATAATTAGCCTCCACACCTATTCCTACTGTAGTTTATGCATAATTACTTCGGAAGATGTATAAGCGTCGGGGATACGGGGTAAATACTATAACGTATATATGTATACCTTAAAAACAATTTTGATCATCGAACCAACTCGATTCGCTATCGGCTAATAAACTAGGAGCCATGTGATGGTGTCGTACGTTATCCTGTAATACAAATACCTGCAATGAAATCGAAATAAACCGAAGAAAACGCACTCGTATATTTTTCTTAAGACTTTACTGTATTGCCAAGATCTTTCTCTTGAAGCCTTTTGACTTACAAGCCTTGAGATTCTTACACTGGATTCCTTACACTTCATGTAACGTGTAGATGTGTTTTTACGCAAAAAATTAATCTCAGCAATTGATCGTCATCGTCGCCATGCATTGGGCGTTACACGAGCCCGTGGGATGGCAGCGATAATGGCCGAGAATTCGCAACGTGGGTGTCCCTTTGCGAATGCATTATGCGGCATTTTTTACAAGCATCTTGTGCTTTGAGTGCATTTGAGCGTATGTGATGTGCATGATAATTTATTTTATGAATGGACAAGCTGGCTGTACAAACATGATACATCCATACAAACGCAGATCAATAAATTCCTTGGTGATTTGACCATAGTGGTGTAGTAGCACTCCCACCACCACGCCACGCAGTCGTCGTTCCATATCATATCTTCTAGTCATTATCAGATGACATCAACTGCGCAGAATTTATTATAGTGCCACAAACACGATGGCCCCATTCCCTATTTCGTTGTAGTGCATGTGTAATAAGATAAGACGAAGGTTTAGATACTGTGTCACGGGACATACAACAAAAACTCACACAGACTACGCTAGCACTTTTCTTATAGAAAGCTGGTAGTGATATTATAAATTACTAGCATTCCAGTTAACCAATCCTTTTAAGTTTAAATGCTTGCTTTCGGGCAGAGGTTCTCAGACTTTTTTCTCATAAACCACTTTCAAAATTAAGCTGGTTCCGGTGGAACCCCTGCAGCATTTCTACCATATTCCCAAAATTCGACAAAAAATGTGAGGATTAGATCTTACTATGGAAAGTTGCGTTGCAGCTCGATTTCCAAACACGATATCATATTAAAATATTATCTGCCTACATTGATCAAGTCAAGCCAAAACTTTAGTTCTTCACTATCGAAAGCAAATAAATTTTCTTGGACCCCCGCTTACGAATTGTGAACACTCATTTTTTGTCACGCCAACGTAGACCCCCGTCGAGTCTCCCGTGGACCCCTGGGGGTCCACCTGGACCACTTTGGGAACTAAGGCTTTACGGGATGGATCTTAAGTTTCGCAGGTCGTTCTTAACTCTAAATCTATTATCTATATAGGCTATTGTCTTATTTCCTACTAAAACCAACAAATTGTGATGCAAAGATATTTATGTTCTGCTATTATTGTTTTACACCTGGGAATCGTACCCAGGACCCGAAAAGCCAACAACAGCAGCCAGGTACTCTAAACACTACGCCGAGCATACGACAAAATGATATGCAAGGTTGCGGGAAGTCGAGTTAGCTTAAGTTAAGTTGAGTTTGTTAAAATATAACCAGGATAACGGTCCAAGCTGAGGCTCCCTTTGGGGAACCCTTGTGCTGGTTACCCATTAATAATGGTCTCGGCTGAGTGCCCTAATTGCTTGGCAACCTTTCCTGGGGAATCTGTAAAAGCCCTCGGGCTAACAGTGGCCACCAGCCATGGAAAAGAAATCAGTGGATTATTAGGATATGATGATATATAGATAAGTAGAGAACACAATTTTAACTGACGTAATTCAATTTAAAATTGTGAAAAAACAAAAGAAATAAAAATGTAAACAATTAACATACAACATATATATATATGTATTTTTTTTTTGTAAAGTGGTCATAGGAAAGATTTCACCATCACTGCGTGATTAAGGAAGTAGTAAGTTTACCTATTGAGTCACTAGGAGCGTAATTTGCCCAGCTATAACCTCAACTGGCTAATATATAAAACCAACCTAAGAGACGGTGCGAGGATGGAAATAATGAATGAGCTAATATTTAGTGATAATATTATTAGTTAACAAAATTTGCTTCACGAAATCAGACGTGGGCGTGGTTTTACTTTAAAAGATTTTAGTTCAACTGAGGTTATTATGAATTAACTTTAATGCTGATTTTATTTTTTGACCTTAGTAGCACACCGTTCACCTGCTGGTTCAATTGGAGTGTTTGCCACCAGTGCTGGGTCTCTGCACTCACCATTTTTCTCATCATCTTTCTAGAACCAAGCTGCGTGGCTCTATCATTATAACCTCATAGATAAAGAATCATAAACCGTAGCTGATGCGTTTTCATCACTGAGGATTAAGATGAAATTTCTCGTCACTAGTACTGTTACCAGATAATTCAAAGCCATACTTAGCTGCTATTTAATGGTATTATTCGTTCAAATATATGGTCTTGACCCAGTAGAGTCATACTATTCATGACATAACTAGTTTATACTCGAAGTATGACTTTAACAAGTGTTATATAACAATATTTATATAGCAATATGTGATATATAAATATCGGCAGAGAATCGAACTTAGTATCCACGACGGAGATATTGACGTAGCGGAAATCAACATTATATCTTAAATGTTTCACTTTTAATTTGTTTGAGGTAAATGTAAATACGATGCGCGATTGCAGTGCGAGAGGTGCAGATTGACAAATCTTAATTTTTATCATTACATACCGTAACATTACCGTATTTGCCGAATAATACCATTAAATAGCAGCTAAGTAGTCCTCTGTGATGAAAACGGATCAGCTACGGTTTATGATTCTAAAACAGCCAGACACACACACATATATATATATATATATATATATATATATATATATATATATATATATATATATAAGCACTAGTTTATACTCAATCAACTAGTCGTACATGGATGGCTACGATTCAATTTAATTTTTCTTATCAACTTAAAGTTAAACGGTTACGTGCGGACCTTGAATAAGTAAGAGATAACTTTTTATTTGTTTCCTGAGTCCAACGACACTAGGCTTGTTGAGACACATCGACAGCAGTAGAGACTTGAGTGATTTCTTGAATTTTTCACAAATCTGTCATAAATATTTGTTATCGTTTCAAGATAATTTTTAATGTTTACAAATTATTGAGGTCTACCGTCGTCGGTAAGGATTTTCATAGATGCCAACATTTCTATATTATGATTCCTTATCGAGAATTAGTGGTCCGCTGGAAAGACTTATTTTCAGGTGAAAAAGTCTTATACCGTTCTTAATACCGTGAAAAATTTATAGGATGGAATGCGATGAAAGGAAAAAGGTAATCTATAAAAAATAAACGGTTTCTATTTTTTTAATAAATATTAGCAATGTTATAAACGTGTGTAAGTGTAAAGTGGATTCGAACCTACGACCTTAAGTTTCGCAGACTATTGACACTAAGTGTTGGACTACAATGCCATATTCAATTTAATAGTTAAAAGGAATATCTTTATAGAGAAAGGCATGGTTAGCCAATGTTGGAGATACCGTAAAGGTCAAAGTTCATGTATCTTCAAGAGCAACATTTGAAATCAATATTTGAAGTTTTGAATTGTATTCGTAATAAAAATCTGAAGTCAAACCCGATGATCTCCGAGCCACTCCTACAAATTCCAACGTACAATAAAATTATGCTTACCAGTGTGTTTGACCTAATTATTGCTAATAAATATTCATGACTGAATATTTAAATGGTAACATAGAAACAACAATTTGTTGTGATTATAAAACCTTGATCTGTAAGATCTATTTACTGTGATCGGTGTAAACGTTTTAAATTATTCTGTCAATGAGTTACTGATACCGTGATAGTTAAATATAGTGACTCAATATTATAATAATAAAACGATAACTAAATATAGTACGATTTGTATAATAAAGAATTCTTCTCAATTTGAAATATTTTTAATATTCTTTTAATGAAAGGCATACTCATTTCGTAGCGACATTGTTGGATCGATAGTAAACTTTGTTGCTGAATAGTGGTTAGGTTAGTAATGTAAAAACGATCCGATACAATAAAATATTGTGTGTTGCTTTGACAAATACTAGAATATTCATAATTCAGCTAAAGTATGCCTATTATGTCAAATTGTAATTTATTTTTGAACTGCAACACAAAATTTACATTAATATTAATTGTAAACAAGAAATATACTACGTGAACGCTACGATTTATTTTTTCCTAGTGGTGAAACACATGGATGCAGTGTCAGCCACACGGGAAATTTTATACAGGCACACGTCAAACTGGGAATCGAATCCGAAAACCGTCAGCCAGCTATTCGGACCAGTAGGCCACGCAACCGCCGCTTCATAACGTACAGCGTCAAAAAAGTTTCAAAAAACCATTTCACAAAACTTCATATCACATATCCAGATGCATTTTAGTATATTGTTCAGATATCACATGATTGAACTCAAAGGGTTATACTTACACGCAACGATAAACAAAATAAAAATAGGGACGATGACGAAGTTAGACGAAACGATAATCTTTCCGCGCCCTCGAGCGTGTTCCGGCAAGTTATAGAATCAACCATTCTCAGTACGCTGTGGCCATTCTTTTTTCCGTATGAGGAAAACAACTATTATAATGAAGTGGTACTTCTTTAAATGAATATAGTGCAATACAATTAAATATTAAGCGAAGAAAAACCCGACAATATGACGTTAGTTAGTTAAGTTTCACCCGATGATATGATAGAGAAATACGATGTTTCTGTCACCTCATACACCCGAATGAAAACTCGCAGTGTCTGGTTCGTGGCCAGTAGAAGATATGGATAGTTTCATCAGTACAAATCTTTTAGTTAGTTCACTCATAAAATAAATTATAATTAAAAATATATTTGTACAGTTAATCATTTATATAATTATATATACTACTATTATGTAAAAATTTTATTCTATGTATTTTAGTTGTGGGGAAAATAAATAAATAAATAATAAAATAAATTGTAAATTGTATTAATAAAAGAAATGTAACCGTGCTGTTATATTTCACGCTTTCTTTTATATAATGGATATGATCAAAGTGTGCGGCTTGAGAGTATTTAGACGTAACACATATCACAGATATATTTCCTATGGTAGAGAAAAGGACAGCAAAGAGAATACCCATTCCATCCCGATTCGGAGACATGCTTTACCAGCTAAACTATTTCAAGATAAACAACATTCATCATGAAGGATGGATGTAGATGTCAATCGATGGGAGTGATCAGTTATTTTTGATTTATGAAGGAATAGTCAAACTCAGATTTAGTTTTCTGCAAGCCATGATATGTTGTTCCTCCTACTTTGTACATTCTATACATTTACTTGATGCCTACTACTACTACCTATAGGATAAAATACGGCATTTTTTTTACGCCTTGTTAGGACGACTGTAACGTTGTGAAAAAATTGCTCAAGATTTAATTCCAAAAACTCTTGACATCCCACTAAAATAACGACCCGGGCAAGTTTACGAAAAATAGATATACCTGCCCTGTGGCAATCTATCGGGGAGCTAATATTTGATGATGATATTGAGAATAATTATCATGATACAGATAGGATTTTTCTTTTAAATATTATTGTTTATCCCAAAACATAAACATTGTCTCCATGAAGGAGACATCAACATGGCTAACCTACTGTTCTCGAACGCGGAAACAACGGATGTCGATGGTTTGTAACCGAGTTTAGGTCAAGAGCGACCAGCAATCATCATTGATTACAGTAGCCAAGGATGTCGGAAACTATCTTAAAAACTCTATATTTAACTCGCATAGCTATGGGAATTTAAACAAGTTCACGTGAACGCAAAGGCTTGTTTATACCGCTCGCTTGCGTAATGGTAACCACGAACGCTTAAAATAAAATTTTATGCAATAAGTTTAGTCTTGCGTCTAATATGCAATACTTATATTAAACAGTAGTAAAGCTATGCTGCAGTTTGTTTCTAGCTGCAGCAAGGTCAACCATAGGAGGACCATGTTGCCACCATTTTAAAACACCAGCGTAAAATACAGACGAAACACAGCAGCATAATGCTGTTGTGTTTCTTCTGGTGAGTGTAGGGATTCGGAGACCTTTATGATTAGTGATGTCCATCTGTAGAGCTACACTGCAGTTTGTTTCTAACTGCATAAATGGGTCAGCTCGCTCTGAGTAGGACCACGTCCTCACAGATTATCAGCGTAAAATAGCAGCATAATGCTGCTGTGTTTCGTCTGGTGATTGTAGGGATCCGGAGACCTTTATTACTGGTGAGTGTGCATTCCATCTTAGTCCTCAAGGATGACAACGCATCTGAATTATGATCCTTTGTCAAGGATGAATGTAGATTTTATGGGCCGCAGGAATCAATTACCATCAGGTGAACTGTGTGCTCGTTTGTTACTCTACATTTTACTCTACATGTTACTGTTTGTGCTTTATGCGTGAAAAAAATGACAGTCGGATAATGATAATGTATAATTTACATGCATATTTTATATTCTTAGGTAACCACAATGCTTAGAGAACCCTGAAATTATTTAGTGAAGGAGGAAATGGCGAATTTTGGATGGATAATATTTTTGTGTTACATCTAATCACATAACAATTACACAAGATTAATAATCGTTATACAAGCTGTGTCGAATGCCACGTAATGGTTTAGAGGGGAGAAAGCACGATCGGCCTTGGCAGTGAAGTGAACTCAGCGGCGCGCATCGCGTTGTTCGTCGCCACAGTACAGATAGGCAGTAAAACAATGTTGGGTTTATTTTAAACGAAGTCGGTTTAAAAAGAGGTTCGAAGGTTTAGTGTGTATTACTATGAATGTGATATTCTGAAAATGCGTTATATTACAATAATATATGTATGTGCATTGCTCAGAAACAACAAATTGGACTTTCGAATTTTGAAGTTTTGAAGATTTTTTATTCAATATCCTCAACAAAAAAAAACCTCAAAATTATAAGTCCATAACTTTTCTGTAGATTGATGATTATTTAAACCGAACTGCATGATAACATACATTTATATTAAAATCTAGGCCTAAATTTAAATCAGTTGCAAAATTTTCTTTTCGTTTATTTGACTGTTATTAGTATATTCTCGTTTTGTTACTATGTTTAATTTTTAATAATATATAAATACGATTAAATACCTATAATGGAGGTAATAAAAGTGTGTTAGTTTAATTACAAAACCAACTTATTATTTAATTACTTCAAGATCTTAGTACACTATCTTTTTATACCCTGTTTCATATACACAAAACACTATACCGGATGGTATGATTACACTCTCGTGGATGAGATATTTGTTTATTGTATATATATATAAATGGGATAAAAATAATATATATATATATATATATATATATATTATATTATATTTATATATATTATACTAAATAAAACGTAATAAAATTTCTACTATACATTGCAATATACTATGTCCATCTTTTAATTGGCGAAGTTTTTCACGCATACCTATAGAATCGTACTTTCGTTGTCAATGAACTTGGAAAGCGGGGATGCTCATGTCATTGTCATTAGATAGCATAGAATGCACTCTCGCTGTGGAACATGTGCTTATAAATGGTTAGCAGCAGCACGCGAGTGACGCAAACGAGGACAACTGATTATAAAAAAAAAGTTAACGGTGCATTGTATCTTTTTAAATAAAGTATATGTAAACGAACAGAGTTCACTTGACGGTAAGTGACGATTGCCCCTGACATATAAATGTCTATACTGACATATATATGTCTATACTGACATATAAAAAAATATAAATATAGCCCCCAAAAAAAGATTTAAGTGGCACAGGCATTGATCACCTCTTCAGCCGTCACCTCTGAAGATATAATGCCTCGTTACCATACTAAAGTGGCGAACAGCGATATTGTGCTATTTTACGTTGGTATTCTGTGGCTGGCGTTGTTCCCAAGTCGAGCCAACCCATTCATGTTCCGGCTAAACTAACTGCGGCGTGACTGTCAAAAACGCTGAAGCACTAACACCTACGCACACCCATGTATATATGCCAATGATTTATTATCTACTCAACATAGAACAATAAATGGCATTAATAAGAGCCCAATGGACATTAAGGAATTCTAAATTTGGTTGGTTATTGCTTCATCTATGAGGCAGGTCGCAAATTTTTGATCGCACTTTTGTATCAACCTAGCTTAATAATAATACAAAATTAAAACAAATCCCAAGTTATAATGATCAATTTTACATTAACAAGTCTCAGAATATGTGATTATTTAACACATATGTATAAGGAATATGCGTATATCGCCCTACCACAAGGGAATGTAGGCTTTTTAGTATTTTATTACACTGCAGTTTAAGAAATGCAGATGAAGAAGAAGAACAGTTTGTACAGATGCGCAGCTTATTTTATAATAAAAATCTCTTCCAGCAGGCCTGGTGTGGGACATATTATCGGGAAAAGAAAATTAATCGACTCACAAAAAAAAAAAAAAAACATAAAATAAAAATAAATACAGGACTATATTTATTTACAAACATACATATAAATACATAAATAATAATAAATGTAATATATAATGTATATATATATATATATATATATATATATATATATATATATATATATATATATATATATATATATACATTAAAACTAACTTAAAATTTAACTGGATAAAGATAAGTAGTGTATTGTGCTATTTAAAAAACTAGTGTGTTACTAGTTTTTTAAATAGCACAATAGTTCTAGAGGCACGAATTTTTTCAGGATTTTTCTATTAATTCTTAGATATGCAAGTTTCCTCACGGATGTTTTCCTTCTCCGCTGAGATCGTGGAATCAGAATTTAAAATAATCTAACTGCTTCTGGCACCGGGGATTAAAAACAAGACACTGATCTACCGCGGCTCTCATAAAAATACAGCAGATTTCGGGCACCTAATATTACGAAAGTTTAACACAAATACAAACTAGAAAAATTCCTTTATTTGTGGCAGTGCTTTTTGGCGACAAAAAGTACTTACTTATGAATTATGTATGATTTTGTGCAATGATAACTGAACTATCCAACAAGAACCCATAAAGTATACTTTAAATTGTAACAAAAGTCAATTTTCTGGTCCCTTATATTATAAAACCTTCTTATTCATTTTCATATTTATGTTATTCTTGAAGAACATAAGAAAGAATATCACAATATATTTTAAGTAACATGACGCACAATAATATATTATTAATAAATTACAGACTATAATGATAATAAATATTAATTGGGATTATAATAATATAATTATATATATATATATATATATATATAATATATATATATATATATATAATTGTTATAATTATATATATATATATATATATATATAATTATAACAAAAAAAAAAAAATTGTAACAAAAGTCAATTTTCTAAATCGACCCTATGATTGATATCCTGTATAAATATAACAGTTGAAATAAGTTATAAAAATTACCACAATTATAATGAAATTACTTACAGAAATTATTCGTTATATAAAATCTTAAAGTAATGTCATCGACAAGCCTTCCAAGTTTGCGAGCAAAATGGCGATGGACTGGTAACATTTGTTACAGTTCTGATAATTGTTTGATTAGGCTCATTCTATAGTGCACACTGATATGACTTTAGACAGACGTAGTCACCCACAGCTGATGGAGCGACGAACAATTGGGTACGTATAGACCAATAATCCGGTTAATCAGCACAGAAGGAAAGGCCCATATCCGTCCAGTACTACCTCACAGGCATATATAATAGTGAATAAATATTGTTTCCAGTGTCCTAACAGATTTTACCGCCTAGGACCTAATTAGTTGTAAGGCTTCGGGTGACAGAGGCGCGCCCTGGTGGGAAAGTGCAGGCGTTTGGACGCACTTAACGCTTCAACGACCACGGAAACTGCCGCGAACCTGCACAGAGCCGACTATGGAGGTTCTTATAACTTTTTCTTTTGACATTTTACAATTAAACATGAAATTTCAATAAAAAACTGAAGTGATTTTTCTATTTAACATACATTTTTCACAACGTCTCTTACTATACGTGTTCGAAGATTTTATAACTAAATGCACTATAATATGTAGATAAGTTAAACTCAAATGTAAATATCAGACATTGATAACGAACTATTTTAATTTGCGCTTTACAATGTATGGAAATATACAATTTCTTTTTTCAGAATCTATAATTAGCTCTTGTACGAATACTTCCACTCCTTTGTTATAAGAGTAGGCCCCTAATGTATCTCAGCACATTATAATTCGCTAGTATCTCTAAACAACTTTTATTGTTTATTCTATATCATTACTAAATACAGTCATGAAAATCCTGTCTTGTTAATTAGTTTGAGGTATTGTAAGTCTTCAAAAATATTCTAAGTCTTCAATATTTTGTTATAAATACCGAATAACTATTGTTAGAATACCCACTTAATAGTTTACCTTAGCCTCAAATCACTACGCGTAATAAGAAAATAAGAAAGGCTCGGAGGAACTCCGCTCCATTGACGTCGTCATTAGGCCGGGCCCTTCAACGCTTCGAAATCCCAACTGGCACTTAAAGCAGCTTGTATCTTTCGTTTTATATATTTACAATGATACCTTTAAGCTGAAGATAAGAGCTAAGCAAATATAAATGTCATAAAATGTATATACAAATAATAATTATGCTTTTTCCCCGCAATTATTATATAATGACATAAAAATTATGAGTTATTGTTTGTATGGAAAGTGATAAACTTATGCGATATAGAATAACAGTAACTTCAAAAAAAATAAGTATGTTCCAGCCTTGGCAGTATCTCAATGAAGTCAGTGACTGTATTGCCGTATTTTAAAAAAGTTTTCAAAGTGATTTCCGTGCAACCTGAGATTAACGTAACGCAGAAGTAATTAATCATCAACCTTGACAATCTCTTATCGTTCAGGGAAATACGTAGGAAATTGCTTAATGGTATAACACTTTTGTAACTCTATCCGTCACTTGTCAACTTCCTTTCAAATTAATAATATCAAGATTTTTAGGTTTGATATCTTGAACTATTTTATTAATCATTTTATGTATAATTACTAATACTGAGACGTCGATTCATCCATATATTTTTAAAATCTTATTCCCTTAGTGATAAAATAGTTACATCAATTCATCATCAGATCATTAATCGACACACTAATGCACATAAGTATCTTAGCACTACTCTTCCAAATTGGTTGAATTTCCCGTTATCATCATTATAGGATAAGTAAACATTGTATAATTAATAAAAAACGCTTTCTTAATAAATACCTATCGTATCACATTATTGTGGAAATTCCCTCGATTCAACACAACTCATCGATATATTTTGATATACTTAACGTATAACCCACCTTTAAAACATCATAATCAATAAGAATAATAAAAAACAATCGCTACGTAACGTCAGTTGAAAATTAATATCCCATGACTACGTCAAGGGTATTATGCGATAAGTTGAGATGTAGAAAAATGATATTCTAACTAGTTTCGTTATCTTCCGTGCTCACCACTCCATTTTTTCCACGATAGCGGAATTTATGGCTTACATTTATTATCGCTGTAAAGGCGATAATCGCAGGCAACAGGCACACAGAGGCAAAGGAAGTGAGCGGACGCGACCTTGACATTTCGCGCGTTGCAAACGTAGACAACGCAACCGTCACTAGGAAGTAGGAATAAACACTTAGGCGCTTACTTCGATTCCTGCTCACTCTGATGGATATCAGCGCACCTTTACACGTACATTTCTAGTGTAAACTGATTAATAGTTTCCTTCTCATATTGTTTTACGCTATTTACAAGAGGGAACTATCAATTCAATATATCGGGGCCGATTTGAGAGTAGTTTCTGGTATATTTCTGTATGGGTTCTCAAATTAATCCACGAAAATTTGATAAACTTGATTGAGTAGTATTTTCTCAACCCTCAAAAGTTTAAAATTTTTTTAAACTTTAAATTATTTATTTATTAAATTTATTATATTTATTAAACTTTAAATTATTTATTTATTAATATATTATACCGATATATTTTGGATAAATTACTTTTTAGTGTGTGTTACTATGCGAATGCTATTGACATAAACCGTGGTGTATTATTTAATTGTGTTAAATCCTGTTGCTAGGACTAAAACAAATAGAATTTAAAAGCTTTTTGTAAGTAATATCATAATCGAATCGCTTTTCTCATTTTTTTTATCAATGATGATGAAAATACCCTGCTGGCTTCGACTATGGCCATATCTTCTGATTGTTACAAAATGCCATCAATCGGGTTTATAACCTCAAAGGTTAGCGCATAATATTAGCGAAAGATTTCGATATACTTATTATCAGTTATGCGAGAAAATTATACAGTATACCAATAATTTGTATCGAATATGAATGTAGGTGTCATGGACCGCAAGAATCATATGCCATAAAGTGTGTTATAAATGTGTGCTAGACGTTAGTAACACCCTAACTTCATAAAAAACGTTAGCAATATGTTAATCTATACATATATAGATCGAATGGGTAATTTTATGCGTTCAATAAAAGCTCAATGACAAAACAAAAAGTCAATAAGACGTGCATTAAGCTAAACGTACAATGTGCCCGCAGACCGCAACCTCTTGAATCACTGAGCAGTTAAGAAAAGACAGACAGCCCGTCGGTTCTTTAACGTCCATTGTGCTCGACAAACACACCAATATAAAAAGGCAAAATGGAAATCCGGTTTCCTATTAGCATTTTTCTTAATCGGGTTTCATATTCAACCAATTAGTTTATAATGGTTGTGGAAATAAATTAACATTATTGTACAATTTTTATTTTGAAATTAGGACATTATGACAACAAACAAGAATTAAAATAATTATATATGTTCGTTATTGTGCTTTTGAATCGTTAACGAGCAGTTTATCTAATTAATGTTTACGTTTAGAATATCGTTTTATTAAAAAGTACATAATGTACAAATGTGTACAAATGTTGTAAAAATGTTTGATATATTAAGTATTAGGTATTAGTATCAACAACGAAACAACTTTTCCTGGAATAGGTTAAAAGTGTAAAACAGTAGAGTAATAGTTACAATTTGATTATCACTTTATAATATCCGGTTAGATATTTAAGAATGTAAAAACAAATAGTTAAGTATTCTATATCAAGTACCACCATCTATAGTTTTATCTTAAATAAAGTATATACATTCCGGCCAAAAGATGGCACGCAAGTACTATTTGTTTAGTAATTGTTTGTTGTTGTTTTATAAGTCGCTTTATGGAAAAACATCTTTCTTCTAAAGTAAAGCTACAAATTGGCAAATCCTACATTAAAAAATAAGACATATGTAAAATACTATAAAGTAACGTTTATATCTAGCAAAAAATATTTGCTTAATTAAATGATATGATAATATTACTGCCATCTGTTGTCGAGTAGTCGAATTAATAATTTAGACTTATGAAATTAATAACTTTTAGTAGTAATTTTTTTATTATTGGTATACGCAATCTCTTTATTTTATTATTTTAATCTTTTTTTAATCTTACTGTGCACTAGGTTCGACACACGACGATATTATTACATAAAATATTGTGAAAGTAACGGTGCAAGAAACGGAAAAGATTCAGTAGCATTTTAACAATCGCTTTTAAAAAATATTTTAGATACATATATTATTCTATAACTAAAAATAAATAAACCGTTCTTATATCCTCCCGTTTTCATCGGTTGTTCTACTAAGATTGAACTGAGTTGTGACTGGGCGATTTTAATTATCTGGTTGTTTATTAATCATTTTTTCTTAATTAAATCAACTGTTACATTTTTATTATATTTTAAAACCTGTACATTATAGATTTTATGAACATATGACAATATCCTGGATTGAATTAAATGTGCTGAAAACTGACATTACTCCATATTCCACGATCAGCAGTCAGGTCAGGTCACATATTGCCTTTACTGTACGCATTCTTTGTAATTTCTTTGTAAAATACACATCGACATATAGTTATTTATTATTAGGGTCAGTGAGCTTTAAATGAAATCAAAAATTCGCCCTTATTAAAATTTTCTTTAACGCACTTCAATAGAATTCAGTTGCCTGATGGTATCTGGATGTTTTCTACGAAACTGTGTGACCGGAAGCAATTATGATTACATTCCAAGTATCAATTCCCATAAGCTCATTTTCACATGGTGCATACGTGATGCTACGTAGTGAACATGTCATCAGCTTCTCAATGGTGGGGCGGCAATTTTTACTGTGTCGCATGTGGGACAAAGATTTAATATAAAACAATAACCATAGAGAAAAACAAAGGAAGAGTGTGAATTATTATTTATTTGTAATTGTTGAAGTAAAATTATTGATGTATTTTGCAAAATAACTCAAAAACGTACTGGCGTTATATAACAGTCAACAAGACAAAAAGAAGGATTATATAGAGGAAATTAGAGCATTAATATGAAATTACTCTCAAATGATTGGATCACGCTAATAACTCATTTAATTATATTAGGTCTTTACATATAAAATTGTCGTTCTTCAGTATTGATCATTTCAATCCAAAAAAAGGTTTAGATTGGCTGTGAATTCTAAATTCAAATTAATTTTGTTTTAAAAAACTTGACATTCTTTTTATAAAGTCAGCCTTTTGTTTATTGATTAGCTTTGTATTTTCATTACGTTTGAATATTTTTCGTCATAATGAATACTTTAAAAATTCGTGTAGTTATGGAATACGAGTTCCGTCGTAAACACGGCATAAACGGCACGTAACATCAACAACGTTTACGTAGAGAACTTTACAAACGAACGCACAAACCGTTATTGGTTTGCCCGGTTCCGTTCTGGAAATTTTGATTTCAAAAATGCACCTCGTGGTCGTTCGGAAACTTTGGTTAACGATAATGAATTAAAGGCGATTGTGGAAGCTGCTGATACTCAATCTACAGCCGAGCTAGCAGCAGCTTTTGATGTTAACATCAAAACAATATTGGTCCATTTGCGACAAATTGGCAAGGTAAAAAGCTTGATAGATGGGTGCCCCACGAACTTAACGATCGCCAGCGCAACGTACGCATTGAGACCTGCCTCACGCTGCTTAACGGGCACAGAAATGAAAGAATTTTGAACCGAATTGTGACGTGCGACGAAAAGTGGATTCTGTTCGACAATCGAAAGCGCTCAGCAAATTGGTTAGATCCTGGTTCAGCATGAAAATGCTCTGAATGAAAAATGACGTCTAGAAAGTTGATGGTTACTGTTTGGTGGTCTAGTGCCGGTGTGATTCATCAAAGTTTTTACCAAATGCATGCATGAGTATTACTGCAGATGAGATGTGTACTATGAAGAACTGAAGACAATGATGGAGAAGCTCGCACATTTGAAACCAGCTTTGGTCAGTCGGTCGTCCCCGCTGCTCCTACACGACAACGCGCGACCCCTTACTGCACAACAGCCAGTCTCCAAGCTGCAATAGTTGGGGTTGGAAGCTTTCCCTCATCCACCGTACTCACCAGACCTTGCACCCACCGACTATTACTTTTTCCAAAATTTGGACAACTTTTTAGGGGGTAAAAAATTAAATTCCCGAGAGGCAGTACAAAATGCCTTTGAAGAGTTTGTCCAGCTGATATTTACAAGAAGGGCATCAATAAACTACCATTGCGTTGGCAAAGATGCATCATGGGTGATTTTGAATAACAAAAATAAAAAAGTTTGGAAAAAAATTACTTAACTCATTTCATACAAAACGGCAATTTCATAGGTAAAGACCTATTACTATTTCCCGTAAATACAAATATAATATAAGTCATGTGTTAAAATTAGACTTGTACATCAAAATTAGAATTAATGGAAGCCCTATACTTACGTAGTCGAGTCATAAATTTACTTTGGTGTTTTGTAGCCGCTATGACCGCCAAATATCATCATTTGTATTCAACATACGCCGACATAAAACAAGTCAGCATCGTAAGTTGCTACTTATGCTTGCTCTTGTGACATTTAGTCCATATTTTAAAGCAAGCGCCCTTTACGATAGGCGATAGTTTTTTAAGTATTTTAGAATATAAAGTATCAAAAAAACGCGCACGTATGCGCTCTTTTCTTGATACTTTCAACTAGAACTTTTTGGCTAGGTTACAAGTTATGAAAAATGGAGGACAGCAACACGGAGAGGTCCCCAGTTGCCGCAGCACATCGACTGTGCTTGGGGAGCCTCGCCTCCTCCGGGACTCTAAAAGGAATTGATCCGTTAAGTAGATCACGGAGTCCTTCCCAATGCACTGGGGGTGGTCACCAAGGAGGTTTTAACGGATAGAAGCTCCACATAACCCAGTCTTCCCGAAGATAAGGTGTGTTTAGAATTTATTTGGAACCCAATTCGATAACGGAATGAAAATGTTTGAACGAACCTTTTCTTTTTTAACATTACGTCGGTGGACTAGTTGATCGATTATTTTGATTAATTCGCATGGATTAACCAAAATAATCGATCAACGATTAAGAACAGATTAGTATTGGTCATTACTGATACGGAGAAACATTCTCAAAAAATAATTTTTAAGAATATTTCTTTTAATTTAAAGCAGTCATTTTATATCAGTATCGTGTGACGTCCTTCCAAAAAATTTTGAAACAAAAAACTATAGTTTTAAATATTATTATAAATCTATTTCATTATATAGTTTTATAACCTTACTTACGAATATAACTTCCTATCGTTTGTTGTTAATACACTGGGGAATTACATCTTACAATCGCATCACGGATACAAATTTACTGCTGGGGATTTTCGATGAGAATAATTCCTGAGAATTTTATTACACACAGGTTATCAATCCACATATGTACATAGCTGGTTTCTTTACTATGGTTGAATAAGTAATAGTTATAAAGCAAAATTAACTTACCTATATTTTTCTTTTTTTTATATTGTAGCGTAAGTATTTGCGCAAACACAAAGACACTCTTTCTTCGTTCCCTTCCTTCCCTAATCTGGATCAATGCATGTGCATTATGATTGGATGAAGGTTCACATACAATTAAGAACATAGGTCATGCAACACACCCCACAACTTTTGTTTTACACAAACGATGGGACTGGGAATTGAACCAAGAACCCGCGACGTGGGAGTGTGGAACTCTAAAACCACTACGCCGTTAGGATATATTATTATCGTACTGTTGGTAGTCGCATAAATGTAAAGACAATCACTCGTGTTATTGCCCAATCTGGTGAAAAAATGTGTAATAATGACGGAGGGAGGTTAGTATTTATTTATTTATTTAATATTGAATTGTAAACACCATATTTTTTATATTAAAAAGGGTACACTGGGCGGACTTAATGCCTTTTCACATTCTCTACCAGTCAACACTTGAGATCGTGAAACATTGACTTGTGTGCCCATAACGAAATAATCCTAAATATTAATAAATTATATTTAACATACTTAAAATACATAATTATAAATAGAATACATATAACATGTTTTATGTATTCCATTGTAAGTTACACATATTCGCCTCAACTTGACTATTAAGACAAAGTGCCTTCTGGTTCATCTAAGTCATTCAGTTCATCGAATCAATAAAACTAAGATGAACCAGAAGATCACTATACAATAAAAAAATAGTTCCCTGTGGCGACTAACCGTTTGTACATGCTATATCAATGGGTATTGAACAGATTTTGTTTTACAAGTTTTACTTAGGGAAGATAAGATTTTCAAGTAAAGTTTATACATATAATAATAATAATGTTTATTCTATTCTCTCACGAATTAAGATTACTAAATATAGTACAGTACAGATTTCACAGTGATGAACAGTATTTGTGAGAGACTGGTGTCTATACTAGGATGCCCTGTATGACAGATCACCCTCGCGTTACGGATTAGTTTCTATTTGTGCAAGAGAAAATTTTAAGAAACATTTTTTTCAATCCAACTAAATGATAAGGTAATTAAAGGTTATGTTTATATAAACACTTGTGCTAAATGTGTGTGTGTTTTTGTGTTTGTATGTGTGCATGCGTGTGTGTATGACTGTATGAGAGAGTGCATCTGCAGAAGGTGCATTAAGTGTGACAGTTTCTAATAACGGAATAGTTTACATTGTACATAGTTCACAGTATAGTTTTCAGCAACTCTTCCGTCGTATCATAATCCAGGTTAAGTAGCCATGTAGTGTTTTTTTTACATTTAAACTTGGTTAGTTTAAATAGATTCAAAGTGAAATATATATATATATATATATATATGTGTGTATGTGTGTGTGTGAACGACTTAGATTAGTCTTGCCTTTCACAAACCTAAAACTCCTAGCGAACCGATAGTTATAAAAAATTTGTAATTAAAAATTATTGCTTATGTTTTGGATGCTTACGAAACAATGGTGACCACCAAATTGCATTATTCATAATTTCTATGACCTAAATTTAAAAATTCAATTGTAAGTAATTAGTCATTGCTATTGGCAACACCTTGAACTAGTAGTGTTCATTGTTCCCGAATGTAATGCGAACGGGCCAATAAGTACGTTAGTACACGCTAGAAATTGCTGTATGAATTATTTAGTTATGTCATTGAATGATTTATTGATGTATTTAAATACGAACATTGATGGCATGCGAATACTGGATACTGTATTGTATGATAGGTGCCAGTTAATCTATCATATATCAATATATGTATTCAGTAAATACGTCGCAATTGACGGTTCATTGTACAACTTCCTTAACACAAAAGTACTGAATTCGAATGCCTGTCCAACGTTGTATACCTTTCATCGTGGTATTGCTACACATTTTTCTAGATGTAGTATTAAAAGGGTGGTTTGAACGGGAATAGCAGGTTTCAGACCAACCATCATACGAACAAGACCTGGCTGTATGGACTAAGTCCTTTGCCTTTCCCATTAGGGATAAATTGATATTATCATCATCATCATCATCGGGAATAACAGCCTGAAACAGTAGCACAGATATGCTGATAAGGACCACGCTTTTTCAGAATACATAAACTCAGGCATATATTTAGAATAGCATAAGGCTGCTTTGTTTTTATAGTGAGTATAAAGATCCGGAGACCCAGTTAGTGGTAGCGGGGCATTTCATCTCAGTCCTTTGCAAACGCATTTTGAATCTCTGTTTTGGATGGATGTAACGTTTCATGGGCTCGTTTGTCACATTTAGTTTCATACAAAAACAAATTACAACTTTAGGATGACAACGACTTAACTCAATCAAACTACTTTTGGGATTGGACAAAAGAACAGTGACTATAATCCGTAGTCAGAAGCAACTGACCGAGCCGAGGTTCGGCCCTCTCGGGAGGCCTTGTGCTGTTACCCACTAATAAAGGTCGCGGCTGAGCGCCATAGAAGCTTGGTCACCTCTCAACCCGTGAAAACTGTAAAATCCTCCCTGTAAATCCCTCGGCCTAACAGTGGCCATAAGCCCGAAAATAAAAAAGAAAAATCAAGAAGAATGTTTTTTGAGATAAATTGTGACGGACACTTTATTATTTTATTATATGTATTGTGTATTACAGTGTCGTCCTTTACCCAAGTGTATGTAGCGTTTTTAAATATAAAAAGATGGATATTGTTGATCTAAGTAATTTTACGGCAGTAACTTATTTTTCTATTTGTAAAGCTTCTATTACATATGGGGTATACATTGCGCATTAAACCTGCGCTGTAGATTTCATCTGATGATATCTAGAAGATATCGGCAACTTGCTACCTCGAGGAAACCTAGTTGGCCTTACTCTTATGATTGTTATGTTTATAGGAAAATATCAAGGTATAGTCGTATATACTCTGATAATTATATATTATGTGAATTCCTCCCTCGGAGTAGCCAAGGTATATGATATGATACCATCTATTTGTTGCAACTCGGCGTTAACACGTACGTTCATACGTGAAGTTTTAAAGTATTTAATGTTTCTTAATATTTAATGGTGCTATGCCGCATTGTAACTCCGTCCTCCAGTAGGGTCCTAACCATCTTGGTCACGCAAACCACGCGTCTCCTATTACGCATATAGTAGTTATTCATTTGGCTCGGGATCGGCTGCGTCAGCGGTGTCAACGGCCTTTTAGGGCTCCAAGGCGATCACGGAACTGGGAAAACCCAGCTTAGAACTTCAATGACGCATTGTTGCCCACTCCCAACTAGCGTGCTTAGAATATTTACCTACCTATCCTTTTTCAAGTTTACGTCAAGAAAGCGCTTTAACAAACGAAAACTAATTATTTCAAAAAGAAACAAATCATTTATACAGCCACGTTGCAGTTAAAAACTGGGTTTAGCATAAGAATCGGCGCAGTAGGGTTGGACCACCCTTTCACACACTGGTTGCTTAAAATGACGTGACAACTCATCTGCATCACGATTTTTAGCTAGGAAGTACGATAAAGGACGGCAACATATTTGCGACTCCTCTGGTGTTGAGGATGTTTATGGGCGGCAGTGATCAGCTTACCATCAGGTGAGCTGCTTGCTCGATTGCCACCTGTTCTATAAAACAAAAAAAACCAGTAGGTGTCCCAGGGCTCAGGACCACATATCGTCTGGTAAACTGTGTGCGAGTTCGTTACCTCTACTTCTGTAAAAAAAAGGAAAACTTGTACAGCGCAGATTTTTGGGTAAGGTGGGTTTCTGTTTTTACTTTATATAATAAACAATAGGGTTGACGAATGAGCATACAGTTCATCAGATTTTGGTGACAACTGCTGCCCACGATAACACTACATAAAGGTGGGTTAGAATTATCAAGAATCAATCATCTCATACCTCGTCGTAGGTCATCTTAGCCTGTATATGAGCAATGATTGTTACGATGTATGAATAAAGATATTATAAATTATAATATGGACGATTGATCTAAATAAACTTCTCAGTGGTAGAGCTACGTTACAGTTTGTTTGCTTGGAATGAAAGGGTCAGCTCGAACGATAGGACCACGCCCTCACAGAATACCAGTATAACGCTGGTGTGTTTCTTCTGGTGAGTGAAGGGTTCCGGAGACCATTATTACTGGTTACAAATTATTACTGGTGACAAGGCATTCCATCTCAGTCCTCAAGGGTGACAACACGTCTGCAATATGATTTCATTTCAAGGATGAATGTAGATGTTATGGGCCGCAGGTATTACTTACCATCAGGTGAACTGTGAGCGTGTTTGTTACTCTCAATGTAATAACAAAAAAAACAGGAACTTACAGAGTAAGTGAATATGTGGAGAATGAATATAAAGACCTCTAGGCTGTTTTTAACCGAAAATGATAGGGGCTAGACGGCTAGAGGGACTCGGTATTTGTGCTATTTATATTTCTTCTCCAGTCAATACCGTAGAAATATTATTATGTGCGATATTCATTTGTATCTTCTCCTAGTTGGTTAATAAAATTAAAATATAATAAATCAATATATACAATACAATTGAATAAACATACATAAGAACCAACTAGACGAGTCTTCCTCGACAAGGGAGTCCAAACGGTTATTTATATGTATTGTTCGTCACCTATTTCTATTTTGTTAATATAAAAGATATGTTTTTTTTTTTTTATAGCATTATGAGTAACAAACGAGCACACAGTTCACCTGATGGCAAGTGATTCCTGCGGCCCATGACATCTACATTCATCCTTGACAAGAAATCATAATGCAGATGCGTTGTCACCCTTGAGGACTGAGATGGAATGCCTCGTCTCCAGTAATAAAGGTCTCCGGATCCCTGCACTCACCAGACGAAACACAGCAGCGTTAAGCTGCTATTTTACGCTGGTATTCTGTGAGGGCGTGGTCCTACCCCGGTCGAGCTGACCCATTCATTCTGCAGCTAGACACAAACTGCAGTGTAGCTCTACCACTTCTATGTATAAAAATAATAATTATTAACAAGATTCGCTATCTGCAGCTCGCTCGAAAAAGTTAAATATGTGTCTTTGGTGATTGGCGATTTCTATATTCCACGATAAAAATGATTATGTATTTGCTTACGGTAATATAGTAGCTTCAAAAGAATTTGAATTCCAAAATGCACTTCCCCATTGTAATATCACCTAAACTCAACTATTTTAAAAGTACAAAGAATCGCTCGATCATGTTTATTGATTGAGAAACACTTTGTGTACGTTTATAAAGAAAGAAATCATTCTAATACAGCATTATCGATAATATTTGTCTATAAACCTAGCGATATTTAAAGAGTTCTAAAAGGTAAATAAAAAACTATAGGCCAACGTCCATTCTGTAAATTTTTACTAAGGTATTTGATGCTCTTTTACTTGAAATGCCATGCCCAAAAATAATTACAGATTGACAGCATGGGTTTGTTTAGGGTAGACAGATTAATATAAACCTAACAAGTTTTATCGATAAATTAATACGATTTATAGAGTATTGAATTCAAGTAGACATAGATCAAGTAGAGCTTTGATAGATCGGACCATTGTATCCTATGTATGAAATTGGTGGATATCGGTATTAGGGTAACCCCATTCAGATTGTCCTTAAAATTTGTGAATATGAATTTTTAATGCGATGAAATATTTGAAAGATTTTAAAAGATAAGACTTTTATTTATATATTGATTTTCTGCTTTTTGATCGTGTTCTGAGCTAAATTTAAGTTTCAAGTCTCTATCTCTTATTTGTATTTGTAGTAGTTAAAATCATTTGTAACGCACATACAAATAAAAATATGTTTTCCCCACATCTTTGTAAGGGTGTAGTACTTTCCGTCGGTGATCTTTAATTAATAAACGTGTATCCAAGATACTTCACAGAATACCAGCGTAAAATAACAGTTGTGTTTCATATGGCAAGCGAAGGTATCTGAGGATATAATGACAGGTAACGAAGGTTTTCATCTCTTTGTGTATGGTGGTGATGGTCGCAGTCATCGCTTGCAGGTTAATTGGTACGTCGTTGGTCAAACGTTAGTTATTATTAGAAATAGTACATTAAAAGTAACTTTTTTCTTCTCACATTATGTTTTTACAATTTTTTACGAAATGTATCTGATCAAATTGTGTATTCATTTCTTAGACATGCAGGTCTACTCGCGACGATTCTTTCATCTTCGAGCATGCGATAAAAAATCGGCACTGAAAATTGCATTGGCGCCGGCACTGCGGGGATCAAACTCGGTACGATCGCGTACCGTGAAATTAAAAGCGAATACCCGGAAACTAAACTATCACGGTTCCGATTAATTGTGTAATCCAGAAACTATACGTTTTCACATTTCGTTGTACTGTGGGCTTGCTTCATTTCACTGACACTCCATCATAACACTTCAGCCTTCCTCTGGTCGTATTGCTAAAACTTAAGATTGTATACGAAATAAGGAGAAAGAGAGATTTTTTAATAGGAAGACATACAGAATATTATAGCTTTTAGCCTTTGTTTAGAATATCAAGTTAAGCACCAGTACTTATACTTTTCAAGTATAAGTAACAAACAAACACAAAATATCAATAAATGATGGATTTGGTAATGCAAATTATCCCGACGGAGAACACGTTCCTAACGTGGACTATGCCTCTCCCAGAGGGCGCAAAAGGCATCTAGAGGCAAAAATAGATGGATAAAAGAGGGAAATAGTGTGTAACAATATGTAAACGTTTGGTTATTATGGAATAGTTGTTTATTATCTTCTAAAGGGGTCGGTGGTCTAGAAAAAGAATTTTTGATTTACTTAACGACAAGCAAGCACATCGTTCATCTAATGGTCAGCAATTACTGCGATCCAAGACATCCTTTATAAATATTTGATATGGAGTCATAATGCAGATGCGTTAAATACGTAGGTTAACACAATTCACATCTTCGTAACGTAGTCGTAGACTAGTTTAATGATAATTATATTTTTGAATATTGAATAACACAGCAATAGGTCTTTTCAACAAAGCTACTACAAAACACTACCCCGGGCAGGGGTATTGATAAATGCAGGGCCGATACCCTCCAACTTATGACGGCATTTGATATCATATGGTTTTTACCTACGACATCATACTTCGCAACTTCGAAGTGTCTCTCCGTATTCCGAAGTAATGTGCGTGCAATAACATCGAAGGAAGGTTTATAAGCAATGTGAAATGAGAATCTCAATTGTGATGCACAAATATTGTTTATCGGCTGGGAATGTACGAGGGCACATTGAAAAGTTTTGAGCCCTACCATAAAAAAAATGTTTTTTTTCTAAATTATTATTTTATGTCTCTACATAGTCTCCAGAATGATCTATACACTTTTGCCATCTTGTCTTCAGCTTTAGTATTCCTTCTAAAAAAAAATCTTCAATTTCATCAAAATATTCAGTCACAGCCACATACTTCGATATTCGTCGAAAATTTTCGTCCTGCCAGGTGCTTTTTTAGATTGGGGAAGAGATGGTAATCAGACGGGGGCCATGTGCGCCGAATAGGGTGGATGCGGCAACAATTCAAAGCTACAATTGTGTATTTGTGGGATTGATTTCGCTGCAGTATAGACAGGAGCGTTATCTTGGTGGAACAAAACTTTCTTAGATAACATGCCAGGCATTTTCATTTCTTCACGCAAACGTTGTAAGAGTGTGCAATAATAGTCCGCATTTATGGTTTTATCTTCTTCAACCATAATGACCCCTCTACAGTCCCAAATAACTGAAGCCATTACCTTCTTGGTTGACAAAACGGCCCGAGCCTTTTTAGGGGGCGGTGACCCTGCTCTTTTCCATTGCTTGGATTGTACTTTGGACTCTGGTGTATTGTGGTGAACCCAAGTTTCGTCCATAGTTACGAAACGGCTAAGAAAATCTTGAGGATCAATATGGAACAGATCCAAACAATCCTGTGATACTGTTTGGCGGCTGCGTTTGTTTTCGGCTAAAAGCAGTAGGTACTCCTATGGCAGAGACCTTAGAAAATCCAAGATCGTTGGAAATTATGTTCTGTGCTCGTTTATAGGAAATGCCTATTGCTTCTGCTATCTCTGCAATCGTCAATCTCCTGTCATTCAAAATCAGTTCTAAAATTTTATTGGTATTTTCGTCTGTGGTAGCCGTCGGCGGCCTACCACTCCTCGGTTCATCTTGCACTGCTTCTCTGCCACGTTTGAAATCCGCTACCCATCTTTTGACAGTGGCATATGATGGAGCAGATTCCCCCAAAATCTCGTACATATCTTCATAAATTTGTTTTGGCGTTAATCCTTTTTTTGTAAATATTTTATGACGGAACGGTTCTCGATTTTATCCATTTCTACGGAAACCGCGAACTTCGTTTGTTAAATCGATCACAAATTTTGCAATTTAGACAGAAGACTATAATTAAAAAAGAAATGGCTATTACGTGCCAATATTATTTTTTCTTTTGAATTTAAATGTCAACCTTAGGCTCAAAACTTTTCAATGTGCCCTCGTACTTAGTTTGATAATACGTAATAACTTTTAACCAGAAGTGGTTAGAAAACGTTACGTTACAGTATTACTCGGCTTTTACCGGCCCCCTATTTCCTTTTTGTTGTCATCTCGCTATGAGCCTTCACGGTGTACGGTGCGACTATCAATTACACTGGTTGTTGTTCGGGTCAATTCGTTCCGTTGGACATTGAGACATGAATAAGGAAGAGATGTCATGGTTAGATTGTACATTATTATAGGCGTACATCTAGGTACGGATATTATACAATGAGTTATCGCTTGTAAAGCCAAAGTAAGACATTTGTCTTTGTATGTTGAGAAAACTTATTTAATTAAGCTTGATCTAAGCTTTGTTAGTACTTGTTTAAGCTATTTTATGTAGTTTTTCGGGCTGATGGCCGCTGTTAGCCCGAGGGCTTTTACAGTTTCACCGGGTAATTTTTGTGTAGTATTTTCCAACTTTTATAAGTGGTTTTGTTTTAAGTTTATCTTCTTGTTATAACTTAATATTTCTTAAGAATACAACTTGACTTATTAAGATAGTTCATACCAAAGGTAAGTTTGTATTTATTTTTATATAAGTATAGTATCAGATATGAAACGCTTTTTAAAAATGATTCTGTAACACATTGAAAATTATATATAATAAAAACCAAAATAAAAAAATAATTTGTAATTTTTGTACGTTAGGTTCTTTTCTATTACATAACCATATATGACGTAAACAAAGTGTCGTCCACTTAAGCAGGCCCAATGCTGGCTACCTTAGAGCGTTATACAATTAAATTACCATTGCGGGCGGGATCGCGGCCAACAGGAAGCTAGCGTCCCTACCGCATACTGATAGTGGACTCTATTACTGCAATCACTCAGCCCTCATCGCTACGAGGTCCTGTTAGTTTTGTTACGCCAACCGATGTGTATTCAAACTTATTTTACGTCAATTTAAATTGGTATTTTTTTTAAGTTAACGCTTGTAACAAAATTATTACAATGGTAGTTTTACTGAAGTTTGTTTCTAGCTTCAGAATAAATGGGTCACCCCGACCACGTTCTCACAGAATACCATCTTTAAATAGCAGCAAATGCTGCTGTGTTTCGTCTAGTTAATTTAGTGATCCGGAGACCTTTATTACTGGTGACGCAGGTATCTCAGTTCTCAAGGGATGTTGATGATAGATGTCATGGACCGCAGGAATCACTTACTATCAGGTGAGCTGTATACTCTGAATGTAATAATAAAAAAACATGAATATTATGCTTAAATTAAGTACGATTAAGATGTAACATACAAGTACGGGACAGAATATATAACATCACAGTAGGAAACGTTGCTGTTTATTCATCATTATTATCATCATTTCATCTCATCATTAGAATACTGGTGAACAAGGGCTATGATATGATACCGAGACGAATTTTTAATAAACTTATAAACTTTTTTGATATTTGACATGACAAAGCAGTACATCAGTTCATCTAACGGTAAATTCTCAAAAATTTTTCAAGATGCACACCATGCAGATGGTTGTCCGGATTCCGGTGAGTATAGAAATCTCGAGATTTATTACACATAACGAGGCAATCTTAGTCCTCAGGGAAGACGAAGCATCTGCATTACGATTCCTTATCGAGTGTTAATGTGGATGCCATGGGCCTCAGGATCCACTTATCATCAGAACAACTGTATTCTCGTCCATCACCTGCAATTCAAATAAAAAAAATTATATGAAGTCTTCTAATTTCTGTATTATATAATTATATGTTTCATATGATGTTCGTTATACATAAATAAAATACCATTTAGGCGCTTTTTTGACGCTGGTGACTAAAACTGACCTTATTACTGTTTCCGAAAAAAAAGACGGCAATGACGGGTTATGTCGGACTTGTCGACTAAAACCCTATGCCTTCGCCAAATACGGCAGGGCCACGGGTTTACTCTCGCACACATCCGTCACCCGGCGGTGCCGTTCCAGGGTGGTACCACCTACCTCCGCTCCAGGTACGACACATTGGAACACAGGTCGCGCTTTTCTACATGGCCCCCATCTGAACTAGGAAAAACTAACCGTACTAGTCAATAAATCGAAGGTCACGGTTATCAGAAAGCTATTACTTGGAAGCACCAGACTTTTGGCTCCCTGCGGCACATTCTGTTTTTGGGTACACTACCCACCATAAATTAGTCGAGGTGTGTAGTGAGAACATGATACTTACAGGCGTCTCCCCACACGGCCCCTCTGCGGAGGTATAAAGAAATCCTGGAGGATAAACAGAACCAGGGCTACGATGAATATAATAATAGAAGTCAATGCCCCCAATCAATGGAAATGAAGTGGTAGAACTACACTGCAGTTTGTTTCTAGCTACAGAACGAATGGGTCAGCTCGAACGGGGCAGGTCAAAGCCTTCACAGAATATTTGCGTAAAATAGCAGCATAATGTTGCTGTGTTTCGTCTGGTGAGTGCAAGTATCAGGAGACTTTTATTACTGGTGATGAGGCATTCCATCTCAGTCCCCAAGAGTGACAAATTATCTGCATTATGATAACTTTTCAAGGATGAATGTAGATGTCATGGGCCGCAGGAATCACTTACCATCAGGTGAACTGTGTGCTCGTTTGTTACTCTCAATGATATAAAAAAAACAAAATAAAAAGACTGACGCTTAATTACGTACTAAAAGTGGAAAATATATTAGAGTATATTGTAAGCAATCCTTTACAATTAATTAGCAAAGACAAAAAGTCAATGCAGGAAGAGGCGAGTTCATCGATGGAACTCTAACTACTGATCAAGCTAGTAAGCATATTGATGATAATGTTTCTGATGACAAAACAATACAAAAGGTACGTACTTTTTGAATATAGCACCACACTTTGTGCATAGGTAATACAAAGGAAAATACACACATACTGACTTTATTATTTCTAAGAAATGTTCAAAAACAAAAGTCTATTTATATGTCCGGACAAAATAACGACGATACCTTTAACAAGGAAAATTACCTCAAAAGCTAAAAAGTGCTCTAATTAGGAGAAGACAAACTGATGTAGTCCATACAAGTAAAGTATCTATCCATATTCTGTTTTTTGGGTAATGGGTAACGGCTCATGCATTTCATCTAAGTTCACACATTGGCATCTTGAATCTTTGTTGTGAAAGATAAAACAATGAAACATATAGTATATGATTGCATATGGACGCTCTTTTTGGCAAAGATTAATCTTGTGGGGAGGTAGACTGTATGGGTATCCCATCAATCAATATATATATACATATATATATACATATATATATATATATATATATATATATATATATATATATATATATGTACAGGGTTATTGGTAATTCGCCGTATTCCTGTAAGGAGGTAATAGTGATAATTTGTGGTGTTGGTGACTATTTGTGATAATTTTAACACCCATATGCATTATGCAAAACTGAGACTTTTTCTTCTGATTTATAAAAACGATTAAACACAATATTAAACAACAATTATCGGTCCAAATTTGATAATGCGAGACCAAAAATGATATTATTTCAAGTTTAATTCGAATACGATTTTCCGCCTGTTTCCTTTGTGATATTTTTTATGTCAGTTTGTTTAAAATAAGTTCCTAGTTGTTATGCATTGTTGGAGAGCTAAGAAAACGGTTATATTTTAAAAAATCTGTAAGCCAAGTTTCATAACATATTTTTCAGAGTCCCCGCTCCCAATGCGATCTCTCTAACATAGGACAAACAAAAAGAAGAGTTAAAACTCATGTAAAATAACTCGTAACTGACTTAAAACATCGACGCTCTAAGAAGTATGCAGTTTGTGACCAAACCTTATATCGCCCACACAATCAGATATGATATATCCTCAAATCCCCGCAAAGAAAGACCGTTTTCCAGCAAGAATGAATCGCATTGGTATTGAAATTAAAAATCATTCAAATATAAACAGGGAAATTGACTGGGTGCTACCATCAGTTTTGGATACTGTGAGCTCCTACTATGTTTTTTTTGTTCGGGCTAAAGGCCACTGTTAGCCCGAGGGCTTTTACAGTTTCACCGGGTTGAGAGGTGACCGAGCGCTAATGGCACTCAGTCGAGACCTCTATATCATCCTACTACGTAGATCGGATCGAATATATGTAATTAAAAGCGGACTTTACATTTTGTTAACTAAGACGTCACACGTTTGAATGATTTACAGCATTTACGGGCACAATGGTCATGGGCGATGTATTGCATTAGAAACGTCGCGATAAAAAAACGTTAAAATAAACGCATAAAAGCCGTGTAATTAGTTAATTCTATTTCATTAAACTAATTTAGTAATTCATTTAGCACGGATAACATTTTATCAAGGATTTTATGAATATACATTATACATTTTATGAATATACATTATACATTTTATGAATACACAGTTAATATACACCTACAACATCTGCTAGTAATTAGTTGTGAGAATATTAACAAAACAATTTAGACACTAAAACTGATAATTATTTACGTAAACATTCAGGTATCTTCGTGTGTACATTTGAATAACGTAAGAAATTTAAATTATTAACACGCTAAAATAAGGATAATGTAAAGGATATGTTACCGAGTTAATGTTTTTAAAGATACATGAGACTAGTTATTGTATAAAAACGATTGGCCCATCATTAGCATTCCCGTGGAAACATCGACTTACGCGGTATCAGGTCATTATAACGTAAAAAAGGACAATTGTTAACAGCCTCTCGCGAAGTGTCAATAGTTCCGCGCCGTTCCGTATAGAAATAGTTGGGGAGTCCACAACCTTACTGGAATACAAAGACAGTCGGCTTCGTCAGCTTATGCAAGTCAACGCATGCGCGGTCACCGATCCCAAACGCCCCTCCCCCTCCCCTCACCTTCCCTCGCGCCCAAGACCACGTGCGTCTAAGCACCGCCTAACGCATACATACCGCGAAAATGGACATTTCCACGAACCTACCGGAACTTAAAACGCTCTTGACAATACAAAATCATGGAACTAGCACGATCCCTCGACTTCATGACATTTAACAAATACTATTCTATTAAAGCAGGTATTATATTTATTACATACTTTTGTACTTTTATGAATTAAATAGTACGAAGCTAAGCGCTTCTTGTTGCTGAATGGTGTCAAGTACGGTTGAGAAACTAGCACATAAATCATCTGATGTTAAGTAAATTGCGACTCAAGCGTTATCTTACTCCTGAGGAGTATGACTGAACACTATATGTAGCTTCTTCGCTGGTGTATTCCGCGCACTAATATGTGGGTTTGTACCGGATTCAGTAATATGTTTCAATAATACGCTGATATTTTGCCAAAACGATGTCCTTCTCCAGTCCAGACCATACGTGATAGAGCCGCACTATAGCTATAAACATGCTGTAAGACAAACCTATACGACCACCACTAACCTATTTTATGTAATACGTTCTGTACTCGAGAGTGGCAGTAACTAGTAACAAAACTGCAGAAATAAGACAAAGCTTGAATAATTTGCCTCATCTATTTCTTTATGTACATTAGTTAGCGATTCAAGTCGGTTGATATTTTCAACCTGGTTGATATTAAAATAAAGCAATTATCATTTGATAAGGCACATAAACTGATCTATTTTATAACCAGCAGTCGTTATTAAATCGAATTCGTTTGTTTTTTGCATTTTATTATATTTTGTGAAGAACGAAACCTTATTTTAACTTTACTTTAACAAAGTTTTCGCTCAACAGATTATTTATATAATTAAATTTGTTACTACTCATTTATTTAATAATAATAAATTTATTTGCAAGAATATGATAAGCACTAGCTGTTCATATATATTTATTAGTATATAATAAAATATTAAATTGAATTGAATATTTTTAAATATCATATACCGAAAATTACTATACCATATCATTTATAACATGTTAGTTTTTGTTTATTATAAAGGTCAATATTTATTTATTAATGTTATCTAGAAGAGTTTTGTCGTTAAAATATTCATCTATGGTGTAATAACCATAACCAAGAAAATAATTGCTTTTTTGTAGAGTAAGTTTCTTAAAAGGTTCTGGAGGCTATCGTATTGCCATACCATAAGCATTATAACCATAAACCTTAATGCGTCGATTGGTAATTTTTATTCACAACAAATTAACAGATCAGATGTTTATTGGAATATATCAAAGTTTTTGTACTCAATTTTTTTTTGTTATCCAAATTAGATATAGACACGGAAGCGGCATTATTCTTAGTTGTTTAAAAATCGGTCTACGAATATCTAAATAACCAACTGCACATAGTGCCCTTATATATTTTTTTATGAAAAAAATCAACGTATTTTTTTAACGTTTCGTTAAACTTTTTTTTGGCCCCATAAAACTTAATTAAAAATTTTCTTACACGGCTTATGTACGTACACATATCTACACATAGCTTTGTACATAATTTACCACTGCGCTCTTTCCTGTTGCAATATTAATACAAAGTTAATTCCAAAAATATCATGGAGTTAACGTCTTAAATACGAATGATATCGAGAGATATACGTATTTTATTAAGCTGGAGCATTGTTATAGAAATTGAATGATATTTAATTTTGGATAGATTTATTTTAAATTATTTATTTTTGCCAATCAATGGTTCTGCACAAGGTATTATTTCATCTCTTCGCCTTCTGTTTTGTTTTTATTTTCAATCAAAATATATCAATATCAATAATAAAAAAGTAAGTATCGTCTGTAAATAATAATACACATTCATGATTTATGTGTAAAGTAGTGCATAAATAAGCCGCATGCAATTAATGTAACCTAAGAAATGTTAATATAAAAAATAACTATATCCTCCCTAGGTACAATAATGTTCACGGTACTAGAACATCCAACTTCGTATTACCTAATATTCTTAATAAGTAACCGGAAGAAATTCAGAACATACGTTGTAACTTCGGGACCACACCGGGTACAATTTAAATCTTATTTACTACTAAATCAGCCGGGATGCCCTGTTGACGTTTAGAAAATAATTATTGTAAACATTGTGTTATTTCTTATACATATTTAAATATATGTCATAATAAGGACAGATAAACCCGAGTGGTTTCCGTGCCGTGTTACCATAGTATTATATATATGAATAATATATAAAAAAAAGCAACGGAAATTTAAAAGTGTAAAGTCAGTCGTGAAGTAGAGTTAATTGTTAAACTCTCGCGTATATTATTTCAATTGGGGCTGAGATGGATATGTTATCGACTTTAATCTGAAATTTTAAGTCAGTAACAGACATCGTCTGTTACTACCGCAGTACACTGCGAACTTGTAAATCGAGTGTTTTTTGTTATTTTTACTTTAACTGATAGTTATGAATCAGCAGAAATTCAAAGCAACAACCGCTATAACGTGAGTGTAATGTCCACAACTTGTATAGCTACCTAGCTTCTTTATAGCTGCAGCATTAATGGGTCGGCTTGATGTAAGGACCACGCGTTTATAAAATATCATCTATAAATAGCAGCATAACCATTCCATTTTAATCTTCAGGATCCTCTTTATCCAGGTCGTTGACTGTTTGTGAAGGATGGACTGTATATGGAGATGTTTATTGACTGCGATTGTCACTAAACATCAAGTAATCTGTCGCCTATTTTGTCACGCTTAGTTAAAAAATACAGGTCGCAGTGATTTATAAACATACATACATATATGCCTGTGCTTTTGTAGGTACACTAGCATACACTTTTTAATTCAATTAAGCCCCACGGTTGACAGCAGTCGATACGATAGTGTGTAACTTTCTTTTACGTTTACAGGAAGTACCTATTATTATTTTTTTTGCTATAATTGCATTACCAATTTCTTTTAAATACATTGCCAAATATTTACTATCTACACATCACAACAACGTATTCTATACGATTAGCGAATAAAACACGTTCTAAATTCAAAATCTAAAATTCGATTATCATAACTATTAAACCGCGGCTCGTAACGGCCTGTCCGGGCGAATACCGGACATCTGGTAATCCTGCTTATCTCCAACCCGTCGTATTGAGTAACTATAGGAGGCGTAAGCACTTGATGTAACCGCAAGTGCCGCAACCTTTCCGCTGACGCAACACCAGCCGGTCCTACCGACGTATTAAATAGTGTCAGTTGTGCCGATGCGGAAATAATTAGACCATTGCGTCATCGCTTCGAACGAGTTTCGTAAATCATGCTAACGGGTTAATTTTTTTTATTAAACCCACATTGAAGATGTGGCTTTATCAACCGACTAGTTTCAAATTGGTTATCGTGAAAAGGAAATAATATATACGAAGCCGTTTATTGTTTAAAATAGATATTATTTAAATTAGAACCTTTTACGATATTTATTTTATTTTATTTATAAACTTTTGTACAACTAACATATGCACAAAGGCAATCTTAATGCCTAAGGCATTATCTACCAGTCAACCTTGGGAGGGTTCAGAGTAATCAAGGCCCAACCTACAGAAGAATAATAATAAAGAAAAAATAGACATACAGTATATCTAAATGCTTATACAAATATATATACATATCATTATATATTATCTTAGGAATTTATATTACTAAGTAAAATAATAGATATTTATATACATTTACATAAACTATAAAACAAAAAAATATACTTATTATAAATACAAACATACCTAAAAGTATATATATATATATATATATATATATAAATATACACAATTATTATCGATGTAGTGAATCTGCTGACACTAATTCCAACAAATGCTTTCGAATTTTTCGTTTAAACTCTTTATATCAATATTAACATATAAGTAATTACATGTAGAGTTTAACATCTATTACAACTTATACAACAATAGTATTTGTATGTATAATGACATAAGTGTTATAACATACAAAAAATCAGTTCCTATTAATATCAAAATCATATTGCATATAACCATTTGTTATGCAGAAAGCATACCGATGTCTTACGTTTCTTGATACTTTGGGACGTTGGTCATTATTTAAAAACAAAACACACTCGTTGACATAATCGCGGTTCCATATTGGGCAAAAATACATTGTTTGGTGTATGTTCCCGAACAATGGAGTTTAACAGTAGTAACACTGCTTCTTATTCCGCTCGGATACGGACGCGAGGCACCGGTTGAAGTCTGTAAATTCCGTACATTGTAATTCAGATTGGATGTCGAAACGCACGAGTCGGTATGCGGCTATGCGGATGCTTCACTCTAGGTTTAACGCACTTCGAGTTACGATTATAAACCGATAAGCTCCTCCACACAAACACAAAACAAAGCTTGGCATAAAAACGAAGAGATACACGGTTTTAAAACCATAAAAATAGTAGTAATAGACGGGATATTTCTAGGAAGCAACACATCGCTCCTTCCGCATCTCTACCCTCTTTATTAATCAGTAAATGTCTCGCGGCCGATAAAAGCGTGGCATTTATAGACTGGCCATATAAAACGTATAAATCTTAGCCGTAAGAATGGTCCGATCCCGTCTCTACATCACAGGAGCAAATTTCAAACGAATGTCGTTTTTCACTAGCTCTATAAAATTCAGGTGTTTAAGGCATGTTGTCATTATTTATTATTTACCCTATGAATTTAAACTATTTTTAACAATTATTTGTAACACAATTTCAGTGACTAAATAATGAATTAAACGTATTAAGATATAACAAAGTTTTTTTAATTATTTTATTTGTAATTCAAGAAGCTAAAAATACGTGTATAGAATTCGGTCCGTTTATTGTAAAATGAGTAATGTTTTGTATTGTGAAATGTTAACAATTTAACACATTTATTTTGATAACACATGTTACTTGGCACATTGTTAATGTTTTTTTTTATCGTTATTCGGCAATGATAGACAAGTGCCGGTCCTCTTTGCTGTTCGTATCGAACAATCAAAACAGAACTCGTTTTTCATTGTTCATAAACGACACAGGGTGCCGAACTTTTGTCAAAGCTTTCGTAAAATCTCTGTCGCTATGCCGGCGACAACAAAAAAGTCTTACGATTGTTGTCGGTTGACACAACATGTGCCGTGAGACATGGCTTTTTACATTATTTCCTTAAACATTTTTTTTACTACAAAGGTGATATTTTATTACATTTTTGTAATTCGATTAAAGTAAAAAACATTGACAAGTCACATGTTACACTGACTATACGAAAAAGCTTTAACTTTACTTATTACCAATTTTTCTTTCTTTTTT